>OU342954.1:15450654-16727244 GCA_910592335.1 Adalia bipunctata | reverse complement strand
GGGTGACAATTTGCAAACTTGCCAAGGATGTTTTCAGAGAAAATTCCGGAACAGGTAAATTTTCTTCGAAGGGGGGAATATTTTGAGTAGAATTGTAACCACCCTTAGGTGTAGGAGCTATCACCCCTGAATTCTCAATATGGAATGTCAGCTATACCTCAATTGGAAGGTCACTTGACCCTCTACATGAATAGTATGGTTTGAGAATTTTTATTGAGGTTTAGCTCACCCTATCTTCCCCATGAAGAATTCAGGGGCGATAGCCCCTACACCTAGGTTTGAGCAGATTTGGGCTCACAATTTTGCTCAAAATATGTCCCCCTCCCTTTAAATATTAACCTGCTCTGGCTTTTTCTTTGAAAACATCCTTGTCAAGACATAATTGGCCTGGTAAGTTTTCAAATTGTCATCCCCTGTAACTACTTCAAGGAATCAATAAAAATTTGCAAACCATAGTATTCATGTAGAGGGACAAGTGATCTTTCAATTGAGGTAAATCTCATCCCCTATTCCCTATTAAGAATTTAGGGGTGATAGCCCCTTCACCTAGGGTTGAGCTGATTTCGGCTTACAATTCTGCTCAAAACATGTCCCCCTCCGAAAAAAATTGACATGTTCCGGCATTTTCTTTGAAAACATCCTTGTCGCCACACAATTGACCAGGCAAGTTTTTAAATTGTCACCCTGTATATATTTTATTGCTATGATTGAACCACAGAAAATTTTTAGTAACTTTTTGAAACTAAAAATAAAGCTGCGACTGGACTTCCAAGGTCTGCTCTGATGTCAATAATTCTTGGATAGGGCCCTACTTAAGCAGAGCTTATTTATTAATGGATTTCCAATCAAATGATAAAATAAAATCGTTTGGTTTTAATCAGACAATGAATTGAAAATATCCTACTGAAATGAATATTGATAAGTCTAGTTAACAATGGTCATTTCTCAAACAAGCATAATTTTTGACAAACATACGTGCAACTTTAGACTTCATGCACTTTTTTATCTGGGGTACAGATATAGTAGATATACTCCATTCACTTTTATAAAGTATCACGGTTTGCCATGAAATGTTGACACATTTCACCGTGTATGTTTTGAAAATGTTGGGTTATGGTCATTCTTCTGTCAGTTGAACGAGCAACGTTGCCGTTTCTGCTAAAAAATCGTAGTAATTACGTATTTATCAAAATGTTCATTTACTTTGGGAAATTAATGAATTTGAGAAAATATTATGTTAATTCAGAAGACATTTAAATACATTTTTGCACAACCTGAAATACTCCAGCATGAAAATGTAGTAGTTCTACGAAACCTGCGCCACAGTTAAATCTTCGAAGAACTAACTCCATTTACAAAGTTGAAAAAGAGTAAATAGAAAGTAGACCTGGCAATGTCGCTTAATTTTCACAAGTGCCAACCTGCGTCTGTTCTATGGGAAAAAACTTGATAAACCTAAATCATGGCCAACCGCGATACTTTATAAAAGTGAATGGAGTATATATTTATGGTGATTCTAGTTAGTACACAACACAGGAAATAATTGCAAATTTTTTTCGATAATCCTGCAGATCAGACATGAGGATAACTTTAGGACCAACTAAATAAATGTGAGAAATGCACAAGCAGATGTTATTGTGTTCTCATTGGCTATTACTTCATATTTTGACTCGATATCATTGTTGCATTTTGTATTTTCCAACTTTTGAAATATTGATAATAAATGCCAGAAATTGTGCATATTTGAAAAATACTCAAACAATCCGTCTGTTCTTTTGCTTTAGAAGTTTTTCTGTAGGGTTATCCAAGAACTTTTATTATTTTTTCGAATGAACTATCACAAAGTAACGGACTATTCTGTCCATTATTCTTCAGTAAAATTTCACTCGATTCTTGATTTCCGTACAAGAAAATAACATTACTGAATCTTCCAACCATGTTTATATAGTGAAATATTTCCAATATTAACATGGAAAAAAGTTTCTTCAGCATTCGCTAGGTCTTTGGAATTATTGAATTCTCATAATATTTCCTCAAATTCCTTATTTTCCCAAAGCAAATAAACATTTTGATAAATACGTAATTACTGCGATCTCTATGTAGAAACAACAGCGTTGCGTATGTATCTGACAGAAAAATGAATATAACCTAACATTTTCAAAATATACAAGGTGAAATGTGTCGGAATTTCATGGCCAACCGCAATACTTTATAAAAGTGAATGGAGTATGTATATGCATTATTTTGATAAATAAGATATCGTAACTCATGCCAAGATGTGTTCGCTCATATTTGAGTGCCCTGTGTAAATTCTTCAGTCTGTTGTCAAAATTGGAATTCCATTGGACTAATAAATCGAATTCAAGCGAATGACCAGTAAAGACCGCGGTCATTGTCTTTTCTTGTCTAACCCGCTTATCACATATCGTCGGCCTAATTCGTTAACCTGCTAAATCCATTTCTATTAAGTTTTCAGGAGAAGCAAAAAACTGGATTATAACTTTTCTACTTTGCATATCGAAAAATTGAAAATCCCGTTTGTTCCATCATTGATTCTAGATATTTTGTTAATTTTTAGGGTAGAATATCTTGGGCATAGTTGAGAAAAAAAGGAAAATGTGTACTTAGCAGCTTTTCGTTGACGATTTCAAATTTGATTGAGGACATAGCAGTTTTTACGCATACATTTGCAGGAAATGACGTGATGTTCAGTAAAGGTTTATAATAATAATAATTGTCAATTTAGGCCGTTTATACAAATAATAGGTAAAAGAAAACACTATACCAGATAAACTAATTTTTATTTAAATTTTTTAAAATTCTGAAGAAAAAATATAACTCTCAACCAAAAACAATTTCTGAAGAGACTGAATTCAAAACGATGATAAATAATTAACGAAACCTACTCATGAGGTAGATCATCGTAGTATTTATGATAGTCTGATGGAAGAGTCTTTTTGATTTCCTGTCCTCAAACTTCAGGAGAGAGATTTTACGGCGATTTTGGTGCAATTGGTTTAAATTAAATCAAGGTGGATTTATACAGCAACTAAAATAAAATAAGAACTAAAATAATATAAAATAAGAATGTTCACTTCATGCATTTCAATGACAGCGTTTATACAGGAAATAAGCTAAAATGAGGAATAAGAATTAGAATAAGAGATGGTCAACTTTTATCTTTTTCGCTTATTTTATTTGGAAAATGATAGTGCGCATGACCCAAATCCACTCCCCAATCTTTTCCGTATTGATACTTTTGACAAGTTCTAGTTTTCTAACCTAAAATTTAATGAATATTTTTTTAAATCATTATTGATGATATATTTAATATGGATGACCAGGAAATATGATGGGAGCGATGTTGTTATTGATGACAAGCCTTGAATAAAAGGCGGAATAAGCGATTTTCTAAACTTACACAAAAGTCATTGTCAAAAAATCTGCGATTTGATTGGTTCATTCTTATTTCTTATTTTATTCTAGTGATCTCTATAAACCTATGTTGTCTGCTCTTATTTCTCATTTTATTTTATTTTAGTTCTTATTTTATTTTAGTTACTGTATAAATCCACCTTCACTTGTCTTACAAGGATGAATTCGTGAAGAACTTCTCTGTGGCAAGGGTTGCCATTCATCTTTATGAAAAGTTCTATAAAAAATGCTCCCATTACTCTCATAACGTAGAGCTCGAATGTCAGTCACTTTCGGGTCCCCTTTGGATTTTCCTGGGCGAATACTTTTAAAAAACGCACGTTCGTGGTCAGTACAAATCTGAGGCTCCGGAAGGATTTAGCAGGTTTTCGTTGTCTAGATTTGCTACTGGGTAAAAAGCAGTTTTTCGTGCAAGGCTTTTCAACCTAATTGGATATTGATATCGACCTTAATTCTCATACCATAAGGTCGGTAATCGTATGAACTTCATGAAAAACTCAAAAAGTTAAATTGACCGGAAAATGGATTTAGCAGGTTAACGAATTAGACCGACGATATCTTTCATCGCACTCGATTTGACCAGTTGGTGATGTTGGTCAAGGACCAATTATGACCAGGTCAATCGCTTGAATTCGATTATAGTCAACTAACATATGCAATGAAAATTTAGATATTCTAGGATGGTTTGAATAAATTTGAACTGTCCCATTGTTTACATCTAAAATTCCTCCTTGAGAATAATCTTGCAATAGAAGAAGTGTTTGAAAGCCGATTACAACTTATTGTCAAGGACTCTTGGAAACTCAATTCCCTATCAATTCTTCCAGTGAAAAACTCGAAAAGATAGTTAACGTAATAAAACGAAACTCACTTTTATCGTACACTTCCACCAACCATAGCCATCCTGATTGTTAGCTCTAGAATATACCTCTACCTCCATATTAACAGTAAATTCTGTCTTTTGGTCAGGCTTCGGTGGAAGCCTGACTTGAGAAAAGGGAAACCTTGAATCCGGCTGCCACCTGAGAACAATTCAAAGTCACTATGCATTCTACCACTGGTTCGTTTGTGAACTTACTCATCTTCAAAATGAATTAAAACCTCATCATCAAATACGTCCCAGACGTAACCCTGTAAGAAAAGGCATAGGTAAAATGGAAGCTTATACTTAAGTTATGAGCTTAACAAAACAAAGGGATAGATTGCAACCAGATAAAAAAGGGTAATAAAAATATCATTGACAACATCAAATTGTTATCTTGAATGTTTAAGTTATTAATTATGTAATATTTAGGTAAGTGAATGGGGGCATTTCAACGTGATATGATTCATAATACAGAGGATTCTTCAATATTTTAAGAAAGGTAATTTGATATGGTCAAACATAACCTTTTACTATAGGCGTTACTGACGAATAAAACAATGTCGACTAACAATAACGTGGGGGCATAATTCGTACAATAAAATGAACAATTTCGTGTTGGGACATTCAAGCCCATCGAACACATGGAATTTTCACGCCCTGTCAAAGGATCATGGCGTCAAAAGAACCGCGTTTAGCAATCTTCTAATCCTCTCATTTCCCCGTAAGTATTCCGGCAATATCACCATATTTATTGTGAATAAAACGCCGGATTAGCAAAAAACGGAAAGATGTCAATCTCAATCAACAGCAATGCATACTTTACGATGTACGTACCTTGTAAAGAGCCCCATTTTCACCGCAAACTTCTACTGCTACGTCCTCCATGTTGATTTACTTTAATTTACTTCTTGGGAGAGGAAAGTCCTTCGACTATTCTGTTTCTCTTCTGCTTGTGTTGAGTTGAAACGAAACGAGTTTCTGCCGTCACTCTACATTAAAATAGACGGAGATACAAAATGGCTTTCCGCTTTTATAGTAATGGGTGAAGAAGAGAAAGAAGATGAAAAAGTTTGACAGATCTGGCGCTACTGAGACATCCAGTGAATTTTGTCATGTTCGATGGTGCCAGTTAAAATAAAAATAATTAATAATAATGTTCTCGAAATTTTCAACTTGATGAGAGCCGATTAATTCAAATTCGAAAATGAATTTTACTATAATTGAAAATGTCAAATAATAGTGATTCCGATGAATTTTATGATGCAGAAGAGGATATACCTAGTCAAGCTAATAAAAGGTATTAAATTCAAACTTTGACCTGTACATACCTTATATAAATTTAAAAGTTTTAGATCAGTATCAATTCAGCCCTTTTTGACAATCTCTTTTCAAATCACTTCTGGAACAAGTGAATTGATAGTCATATGATGCTTAGTAACGTCAAAATTCATGATTTTTTCAGAGATACATCTTTATTTTTTTTTATTTTAGCAGAAAATCACGTACATTATCAAGGGATTTGAATCAGCGAGCGAATTCGGAGCCGAATGTCTTCCAAAAATGCGAATCCAACAAAGATGAAGCTACAAAGGATCAAGATGAGACAGTATGAACGTTGTTATTGTTCTCCTAGCTTTAACTTCATCAATGTTTCTTTTTAGTCTGGAATTTCTTCAGATGCACTCGGTAGTAACAGAAAAAAATTCAAGGAATTAAGGCAAAAGCTTCAAAATGACGATGATGATCTTCCAGTTGAGGCTTCCCAACCTGACAGTCAAACTTCGTCAGTGGAGGGAGTTTCAGTGGGCTCAAGTAAAATAACGCAACCGTTCAGGGTTATTGAACATGATACTGTTAGTTTGCAAAGTCATAGTTCATTGGGTCGTTTGGGCAGGATTTTGGGGAACACATCTGAGTCAGGTTAGTCCAGGGGCCAAAAAGACAATCAAGTTATGTTCTTACTTTTTCTATGGTTTCTACACCTCAGTATCTATGCATCTTTCATACCATAGAGCACATTTAGGAAGGAGAAAAGTTAAAAAAAGGCTACAGTAAATGATAATACAATATTTTTGAGACATGATCTATTGAGGAAATTAAAATTTCATTTAACATTCTCATTATATTCTTTTTATATTTTCAAGTAATCAAAACTTTCCATTTATATTCAAAACCCTAGAGAAGTTTTTATCTGTGGTCCAAGAATGTTCCTAGATATCCACCTATCATTAAAATGATCAAATGTGTAATTTGCATGGGAATCCACAATCAGTTCCACTGATTTCTTGTCTCCCAACCCTTAACAATGCCTGCTAGAATGAGGGTATTGTGAATTTTCAGGTAACGCTCCAGAAAATGGCCGAAAAGCCGTATCAGTCTCTGCCTTGTCTTCAAGCTCCCTAGACTCGGGTTCTACTCCAAGTTCGAAGGGTGTATCCCAATTCCCTAGCATTTCCACCTTGACCGCTTTCAAACTCGCACAAAGTATCGAGACACCGGCGAAACTTCAAGAACCCGACGTCATAGCGAGCACCAAGACATCGACTGCGGCGTCTTCCTCCTCTATGATTAAGGCGCCGGTGGCGCCGCCTAGGAGAAAGAAGAAGAACAAGGAGGTCGGATCCCTCAATTTAACCGTAAGTGCATGGACCTAACCTCTAAATTCTTTAAAATAATTAATATTTGCCTCAAACACATATGTGAAAAGGTGTTTTTCAGCGCATGTCCTACTTAAACGAGGACTGGGTATATCGTTTCTTCTAGAAGTCTGTATGTTTCGAATTCTGAGCTAGGCATGGTCTCAATCGAGTAAATTCGACGCATTTATCAAGAATCCGTTGTCGAATTCACTTCTGTCCGTCCGGCTGACATTTTTTGACAGCTGTCAAATTTTTCTGACAGCTGTCAAATTTTTCTGACAGCTGTCAATTTTTTTCGGTGGATTCTTGATTGAGTTGAAGTGCTGGGAATTAAAATATCGTAATTATGAATATTTTGGCAGAAATCAGCTTCCACAACAACATTCCAAACTTCTTCCCATCACCTGGCCAGTCCTGTCAGCACGGTGGAATCCCTGACCAGAGAATTCGAGCATTCCCTTCCGAAACAATCTTCCCTTACTTCGACAAAATCAGATAAGGAACAGCCGGAACCTGAACCGAAGAGTTCGAAAAGCTCCAAAAATTCCACTTTGAAGTCCGTTCATTCCTTGGATATAAGCCAGGCCTTGAGAGGTCAGTTCGTGGTGAAGCCCCAGGATACCGATAATTACAGGGCGAAAAAGAATTTGAAGAGTGAAACAGCCGAGAAGACCGGTCTCATTTCTCTTTTCAAGGATTCTTCAAATACTGTTGTTGCCAGTACTAGGGGGTCTTCTGGTAGAAGTAGCGTCGGGCATTATAGCTTAGGACCTCACAGGTAGGTGAACCGATTTTATTGGTGTACATCGCGCAATAAAATGACTTTGGTTTAATTCGTCACCCTGAACATTTTGAGCACTAGTTTTACTTAAACGGGGGATTTTGAGCCAGGACTGTTCTCAGTCGACTAAGTTTGACTCACTGATTACGAATCCGTGGTCAAAATTTTTTGACAGCTGTCAAAAAATTTTCTTGGATTCTTGAATACGAATCTACCTACAAGTTGGATTTGTTTTCAAGGTGGATGAACGAGCGCTCGGAAGCTCTTGATTGTTGTAGGTGACCCAGTTTTAAAAGCTTTTATTTAGTTTCACCTGTCTGTCTCTCTATCTGTAATCAAATCTTGCAAGGTAAATATGACACACTCGTAATCGTCCGATTGATTTGAAATTTGGCAGGTGTACATAATTCTGGTGACATTGCATCATGAAATATTGGTTATAGGAAAACAAAATGGCGGATGATTTTTGTAATTATGATCCGATTCCATAGACCAGTCCAACAAATCAGTTGATCACCTTTTTTCAAGATGGCTGCTGGAACAAACAGATAAAAAACATTTCTGCTATAGTGTTACTCTATTATAACTATCATTTTACATGGCATAATTGAAGGCATTGAAGTTGAAAATTGAGAAACCAACAGAAACTACCCTAAAACACGTACCTCGTAACTGAAGTCACCTCGGTTTGTTTTTTGTTTGTTCCAGCAGCCATTTTCAAACAGCTGATCGTGACAGATCGTTGGACTGGGGGTTTTTGGGTTTGACAGTGATGATTCTTCTGTCAAAATTGGAAAATTCAAGATGGCGGCTACAATATGGCGGAAAAGTTTTGTGATTATGATCCGATTCTATTCAAAATTGGTATCTGGGGGTTTTCTGGGTCGGAAATTACGATTCTTTAAAATTGAGGAATTCAAGATGGCGGTTTCAAATGGCGGATGAGTGTTGTTATTATAAAAGCTTGTATTCGAAAATATTTTTTTCATGAATGCTTGTTCGTTTTACGTTTGTCAGGGGCGTGAATAAATCTTCAGCTTCCAATTCTAAGGGGAGAAGAAAATCGGCAGGTGATGAGAATATGATGGCGATGAAAGTTAGAACCCATACCGATTCCGGCAAGCAGCTGTCGGATTTGGAGATACTGGAGCAGGTCACCGTTCTAAATCTGGACACAGGGGAAAGAGTTCCATTGAGCGTAGCCGAGGACAAGCTTCCGCAGTGTATCAATCCGCTGTCTTTGCACATAATGAGGTTAACCTCAGAATACGTTAGCAGCTCTAGTATGGATAAAAATAAGGTGAGCGTGAGTTCTGCCGTTTCATTTGATTGCTATCGCGGGTTGGGACATGTGGCACTGATGACGGCCTAACAAGCCACAAACCGGTCTACTCTTCTCCCAAGGCAGCACGGTCCTAGCGGTTTACTTTTGAGCTATATCACCGCTAGTCCACTTTTTCTCGTAAGGCGATTTTAAGAAGAAATTTTATGACTTGGTAGGAGTCTGACGAGGAGAGCGTTGACTTGCGAAAATCCGAGATACCGATAGTGGACGCGGAGACATCAGAAGGCGGTAGGGTCCGTAGGAAGACCGCAAAATTGAAGAGATTCTTGGACTCGACAGTAAAGAAAACAATGCATAAAGCGAAAAGCATCGCACAAGAAGTATCACATGCCCGTCACAAAGAGGACACTATCGACATCATTGACAACGTTCACGGAGAGCAGAATATCAAATTGAAAGTGAGACATTCCGCTTATGAAGAAGATAGTTGAATTTTTTATATTCCTTATCTTTTAGACTTCCAATTCACACAAAGGGCCCTATGAATTCGAAAAAGTCGAGCACGTTCAAGAGATCAAAGACGAGCATGAAGGACCCATATGGTGCATGAAATTTTCCTGCTGCGGTAAACTGTTGGCTACCGCTGGACAGGACAAGGTGCTGAGAATATGGATCGTAAGAGACGCCTTCCACTTCTTCCAGGTGAATAAAAAATGGGACTAAGTCAAAAGTACATTTCCAAGCTTGTAACTCTTTCCAGGAGATGAGGACGAAGTACAACGCGGAAAAAGTATCCCCCACCCCTTCCCAAGAGTCCCTGGTATCGCACCATTCGTACGACGCGAACGCCAGTCTCGCCAACATGGAGGCGATGAACAGCAAGGAGAACTCCAAGCTGGTCTTCATGCCGAAGCCGTTCTGCACCTACTCCGGTCACACCTCGGACCTCTTGGACGTCTCTTGGTCCAAAAATTACTTCATACTGTCCTCGTCGATGGACAAGACGGTGAGGCTGTGGCACATTTCGCGGAAGGAGTGCCTGTGCTGTTTTCAGCACATCGATTTCGTGACGGCCATCGTTTTCCATCCCAGAGACGACCGGTATTTCCTGAGCGGGTCGCTGGACGGGAAGTTGAGGTTATGGAACATTCCCGATAAGAAGGTTAGTTTTTTAGGTCTTTCACTTCAGGGACCATGAATGTGGATCCTAAGTGTTTCGCATGACTCGAACCCTTTGTCACGGCAGAAAATCCCGACTTTGATCGAATTTGTATACAGGGTGAGTATTTGACTTTTACATATATTTCAACTGTAGATTCCTCCCATCAACCCTAACACTTTTTTCCCATGCAATTTTTCAAAATTCGGTTTCGTTTGAAAGATACAGGGTGTCGAAAATCTATGAAAAAAAAAACACTTTCCTGTTCTTTTTTAAATGAACTGAATTTAGGTTGAGTGTGTACTCTATTCATGGCGCATATTCCTCAATAAAAACTTATCCAATAATCCTCCTGGTATAGAAGTTACAGCGTAGCTGACTCATAAATCCACGCAAAAATACTATAAAACCACTTGAAAAGATAAGCTGTTCATATTTACGAAAGAATCAATCATTTAAAAAATGAAAGTATTCTTTTGTTTTTTTTAAGGTGAGCGTTCAATGTAGTGTGTTTTTATTTCAAGTTGCATTTGGAAATGGTCTTTAGAATGAAATTTTGTGAGTAAACTCAGAAAGGATTGGAGTTCTTAATGAAATAATTTAAATCGATTTCATTTCGAAAGTTCTTTTTTTTTCAAAAACAGAAGAAAATGAGCCAACTTATGCTTCTGTTTTATTTCAAACGAAAGACCCATGAAAAAAGTTCAACTTCCGATTAAAAGTGAATCTACAGATCATTTCATTCAGAAAAACAATTTGAAATAGGAAATTGACAGAGAATGGCCAAATTCAAATATGTATATGGCGGGAAAAAGTTTCTGCTTTACCCACATATTCACTAATTTCATAGTTCGTTGATTTTCGGATAGTGAGCGCCAATGTACATTTCATTCATAATTAGAGAGAAATTCATAGAACTTATAGAGATAATGTAAGTTCTATGGAAATATTCCATAAAATGCACGGTGGCGCCTCTATCGGATGACTTTTCCTACTCGCTCTGAAAAGCGACCTTAATAAAATGCATCGTTTTCGTGTTATTCCCAATTTTACCCGATAAAATTTGACGAAAAAATGGAAAAAATGCTTTCCTGGATTCTTAATATCACAGAATAGCTAAAATTTATAAACTCTCTGATCTCTATTCATGTTGTCAGAATGTTTATTATCAACTTTGTAAAGACTAAAATGTCTATGATGGAAAAAAGTTTGATCTAGAGATATCTAATAATAAAATCCCACAAATGTGGTAGATAAAATTAAATTCTAAGAAGCATGAAATTAAACATTTTATACGCACAGTTTCTATTAAAAATTTATTGTTACCAGTCCATATTAAAAATAAAATAAATGTTAATGAAATACAAAATTCGGATAGATGAATTTCGATACAGACCACGTATTAAATTGGAATTAATGAAAAATAAAATGATACTAAGCACTTAATAATCTGTGGCGATGTTTCTATCTAAACAACATCCTCTCGGAATTCTAACTGGATACTACACGGTTATTATTACATAAATTCACTGAAGTCTTCACATAATCATCACCTGTTTGCATCCTTCTCTCTAAATGAATAAATCGTAGAGTCCATCACGCCTATTATCGCTATACATATGCGTCGTTCATGGGACTGACGTTGGAGACACGGAACCAAATAGTCTTTGCACAGAACAACGGTTTTTCTTGAGCACTTTCGAGGTAGCGCACCGTTATAGGCGACTGTAATTGAGATCGTAGCGCTATATCGACGAGAATCAGAACTACTCGTTTGGAATTTCCAAAGAGGAACGCCTAGACGCCATTAGCGAAAAGTAAACAGAACTAGTGCCCCTGCGTTAGTTCCTCCGTTAACGATAGGGGAAGTACTGCTTCCTTGGTTTCGCTTTTATCATTGTTTAAAGATGAAATCAACACAATCTGGCATCGTCTTCTCAAAAGCTCTATCAAATAGCGTAGAAGTTGGTTAAGTTAGGTCATGGACCTCGAATCCTATGACACCTAGGTTAATGCAGTTAGGTTAGTGAAAAACAATTTTTTCTTTGATAATTTTAGGATATCGGGGGAAATACGAGGAAAATATTAGTGTTCGCAAACTAATCTTCAGGAAAATCGAAGAAGGAACTTATTTTGGTGGGAGGTATATGGTTTTTCAATTGCAGAAATAATCGGACAAAAGAAAAACAATTTTTTCTTTGATAATTTTAGGATATCGGGGAAAATATGAGGAAAATATTAGTGTTCGCGAACTAATCTTCAGGAAAATCGAAGAAGGAACTTATTTTGGTGGGAGGTATATGGCTTTTCAATTGCAGAAATAGTCGGACAAAAATAAGTGTTTTTGTTGAGAAATATCGTGTTTGTAACATTCTCATTCAAATAAAGTTAGTGCTTGAGTATTTCCTGAATGTATCAAATCAATTTCCATCGAGAAATATGAACTTTGCATCAATCCCAGAGAGTCGTATCAGGCACGTATTTGGCCCAATTTTTTTTTCAAATGGCTATATCTTTTGAACAGAGCCGAATTCGGAAAATGGAAAAAGGTTTCTTTTGGCCTCAAGAATCACCAGTTGAAATTTATGTACAAGTCGAAGACTCTTCCTATATACACGGTGAAATGTGTCAGAATTTCATGGCCAACCGGGATACAATGGAGTATATGATGAAATGACAATGACATTTTCCCACCCAGGTGGCCGTCTGGAACGAGGTGGAAGGCACGACCAAGCTTATCACCGCCGCCAACTTCTGTCAAAACGGCATGTTCGCGGTGGTAGGCACGTACGACGGACGGTGCATCTTTTACAACACCGACCAGTTGAAATACCACACGCAGATTCACGTTAGGTCTTCCAGGGGCAGGAACGCCGTTGGCCGGAAGATCAGCGGCATCGAGCCGATGCCGGGTCAGGACAAGATATTGATAACTTCGAACGACAGCCGGATTAGGTTATATGACCTGATCGACCTCAACGTCAGCTGCAAATATAAGGTGAGGTTCGAGTTTTTAAGGATTATTGGTGATATCGAAGCGAAACACTGGAATTCTCGAAAAGGGTGTATTTTCGGGAAAAATCAGGCAATTCATGAAATCTGCAACCTCCAAAACTGAATCTTCAACGATGCAAATGAATTTTTTGGCTTCGGTCCGGCATTTTTCAGGCAATATAAATAATATAATGACCTGTCAAATATTTTTTGAGGTTAGTTCTGGTGGTCAAAGAATGGGAATTTAGCTTTGTTTATGTAGATTTTAAGAACGTATATTTGCTTGAAAAATTGTTTTATGGGGACTTTTTTTTATATTTTCAGTCAATCTTAATCTCAGGAATACCGAAGCAGTGAAATTCATTTTAATTGAGCGTATTTTTTATTGTCACTCTTGAAGCTGTCATTTTTTGACATTTCACAAGTAGTAACTACGCCATTAATAAAATTGGAACGATATCATTAAAATTCACTAAAGAAATGGTGAAAATTTGGCAGAGACGGTTCGTAAATCTCGGAACATTTTTGTGTCGTCGTGAAGCACTTTTTCGAACAGCAATAAAGAAATTGGTGGAAAAATTTGAGATGTTGGGACAAGTTAGTGATGTGAAGAATAAAACCTGCGCACGTCGCTCAAGAACAGCCGAGAAAATTGCTGGGTTGAAGAAACCCCAGGTTTGTCCATTCCTCGTCGTTCTATGGAATTAGGTGTTTCAAAAACGTAATTACAACGTCAGTTAACACAAGAATTCAAGCCGACCGATCATCCACAAAGTCGTGTCTTTGCTGATTGGGTCCTTGAAATGAATGAAAATTATCCGGAATTCCGTCGAAAAACCATCTTGAATGATTAGACACATTTCCACCTCGGTGGCTTTGTCAACAAGCAAAATTGTCGCATCTAGGGCTAGGGAACCCAAGAGTTATTGTTGAAAAGCCTTTCTATCCACAACGTGACTCTTTGGTGCGTCTTATGGTCCAGTGGGGTCATTGGACCTTACTATTTCCAGAATGAGGCTAGAGCAACATTTACGGTAAATGGATTGCGCTATCGAGAGATGATTAATGATTTTTTATGACCGGAAGTGGATGGTATTGATCTGGACAACGTTTACTTTCAACAATTCGGCGCTACGTGCTACACAAGCAACAAAACCATTGATCTTTTACGGGAAAAGTTTCCGGACCGTGTTATCTCTCGAAGAGATTATCACAATTGACCACCGAGATTTTGTGATTTAACTCCTTGCGACGACATACCTTCTAAGGACTGAACGAGAATAAATTCGCTATCACAAAAACGATTGGACCGATTTCGAAAATCAAACTCATTTTCGAATCATCTTCTAATTCTAATGAAAACTGTTTTTACAAAAAAAAAACCAAAACTATTTTTTACAAAATTCATGGATTTTTTTCTGGAATTCTTTCCATCATGCTTCTTATAGTGTTCTCAGTCACTTTCTGGGATACTGTCTTCCACTTTTGCTTGAATTCCGCTAATGTTTTCGTTGATTTCTTAGTCTTCTTCAATTCTCTTTTTACTAGGGCCCAATATCTTTCGATTGGCCTGAGTTCTGGGCAATTTGGTGGATTGGCCTCTTTGGGGACAGAAACCACCTCATTACCTTCGTACCATTCCTTGGTGGCCTTGCTGTAGTGGCATGATGCTAAATCTCGCCAAAAGATTGTTGACACATCGTGCTCACGTAAAAATGGTAAAAGTCGCTTCTTCAAGCATTCTTCGATGTATATATTTGAGTCAACAGAGCCTTGGCCAACGAAAAATTTGCTCCTTTTCCCACAAGTGCAAATTGCTTGCCAAACCAGGAATTTTTTAGGAAACTTTGCTTGTTTCTTCGACTTCAGGCGAAATTGTTCCTCAACATTTCCACGAGAATCTGCAGTATAAAATTCCTGACCAGGAAGTTGCGAGAAATCAGCCAACACATAGATTTCCTCGTCCATCACGCAACAGGAAAAATTTTTCAAGAAATCTTTTTTTGATTTCTTTGCTCCTGATTTCGCTTCTTGATTCTTCACAGAGTTCCTGTCTGGCACTTTCTGCACTTTGTATGTTCTAAGCCCACAACTCGACTTGATTTTCTGAACGGTTGACTGCGAACAACCCACTATTTGGGCCACTTTCTGTCCTGAGGGGTTAGGATTCTTCTGAAAAAGGCTGGTGGCTTTCTTCACTTTTTTTGGGCTATGAAACCCCTTTTTCCTCCCGGTTCCTTCCTTGCGGTTAATTGTGAGATCTTCGTTGAAGCGCCTAACAACTCTTGATACTGTTTTCGGACGAACGCGAGCTTTTTTTGCGATTCTTTTGAAGCTCCATTTTTGATTATTTTGAAAAAGTTTCACTATAAATTCTCGTGTTTTCACTTCGCTTGACATTTTTGCGACAGAGAATTGGAATATCTATAAAAAAAAATCCATTCACTTTCATTTAATCACATAGGAGGTCATGGTTTCGTTTTCAGGAGTTGGTGAAGTAAATGTTCCACATGTTTCTGACGTTCATATAACAAAGCTAACTATGATCAAATTTTGATTTTTTTCTCGATTGGTTCAAGAGATACAGGCGTTTTTGTGATAGCGAATTCATTCTCGTTCAGTCCTTACTTAATGAAATGAACATCCGATCATTCATCTAAAAAATCTGCTGTTTTCTTTTAATGTCAAAATAACACCTCTTGTTGGAAATCCCTTTATGTGCAAGTCGTTCAAATTAAGAGCATCTTCCTTAATATTTTGGAACACCCACTGTGTGTAACTTCCGTTTAATCCGCATATCTAGTGTCTTACCAGGAAACGCAGAGAAATTTGGTCAGCAGTCATCAAGACTTGACCAAATCGAACTTATACTCCATTCACTTTTATAAAGTATCGCGGTTTGCCATGAAATTTTGACACATTTCACCGTGTATGTTTTGAAAATGTTAGGTTATGGTCATTGCACTGTCAGATACGCCCACAACGTTGCCGTTTCTGCTAAAAAATCGTAGTAATTACGTATTTATCAAAAAGTTCATTTACTTTGGGAAATTAATGAATTTGAGAAAATATTATGTGAATTCAGAAGACATTTAAATACATTTTTGCACAGTTGAATCTTTGAAGAACTAACTCCATTTACAAAGTTGAAAAAGAGTAAATAGAAAGTAGACCTGGCAATGTCGCTCTATTTTCACGAGTGCCAACCTGCGTCTGTTTTAGGGGGAAAAACTTGATAAACCTAAATCATGGCCAACCGCGATACTTTATAAATGTGAATGGAGTATAGTTTAATTCCCATTGTTTGACCACCAGCACTAACCTCAAAAAAATTTCAACATGTCGTCGGATTGCCTAATACATAATTGTTCAATTTATTTTCCCGTATTTCGAGAAAATTGAACTAATAAAGATGATTTTCCGCTATCCTCTAGCTCGTTTCCAGATTGGTATTTTTTCAGGGTTATGTGAACATGAGCAGTCAGATCAAAGCGAGTTTCAGCCACGACGGAAAGTACATAGTGAGCGGTTCGGAAAACAGGGACGTGTACATCTGGAAAACGAATCACGACTACGCCAAATTTTCATCCGTTCGCAGGGATCGCAACGATTTCTGGGAGGCGATAAAGGCACATAACAACACGGTGACTTGCGCCATATTCGCCCCGAATCCGGAGAGCATAATCAAAATGGTCGAGGAGGCCAGCAGGTCTGAATCGGTGGAGGACGAGGACAATAAGGTAGGTGTACCTGGACTCTCAAAAACTTTTTTTTTATTTCCAATTTTTCGATAGGTGGAGGATCCAATAGTGGAACAACATACCAAGGGTTGCGGGGGTTATGTTCTGGTGTCAGCTGATTTCAACGGATGCATCAAAGTATTCATAAATAAAATGAAGCCAAAACATAGTTCATTACCGGTTTCGGCCATGGCATAATAACTTACCAGTGATTAAAACAAATTTATTGATTTATTAAAACTCAAATGAATTGCTTACCATTTTTAATTATTTTTATTCAAATTTTATATAATTTAATCAGATACACATTGTAGAAAATTATTGTATTTATTGTAAATTGGTTGTATATAAAATTTTAAAAAATAAAATCTTTCAATTTTCCTATCCAATCGCATTAAAAAACTTCTCGAATGAAATAATTTAATAAATTTTTACAAATATATGACAACTGTTATTTCCACGACGTTTTTCTTCTGTTGATTTCCTTTTGATTGTGATTATCAAGTAATTCCGTCACATATTGCGTTGAATCCTGGAATTACAAACGTAAGTTAGAATTATTAATCGAAAAGTATAGACTGGGACGTACTGTTGGTTGCCACATTGAACCGTCTGTAGTGGGTTGTTCACTGAAATATTTTCGAGGGCTCGTTTTTTCCTTGCTTTCCACAGGGTTGCCAGGTTGTTTGTGAAGAAGCTGAAGGAAGAATGAAATAATCTAGTATTATTTCTCAATAAGAAATATAGCGCATATCTACAAGCTTTTAGTTTCAAAAAAAGCAATTTTGTAGACTATTTCCCTCGTCTTAATTTCCACCAATCAGAAACGCGCAATATCGAATCACAAATGGTTTCTAGATGGAAAAACTATACAGGGTCTTTCACGAGGAACCTCACCCATATTTATACGGGAAACTACTGAACGTATTTTCATGAAATTCAGCACTTATAAGTATTTCACGATGCTGATGAAATCTAAAATATTTTCAAGGCATGAGCACCTCCGGTTTTTCCGGAAATGACGTCAACTTCCGTTTTTCAAATTAGAACACCATTTTTTTATTGCAGAAATAGATTCCTTAGAAAATTTCAAGTTATTTTGATGTAACATTTTTCAGTTTTGGTTGGAAAATTCTCTCTGAGCGGGAAAATTCGAAAAAAAAAATCGAAAATAGAGCTCCGCTGAAACAAGAATAACTTCGAGGTTTTTGGATGGACAATTTTCATTTTTGGGATTTTTCAAGATGTAAGATTGATGTATCCACTTTAAAAATCGAAATCGCGATTCATGATACAGGGGGTGAAAAAATCGCTTTCAAAGCTAGGGATGACAAAATCGTGAAAAATCAATTTTTTCAAATTAGAACTCCATTTTTTTATGGCAGATATTGAATCTACGTTAAAAAATAATGTGAGTGTATGCATCACACCCTTGCCCTAAAGTGGATATTAACTCAGAACTCAGTTTCCCGTATAAATATGGGTGAGGTTCCTCGTGAAAGACCCTGTATGGCAGTAGCTGTCAGCAGTTTTTTCGGTTTTACCCGCGGCAAAACTTGACAGTTGTTAAATGTATTGAACAAGGAGGTGGACATTTCGAACAATTGTTATAAATAGTAATAGTCTGTTTTCTACATTTTTTTCATAAAATCTGTATTATTAAAAATTATTTCATTCTTCTGAATTATTCTTATTTCATTGATAAATTAATGATTTCCATAAGAATTACTTCGATTTTCAATCATAATGAGTTTCAAAATGGAGCAAATTTAGGTTTGAAATTTTTCGACTTTATCGTTTTTATCTTGTTAGCCATGATATTATGGCAGAAAACAAGCAGTTAGCAAAAAAGTTGATATGTCATTCGAAAGTACACTTAATGAGGTATTTTTTGCTGAAAAGAAAACATGTCCATAATAAATAATTTTTCAACGAAAAACCCATTGGAAAAATATGACTGATTTTGTTCACTTCAGTATCGTGATATTCATCTCCTCACCAAACCTGCAATAGAAATATTTTTGGCACACTGAAATTCTTTTCTTGTAGAAAATTTAATACCATTTCCAAGTATGTGATCGAATTCGATGAAGCTACAAGCATAACTGATATATTAAAGATTTCATGGAAAAAATTGAAATATTTCGTGAAAACGAGAATTGTTAAATTGAAGAATAACCCGTCAAGATTTCGACCATGTGTTATATGACATTTTTTGTTGCAAATCACTTGAATAATCTCCCCTTGAAGTTTTGCCGTTTTAAAACTAGACACCCTGTATAGAAATGAAATGCGTCTCCGCATATCTTACGATTTCTGTGTATCCATCTCACTTTCTCACCTCCCAGTAAAAGGTAGAGGCTGGCCTCGCACTTCCTTGTCTAGCGCGTTATTCTACAATCCAAATCATAGGGAAAGGACAGCAGGCGAGAAGCCCGCACGCCTAAACGCCAAATGTTACGTTGAGTCTGAGGCTAGCCTCTCGAATCTAGATATTACCTCGCGAAGGGCAAACTGCAATTATTCTGCACTATTCAGATTAATCGGGAACTCGGGTCAGTTTTCAAATTGAGTTTTAACTGTTTTTCGTGTAGGTTTAGGTTTTTCTCAGTGTTTGTATGATATCTTTCGAAAATTCTTTTAATTTTATTACTGTCACAGTATGAAATTCCTGTTCGGGCGATTCATGATACTGTCCAACACCTTATTAGTATTCCCCAAAAAATCAATCTAAATCCTCAAATTATCTCAAATCTCTACTCACCAAATTGATGTATCTTTGAAGATTCCCATCATCCTGCTGTCTATTCCCCCTACTCTTCGTCTGTTGAGAACTCCTCTGACCATGGCTTTCCTTCCTATGGTGGTTCTTCTTATCCGGTAGCGCGTGCTGTTGATAACCGTCGTTCCCGTTGTAATTGTATTGCTGATTTCTTGCCTTTTCCTCTAAATCTTGACTCAGCAAAGCTTCCATGTTCTGATACGACTTGGACTGAAGCGAATGTAATTGGTCGATGGTGCTGGAGCTGTCATCTTGCGGCAATGGACTCCTTCCGTTATTTATTATACGTAAGGCTTCAGACCACTGGGCTTCCATGACCTTCTGCAGTTGTTTTATCAGGTCTGATCTTCTGTCTTGCTGTTTCTCGAATTTTGATTGCATCTCGTAATGCCTCTGCTCGAGCTGGGCTATTTTGACCTGCTTCAATTGCATTTCTTCCTGGTGCTTTTGCTCAATCAAATTTATTTCCAAAGTGTACCTGGAACAGTTGATGTTGATACAAAAATGGGAAAAATAGCATCACCAAAATGATTTCGAATATTCCTTACTTATCATTTATCTGCTGTATATGTAAAGCAGCCGATTTGGCAATCTCCAGTTCTTTTTTCTCAAGCTGTTCCTTCATCTTATGCTCAGCATCGTCGAGCTGTGTTTGAAATTCTTTCAGCTTGTTTTGAACCAAAAGTTCAACTTGACCTTGATAAAAGTTTCTCAGCTCCTTTTTGTTAGTTTCCAATTTGTCTTGTGCTTGTTTCAGATTTTCCACTATTAATTTCTAATTAAAATGAAACATGGTCCATGAATAATGAATTTTGTATCAACAAAAATGTTATCAATTATTCATTTCACTTTGTATGGATGAATATTACATTTTATGAGATATTCTGATGTTTTTGCACAGAAATATTTTTTTATTTGAAAAAACTCTACAATACCTCTTTCTTCTTCTGCTCTTCCAGTTCTTCGTGTAACACTTTGTTCTGTTGGTGCAACTGTGACACATTTTGTCGTTCCACCTTTAGTTCTTCCTGTATAAGTTCATACTCTGTTTTTATGGTGGCAAAATCTTTTTGGCACATTTCGACAGCTGCTTGGCATTGAGAAACTTCTTTTTTGGCATGTAAAAGTATATTTTTGGACTAAAAAGAAATATTTTTTTAAATGAAAACTTTCCATTATTGTTTCTTACCTCATTCAATTCCAATTCCTTGTTGGCTAGAATATTAGATAACTGTTTATTTTTTTCTTCTTCATTCGCTAGTTTTTCTTCTAATTGTTTGTTTGTAGACCTCAACAGTTCGCTTTCCACTCTGATATGTTCAAATTTTTTGTCCAATTCTTCAAGTTTTGATTTATGTTCGCGAACTATATTTAGTGCTTGATTAGTTTCTTTCCTATGAAATTCTATTCTCTGAAAAGCAAAACGCATTTATTAACATTTCCCACCCTGAAGAAAGAAAACTGTTAACTGATAAGTGTCACATTAAGATACTTAAGACTCACAATGTCGATTTACAGAAAAACTTTAAAACACCTACTTCTTCGTTTTCTTCCGTGATCTTCTTGTTCTGAGACGCCAATTTCTGGACATCTTTCTCCAACTGATCCCTCTCTCTGACAACCAATTTGAACTTCATGGAGGCCTTTTCCCAAGCATCATGAAACCTTAAAATTGCGTTGTCTTTGGCTTCGTCCACTTGAATAGCGACAGCAAGCTTTTCCTGCTGTTCCAATATCTTATTTTGAAGCTGCTGTATCAGTTCTTCACAGTGCTAAAATGGAACCTATATTTTGCTTTCATGAGAATTTTTCGCGAAACCCCTCGTCAAATATTGCCCATTAACAAACTCCACGGCCACGTTTGAGATTCGTTCGATAGTTATCGCATTTACATACAGCAGATGTTGACTCACCCTGTATATACCGAAGATATGATAGAGAATTTTTGGCGAGTACCGAAAATGCGTTTAAAAAAGGTTACTATGATTGTTTTACGTTTTACTTACTGTCCGTCTCAGTTTTTCCTCCTGAAGCCTCTGTATGCATTTATCTGAACTTGTATCAGCCTCCTTCTTCTCGCTGCTCCACAAATTGATCAAACTGACGCTGCCCAACCTTTGATCGCTGACTGGTTTCAACAGTTTTCTAGTGGGATCGTGATAACTACTAAATTCTGGGGAATGAGTATCGTCCAGTAACCTCTTGTGAATAGACAACATATCTTTAGCATTCGAATGTATATCACAGTGGGGAGATGACAAGCTCTTCTTTGTCAAATTGCTGCTTGTACTATAGTTTTCAGTTGCTGTTCGTTCAGTTTCTATTTTACTTGTATGAGAGTGTCTTTTTTCTACAACATTATTAGAATTCATGCCGTTTTCGACTGACTTAAAAGTCTCAGTATTCCTTCCTGCTGGTTGGTAAAGAACCGTAGATTTATCAGTCATAGAAGAAGAATCTGTGGATGATATACTCAATGTTTCTATGCCTTTTTTCCAGTCGACGGGTGTTTGATAGCCAGTAGTATTTTTATCGGAGGAGTTTGTAGAACCGATTCCTGTGTTGTTGTCATACATGTTCTTGATTTTCACTTCTTGTTCGTCCATTTCTTTTGAAAAAACAGATATTTGTACACTTTATGTCCAACTAATTTGGAGTAATATAAATATTTCAAAGAATTTTTTCATAGCTGTGCTTTATTAAAATCAGAATGGATAATTGATTATGTCTTTATAAATACACTGTTCAACCTCTTTTGCATTCAGCTTAGTAACCTAGTTTGATTCCTAAGAAAATTGTCAAATACTTTGCAGCAGACTACCAGTCAAATGAATTCTCTTCAAAAATGAAAATTTATGAGTAAAATATATTCATATACAGTAAATAAACTTTTTATTGCATTGGAAATTTATAGATGAATTTTTTCATTATTATTCCAACCAAACTGAAATTGAATTTGACAAAAACAGTATCAAAGTGGAAATTATCATGACTAAACCTTATCTAAAATTCCAACAAAATATTAAATATTATTATACCTCTGAGAATTTGATGAACGTCTACAGCAGTTTTACTTTGTTTTTTCATTGCCTCGACATGACTGAAATCCAAAGCTCTCGCTATATTTGTTTTCACAGGTTTAACATTCGACAAAAAATTATCTATTTCCTCAATTATATTGCTTTCTTCTACTAGGGGTTGTTTTTGTATCTCGTTACCAGGAACTGTATCGCCTTCTTCGATCTTAGACCTCGGACTCATTCTGTACGGTTTTTTGAACAGTTTCATTTCTTCATCATACTTCGGTGAATTTGGAAAGGACTTCAGCATCAATTTGCTTCTTGGTTTTTGCGGCGTGCTTTGAGTGCTGAAACATGGGGGTGCGGTATTTCTTCGGTACTCAGAGCCTTGATTCAAGCTTTCATAGCTGAAGCATCTCCTGCATGCATTGCTTGAATCGCTGCTCTGCATATTGAGAAAAGTGTCTATCGAGTTCGTTATCGATCCTAAACTGACATCTGATGAATTCTCGATGCTGGTTATTCTACTTTTCAATTTGGAAACTTGAGTAATGAGTTTATCAACTATATCGTAGTACGGTACGTGGGATGCTTCTACAATGTGATCCTCAATATGTGGTGTCATCAACAACAACTCCTCTGTATCATCAGAATCGCTCATAACTAAATAATTAGTGTTTTGAACACGTTTTTAACGAGTAATTTGATTTACCACATAACCTACTGATTAACAAACACGAACATTTTATGGACTAATGACAATACATTTTCGCGTTGTCAAAGGTGACATTTTTCGCAATGTATTCCTGACTGACTCCCAGTAAAATTCGACAATGAATTTTTACAATTGATGCTTAATTAGTAACCATTGTTGATAGTTACTTTTGTTGACAACACGATTTGTTTACAACAGTATTTGTTTACATTGTCAAATTTGAATATTTCATAGAAATGTATGTTGACATTTATGTCTTTTTCTTGGTTATTGGATTTGTGAATGTGTTCCGAATATGGAAGTTACATAAATTGATTTCGTGAAGGAGTTACATGTATGTCAACAATTCCACTTCACTGATATTTTAAAATGATTACTTACCATGTCGTATAATTCCAAATCGTTTCACTGTACTTCGGATATCGAGAATAATAATAATTCCTGTAAATATAATTAATAATAACATTGTTTAAACAATGATAATAATATAACAAATATTATCTTGAGATTATAACTCATATGAGTAGAATTAAAATATATTTTTCAATAGGAAAAAAAAAAATTTCTTTATACAGTTATGAAATCAGTCGCTTATAAGCCGATCAAGAGATGGCGCTTTGATCGGCTTAATTAATCACATGTGCTGATCTGAATAACCAAGAAGGAAGAAAAAATTATTGTATTTATTTTATTTCATATAACCTGGGATCACAAATGATTCCCAAATTTCTAAAAACCTGTTTTATTTATGACTGAATGCTAACCATTGATCCCTGATAACAAGCGCGGATCCAGGGGGGGTGGTCATGGGGGTCATGACCTCCCCCTGGACTGGACGAACCCTCAAATCTTGTGTTTGATAAAAAAAAATCAATTGGCGGGTATGTAATCCACCTGACCGTGACCCCCCCCCCCCTTTCTGGAGAGCTGGATCCGCCACTGCCTGATAAGTGATAAAGGTCCGATCCGTGACCGAAACGTCGGTGAATTTTGGTGTCAACTAAGAATTACCAATCAAATATACATCTAAATACCTGAGAAGTGTTTTAATATATTTCATATCATGGATGATAACTCAACTCCTAATAAGTATTGTCATGTTTTTTCAATGAAACGCGTCGTTTTCAAGTTATTCCCAATTTTACCCGATAAAATTTGACGAAATAATAAAAAATCAAAAGAATATTCTGGATGCTCCCCTCAATTTATAATATCACAGAATGGTTATTATTACATTAATTCACTGAAAATCTTCACATAATCATCACCTGTTTGCATTAATTCTTCCCTGTAAATAAACAAATCGTAGTCCATCACGCCGGTTATTTCTATACGCATGCATCGTTCATGGGACTGACGTTGGAAGCACAGGACAACGGTTTGTCTTGCGCGCCGGCTACCTCGCATTGCGAGGTAGCGCAACGTTATAGGCGATTGAAATTAAGATCGTAGCGCTATATCGGCGAGAATCAGAACTACTCGTTCGGCATTTCCAAAGATAGAAGCCTATAAGTCATTAGCGAAAGGTAAACAAAACTAGTGCCCTTGCGTTAGTTCATCCGTTAACGATAGGGGACGTACTGCTTCCTTGGTTTCGCCTCTACCATTGTTTGAAAAGGAATCGTCTTCTCAAGAGCTCTGCGAAATATCATAGAAGATGGGTTAGATTAGATCATTGACCTCGAATCCTATGACCGAGGTTGATGGAGTTTTAGGTTAGGTTAGAGAAAAAAAGGTTTTATGAGATATCTTTGGGATATCGAGGAAAATGAGAACAAATTATTAGTGTTTACAAACTAACCTTAAGATTCCGGGAAATCGAAGAAGGAACTCATTTTGGTGGGAGAAATATGGCTTCTCAATTGCAGAAATAATCGGACGAAACTAAGTGTTTTTGTTAGGAAATATTGTGTTTGTAACATTCTTACTCAAATAAGGTCAGTGATTGAGTATTTCCTGAATGTATCCAATTTCAATCGAGAAATATGAACTTTGCATCAATCCCAGCGAATCGTATCAGGCACGTATTGGGCTATATCTTTTAAACAGTGCCGAATTCGGAAAAATGGAAAGGGAAATAAAGGTTCCTTTTAGCCTCAAGAATCAACAGTTAAAATATATGTAAGATAGATCATTTGAATTATAATAATAAATAAATCTGGCTTTCGTGCTTAACCCGCTAAGGAACTAAGTAGTGCTTTATAGTTCAGCTACTCACCGCCAGATGCGAGGGAGCAAAATGTCGATTCTCTGAAACACAACTGCGCATCTATGATCAACAGAAGGAACTACAACTAAAAGTGGCTTCAATTCGATCAATGACGTTGTTCCTTTAGGTATAATTGAACTCAATGATACAATGATAGTGTTATACAAGCATCAATCATGGTGAGAGATAGAGGGACAGGGGGATCACCGTACCGACTGGGAAGTTAAGGCCAATTCTCACTTTCGAGCAAGCCACGCGCTCGGCACAGGCGAGGCACCGAATCGGCAGAATATCTTTTTCATTGATCATATGGTTTTTGTGTGGTTAAATTCACATTATGCCGGCAACGTCTCGGCAAGCGACGGCCTTTGCCCGCCCCATATGATCAATGAAAAAGATATTTTGCCGATTCGGTGCCTTGCCTGTGCCGAGCGCGTGGCTTGCACGAAAGTGAGAATTGGCCTTAAGTCGAGGAGTTCTGACGGTTGAGAGCCACTTCAGATGTTTCGCATAAAAAAGCAAGACTTTACAATTTCGCCTTGTAGATCATTGTTCATATTGTGGCATGTTTTTTGGTTAAATAGTTAAATTCTCATTTTCAAAAACACCTGATGTACTCCCTAGCATATTGCCTTACCTTCTTTCTAGACATTCTCTCGTGTATTTATCACTATCAGTCGAAAGGGAACTTGAGGTCCATTTTTCCAAATTCTCATTTTTAAACACCAATTTAGCCTTGAATGGAAACTTTCTCCCTCTCACCACAATTTCATATCCTGACATAAGAAAAAACTCTTCTCTCTACACAAATCGACCAGTACTCAACAATAACTCTTAACATAAATATTTTCACGTCAACAAATGCCATATTTGTCCATAAACTGTCAGTATGACAACGCGGTGAAGGGTTCCAGATTGTTGTAGCGAGCATTTCCTGGAGAAGCCACAGAAGATAAAGGCTCTGGATGAATGCCAGTACGTAAGAGACATAAAACTCCCTTTTCTGTCTGTTATGTACATTCCGGGCAAAAAATAGGAGAACAGTTGCCGAAGCAAATTAAACGTTTCATGGGGGAATTTTTCTGGGAAATAATAAAACATAGATACCGATTAAAGTCTACGATAGTAGCAGTGGCGTAGTACACGAGGCAAGATCCGAACTTTTTGAGCGGTTTCGATTGAATTGGTTGAGTCAATTTGGTGTTTTATTTGGAAGCTTGATGGTCGGAATGTTCTACCCCTGTCACTTAATTAATTAATGCTACACTTTACCCTGTATCTCATTTTCAAGAAAGTGAAGATCCTAACACATGATGGCAGCTTATCAAGATATTCCAGAATCAATTTGCTTGAGCCTAAACTTAGAGACGGGCCGAAGCCAAATTTTTGGGGAGATAGCTTCGAAAATTTTCCAACTGTGCATTAAAGGATTAGAAAACCAATGGTTGAAGAGGGGGTGGTATTTTGGATTGCGAGTCTATGTTTTCCCCGAGAGCATTGAAAATAAATAGAAAATTTTGTGGTGTAGTTTTTTAATTCTGCATTACCAGATCAACTCACTCTACAGGATTACACAGCATCTGTTATCATTATTCTGTATGTTTCGATTTTTAAGTTCAATTCCGACGAAAAGTAAATGATTTATTCAAGTGTACTGAAAAAAGTCCACACCTCACACTTCACTTTGAATCTTTTTCGGTCCATTTTTGCGTACCTACTAAAGAGGCCGTTATACTTCGGCCGACGTCTACGGCACCGATTCTCCATTCAAAAAGTGCCTTTCATTTTTCCAAGTTCACGCCCTCAATTTTCCACCTCAAAGCTTGATTTTTTTTAAATTGAAGTTGAAGGAGTCTTGAGGTCACTCCAATTTCTTCTCCTTGATAAAATTATTTTTTCGCATGAAAAAATCGGCCACGGCACCGATTCTCCATTCAAAAATTGCCTTTCGTTTTTCATAGTTTACGCCCTAAATTTTCAATCCAAAAGCTTGATTTTTTTTTAAATTGAAGTTAAAGGATGTCTTGAGGGCACTCCAATTTCTTCTCCTTGATAAAATTATTTTTTCGCATGAAAAAATCGGCCACGGTACCGATTCTCCATTCAAAAAGTGCCTTTCGTTTTTCCAAGTTTACGCCCTAAATTTTCAATCCAAAAGCTTGATTTTTTTTTAAATTGAAGTTAAAGGATGTCTTGAGGTCACTCCAATTTCTTCTCCTTGATAAAATTATTTTTTCGCATGAAAAAATCGGCCACGGCACCGATTCTCCATTCAAAAAGTGCCTTTCGTTTTTCCAAGTTTACGCCCTAAATTTTCAATCCAAAAGCTTGATTTTTTTTTAAATTGAAGTTAAAGGATGTCTTGAGGGCGCAATCCGATTTCTTCTCTTTGAAAAAATTATTTTTTCTTATGGAAAAATCGGGTTGAATTTGAGAGTCTATGAAAATTGACTTCATAATCGTTTTTCGGTGGTTGCTCATCAATGTTTTTTTTTTGGAAATTCATTGGAGTGCCCTCGACAAATCAATTTTCTATATTTAAAAAAATATTCCATTCGGCTATGCGCCTAATTAATGCAAAAAAATTATGGAAATACTGAAAAGACTTCCAGAAAGTGTGAAATCGCAGAGAACTGTCTGAAATTCCAGGAGAATTAAAAAAAAATCAAGCTTTCAGGTGGAAAATTGAGGGCGTGAACTTTGAAAAATGAAAGGCACTTTTTGAATGGAGAATCAGTGCCGTCGGCCAAAGTATAACGGCCCCTTAACAGATTCACGTGTTGAACGGAGATTCGATAGAATACCTAATTAAGAATGAGAAAAAATACTGCCACTGCCCGACCGGGGGAAATAGCGCAAATTGGTACCAGATGGTTTTTTATGACACAGTCGATGCGGCCAAACTGAGAAATTCACAACTACCTGCTGAAGGATGACGTGAAAGATGAAAAATTGGTCATCTTTTCAAACACTTGGTAGCAATATCGGAATAAATACCATTTATTGCTGGTTATACACATTGCACATTGGGCCAAATCTGCCAAATACCCTAAATATACTCTAACAAGAATTTGCACAATTGTCGCTATTCTCTGCATGCTTTTGTCCGGCTAAACGTGGGCTTAGTTCTACCGGTTTCAATAAGTATTAGGTAATTGAAAAAAAATAATTAAAAAAAAGTCGAATTCATTCACATTTTAGGAAAACTTTTTTAGAAATATGTATTCTAACGCGATTGAAATCTTTCCAACTGCTTCAAAATTTTTACAACTGTTTTGTTCCAACTGCTTCGAAATTTTTCTAACTACTTCGAAAATTTTTCAACAGCTTCGAAAATATTCCAACTGCTTTTAAAATTTGCCAACTCTGTTCAATATATCTATGAATTCTGCTGTTTCCATCAGAAATCAGCTGTGCCGAGAAATTTCACGACGCATGCGTATAGCGAAAACCTGCTGATGACGGACATTGGTAATCTCAATTACCCTTGGAGGCGCTGCCAACTATAAACAAACTGTAAACATTATGTGAAGTAGTGAATACATGCATTCAGTGAATTATTGTTATAATGTGATCATTATGTGAAGTGAATTAATATAATATTAACCGTGTAGTGTCGAGTTTATAAAATTCCAAGAGAATATTGTTTAGATAGAAACATCGCCACAGATTATCAGGTATCATGTTATTTTTCATTATTTTCAATTTAATTCGTGGGGTGTATCGATATTCATCACACATATCCGAATTTTGTATTTCATCGACATTTAACTTCAATATGGAGCGGTAACAATGAATTTTTAATAGAAATTGTGCGTATTGAATGCTCCTTGGTGTTCCATTTTATCTATCACATTTGTGGGAATTCATTATTAAATATCTCTACATCAACGTTTTTCATCATTTGAATTTAAGTCTCGACAAAAATGATAAATATTTTGACAACATTGTTAACTCGTTCAAAGACCAGAGAAGGAATAATATTCGATGATATTTAATTCAGAGAAGCATTCAGATTATTCTTGAAATCAATGATTTTTTCGTAAAATTTTTCCGGGTAAAATTGGAAATAACTCGAAAACAACGCGTTTTATTGAAAAAACATAAGAATACTTAGTTTTTTGAATTATTGGTTCTTTCGAAAATATGAACCGTTTATCTTCTTAAAGTGGTTTTATGGTGTTTTTGCGTGTATTGATGAGTCGACTACCCTGTAACTATTATACAAGGAGAGATATTGAAGAAGTTTCCATTGAGGTATGCACCATGAATAGAGTAACCAATGAACCAAAATCCAGTTCATTCGAAATAACGGATCCGAAGATATAAACAGAAAAGTGTTTTTTTTTCATAGATTTTCGACACCCTGTATCTCCCAAACGAAACCTAATTTTGAAAAATGGTATAGGAAGAAAGTATTTCGTTGGATGATAGGAATCTACAGTTGAAATATATGTACAAGTCAAAGACTCACCCTGTATACGTGAAATATTTCCAGTTTTAACACAGAAAAAAGTTTCTTCAGCATTCGCCAGGTCTTTGGTATGGGATTGTATACAGGATGTCTCATTGAGAACCAGAGCTCTTTTCTAGTAGAAAAATCGAGATTTTTGAAATTCGCTCTGACTTTTGTGCAAGGTGATATCTGTGTCCTTTTCAGATGTAATAGGTACTTAAATTATTTCCACAAATGTATCAGAATGTAGAAAAATGACTATTTTGTTGTCAATAGACTCCCCTTTGCAATATACCGACACAAAAGGACTAGTAATGAGAAATAAATTAGAATAAAAAAAAGACATTGAAAGAATTATTTTATGAAAGGACTTTCTCGACATAACTGAGGAGCTCATATTTTTATGCAATTTTTAGTTATTGCATTGCATAACTCTCTTACATTTTCTAGTGTCTACGCCGCTGACACTGATTCAAATTTCCAGTTTTGCCAACTACTAAGCATTACCAGTTCCATCATCGCTTTGTTGTTCTGTCCGTTCTTTCTGAAATACGCGAAACTAGTTTTTGCTTTTCGCCTTTGCAACTGAAGAATCCTAACAAGTTAGTGAATTTTCAATCTTCGATTTGAGGCCTATTAGGATACGTCTTCAAGAAGTTCAACTCCGTAGAAGAAGTAGAAAAATGGTTTTTTGGTTCTGAGAATCTTCGTTGGTAATTTCATGGATGCGATAGAAATAGCATAAAATTTGAATGAAAAATCAATTCGTTTATTCATTAATTTGATTAATTTATCGCTATTTCCTGCAATTCCAATCGTAGACGAATTATGAAACCTTGTCCATCCATTAATCGAAAATTTTTCGAATAAAGATCTGGATATTGAAGTTAATAATCATTGTGAAGTCGAAAATTTCCGATGTTTCATCCATTTTTCCTAATACACTTTGAGAAGTGTCCATTCATCCTTTAAAAAAATCATTGTTTATTTACTGTAGGTACTCCAATTGGTATATTATCAAAACGAATTTTAGGAAGTTTATAGAAATTGGTTGTAATAATAATCATCAAATTTCTGCAACTCATCAATTTAATCAACACAATTTGAATTCTTTATTTAGTTAGATAAAAGTTTTGATATGTACCTAAACTGTAAATATAAATGAGATATAACAGTTCTGTTGTGCTAATGATCTACGAAATCGAAGCACAATTAACTTCAAATAAAAAAAAAATTCTGAGGAGTTTCACAGTTTTAATTCAGTGAATTTCCTGTTCTACCTATTTGTGGTAAATAATTCTCATGTTTATATTATTTGTTTCAATTCAAGATCTAATAATAATTGGTATATGAGTTTTCCAATAAGAGATGTTATTTTGAAAAGCTCGCTATTTCGGTAGATTTCACTTTTGACATTTGAAAAGTAGAAACTGCGCCATTTATAAAAATGGAAAGATGGGGGAAGTGTGCCTGTGTTGGCACCCTTAACGAATTATCCACATATCTCATTGGAAGAAAATTTGTTTGGATAATCATAAGTAATATCATAAGTGCATCAAATTTTTCCGAAAAAAATCGAAAAAACACGTTGCTAAGTAATATTTTAACAAGAAGCATGAGTGCAGGTGGCAACAAAAATCCGAGTCGAAGACGAGGATTTTTGCACCTGCACGAATGCTTTTTGTTAACAAAATATTACTTTGCACTGTGTTTTTTCGATTTTTTTCACAGGAAAAATTAGATGCACGAATGGTATTTGGCAAGAATATTTCATGAGTAACAGATTATTCTGGATGCATTTTTAATTTTCGTTGACAACAACTGTCAAGTTTTGCCGCGGGTAAACCCGAAAAAACTGCTGACAGCTGCTGCCATACAGTTTTTCCATCTAGAAACCATTTGTGATTCAAAATTGCGCGTTTCTGATTGGTGGAAATTAACACGAGGGAAATAGTCGATTTCATAGATTTAGGTACTTATGCTCATATTATGTACGAGTATAGTATGCATTCTTGAGTATGTTTTCAGTATAAATTTTGAAGAATATGAATGCAGGCACTTTTCAAAATTTGGCCAAGGGTGCCATCATAGGCGCACATATGTCCTATGATGGCATATGACTGAAAATGAAAAGAAATTAATTATTGAATTGGTTCATTGAAAAAAAATTGCACTCTCATCACATACAAATAAAATTGAGAGGTCAACAGATGACTATTTATACCTGCACGTATGAGTGTAACAAAACATACAACTAAATTTGAATTCTTTGACATTAATATTATTAGATATCTATATATTATTTTTTTTCACAGCATTCAATGTGATGAACCACTTTTGTCCTATGATGGTACCCTTTGCTATCATTGGAACACTTTGACTATCCCATCATAGGCATAAATGTCATATATCTTTCAACCAACCGAAGAAGGCAATTACAATACGACATTACCTCAAACTTCACACTTACTGCATTGTTATAAGGCATTCAAATGAAGGTAAAAATTTTGTAACACAAAGTTGTGAAACATCTGAATAGTACGAAAAAAAGGAGATAATTATCATACATCAACAACATCAACCAAAAAATGATTGAACTGTTATAAAAGACACAAAATGCCACGTATCAAGTTGTAACTACGTCACTACGAATACCTCTCATTAATGCTATCTGGCGAACAAAATCAGTGAACATAAGTTTATTCAGTTGATATTAACAGACTTCTTCATGGTGTGCCATCATAGGCAAGTTGCCATCATAGGCATACTTCCCTTACCTTCCTTTTTATAATGAAATAAACATCTGAGAATTTATAAAAAAATGGCCTTTTTCTTCGAATGTCAAAATAACACCTCTATTATTGGAAAACTCCATGATTACATGAAACTTTTCAGGAATTTGGACAATTCTCTATTTTCTCAAATAATGTTCAATGTGACGACGTTTTGGAGGCGAGTTCCTCCTTCTTCAGGGCTAAAAAACAAAAGGCCATTTAACAAAACAATCACAAGGACAGCCTCTGAAACCAACCTGAAGAATATCGAGTTGTTCGAGAAAATACAAGGTGCGGCACGGAGGGCGGACGTTTTTCAGATGGGCATAACTTTCCCCCAAGGAGGACGAGAGAAGTGGGGAAGGTGCCGTTAGACTCGTGTGTTCCTAGCATTTATTCACCAGTTGTCGTCATGGAGCCTTGGACGGTGGAGCATCGAGCATCGCCTATGATAGTTTCGTCCGAAATAATGAGTCAGTCAAGGTCGTGCAGCGTGAGTTTCGTCGCCATTTCCACATTCATCGGAATAGAGCTATTCCCTCTCGAAACACCATCCTTCGTTGGGTTGAATCACTTCGCAGACGTGGTGAACTGATCAACAGAAGACCAAGAGGACCTGTGCGAACAGTTCGAACGCCTGAAAATGTTGAACGCGTTCGACAAGCCATTCTTCGCAGTCCGTCGCGATCTGCTCGGAAACAGGCTAGAGTATACGAGACCAAGCCCCGAACTCTGGACGAATTGAAAAGGGCTATTCGCGTGGAAGTTGCCCAAGTTGAGAGAGCGATGTTGGAGAGAGTCTACGCGAACTTCCAAGAGCGCCTCCAGCACTGCATCACCGATTTCGGCCACCACATGCCTGATGTGATTTTCCACACTTGACTGTCTCAAATGCTATTTCCTTGAGAATCTGATTCCGTCAATAAATGTGTTTTTGAGTAAAAATTAACGCTTTTATTATTTTTTTAAAACCATCCATCCTCCGTGCCGCACCCTGTAGTAAAAAGTAATAATCTTTCATAAAATCAGATTGAAATCACTTAAAATTACAGATCATATTAAATCGCTGGCTGTCTTTGTGATTGTTTTGTTAAGTTTCCTTTTGTTTTTCAGCCATGAAGAAGGAGGAACTCGCCTCCGAAACGTCGGCACATTGAACATCATTTGAGAAAACAAAGCATTGTCCAAATTCCTGAAAAGTTTTATTGAATTCTTCATATTGTTCAACATTTTCTTCATAATACACAACTGTTTTATGCCAGAAAATATAAATATATATAAATATATATAAATATATAAATAAATATATAAATTCTGTTAAAATTCCTTGACGAATGATTTTTGTTAGGTTAACTGTCTATAATTCGAGCAATAGTTCGCAGCATTTCCAACAACAGCATTCTGGGAACAACTATTACACATTGAGGCACATTGTTGCGTCTATTTATGAATTTTTGCTCCCAGCTCGGAAGGGGGGTCAGTGTTCAGCCATAAAACAAACCCATAACAAGTACCCAACCCAAGTTTAATTTCAGCTGACCCATGACTGAGCACTTAAGTTTTATATTTGCGTAAGAGTTCACGGGACAATATGTTAATCACTGACCCATACAGCAGGTTTAACTGTTCTCGCAAAAGAATATTCAAGAATTCTTCGAATTCTTTCCGGTATAGATTATGCCACAAGAAATATAACGTGTGGTATTAATATTCATGCATAAAGAGGAACCTCCGCTAATCTTCGAATTACTTGACTTCACACGGAGATATGCAATTGTTTGACTTTTCACGTATGAAGCGGAAAATGGTTGGAAATTACTCATAATTATTCGAAACAACATCAATATTTGCCCGTATTATTTGTCACGAATGATGCAGGTCATTTTGAGGAGTCTGATTCAGGTTTGTTTTCAGAAGGCTTTTCTAATGAGAGGAGTTATTTTGACATTAAGAGAAAAATGCCATTTTTTCATGAAATTACAGCTTACCAGATTTTTCTTATAATATACGAAGAAAAACAGAAAAACGAGTGGAACACATTCTAGAGAAATGATTAAGCTTCAATTTAAAACAAAAATTGTTGGTCTACGCCGCATACGAACTGAGATATCATGGAAATAATGAGCCCAATTTTTTAAGGGAGCTCGCGAGCTCGGACGTGTGCCACCTCCCCTTAAGACGCAAATCTTCACGTAAAATCAGGTGTAATGACGATTGTGGAATGCCTAAATCCAATTTTTCACCATTTTTATAGCGAATTCAATTGATTTAAATGCGTTGACAGCTTCGAAACTGACATCTACCGAAATAGTGGGCTATACAAAATAACACCTCTTATTGGAGAATCCTTCATAAGTGAACATGAATCAGTAATATTTATTCAAATCAAAACCACTCAAAATAAATTTATGTAAAGGAAATCACCAGCAGTTAAATACCCTAATTAATCTTTTCGGTTCTTCACCGTTGCAATGTTTCGACCATAGATAATCGGGCATCCTATTCATATTTCAAATGAACTTCTTCGTTATGAATGCTGTAAATGATGTCTAATTGTTAACTGTTAATGCTCGTACACATTTCTACTCTAGTTACTATCAGATACCACTATGGATCTTGGAGGATGTGAAAGCTGACTCGAGAAATGATTTAATGATTAATTATGGCGAGTGATTTATGGAAAGACTAGACCTATTATCTAGGCATTTAGTAGATCAATAGGAAGTTTCGTTCAGGGTGGAATTATTATTGAAGAAAATGTTGTAAATCGTGAGAAAAGTAGAAAAGCATACTGAACAGAGAGACATATACAGGTTCTTCCATATACGATGTGTATGAGGGAAGCCTCACATCTATACCTACTGTAAAAAGCACCCTCTTCGTGATTGGACGGAAGAGCGGCTTTCCACCAATCAAGGGTGTTATTACTTAAAGAAAAATAAAAGATGTTAATTAAAATTTTGAAGTTCTTTCTTCCGACGGAAGAAAGTGTGGGATCGGCCCAACGCACTTGGGTCGGGTCTTGGTGTTTAAAATTATTTTCTAGGGAGAGGGATGGTAAATGAAACCTTTTAGATTAAATTTAAGACGTATATTAAATTCAAATCAAACCCAAACAAATTTATACTGGTTAGTTATATGTGTTACTTAAATCAAATGATTCAAATTATCAAATAAAAATGAAAATGGTTTGTCAAAATGACCCCAGGAATAATAATCATGAACAATCTCGAAAGAGTTTACAGAATAAGGTAAATTTTCTATACCCAAATGATATGACGGAAAATAGTCCTTCTTAAACTTTAATTTTACAAGGGGAAACTCAACAATAGTTTCCTCGTGATCTTTCAAATGAACCTGAGTTTTCTCAACAGAAAACTCCACTTAAACCTTCGACTACTTAAGGGTGATTACAAAAATAATAATACGCTTTAAGAGGATACAAAAAATTATGAAACTATGACTTGAAGAAGATTTCAGGACTCTGGACTATAAATGTATTAGCATAAACAATTTATCTGACCTTTTTCCTGTACCAATGATCCCAAGAACGATGAACCTAGGAGAATAATTCTACGACGATGCTTCTTTCCTGAAACAGACAGATTAGATACGAAACTCGACACCCACACGTTTTCGCAAAATTGACCTTCACTCCCGAATATACCGACGATACGCGATCTAAATAATTCCAAATAAATTAAGAGACTTTACTAACTTCAACTTAACACTTCTTATATATGCCCCAGTTTGAGACTGACTTTATCAAATCTTTTTAAAGAAACCAAAAACCTACGAGTTATCCTAACGCCGTCTTCCGAATAACTACGAAACTAAATTAATTCTTAAACCTTCCTTAAAACCATATCAAACAATCAAACACATATTAAATGAGTCAACTCAGAATCTTCCCGTTTAAGACTTCTGCAGTTACTCCTCGACTTCAAAATCAACCTTAATTGTTTTCGTTTCCACTTTGAAACCGTACTACCCTAGTACCCGAACCATATTCGCGAGCACTGGGAACCTTTCCGTTTGAGGCTCCACCAGTAACTGCCGTTTTCGTCTCCCGAATCACTGAACTCCCTTTCGTCCGAAACTTCCCCGGCTACCTTATTCTTTGTTCCTTTTAGAAACCAATTAAATTAAAGGTTTTTCTTTCGTCAGTACTTCAAAACCAATCAAACCAAAACTTCTTCCATCTTTGTTTTTATGAACCAATCAAATTAAAGATTTTTTTCTGCTTCCCACCTTGGGAAATGCTACGTGACAATTCTCAACAATGCCTACGTTGAATTTTATTCCTGTCATCGTGTGCAGTAATTGCAACCAAATTCGTGGGACAATTATAATTTATCATTTAGTTCTCTAAGTAAACTTAAACTGAAAATCAACAATTTCGGTCGTTAACGTCTCGCCAAACATCCTGTGTGGGTTTGATAAACGATCCAATAATTTTTCTAACACAAGGCTATTAAATTTCAGAAGTTGAAGTGGAAAATACCGGTTAAATATTACAGGAAAGAAAATGTTCAAGTCCTAATTTTAAAAAGGATATTCATTTTATTACTTCCAAGTTATCTCTCCTATTACACTACTCCATTCACTTTTATAATGTATCCCGCTTGGCCATGACATTCTGAAACATTTCACAGTGTATATTTTGAAAATGTTAGGTTATACCTAGTCATTTTGTTTGGGTATCTGCAATTGAGGTGTTTCAGGAGAACTGGACTATCAGTTGTTCTTCGCCGTGACCCCAAATCAACAAGATATAATAATAATAATAATGTTCTTTATTGTTGACCCTTAAACAGTAACAAAGAACATTACTGGCACCAAGGCCTACTGGTAATACATATTTTACTTAGAAACTAGAATATAATACCTAGGTACTAACAAAATAAAATATTCTCAACTTATTAACAACAACTCAAAAGACTATTCTAGTTTCAAAAAATTTTTGAGGTTACGGCACAGTTCCTTATAATTTCTGACATTTATTATATTTGGGGGGATGGAGTTAAACACATTGATGCTTCTAAAAATAGTGGAATTCTGAGTTTTATTGGTTTTTCTGAATATATTTCTGAATGTCTCTCTCTGTATGATCAAATGATGATGACACTGCATTGTCTGTTTTAATTTTATTTGAGTTTTGATTTTGAATTTATTTTTTTTATGCAGGGTATTAGTTTCACCTGTTCTACATATCGCAGCCATTTTGATGGTTTTTTTGGAGAAGTAGCAATGTCGTTCTTTTCGAATTTCAAAACATTTATTCAGCTGGTTTTCGATGCAAACTTATGACTGAGAGCGAGAGACACTTTTCCCTCGCATGGCCTGGTGCAAATAGGGCGAAACTTGTGTTGTACGTAGGCTCGCAAATCAAATGTAACGACATCCCGTTCGATTTTGGCGATCCTACGAAAGCTGATTCTTGACGAGCTGCTCCGGTCAGTATTCGAATCTAGTGGAATCCAGTACCTTTGAATTGTTGAATAAAGATTTGCCCATCCAATAATGGTCCAAATTTTCCCAGAATCAATTAACGAATACGCCTATATCGTCGAAGTTACAAGTGTTGTTTTTAACAGTTTCTGGCCGGTGTAATTATGATGATATGCCAAAATAATAGTCGTTCAACCGAGTCATCCTAAAATGTAGCGGTAAATGATAATTCTGTAAAATATGGATCTCAACATCTCATTAATTGCCAATTTATGGAACAACAGGCGGGATTTTTTTTAATTGATCTATTTTAAAATTGAAATCCTCGACTTGCCTTACTAAATTGGGACGATGAAATGATATTTATTCAGTTTTCGAAGCTTACGAGTGATTTTTCCGTTATGATTTCATTCGAATTGCTGTGGAGATCTCATCGAAAATTTTGAATTCGGAAGAGCAAGTATTGGAAGAAGGTACCTAACTAGATTGTAGAAAAATTGTTCGTGCGATAGTTACATGCTTCCAATTCATGAATTTTGGTTAATGTTGATTTTTTTATAGCTTTTATTTTATTGATGCTTTGGAGGAGGCAGAATTGCAAGATTCATATTACGAAGTCTTGGAAAAAAGAACTGACAATAACCAACATTCATGACTTCACATCGTATACTCCATTCACAATTATAAAATCACAACTCTGGCCTTGGAAATTTGACACATTCCACTCTGTATCGAAGTAATGACGTTTTTCAAAATATTTTCATGTTCCAAGTCAACACTATGTTGCCCTTTCTACATTCTTAGCGTATTTCTCAGAATGTGAATGAATTGGAAAAGATGTGATGGACGAAAATAATTAACGTTTATATGAATTGATAGAAAGGATTCCTTTTCTGGTTATTTGCATGAAAAGTACAAGAGATCACTGTTGAAATATATTGTTTTTCGCCATGGAAGAAAATTACATAGCTTTCACATAATTTTCATATGCATGCTTGTGAAGATTTAATGTTTATTATCCTCTTAAACTGAAAGTTCAAGACTTGACGACATTTTATTTATTTGATCTTATGAAGAAGGAGTAAAATATTCTGATTGTATAGTAATTTATTAGATTAAAAAATATTCATACATTACTACCACAGTAGGTTTGTACAAATAAAATGGAATAGGTCAATCATATGCTTCACATTTATCATTCACCTGTTCTAAAATAATACACAAACTTCTGGAATATGGAAAAAACCGATGTATTCTGGTTCAATATAGCCTATTCCTACTTTCGACAATGGAATGAAAGCTCCAGTGACACATTTCAATTCATCAGAATCTGAATTCATCAACTGTGGAATGCAATATAGTCATAATCCTTCTTTTTTTAGCTTTTTCGACGTGTTTTTTTCTGAAACGTGAACACGATCAACAATAATCATTTGGAGACCTGAACCATATTTTCCGGTCGCTTTCGTTAGAAGATCATATAAGGAAGCGTTTTTTGTCCATTTACACATTCCAAATAAATTTTGAGCACCAGAAACGATACCGAAACTAACCAAACTTCTGGGGGACCGGAATTTCGTTTGAAATCTTTCTAAACGGCCAGATACCTAAAAAACTTCGTTATCAAGTGTAAAAAGGTCGATTAGTACTTACTTTCGCTTTATTTATGCTTATAAATCGATTTTTGGTCCAATTCAAATTTGCCGTTCGTACTCACGCCAAAACTCGTGAAAGGAAAAAATGACACTTGCACGAAACTTCTTCTGGACGATGAAGAACGGAAAAATAGGCGATTTCCTATCGATATTTCACCCCAAAATCGCCGATCGATTCGAACTAACAAAATGTGGAAAATCTTTGATATTTTTTCTTTGATGTAAACAGAAAAACTGGCATCGTCGTTTTGTCATTAACAATATTCTCTGTACGCGCACAGACTTTTCATCAGGTGCACCAATTCCTGAAAACGAAACCATGGCCAGAGTTGTGATTTTATAATTGTGAATGGAGTGTATATGTTGACAAAATTCTTACTCTTCAGAATTTTGAGATCAAGTTGCCTAAAAATTCATAAATATTCACCAGCTGAGCTGATTCCCTCACGGTCCCCTAATAACATTCATTTATGTTTCATATAACTGAATGTATAGATCTCGTATGACCCAGCATTCTTTTATATTCAGTACCAGTTTCAAGTTCTCCGACAGAGAGCGCTGAGAACACTTCCCCCTTACAAGCGGCCGACAAAAAGTTGCAAACTGTTGTTTTCTACGAACGGCCGTTGTTGATTGCGAACTTTTCCATCTAGGGCCGAGCCACTGGCCTCTTGAATCTTTGCTCGTGTTGTCTGTCAATCGACAATGGATCAAAGAGCAGATAATATGTAATATGGAATGCCGGATTGGAAACAATTCATCGCTACAACTCCCGTCTATGATCTATCAGTATGACGTATACGGGCATAGAACATGGGACTGAGACTACAAACTTCTTAATTAGCCAAGTTGTTTTAGCATAGGACCATAAGTTTGCTACGTAACTCGCTTTTTCAGTTTGGTGTGATGGGACATGAGAAAAACTTGTCGGGTACCTAAACTGAATGTTGCTAGTGTTGACTGATACACTATACTAACGGAGAGGAGAACTCTTTTTTTTTAGTTTTATGATGACAAGGGGAAGACTGACACAAAAGTGTAATAACTGGGTCGATGATTTTAACGATTAACTGCCACTTTGGTGAAGAATATTTTCATTGAAAAACATTTATTAAATTCAAGGAAATCATCTTTCATAACAGTTCACCAGTCTGAACCAGTTCACGCGCCAGCACTAGTTAAAACCCGTCAATTCATCACATAGGAGGTCATGGTTTCGTTTTCAGGAGTTGGTGCACCTGATGAAAAGCCTGTGCGCGTACAGAAAATATCGTTAATGACAAAACGACGTTGCCAGTCTTTGTTTACATCAAAGTAAAAGTATCAAAGATATTCCACATTTTGTTAATTCGAATCGATCGGCGATTTTGGGTCGAAATATCGATAGGAAATCGCCTATTTTTCCGTTCTTCGTCGTCCAGAAGAAGTTTCCCGTCGATATGAGAAATTTCGTGCAAGTGTCATTTTTTCCTTTCACGACTTTTGGCGTGAGTACGAACGGCAAATTTGGACCAAAAATCGATTTATAAGCAGAAATGAAGCGAAAGTAAGTACCAATCGACCTTTTTACATTTGATAACGAAGTTTTTTTAGGTATCTGGCCGTTTAGAAAGATTTCAAACGTAATTCCGGTCCCCCAGAAGTTTGGTTAGTTTCGGTATCGTTTTTGGTGCTCAAAATTTATTTGGAATGTGTAAATGGACAAAAAAGGCTTCCTTATACGATCTTTTAACGAAAGCGACCGGGAAATATGGTTCAGGTAGGATTTTCGAGGAATTATGAGGAAAGAACTTGCAGAATGAAATTGCACGATTTTAGTAAGTAAATGGGTTCTGGATGGCCATCATCGGTCCCTAAATGATTATTGTTGATGGTTTTCACGTTTCAGAAACAAAAACACGCCGAAAAAGCTAAAAAAAAGGAGAAATAAGACTATATTGCATTCAATGGTAGGTGAATTCAGATTCCGATGAATTGAAATGTGTCACAGGAGCTTTCATTCCTATCAATCCTTTGCCGAAAAAAGAAATAGGCTATATTGAACCAGAATACATCGGTTTTTTCCATATCCCAGGAGTTTGTGTCTTATTTTAGAACAGGTGAATGATAAATGTGAAGCATATGTTTGACCTATTCCATTTTATTTGTACAAACCTACTGTGGTAATAATGTATGAATATTTTTTAAACTAATAAATTACTATACAGAATATTTTACTCCTTGTTCATAAGATCAAATAAATGAAATGTATATCTATAAAGCTCTCAGGAATTGACATTCTTGCTTATCAATGCATAACCAAAACTCAGTTACTATTGCATTGAAATTATCAGTTTCTCTGTAAACAAATTCGTTAATTTAGTTATTATGTTTATTTTCTTTGTGATGAATGAATAAAACTGTTATTAGGGACTTTTTCCGGAATTTCACAAAATTTGTCTGCATGCCGCAAAATCTTTCCCTAATTATTCACACAGACAATAAAATCCATTTATAATAATAATAATAATAATAATAGTTTATTGATCCTTTCAGACATAACAGAGTATGTATAGGACAAGTCACAAATGCAAAATAATTCAGACATTCGCTAAGTTATCATTATAGTATTCATTAACACTATAAAAACATTTCTTCAGAAGTAAAGACTTAACAACTTTCTTAAAATTAACTATATCGAGTGACTTAATATTACTAGGTATATGATTGAATATCTTAATACTTTGATACTTAGGTGACATTTCAAATTTTGATGTTTTATGTTTGGGAATTGATAATATTTCCTTATTCCTAGTGTTATGGAAATGAAAGCTTGACAACTTTACAAGGCGACTTTCATTTTCCTTAGCGAAAACCAAACATTTGAAGATGAAAATGGAAGCCAGTGTCAATATCTTATTCTCCAAGAAAACTGGTCTACAAGAGGATCGTGGAGAAACGTTAAACATCATACGCAAAATTCTTTTTTGAATAATAAAGACTCTTATCATATCCGTCGAATTACCCCACAACAAGACATTATATGATAGGTGGCTAAATACCAAACTGTAGTAGACACTCATAAGTGAACACATGGGAAGCAAATTCCTGACTCGACTTATCGCATAATAAGAGCTATAGAGCTTTTTACATACCTCATCCACATGTGAATCCCACCTCAAATGCTTGTCGATATTGATACCCAGGAACCTCGTGCTGTCCTTTGATGTGATGACAGAATCTGAATGTCGAACAACAAGGGCAATATCATCGTTCGAAATTGAGAAGTAAATGCATTCGGTCTTGTCCACATTTATCATGATTGCATTAGCATGGCACCATTCAACGAAGCAATGAACCAACAAGTCACATAACCCCCGCAGTTCCCCCAAAGTATCCGCAGTGACAGCTAGTGAAAAATCATCAGCAAACAAGATTGCTCTCGTTAGTTCGAATGGATCTCTCCGAATTCTAGACCTATCAACAAACAATCTCATCAAATTCTCAGGAAGATCATTGATGAACACCAAAAACAAGAGCGGTCCCAAGACAGAGCCTTGAGGCACCCCCAACTTCAAGCCATGCTTACGGGATGAAGAATTCTGAACTCTGACAGATGCAACTCGACCCTCAAGGTAACTTCGTATCCAGTCATGAAATATTCCCCTGAATCCAAGACTGTAACACTTTTCCAATATGAACTGAAAGGAGATACTATCAAACGCCTTGGACAGATCAAAAAATAGTCCCGCAACATATGAGCCATTATCGAGACAGTCATACACAAATTCAACAAATGCCAGAGCCCCAGTCTGAGTTGAACGACCCGATCTGAAACCGTGCTGCGCAGAAGTAAGAATTTGGAACTTGTCGAGAAATGTCATCATTCTATTGAACACCAACCGTTCAAACAGTTTAGAAAAACAACTAAGAATGGAAATCGGCCTATAGTTAGCAATATCAGACACATCACCCCTTTTATGAACTGGAATAATTGTGGCCTTCTTGAGGAGTTCAGGAAAAACACCTGAAGTAACTGACATGTTGACTAAATAGGCGAAATGACGACTGATGTCAGGACTTATCAACTTCAAGATTCGCGCAGAGACGAAATCACCTTCCGAAACCCCGTCGCTTTTAAGAGACTTTAATACATCAACCACCTCATGCTCCAAAACTGGATGAAAGAAAAAGTTATTATTTAGTAAACGTGAAGTGGTACATGAAGTGGACAATGCATTATTATAGTACCGGTTGAGGCTCGTCTCAGCAACCGTTGTAAAATGGTCGGCGAACATCTCCGCCACAGTTCTGGCCTCATCAACCAGGACTCCGTTGACAACAAGCCCTATGGATCTTTGATCAGTGGCTCTTCGACCGGTCACAGTATTGACCAGATTCCACACCGTTCTATTTTTATTGGAAGATCTATCAATAAGGTTTCGGTGGAATTCTAATTTAGCATTTCTTACCAGATTATTATAAGAATGTTTGGCTTTTTTATACAAATTATAGGAAGATTCACTCCTGACATTGATATGAAGCCAATGAAGATTCTTCAGGTAACTCTTCGCAGAGAGAATTTCTGGAGAAAAAATTTGTTTGCCAACAGTGGCTTTGTTAGCATATCTTGAGAGAGGACAACAAGTTTCAAAAGAATTCTGAACGAAATTTATGAACACTTCAAAGCATACGTTAACATTTGGATGTTTATACATTTCCTGGAAGTCACAACTCGAAATACAATATTGAAAATCCAATAGATTTTGAGAACTTAAATTTCTAACCAACTTTGAAACATTATGATTTTTTAGCGGCAATTTAATTTGTAACTCAAGTGTAATAGCCCGGTGATCACTAATATGAGGTTCACAAACTTTAACATTACAATCAAGCAAATTTGCATTTGTTAAAACATAATCAACTTTTGAGATTGATGTATGGCCAGTGACATCCGTGAAGACCCTGGTTGGATCAGTTGAGGAAACGTTTAAATTAAAACAATTCATTAAATCAACGAGTAACTTACGATTTGTGAAATCTAGTTTCAAAAAGTCAACGTTCAAATCTCCACACAAAAAAATCATATCAGCTGAAGTGATGCAATAATTCAGAGCAACTGAGATTCTGTCCAGAAAAGTCTCGAAATCACCAGAACCAGGCCGATAAACACTTATTATGGCTATTTTAACTTCACATGCAACCACTAAGATTCCACTTATTTCGCATTCCATTTCCTCGGAAAAACGTGATACACACAGACTCCTCACAGATAGACCAGCTCTGATGTAGATCATAGATCCTCCGTGAGCTCTTAATGGGCGGCAGTAGTAATCCGCAAGGATGTAACCAGGAAGAGTCATAGTTTTAACATTATATGGATTACACCAGTGTTCAGCAATACTTATTACATCGGGACTTTCATCAGTTAAAAATATTTCAAGAGCATCCAACTTATTTGAGATGCACTGTACATTCAGTTGTATGAGTTTCATTTTTTTTTTTTTAGTAATACCATAATATATTTATATAAAACTGTTATTTATTTGAAATAAAGAAATATTAGAAATAGAAATGTTATGCACCCTCACAATCATATCACATACAATATCATGATGAAAACAAGCACATCGATAAATCTTTACAATCATAAATCCAAAAACTCCTTTATATCTATAATATTGTTCACAATTTTCTGTTGTGTTCTCCAAAATGAAATATACATTCTGAGAAATACGCTAAGAATGTGGAAAGGGCAACATAGTATTGACTTGGAACATAAAAATATTTTGAAAAACTTTGATACAGAGGGGAATGTGTCAATTTTCCAAGGCCAGAGTTGCGATTTTATGATTGTGAATGGAGTATATTTTTCTTGTGACCTCAACTTAGGTAACAAGCACCAAACGATTATACAAATATTATGTATACAAGTATGAATCTACATCCTATATGAAATCTATAGCAAGGAAGCAAAGGTGTTGTTGTGTATTACAAAAATTGGAACTTTACTGATAGACAATTATAAACTTTAGTGGTATTTGACAGACGATTATAAACTCCTTCTACATGAAAATGTGCAGTAAAGAGGAATTATGATTACTAATACAAAAACGTTACTTTACTGATTGCTTGTCTCTCTAACATGGGTTTTTAAAGACAAGCTCGAAAATGAGGGAGGTTCATTTCCTTTGAATAAAGGTGGAAACGATCAACAATTTTATAGCATTTAGTAGTTAGTACCATTCTTTCAGTGTTTACTTTGTGGTATAGTATTGCATCTCATATACCTACTCTACTCTATTCACTTTTATATAATGTATCTCGGTTGGCCCTGACATTCTGAAACATTTCACCGTGTATATTTTGAAAATACTTTTTTCTCTGTTAATACTGGAAACATTTCATGTAGGTATAAAAACATGGTTGAAAGATTCTGTTATGCTATTTTCCTGTACGGAAATCAAGAATCGAGTGTTGAAAAGTTCACTGAAAAATAATGAACAGTCCGTTACTTTGTAATAGTTCATTCAAATAAAGAATCAGAGTACTCGAATAACCCGACAGAAAAACTTCTAAACGAACAGACAAAACTATAGAATTCCCCACTTTTCAAAATTCCCAAGAAATAAGCCTACAGAAGACATTTAAATACCTTTTTGCACAACTTGAAATACTCCATTATAAAAATGTAGCAGTTACCTGACAGGAAAATGACTATTACCTAACATTTTCAAAATATACACGGTGAAATGTCTCAGAATGTCATGGTCAACCGGGATACTTAATAAAAGTGAATGGAGTATATCAGATGATGCACATTTGATGAAAAAAAAATGTAAGCTATGCACATAACAGAGGGCACAACAATTACTTCAAGTGGCAAATTGTCTGAGAGAACATGTATGAATATCCTTCTGAGTTTCTATCGGTTCTGAATAACATTCCAAATATAATCAATTTGGAGACTCCAACAGGCGATAAGGAACGAAACCTATAACCTAAGAAGGGAAAATCTATTTTCTCGCATGTTTTTTGTGAGTTTGGCGACACATGAAAAGATTTATATCCGTCTGGATTAGAAAAAAATGAAATGAAAACATAATAAGGAGCCATTTTTCTGGCAGAACTACAAATACTCCGCTTAGTTTCAATCAATTCTATTTTCAATAGAATTCTCGAACCTACATGTATTATTGCGGATAATGAGATGAAATAAACATGAAATTAAACCAAAATAGAGCAGTAAATAATAAGAAGCACTTTGTCCGGAGTGTTATGATATTTCTGTGTATGTGTAACCTGGGAGAGGGGTTGTTGTTTTAGAGAGATGTCAGATTGACGCGCTGTTGAAGCCACTACGGATAAATCGATTCTTTTCCTATTCAAAGCGAATTATCAAGATTTAGAAAATATTAAAGAAGATTTTCTGAGAAGACGAAAATACATAATTTTTCACGTTTTCCTCCGCTTCTTCGTTCCGACTAGATTCCATTAAAATAAAAACGAAATTTAGGATTCAAAACTAGCCTTTGGTGTTGCAGTCTAGCAATTTCACGATCTAAAAGACCGATAAGAAATTAACGGAAGGTCTACTTCAGTTCGACAGCACCGTTTACATTTAAATGGCCCGATTGGTGATGGTCAGTTGTTTAATTTCCTGGAAGTTGACTGATGGTTGAATATGTAACTATTTCGCAAAATAGTTGGTATAATATTTTATATTCTCACAATCGAAGAAATTATGGGCAAACTTATTGACAATAATTACATGGTAGGAATAGGAGACACCCTTTCAGGATATACACAGTTAGGCACATTCGGATATATGATATATATATACTCGGAAATATATGACTATGATTTTAATTTAATTTCAAAGAAAACTCCAATAAATAGAGTTCTTATGTATTCTAGCTCCTGGGATGGCTTCAAAGTGGATTCTCTCTCACATTTTTCATTCTGTATTCGAGTTTGAAAGATGAAGATAACGCTGACAACGACTGTGATGATTCCAAATAAACAATAGATCAATTAGTCACAAAATACCCAATGCAGACAATTTTCAGCAGGAACAGTCCAATGGCTTCAGCACTTGGATATTCATTCATGATTAAGTGTGCCTTTTTTTTAATTGTGTATTCGATCCTAAAACATGTGGAGAAGGCTCTCCAAGACTGTGATGAATCAAAATAAACAATAGAGCATAAAGTCACAAAATACCCAATGCAAAAAGTTTTCAGCAGAAACAGTCAAATGGCTTCAGCACTTGGATATTCGTTTATGATTGAGTGTGTCATTCTTTTTATTCTGTATTCGATTTTAAAGGATGAAGATAATGCTGGCTACCATTGTTATGATGAAAAATAGACAATAGAGCATGTGATCATAAAATGTCCACTGCAGAAATGTTTCAGCGAAAGCAGTCCAATGGCTTTGGCGTTTATGATTAAGGGCCGGTTTTATAAAAGAATTTCAATCCTCGGTTGAGCCCAAATCCGCCGTCGAATGTCGATTTCCGTACTATAAACATCCAACCTCGGGTTCAACCCTGGATTGACTCAACCGGTGAATATAGCTCCGTTTGAAATTTGAACCGAGGATTGAAACGTTTGACGTTTCTAGATGGCCGACAACTAACCTCACTTTATTTTAAAAACAAAACAAAAAATTTTGTTGTGGCACATTGAAGTTGCTTGGAATGAAAATATTATATGATATTATATTGATAGAATGCCTGATATTAATCACAGTCTTCTGTAGGTTTGCTATATGTATTAATAATTCATCTTTGGTGTTTGGAAAAATATCCCTAAATTGAAACTGAATTTTTGTTCCTTATCTTCGAGGGATAAAACTGCCAGGTTTCTGTGTGAATATAATATCGAAAATGACTCTAGTTATGATAATAATGAAATAACTGCAAAGCATTCAAAAGATAGTAACGATAGTGAATAAGGAAGATACGAATCGAATTTTTTCACATTTCATTTCGACCACTTCGAAGATGGCACGAAGAAGAGATTTTGGTCAAATAAAAAAACTTTTTTATCGGGTGGATGAAATTACTCCGAATAAGCTGAATCTTTCCAGAGTTGTTAATATTTTCGAAGATTTTTGTGGTATACATAAATCAAAATCAGAAAAAAGTCAGAAAGTTGTGGAATGTCTAGAACTTTCGACATTATCAAAAAGTATTCTAGTGCTTATTTTATCATTCTATCAAAATACCAAGCAATCAACAGGAATATAAACTAACAAGGGAAAGGTTGTCTTGACTGACCAAATTTCGGTGTTGCTGGAGCTCACTCAACGTTCTAGAAGGATTTCTTGATTATTATTACCTACATAGTACAAGTGCATGCTTATTTTAATGGGTTGTGAAAATGCTGAATGCTTCAGATGTGAAAAGGATTATTTTTCTTCAAATTTCCAAGTTGCTAAGCTTATAAATTTGGTAATTCTCATCATAGAAAATTTTTAATATACTCTAGACCTAGAGAAATGATTGATGACACCGATCCCATCTCGCAGATCAATGGATGATCAATTATTCAATGAAGCTCACACATGAACTATGAATTGAATTTAAAGATTCTCTGGCATGTGAAAGAACATTTCCCATTCTTTAATTCGGGATCTGATTACATTTGAAAACAACTATCATTTTTATGACTTGCGGAGTCCTGCATAATATTGCTAGACTGATTCTATTCATGACTCTCAACCTGTGTATTTCCTGTACTCTGTCAAACTAGATCAAGAATGATTTGTCCCTATCCTAAATGAAACTACCTACATCTTTGTACGACTAAATGTTAATGCAATTTCATTGGATGTTTTGTATTGTCCTAGCTTTTATTTGGTTACTTGGCATAAGAGTTTGAGATAAGACTTTTCAGAATATCAAAATGGTACAAACTTAGATCATTCGAGTCAAATAAGTTGACAAAAGTGAAAGAGACTAGAGCGTATTTGGCAATAGCTTCGAGTGGAAAAAATTCGTACGAAGTCTGTCCTCATTTCATAAATTACAAATTTTTTTATTACATGATCTGTTTTGATGTAGGAAATCAGAGTTCTCTAAATTCTCTGCCGTGACCGTCAAAAAACACGGGAATACTCGAATTAGCTTCTTGTTTTGTCTTTATTAGACTACGATTATTGAATTCATCCAAACATGGTATGAAAAAAAAGTGCCAAAATACTTCGAGAAATAAGATTCAGGTTAACCAACCCAAAAAAAGCGATCTCAATCCGAGGTTGTTCAACCGAGGCCGCAAAGACGTTTATAATACCGAACTTTTTTCAACCGAGGGTTGACTTCCAATCCTCGTTTGACTTACCTCGGATTGAACGTGCCCTTTATAAAACCGGCCCTAAGTGTGTCTTTCTCTTTATTTTGTATTAGATAGATGTAGACGTAAAAATACTCAATGTCCCCTCATTCTAACCCATTTACAATGGAGTACTACGAAAACACGCCTTTTTTTAAGCCACATCGAAGCAGTTTTGGTACGACCCCTGTATAATTCTCATGACGAATGCGCATCCTATGAGCGGTACAAGGCATCTAGCAAAGAAATGTCTCCTCATAATCGTCCTGTTCGTTCGTTGCATAAAGAGCAAAACAGAAAATTGCCTGCTATGCTCCCAGACAATTATTCCATGTAAGGTACTCACAATGAATTCTGTAATTCAGCCATTCCCTTCCATCAAACTCCACGGCATCATGATTGATGGAATCCATCCTGCCATACACCGTCTGTTTTCTTGTCTATCGTCATGAATTATGGAAATAACAATTCAGCCATGGTACAAAATTAATTATTTTCTTAATCAATCGAGCTGGGCATTGAATTATTTTCTACGAGTCGTAGTTCGTTAACTGCGGTAATTGTTTTAATTATCGTTACAAATCGGGAGGGTTTTTGAGGAACGGTACGTCACCAAGAGGGGAAAACGGAAAGTTTGGTTGATTTGGTCTGCAGTTTGGACTCTTCGATTCGTTTACTGAAATAGACAAAGCAGATGAAGCGAAAATATTATTCATGAGATTTTCCGAAATAGTTATTTATGATATGAGTGTTAAAAGTGACGTTTTATTTTGTGAGTGAAAAAGTTTGTGAAATGAGCGGAGCGAATTGAACAATTTCACGAACAAAATAAAATCACTTTTAACACAAATACCATACAATGTTTTTTGTACAACTCCCCTATTTTGATAATGAAATGGGCGAATTTGCAATGACAATAAACTTCAAAATGCATCATAATATTCAAATAATCAAAAGGTTGTTGTGAATGGCAAACGTTGCCAACGTTATGATTACTAACAAATGAGAAAAGAAGCTGTCATTTGAATTTCGTTCCTGTCCAATTTTCGTCTTGGTTTTTTAACTGCTTAATATGTTTGTCGAGAGTCCAATTATTAATAAAAGTGATTTGGTTGTTCCTGTGGATATTGAAGAGTCTGCAAGAAGAGCAACTTCTACCTAAAAAATCTATTCAGCAGTACGATATTTCATATAACAATTTCCTGGACTGGTGTAAATTTAAAAATGTAGAAGGGAACTTCAGTGAACCTGTTTTCCTGGCATACTTAGAAGAAAAATCAAAAATATCGAGTTCATCAGCTTTGTGGAGCAAATTTCCAATGATAAAGTCAAGCGCCCTTGTTAAAAATGGTGTGGATGCTGGTAAATATTTTAAGGTTATAGCATATTATTTAAAATGGAAAAGTGAAGGATATCTTCCCAAAAAATCGAAAATTCTCACTCGTGTACAAGTTGAAAAGTTTATAAATGAGGCACCAGGTGAGAAATACTTGATGGTTAAGGTTGCAACTATTTTCGGATTATTTGGAGCCTGTTGGCGTGAAGAATTGTGTAACTTATCAGTGGAAGACATCGAAATAACAAATAAATCATTGCAATATAGAAATGTCATTGCTGAAAAAATTCTCCCAACCTCAACAGATTTTGGATCATCATCATCCAATATTGTACTTCCGGTTTCTACAAGTACGGATGGTGCAGAGGATTCTAATAATGTGTTGCGAAGCTCCTTAACGTCACAATGCATTAAAGTTAGTAATTGTTCTAGTTTTACGATTAATATTAATGTTCATAACTAATGATTGTTAAGTATTGATAATAAAAATTTGCAATTGCTGAATTTTTTTCATCTGATTTCATCATAAGAAAATGGAGTGCTAAAAATATTTTTAACACTAATGTTGAAAATATTTTTAACACGCTTCCACGTGAACAATCAATTTTAACATTGTTTGCTGTCATTAAAAGTGTCACTTTCAATGGCAGTTACTATTTTATACGCACATCGTCAAAAGATGAATAGTTTCCTCTATTTCAACTGCAATATATTTGATGGAAAATCTTTGTTTGTGACTCTTTGCTTTGTGAAGGACAAAATAGGAAAGATGAGAAAAAAATCTAAATTTATCGATTATTAGTTTGTAATTTTTGCTCTTTGTTTTATTAACTCATTTTCTTCTTGTATATTTACATACCATTGTGTTGATTTTCCATTTGCTCATTTGAAGGTGTAATCGGAAACAAGGGTTAAGTGGTGAAGCACCTTCTTGGTGAACTTCCCCTTGAGGTCTCACTTTTTTTTTTAATAAAGACGTTATTATTATCATGATTACTATTTATTTACTACCATAGAATAATACAGTGCGCGTCAAAATTATGGAACAAATTCATTTTCTCAGAAGAAAAATATTTGGCAACAAAATCCTGAAACAAGTCAATTTTTGTTTCACTTTTACCAAATTTCTATGCATTTTTGAAGGATTTATTTTTGTTACACCCTGTGCCATCCCCATCAACCCTCCAAATTTTTTGAATAGGGAAAGTGGGTCATGTGGTACTTTTTTGGCAAGGTCTTTGTATCTTCTTTACAGGCGTGCAGAAATTTTCAAGAAAAAAATTTTTTTTTATTAGTTCAGATAGGTTTTCAGCAGTATGTGCACATTGTCATGGCTCATTTACTTTGAGACGATATCTATTTCTTCCTGACGTTTAAAAGAACCATAACAATGACAATGACTTCACAAATCTCAGTAACAAGGCTTCAATTGACAATCATGCATGAGTGATCTCAAAGAAAAAATCATGTGATGATTTCAAAACCAATAAAAGGACAGATATAGGAGCACAAGGTTCTAGAATGAAACAAATAGAGAAAGAATCTGATGAAGCAGTCATTTGGTGACACCAAGAAATTTCTCAGTGGTCTACTAGGATTCTTACATCCTTGGCAACAAGGTTCCTCATAGATCATTTCCACCTGAAAAAGCTGGTGAGATCTGGCTCAGAAAAAGTTGAAGATTGCAGATTTTGAGCTAGGAACAGGATCAACTCTTAAACAGTTCCAAACACAATCACTATCATATAGGTCCACACAATTGCAGGGTGATGAGATCATACGACACAAACATGCCAATCCTGAAGCTAGCTAAGTACCTGATCTCCGTGGACAAGGCCCATCTGATGAAAGATGAAGGACGGATTAAGATGCTGGAAAAGCTGGACTTTATCGGGTAGGTACGACTACCAATCGTGATTTTGACATTCCTAAGGATATATCCTTCTCTCCTTCCTACAAGAAAATTGGGATAAAATTCGTAATGAGGATTGCACCCACTGAACGACCTTCGAATAGACTCGGAATGCTTTCCTACGATCGAGTTCATATTGTTCCGCTTCCGCTTAAAAGCCAGGCTACGTGCTAACCTACTTGTCGCAGACCAGTCTCGCTCAGTTTCTCGAAGACGCGTTCTGTCGATATTTACATTCCTATCATGATCATTATGAACGAAATGGTCTGAATCATATGTGGAAAACCGGAGCAATTGATAAATGTTACTTTCGGTGTTAAACATAGGTTTTTCGCATTAATTACTATTCGTTATTTTATGTTGTTAGCCAAGCATTTGATGATTAGTATTTTCGTCTGTATCAGAAGCTTTGTCTTTTATTAGACTAAGCTTGGGAGGTTTTTTCACACTTTGATAAAGAAGTTAACAGCCTATACCATCTTCTAAAAGATATTGATTGAAGGTCATTAGTTTAGGGGGAAACAATATACATCCTCCTTTCATGAACCCTATAAACGGAAAGTATTTTAAATTCTGAAGTTCTCACCGAAGCTTCAATTCCTGTTCTTAGCCTGATCAATTTTGAATGTGTGGATGCTCTCTCCTCTCAACTTTCTGGGGCGTATTGACTGCTCCGAACTGGTGATGTTACTGGAACTATCGCTGTATTTATAGCACAGAGGATTTTATCAAAGATTCTGCCCAGTTTGTCGAGAAACTGCAGCTTATGGAATAAAGACCGAAATATCTGCTCGTATAGATATTTCGCCATGAACATTTTCTCTACTCGATGCCACAACAACAAGACAAAGACCAGTGGCGTGTCTAGGATTTATTATGAATTTGAGGTTTCAATTTATTAATTACAACAATGTCTTTTTGTCGAGTTTCGTTCAATACTCATATAATTTCCCAGCCCTGTTAACTAACTCTATTTTCGTAAAAATATTATGTTCATTTTTAAGATTAACGTTTGCACTATCCATTTTTCGAATGATACATCAACAGGAATTTGTTGTTCCACATATTATGTTAAATGTCATAAGTCATTATAGGATAACATAATAATGATCATTGATTGTATACAGGGTCTTTCACGAGGAACCTCACCCATATTTATACGGGAAACTACTGAACGTATTTTCATGAAATTCAGCACTTATAAGTATTTCACGATGCTGATGAAATCTAAAATATTTTCAAGGCATGAGCACCTCCGGTTTTTCCGGAAATGACGTCAACTTCCGTTTTTCAAATCAGAACACCATTTTTTTATTGCAGAAATAGATTCCTTAGAAAATTTCAAGTTATTTTGATGTAACATTTCTCAGTTTTGGTTGGAAAATTCTCTCTGAGCGGGAAAATTAAAAAAAAAATCGAAAATAGAGCTCGGCTGAAACAAGAATAACTTCGAGGTTTTTGGATGGAAAGTTATTTTGATTTTCATTTTTGGGATTTTTCAAGATATAAGATTGATGTATCCACTTTAAAAATCGAAATCGCGATTCATGATACAGGGGGTGAAAAAATCGCTTTCAAAGCTAGGGATGACAAAATCGTGAAAAATCAACTTTTTCAAATTAGAACCCCATTTTTTTATGGCAGATATTGAATCTACGTTAAAAAATAATGTGAGTGTATGCATCACACCCTTGCCCTAAAATGGATATTTTTATTTAATATCCACTTTAGGGCAAGGGTGTGATGCATACACTCACATTATTTTTTAACGTAGATTCAATATCTGCCATAAAAAAATGGGGTTCTAATTTGAAAAAGTTGATTTTTCACGATTTTGTCATCCCTAGCTTTGAAAGCGATTTTTTCACCCCCTGTATCATGAATCGCGATTTCGATTTTTAAAGTGGATACATCAATCTTACATCTTGAAAAATCCCAAAAATGAAAATTTTTCATCCAAAAACCTCGAAGTTATTCTTGTTTCAGCGGAGCTCTATTTTCGATTTTTTTTTCGAATTTTCCCGCTCAGAGAGAATTTTCCAACCAAAACTGAAAAATGTTACATCAAAATAACTTGAAATTTTCTAAGGAATCTATTTCTGCAATAAAAAAGTGGTGTTCTAATTTGAAAAATGGAAGTTGACGTCATTTCCGGAAAAACCGGAGGTGCTCATGCCTTGAAAATATTTTAGATTTCATCAGCATCGTGAAATACTTATAAGTGCTGAATTTCATGAAAATACGTTCAGTAAGTTTCCCGTATAAATATGGGTGAGGTTCCTCGTGAAAGACCCTGTATAACGTTTGCTGTCCCTTTGATCACCTCTGCCTCTGAACTGCCTCTCAATTCCCAAAAATTCCAAATAATGTCAAATAATCAATTCTCCATTCTTCACATATTTTTCCTGAATCTACACGTGCCTGACATTAATTCCTCATATTTACATATTCGATTTGAAAAATATGTATTCTCGTTCTCAACTACAATCCTCAAACGACATCTATAATGTCCCCAAGATTTTTTATCCTATCTCGCGTGTAGGAAACAGGAATTCCCGAGCGAAGATGCCACCGAAGAACAGTTAAACCGCTTATCGTTATTTCCCAATAACAGCCATATTTCACGAAGTAAAGAAGCCACGGACAAGCGGGAAAATATTCGAAATTCCTATGGACATTGTTAAAGCCGATGGGCAGTAGGCAGAGAACAGATGGTAATCACCCACTATATTCATGATATGCAATTCACCTGCTGCATAAATATTTGTACACGGAGATTGAATGGTTTGCAGGTGAAGCTTACCGCAGACGCAAGGAATTGTTCGAGGAGAAATCCGACAATAAGGGCCCGCTTCAAAAAGGGCCCAAAGCAAATGAAAGTAAAATTTCCGATTTGAAGGCACTTTGTATATATATTTTAACTGAAGATTCTTGAGGCCAAAAGAAACCTTTTTTTCATTTTCCATTTTTCCGAATTCGGCACTGTTTAAAAGATATAGCTATTTGAAAAAAAAATGGGTCAAATACGTGCCTGAAACGATTCTCTGGAATTGATGCAAAGTTCATATTTCCCGATTGAAATTGGGTTGATATATTCAGGAAATACAACACTAATTCGAATTAGAATGGTACAAACACAATATTTCCTAACAAAAACGCTTAGTTTTGTACGATTATTTCTGCAATTGAAAAGCCATATTTCTCCCACCAAAATAAGTTTTTTCTCCGATTTTCCTGAAGATACTCTTGTAAACACTAATTATTTGTTCATATTTTTCTCGATATCCCAAAAATATCTCATAAAAAATTGTTTTTTCACTGATCTAACCTAACTCCATTGACCTAGGTTATAGGATTCGAGGTCAATGACCTAACCTAACCCATCTCCTATGATATTTCACCGACCTTTTGAGAAGACGATGCCAGATTGCTCTTTAAGCGATGGTATAGGCGAAACCAAGTAAACAGTAGGTACGTCCCGTATCGTTTACGGATGAACTAACGCAAGGCACTAGTTTTGTCTACTTTTCAGTCGCCTATAACGATGCGCAATGCGAGGTAGCCAGCGCGCGAGACAAACCGTTGTTCTGTGTCTCCAACGTCAGTCCCATGAACGACGCATGCGTATAGCGGTAACCGGCGTGATGGACTGCGATTTATTCATTTATTTACAGAGGAGAATGCAAACAGATGATGATTATATGAAGACTTTCAGTGAATCAATGTAATAATTACCGTGTAGTGTCGAGTTTAAAAATTCCAAGAGGATGTTGTTCAGATAGAAACATCGCTAGAGATAATTTAGTGCTGGGTATCATTTTATTTTTCATTAATTCCAATTTGATACGTGGTTTGCATCATTAATATCCGAATTTTGTGTTTCATTGACATTTATCTTCAATATGGACCGGTAACAATAAATTTTCAATAAAAACTGTGCATATAAAATGTATAATTCATGTTTCTTGTGAGTCAATTTTATCTCCCACATTTGTGGGATTTTATTGTTACATGTCTCTACATCAAACGTTTTTCCATCATGGAGATTTTAGTCTTGACAAGGTTGATAAACAACTGACAACTTTGTTAATTTGTATAGAGATCAGAGAATTTATAAATTTCAGCCATTCTGTGATTTTGAAAATCCAGGAAAGCATCCAGATTATGCTTATGATTTTTGGGTTCATATTATCATCCATGTTATTGAATCAATAAAACAATTATCAGGTATTTGGATTGTTTACTTCACCATTCTTTATTCAATCATTAAACCGAAGTTTAGGTCGCCAATCGGACGTTTTTCAAGGCTAAATTTGAAAAAAAAACACTAATAGACATAAAACAAAACTTTGATACACTTACATAAATGATCTTAAAGAAGTTGTGTCAAGAATAAAAACTGCACACAAGGTTTCATTAAAATTTTAAAGTGGTTTTTAATGAAACCTTGTGTGCAGTTTTTATTCTTGACACAACTTCTTTGAGATCATTTATCATTCATTAAAATTTTAAAATGGTTTTTAATGAAACCTTGTGTGCAGTTTTTATTCTTGACACAACTTCTTTAAGATAATTTATGTAAGTGTATCAAAGTTTTGTTTTATGTCTATAAGTGTTTTTTTTTTCAATTTTTCAGCATTGAAAAAGGTCCGATTGGCGACCGAAACGTCGGTTTAATGATTGAATAAAGAGTGGTGAAGTAAACAATCCAAATACCTGATAATTGTCTAATTGATTCTTATGATTTTTGATTTTTTCGTCAAATTTCATCAGGAAAAATTGGGAATAACTTGAAAACGACGCGTTTCATTAAAAAAACATAAGAACACTTTTATTTTTCGAAATGATTGATTGAACCTTTTATCTCTTTCAAGTGGTTTTATAGTATTTTTGGGGGGATTTATGAGTCGGCTATGCTGTAACTTTTATACCTGGAGAAATATTGAATATGTTTTGATGGAGGAATATGCATTCAGTTAATTTGAAATAGCGGTTACGAAGATATAAAAATATTCATGGATTTTCGATACCCTGTATCTTTCAAACGGTACCGAATTTTGAAAAATAGTATAGAAAAAAGTGTTTTCTTTGATGAGTGGAATCTACATTCAAAATATATGTACGAGTCAAAGACTCACCCTGTATAGATGTGAAATAATACTGAAATAATACATCTGACCGAACAAATTTCATCCTTTCAACTCTATCACTCCAAAATGAGATAATGCAGCATCTATTCAGAAACCGTTGATATCTTTTAAGAGCTTACTCTCCATTAGAAGGCATCCTACAGTTCCCTATTTAGCTATAATTTATTGGCATCTTATCATTTTTTTCTTGAAAATAAAAATTTCTTCGTATATTGCCTCGAGACCCAAAAGATAAGCTACCCCAACTCACCGATAGAAAAGCCATGGAGGAATAAACAACCATGAACAGAATTTTCATGACAATCTCAAATGTGAAATCCGAATATCGACTCATAGGTGCATAGAAACCCTGGAGTATGGTATGGCCATGTCATCTGCTCATTATCATTCTTATTGTTGCCAATTCACTCATTTTTGAAATTTCATTCGAGATCAAATAGACGCATCAGCGTGCAAATAGATGAGTGCAATTCAAAGGGATAACTTGAGAAAGTTTAAATTATGTTGATGGTAAGATAAGCAAAATCTGATGGATACTCCGAACGTGGTCAGATATACTAACTGACAAAGAAACTGCAACACCCAGAAGGAGCTATTTAAATTTTAAATTTTTTTTTGGTAAAACATAGATGGTATAGCCATGAGTAAATGATTAAAATTTGGAGAAAAAAACGAAGGGGAATTTTCTTTAATAAATATGTTAATGATGTGTTTGTCCACCGCGCGTTCATCTAAACACTCCCTAATAAGTCTTATCATTGATGCAATAAGATGGTCTATTTCTTCTTGAGGGATATTTTCCCAAGCTACCTGTACTTCATGTCTCAGAGTCGCCAAAGTCTGTAGGGGCTGGGGTAAATTTCCAAGCCATTCTACCCATGATATCCCAAACATGCTCTATGGGCGAAAGATCGGGAGATCTGGGAGAATGGCAGAAGATTCAAAAAAGTTTAAACTAACTCTGGCAACATAAGGTCGAGCATTATATTGCTGAAATATTGGATTCTCGAGCCGGTTAAGGTAAGGGAAAACATATAGCTCCACCATTTCTTGAAGGTAACGCAGCGCTGTCATGTCACCTCGAATGAAGACAAAAGGTGACCTACTTGCATGTGCAATAGCATCGCATACCATAACGCCTGACGACCTGATGCCATTCCACATTCCAATGTTGACGTTCTCTGCACCACTGTAATCGTTGCCGGCGATGCTCAACCGTCAGAGATAACCCAAGATGGAGTCGATAATGCTGCAGCCCAAAAGACCTTATTCGGCGGTAAATCGTTCGGACAGTTACAGGATGGCCCTGTTCTCCAAACCACTCATCAGCCAAAGATCGAGTGGTCGCAAATCGGTCTCTAATGGCCATGAGTCTTAGACGTCGATCTTAAACTTCATTTGTGCCCCTTCGACGTCCGGTGCCTACTCTTCTTCGATTATGGGCATTATCAATTTGAGAGATAGGAACTTTTGTGTGAAAATAGGTGATGTTCATTCCACACTCAGATATTTGGAAGCAGGAGTTCCCCAAGGATCCATACTAGGACCGCTACTCTATAACATATACATACATGATATACCAAGAAATCCAAGATGCCTGCTTGCTCTATACGCGGACGATACGGGCATAGCAATTAGGCACAGAAATACAAAAATAATTCACAAAAGACTTCAAGAAGCTGCAGACGATATCAGTCAATGGTGTAACAGATGGAAAATCAAAATCAATGGAGAAAAGAGTCAAGCAATACTCCTTCAAAAGAGAAAACTGAAGATGGAATCGAAAATATCCATAGACGATAATGAAGCTAAATATCTAGGAGTAATATTAGACAAGGGACTTACGTGGAAACAACACATTAAGTATGCAGTGGATAAAACGAATGTAGCAATGAAAAGACTATATCCGATTATAGGCAGAAGAAGCCAAATGAACAAAAAGACGAAATTGAGGATCATAAAAGCAGTCGCCAGACCGCAGCTAACATATGGATCAACAGCATGGGGATATGCAGCGAGAACCCATATAAAGAGGATACAAAGTACAGAAAACAAATTTCTGAGATGGGCATTAGACGCCCCCTGGTTTGTTAGGAATGAACAGATCCAAAAAGACATAAAATGGGATTCCCTTACTACATTCATCAAACGAAAAGCTGCTAAAGCCTATGAAAGAGCTAGTGAACATCCAAATGACGACCTTAGAAGGTTAGTTGACTATGACCCCGCTGAAGATGAAAAAACAGCTAGAATTTACCGCAAAAGACCTAGAGACCAATTGCGAAAATGAAGATATAGAACTCCACACTTAGTAAGAGATATCCAATTGAAGGATGTACACAAACACTCAGCATAAAAGAATGCGATAGAGAAAATAACAGATAAGATGATGGAAGGTTTATAGGCTTATGCCCGGAACCAACCGCAGGAGAGGTGTTTAGTCGGTAAGAATCCGACACTACCCAGAAAGACTGAGTGTCTGATGTAAGATTCACCTCTTCTAGAACAAAAAAAAAAAAAAAGGCATTATCAAACCACGCTTGACAACATCTCATACAATAATTGGATTTCTGTTCGTGCAGTTAGCGATTTCTCGAAATTACGTGCTCTAGGCATTTTAACAACAATTAACATCGACTTTGGATCTTCTCGAATAGCTGGTTTGTTGTAAAATTTACAAAAATTGCAAAAAACCACTACTATATATGAGCAACAAAAAATGTTCACATAAAAAAACCTTCACGATTTTCTCTTCAAATTTTAATCATTTTTTCATTGCTATACTATCTGTGTTCCACCAAAAATAATTGAAATTTAAACAGCTCCCTCTGGGTGATGCAGTTTTTGTCAGGCCTAATCAGGCCAAACAGACTTGCCAGAGCAGACAAGTCTGTTCTCAACTTAAACCAAATGTTTGGTCGTGCAGATTGAAACATTGTCGTTTTAATAGGAGCGTAGGCAGTCGGGAACAGGCGTTTATGGACTGACTAATCGTTGGCGGATTTGTCAAGTACACCTACTTATTTCAGCGCTCTTCAGCAGTCAATTAAAAGCAGAACATTTGAATTTGCTGCTACCATTACGGTAGTCGTCTTTTGCAGACGGCTTAGGTACGATTGTTTTACGGTTATTTCACGTATTATTTACAGATCTGAAATAGTTCCACGCCCACTCACTATGATATTCATTTGTTCTTTATTTGTCATACTATATCGTCACTGTAGCTTTTATATTCTATCTTTCATTTAGCTAGTTTGCCTCTCTGTTATTGGTGGAATTCCTGTTTTATCTTGTTGAATCAACAGCGACGTTTGAACGCCCCTGGTGTTCTGGTTTCGACTGGAAAACTAAATGGTTGTGTTGGACATAAAGGGTGTTTCAAATTGGGCAATTTTTTTTTAAGAATAAATAAAACACATAATTTGCGTTCATTCTCGAAAACTTTTTATTTTTATAATTGAAGTATCAGTTATCACATTCATGTACGAAAAATAATATCTGCCAAATGGCCTCCTCTTGCAGCTCTACAGACGTCCACTCTCTTGTTAAAATTTTCAATGACATTTTGACATAATTGAGGCTCTATCTCATTAATGACATGCATAATCTCATCCTTGAGTTCAGGAATCAATTGTGGATTATTCCTTATAGACCTGGATTTTCACATAACCCCAAGGAAAATAGTCCAACGGTGTCACATCACATGATCTTGTTTGCCAATTGACATTACCGTTTCTGGGGATTATTCGTCCAGGAAATAAACTGCTCCACATGAGTTATTGACTTGAATTGCAAAAAAAAATATAGTTAAAATAAGATTTTTGTGATAAAAATTCATATTGATATGATTTCAAGTAGCAAATTAATTTTAGCCCGTAGGTCTGCAGCGTATACAGGGTGGTTAAGAAAAATCGAGTAAAATAACGAAACTTTATTCTCAGAGAATTCAAGCATTTTAAGACTATCAATACAATGTATGGCCTCCACGGGCATCAATGACAGCTTGACATCTTCTTTGCATACTACAAACGAGGTTGTTGAACATTTCTTTAAGAATTTGGTTCCATAAACGGGGCAGAAGCTCTCTCAGATCATTGAAGGATTCTGGGGTAGGTTGATGATTATCTTATCTTCTTTGCAGCATATCCCATGCAAGTTCTATGCAATTCAAATATGGTGAGTGCGGAGGTATTGGTAAATGTAGAATACCAAGCTCCTCGCGCGCATTCTCAAATATGGCTGCACGGTGCGGTCTAGCGTTATCGTCTAGAAATTGAAAAGTTTCACCAATAGCAGCGTGAAAATTTGGCACAACATTGTCAATGACATGCTCCCTATAGTGCAGGGCGTTCATATTCCCAGGACAAATGTGTAGATCTGTGCGCCCGTTGAAACATATCCCGGCCCATACCATAACACTACTCCCTCGGAATGGATGGACTTCTTGGACATAGCGACGATTACGGGGTATGCGTGGGATTGTCCATACCCTCATTCTTCGACAATATGAAAATCGTCCATATCTGGATTCATCAGTGAAAAGGACATTACGCCATTGATCGTTCCAATTGATATGTTGCCTTGCCCATTCCAGTCTTTGACGCTTAAGATCACGTGTTAATGAAACTCCTCTTAATGGACGTCTAGAACCTAGATTCACCTCTCTCAAACGTCGTCTGATGGTTTGGATGGAAACTTGGACCCCATCTGCATTTTGAAGAGTATGCCGTAGCATTCTTCATGTAGATGTAGGATTTCTTCTCGCCGAAACGGTGATGAAACGATCTTGAGCAGGTTTTATTTTTCGTCGCTCACCAAGCCTTGGTCTTTCCAACACGGAACCTGTCTCCCTGAACCTATTCCAAAGTCAAAACACTTTGGCTGACTTGGAGCCTTTCCACTACAACAACCTGAGTTAGGCCACCCTGTAGCATTCCGATAGCCCTATCAGCCTCAACATTTGTTAATTCACGTCTTAGCATTTTCAGAAAACTCGTTTCAAATCGAAGCCGTTGATGTAGTGACTTCATTTCAAATTCAAAATGAGAACATTCATGAAGCATATGCAAACTAAACTTCAGAAAAAAGGCGACCAGATTGACGAAATGTCTCATACTGATTTTTATTGGATCGATTCAAGTTGCTATTGAGTTTTGAATGATTGTACAGCGATTTTCTCGAAGATTACATACTTTTCAAAACGATTGAATACGATATCCCTAACTGTTGTGGAGAAGTAGGTATATTTGTCTCAATAAATCCATTGTGTCATTTGCAAAGTGGGGTGTAGCGCCATCCTGCTGAAACCAAATGCCCTCTAGATCAATATTCATCAATTCATGTCACAAAAATTCGATCATCCAACGGTATCGATCACCATTGGGCATTGACAGTTACAGCTTCACCTGCAGTATTTTCAAAGGAGTAAGGTCCAATTAAACCACGTTCCTGACCATAATGCACACCAAACAGGGACTCGTTTAGGATGCGTACGTTTCTCATGAATAATTCGTGGATTTTTCTCACCCCATATACGACAATTTTATTTATTTACAAAGCCACCATGTTCAAAATGTGTCTCATCGAAAACATGATTTTTTGAGAAAAATCAGGTGATAGTTCATTGATGAAATTGACGAATGAACGACGTTTTAAATGATCTAATGGCTTTAGTTCCCGTGTTATTTGAACCTAATGTGCCTTCAGAGCTAAATCCTTGTGTAAAATAGGCCATGTTGTGGACCCACTAAGTCCAACTTGTTGTGAACGTCCTCTAATGGACATTTCAGGATCTTCAGCAACACATTTACGAATCAAATCAATATTTTCTTGTGAACGACCGCTACGACTGTATTTTTCACTTTTTTGAACTTCCACCGAACCGGTCTCTTGGAATTTGTTATTCATTCGACCAATTGTGTTTTCAAATGGGCGATTACGTAAACTATAAAATTCTATTTCTATCTCTATTTTCTAAAAACACTTTTCACAGAACGATAATTTCCATAAAATTATTCAACAATTTGAACGCATTGTTGTATCGTGTACGAAGCCATTTTAATAAATGTCATACGTCACACTTCTTAAATGTCAAAATAACCAGATGAATTCAGTGTGCCATCTATATTTTATCTATTCTTGAAAAAACGCGCAATTTGAAATACCTAAGAACATCTTTTATAAATGATTTTGGATGATGTGTTGCAGCAAGCTGTCTTGCATAAACTGCTTTCTTTTAGTTCACCTGAAATTTTACGTTGGTTGGAAAGTTTTCTGGTGAATGATATGAGCATTCAAATAATTTCAATGTGAACCCAGGCGTTCCTCAAGGCTCAGTTTTGTCGCCAACGCTCTTCTTGATCCATGAAAACAATCGATCCTCTAGAGTCTAGACAACATTTCGGAGAGATTCATTCTCTTTCTTAGAGCTGTTCCTCCCGATCATAAAGGACCAAGAGTAGGATGGACAGGACGTCGAGTCAGCTGGAACGAGGACCGACTCTCTAAACTTCGAGATACGGTATAGCTTGACCACAGATAGGACATGTGTTCCCGTACAATCCGTACGGATCTCGAGTGTAGCCAGAGTCGATGGCCTTCGCTGTCTACCAGTCTTGCCATCACTCACGCGGGACTGAAGAACGGTCAGAATCACCTGTGCCCAGCGGCGGGTTATCTGGATGGACGGATTTAGGAAGAGGACAATAGTGATGTCACTGATACGAAGGGTTTTCCAATAAGGGATGTCGTTTTGATATTCATAGAGAAATGCCTGACCGTAAACCGCACCAAACAGTCACACGTTGCGGATAGAGAGGCTCTTCAACAATAACTCTTGGGTTTTCTGAGCCCCAGATGCGACAATTTTGCTTGTTGACGATGCCACCGAGGAAACGGACCCCCACCACTTAATTTCAAGAAGAACGAGGAATGGACAAACCTGGATTTTCTTCAACACTTTCGGCTACAGCTGCTCAATTCTCTTTGAAATTCTAACTGTTGATTCATAATATGTTTTTAAAAAACCCAGCTGCATGTTAAACTGAATTTAAATGAAGAATTTGTTAGAATATTTCCACCCTGGAAAAATAATTCAGTCGAATCATCGATCTCATTCACTCGTCATACAAAGATAGATTCCAATCGTACACAATTCACCTATGCAGCAAGCGAGAAAAAAACTGACCAATTAAGTTGATTTATTGAGAATTTATTCATTAGTCGGGAAGAAGAGAAATTTGGTCATGTTCTTAATAAAATCTGACATATTTGCTTGTATATTTGATACCGTTACGAAGCTCATGAATTTTTAATATCTCATGGTTGTGGCTTTACGAGGACCTATGGGTGTTGATTACGTCAAAACTTATTTTCATTTTGGTACATTTGGCAAATATGAAATTACAATCCAGAAAATTGCTGCAGGTTATTGATTTTGTATATTGTATATCATAGCTTCAAATGGTAGCGAGTAAAAAATTGTGATAATTTAACATTTCAAGTCATTCAGAAATAAAAAAAAAATGTGAGGGATGATAAGAATGCTCAAAAATATACCAATTCAGATTGCATTCTATTGGAAAAAACTTCCGTTTACTGTGCTGTTTTTTTTCGGGACGCCCTGTATAAGCAGAAATAATTTATATTTACGAACCCTGTCTTCAGGTTTGCATTCGTTTTTGAACCATGTTTCTAAGTGTTATAGCACTCGAGCAATCTGTGTTAGGTTTGGAGATCCCAACACTCGGTTAGGCAAGAAACCTTGTCTTCCAACTGGTATTAAAACGCTAGTAGATTATCGATATTGAAAGATAATATTTTCTGACCCAAAAATCAATCTTATGTGAAAAATATGTTTAATCAACAATTGTTGTGAATTTGAAGAAAACCCGCTCTAAATTAAGGGTTAATTTTATGGAGTAGGTAGATACCTACCTACCTTAAAACAGCTCATCCCTGTTTGATTTTTTTGAGGATTCTCTCAAATATCCTATTTTATAAATATACCTACAGGTTGAAGAAAATAAAACATTTTTCTGTCACAATTTCAACAGATTTATGAAATATAGGAAATTTTGAAAGATATTCGCAATTCTTAAATCTTAAAATGCAAAGGTGTCTCAGTTTTTGAACCCGAAATGGATTTTTCAAAATTAGATAGGAAATGGAGCATGCAATGAAAACCTCCTCAGTTTTTTTCTCCGACGTTACACTTTGAAAATGAAATATCACCCAATTTGCCTGGCGTATAAGACGATAAACAATTTCAAAGAGACAATGCACGAGAGGAAAGAACGAGATATGTGTCCTGAATAGTTTAATCGAACAAGTGCTCGAATTGAGCCCCGCCAACTTCGTAAATACCTAATTCCATGTTGAAGAGAGCTTGCTATGAGGAGTTTTTTGCCTAACCGAACGTTGAGATCTCCAAACCAAACTAAGATTGCTTGAGTGCTTTGATACCCAGAAAAATAATTCAAAAACAGATACACATCAGAAATCAGACTCTTTCATCATAAATTATTTCTGCTCGTACAGGGCGTACCGAAAAAGAACCACATAGTATAGATTAATTCTTTTATGGAATGTCATAAATACGGATTTAGAAAATGGATAATTTCAAATGGAGAATGTAATAAGAAGTTCTATAAACATAGACCAGTGAACGATTCGTTTTCTTCAGTTAGTGTCATCACGAAAAAAAAAATTGAAAAGTTTTGGTTTCATGCTCTATTTCCTATTTGATTTTGAGAATGCCATTTTGCGCTCAAAACGGAGATACCTAATCGAAATCTAAAAATTAACTGTTCTCTAGCTAGATAATTGCGATAATTTCCAAATAGGTAAAAACATATTATGTACAGAAATATGTAAATAAAGTAAAAAAATCGTAATGAATAGGTATATTCTTTCTGGATCAAAGCAATTTTCATTCTGATATTGTGAACAGCCGAAGAAGAAAATGAACCATGATCGAATTTTTTCTCGAATTAATATTGGTACGATAAAAATTTCTCTCTGAACTTCCTTGATATTCCTAAACTGTTGAAAAAATTACGAAAATAATTTAATTCTTTATTTTTATCATCCGGTTTATATACAATACAGTCTTTCTGACCAAATCCGAAGGAAATGAATTGGGCAAAATTTATAGGGATGAGCTGTTAAAAGGTCGGTTCATAAAATCAACCTAAAATTTCGAAACGGGTTTCCTTCAAATACAAAACAATTCTTGATGAAAAATCTCTTCTCAAATAAGATTAATTTTTGGGTTAATAGAAAACATTCTATTTCAATACCAATAACTAGCGTTTTAGGATGCGAGTTGGTTTCTTGCCTACACGTGTATTGGGATCTCCAAACCTAACACAGGTTGATCGAGTGATATGACACCTAGAAACATGATTCGAAGACGAATGCAAACCTGAGAATAAGGTCAGAAAATGAGCGATTTCAATATCCAAATCCTAATACATACATAGCGTTCGTTCTATGATGACAGTTGGAAGGTAAGGTTTCTTGCTTTACCGAGTGTTGGGATCTCCAGACCTAACACACTTTTCTCTTGTGCTATGACACCTAGAAACATAATTCTAAATCGAATGCAAACCTGAAGACAAGGACACAAAATGATCAATTTCTATGTCCATTATATGATAGCCTCTTTCAAATTTGGTAGTTATCTTGAAATTTAGGTGAATTGGGTGATTTAAAAGTCGAATATTACGTAAATGAATGATCAAATTGAAAGAAAATCACTGTCATTTTCAGAAGAAGAAGGCTGTTTCAACAACATATGGCATGATCTATTATTCAAAATAAAAGGGTTGAAGTTGCCGCCCAGAGGGATGAAATGATATGATGATGTTTTTTATGTAAAAAAAAATTCAAGAACAAAATTGTCAGGGTCCTAGCGATTTAAAAAAATTTGGACTTCTGTTTTCTTTTCAATGTAACACTCTGTGTTCTCTGACCAATTTTCTGGTGGTAGGTTCGTGTTTCCTTTTTCCAGAGAAAAATTGTCTTGCAACTGCCCCAATTTTCTCGCACACACCTCCAAGTCCTCCGAAACAACCTGGCTCGCACCAGCTCTTTCCACATACGTCGGCACACGCCACCCAAGCACCAGATCGACCTTATTCATAGTATCCCCGAGGTGCAAGACCCGTCCATACCGAATTCCTCCGACATAACATCACCATGCATTCTTCTTCCTTCCTCTTTAAACAAATCGCCGAACGATTTCATTCAAAATAGGCAAAATCTCCGTCGATCATCTACAGTTATTCTCGGAGAGGGCCCCCACGACCATTCCTCCAGCAGACCGGCTCTTCGTCGACGCTCGCCACAAGCCTTCCAGTTCGCCACGGCCACTCGAAGAGCGCGTGCGAAGCAGCGGTATTTCCTCGTTTCCAACCACGATCGAATGCGAAGATCCGATTTGTTTTTCTCTGGATGAGGTGCGCGTGAAATTTCTGGTTTTCCTTTCGGCTCCTTTGACTCGGTTTCTGTGGTTTGTCTGTGCTGTTCGCCGGTTTTTTCTGTGAGACATGTGCCCGGTTATGTTGGTCCGAACGGTCAGAGACTGATGACATAGACGGATTGCCGAAAGGTAAGCATTACACAGCTGGTTTTTGGAGGTTGATCGGGTCCGAGATTCGCAATGGGAATTGGCGATGTTGATGAATTTTTCATTGAGGTTGAAGGATCGCCAGGCGCTGACGAGTCCTTGTTTGGTGTTACGGCAGAAGTAACGGAGTTCCTGCTGTGGATTCTGGCGATAGGGTGTATTGAGGAATATTGTTGACCAAAAACTCGAAAAAGAACCAACTTCTTTCACATCTGCTATAAACCGGGAAAATTCAATTTTTACCTCATAGAGTTTCAAAGCAAAATTTTCTTCGAACTCATTTTCTTTTCATTCGAAAGTTTCCTTGATCTCGAATCCTTCCGCAATTTGTCTAAGGCTGAATTTCACATCTTTCTTCATGGTTTTAAAAGAGACTTAATACGCACATAGTCAAAAGTCTTGGCGTCTCTAGGTTTCTCAAGAAATAAACAATCAATGTTCTGGAAATGAGGTGAATCTTTTCCTCTATTCCAACTGCATTATATTTGATAGAAATGTTTGTTCGTTACTCTTTGCTTTATGCAGGATGAGTCGAAATAGAGAACATGAGAAAAATTTCAATTATTCCACAACTGAATCATTAATGAAATTTTGAGGAATATCGTTTCATTCTTCCTGAAGTACTCAACTCAAATCCTGATAGGTTGAAGGTGAGGTTTGACGATTGGATATTGTTTCCTCTAAGTAATCTTATACGTGCTCAATTGGATTCACGTCCGGTCAGTTTGCTGTCCAGTTCATTCTCTGGATATTTCTCTCTTGAAGAATGTTTTGAACCCTTCGAGTTGGGTTTGTTCTCATCATAATAAATGGAATAACATAGGACAATAGCTGATGCCAGGATATATTTATTGAAAAAACTCGATTGATATTTTCATCTAGTCCTTTATTTCTGGTGTAATTATTTAACAAAATGCACACTCAAGTTTTTATGTGAAGGATTATTCATTGCCTCACCATATTTGAAAGCGTGTAAAATAAATCTTATCTTCCTATGGAGAGCCTATATTCTGTGACAATATTCGTTGATTTATTATGTGTTTTAAAGCTATGTACATATCTGTTCAGTAAGCAGCATATGAAGAATGTTTTGGTTGCTATCATTTGGAACTTTTGGAAGTCAGGAACTTCTTCTGCTATTTTTTGATACCAATCTCATAACTACAGAAGTACCAATTTACCTTGGTTTTGTTGAAAAGCAATAATAAAACCATATAAACGTTTTCGTTTTCCACAGAAGTCGATAGTTATCATCAATAATCGATTTCCAGGAAACGTAATTCATATCCGTTGGAGAAATCATAATTTTTCAGTACAGCGACCGGATATGAATAATTTATCTGTTTTCAGGAATTGATGTACTGAAAATTGCGAGGAAATAGGTACTCACTGCTCAGCTTCTTTTTATACCGATGAGTTTACGCACTTTTCATTAATAAATCGTTTTCAGGGATATACATAGTAGATATTTGATCTATCACCGCTAAATAGAGAACCAAAAATTTGCACTGCACAAACTATTCAATTGAAATTTTGCATATACAAGGTCTTTGACTTGTACATATCTTTCAACTGTAGATTCTTGAGGCCAAATGAAACCCTCTTTTCAGTTTGCATTTTTTCGAATTAGGCTCTGTTGATAAGATATAGCCATTTGAGAGAAAATTTGGTTCAAATACGTGCCCGATACCATTAATGCAGAGTTTTCTCGATTGAAAATGAGTTAATACAAAAGAACTCAAGTACTTACTAACCTTATTTGAATGAAAATGTTACAAACATAATATTTCTAAAAAAACACTTAGTTTTGTCCGATTATATCTTTTATTCAAAAGCTATATTTCTTCCATCAAAACCGGTCCTTTCTTTGATATACAGGGTGGGCTTTTTAAAACGAAACAGACGAGATAACGGGCGGAATAAATTTATTTCGAAAAAATGCTCGGACACGTCGATTTTTGTTTCGAGGGGGACAACTTTTAAGGTCAAATTCACAACTATATCGTTTCAACCCTTAGTGTTAGAACACCAACCCCTAAATTTTGAATAGGAAAGATAGGGTGAGTGATACCCCATTTGAAAGGTCCTTTTATCCTGAATTCAGGATATTGATTTGTTCTTCATTTAATTCATTGATTCTTGAGATATTGATTTGAAGTTGAAACAAAGATAGTATTGTCGTCAAGCAAGCTTTCTGAATCAATCGAATTTATTATTCATTCATTTCATAGATTTGATGAAACTCCATAACTGCCATACACCAGACATCAAAATACAAAGTTAAAATTTTAACAATGAATAATTAGTGAAATAATTGATGAATTCACATAGCATGGTTAGCGAAATGAATGGTACAGTACGAAATTCATAATTGAATATCTCGAAAACGAATGCGTTAAATGAGAAAAAAATTATTACGCTGAATTCATGATAAAATGTCCTTCCAAATGAGGTATCACTCACCCTATCTTTCCTATTCAAAATTTAGGGGTTGGTGTTCTAACACTAAGGGTTGAAACGATATAGTTGTGAATTTGACTTTAAAAGTTGTCCCCCTCGAAACAAAAATCGACGTGTCCGAGCATTTTTTCGAAATAAATTTATTCCGCCCGTTATCTCGTCTGTTTCGTTTTGAAAAGCCCACCCTGTATATTTCTATACGAATATACAATCATCTATCTATAAGTATTAGAATCCTGAATCTTAACCGTTTCAGGAAAACCATTGAAAGCATGCTATAGAGCAAGGGTTATAATTCCGTTTCTGAATATTTAAATGATTCTGAGTTGGTGTTATGGTCTTGTGACCACTTATTATTTGCTTTTGCCCTTTTTTTTGTAGCTTTTCTTTGAATCATTGTTCTATTTCACTTCTCCTCTACTATACTGGCTTAAGGTCTTTCAGTGAATTAATGTAATATTAACCGTGTAGTGTCGGGTTTATGGAATTTACGTGTATTTTTGTGCAGAAGTTTTTCACTTGTTGGTAGTTGGCAGCAAATTATCACAGAGGATATTTTTTTGATAGAAACATCGCCAAAGATTATCTAGTGCTATGTATGTATCATTTTATTTTGCATTAATGTCAATTTAATACGTGGTTATTATCGACATTCATCATTATATCTGAATTTTGTATTTCATTGACATTTATTATATTTAATATTTTCCTGGAGGATGGACCAGTACCTTAGACAAAGGAAAGAGTCTAAGACCAGTACCAATAAATTTTTAATTGAAATTTTTTCTCGGTGATATTTATAATGCAAAAAAGAATCCAGATTATTCTCGACATTTATGATTTTCTCGTTAAATTTTATCGACTATTTCCCTCGTCTTAATTTCCATCAATCAGAAACGCGCAATTTTGAATCACAAATGGTTTCTAGATGACTATTCCACTCATTCCATTTTTAGTGAGGAAGTTTCCTTAGGAACACTCGTTTCTCATCGATTAAACATTCACATCGGCAAAACCAACAAGTTGGTTTTTCAGCGACAAAATTTTTGACGTTTCTCAAATTCATAGATAGCTTCGGGAATGAATACCATATAGAGAAAACAAACAACGTTTAGTTGATCTATGATGAATACTTATTTGTCAAATAGCGCAATACAAGCCCAATGTGACCATCTTCATTTTCTCGTGAAATAGTCATTTCGAATACCACTCGAGATGAAATTTAAGCAGGTAAAATTTCTCTCTTGAAATATTTAAGTTTGTTGCTTCTCGGCAACAAACTTTCATTTTATTATATATGAAAAAACTGTTTGGCAGTAGCTGTCAGCAGTTTTTTCGGGTTTACCCGCGGCAAAACTTGACAGTTGTTGTCAACGAAAATTAATAATACATACATATTGCATCCAGAATAATCTGTTACTCATGAAATAGTCTTGTCAAATACCATTCGGGCATCTAATTTTTCCTGTGAGAAAAAAAACGAAAAAACACAATGCGAAGTACCTACCTTAAATTTTTTTTCACAAAAAGCATTCGTGCAGGTGCAAAATCCTCGTCTTCGACTCGGATTTTTGTTGCCACCAGCACTTTTGCTTCTTGTTAAAATATTACTCAGCAACGTGTTTTTTCGATTTTTTTCGGAAAAATTGGATGCCTTATGATATTACTTATGAATAAAATTAGGAATAACTCGAGAACAACGCGATTTATCGAAAAGATATAAGAATATTTCTATTTTCTGAAATGATTGATTCGTTCGAAAATATGAACCGTTTATGTTTTTCAAGTAGTTTTATATGTGTTTTCGCGTGGATTTATGAGTCGGCTACGGATATGCACTATGAATAGAGTAATCACTCAACCAAAATTCAGTTCATTCAGAATGACGGTTCCGGAAATGTGGAAAGAATTTTTTTTTTTTGATAAACTTACCAAATCCTGTTTCTTTCAAACGAAACCGAATTTTGAAAAATGGTAAAGAAAAAAAGTATTCCGTTTGATGAGATGAAACTACACTTACAATATACCTATGTACAAGTCGAAGACTCACACTTTATAATACAGTTTAGAGTTTACACCATGTTACATTCCAATTTCGATTGCGAATCGGCCGGGTGATATATTTTCTGGAACAGTGTTCCCTGGTTTCCCCCAGAACTTTTTTTGTTGAGCCACTATTGGTTTAATAAATTATTGAAGGAAGATTGTCATATCTGCTTACGATTTCTTGATTCTCCCGAAATTCTCAGAAGAATAAAAATTGTCATGATTATCCAATGAGTATTCAACTACATACATATTTAAGTGGCAACTTCGTAATGTAGGGGAAGTACGTACAAAATGACATAGGGTTTTATTTCAGAGGCATAACTTGTTGGTAGTGAATCACAGTAATGCCATATTCTACAACTATGATCTTTGGTCCTTTCTTCACAAAATCTAATCAACCTTTATGAAATGAAAGTATCAAAAGATAAAATATTTTCAGATAAATTGGGATAAACGAAATTCATTTTGTCCATATATGTCGTTTTGTACGTATTTCCCCTATAGTCAAGAAAGTTGATTGTGTTGCGTTCAGCTCAGTAAGAATATTTTCATGAATCATTTGTCTCTATAGAAATTCGGGAACCCCAAAACGACTTTTCAAAGATTATGGAATCAAGCGTCAAAGAATTGAATACACATTCATTTCGATTCTACATATGTACGCGACATCTTCATAGGAAATGTTCCAATTCTCAATCAATCGAACACTCTATCATCTCTCGAAACGTACGCAGGGTTCGTATTGAAGAAGAGACCCAACGATGTTGTCCGGGCGGGTCCAGACCAGGAAGAATGTCATAAGAAAATCGTCGGCAAGATGCGTGGCCCTGTAATTTCTAGAGTTGCGTGAAATGCGCCTCAAGCGGGGCAGCCGCATTCTCGTGTCCGCCGATGCTCGAGGAGACCGGGGCAGGTTCCGTGAATTTGAGAAAAACGGAGCGGCAGACACAGAAGACTGCCGCAGAGGCAGGTTCGGTTTTTCGAAAATTCGGGGGGTACTCCGGGGAGAAATCCATGAGAAAATGATTTTTTCACGATATTTCTCATTCTAGAGGCTACAATTATACCTACTGTTGATTATATACAAGAGCTCTCTTGAAGAGAAGAATGAACTGCTTTACCATCACCACGAGAATTAAAGAAAAAAAGCATGTATCAGATAGAAAAAAATACCACAAAGTAGACACTAAAGAAATGGTACCTACATACGGTTGGTCTGACTTGAAGAGATGTATCGGGAGTGATAAAACTTCAAATTGAAATCATTTAAATCAGGTCGCCGTTCAGAACGAGTAGGAAAACTAATCCGATAGAGGCGCCACCGTACATTTTATGGAATATCTCCATAGAACTTACATTATCACTTTAAGTTCTATGAATATGTCTATCCTTATGAATGAAATGTACAATGGCGCTCTCTATCCGAAACTACAGTCTATTTGTTTTAATATGTGAAATGAACAATTTATAATTTTTTAAATCCGACTATACAAATGAAAAGCCTTAAGAAAATTCATTAGATTGTCGAAGTTTAAGGAGTTGTGAAGAATTGCCTCTAGAGTCAGTTCTATTTTGTTTTTTTCAATTGGAAGATGATTTTATGACATTTATGTTCTAAAAATAATTTCCGGCATGTCCACCACGACTAGCTCTGAGGAACCACATTCGACCAGACCAATTTTGGACCACTTTTTCGAGCAATAACACGAGTTATGTTGGTTTCCAAAGCGTCTATTGTTTCTGGTTCATCAGCATAAACCAATGACTTGTCACAACCCCAAAAAATGTTATCACCAAATCATTCTTTCAATACCTAAATCCATTATTATGGTCGAGTGGCTTCAGTTATTGAATCAGTTGGATCTTGTATGGGTGTAGAACAAGATCTTTCCGCAAAATTTATATTGAAGGGCTTCTTCTTCTCAGATCACTCAGAAATCGAGAAGGGAAAATCAATCAATATATTCATTATCGAATTGTTTTGAAGGTACTGAGCAGTAATTGACCAAATGGTCAATAGTTTGTTCTTCATGTCCATACTCACATCTCAGGCTATCAATGGCATTCCATTTTGAGAGCATACCATGACCTACCATGACCTAGGACCTAGGAAAGAGTCCTAAGACGATTTAAAAGACACCAATTTTTGCTAGACAGATAAAAACCAGAAGGATCAAGAATTAATTTATTGAAATTTGAAGTCCATTCCGAACTGCAAATTTCTCTATAATTCTTTTAGAATGAAGAAACTCATTAAGCCATAAAGGCTTTCTGGATTTCAATCTAGCCAGTCTTGTATCTTGGATTGACTTAAACCGATGGGATGACTTGGAATTCTAAGGGCCGGTTTTATAAAGGGCACGTTCAATCCGAGGTTACTCAAACGAGGATTGGAAGTCAACCCTCGGTTGATAAAAGTTCGGTATTACAAACGTCTTTGCGGCCTCGGTTGAACAACCTCGGATTGAGATCGCTTTTTTTGGGTTGGCTAACCTGAATCTTATTTCTCGAAGTATTTTGGCACGTTTTTTTTATACCATATTTGGATAAATTCAATAATCGTAGTCTAATAAAGACAAAACAAGAAGCAAATTGGAATATTCCCGTGTTTTGTGACGGTCACGGCAGAGAATTTAGAGAAATCTGATTTCATAAATCAAAACTAATTATGTAATAAAAAAATTTGTAATTTATGAAATGAGGACAGACTTCGTACGAATTTTTTCCACCGGAAGCTATTGCCAAATACGCTCTAGTATTTATCACTTTTGTCAACTTATTTGACTCGAATGATCTAAGTTTGTACTATTTTGATATTCTGAAAAGTCTTATCTCAAACTCTTATGCCAAGTAACCAATTAAAAGCTAGGACAATACAAAACATCCAATGAAATTGCATTAACATTTAGTCGTACAAGGATGTAGTTAAGTATATTTAGGATAGGAATAAACATTCTTGATCTTGTTTGTTTGAGTACATGAAATACACATTGAATTTGAAGAAAGCATTATTTTATTATCAACTATTCAGGTTGAGAGTCATGAATAGAATCAGTCTAGCAATATTATGCAGGACTCCGCAAGTCAAAAAAATAATAGTTGTTTTCAAATGTAATCAGATGCCGAATAAAAGAATGGAAAATGTTCTTTCACACGCCATAGAGTCATTAAATTCAATTCATGGTTCATATGTGAGCTTCATTGAATAATTGATCATACATTGATCTGCGAGATGGGAAAGGTGTTATCAATTATTTCTTTAGAGTATATTAAAAATTTTCTATGATGAGAATTACCAAATTTATAAGCTTAGCGCTTGGAAATTTGAAGAAAAGTAATCCTTTTCACATCTGAAGCATTCAGCATTTTCACAACCCATTAAAATAAGTATGCACCTGTACTGTGTAATAATAATCAAGAAATCCTTCTAGAACGGTGAGTGAGCTCCAGCAACACGGTTCTAATACACCGAAATTTGGTCGGTCAATACAACCTTTCCCTTGTTAGTTGCTATTCCTGTTGATTGCTTGGCATTTTGATAGAATAATAAAATAAGCACTAGAATACTCTTTGATAATGTCCAAAGTTCTAGACATTTCACAACTTTCTGATTTTTTTCTCATGTTGTTTCTCATGATCTTCGAAAATGTTAACAACTCTGAAAAGATTGAGCTTATTCAGAGTAATTTCATCCACCCGATAAAAGAGTTTTTTTATCTGACCAAAATCTCTTCTTCGTGTCATCTTCGAAGTGGTCGAAAGGAAATGTGAAATCATTCGATTGGTATCTTTCTCATTCACTATCGTTACTATCTTTTGAATGCCTTGCAGTTATTTCATTATTATCATAACTAGAGTCATTTTCGATATTATATTCACACAGGAACCTGGCAGTTCTATCCCTCGAAGATAAGGCACAAAAATTCAGTTTCAATTTAGGAATATTTTCACAAACACCAAAGATGAATTATGAATACATAGCAAACCTACAGAAGACTGTGATTAATATCAGGCATTCTATCAATATAATATCATATAATATTTTCATTCCAAGCAACTTCAATGTGCCACAACAAAATGTTTTTTTCTGTTTTTAACATAAAGTGAGGTTAGTTGTACGCAATCTAGAAACGTCAAACGTTTCAATCCTCGGTTCAAATCTCAAACGGAGCTATATTCACCGGTTGAGTCAATCCAGGTTTGAACCTGAGGTTGGATGTTTATAATACGGAAATCGACATTCGACGGCGGATATGGGCTCAACCGAGGATTGAAATTCTTTTATAAAACCGGCCCTAAGAGAGATTTCTTCTAACCAATCTAACACTTTCAGTTCCTAAAGTTAGAATTGAAGCCTACCCTACTCGATAAAACCGAATAAATACTACGAATAGGTTAATCCGTGCTAGTCAAACAAACATCACTCGTTCAGGATCTTTATTACTCTGAGGTTATCTCCTATCATCTATCATTTCAGTGTTCTATTTGTAAATGTTGAATAAAACTCCGAGCGCTGCTCTTTTACCCAGCAGCATTTTTCCCATCAATTCATGCCCGATCAATGCTCTCTGAGACCGATACGTACCCCATAAAAGCAGATGTAAACACGTAGCAGGCTCTTTATGGGTGTATTTCCCAGATGATATCGTCCTGCAATCACGAGCGAGCTAACCTCTCTCCCTTCAGGTTAGGAATTATAAAACCATGTCATACTTCGAGCGAGCGGTCAATGGTGTAATTACAATGTTGGATTCAGCCTGTATGAGCGTTATTCGGAAAAACGTTCCGCTAATAAAATAACAAAAACAATTGCGCAGTCACCGGGAACTAGCCTGGGGTATATATTGGTCACAAGGCATGGCCTGCACGACACCAGAAACGTTATTCGTGTAACAGCTCTAATAACTAATGTGTTCCCTGATTAGTCTTGTGGACGCCTCTAGTTCTTCATAGGCGGCGACAAGAACGTGCTATGTTGGACCAAAAACCGAAAAATCGTCTTTGAGAATGACGAGACAAATATTCAAGGTCCTGAAGAAGGATGATTTCCCTGCACCCAGTTAAATGTTCTTTCCATGGAGAATTCCGAGCAACATTAATTTTTGGGACTTTGTAGCCATTTTTCGCGGAGATCATTATAGATGGAAATATAAATGGTCTATGAAATGATCTACCTATATTCCATTCACTTTTATAAAGTATTCCGGTTGGCTAACATTTTAGTTTTTTCACTTGAAACTGACGCAGGTAGGTAGGTACTCATGAAATGTCAAATAATCCTCAGAGACGTTGCCAATGTTTATTTCTATTTACTCTCTTTTAACTTTGTAAATGGAGTTAGTTCTTTTGAGGTTCAACTGTGACACAGGTTTCGTAGTAATACTACATATTCATACTGGAGTATTTCAAGTTGTGCAAAAAGATATGTCAATGTCTTCTGTAGGCTTATTTCTTGAGAATTTTGAAAAGTGGGGAATTAAATAGGTCTGTCTGTTCGTTCAGAAGTTTCTCTGTCGGGTTATTCGAGTACTTTTTTTTTTTTCGAATGAACTATCACAAGTAACGGACCATTCTGTCCTTCATTTGTCAGTTAAATTTCAACACTCAATTCTTGATTTCCCTACAAGAAAATAGCATAACTCCCAACCATGTTCATAGACATGAAATATTTTCAGTATTAACCAAGAAAAAGTTTCTTCAACATTCGTAGTTCTTTCGAATCATTGAATTTGCATAATATTTTCTCAAATTCATTATTTTCCTGAAGTAAATAATCATATTGATGAATACGTAGTTACTACGTCCTCTTTGTAGAAAGGAAAACGTTGCTTAGTTATCTGACAGGAAAATGACTCTTGGGCGGAGTAGAATTCAATGAGACCTCTGGTGGAAAAAATTGTAATTGAAGCAACGAGTAAAATAATTCGTATTGCATTGTTTTTATTCTATTTTTTGTCTTCATTGCAGATCAAGTTAGATTTTTTGTGTACCTTTTTTAAAGTTTTATACTTTGAATAATGTCGCTGCATAATCGAAAATGTTCTGTATTTGGTTGCACTAGGCGTAAAGGGAAAAATCCCGAAACGAATATCCCAAGTCTACGCAGTACGCACCGGCAAATAGTTCCGAATTAATTTCGGAATGTTCGAATCGATCGGCAATTTTGGGGCGAAATATCGAAAGCAAATCGCCTATTTTTCCATTCTTCGTCGTCCAGAAGAAGTTTTCCGCCGATATATAGTTAATTGAACGCTTGTTGTACTTTTCACAAACATCAACCATACTCCGAAAATAAAAATATTAGGAGTCCAAATTTAGTTTAACAACACAAAGCACTAAAGCACAATCAAAGAAAAACCAAAAGTTTCACAAAAAACACACTGGAAATAACTAAAACAGCAAAATAAAACCACTTAAATATCAAAGGGCTTATATGGCATCATTATTTGTTTTACGTTTTGCTAAGATGACATTGACAATTCAGAGCGCCACCTATCGAATTCTACTTTTCCCAATAACAAAATATAGACGGTGAAATGTGTCAGAATGTCATGGCCAACCATGATACTTTATAAAAGTAAATGAGGTATATCTAGTGAATTCGTAAAATTGTAAAACACAAATTCACTTCACTCCAGTGAAGAAATGTAAGGAAATATTGCACTCGTTCTGTTCTGATTGAATACCTACAAAGAAGTATTTCTTTATAGGGTGTTGGAATGATAGACTTGTTCAAACTGCCGAATGAAACTAGACTAGATACAAAATACATCTCATTGTTCCTCCTCTGTTATGTGCCTATTTTGTGATAATTTCATTTAATCAAAAGATGCTTCACATAAAGCGTTTTCTTGCTTTATCGGCTGTTGGAATCTCCAAATTAGTGCTGTTCCAAAGTGCCGATCAGAATTGACTGAAACTAAGCAGAAGAAGAAGTTCCATCGAATACATTTTTTTAATTAATCTATCCTCTGTGAAAGTAATTTTATAACACATTTTTTAAATCAATTTGAGTATCCTGACACGGTTTTCTTCCTTATCTGCAGAGTGTTAGTCAGAACTTAATGAAACTAAGTAAAATAATCAAATTTCTTCCTGACCCGATGCTACGTATGTTTATCTACTCTGGTATGCTTTTTTTCAAGCAAATTACATATTCAGTCGACTGTGCGTTATCTTACATGAAAGAGAATTATTGTTAATCATCCCTCAGGTCATTTGGTGTAGAAGGATATGAAGGTTTCGTTCCTAATCGGCTGTTGGAGTCTCCTTATTAGTTCTGTATCTGTTCATGCAGAAACTATTGGAACCAGGCAGAATGTTCTAAGTTTCTTCGGACAATGGGCTTCTCATTGTTCAGTGCTCCATTTTGTGTTTATTTCATCTTATTGTCCACAATTTCACATGTGGGTTCGAGAATTCACCGTGCCGGGCCCAAACAAGAAGATATTGGTGAAAGTAGAACTGATTGAAACCAAGCGAAATATTTGTAGTTTTCCCTTATTGCTGTATTAATACAGGGAGTTTCAAATAGAACAAACATGTGAGAAAATTGATTTCGTCTGCTTCTGGTTATATGCTAAAATCCAGTATGACGGTTTCGTTCCTTATCGGCTGTTGGAGTCTCCAAGATAATTCTATTTGGGATGTTATTCAGAACCGATTGAAACTCTGCAGAATATTCGAAGTTCTATCAGATTATTTGCCACTTATTGTTATTGTTGCGTCTCCTGTTATGCGCATATTTTACATATTTTTTTCCTATCACTTATGCATAACTTGAAACGGTTACTTTCCTAACCGTTTGTTGGAATCTCCAAAAACCTCTGTTTGAAGTGTCAGTCAAAATTGATTGAGCAGGAGCAGAATATTTGTTGACAAAATACTACTCATTTTTCTCCTCTGTTATGTGTTTATTTTGGGTTAATTTTATTTTCATAGCTCAATAAAGGGATGAAACAATTATTATTGGCTGTTAAAGTCTCCAAATAAGTTTTCTTCCAAGTGACATTCAGAAACGATTGGAAAGAAATTGCAGTTCGACTAGACAAAAATGCAACTTGTTTTTCTCCTCCTTCAAAGATTCTGCCCATTTCCAGTTGGTTCGGGACACCTCGAACAGATCTAATTTGGAGATTCCAACAGGCGATATGGCAAGAAACCTATACACTCTTCAACACCTCAAGATATTCAATCTTTTTCGTCTCATCTCTTCATTCATGGAGAATACTCAATCAATGGAAGTACCATGAAATAAGCAAATTCTTTCTTCAACGTACCTGAGAACAGAGTTACCTATAGGAAGATTATGGACAATTTTGTGAGAATTCAAGTTTTATTGCATGTCCAGTTATCAGCTATCCATACCCTGCTTGTTTTTATCCTTCTGTTTAACAGAAACTAGCTGTGTATTATCTCACTTAAAACGATCGAGAACAAAAGATTGAAGAACCGTAATAGTCGGCAGATGTTCTGCGATTCGCCTCACATTTTCCTCGCAGGTACACATGTTATCTAATCCTCCACTACATTTATTGTCGATAAATATCGCCTTCCATGTATGCAAAAGTAATGAGCAAAATTCATGGCCATACTAAATCACATTATGTTTTACGTTACACCTAAATCACAATCAATCAATTCTATCATTCCAATTTTACGATCTTAAGGAGAAACTGAAGAGGTACATTAAATTGACTGGCTGACGTACGCCAATGATGGCTGATTAGACAAGAATGCCTCCAAGTTCTCACTCAACTCATGTTTCCAACTGTCAGGGCGTATTTTTTCTGCTGGCAAATTGTTTGTCGGCACTATATGTCGGATAATCGAGGAACAATCGAACAATTCAATATTTCTGGGTCAGAGGTTGTTAGATTGGGCTTCGCATGTATAACGATTGTGAGTTAATCACGACATGTGATAGTTTGGATAGATTATGTTGTAGGAGCAGATAGATCGGAGAGGAATTGAAATCTTAATTGATTTCTGTAATAGCACATCACGATTAGGCCATAAAACGGAATAGAAAATTCGAAATTATTGTCTGGAGGAAAGTGGAAGAGTACGTCAATTTGAAGAAGTTATCATTATTGAAATATAATTGAGCTTTTGTCGGATTTATGAGCTTCGTATCTTTATCGTATACATAGTGAGTCTTTGACTTATACATATATTTGAACTGTAGAATATTGAGGCTAAAATAAACCTTTTTTTTCATTTTCCATTTTGCCGAATTCAGTTTTATTGAAAAGATAGCTATTTGAAAAAAAAATGGGCCAAAGACGTGCCTGATACAATTCACTGGAATTAATACAAAGTTCATATTTCTCGATTGCAATTAGTTAATACATTTAGGGAATACTCAAGTAGGTACCTACTTACTTTATTGGAATGAAACTGTTACAAACACGATATTTCTTAACAACAACACTTAGTTTTGTCCAATTATACAGGGTGATTCCTGTACATTCTCTTTTCAAAAATCGCTACCTGCTTCAGATTTTACCATAAGTTTACAATACTGGAGCATATTTATTGGTTTTTGGCTTACATCCAGTGTCTAGAAATCTTTGGAGATGAACAATATCGTTTTTTCGCTTCAAGGCAGTGAGGATATTCTGAACTGGATAGTAAAGCTGTATCGTCGAATGATACAAAGATCTTCTTGAGCTCCAAAGTAACTTGATTTAAATTGAGATTGAAGTTTCATGGAAGATTTCCAATTTGATAATAGCTATTCATGTAACAAGTACATAAATTAGGTCTTTATGGACGAGTCCAAAATAATTTGGACAAGTCCATACGCCTAATTATGTACGAGTTGCATACAAAGCTTTATGTTTGATTGCAATGCAGAAATTTTATTTTCTGAAATGGCAATTATTATATTTGTCGCTTCAGTACTACAAAACATTAAGTATGCTTTTGTTTTTCTTACCTTAGTAACCATCAGCGACCTTAGCAACCTCAATGAAAAAAGCTGTTTACATCGTTAAGTCTGTGACAAACGTCATGATAATCCAAAAAATGGATAGTTCGGGAGAGGAAAGCGCAGAAAATGTAGCCGCAAGCGCCAAAGAATCTCTCTTACCCACCAAAAGTGCTTATGAAAATATGTGTGAAACGAAGAATTATTGCAAAATCGAGAGAAGACTATGACAGTTGAGTCCAATAAAGCGGTGTCCAATAAAGAAGTCAATTATGGACGCTAAACGAATTCATGAATCAAGTGTTTATGAAGCAGTCGAACATAAAAACTATTTTTCATACATTCGGAAGAGCTTTGTATCATTGGACGATGCAGCTTTTCTATCTAGTTCAGAATTTTCTCACTGCCTTGGAGCGAAATAATGATATTGTTCATCTTTAAAAAAATTTTCTAGGAAAACTGGACGTGTGCCAAAAAAAATATGAACGCACCAGTAATGTAAACTTCTAGTAGAATCTGAAGCAGGTAGCGATTTTTTTAAAACGGAATGTACCCTGTGTTTTTTCGAACTGCAAATTTGATTTAAACTTATCATAATTCCCACCTTGTATTTTTGAAAAAGTGTTGGAATAATTGACAGAAGACAATCATATTGTTCTTCACTGAAAATTTCGTCAATATGAATCAAGACATACCAAGGTTATGAATAAACAAAAATCGGGCGAATCAGACAAATCACCCTGTAGACTCTCAATAAAGGCTCCCAACCATAAACCAAACATTGTTTCGAAACTGCCTTGACTAGTGTGAACTTCTCCTAAAGTCTGACGCTCTCCTTCGGAATCATCCTGTATATGAAATTAAAAAGCCATATTCGTGCCATCAAAATAAGTTCCTTCTTCAATTTTGCCAAAGATTAGTTTGTTAACACTAATAACTTGTTTATATTCTCCTCGATATTCTGAGAATATATTGTGAAGAAAGGTTGTTAATTGAATTTGTGATTGATCAAATTATATCTACCTATTCTGTATTCAAAACAATCAAATCAATAATCTTCTATAAATATTTCACAGAGCTATGTTGATTATTCGGAAAACATAGTAGGTATAAATATTCATGAATTTTATCAGGACGCATGCGTATAGCGACAACCAGCGGTGGATTTTCGTGATTTCAACTACCGTTGGGGGCGCTGCCGACTGTAAACAAACATGGAGGAAATCTTTTCTGTCGCAATGTCGTTACGAAAGGGGAACGTGAATATTACAGGCGTTTTTCTTCGATCTCGTGTTGAGTATGTGAAGACTTTTAGTGAATTAATGTAATACACTGCGCAAAAAAATTAACGCACATTCTGAAAATCTCAATTTTAATGAAAGTTAACTCTACATTGACTTTATAACTTATTTTTTATGTTCTCTTGGGAAGGTTTTGAACGAAACAAGACACATTAAATGGAAGAAAAATTCAGGATTTCACCGAATCTTATAAGAAAGAAGAGAAATGAACAATTTTCAAAATACTGAAATGCTGATAGGTGATTTAATACTTGGTATTTCCACCCCTTGCGTTAATTACAGCTCAGCAACGACGGTTCATACTCAAAATGAGTGATCTTAAAATGTTCTGATCTAATCCTTCCCAGATTTCTCCGAGTTGGATTCCTAAGTCATCTTTCATGTGGACGTTTGTATACAAGGGAACGTCGAACACAATGGTAGACGTAGAATCTAGACTCATCTGTGAAGAGAACTCTTTCCCAATCGGCCTCTTCCCAATGGATATGCTCTCTCGCAAAATCCAAACGCGCCCTTCGATGGGCTGGGGTAAGAGCTGGGCCTCTTGCCGCGACACCAGGCCTCAAATCATATTCTCTGTGGCGATTTCTTATTGTCTGAGTGCTAATTTGCACCTCATGAGTTTGCTCAAGCTGATTTTGAAGGAGGCGAGCGGTTGCAAACCGTTGTCTCAACGAAGAAACTCTCAAGTAACGTTCTTGAATGGCAGTTGTTACCCGTGGTCTACCCTGTCCTGGTCTTCGGACATTCATACCTGTCTCCCTGAATCGCTGCAACATTCTGGACACACTTGTATGGGAAACTCCAAACCTTTCTGCAATTCTTGTGTATGTCCACCCTTCTTCTCGCAAAACTACCGTTTGGGCACATTCCTCTTGGGTCAAATTGCGTGTTTCGCGTTGCATAGCGATCGAGTGTAGAAAATCAAACGAAAGAAAAACTATTGATCACTAGAATTGATCGAGGACAACTTATTTTAGAATGGAGCCAATACATTCAAAATCTGATAATATCTTCTTTTTCTCCACGACTGCCACAGAATACAGCTCTTCCAACATCGAATTTGACCATAGAATGTCAGTGTTCCATCACTTGATATGTAACATTCATTCTACAACACTTTTATCGATTTCAAGTAAATAACCAGTTATGACCGCGGTTTTTGTTCAGTTTGGTCCTTGGTTTTCGCCCTTTATAGATTACCACCAATAACCAACTCGAGCTTGAGTATAATCCTTGTTTTTTAAGCATTTCGACTGAATTTCATTCTCGCACAGTGTGTGAGAATATTCATTCCGTAACATTTTTGAAAACATAGAGAATAAATCTGTGTCAGCCGCTCTGATTGTCATATTTATTGCGGTTTTCGAAACGTCATAATTCATCTTAATATTTTTTTTTCGTTTATTTCAACATTCGTGGAGAAAGTATAGTCTGTTACTCGGTTAGAATGAAAATCCGATACTCGTGATTCCTCAGGCTCGCCTCCGGCTCGCCCTCGGAATGATTCACTCGTATTGGATTTTCATTCTGCCCTTGTTACAGAATATACTATTCTTTATTCCTGCTGGGAGAAAACATCTGTATTGAAGAAAAACGTTGAAAGTGGATAACATTAATGCATGCATAATTCTGATAAAAATAATTATCATTCAGAACACCTCCAGTTGTAGAATAAATTTGAGATTTCGATAATGTGCGTTAATTTTTTTGCGCAGTGTATTAACCGTGCAGTGTCGAGTTTATGAAATTTACTTGTATAAATTGGCATGTCTTTTGTGCAGAAGTTTTTCACTAGTTGACAGTTGGCAGCAAATTATCACAGATAATATTGTTCAGATAGAAACATCGCCACAGATTATTCAGTGCTAAGTTTCATTCTATTTTTCATTAATTTCAATTCAATACGTCGTTTGTATCGACATTCATTATTCATATATCGAAATTTTGTATTTCATTGAATTTGCGAACATGCTTCTTAGAATTCAATTTTATCTACCACATTTGTGGGATTTTATTATTACATATCCCTACATCAAACGTTTTTCCATCATAGACATTTTAGTCTCGACATTTTGACTACATTGTTTACTCGTAGTGCGATCAGAGAGTTGAGAATTTCTCTGCGATTTGGAGAAATTCAAAATCCAGGAAAGCAACCAGATTATTCTTGATATTTATGATGTTTTCTTCGAATTTTATCGGATAAAATTAGGAATAACTCGAAAAAGAAGCGTTGTATCAAAATATCATAAGAAAACTTTAATTTTCTCAAATGATTCTTTCGAAATTGTGAACCGTTTATTTTTATCAAGTAGTTTTATAGTGACAGGAAACGATAGAGAAGTCGAATTGAAGAAGGAATCTCAATTAATGACGTTATTCTCAAAACTAGATAACTTGATGAGGATTGCAGAAATCCCAGAAGTCGTAATATTCTCATCCAGGATGAACAATAGTCTTTCCCATTTATCAGGAAAATGTCCTGAACGATCTAATAATACTTCTTCTTAGAATACTGCATTTTTCATAAGATTTTATATCTCCCTGCAAGTTTTTGAGAAAACTTTCCTAATAGAGATCTTTCCGAAACTATTGTTGCGATTTTTCCCATTCAGGAACTTGACGGAGACATTCGAACCTCAAGTGTGCCCATGAAAGCATAATCGATATGGATTACGTGAAAAAGGGTGACATAATTCCACTCTTTATCCGAAAGGAAAAATCTGTTAGGCCAGGGAATAGACGGAGTCACTGTCGCATCGAAACTAAAAAGATCGATAATATTATATTGAATTCCATTAATGAGCATCAGACCAGACGTAAAAAGTCCTCCGAGTAAACCGTAACAGGGTTTCCTCTTCTACAGAACATGTTATTATAATTACTCATATCTTACTCATTGCCAGTCGTTAATCTGAAAACCGATGTAGAAATTCATAGAACACATGACGAGACTGGCTGGAGCACTCGTTGGCAGGAAATGCTTCGCGAGCTTGCAGACTGTCTCCAAGTGAGCATATTTGAGAGCTGGATCTCGCTGTTAAATGGAGGTCAGTGATATTCGACGAGAAGAGTGCTCTTTCGGATCTGGCATAAGGTTGATGTGGATGTTGGGAGTTGAATGAATTTAATTTCTCTTGTATCTTCTTTCACAGATTGGAGAATCTTGGAGTCAAGTACCCTTTGGCCCATTGAGCATTTCGTGCTTTGATAGAAATTTTCTTACATTCCCTTCTTTTCTTCAGTGTCGCACAAATCGAATTTTTCGGGCTTGCTGAGTTATTCATTATTTCATTTGATTAATGGAGATTGGAACAAATGGAGAAATCCACAATTGAATAAAGCGTCAACAATTTTAAATAATGAAAAAATACAAGGCGAGTCTTTTACTTTTACATATATTTTAACTGAAGATTCCTCTCATCAATCGAAACATTTTTTTCCTATGCCATTTTTCAAAATTCGGTTTCGTTTGAAAGATGCAGGGTGTCGAAAATCCATGAAAAAAATATTTTTTTGTACAACTCCATTAGAAGTGATGACAACAAACAATGTTAAAATTGATTGTTTGCGTGGAAGCGTGTTGAAAATATTTTTAACATTAGGGTTGAAAATATTTTTAGCACTTCAATTTCTCATGATGAAATCAGATGAAAAAAATCCAGCAATGGCAAATTTCTATTATCAATATATAACAATCATTACTTATGAACATTAATATTATTCGTAAAACTAGCACAATTACTAACATTAATGCCCTGTGACGTTAGGGAGCTTCGCAACACATTATTAGAATCCTCATAACCATCAGTAGATACCTACTTGGAGAAACCGGAAGTACAATATTGGATGATGATCCAAAATCTGTTGAGGTTAGGAGAATTTTTTCAGCAATGACATTTCTATATGCAATGGAATGATCGACATAGTCCTCGGCTACCGTGGTAGACTTCCATCCACCATGTTTTTTTATATCCGTAATATTTGCTCCTGATTCTGCTAGCAATGAAGCGGAGGATCTTCGAAAACAGTGAACTGTATAGTGTATATTGATTTGGTTCTGGCAGTTTGAGGAATTTGGCAACAATGGATGGAATTTTCCCAAATGTATTGATTCCAAATGGATTGGCAGTGCATTTATTATTTATGTATTTCAAAATGACGATGTTTGATGACAGAAGGGCGCAGTGCAAAGTTCTCATGAAAATAGTCAACATGCTTCCCAATAATACTGAAAGAACGACTGACTTTCGTTTTTGTGTTTGGAAGTTGTATAACCAATGATTTATTTGTTATTTCGATGTCTTCCACTGATAAATTACACAATTCTTCACGCCTACAGGCTCCAAATAATCCGAAAATAGTTGCAACCTTAACCATCAAGTATTTCTCATCTGGTGCCTCATTTATAAACGTTTCAACTTGTTCACGGGTGAGAATTTTCGATTTTTTGGGACGATATCCTTCACTTTTCCGTTTTAAATATGCTATTACCTTAAAATATTTACTAACATCCACACCATTCTTAATAAGGGCGCTTGACTTTATCATTGAAAATTTGCTCCACAAAGTTGATGAACTCCATGTTTTTGATTTTTCTTCTAAGTATGCCAGGAAAACAGGTTCACTGAAGTTCCCTTCTACATTTTTCAATTTACACCACGCCAGGAAATTGTTATATGCAATATCGTACTGCTGAACAGATTTTTTAGGTAGGAGTTCCAGATTTGCTCTTCTTGCAGACTCTTCAATATCCACAGGAACAACCAAATCGTCACTTTTATTAATAATTGGACTCTCGACAAACATATAAAGCAGTTAAAAACCCAAGACGAAAATTGGACAGTAACGAAATTCAAATGACAGCGTCTTTTCTCATTTGTTAGTAATCATAACGTTGGCAACGTTTACCATTCACAACAACCTTTTGATTGTTTGAATATAAAATGCATTTTGAAGTTTATTGTCATTGCAAATTCGCCCATTTCATTATCAAAAAAGGGCCGTTGTACAAAAAACATTGTATGGTATTTGTGTTGAAAGTGATTTTATTTTGTTCGTGAAATTGTTCAATTCGCTCCGCTCATTTCACAAACTTTTTTACTCACAAAATAAAACGCCACTTTCAACACTTATATCATAAATAACTATTCTGTTCATATCTTCGGAACCGTTATTCCAAATGAACTGAATTTTGGTTTATTGTTCACTCTATTCCTGGTGCATATTCCTCAATCCGAACTAATTCAATATTTCCTCTGGTACAGCGTAGCCGACTCACAAATCCACGCGAAAATACTTTGAAAGCAATTGAAAAAGATAAACGGTTCATATTTTCTGAAGAATCCAAAAATTAAAGGTATACTTATGTTTTTTTCAATGAAACGCGTCGTTTTCGAGTTATTCCCAATTTTTCCCGATAAAATTTGACGAAAAAAATCAAAAATCAAAAGAATAATCTGAATGCTTCCCTGGATCACAGAATAGCTGAAATTTATAAACTCTCTGATCTCTATAAATGTTAACAATGTTGTCAGAATGTTTATCAACTTTGTCAAGACTGAAATCTCGATGATGAAAAAACGTTTGATGTAAAGATATGTAGGTAGGTACTTAATAATTAAATCCCACAAATGTGGGAGATAAAATTGAATGCTTAGAAGCATGAAATTATAATTTTATACGCACAGTTTCTATAAAAAATTCATTGTTACTGGTCCATATTGGGAATAAACGTCAACGGAATACAAAATTCGGATATCAATGATGAATGTCGATACAAACCATGTATTGAATTGAAATTAATGAAAAATAAATAATACCTACTTAGCACTAAATAATTTTTGGCGATGTTTTTATCTGATTAATATCCTCTTGGAATTTCATAAACTCGACACTAAAAGAAAATCATTACACTTATTCACTGAAAGTCTTCACATAGTCATCATGAGCTCGAAGAAAACAATTGAAATAATCTCTTCCCCCTTCTATAATAACATAGCTCAAGAAATGATTCGACCATTTTGCGCCAGCAACATCACACTGGTTATCCATATACGCATGCGTTGTTAATGGGACTGACGTTTGAGACATAGAACATTATAATAACGTTTGAAATGGGTCGATTCCTAAATCTCACGGTTTGTCATGCGCGCCGGCTACCTCGCATTGCGAGGTAGCTCACCGTTAAACCATTGTTTTGAGAGAAAATCAACGATCTGCGATCGCCTGTTCAAAAGCTCTGTGAAATATCATAGAAGATGGGTTAGGTTAGGTCATCGACCTAGAATCCTATGATCTAGGTCGATGGTGTTGGGTTAAGTTAGTGAAAAATCATTCTTTATAACATATTTCGGGGTATATCGAGGAAATATGAACACGTTATTAGTGTTTACAAATTTATCTTCAGGAGATTAGAAGTATGAAAATATACAGGGCAATCCATCACCCTTCACTTCAATAATACTTGAAAAGAGTAGAGTATAGGACACTTCAGGAAAATTTAGAGAAAATTTATATTTTCTCCCCTTTATTCAACAGATCGTATCCACCTGAATTCCCATACTGTCTCCCCGATATGTGTCAGTGGTTCTCCGTACGATTTTATCTGGCAGAGACAAAAGCCGAGATCAGAAAGGAATCTCGGAGTCTTGGGATTCCGCGAGACAGACCTGTTCTTCAGGATCTTCGCTAAAATACGCGCACGTCGATGTATTCGGGGCTGGCATTTGAACTAGTTTACATCTGCATCAATCTTGGACCCGTTGAGAATTTCCTGTGTACGCGGTGCGACAGAAAATCCACCTGCTGAGTCCGCCAGACTGTCGGGGAGCTGACCGAAATTGTTTCTTTCACATGAATCGTATTCGGGATTTTTTACAATCTTTCTTGCTTTTGAACCACTAACAGCTACTGGATTTGCCTCCCTTACAGCTACATGTGAGGAAATGCAGCTTTCTGGATGCAATAAGAATATCCCTAAACGGGCAACTCCAACCTGGAAACCGGGTTGGACTCAAACCTCCTGGCAAAACCATCGGATGATCCGTGCCCCAAGCAAAAAAACTTTATTCCGAGATCGATCGTTCAATTTTAACCGAACTTGAATTCCATTTTTTTCAATAATTTATAATTTATAGAACATTGTTCTTTTGAAATTTGGCAAACTGTCGTCATCATTCACTATTTCTAGAACTTTAGAAATCGTTGGGATTTCATTCCGGAAAAAAAAAACGGTGGACAATTCTTCTGATAAGGTTCCTATCGAAATCGTCAACCGAATAGATTATTTTTAACGACTGGGCTCTCCTCTTAGGTGGCGTCAATGTTTTATTCTCTTCATATTCTCTGAGAATTCTGAATACCTACAGCTGAATTACTCACCCCTGAGGATTTTGATACAATTCCTACTAAGTGTTTTTTCGATAAATCAGGATGTTCTTCCAATTCTTTTCGTAAAATGTTCAAAATTATCTCTTTCTCTTCAGCAGAGAAATGCGACCTTTTGGACCTTTTTCGTGGCGGTCCCCACATATCACCCTCAGATGCAGTATTCGTTTCCGAATTCGACATTGTTCTATAAACACTATATACACTTTGTCGAAAGATTTTCCAACACAATACATTTTTCACAACAAAATCTATAAACACTTTGAACAGCTAGACCTTCACAGTAGCTCTAGGTAATTTAACTGGTCTTGTCAATTGAAAACTTCGATATTTATGCAAATCAAGATGGCTTTCATCCATTAAGGGAAAAAACCCAAACCTGGTGTTTCCCGGAATTACCTTGTCGGAATCTTGAGCAGCCGACAAAGAGTTTCGTACAAAATAATATAAAATTATGGACCGAAACTATGAAACTAAATATATTTCGGATATTACAAGTAAATGACCATTATAAATTTGAACAGAGATCTTTTTCGAGTCTTGTCAATTGAAAACTTGGATATTTATGCGAATCAAGATGGCTTTCACCTATTGGGGAAAAGGACCCAAATCTGGTGTTTCCCGGAATTAATTTTTCGGAATCTTCCGACCCAAATCTCTAAAACTCTGGTGTTTCCTGGAATTACCTTGCCGCAATCTCGAGCATCCGAAAAAGAAATTATTTAGTAAATGATAATAATATAAAAACAAAACAGAATAAAACAATAGGGTACGTCGGATATAAAATGTTTATGACAGTTGCAAATCATAACAGAAATTTTGCACTAGAGTTTCGGAGGAAAAAAGTTCTAATGTGGGAATTGCTGTCTCAAATCATTGAATCATTTCTATCCAGTACCATCCACACTCCGAGTACGATCCTGGCAGTCTCTTAGGGCGGTCAAAGGGAGCGTCGTGATGATGGTTTAACCAATAGGAGCTTTATTGTGCGCAAACCAGACGATTTTGTTTGTTTACAAAGCTCCTTCTTCTATTTGAACGGACTATATAGTGTAACTAACACTCTTGCCCAAAATGAATACATAGATAATGGTTGTGGTGATATATATGATGACATTGCATGACAACTGTAATACTGATGGAATTCAGAGAATAATTCGTTGTTAACCCATTAGGTTGCAATTAATTGAAGAGTAGTTTCGTAAGAAGCTCCCTTACCTCGCCGTGGAATTTTTATACCTTCCGCCAGACCTGCAGACTAGTGGCTTTCGAAAGCCGTAGGATCTCATCTTGTAGTTTTCGATAATTGGAGATCAGAGTTTGTTAGGGACCATTTAATTGACCGCTGTTACATTAATTTCCTTCGAATCATTTTTAATTAATTCGAATGGAATTCTCGGACACCGAATATCGTAAAGTTTTGTCGGTGATGAAGCCATCCAATTATTGTGTATCATTAGTTATGGTTATTCTAGTGAGGAAGCTGAAATTTGTTGTAAAGATGTATTTCAGCGAACGGCATAGGAAACAGAAACAATGGATTGTATTTGGTGCTATCTATACTATTATAAGAGTAGTATGAATTAGTTATTGAGAGTTGTGCCAGCTTGCCGTCTAAGCTAGCACAATTTTCAATAAAAAACTACTGAAGAGTGTTGAAAAAAACAAAGTTGTGTCACACTGGATTTACATATAATTCCAGTTTTTGTTTCATTGAAATCAAATGATAACGAAATTAGTTATCGAAAATTGTGTTAGCTTGCCGTCTAAGCTAGCACAATTTTCAATAAAAAACTGCTGAAAGTTGTAAAAAAAACTGATTCCACACATGAAACACACTCAATTAACAAATAATCCCAGTATTCGGTTTATTGTAATGGAGTGATCAATGAATTAGTTATTGAGAATTGTGTCAGCTTGCTGTCTTAGCAAGCACAATTTTCAATAAAAAACTGAGAAAAATTATTGAAAAAACGCATACATAAATCACACTGAATTTACATACAATTTCAGCATTTCTGTCATTGAAATAATATACACACAACCAAACTTATATGGAATCACCCAGTATTGAGATGAAATATTATTTTGATATCTTTTTCGTTAGAAGCAAATAAAAAGTGCATGTGTTTACTCACAAAAACAGTTAGGTTCATAAGCACTTGATAAGATTTGGCTTTGCAGTGTCGATTTTACCACTTCGTTCGAACGTCGCAGTGAATTTATATTTTGTTTTTTTGCGAAGTATAAAAAAATGCCTTATGTGGGGTTATCGGAAGTCCAGAGAGGAAGAATTATTACTATGGCAGAACAAGGTATGTCACAAAGACAGATTGCAAGAACGGTGGGGGTTACACAAGGGGTTGTTTCAAAAACCTATGCAAGGTTTCTGGAGTTAGGAACCCTAAAGAATAGGCCGAGAAGAAGTCGTGGAAGAGTAACTACAGAATGGCAGGATCGCTTTTAGCCCAAACAGCAAGAAGAAATCCCGCAGTATCTCATTCAGAGCTTCAAAGGCAATTTTTGCAAGCTACAGGTGTTAGTGTTTCTGTCGAAACTATCAGAAAAAGACTTCGCGCTCGGGAATTGTTCAAGAGAAGAGCGTTAAGAGTTCCAGAACTATCAAGGCAAAATAAAGTTGACCGTTTTAATTGGTGTTTAGAGCATGAAAATTGGACTATTGAAGATTGAAAAAATGTCTTATTTTCGGATGAGACCAGAATTGGCCTACGATCAGACGAACGGCATTTTAAGAGGTAGAGGGAGGCAAGCTAGGCTCCAAGCTGCAAGACCGATCCCTAAATACAAAAGAGGTACTGTAATGTTTTGAGGCGGAATTAGGTTTGGTGAGAAAACTCCTTTAATTCCCATTAGACAATCTCTGACAGGGCCTAGGTATGTTGATCTAGTGCTACAACCTGTAGTGAGGCTCTGGCGAGGTGCTTTTGGAGATTATTTCCTATTTATGCAGGATAATGCACATACCAGCAGAGTTGCAAAAAAATTTTTCGAAACAGAAGGTGTGACTGTTTTAGAGTGGCCTTCTTGTTCACCGGACCTTAATCCTATCGAGCACTTGTGGGATAGGATCAAAAGAAAGATTAGAGCTCGTTAAAATAATCCTGGTAACGCAGAGCAACTTATACAAGCGGCTTTTGAGGAATGGGCAAATGTTACAGAAGAAGAAATTAACAACTTAATAGAAAGCATGCCTCGTCGAATTCAAGCTTGTATCAACGCCAGGGGTGGTAATACTGATTATTGATTTGTTAAAATCGTTTTATTTGTTGTTCAATTCTCAGTTACATAAAAATTATTTTTAGAGAAATTTACACTTTTAATTTTCTGTTCTATTATAAAAATAATCTTTTAATAATTCATATCATTTTTGTAATAAACTTGTTTTGGGAAAACTGCTCTTCACCTTTCAGCGACTTTTTTTCAATTGAAATTCGTTTTTTCCAAATAACAGGGTGATTCGATATAAGTTTGGTTGTGTGTATATAATCGAATTAGTTATTGGGAATTGTGTCAGCTTGCTGTCTTAACTAGCACAATGAAACACTACTGGAGAGTGTAGGTAAAATGAACCAACTTCATACATAAATCACACCTAATTTACAAATATTTCCAGCATTTGGTTGAAATCTAGATAGAAATGAATTAGTTATTGGGAGATGTGCTTGCTTGACCGGCAGGCTAGCACAATCGGGATTCGCACATAATTTACTCATAATTCGTACTGAGTTTTGGATCCATTGTTGTGCTAGCTAATTGTGGGCCCTTTTCACCATTGTTAAAACCATGATTTCACCTAAATAGCCGTATATATTGCATAACCATAAAATATTGAATGATAATTTGTCTGATTTATCCTATCTTCCATGATAATCTAACTGGAACCGTAAGAAATTATTTCCCGGACACATTCAATTTAATATTATGAATTATTGGCAATCAGTAGGTCCCCAACAATAATTTCATCTTCTCTGATTGAACCCACACACTTCAATCCGGAATAACTGTCCAAACAATGTGATCACGTCCAATATTCACGCTAAATCGTGTATCCGGTAATCTCATTCTGAAATCTCAATTATGATTGTGGAGTTAATTGTGAACATTATGGAAAATAAAGATACACCTACTTGTTCACCTTCCGTGAATATCTTCTGAACACCATATGTCTGAAGGAATTCTTAATGAGTCAGTAGAAACTTCAATTTACAGTTGGAATACGCTCAATCTATTAATCGATATTTTAACCCATTCCTGATGAAACGAACATAAAGGAACATCTTTAGCCATCGATTGTTCCGCCTTGCAGATGGTGAAATATGCCAGTGGAGTGAACTACTTTTGCGATTTTTTCGAAAGATTGGAAATCTGTGTTCATCCGTTAATTGTGGATTTTAAATTCGCGTGACAGTTTAACACTGCCGATTCTTTAAAATTGGAATAATCTAGTGTTAATAGATTCCGTTTGAATCATATATCCCATCTGTTCCTTGGCGTACATCTTTGACATCGTTCTTCGCGGGATTCTGTTAATGATTTCACGAAATTTTCATTGACCGAGTGAACCAGATTTCTAACATTAAACACGAATCGAGTTGTGAATATTGGATTTTTATACAAATATGAAATGCAAACTGGACCTTCAAGAAGTCTGTAACGACATTCTTACGCTGAGCTAACTGATATATCCGTTTTTATGTTATTTTATCGCGAATATCATTGCTACCTTTTTACAGTTTCTTCTGAAGGAGCTTCAAACTCAACAAGGACTCAAGTTGCTATGTTTACCATACATGCACATCAATAACCATAATTCTTTTTCATAATACCGATTGATAACAAGAAAATTGATACTTACATGATTATTTACACTTACTCCAAATCTCTATAGCTATAAAAATGCTCCTTCTCTAGCTATGGGTTAAACCCAGTCATATTAAAAATAAACGTAAATTAAATACAAAATACAGATATATGAATGATGAATCACGATACAAACAACGTATTTATTCGAAATTAATGACAAATAGAATGATACTTAGCACACAATAATCTGTGACGATCTGAACAATGTCCTCTGTGATAACTTGCTACCAACTCAACAAAAACTTCTGCACAGAAAATATTCCAATTTATACACGTAAATTTTATACACTTGTTACTGCATGGTTAATACTAAATATTACATCAATATACTAAAAGTCTTCACATAATCATCACGAGATCGAAGAAAAACACCTATAATAACCACTTTTTCCTTTCAAAACAACATAGCTCTAGAAAAGATTTCCCCCATCTATTTTACAATTCGAAGCTCCTCCAACGGTAGTTGTAATAGCCAATATCCAGCGCCGGTTGATCGTATACGCATGCGTCGTGAACTTTCACGGCGTAGAGAACGGACACAGATCAAAGACAGACGTTTGAGATGGGTCGATTTCTGATATTGAGGAATTTTTGAATTCATAGATGTTTATACTATGTTATCCGATAAATAAACAAGCTGGCAACGTTTTCTCAAAAGCTCTGTGAAATATTCATCGAAGATTATTGTTTTGAATACAAAACAGATTGATATAGCTTGATTAATCACAAATTGAATGAAAAACCTTTCTTTACAAGATATTTTTGACATATCGAGGGGCATATTAACAAGTTATTAGTGTTTACAAACGAATCTTCAAAAAAATCAAAGAAGGAACTTATTTTGATGGGATAAATATGGCTTTTCGATTGCAGATATAATCGGACAAAACTAATAGTTTTTGTTAAGAAATATCGTGTTTGTATCATTTTTCCAATAAGTTTGTTACTTGAGTATTCCCTGAATGTATTTACTCAATTCGAATCGAGAAATATGTATTTGCATTCATACTAGATAATGGTAGCACGCACATATTCGACTCATTTTTTTTCCCGAATGGTTATATCTTTTTAACACAGTTAAATTCGGTAAATGGAAAATGAGGAAAACGCTTCTCTTCGCCTCAAGAATCTACAGTTGAAATTTATGTACAAGTCTGAGATTCACCCTGTTTTCAATAAGAACTATGAAACGTTATGTAAACGTTTAAAATGTCCCTCCACAATAAGCTTCCAGCCAACTTATAACTCTATATTAATCGTTTCAGTTACAATTTTTCTCATGTTTCATCAACGTTGCAGGTGCCACCTCAATAAAACGTATATTTTCCAATGTATTACGAATGAGAATGATGAAACTTTGCATAATTGTTGAATATAATACCATTCAATAACCGGCAGATTTCAGCAAACAGCGAAATATGTATTCTACGTTCCTTCAAACATTTTTTCAACGTTTTCTCAACGTTACAGTTACCGAGTCACCATCATTATGAAATATTTCCCTATCGTGCTTCTTCATAGTTTTGTTTGTTTATTAGGAATTATAAAATGTTACAAAAGTTGAACATTTATAATTCAACAACCTGAAGATTTCAGCAAACTGAGAAATCTATATTCTCAGTTCAAGTTATTATTATTCCCACATGTCAAAACCGATGCTGTAGCCACCTCAAGAAAAAGTATATTCTTCAAAGTATAATCAATAAAAATGATGAAAAATGTTTCATAAACATTGAATATAATACTCTGTTCAACAACCGGAAGTGTTTAACATAGTATGAAATTGAATAATATACCACAAAGAAAACACTGACAGAATAATACTCGTTGTTGATGCTGGCTTGAGAGATAAATCTTTATCTGACGAATCGAATACACTTTATGTGGCAATATTTCATGTGAAGAAAGTGATATTTTCGACGGAATACTTTTTTCCAAATGCCCCATCTCACCTAATCACTGTGGACGAGAGGGTTTTTGTTGACTCCTTTATTTTTTTATTCTGAGATAGTTTTATTTTTTATGAATTTCAATTATTCATCCCAAGTTTCTCGTTCAATAAAGAATTGTTATTAAATCGAATGTTAGTTTTTTGGAAATTTTGACATGAATTTTGAAAACCTGATCCATCTATCCTAGAATTACCTATGTATGCAATTACCAACATGTCTCAAATTCTCGACATTAATTGGAATATCCCAAGCTGATTCAATTGCCACAACAACGTATTCAACTGTACTATAAACTCTTCCTTAATGTCCGCTCCTAGCGATCTGAAATGTAATTAAATAGGACTCAGTGCCTTCAATTGAACACTTTATTTCGCGTGATGGCCGTTGTGCAGGTTGAATATGACCATGAAATCTGCTAATTAGGATATGAAATTTCAATATATCCTCTGCCATTCCTGTTCTAAGCAGTCGAAGACATATTCTTAGTTACTTTGTATTTTCTTGTGGCCTGTTTTGGTATACTGAGGTTCTACGGTTACTATAAAACGTAATATTTGACCGGTAATCGATATTTAAATTACCATAATTTCACAGTTTCAGTGGAAATTGATCGCGGAAAAACATGAGAGGTATACAGGGTGTCCCAAGTTCAGTGTCTTTTAGACGTTTCTGGAGAACTGGACATATTTGAAATCTGAAAATTGGGATTATGATATTGTTCGAAATTCTCTGCTGAGCTAAAAATATTTTGTAGCCGGAGCACTTCCTGTTATACAAGAAGTGAAAATAAATTTGTTAAAAAATTCAATGCTCTTCCTGTTATAATCATTATTGTATCCATTCAGACAGTTTTCGAAATATCGAAGAAAAAACGAAAAAGAAGTCAAATATTTAGTCAGCATTATGTTCATTTTTCTTATTCTCAACATCCTTAGCGTACACCGTTCTCATAATGTGAGAGTAGAAGGACGTGGAAAGGTCATGCATATTTTGAATTGCATAATATCATCACGAGGTGTTTCAAATGTGGTGTCGAAAACTGTGATCGACAATGGGCCATAACTTCTGTTTTTCAAGTAGAAACCCTATTTTTAATGAACGCGTTGGATTCTGCGGAGAAAAATAATTATAGCTCTCTGAGATGTTCTTGCTCCTAAATTCAGTAGTTTCTGAGTTATTTGAGATTTTCTAGATTCATGTTGTACGTAGAGTCGAATTAAAACTATAATAACTGAATCGTAAGATATAGGTAGAGGGTGTTCCTAAATTGTACGTAAAAATCGAAAAGGGGAGATTCCTTAAGTATGTTTGAGAAAAAAGAGTCCCAAAAACATGGGGTAGCAAACGTTTCGTTTTCGAGATACACTGTGTTGAAATTTGAATCTATTTCAAGTTTTTTTCTCAGGGTATCTACATTTTACAAGATATTCAACTCAAATTTGGCATAGATATTACATTTGATAGTTCTCACCATGTGACATGGCAATTTCGATAGCAGATCTACAGGGTGATATTTTTTCTGGAACACTGTCACCTGTTTTCCTCCAGAACTTTTTCTAGGTGAGCAACTCTTAATTTGAATAAATGTAAAAAAAGCTTTTTGGTTTCTTGTAGTTTTGTCGTATCTGCTAACGATTTCGAGAAATGAAAATTTGAACGATTCTCTCGAAATCCTCAAAAAATCCAAATTGCCATAAATATTTAGTTAGTATGAAAAGAAATCTGAACTATTCGAGTCTGGGGAATTGGCGGGCCATGAATGATGTCCAATCCACCTGTTTCCATAACTTTCTTTCAGATACTCCCTAATAAACCTAGTACACCCTGTATCTCGAGAACGAAACGTTTGCGACTCCATATTTATGGGACTTTTTTTCTTAAACTTCCTCAAGGGGCCGTTATACTCTGGCCGACGGCTACGGCACCGATTCTCCATTCAAAAAGTCCCTTTTATTTTTCCAAGTTCACGCCCTAATTTTTCACCTAAAAGCTTCACTTTTTTTCAATTGAAGTTAAAGGATGTCTTGAGGGCTCTCCAATTTCTTCTCTTTGATAAAATTATTCTTTCGCATGAAAAAATCGGCTACGGCACTGATTCTCCATTCAAAAAGTGCCTTCTTTTCCAAGTTTACGCCCTCAATTTTTCACCTGAGAGCTTGATTTTTTCTTTAAATTGAAGCTAAGGGATGTCCTGAGGGCACTTCGATTTCTTCTCTCTGAAAAATCTTTTTTTCGCATGAAAAAATCAGGTTGAATTTGAGAGTCTATGAAAATTGACTTCATACTCGTTTTTCGGCGGTTGTTCATCAATTTTTTTTTAGAAAATTCATCGGAGTGGCCTCAACAAATCAATTTTCTATATTTTAAAAGAAATTCCATTTGGATAGGTTATTAAGTAATGCAGAAAATAATGGACCTACTGAAATTGAATTTTGAATGGAGAATCGGTGTAGGCGGCCAGAGTATAAAGGCCCCTTAAAGAATCTTCCCTTTTCGTTTGTACGTTCAATTTAGGAACACACATATATTTTGTCAATTCTATAATTTTTGTTGCGGAATTTTGAGAAAATTTGTAATTATGTATTATCAAAATCTCTGAAGGCATCTTTTAGAATACCAATTTAACAAATTTGTACCTTCTCCGAAACTTGACCTTGGCAAATTTGTTTTTTTTTGCTTTTCAATCTAAAGTATTCCCTGAACAAAATTCCCTGAGCCATTATTTTGTTGTACTACCGAGCAAATGATACGTGATACGAGGTGCAACCTCCTCTTTATGTTTTTACGTGTCTTGCGCCTTGTAAAACACCAGAACGACAAGTGATATTGGATCAACCCGGTGTAATTCTACCCACCTGTGCATCAAATATAGCTGCTGGATATTGACACGCACCAACGTGGTCGTTACAATGATGGACTTGCATGGTCGATCATATGTGATATATGATGAGGTTACTGTTATTTTAATTAGAGACCATGAAGCCTGCTGCCGTAACCTTTAACTGTAACTCAATGTCTTGTTATGCCTTCTCTTTGAAGTGAGCGAATTTCATTGATGAATGAGGCAGTTATTCCCACAAGACAGCTCATTCTGAAATATAATACAAAGGATGACACTTTTGTAATTGATGTATTGATGAACACTCTCAGTGTAACATTTTGATTGTGCAAAAGTTTTCATTTATTCACTCATTTCGTGTCTGCACTAGTTCACATACTTTATATTTTATTAATACCTAAAATACATTTTCGTTTGGTATCCTAAAATGTGCTTCTATAATCCTAAACTTTAATTCTAGACCAACGGCTGCAGCTTGAAAGATATTGTTACTTTTTGCCGAACCAAGTATTCAAATTTGAAAATTTATATTTTTCCCAAATTTTGGTGACTGTACTGAAAGTGGTCAATTTCTAGTTTCAGTCCCCCTCGATTTTTTGATATTTCCATAAAGTTTGGATGAGACGAATACTTAGAAAGGGGCAACGGTTCACTGTCTATTGTGCCCAGATAATGGTACAGATAGTGACGCCCCTTTTTGGTATTGGCACACGCAATACAGATCAGTACGCTAAACCCCTTTGTCTACAACATATCTTCCCATTTTCTTGCCCAGGGTACTGAATGAAGACAATTCGAAAGTAGAACACTACATCCAAAATGTTACCAGAGAAGTACTCTGATGATCATAAACGGGTTTTCAATCCGGAATGAAGATGGGGAGTTCCAAACATCTCGAAAAACCTAATATGTAAATTAAATAAGTACCTATTCATCAAGTTGTTCTACCGAATTACACAGCTTTTTTTTATCGAAGTAAACTTGGCGTTTATAATTCGTGGTTTCAACTTCAAAAACTGCAGAAAAAAGTATTTTCTTCGGAGTCTGGATAGAAAATAGATGGTTAGTTTAAGTAAAATACTGTTATCAAAGAGAAACTCATTTTTCATCCAAAGAAGTTTTTAACTGAAGAAAGTTAACATCTTTCCAAAAACATTTTCACCTACATATTCCTCAATGCTTCTGCGTGTTTTCCTGATATACTCCATTTTATGTTGAAACTTTTTAAATTCTGAGTGGAGGTTTTTCTCTCCCAATATTTCTTTCTACTTAGCATAGTGGTAAATTGTTTTCAAATTTTCCTGATCAATTTACTAATGGGAAGGTTAATAATACAAAAACTCTTTTGAAGAGAAGAATGGTATGCTGTACCAATTCTTATCACCACGAGATCAAAGAAAAAATAATGTATCCTTTTAGAACACACAGAGTAAGAAAGTGGGTAAACCATAGAGCTCTGTGTCTCCTTTGTTACCAACGAAGTCCATTCGCAGAATGAACTTTGTGGTATCAAAAATAAAAATATCAATTCTGAACAGGGAAGTTTTTCTGATGTGATTTACTTGTTTGGAGGGCTTCAAATTTTTTACTAGAATTGAAAAAGAAAATTCTACTTGATTGCGTCCCTACAATCTTGTAGCTGCTGATTAAATAGCTCTTTTTTCTTGACTTCCACGAAACAATGTTATGAATGAAAATAGCGCATCTCTGTTGTTCGTTATCCGAGCATGATTTCGACCAATAATCATCTTTCTGCGGTTTCCCAGCAATTCCCACCACGGCCGATAATGGCTCTCAATTGATAACTAGTTTACTCAATAAGCGATGGAGGAGAGAAGGAAATTGAATGAATTTCTTCGTAGCACCTCAACCTGACCACCCATAGAAGCACAGTTCCGAGCGTTCTCCTTCGACTTTCTGATCACGATCTGCTACAAATTAAATTAAAATACGCTAGATGTTCATAAATAGCCTTATGGAATGCTGCAGGCTCAATCTGTATTTTTATTTGACGAGAATACGATAGCATGTGAGATGTTTGTAGTGGAGAGGAGGAATAGGAATGGTCGTAGAGATTCTGGCACCCATGCACGCTGATTCAGGAGGAACAGCCCTTCAAACATTCTGAGAAGAAAGTGATATCAATTTCGATTTTCAAGTGGGATACAAATCAATTTTTCCATTCGGAATCAGAATTTTTATGCACCACACACTAACTTCTTCGATTCATATGAGATGAACAGAACAGAAAGACCATTTGAGAACAGTAATGGCCCCAAATCAATACCCTGGGGACACCCATTCTGTATTATGAAACAACTGCGGAAAAGGGGTTATGCATTATGAGTGTAATGTATACCAGCTGATAAAGAAACATCCAGAAGGAGCTGTTTAAATTTTAATTTTTTTTTGGTGAAACTTAGATAGTATCCCAAGGAGTACATGATTAAATTTCTAGAAAAAAAAATAGTGAAGGTTTTTTGTTACTTAAATATTGTAGTGGTTTTTTGCAAATTTTTTAAATTTTACCACAATCCAGCTGTTCGACGAGATCCAAAGTCGATGTTCAGTTTAAATGCCTAGAGCACTTGTACGAGGAATTTATCGCCAGCTAAGTGAATTTGAAAGAAGTCGAATTATTGGTCTACGAAAGGCGGGGTTGTCATTTCAATAAATCGCTGACTATACGAACAGAAATTCAATAACTGTTATGAGATGTTGTCAAGCGTGGTTTGATAATACCCAAAATCGAAGAAGAGTATGGACAGGACGTCGAAGGGGTACAAATGAAGTTCAAGATCGACGTCTGAGACTTATGGCCATTAGAGACCGAATTGGGACAACTCGATCTTTGACTGATGAGTGGTTAGGCGAACAAGGCCATCCTGTAACTGTCCGAACGGTTTACCGCCAGATAAGGTGTTTTGGACTGCAGCATTATCGACCCCATCTTTTGTCACCTCTGACGGTTGGGCATCGCCGGCAACGATTACAGTGGTGCAGAGAACGACAACATTGGAATGAGAGAGACGTGTAGGGGACGTACGTACTAAATTACATAGGATTTTATTTCAGAGGCATAACTTGTTAGTAGTGAATCCCAGTAATGTCATATTCTACAACTATGATCTTTGGTCCTTTCTCCACAAAATCTAATCAATCTTTATGAAATAAAAGTATCAAAAAACAAATTGGGATAAACGAAATTCATTTTGTCCGAATGCTATGAACAAAATGACATAACGGCAATAGGCAACTGTATTTTTCTACTTATAGTTACAAAACTACTGACAAAGGTCACCAATGAAACGCTTGGTTCTTCTAGGAACATCAGCACATGATGCGTGAGCCCAATGCCACCAATGCATGCATCGTAACCAGTCTTTTCCAGTGCTAATCCTGGAGAACACTGGTTTTTTCCCGATCTGAATCGGGAAAAAAGGTCATAACAATAGACAGTTGGACAATCGTCTTCACCATCTCGAAAGTTGCTGGAAACATTTTCTTCTTCAATGTCTTCTTCAAATAATGCCCTAGGGACGTGTCTCCTTTTCTTTGTAGGAGGTAAGGGCTCATTTTGTGATTTGATCGCAATCATATTAGGTGTAGAAGTTGAAACTAAGTACGTTTACCATGTCTTCTGCTCACGTTTGCCTTGTCCACTTATGAATCGTCCATTAGGGATTGAAGGTAGCTCCTCATAGGATCATCAGTTCATCTTAATCTATTAAGATGCATTGCCTTTATTAGCCGCAGAAGAATATTTTGTTATGAACATGTTAAGACAAGTCCTGGCTCTTTGTTGGGTGATGGAGCCTGGGATGAATGGTCTCGGTGTTGTACGGTAGATACGGTTAATTCAGCTGAAATACCTATGTCATTTTGTCAATGAAGCGTTATGAAACTAGAAATATATCGAATCTATACAGAAAGTATATTCAATATAAAAAAAGCTTCGTGAATATAATGACAAATAAGTAAAGTTCGATTGCCATATGAAAAAAAAAAATGGTGAAAACTGGCCATATCTTTTATTTTTCAATTTAGAACTAAATTTTTCCATGATCGATCTATAATTTCCTTTAAATTTGTGAAGCAGTATATTCTTCTTCTTCTTCTTCTGCGGCGCCATTGGTGGGCAGAACGTAGGCCTTGTGGCCCATTGTTCATTCCGCATCTTTTGATACTAGAGAGACTCAGACCCGAAGGCACGCTGACAGGAATGCCGCGAGCCGACAAGGAGGAGTCCCTCTCACCATAGAGATGGAAGGTGTAGGGTTCCCTAGGTGTGTTGACCTCAGTACAGAGAGATTGTCGCACGTGAACAGTATATGTTCCGCCGTTTCATCAGCGTTCCTGCACCAACGGCACAGGGAAGACTCTGTTAGTCCCATTCTATATAAATGTTTGTTAAACAGATGGCCAGTTAGAGCACCAGTCACCAGAGATAATTGCTTCCTCTCGAGAATCAAGAGTTTTTTGACCTCCGGCTTAGAAGAAGGCCCCTTGATGAGGAGTCTCGACTGCCTGAGATCCGTTCTCATGTTCCATTCAGAGGAGAATTTCCCATCAATCCATCTCTTGAAGAGGTTTTTGATAAATGTAGGGCAGATAGGAAGCGCGGGTTCCGGCCCAATAAAAGTCGAGCGAGCCCCTTGTTTGGCTAAGTTATCTGCTTTTGTATTGCCAGAGATAGACGCATGCGCCGGGCACCAGATAACCTTGAGAGTGTTATTCGAGCCTAGCGCGCGCAGAGCCTCTCTGCATTCATAAACCAAGTTAGAGGTTACTTTTATTTCAGAGAGGGTTTTCAGTGTACCTTGACTGTCGCAACATATGTATATGTGTTTACCAGAGTAACCTCTGCGGATACTCTCTACCGCACATGCCAAGACAGCATATAGCTCTGCTTGTGCTATTGAGCAGTCTTTTCCGAGGGGAATGGACCACTTTGTTCTGGGTCCAACAATCCCAGCACCGGCACCCGTGTTGCAAACCGAGCCATCGGTGAACCAGGTGGGGCCCTCAGGTTTGAGTAACCTGTCTGGTTTACACCACTGATCTCTGTCAGGGACAACTACTTTGTAGGGCTCGTCGAAGCAGAATCGGGCGCACGCACGGTCCCCTCTGCGGAGGAGGGACGGGTTAATGTCCTCCACCATCTTGAGAGCCATGGCGTGCCCCCTGAATCCCCCACGATCACGCCATTGTCCCTGTTCCCAGATTCTGAGCGATGTTTTCATAGCCACCTCAGTGATGGTGAGGTGTATGGAAGGGATGCCCAACATGCATTCCATTGATACTGTGGGAGTAGATCTTAGAGCGCCTGTTATACTGAGACAAGCTCTCCTCTGGCATCTATTAAGGATGTTTCGGTTGTTGGCCTTCTCTAAGGAAGTCCACCATACCACAGATGCATAGGCCTCACTACCACAGTATACAGCCAGTGTATAATATGTGGTCCGAAGCCCCACCCCTTGCCGAGCACCTTACGTGTAGACCAAAATATTATATTGGCCTTATTCGCTTGAGCTTCGATGTGTTTGTTCCACAGAAGTTTGCGGTCCAATATAACACCGAGATAACGGACCTGGTCAGATAAGGTGAGCCTCATTCCAAACAGACTGGGAAGTCTAATGTCGTTAGGCACCCTTTTCCTCGTAAAGAGAACCATTTCGGTTTTCTTAGGGTTTACTGAAAGGTCGTATGTTATGCACCATCGCTCGATTATCCGCAAAGCATTTTGCATCAAATCGACGACAACGCTGAGTATCCTACCTCTTATCAGCAGGACAAGATCGTCCGCATAGGCTACTGCAACGTGGCCCGCATCCGCCAACTCAACCAGAAGCCCATCCAGGACGAGATCCCACAGTAGCGGTGAGAGAACACCTCCCTGCGGACAACCCCTCCCTGGTGTTCCCCCTATGGTCGAGGAGCCCAGCTTAGCCACGATATTGCGAGCCTCGAGAAGCGATCCCGTCCAGCGACAAAGTGTAGGCGAGATTTCGTGTCTTACGACAGCGTTGTTCATTGCACCGAATGCAGTGTTGTTGAAAGCTCCTTCTATATCTAAAAATATAGCTAGGGTATATTCTTTGTAGTGCAACCCGTCCTCAATGTAATTTACAACTGAGTGAAGAGCGGTGTCTACAGATTTACCAAGCACATAGGCATGTTGAGAGGGATGCAATGGCCAAGCCACTAGTGATGTATCCCTAATATGTCTTTCTACCAGTCTCTCCAAGGTCTTCACTAGGAAAGAGGAGAGACTTATTGGTCGAAAGTCCTTCGCGTTTGTGTGCGACGGCCTTCCGGGTTTGGGTAGAAATATAACGCGAACCTTTCTCCAGGACATAGGTATATGTCCCAGAGCCAGACTTGCTCGAAATATATGGAGCAGTGAGGAAGAGAGCAGGTCCAACCCTCTAATAAGGAGAGCCGGAAATATGCCGTCCTCCCCTGCCGCCTTATATGGCTCGAATCCCTTGATGGCCCAATGGATCCTAGAGTGAGTTACCACCTGAGACGCTGCCCGCCAATCTGCGCTTGATGCACGTCGGTGAGCCTCGTCACAGGTGTTTTCTGTTTCATTGAAGCCCGGGAAGTGGACCTCTAGAAGATGTCTCAGATTTTCAACTTCCGAGCTGGTTTTCACACCAGTGGGAAGGGTTAACCAATCGATCTGTGGAGGGCCTCCGCTAGAGAGAATTTTCCGAAGCCTATTGGCCTCAGATACACCCTCTATACTGCTGCAGAAGTTCCTCCATGATTCTTTTTTGGACTTTCTTATGAGTCCTTTGTATTTTTTCAGGGCTGATTTATATTCATCCCAGTCTTTGTCAAGGCCAGATCTCATAGCCTTGTTGAATAGCCGTCTGCTATTACGTCTTTCATCAGTTAGTTCTCTTGACCACCATTTCGTCTTGCCTTTCGGCTTTCCGAACTGAGGTAAGCAACTACTATGATAAGCTGAGATAATAGATTCTTGCAGTTTGTTTGCTGCGGCATCTAACTCTCTCGTGTTCTTTGGTGCTGCGTTACTGTGCCCCAGATTTCCAGAGAGATGCGCCAAGTATCTTGGCCAGTCCGTTTTCTTAGGATTCCTGTATGCCTCAGGTATCCTTTCTCTGCTGTCTCTGATGGAGAAGCAAATATGTCGGTGATCTGAAAGCGAGATCACTTCCGTGTCCACTCGCCAATTTTTTATAAAGTCAGCGATAGAATTGCTACACAACGTTATGTCGAGTACCTCACGTCTCGCAGAAGTGACGAAGGTTGGCTCCACACCTACATTAAGTGTAGTTAGATACGTGGAGAACAGGAAGTCTGCCAGCGCCTCTCCTCTGGGGTTGACGTCTGTACTGCCCCACAATACGTGGTGCGCGTTCGCGTCACAGCCAACCAGCAAGGGCCAGCCCTTCTGTTCGCAGAATTTCACTAACTCTTCTAATTCCCTACTTGGTGGTGGGTTAGGGGAGTCGTATGGTAAATATGCTGAGCATATTACAAGATTCTCTAGTGGTCCTCTATTGCCGTGAATTTGGATCGCTACTAGATCTCTGAAACAGAAGTTTGTTAGTAAATGAGCTCCTAAGTCCGTGGAGGCCAGTATACACGCTCTTGGATTCGTATCCGCAAGCGAGCAGAAGAGCCTACTTCCCCTGAAGGAAAGGCCCCTCACCTCACCTCCACTGACCCAGGGCTCCTGAATCAGGGTTATGAATGTGTGCACTCTTGCCAGCTGCAACCGAAGGATGTCGGTCGCCGCTATGCAATGGTGCAAGTTGATCTGCGTGACATTTATGTCAGCCGCCATGAGGACGTGTGAGTACCTCAGTCAGCCAACTGTCACGTTTCGCCGGATGACCCATGCGGATCCTCCGGTGTAGCAGTCGGAGTTGAGCTCATCGGCGGTCCCCCGCTCGCCGCGTCGCACCCCGACCCACCGGCCTCAGTTACCGGTAGGTCCGCATGCGAGGCATGCGAGCTAGGAGCCCCCGCAGGGTCCACCTCCATACTGCTCTCCGACATTTGAGTCGGAGGGGGTTCTGAGTTGCCCTCGCCCTCTCCAGCAGCACTGGGCCCCGTCGCCGGAGCTTCCTGCGCTGCCTTTGGGTCCGGTGCAACTGTGTCGCGTGGACCCTGGACGAGCCTGAACGTGCCCGTCCTGGTTCCAACGCTGACTTTAAACTCCAGGGACTTCAAGACCTCTAGAGATTCTTTGTCCACCCCCAGAATGACCTGCACCGTGTCGGGCCTGTCACTCCGGTAGTAGACCTTCCAGGCCCTAGTTTTCAGAGCCGGAGTAGACATCTCTATCCGTCTGAGAATCAGACCAGTCGGAGAGGAGCTTTGAGCACCCCTCACCAACAGGCTGACCCTCGTCAGTTTTTCAAGGTCCTTCATCTCAATTGTCTTGAGACGAAGGTCCCTGGAGATGTTCCGCCCAGTCAAGTTGGTGGTTAGCCAGTTTTGACTGAAGCTGTCTTTACAAGAGGCAATAAATGCCCCTTGTGGGTTGAGCTCCACGTCGTGGAATTTGGGGTATGGCTGGCCCGACCGGATTTTGTCCATCGTGCCCACCACCGCCAGCTCAACTTTTTCAAATTCTCCCTGTGAGAGGCCCCTGTTTGGCCAGCCCTCGGGAACGAGAGCCACCTTCAGGGTCCTACTCACCACCTCAGTGTAAGAGAGCCCACCTTCAAGGTTGTTAGCCTTTTTTGGGGCCCTCTCGCATGAGGGTGGAGAATTTGAGTCGGGGGCGTTCCTTTTGGATGCCTCCGTCCTCGAGGGGGAAGAAGTCCCGGCTGCAGCCTCTCCGGTCGGTAGAACGGCTAACGCTGCGCGAGCCTTCCTCGCCCTATTTCTGGCGGCACCACTACGGTTCCGCCGTTTGCGTTCTATACCTGATTGGTTCCCCACATGTGGAGCCCCTCCAGTATTTGAAGGTTCCCCGCCAGGAGCCCCTATCAGGTTTTCACGATGAGCACCCTCCGAAGAGGTTCCCTTGGTGTTTTTGTTTTTTGTATTTTTGTGTGTTTCATCCATATGAATCCCACGAGTAGCGAAGAAATACTCGTCACCCTCAGCAGAGCTTCGATACTGAGGGAAGGTCTAATTACAAGGGGATGCGACCTGGTTTCCCCAGGGAATCGTTCGCGACACTCTGACCCGGTGCCATTCAGCCTTAGGCACGATATCTTACACCGTAGCTTGGGGATCAGTCTTAGTGTTCACCGTTCATCTTGGGCCTTATCGACTTGGGAGACCCTACCGGAACAGTGTTCCGTCGACACCGCCCCAAGAGTCCTCACAGCTACTTAAGCCCTCACACCAACGACAAGGTGCTGATCTTTGTGAGGGGAAGCAGTATATACAAATGTTCATTATTCACCATCAAACAAAAAGAATATTTTTGTCAAAATACAAACGTCAATCACATCAGACGCGCGGACACTTTTCTTCATTCGCTCCACACGTTGTCACTTGCACAAAATGGTGGTCTGTATGAAATTGTTTGATGCCCTCCCTATTAGGTATCAAAGGAAAAATGAGGAGAGATCTTTCAGACGAGAGATCCAAAGATTTTTAATACAATGTGGGCCATATTTTTTGGCTGAATATTGAAATTTTTGCCGAATGCAGCATAGTTTATAGTTTTTTACTGTAATTTTCTATTTTACTTGGAATTGTTTCAACTTTATTGTCTGCACAATAATACTGTTGTAGCTCCATAATTTTTGAAATAAAATGCATCTATCTATTTACTGTTGATCATCTTTCGTGATAATCGATATTCGTGAATACAGGTTGACTCTGAGGAAGAAGCATGGTTCACAAGAAAAGTTAAAATCATAATCAAGTTGTGAGAAATGAAGACTGAATTCATATCAAAACAGACAGAACGAATTGGTGTGAGATACTCACAAACGCACCGAGACACGTTTCGATAAACTTATTAGCAGGAATAATGTCGTCAGTTCCGATTCAAATGATGCTCATTACACACCTCATAATTAGAACCATGAATAGCGTTCCAAGCTGATGGAACATAATTCATCTTTTTGATCCAACAACTCCACCCCACCTCCGAGCGGGATCTGGTTCTCTAATTATTATAATTTGTTCTTGGATGGATGTTTTATCAAAGTATTTCTGTTTATTTAATGGAATTATATTAATTTATGTCTGACTCTTATTAGTTGTCACTTCTCTTCGGCGCGAATGGACGTGACTGGGATGGTTTGGCACAGGGCAGAGTTAGGCTCGACGAAAATTTTCTATTTGAATGTTGTGACTTGATCCAATTCATTTTATTCAAAAGGAAACGAACCACCTGACTCATAGTCCTTAGAACTACGTCTACAAAGGCTCGAAAGGGTGATGATATTTGCAGCACCAATGTAGAGTAGAGCTCGAAGTGATCAGCAAAATGTACACTAGATTCACTTTTATGATGTATCCCGGTTGGCAATGAAATTCTGACACATTTCACCTTGTAAATTTTGGAAATTTTAGGTTATAGTCATTATAGTCAGATAACTACGCAACGTGGTGCCTTCTACATAGAGGACGTAGTAATTACGTACCTATTTATCAAAATGTTTATTTACTTTGGGGAAATATTGAATTCGAGATAATACACTGCGCAAAAAAATTAACGCACATTCTGAAAATCTCAATTTTAATGAAAGTTAACTCTACATTGACTTCATAACTTATTTTTTATGTTCTCTCGGGAAGGTTTTGAACGAAACAAGACACATTAAATGAAAGAAAAATTCAGGATTTCACCGAATCTTATGTGAAAGAAGAGAACTGAACAATTTTCAAAATACTGAAATGCTGATAAATGATTTAATACTTGGTATTTCCACCCCTTGCGTTAATTACAGCTCGGCAATGACGGTTCATACTCAAAATGAGTGATCTTAAAATGTTCTGATCTAATCCTTCCCAGATTTCTCCGAGTTGAATTCCTAAGTCATTAAGAGTAGCTGGATGATTTTCTGAACTTCTCAGCCTTCTATTGAGGTTGTCCCAAACCTGCTCAATCGGATTGAGATCTGGACTTTTTGCTGGCCATTCCATTCGAGAGACTTCAACCTCTTCAAGGTACTCCTGAACGATGCGCGCACGATGGGGTCTGGCATTATCGTCCATAAAAATGAAATTTTCACCAATGTATGGGGCAAATGGCACTACATGCTCTTCAAGAATGTTCCTCATATACTTATAAGCATTCATAGCTCCATTATCAACGACCACTAGGTCTGTGCGGGCAGTCAAAGATATTCCACCCCATACCATAATCGATCCTCCCCCGAAACCAGTAGTATTCAGGAAATTGCACTGAGAATATCTACCCTGTCCTGGTCTTCGAACATTCATACCTGTCTCCCTGAATCTTTTTGCGCAGTGTATTATGTAATTCAATAATTCCAAAGACCTGGCGAATATTGGAGAAAATTCTTTCTCTGTTAATACTAGAAATATTTCACGTACACAAAAATGGTTGAAAGATTCAGTAATGCTTTTTTCTTATACGAAAATCAAGAATCGAGTGTTGAACTTTTACTGAAAAATAATGGACAGAATAAGCCGTTACTTTGTGATAGTTCATTCGAAAGAAAAAATCAAAGTACCCGAATGACCCGACAGAAAAACTTTTAAACGAAAAGACGGACCTATGGAATTCCCCACTTTTCAAAATTCTCAAGAAATAAGCCTACAGCCTGGAATACTTGAAATACTCCATTATGAAAATGTAGTAGAACTACGAAACCTATGTAAAGTTAAAAAAGAGTAAAAAGAAATTAGCATTGGCAACGTCTCTGAGAATCATTTGGCATTTAACGAGTACCAACCTGCGTCAGTTTTAATAAAGAAACTTGATAAACCAAAATCATGGTTAACCGAGATACATCAGTAAAGTGAATGGGGTATACCTTCTTTATCATGGAAAATCTTTTGACTAGAGCCAAAACAGGGTTATCCGAAGATGAATACATTCCACATAAAGGTCGAGTCCACACGTTTGGAGGTACATTTCCAGAACTGCAATTATAATTTCAACTCCTGTTAGAAATATTTGTGAGTATACAGGGTGTTTCACCATAAAGTGGACAAACATATATAGCCGTGTAGTTGACATCGAGAAAGTCATTTTTGCCTTATGACATATCCCCGTTTTCGACGCATAATCGAGATACAGGGTGCTTAATGTCAACTTTGAGCAATATTCTGTGAACTGTGGTAAGTTATGCGTGATATTTGAAATAACGGTTCCTGGTCACATCCTAGTATTTTTGAGGGCTCAATTGAATTGTGATGTAGAATCTTTCAAAAAAAAATTCAAAATGGCGGAAAACCTGCAAAATCAGAATTTTTTTTTCTCGGTTGCCAATTTGGAAAGCATAATCTCAACGTACTCGATTTTCTAAGACTTTCCGTGAAAAAATTTTTTCAAATTTCGAACTCAACTTTTTTTTACATGTCTTCAGTGAAAAAAAAATTTCGCCCAAAATTTTTGGAATTTTCCATGATTGAACTATCTTCAATTCTGAATACTTGGGTGGAAACAGAATGAAAAATATCAATTGGTTTTCTTTTTGTAGCCTTCCGAAGATTACGCTAGGTGTACTTTCTCAATTTTTATTTGAGAAACTGGAGGCCGTACGAAGGTCAAAATTGTGCTGCTGGGCTGCCAGAATGACCCCGATAGAAATATGAAATTATAACAAAAAAAATTTTTTTTCGAAAAAATTGAAAAAAAAAATTTTTTTTTTCCAAAAAACTTTGGTAAGGTTCGAACTCTACACTCTCGATTAACTAGTGTTGCTTTGGTAACGGAGATTTATAGGATTAGAATTAATCCAATTCATACTCGTAGAGTTCGATTCCTACCAAAATTTGTTGAAAAAAATTTTTTTGGTTTATAATTTCATATTTTTATCCGGATCATTCTGGCAGCCCATCAGCACAATTTTGACCTCCGTACGGCCTCTAGTTTCTCAAATAAAAATTGAGAAAGTACACCGAGCGTAATCTTCGGAAGGCTACAAAAAGAAAACCAATTGATATTTTTTCATTCTGTTTTCACCCAAGTATTCAGAATTAAAGATAGTTCAACCATGAAAAATTTTGGCCGAAATTTTTTTTTCACTGAAGACATGTAAAAAAAAAGTTGAGTTCGAATTTTGAAAATTTTTTTTTACGGAAAATCTTAGAAAATTGAGTACGTTGAGATTATGCTTTCCAAATTAGCAACCGAGAAAAAAAAATTCCAACTTTGCAGGTTTTCCGCCATATTCAATTTTTTTTCGCAAAATTCTACACCACAATTCAATTGAGCCCTCAAAAATACTGAGATGTGACTAGAAACCGTTATTTCAAATATCACGCGTAACTCACAACAGTTATCAGAATATTGCTCGAAGTTGACATTGAACACCCTGTATCTCGCTTATGCGTCGAAAACGGGGTATAAGTCATAAGGTAAAAATGACTTTCTCGGTGTCATCTACACGGCTATATATGTTTGTCCAGTTTATGGTGAAACACCCTGTATAATGTTGTAACACCTTTACATCTCCCGTTTTGGAGTGCTCCCTATGAACAAGTGTAATAAATCGAAATATTTCAGTTCACCAATATAGACTTCAGAAATTGATATTCATGGGTCCAAAAATTATTGAATTGCTTATCGGTATGGTACAGGATGTTGACGAGACGATAACGATTGAAATTATTGATTTTCGGTTCGAGTTTCTCATGGGACTCAGACGATATCAGAAAATGGGGCTCGCAACGTGGGGCTTGCAACGTGGCAGTACCCGAAAGTTTCAGAAACAGCCAAGGGGAGGTAGAAAAAAAATCTCTTATCTGATTTGTTTGTGAAAACGAAGAAAGAAAATCTTTAATTTGATTGGTTTTTCAAAAAGCGAAGAGGGATCTTTTATTTGCTTTGGAGACGAAAAAAGTAGTAACAGGAGAAGCCCTAAACGGGAAGGTTCTGAGTGTACTCGGGATACAGTTTTAGGGTAACACATTTTTGGTCCTTTTGGAAGAACGGTCTCAAACGGAGAAAAGTGTTAAAACGGAAGTTAAAGGTTTTGTTTTTCTGAAATTAATTTGAATTATTCAGATTACGTCTCGTCGATAGACTGGGAGTGAAATTAATCTGTGGACGGCGAGCTAGTGACGTGTTTTGTGTTTTTCTTTTGTCTTTCAGGATATTTTCATCATCCTAAGCACGAGGAGAAAGGTCAGGTATTTTTGTGTAGACTCAGCTTGTTTGAGTATTGTTAGAAAGCTGCATGCAAGGCCAGAAATCTTTTGAAGGTCAGAGTCCCGAAATCTACCAAAAGTCTATCGGTATTTTGAATTGTATTGTTTTTGAGATCTCCCTTAAGTATTCGAAAATTTGAGTTGTATTGTTTTGAGATCACCCCCATGTTTACGGTTTTGGGTTATTTTAACAAACCCCCAAGTTTTGATAATTTGAAATTTCTTTTATAATTGGAATTTGTTCTGATGATTTGATTTGGTTTCAATGATTTAATTTTCATGTGCAATTTGAATTTGATGTTATAATTTGATTTGGTTTTGTCAAGTTCATTTCATTTTAGAAATTGACCAAATATTTTGATGATTTAGTTTGTTGACGTGATTGGATTATAAATAGAAAGTGTCTGTGAAACCGTCTATTTTACTTTGGTCCTTATATACGTCTTGATTTCGAATTGGAAAGTTTCATTTACCATCCCTCATCTTCTTTAAGTAATAAAACCCCTGATTGGTAGAAAGCCGTTCTTCCGTCGAATCAAGCTAAAGGAAAAAGAGTACCTAAACTTTATTTGTGCTGAATTCTCAAGAATACCTGAATTTGTAACAAATCAGCAGATCTCTATTCTTTCTTTTATGATATCATATTCGCCAATAGCTCGAACATAGAAATGTGTTGGCGATTTCGCCATTTTGTGGAATCCAATGATTCGAAACACTTTTGCAGCCAACTCAAACGAGCGAAGGAGTGCGCCGTCTTGCATTATCAATTAGCCAGCTTGATTGAACACATACTACCATAATAACTTGTTAACATCATCGACACCATTCAAACCTGTATGAATTATAATTGAATTGAGTTAGCGCACTCAGTTGTCCGGGCTTAGTGTGCGTGTCTGATACGAGATGATTAGACCGATGATTAGCATAATCTATTGGAGGAACCTTCTTTATTCCGAAGGACTGGCGAGAAAAGAACTGGATAGGGTTCAACCTCTTGGCTTTCAAACGCTTTGGGCATCGTTGGCGTTTGTTTATGTTGGACGTAATTTGACTTTGATGAGTTCGATATGTGCATGACTGCATGATGCTGTTATTTTCAATAGATTTCAATCAGGTACAGTCATTATAGGTATACTTTCATCTACAAATAGAAATTCCCTTGGGCTAGTGGTAAAGTCTTTCAACTAAACTCGTTCATGAAGTTTCTGATCTCCAAAACCACGTTTTATCGAGATTTGGATTATATCCGAATATTCATTAGATATTGGTAATGCTGTCTCAGAAAGACAACTTTCGGGATACATTGAATATTTTGATTCAATTCCTACCAGTCAAGTGTTCTCTTTACGTTCTCGTTGTTTCCAGTATTTTCACAAGAGGTAATGTAGACGAAAATACACTGCGCAAAAAAAATTAACGCACATTATGGAAATCTCAAATTTATTCTACAACTGAAGATGTTCTCAATGATAATTATTTTTATCAGAATTATGCATGCATATGTTATCCACTTTCAACGTTTTTCTTCAATACAAATGTTTTCTCCCAGCAGGAATAAAAAAGATGATATTATCAGATTTTGAATGTATTGGCTCCATTCTAAAATCAGTTGTTCTCGATCAATTCTAGTGATCAATAGTTTTTCTTTCGTTTGATTTTCTACACTCGATCGCTATGCAACGCGAAACACGCAATTTGACCCAAGAGGAATGTGCCCAAGCGGTAGTTTTGCGAGAAGAAGGGTGGACATACACAAGAATTGCAGAAAGGTTTGGAGTTTCCCATACAAGTGTGTCCAGAATGTTGCAGCGATTCAGGGAGAAAGGTATGAATGTCCGAAGACCAGGACAGCGTAGACCACGGGTAACAACTGCCATTCAAGAACGTTACTTGAGAGTTTCTTCGTTGAGACAACGGTTTGCAACCGCTCGCCTCCTTCAAAATCAGCTTGAGCAAAGTCATGAGGTGCAAATTAGCACTCAGACAATAAGAAATCGCCTCAGAGAATATGATTTAAGGCCTCGTGTCGCGGCAAGAGGCCCAGCTCTTACCCCAGCCCATCGAAGGGCGCGTTTGGATTTTGCGAGAGAGCATATCCATTGGGAAGAGGCCGATTGGAAAAGAGTTCTCTTCACAGATGAATGTAGATTCTGCCTCTACCATTGTGATCGACGTTCCCTTGTATACAGACGTCCACATGAAAGATATGCTCAGTGCAATTTCCTGAATACTACTAGTTTCGGGGGAGGATCGATTATGGTATGGGGTGGAATATCTTTGACTGCCCGCACAGACTTAGTGGTTGTTGATAATGGAGCTATGAATGCTGATAAGTATATAAGGAACATTCTTGAAGAGCATGTAGTGCCATTTGCCCCATACCATGGTGAAAATTTCATTTTTATGGACGATTATGCCAGACCCCATCGTGCGCGCATCGTCCAGGAGTACCTTGAAGAGGTTGAAGTCTCTCGAATGGAATGGCCAGCAAGAAGTCCAGATCTCAATCCGATTGAGCAGGTTTGGGTCAACCTCAATCGAAGGCTGAGAAGTTCAGAAAATCATCCAGCTGCTCTTAATAACTTAGGAATCCAACTCGGAGAAATCTGGAAAGGATTAGATCAGAATATTTTAAGATCTTTCATTTTGATTATGAACCGTCGTTGTCGAGCTGTAATTAACGCAAGGGGTGGAAATACCAAGTATTAAATCACTTATCAGCATTTCAGTTTTTTGAAAATTGTTCATTTCTCTTCTTTCATATAAGATTCGGTGGAATCCTGCATTTTTCCTCCATTCGATGTGTCTTGTTTCGTTCAAAACCTTCCCGAGAGAACATAAAAAATAAGTTATAAAGTCAATGTAGAGTTAACTTTCATTAAAATTGGGATTTTCAGAATGTGCGTTAATTTTTTTGCGCAGTGTATTTTAGACAATTGGTGCGAAAGGAAGGCAAATCTACTGATGTAATCACCCCTTGCTGGCTGTTTTTTCTATAACGACAGATCCAGGATCATTGACTATTTCTCTGACAGCTGCATTCCACATTTATTGGAAGCTTTCAGCACTTTTTTTAGAAGAGGATATTCGACGTTAGGAAGAAAAAAAAATAAACAATCGAAGAAAGAAATAATAATAAGAAGAAATTCGGTGATAGGAGAACCTGCATATGCAACACGCACAATTAGCAAAGCTGACAGCAAGTCCAGAAGCAAGTCAGATACTAAGGAGCTACATGGGGACAACCATACGATGTAGTGAATAAGTGGAGTTTCAATCCATGAACACCAAAACTCCAGGAAGAAAGTAATGCTCTACTAAAATGATTGAAAGATGAAAGAAAAGCTCTTGTTTCTTGAAAAATAAAACGAAGTGAACTTAATCAAGAACCATTAAAAGATTGTTCAAATAACTGGAGTTCGTTAGAAATTACGAGTAGAAAAATAAGGAAGCAAGTTAAAACAGCCAAAAAAATGAAATGATGACAATGATGATGAACAAATCATTTTTAACAAAGAAGAGCAACCTGTTACTTAAGAGAAACAAATCAAGAAAGCGAATACGGTTGTTACAGGAAAATCTGAAGGGGAAGACTGGTCTGATGAAGAAGTTAGTGAAGTTGAAGTTGAGGAAGAACAACATGTAACTGTCCCTAAAAAGAAGAAGGTTAAACAGCATGAACCAAAAAAACCAGGTAAGCAAAACAAGTCTGTGGAAGGAAAATTTAAAGAAGAGAGAATGACCTTGAAGCTAAGAACAGGGAGTGGAGCTTTGGTGAGAGCTTCAGAATTGAAACTGCCTTTCGATTTGAAGTTGGAAGAAGTATCGATTTGATAATGCAATGAGAGATTCATGACCAAATCTGGGAGTAGATGAAGCAAGCCTGTAGCAATATGAAGTCGAGTTATGATCTGAAGAAAGGAAGGAATTCAAGAAAGAAGATCTAGTTTTATTTTATAACCCAAAATGAAAGAAAAGGTTATCACCAGAATTTAGGAGACCAAGAAAAGGTTTTTGATGTTTGAAAGTGGTCAATGGATAATAGGGTATTAAGAATATTGTGAATAATAGTACATTGTTTACCGGGTAGGAAAAGCCTTTCATTCCTGGACGATCGGCTTACGCCTCGACTTAGCAACACAGAGTCCAGGAATGTGGCTTTTCCTACGAGGTAAACATATTATTTTTCCGCAAATCTTTTAAAATCGACAGATTTTAATCAATTTTGAAAAAACTCGCGAATTATTCCATTCATAAATAAATGGAGCTATGAAATTCGGAATGGAATTGGTTGCGTTACTATGTACTCGTGTTAATGCTGAATTGTCAAACTTGACGAATATTTATTTAATTGCTGGTGTTTTCGAAGACAAAACAGTGTGAAATGATAAGTGATGATTAATTTTCCATTTCTGGAACTCCTCAAGAGCTGGTTGAGGCAGTGAATACTGCTACATTAAAATTATTGCCGAAGAAATCTAGAGAATAGTACGAATATGCTTATAATGTCAAAATTTCCTAGCGATTTGCGGAAAAGGAATTTGTTGTGAAAATATAGAAAATAATGAAATGTAATGGACAACCTTTTATATTAACCTTCAACTGAGATATAATCAAACTTGTTTTTCTATGTTTTCGAAGAATCAAATTCAAACTTTCTCGAATAATTTGGTTCGTACCAATTCTGCAGTTAAAACTCTGAATGAGACGCCTAGATCCAATTAAAAGAACGCTGGGGCTCTTCATCAATAAATATCGTTATAACCGACATAGATCGCTTTCATGAAGATTCAATAAGATGAATGAATGTTATGGGGGTTCACACAGGATTAGGTCATCACTAACCTTGTGGAGGCGCGATGATAACAGTTCTGTTAAGGGGCACAATAGACCTTAAGGTCGCAGTGGATTGTAACCCTTTTTCACTATAAACTATAAAGTCCCTAATAACAAACAGTAGAAAACACTGTGAAAAAACACACATTTAATTTTGTCAATCCACTATAAAATACTGATTTAAACAATTTGAACCGGTTTCGGCTTACGCCATCATCAGCAATTAAATAAATAAAATAAAATATCAAAATATGACAGAGTAAACAATGCACCTACAGGTGAGTTGACATGCGTAAAAGATGGGAAAATTTCCTCTAGAAATTTAAAAGTGGTGAATTGGTCAATTCTAATTGACTATTCAATGTGTCTGAAGAAGTATTTCTTGAACATTTATTAATCTCCAAACACTCCAACAAATTCATCTTCCTCCCTTTGTTACATACATGTAAGATTTTGAAATCTTCACTTGAAATTTCATGGCCAGAGTGTCTTATATGATCGAGTATTGGGGAATTATTATCGGAGGAGAGATGTTCTCTGAATCTGATTTCAAATCTCCGGCCTGTCTGACCAATATATGCTGCCGGACACTCACTACAATTTATCTGGTATATCCCTGACTTTTTTATTGGCTCTATTTTGGGTTTAGCGTTGAACAATAATTTACTGATGTTCTGAGAACTTGAGAACGATGTTTCCAAATTGAATTTCGAAAAATAATTCTGAATTTTTGTTGACATTTTTCCGGTATAGGTTAAATTAACGAATTTGTTTTTCACATGATGGATAGATATAATAAGAAATTCAATTGTTTGTTCTATTTTTTAGCAATTAGTTTGTTAATTAGTGGAATGGGAATTTTGTTGTTCATCCCTATTTGTTTTATCTAACTAATTTTGGTGTCCAGATCTTTTTTGGACAGGGGTAACGAGAAGGCTCTATGAACCATTGACTGGAAAGCTGCTAACTTATACTGTCCCCTTTCTGTAAACATTAAAACTAAATATATTATCTTCCGTCCTTCTAATTGATAGATCCAGGAAGTTCAGCGTGTTATTTAATTCTACTTCCACTGTGAACTTAACTTTATTATGTAATGAATTAAGGAAATTCAAAAAATTATTTATATAACAATAAACAAAAAATCAATCTGTTTTATAAAGTCCCTGTTGACAAAAGGGGGTTTTTCTCCGATCGTGGGAAAAGTGACACTATTTTGACCTGATTTCTATGCGCAAAGCTCAACATTCCAGAACAGTGGGCAGTTGCTAAGCAATTAGAAAATAACAGTGCGGTAATAATTACCGCACTGCTGTAGCGTGCGGTAATGTTACAAATGGATTATTACAATGAAATGAAACAAAGTATGGTTTTCATTTTAATATTGATAAATTTGGTATGAAATAAATAAAAGAAACATCTAATTTATAACGTTATTCTTGAACACAATTAATTGTTGTTAATATTTACATTTATTGTACAGTTTGTACAATTTGTAAATTGTACTGGAGGGCAACGAGAATTTATAGACGTTGAAGCTGCATGGCTAGTTGTTTGGTTTATCTCGTTTCGATCATTTTCATTTGAAGTCGAGGCAGGGGTGTTGAATATTTTATTAGCCACTTCTACTTTATTATTAAGTGATTCGTCAATATATTCTTCCGCCACATGGGAAGACTTCCATCCTCCGTGGCGCTTTAAAGAAAGAATGTCAGCTCCAGCATCTACCAAATGTGTTGCCGATGATCTTCGGAAACAATGTCCTGTATATTCTGTCGGATTTGGCAACTGTAAATAACTTGCAACAATTTGCGGCATTTTTCCAAATTGATTAATTCCAATGACTGTCTTCCATCCTTTTCCCTTGTTGAATTTAAAAAAAAATCTAGGATTTTCAAAATCATTAGGCCTGAATGATACGTACTTTCTATAAACATTTAAATAGGTTTCGTTGATGATGAATGATCTAGGTCTATTTGTTTTTGTTTCTGGTATTTTTACCAGTATTTTTGAACCGAAATCTTCTATATCCTGAACTTTTATTCGGACAAGCTCATCTCGTCGACAGGCTCCTGCTATTCCAAATATCAGAGCCACCTAAAAATTAATCGAACATTGTATATTTCGTATTTCATTTAATTTAAGTAATACTATTTAATCTTTATCTACTTACTTTCGTCGATAAAAATATGTCATCTGAGGCCTCTAAAATGAATTTCTGAACTTGTTCCTGGGTTAAAATTTTAGATTTTTTCGGTTTGTATCCTATAGCTTGACGTTTCAAAAATGCTCTCAGTTTATGGTACTGGGCAATATTAATATTATTTTTAATAGACAAAGTTGATCGAAGCATGGAATAATGTGCCCACAACGTCGAAGATTTCATTGTTTTAGCCAATTCAGCAACATACGCCATCAGTACATTCTCAGAAAAGGATACACTGTTGTTTTTTCTGCAAAAATCCATGAAGCGTTGGTACGCAAGTTCATACTTCTCTCTGGATTTCGCCGGAAGTAAATCAAGTGAAGCCGCGTTCGCTGCTTCTACAAGTTCAGGAGGCGTGCAAGGTAACGAATAATCACCATCAGTGTCCATGTTTACTACTGTTTTTTTAATTTCTTATAAAATACAACGAATCGAACAAAATCGGCTTGAAAATTATTTTACTTCTGTCATAACAAAGTAATTTCCATAGTTACCACTTCTATATTTAAATATGAACATAGAGAAACCTATTTAAACTTACTTGATTACATCTTGAATGAAATATTTTTTAATAATTTTTTCAAATATAAATCGACGATCGGAGAAAAAATAGTATGTATAATTCGTGGGAAAAGCATATTCCCAAACTCCTGTGTTACCAGACTCGTCGCTACGCTCCTCGTCTGGTAATTATCACAGTCGTTTGGGAATATTATGCTTTTCCCACTAATTATACAATATACTATTTTCTTCGCTTGTGAATTTTGTTTTATCTAAGATAAAGTTTGACAGGTCATAGTAATTTTCCTTGAACGAACTAGGCTCGATTGGTTTTCATTTAAATCTACTGGATTCACTAACTGTATCTGGTGTTCCTCTTCACAAGGTGATCTCATTCGGACACTTCGTGATTTCACAATCACCATCCTCTTCCCCTCAGCAGAAACATTCCGCTTAAAATGAAGATGTAATCATAAAAACGAGATGATGAATGGTAGCGGTCTCGATACGATATATTTGCGAAAGTGGCCAATGTTATAATTCATCCTGAAACAGAACATGAATATCAATTAAATGGATCATTTTACGAGAGCGATCTCAAGCTCTGGTATTGAATTGAAGAGATGCATTGGATCATTAGATGGAAACGGCGCAGAGGAAATTACCCATCTGGACCGGCATAAATGGTGGATATGAAGAGGAAATGGCAAGTTTACGGTGCATATAGGATTCCTTTCGGTTCTTACACTTCGTGGAATTGATATTGATTGTTCGCGGTGAATAATAAGCTATTTTATGTCAGCACGCGAACGAGTTAATGGAATGCAAGAGCTTTTAATGATTTCAGCTTGAGCTTTCTATCCCAGATTATTCTTCGTGTTACTAGATCAATAATTCTAACGGCATTGGTAATGGGTGATTTTTCAAGAGTATATTAAATTACAAAAAAAACACATGCAATTCAGAGAATTGCATAAAACCTTTATTTGAATCGATAGGACGGTCCATATAATTCAATGTTTGGAGATTATTTCATGCAAATTGTTGCGTCTCACCACGCAATATCTGGATAAAATTCCATATCCTTTGTCCGCAAGAAATGAGAAAAAGGTTGTATAGATAAATAGATTTTAACGATGGGGGTTCAATCACTTTTACTGCCAGATCTGTTCCATATGCTTTTACAATTCTCGTTCTTTGTTTAAAAATATCCTTTGTATTTATGGGTCATCTATTGAAAAAGTTCTCAACCAAAGAATTTAGGTCAAGTTTGGGAGATTCATCTGGCCTTTTGAGACAATCACCATGTCCTGTGAACCTTCATTCCGCTTGAAGAAATCTAGAGAAAAGTACCAATATGCTTATATATAAAACTGACAACTGACAGTGAGGAAATGAATATTTCCTAACAGTTGGGAAATCTTTGACAAATTTTGTTAGGAATGTCAAAATTTCCTAGCGATTTGCGGAAAAATAGCATAACTAAATCTTCCAACCACATTCGCCAGGTCTTTGAAATTAATGAATTTATATACCTACTATTTTCTCGAATCATTATTTTCCCAAAGTAAATGAACATTTTGATGAATACGTTATTACTACGACCTCTTCATAGAGAGGACGTTGCGTAGTTATCTGGCAGGAAAATTATTATAACCTAACATTTTCAAAATATACACGGTGAAATGTGTCAAAAATGATATCCATTAGATCGAAAAATCTCTGTGAAATCAGAAATTGTTATGAATCCTGACTATGAAGAGAATTTCCTAAGGACACTCAAACCCTTGAGGCCGAAAGGCAATTCAATGCAACACGGAACATGCGTTTTCATCGGACGTGTCACGCCTGATTATTCGCAAAATGCCCCTCAAATGACAAAATAGGCACCTCTACATCAGAAGAACCGCACGTTGAATTGTAATGTTATCGCATATCTGGAACTATCATAGGCATAGGATGGTATGACGGGTGTGGTCCGGACATGATACCAAGACCACCTAGTACGGTCTATCCACGATGGTACAGCTGCAAGCGATAGAGTGTGGTATATTCGATCATAAATACACGTATCAGTGCTTAGACAGAAGTTATTGTCGTGCCGGCAGTGGAGTACGATATTTTTGAGTTATTGCGGTAAAGATGATTCATTTCAATGATTTTCTGTTTCCAAAGGTGCTATAGTCAAATTAGAGAATGTGGTAAATATCTAACATTAACTGAAAACAAACTTCTCCACTGTTTGAAAAGTTTTTTTCGTGAATTCCTCAAATTCTAAAATCTAAATGTTCACTCACTCATCTAACTCAGTCTTTCAATGTAATTTCATGAATCTGTGAACAATACAGATCTCTATTGATTATCCCAATTCACTTGCTCTTTGGCCCATTTCAATCGGAGTTGCATATGGTCTTGAGTTAGTGGAATCTTCTTCAAACGTCATCGAGATTGTGAGTTAACGTCTAAAAAGTCTTCGATGAACTGTTTCAATCGACATCAAAACACCAGAAGCGTTCAAAAGCCGCTGTTGCATGATTCGACAAGTACTCAAAGGCTCTCCACAGGTAGACTGAGTCGAAAACCGATCTAATGTAGGAGTGGCAGATCTTGGCCGTCCACTTCTCGTTCTTTCTGAGCATTATTATCTGAAGAACAAATTTTAAGAATATTAATCAATGTTGATTGTAAGAACGTGAAGAAATAAGTTATAAAAAATTATTTGAAATATAGGTTTTCTCGATAATTCCTATCTCTAACTGTTTATTTTTGTTTCAGTACTGACTAAATTCGTGCGGCATGGATATATTGTTCGTTAGAAAAAAGAGCATTATTTATAAAGACTGGTAATAGAAGAAATTGGTATGTATAACTTTTTAGTATTATTTTTTTTTGTGTCAATGTTCATATTTTCCCGATATTCATGTGTGACTTCATAATAATTTTTCTTCCACAAATCATAATTATAAAAGTTGAAAATATTCTTCGTCTTATACATTGACAGTACTCAGTACTCTCAGGAATGACTAGAATGACTAGATGATATTAACATCAAAGAAAAAACATATTCATATACAGAGTGTAACAGCCAAATGGAATGAATTCGATAACGAATAATAGGGGGTGTTAGGAAAAACGCTCGGACACGTCGATTTGTAATTTTTAATGCGCATATTTTTCAAGAAAATGAAATTATATAGGGTGTTCCATGCGACCGTGGCCAATACCAACTTTCTTATTTCAAATGCAACCCCCTGTATATTACATATTTATTTTTTTGATTCTTCAGAAAATTCTAGACATAATTCATGTACATTGTCCTATACCTATCTTCAACTTTTTCGGAAATATTAAGTGTTTTCAGATTTTTTACAAAAATTAACATTTTAAATGGAAATAATTTTATTTCACAAATTCGATACATTACGCTCAATACTCATTTCCCATTTACCTCTTGATATGAAAAAAGTAAGCAAAAACCATTACTGAGGAGAAATTAAAAAAAAACGTTAGAAGACAATTGTACACCAGATTAGCTTGTTGCCAAGACGTATTCAAAACGTTGATTTTTGCAATAAATCTGAAAACACTTAATACTTCCGAAATAGTTGAAGATAGGTATAGGACATTGTGCATAAATTGTGTCTAGAATTCTCTGAAGAATCCAAGAAATAAATAATATACAGAGGGTTGCATTTGAAATAAGAAAGTTGAAATTGGCCACGGTCACATGGAAAACCCTATATAATATTATTTTCTTGAAAAATATGCGAATTCAAAATTACAAATCGCCGTATCCGAGCTTTTTTCCCAACACGCCCTCATTCATTCGTTATCGAATTTATTCCATTTGGCTGTTACACTCTGTATAGTTCCTACTGCTCATACATGATGAATGATTCATTTTTCAAGTAAAAACCGAAGGAGTGATGAAAATGAAAGATTGTCATTTGAAAAACAACGCCCTGTATTACTGAAAATTTTTCTATTTTGCTGTTCTCCAACCAGATTCCTCTTTTCCTAAATAGAGATATGAAACATCACGATTCAGTCAGAAGCCCAAGCTTCAGGGCAGTATTGATTTCGGGGCCTAGTATAGTCCACTTTTCAGATAGTGATGGGTTTATTCATTCATCAGACTGCTTTGTATCTTTCGAATCCAAGAAATCACGAGCCATCTTTCTTTAATAATTCCAGTCCAAACATATAGGGGTTGCAGAATGGCGAATGCGCAACTTCAACTAATGTTCACCTATTGCTAATACGACCGTTTTTTCGAGTTGTTCCACTGGTCCATATCGTCAATGACCTTCCTATGCTTCAATAGTGTTGAGGACTTTTCAATGTTGTTGGAAAATATTTGAATATTTTTGAAGTGGATCATTTTTGCCAAATGTTAGTCATTCAATTTATGATTTATCAAGCTATATGAATCTATTTTGTATTCAAAATGTTTGGCTCAGTCAATTTCATTGGTATGCTCTCAAAGAAGGCTGTGTTAGAAATTGTCATTCTCAGTTATTTTTATTGATCAAGCACTATGCAAAACACGCGAATAAAAAGGTAAACTAGAATGATATATCAAAAGTCTGTTCTCTATTTGCGGCGAATGAGACAAATGAACAAAGCAGATAATGAATAATGACTAAATAAGAAAAGAACTTAGTTTGAAACTGATATTTCCTTACTATTGACATAGCCCACTTGAAAATTATCTCAATAAACCTGATTCTTAGACAAAGAACTTGGCTTTAGTCGTGAAATTCGAATTTCATTCAATAACGGCAGAATTACTGATTTCAAAGACATGAAATGTTTGGCACCCTCAACTAGTTTTTGACGAGCAATCGATCGGAATTACAAAATTATATGGTTCCCATTTGAAAAAAAAGAGATATTATAGATTTATTGAGGTTCACTTTGAAGCCCTCTTTCAGGCACCCTGTATAATATTTTCTCATAATTTATAAAAGAAGCAGTATCGACGTACTTTCTTTCCTCGTTTGTTCCACAGTTGCAAAAAGAAATTCTCACAATGTGGAGTAATAAACACTTATTTGTGACACTCTTTCTGTCAACAAATTTGACTATAACTCAACAATCGCTTGAAGTGATTACGCATATCAAACATCAAATCAGTTCAGAATTAAACGAAGAATTCAACTATGTAAAAATATACAGGGTGTTGCATTTGAAATAACGAAGTTCACATTCGTTTCCGGTAGAACCAGAAGTAGATTCCGCTTGAAAATATTTTACAATTCAAACTCATGTACTCTAAAACAAAAATACAGAATCTTGAATGCGTATGAAAATTCCTTCCTCGAATAAGTCTAATGAAACACTTAAAAAGTTCACCCTGTATTTGAACTCAATGATTCAAGGTAGCAAATAGATATGTTGCATTTTTCAAGAAAAAAACATACGAATTGTTATTTGGTTGCATGTTGATGGAAATAAATTAGTTTATATAGAACAAACTTATTATTAGAAGATTAATACATATATTAGTTGAATATTTTTTTAAAATATCACAAAATTTTTTGGTATATAAAATATATCATCCATTGATATTTTAATACTTAGTAGTTATGGGGCAAATCAATTGTTATTCATTGAAGTTGCAGAATAAAACTGACGACATTGTTATCATTCAGTGCGATCAGGGAGTAAGTGATTATTGTTGAAGAAGAAAAATTGAATGAGAGTAGATAGCGAAATTGAATTGTATTGGCCCACTAAGCATATTTTCTTTGAAGTTTTCCTTCAACCTCAAGATCATATTCTTAAAATTTTCACTTATAATACCACAAGAGCTTCAAAATTATCGGGTATTTCCCGATAGGTTCGTTGCAAACAAATGAAGGAGTCAAGTTTTTCAGGTTAAAAAATCACGAGCGCGAAGCGCGAGTGATTTTTCCTGAAAAACTTGACGACTTTATTTGTTTGCAGGGAACCTTGAGGGAAATGCTAGATAATTTTGAAGCTCGTGTGGTATTCGGGGGATTATTTTTCCGTCCCAAATGTCGGCCAATAGAATTGCACCATGAGACGAAATGTACAGTTAACAAATAAGAATTTCATAATGAATAAAACAACATTTAATTAAGATAAAGACTAGTGCAATTAAAAATGCAATTGTTGTAAACATTGGTGCATGTTTTCTTCAAGTCAGAGTTATCGGTAATGGTCCCAGAAGAGGTAGATGGCATGAGGTTTATGCTGTTGATGGCATTTTCTGCAGTAGGCTCACTCCTTCGCAGTTTCTTGACAATTAATTCGTGGTGTTCCTGGTCGAGTTGGAGATACGGCTTGATGGAGTTACTGTTGGCATGTCCAGTTATTTTGATTATCTGCTGCTCTCCCAGGCCCGATTTCACTAGATTGGAGACGGCTGTTGCACGACTGGAGTGATTGGTGATTTTTTTAACCCACTTTGAAATCGTGTTTTGGCCTACTGGGGAATCCTTGTACCACCTAGCGCCTGGAACTTTATTCCAGAATGGATTTTGGGTCAGGAATAGTCTGTCGCTCTTGATATTGGCATCTCTCTTCTCTCTCAATTTCTGGAACAGTCTCACTGGGCACTTGTCAGGGATTTCCCGATTCTCCACCAGCCACTTGCTGTCTGATAATTTTTTATCACCACCTTGTGTGGTCTTGCTGAAAATTGGATTGCATTCAATTCTCCCAGTTGTTTTCCCGTCATTTCGCTGTTCTGCCTTGAAGTGATGTATTGACGCCATGCTGCCCTCACCACCTCTCCAAGCCAATTCCACTGATATTATCATGAATAACTTTTTCTGGAGGCCATCAGGAGTTTCCTCGTCCCAAACAGTGGTCATTGCATCCCAATCTTTTTCCTCCAACGCTGCTGCACTTGCCCTCCGTTTTTCCGGAATAGATTGTAAAGCCTTACGCTTGGCATCACGAGCTCCTCGAGCGGTCTTGAATGCAGCATCCGAAAATGGGTTGACTTTGATGTCGAAATCGTTCAAATACTTTTCTTGAAGTAATTTTGCAGTCTGATTCCACATTGTTTTTATTGTACCTTCCTTATAGTCTTCTCCATCCATTTTCTTCATATTGTAAGCGTAATCTTTCATAATGTTTGCCAATTGCGCTTCACTCGTTTCAGCACTCAATGTGTATTCCCTCTCAGTACAAAAAGTAGTAAATTGGTTCCAAACTGTTTTTTTTTGACTTCTCCGTATTAATGGGAACATTTCTTTTGACTTTTTTTATCGATGGTGGACAGAGAACAAACTCCAAATCGACTCATTTTCATGCAAAATCTCCAATTTTCACAATTGAATTCAACCTGTCAGTTTGACGTGTGATTAATTTGACTGGATCATGTTTTGTTTTTTATATATAGCAACTACCAGAGAAAATTTTCAAAAAATTATCATATATAATACCACTAGAGATGAAATTTTGCCGGCAAAATTTCTCGATTGTAAAATGAAAGTTTGTTGCTTCTCGGCAATTTCGCGAATGACACTTGTATCAAAATCACGAGCCGTCAGGCGAGTGATTTTGGAAAAATGTCATGAGCGAAATTGCCGAGAAGCAACAAACTTGAATATTACAAGAGAGAAATTTTACCTGCTTAAATTTCATCTCGAGTGGTATTCGACATGACTATTTCACGAGAAAATGTGTCTGAAGATGGTCACATTGGGCTTGTATTGCGCTATTTGAGAAATAAGTATTCATCATAGATCAACTAAACGTTGATTGTTTTCTCTATGGTATTCATTCCCGAAGCTATCTATGAATTTGAGAAACGTCAAAAATTTTGTCGTAAGTAATATCATAAGTGCATCCAATTTTTCCGAAAAAAATGGAAAAAACACGTTGCTAAGTAATATTTTAACAAGAAGCATGAGTGCTCTGGTGGCAACAAAAATCCGAGTCGAAGACGAGAATTTTTGCACCTGCACGAATGCTTTTTGTTAAAAAAATATTACTTTGCATTGTGTTTTTTCAATTTTTTTCACAGGAAAAATTGGATGCACGAATGGTATTTGACAAGACTATTTCAAGAGTAACAGATTATTCTGGATGCTTCTATGTATGTATTATTAATTTTCGTTGACAACAACTGTCAAGTTTTGCCGCGGGTAAACCCGAAAAAACTGCTGACAGCTGCTGCCATACAGTTTTTCCATCTAGAAACCATTTGTGATTCAAAATTGCACGTTTCTGATTGGTGGAAATTAAGACGAGGGAAATAGTCATAAGTAATATCATAAGTGCGTCCAATTTTTCCGAAAAAAATCGAAAAAACACGTTGCTAAGTAATATTTTAACAAGAAGCATGAGTGCAGGTGGCAACAAAAATCCGAGTCGAAGACGAGGATTTTTGCACCTGCACGAATGCTTTTTGTTAACAAAATATTACTTTGCACTGTGTTTTTTCGATTTTTTTCACAGGAAAAATTAGATGCACGAATGGTATTTGGCAAGACTATTTCATGAGTAACAGATTATTCTGGATGCATCTATGTATGTATTATCAATTTTCGTTGACAACACTTGTCAAGTTTTGCCGCGGGTAAACCCGAAAAAACTGCTGACAGCTGCTGCCATACAGTTTTTCCATCTAGAAACCATTTGTGATTCAAAATTGCGCGTTTCTGATTGGTGGAAATTAAGACGAGGGAAATAGTCGCTGGAATAATGTAGGTAGATTATTTCCACTATAATAATGTTTTGATTGGCTAGAACGTATATGAATTACTGGAATTGAAGATTTCTATTGGTTTCGAGAAACGTCAAAAAATAATCAGTATAATACCATGTAGGTTGTACCATGTGACGTCGAATGATGCAATTCTATTGGTCGATATTTGGGTCGCAAAAATAATCACAATTATCTAATTGTCTACGATCTCAGCTACAAAAGATGTCGAAAATTTTCAATGCTCCGATTTTGTCGACAGAAAATCACAGAAATGAATTGAGGTCACGTTTCTTTTCTGTAAAAACAGTCAAGAATACATATAAACACGTAGTACGTCAACGAAAACATAGCTCTCAACTTAAGAGCCATCCCGCAAAAAGCAGGATGTTTCGAATTAAACCTTCCACGTCTATAAACGTTTCAGTACAGGAAAACCGACTTGTAGTAGCTTATTGTAGCATCCGTAATGAACAATGAGGCATTAACAACCTGTTCGATATCGATATATCCTTCTGGTCGCAATCAACATCGACGGTCATGGGAGTATCTGCATAACTGGCTGTGTTGCGATAGCCTCTAGGCCATCGGAGATTACGGAACAGATCGAACGATCTGGTGTAATGGCCATAACTTCTTTCTGTAACACTTCATGTCGGAGCTTTTATCTCCAGACCGTGTCTTTGTGAGTCTGGATAGTTCGAAAAGTGGAAAATATTGGAAAGCGAAATTCAGTTTGAGATTTTTGGTGTTACTTGTGGAAGTTTGGTAACTACCCCCCCATGAGTATCGAAGACCTGAGAGAAAGGTGGTGCATGTAAAATATTTAATACATTGTGTACCTGATTTAATGGTTTTCACTCGTTATTACCTCCCATGATCGAAATTACCCCTCTCATGAAAAACAGCTATACCCGCCCTTGGTACGTTCACAATCAGTAGAATACACTCTCTCCTGGGAACCGATGTAAACAAGTTGCTCACATTAAACGACAACATAATATAACCTTCAGTAACATAAACAATATGTTACTTTTGTGTTAAAAAAAGGAATTTGTATTTGATTTTGTGTTAAATCCACTAAGTTAAGTACTGTGTATTTGGGTCTATAGTTGGTAATTCTCTTAGGGCCGGTTTTATAAAAAAAATTCAATCCTCGGTTGAGCCCAAATCGGTCGTCGAATGTCGATTTCCGTGTTATAAACATCCAACCTCGGGTTCAACCCTGGATTGACTCAACCGGTGAATATAGCTCCGTTTGAGATTTGAACCGAGGATTGAAACGTTTGATGTTTCTAGATGGCCGACAACTAACCTCACTTTCTGTTAAAAACACAACATTTTGTTTTGGCACATTGAATTTGCTTGGAATGAAAATATTATAATATGATATTATATTGATAGAATGCCTGATATTAATCACAGTCTTCTGTAGGTTTGCTATGTATTAATAATTCATCTTTGATGTTTGGAAAAATATTCCTAAATTGAAACTGAATTTTTGTACCTTCTCTTCGAGGGATAGAACTGCCAGGTTCCTGTGTGAGTATAAAATCGAAAATGACTCTAGTTATGATAATTATGAAATAATTGCAAGGCATTCAAAAGATAGTAACGATAGTGAATGAGAAAGATATTAATCGAATGATTTCACATTTCCTTTCGACCTCTTCGAAGATGGCACGAAGAAGAGATTGTGGTCAACTAAAGAACTCTTTTATCAGGTGGATGAAATTACTCTGAATAAGCTGAATCTTTTCAGAGTTGTTAACATTTTCGAAGATTTTTGTGGTATTCATAAATCAACATCAGAAAAAAGAAAGTTGTGAAATGTCTAGAACTTTGGACATTATCAAAAAGTATTCTAGTGCTCATTTTATAATTCTATCAAAATGCCAAGCAATCAACAGGAATAGCAACTAACAAGGGGAAGGTTGTATTGACTGACCAAATTTCGGTGTATTAGAACCGTGTTGCTATGGCGCACTCACGTTCTAGAAGGATTTGATTATCATTACATAGTACAGGTGCATGCTTATTTTAATGGGTTGTGAAAATACTGAATGCTACAGATGTGAAAAAGATTACTTTTTTCAAATTTCCAAGTTGCTAAGCTTATAAATTTGGTGAACCTCATCATAGAAAATTTTTAATATACTCTAAAGAAAAGATTGATGGCACCGATTCCATCTCGCTGATCAATTATTCAATGAAGCTCACATATGAACTAAGAATTCAATTTAAAGACTCTCTGGCGTGTAAAAGAACATTTCCCATTCTTTTATTCAGGATTTGATTACATTTGAAAACAACTATTATTTTTGTGACTTGCGGAGTCCTGCATAATATTGCTAGACTGATTCTATTCATGACTCTCAACCTGAATAGTTAATAAAAAATGCTAACTTTAAATTTAATCAAGAATGATTTGTTCCTATCCTAAATATAACTACATCCTTGTACGACTAAATGTTAATGCAATTCTATTGGATGTTCTGTATTGTCCTAGCTTTTATTTGGTTACTTGGCATAAGAGTGTGAGATAAGACTTTTCAGAATATCAAAATAGTACAAACTTAGATCATTCGAGTCAAATAAGTTGACAAAAGTGATTAAGACTAGAGCGTATGTGGCAATAGCTTCAAGTGGAAAAAATTCGTACGAAGTCCGTCCTCATTACATAAATTAAAAATTTTTCTATTACATAATTTGTTTTGATGTAGGAAATCAGATTTTTCTGAATTATCTGCCGTGACCGTCACAAAACACGGGAATATTCGAATTAGCTTCTTGTTTTGTCTTTATTAGACCACGATTTTTGAATTTATCAAAACATGGTATAAAAAAACGTGCCAAAATACTCCAAGAAATAAGATTCATGTTAGCCAACCCAAAAAAAAAGAGATCTCAATCCAAGGTTGTTCAACCGAGGCTGCAAAGACGTTTATAATACCGAAATTTTTTCAACCGAGGATTGACTTTCAATCCTCGTTTGAGTAACCTCGGATTGAACGTGCCCTTTATAAAACCGGCCCTTAATAAGGCTAGACTATTCAAAAAACTTGAGAGCTCGTGTGTTGGGGTATTATAAAATAATCTTATTGTTATGTCCACCTTATGTATCTTAGGCAGTCCATAGAATAGTATAGAATTGCTCATGGTATACAGGACGGAGCATCATCAAATACTGACATCAAACGAAATTATGGTGATATTCTCCCATGCATGCAAAGCAGATAAAAGCGTTTGAATATTTCCTCCTTAATTTAAATCCGAGTCTTTCTCTGAAATTCTCAGAACACCCGTTTTCTTCTTACGATACTTATCGAATTTCTTCTAACAGCGTTTTCCTATGGGAAATAAACCTATCACCACATCGATCCCTTCTTCTGATAGTGGAGAGCACTCGCCATTGGATGGTGCTCACTGTCATTTTTGCCGGTGATGTCACGATATGGTCGAATCAGTAAGCCTCATGCGGTTTATGTGATCATTAAAGTATGCATTTGATTTCCTCGGAGTAGCAAAGGGGCAACGGTACAGAATGCGGGACAGAGATTTTCCAGATTAGATGATGTTCAGATTTCACTTATAGAACAACCATTTTTTGATCAGCTTCTCTAGAATACTGATTCGTGTTTTGTACGAAAATAAGTGATCAGTGGAGATAGTCGGAGTGCTTTATATTTGAATGATTTTATCGAACATGAATTGATTATTTCAAAGGATTGTTAACCTATAGGTAGGTACGGTACAGTATGTTTATTAAGAAAGCACGCGAACTCGATTATTCTTAATTTTACGCTTATGATTGTTAAGAAACAATGTATATATTTTCGGGAAAAAAATCATAAGGATTGGCGCATAAGAATTTGCTGTGCAAATGCAAATTTGTCCAGTGGTGTAAAAATTGGGGGGTGAAACCTTTGCGCAAATTCAATATCTCCGCCACTGGCATGTCTAATAAAATCGAGTAAACTGCAATTAAGTAGCTATTATCAGTGACAATGTGTGTACAAAAACTCAATTCTGTTACTCAAACGGTTCCTGAGATATTAGAAACAAACTGAAAAAATAAAGAAATTGTTGGCACCCTGTATCTCAGAAACGAAGATCAAGAGAAAAAATGGAAGAGATAAAGAATGTAATTTTTCCATGAGCAATCTACAGTTGATCGTTGATACACTTATTTAGGAACATCCTGTATAAACAGGGTGAGTCTTTTACTTGTACATATATTTTAACTGTAGATTTCTCTCGTGAATCGAAACACTTTCTTTCTATACCATTTTTCAAAATTCGGTTTCGTTTGAAAGATACAGGATGTCGAAAATCCAAAGAAAAACAAACATTTTATTGTCCATATCTTCGTAACTGTAAATTCAAATGAACTGAATTTTGGTTAATTGGTTACTCTATTCATGGTGCATATGCCCCAATCGAACTTTATTCAATATCTCTCCTAGTATAAGAGTTACAGGGTAGTCGTCTCATCAATACACGCAAAAACACCATAAAACCACTTTAAAAAAATAAACGGTTCATATTTTCGAAAGAATGAATCGTTTGAGAAACTAAAAGTATTTATATGTTTTTTCAATAAAACGCGTCGTTTTCGAGTTATTTCCAATTTTACCCGGAAAAATTTGACGAAAAATCATTAATTTCAAGAATAATCTGAATGCGCCTCTGAATTTATTATCGTCGAATATTATTCGTTCTCTGGTCTTCAAACGAGTTCACAATGTTGTCAGAATATTTATCAATTTTGTAGAGACTTAAATTGATGATGGAAAACGTTGATGTAGAGATATTTTAATAATACAATCCCACAAATGTGGGAGATAAAATTGAACACCAAGGAGCATTTAATACGCACAGTTTCTATCAAACATTTATTGTTACCGGTCCATATTGAAGTTGAATGACGATGAAATACAAAATTCGGATATGAATGATGAATATCGATACAATTCACGTATTTAATCTAAATTAATGAAAAATAATATGATACCTGATAATCTGTGGCGATGTTTCTATCTAAACAATATCCTCTTGGAATTTTATGAACTCGACACTACACGGTTGATATTATATTAATTCACTTCACATAATAATCAAATTATTAAAATAATTCATTGAATGTATTTACTACTTCAGATAATCTTTCGCGGCGAAGTCGATCTCTGATGGAAATGGCAGAATTCATAGATATTTATACTATGTTACGTAAAAGATCTTTAACTCCAATGAAAATATCAGCAAGCTGCCAACATCTCCTTAAAATTTCTGTGCAAATATTTACAGAATGAATACAAAATAGATAAGGTTAGGTTGTTTAATGATAAATTCTGATGATATGAATGAAAAGTCTTTCTTCATGAGATTGTTTGGGAATTTCGAGGAAAATATGAACAAGTTATCAGTGTTAACAAACTAATCTGCAGGAAAATCGAAGAAGGAAGAAGGAACTTATTTGGTGGGAGAAATGTGGCTTATCAGTTGAAGATATAATCCGATGAAACTAACCGTTTTTGTTGAAATTATCGTGTTTGCAACATTTTTGTTCCAATAAGGCTAGTACTTGACTATTCCATAAATGTATAAACTCAATTTCAATCGAGAAATATGAACTTTGAATTAATTCCGGAGAATTGTATCAGGAACGTAATAAGCCCCATTTTTTTTCAAATGGCCTTATCTTTTTAACAGAGCCGAATTCGAAAAAATGGAAAATGAAAAAAAAAGTTTTTTTTGGCCTCAAGAATCTACAGTTAAGATATATGTGCAAGCAAAAGACTCTGTATAAGTTAGCACATATGTATTTCTTTTTGTGAAATTCAAATCCGAAATTGATAATGAATGTACATTTTGGTTTTGTCTATACAAGGTTTAAGAATCTCTTTTGAGACTTTTTTGATTTTTTTATAAACACATTTCTTTTTTTTTCAGGGCCAGGAGAAGATGCTGTGCCCAAGACGCCATCATAGGCGGAATTTAACGATATATCTATATCACTTTATCTTATCGTTATTATTGGTAAGTTTGCTCATTATTATTGCTCGCAACTTTCTACAAAGTTTTTCAGTGATTAAAAATTCAAAGGGATCTACATAGATTCTGATATGAGTTTATTGAATCATCTCAATAATAGCCAAACTACCAAGAAAACGTGGTTTGTCCTAACACAATATTCCGTAAGCGCGAACTCAACTTATTTCTAGTTTTCTCGAGTTTGTGTATTCAACAACGGACTTGTGCGCACTTTCGAAAAAAGATTGTATGTACCTTGTAATTACGTGTGTAGCTGCCTTAACATCGGGGACAAAAAGTCCCACAACATGTCCGGCGAACAGACTTGTCTCGAATCTATTCTTCGAGACCGACAGCTGGACGTCGAAGGACAACAGTCGCTCCTATTAATTGCCGATCTTTCATTACGATCGATCCACAGGTACGGAACCCGAAGATCGCACAATAAACCGCTTTATCAGGCTCTTTGTGCTGGCACAGATTGCCACACCGGGATCCGACTGTATAATTGCCGAGTTGTCGAGATTCATCTCGTGGTTTTTCTGTCGGTCCATTGTGCTTCGAGAAAGGTGAACTATCGAATTCATTATTCAATTAATAACCGGAACCGATGGCATTACTCTGGTGCTCGATCTAGCGTATCTGATGAAGATGTGATCGAAGAAACGTAAACATTGGTTGTAGTTCTGTATGTGCTCATTTCTTTTGGAGGAACCCACAAGCAACACAAAGAGATCCCAAAGTTACCTTTGCGACTAATCTTTAGGAACTTGTAGCGCTTTTTGTTACTCCCTTGGAAGGTCCTCTAGATGTCAAACACCAGATTAGTCTCTGTGATGTCTTAGCGATATCCTACGTGGAAGTTATCAAGCTAGTCACACTGGGAGTTCTATGCGAAATTCGCATACCGTACGACGAGTACTTTAAGAACTCCTCATTAGGAGTTGGCAGAGCGAAAAAAACTGGATATTCGTATGAACAAACGCTTATAAACGCTGATATGTCATTGTGATATACAAGGTGATTTTTTAAGTGTTTCATTAGACGTATTCGAGGAAAGAATTTTGATACGAATTCAAGACTCAGTTTCTGTGAACGCTTTTAAGAATAGCTATGATGCCTGGTGTCGTCGCGAGTGAGTGCTACTTGTGGAGCTGACATTTTTCTTTTTCTATATTTTTGTAATGCATTTTGTTTAAGTTTCGGTATATTTTTTATTTTTCACATGTAAATTTTTGTGAGTTTATAGGCTTGGCCTCAACTCTTTACCCGAATATAATAATAATAATAATAAAGATTCTGTATTTTTGTTTTTGAATACATTAACTTAAATTGTAAAATATTTTCAAGCGGAATCTACTTCCGGTTCTACTCCACAGCTCTAAATTGCCCAAGAATATCATACGAAAAACAAAAAACGGTTTTATAGGCAAGAAGATTTATTAAAAACTACAATTTATCGCTACAAGTTTCGAGATTTTACATAATCTCTTCTTCAGGCTAAAAAAAGCAGAGAAAACAAAATTAATATGGGAAAAGAAACGCCACAAGAAACTTTTATAACCAGAATAAATTGACAAATTGATCGAAAATGTATTGCGAACGAAATTCCACCTCAAACAATTTAACATACATCTTAAGGAATCTGCTATACTATCAATCAAAAACATTCATCAATGATCCAAAAGTCATAAAAAACAGCCAAATCATCTAAAAGCGAGAATCGGACTGACGCTTGCAAAAATTGAAAATTTTCTAATATTTCTACTTATAGGTTATAGTATCAGTTACAGAAACAATACAAAATCACCCAACAGGTGTAACAATCAAAGAACTGACGTAACCAAAACACCCAAAAACACCATAATGGGCGGAATTTCAACGCAAATTCAAAATTCAACACAAAGCAACAAGATGGATCACACAATGACAATGCTCTGCATATAATTTCTTCACAGTTTCATGTTTTTGATCAAATTACAAAATCTAGAAAGAAATCAGAAGTGCGATATAGCTATTCATAGAGAAAAGTCACCAAATATGGAATATCATTTTGTTTTTGGTATATAAAGAAAAAACTTCATATTAATTAAGTCAGTTTAATGTTTATACTTATCAGTCATACATTTATATGTAGTACCTAATTTACAGCCTCTAATCAAATATATTAGTTATCTAATTAAAATCTAACACAAAAAACGAAATCACAAATGAGTAACCAAATATGGAATAGGAACCCATATATGAAATATAAGCTTAAATCAACATAACAATAACAAAAATGGACATTAATATCGTTGAGATCAATTGAATGAATATAACATATTGTGATGAATGAAAGAAGTTACATAATTACTTTCAAAAGTCACAGATCTAAGTATCAAACTCTGGACCAGCACAATCATAATGTGCCCAGAGCCCACACATCAAGCATATTCCATAATTAGACATTTTGACAATTTGGATTTCAGACAATTTGGATTTCAGACAATTTGGATTTTTATACAAGTTTTAACACTTCTGAATATTTTTTCAAGTCACAATATTTTAATGACAAAAGATCACAAAATGGTGAAATAAACATAATACCGATATACTAAATAGTATAACACTTATGCATACAAACATAACAGCTGGTAATACTCATTTACTTTCCACTTTTTAAAATTTTCTTCACGACAACAAAACAAAACACGCCTGCCACACGTTAGGCGTTTGCGCAACTGACTCGATGGTGTGAGTGCGATAGTAAGTAGACCGAATGAAACAGAAGATGGTCGAATGTTCCGTTTATTACTTATAGTTTTGGGGAAATGAAGGTATTCCATATTAGGATACCATTTCATATTTGGTGACTTTCCTCTACGGGTAGTCAAGCTGCCGTTAAAGCACAGAGTTTCTACGTCATTGACTCAAAGCTGATTTGGGAGTGCCGGAACAACCTCGATGTGGTAGGCAAAAAGAATAAGGTCTTTTCAATCTGGGTTCCTGGTCATTTGGAAATCGTAGGAAATGAAGAGGCCAATACACTTGCCAGAAAGAGCGCACAAACGCCACTGACTGGCCCAGAACCCTTCTGCGGTATAGGAAAATGCACCTAAAAGGAGGAGTTTATGGTAATGGGAAAACCGAAAGGGAAAACTGTGGCGGAATCTCCCAGGGATGGATCACTCCAAGAAGTTCCTCCAGAACTTTAAAACTGCTAGATCCAAAAAATACCTGGATCTAAGTAAGAACCAACTGCTCCTACTACCGGCTTTATCACAGGAGATCGTCGCCGAAAGAAGCATCTGTTGAGAATGGGTTTATCGGACACTGTCGAGTGTAGATTCTGTAGCGAGGAGGAAGAAACTCCTATTCAACTGGTTACGGAATGCTATGCCATTGTAAGCCAAAGGAAAGAGTGCTCTGGACAAGAAACTTGTAGGTTGGGGAGTTATCCTCGTTGAAGCCGTCCCAGATACTGGATCTCATCAAATCTCTGGAACTGGAAGGCGAGCTGTAAAGGCATCATGATAAAAACTCTGTTAGGGGAACAATGGACCTTAAGGGGCCGTTATACTTTGGCCTACGGCACCGATTCTCCATTCGAAAGATGCCTTTCATTCATCCAAGTTCGCGCCCTCAATTTTCCACCTGAAAGCTTGATTTTTTTCTGGAATTCTCCTGGAATTTCAGACAATTCTCTGCGATTTCACACTTTCTGGAAGTCTTTTCAGTGTTTTCAGTTTTTTGCATCAATTAAGCGCCTATCCAAATGGAATTTTTTTGAAATATAGAAATTCGATTTGTCGAGGGCACTCCAATGAATTTTCTAGAAAAAAAAAAGATGAACAACCGCTGAAAAACTATAAAGAAGTCAATCTTCATAGATTCTCAAATTCAACCCGATTTTTTCATGCGAAAAAATGATTTTTTTTTGAGAGGAGAAATTGGAGTGCCCTCAAGACATCCTTCAACTTCAATTTAAAGAAGTTTTCAGGTGGAAAATTGAGGGCGTAAACTTGGAAAAATGAAAGGCACTTTTTGTATGGGGAATCGGTGCCATAGCCGTCGGCCAAAGTATAACGGCCCCTTAAGGTCGCAGTGTACCCTTTATCACTATAAACTATCCAATAGGCGGACGAAGTTGAAATCTAACGATTTTCGGGAAAAATCCAATCTATCGAATGGAATGAAGTATCTGTATGCATTGCGTACCAAGTTCAACTCGATAATTAGGCAGTTCTACCACCAGATCCTCATCTGGAAAATCGAGTGCACTCCCAGTGCACACTACCAATTCCCCACCAATTAGATCAACCCGAGTGAATATACCTGGTGTCCATTACAGCTGTTGCCACGGATGAGGGGAGTTCATGAATAAATTCAAGCTTCGATGCTAATCTTCATGCTCTGACTATCCTAATTTCGGCTGCCTCTGCCTGTGTAGACCACTCGGGGCAATGATGTAATTACGGCGAGATAACTTCTGAGAAATCAAGTCGGTGGCTGTGAAATTTGAGTTACGATACACATTCTGGAATTTTACGATGTGAATGGACTGCATTTTTTAGGAGAAAATGGGTGGATTCTTTATGGGTGAGAAGGCTTTTGGGAGCGACTCAAGACGAAGCGGATGAATGTTGGTTTGATATTGTCAAATTTGGATGTCTGTATTTTTGTTTACAATCTACAGACACAACAAGCGTTTCATGAAGATTCGAGATCTAGAATCCAGGCAACTTTTCAGGAAATTGGGACGCCTTCTGTTACTTCTTTGAGAAGTTGCTGAGAGCTCTATCTATCTCCCTAAAATGTCCGCCATCAGAGAACTCCCAGCGAAGTCTTAGCGATATCCTACATGGAAATTTTCAAACAAGTCCCACTGAGAGTTATGTGGGAAACTGGCATACACCTCCCTTGGCGAGTACTTTGGGAACTTCTAATTAATTTCTTTTATTGAGGTCTATAAGAGCTCGCATGAAAAGTGAATACGGCAATTTTGCTTGTTTACGAAGCCGTTCAATCTGAAATGAATTTATCACTAGACACAATTTTTCGATGAAAAGTTGATCAACTTCAAGCTGTTCTAGGTCTCTAGGACTCAATCAGCAGACAAACGATGCTTATTTCAGTCGAGTGGCTTTAGTTCTTGAACCATTTGGATCTTGTATGGGTGTAGATCTTTACGCAAATTTTTTCATGTGGTGAATCCAACTTGTTGTGAACGTTGACGAATGGACAAATCTGGATCTTCATTAATACTTTCACTTACAGCAGCCATGGTTTAGTCTGTACGTACAGTTCTTTGTCTCTTTCAATCAAACAAACTATCGGGAATCGGACAATATTTATTTTCTTTTTCATAAATTCCATTGCTCAGTTATCAAGGCTACAAAAATGATATAATATTTTTCAACATAAAAAAAACAGTCGGTATATCATAACCTCAAAAATTGAAAAATTAAAAATTAAAAAGTTACAAAGACTGACACATATTGAAAGTGAAAAGCAATCAACGAAAATCACCTTTGAATATTCATTTACGGAGAAACCGCATATAATTGAAAGTATGTAGGTACGTCACAATATAATAATAAATGATTTGAAATATATGGTGGAGATTATTATATTGCGACGTACTTTTAATTATATGCGGTTTCTCCGTAAATTAATATTCAAAGGTGGTTTTCGTTGATTGTTTTTCTCTTTTGATATGTGTCAGTCTTTGTAACTTTTTAATTTTACAATTTTTGAGGTTATGATATGATACCAACTGTTTTTTGTATGTTAAAGAATATTATATCATTTTTGAGCCTTGATAAAGGAGCAATGATGCTACCGAAACGTTGGCTGAAGAATTTATGAGGGAGAGAATAAATATTGTCCGATTCTCGATAGTTTGTTTGATTAATTATTCAGGGTGTTTGGAGGGTGAGTAGCCGTAGGTAAATGGTGGATAGGTGATGCTCTTGGCTACTTGTTGCGCCTAATGAAATAACATTTTGCCCAAAGTTCAAAGTGATATAATTTTTTTGCCATTTTTCTAGAAATTAACCATTTTTCTCATTAGAATTTTTTGAATTTTTCTAAATTTAATGCTCGAGATGCCTACAAATTGTTTTAGTTTTTTAGTCTAGTCTTGTCTTATTCAGATTGAATCATATAATTTCATACAAACGTCTTCAAAAAACCTGACAGCGTCGTTTCAAACATAAAGATGAAAAAAAAAATGATGTTGTGTCCACTTTACAAAGTGAAATAAAAAAAAACTACAGTGTTTTAAAATGGTTTTAAAAACTCCTCTAGTTAATATTTTTTTTTTTTTCATTTTGATGTTTGATACGACGCTGTGAGGTTTTTTGGAGAAGTTCATATGGAATTATGATTCAATCTGAACTTTTGGTCTCGTCCATAAAGACCTAGTTTATGTACTCCTTACAGAAATAGCTATCATTCCATATTCATGTTATTGTTCCGGACCTATCTCTTTTTTCTCTAATGTGTATTTGAACAAGTAGGTACTGGAAATGCACTTCAAATTCTCGGTCTTGTGATCTTTCTTGTCTGCTTGAGAAAATCTACAAAAATTAATATGACAAGTTCGAAAAAACTTAACAAGGTCAGACTTTTCTGTACCCATCCGAATTATCTAGACTACAGATTGAATGGATAGAAATTATGAAAAACAAAGAATTTTACTCTCCTTGAGAAATAGCTGAAATTGCGAAGTAGCATAAGTTCTCATGAAAACATTTAGGTGTCACAGAAGTTCATTAGAATCAAAAATTTGAAAGATCAACTTGGTTTAGTATTTAACAATTGAACAAATCAATAGTGAAATATTATAGTGACTATTCCACTCACTTTAAAAACTGACCAATCACAGTCCAAAGACAGCTCGTATTATCGCGATAATACCAACTGTCTCTGAATTTTGATTGGCCTGACAGCTTCGGTGTTTTCAACGATTCAACCAATAGAACTATAAGTTCTATGATGTGATGGAACTATGGAAACGGTTTGACAACTAATAAATATAAATTGTAGACGTCAACATGAGTCGCTTCGGTGAGATTTCGAACGAAGATATCAACCAAAATATCGATATAAATATACCAAGAAATACAAAAAAATCAAAATCTTATATATGGAGACAATTCATGACATTCTGCGGGGAACGAAACTACAAGCTAGATGCAGATAATACTAATGAAAAACTAGCGTTCATTTTGAAGGACTGGGCATTCAATATGAGACGAATTGATGGCACTGATTACAAACAGAGTGTAATCAAAACTATATGGAATACCACTGCAAAATTGGTGCAGGAAAAATATTTCGAGGAATACCAGAGAATTCTGGATCCTTTTAGAGATATAATGTTCAATGAGGCGAGAGCGGCTCGTGATAGTAAAAGAAAGATTTTACAAGTTCAACCCGAAAAACGGAAGATTAGTTCTGTAGCTCTGACTTCCGACGAACATAAAAATATGTGTTTGCAATGGGATGAGGACACGCCGGAGGGACTTCAAAAAAAGTTTTATCATATAGCTGCAGTTGAACTAGCTTGGAGAGGAAACGAAGCAGCTTTCGCCATGTTGCATTTTTTCAAAGAAGAATTGGACAACAAAGGCTATTTGACGAATAGGCTTGCATATAACCCTATATTCTCCAAAACTCGCCAAGGTGGAGATAAAAACTGTGCAGATACTAAATGGCTGGCCCAAAATTTAAAAAATCCTGAATTGTGTCCTGTGAGATTATACCGAAAACTAATATCGAAAAGGGGTGTTATCGCTAATGACAGGCTTTTTCTCACTGTTAATGGCAAGTGGAATAAATATAATGGTAGTAACTGGTATAAAAATTGTCCGATCGGCATTAATAAAATATCGCAATGGACAAGACTGTCTGCAGAAAAGATAGGATTGGACACTAAAAAAGTAAAAATAACAAATCACTCTAATCGTGCCACTGCAGTTAGTCAGTTACTAAAATCTGGCGTAAGTGAACAAGAAACCATGAAAATCACTGGACATGGAAATTCGAACTCAATGAAACCGTATATACAGCTGAGTACCGAACATCATCAAAATATAGTGAATACTTTCAGAAATACTCCAACTACATCAAGCAACAACCATCCACCTAATGCTGCTAGTACTATTCAAAATTTTTACAATTGCACAATTTATAATAATTATAGTCGAGAATAAGGTATTTTGTTCGTATTTATGAAAATTGTTTATTGTTAAGCATATCGCATAATAATTGTTACAAATTATTTCAGTTTGTGATACCTTCTTGGAATAAATTCATTATTATTGCATGTTTTTCAATGCTTCCTCTCGAATGTGAAGTTTCTGACCTTTCATTTTGTTCGTGAAATAGTCTTATAAAATATCACACGAGATTGAATTTACCTCATAAGTCTATCTCTTATTTCCAAACTCAAATGAGTTGCTTTAAGGAAACACCACTCGTCCTTCGGACTCGTGATGTTTCCAAGCAACTCATTTTCGTTTGAAAATAAATCGATAGACTTATCACGGAAATTCAATCTCTTGTGATATTACTACTGACAATATACAAAAAGAATGGAATGTATAAGAAAGTGGACCAGTTTGAAATTTCACCCACATATTCAGTACCTCATTTAGATCTCAACTAACATCACTTGAAATGATCTAAGATTCATAGATCCTCTTTGATATTACGATATATCTAAACAATATCGAGCCCCTCCGACACATCTACGCAATAGATGAACGAAAGTTGTAGATGTGATTAAATCGAAACGAAGGTCTTTCCCCAGATGCTAATCACATTATTTGTTTTTACGTTCGTTATATACCTGCCAAAACAATTATTTGTTTTTTGTTATTTTCAACTCTTGGAATCCGCAATGTGAATTTTTTATTCTGGGAGCACTCAAGATATCTGTTGCGTCATATTTTCAGAAGAAATGGCCAGTTTTGACATTTGTCTTCATTTATATTGCATTCATATAAAACTTTACTTATTTGTCATTACATTCACGGAGCTTTTTTTATTAAATATACTTTTTGCATTAATTCTATTTATTTCTTGTTTCATGACGTTTTATGGACAAAATGACATATACAGTGAACTGACAAAATGACATAGGTATTTCAGCTGAATTAACCGTATCTACCGGACAACACTGAGACCATTCATCCCAGGCTCCATCACCAAACAATGAGCCAGTACTTGTCTTAACATATTCGTCTGCGGCTTATAAAGGCAATGCATCCCAATAGGTTAAGATGCATTGATGATCCTATGAGGAGGTTCCTCCAATCCCTAATGGACCATTTATAAGTAGACCTGGCAAACGTGAGCCGAAGACACGATAAACATACTTAGTTTCAACTTCTACACCTAATATGATTGTCAAATCAAAAAATGAGCCCATACCTCCTCCAAAGAAAAGGAGACACGTCCCTAGGGCTTTATTTGAAAAAGACAATGAAGAAGAAAATCTTCCTAGGAACTTTCGAGATGATGAAGACGACTGTTCATCTGTCTATCGTTATGACTTTTTTTCCAATTCAGATCGGAAAAAAACAGTGTTCTTCAGGATAAGCCCTGGAAAAGACTGGTTACGATGCATGCATTGGTTGTATTGGGCTCACGCATTTTATGCTGATGTTCCTAAAAGAACCAAGCATTTCATTGGTGAACTTTGTCAGTAGTTTTGTAACTATAAGTGGAAAAATACAGTTGTCTATTGTCGGTATGTCATTTCGTCCATAGCATGCGGACGAAATGAATGTCGTTTATCCCAATATATCAAAGAATATTTTATTTTTTGGTACTTTTATTACATGAAAGTTGATTGGATTTCAGAAAGAAAGGACCAAAGATTATAGGTGTATAATTTGACATTACTTTCATCCACTACCAACAAGTTATGCCTCTGAAATAATTTCCTATGTCATTTTGTACGCACTTCCCCTATTATTCGACTAGGAAAATCACCCAAATCATCCAATGCATAAGATGATTACCAAATTCCAAAGAGACAATACAGTGGGGAAAAATGTGTACAAAAAAATAAAGTAAGGGTCTTGAATATTTCAATCTGACTGATGCATTCTATTGGAGAAACTGCCCTTGATTGTTTTCTTTTTTCGGGACGCTCTGTATAAGCAGAAACAATTCATGTTTAGGTACCCTGTCTTCAGGAAAAAAATCGTTTTTGAACCATGCCTCTAGGTGTCATAGTCCACAAGCAAAGTGTGTTAGTTCTGGAGATCCCAACACTCGGTTAAGCAAGAAACCTTGTCGTCAAACTCTCATTATAGAACGAACGCTCGGATATTGAAATTCTCTGAGATGATTTTTGAAATATTCACTCGATTCGAAATCTGTATATGACTTTTCTATGACAATTTCGATCATTTATGAATTTTACTGTGACTCCTCGAGAATAGATATTCCTTTGGTAAAAGATACATACAGAGATGGTAATAATAAACTACAATCGAGATTTCTAGCACTATCCGGACATGAGTGCTTCTACAAGTCTATAAAAACCTTCACTTCGCCACGGGAAAAGTTTGGGACTGATCATATCTCCTCAGTATCTCTGCCTGGGCCACTTAAACAGCAATAAAAACAACACTGATCTCGCCTGCATGATATATAGTCGCCTGTAAGAGCCATACATCATTTTGCTTTTATCTCAACGAAAACCCAAACGTGGGTGATGAAAGTTTTCGATGAAATCAGCCCAGCAAATATTTATTTTGCAGGCAATTGTGGGAAATTACAAGCGACTTAACTGTATATCCCTTTGAAATTGTGAGAGAATTAGGCATGGGAGACAATGTTATAATAGCGGCTTTGGCGGCTTTCTCATACATTAATACACCTTTCAATTACATCATAACTGCGGTGAGAAATATATTGATGATATTGCTAGTTGGAAACTGGTTTTAATACACCTCAAAATTGAATAGAGAACATGAGAAGAGCAATAAAATTCTACATTTTGGGAATGAACGGTTCTTTATTGTTTGTGGGAGTTTCTTTCATGTACGAACGATTCAGATTGATGCGTAGATGTGTATATTATGGTTGATGATTGATGGAACAAGTCAGAATTGAAATATGTGTCCGGATAACTCGCATAGGGAAGGGTTCCGCACAATACAATGTTTGAAATTCATCATTCACTCAAGCCCACTCCCTCAAATCAAAAAGTCTCGAGTGCAAAATCTGAGTTTTCAGGAAATTGGCTGAAATAGTAGGATTATGATTTTACCAAAATCAATTATTTCATTTTATACATGGATTATTTATCATTCAATAAAGTCCTCCTTGTTAAATGTTTTCGAGTTAAATTTGAATTGTACAATATCCGAATTTTTGGGAATTTGCTTTTGCCAATATATATTATTCTCTAAACTAACGGTGGGTTTCACAAAGCGTAATCACCGGTGATCTAGAATCAACTCGATTTAACAGTTCAAAAATCAGAGAGTCAAGCTGTTGATCTCGGATCAGCGGTGATTACGATTTGTGAAACCCACCGTTAAGGGTGTTTCGAATTGTGCGGTTGTTTTCAAGAATAAATGAAATATAGATGGCGCACTAAATTCGTCTCGGTATTTTGACATTTAAGAAGTGTGATGTATGACATTCATAAAAATGACTTCATACACGATACAACAACGCGTTCAAATTTTTTAATTATTTTATGAAAATCAGCGTTTTATGGAAAATGTTTTCAGAAAATTACGCGAATTTTATGGTTTACATAATCGTCCATCTGAAAGCACTATTGGTCGAATTATTAACAAATTTCAAGAGTGGAAAGGCCAAAAAAGTGGAAAACACAGTCATAGCGGTCGTTCACAAGAAAATATTGATTTGGTTCGTGAAAGTGTTCCTGAAGACTCTGAAATGTCCATTAGACGACGTTCACAACAAGCTGGACTCAGAGGGTCCAAAACATGGCGGATTCAGCTCTCATGGCATAAAAGGTTCAAATAACACAGGAACTAAAGCCATTAGATCATTTAAAACGTCGTTCATTTGTCTTTTTCATCAATAAACAACCAGCTGATTTTTTTCAACAAATCATGTTTTCTGATGAGGCACATTTGGAACTTTCTGGCTATGTTAATAAACAAAATTGTCGTTTCTGGGGTGAGGAAAATCCACGAATTATTCATGAGAAACCTACGCATCCTGAACGAGTCACTGTTTGGTGTGCATTATGGTCAGGTGGTGTGATTCTACTTCACTTCTTTGAAAATGCTGCTGACGCTGTAACTGTCAATGGTGATCGATCCGTCGAATGATAATCGAATTTTTGTGGCCCGAATTAATGAATATTGATCTAGAGGTCATTTGGTTTCAGCAGGCTGGTGCTACACCTCCCTTTCCAAATGACACAATTGATTTATTGAGACAAACATTTCCTGGACGAATAATTTCCAGAAACAGTGATGTCAAGATCATGTGATTTTACACCGTTAGACTATCTTCTTTAGGGTTATGTCAAAAATTAATTTTCGTACATAAATGTCATAACTGATTCTTCAATTACCAATAAAAATTTTTTGAAAATTAATAAAAATTATGAGTTTTACTTAAAAAAAACGTGCCCACGCGCCCTTTATGTTTAAAATTCACTCAAGCCCACTCCCTCGATTTAAAAAAGTCTCGAGTAAAAATAAGAACAGTGCAAATTCTGAGTTTTCAGGTAATTGTTTTGAGTAAAGCCCATGATTTCATCAAAAACAATGATTCGAATGTGTACATTGAGTTTTCATAATTCCATAAAGCTGAGTCCCACCTGTTAAATATTTCCGAGATAAACTTGAATTTTACAATATCTGAATCTTTGAAGAGACTGCTTGCAATAATCTGAATTTGCTTTTGCCAATATCTATTAATATCTGAACTTTATTTGAAATTCATCATTTAGGACTCAAGCCTGCTTCCTCAAAAAGTCTCGAATAAAAATTAAAAATTAGGACAGTGTAAAATCTGAGTTTTCTGGAAATTGGCTTGAGACACCAGGATTTGATTTCACCAAAATCAATGATTCTGATGTGAACATGGATTACCCATCATTCAATAAAGCCAAGTCCTGTTGAGTTTGAATTTCACAATATCTGAATTTTTGATGAGGAAGAAAGAATCCTTTGGTCAAAAAAGTTGCAAAGTGAGGAACTAGCCTCATTGAAAACTTTTCACATATTGGATTTCATCAGATCTCTGTATTTGGAAATGAAGCAGTAAAGTGCGTGGTGAGCACAGCTCTTTTAGGAGGCATAAAAGTTGGTCCATCTTTTTCCATAATTAGAGACTTTTGGGCAAAACAATCACGTTCTTGTCCATAGGAATATGCACGCAAAACGGATATATCGGGTAATTTTTTTAGAGTGATAAAACTTCAAATTGAAATACAAACATTTAAATTAAGATTGAAGCCACGTTTTTTTATTCGAAAGATAATTTTATGACATTTATGTTTTAATAGTTATTTAATCAACTAGTATATTAATGACAGCGATTAACGGTCGAAATATTTTAACGCGTGAGCGGAGCGAGCGCGTTAATGTTTGAGACCATTAATCGCTGAATTAATAAACGAGTTGATTACAAGATTTTTCCGTCGACCTCATCACGAATTGAATATGAATTCTCGATAGAAATGAATTTTCATTTTGCATAATAGACAAATCTGACATAATGTGAATTTCTATGTTCATTTCGATATATTAATATTTATGCTCCCTATGGAACAATTCGAAAAATTCATAGAGGGAATATTGGACATGTTGTGACATTCTGAATAGTTTACATTTAGTTTGCATTTATATCATTACCTATGATATCCCATAAGGAACGTGTGGAGAAAGTGGAGGTTGAAGTATTATCTACTTTGCAACTTGTATCACCTGAAATTTCTTCTGCAGTCTATTTTATTTTGAATGGAGTTGTCAATTTACCCTTCTGCGACAGATATTTTCTTCTGTACGTACAGTTCTTTGTCTTGTTATGGTGGTTGTTGTATCGAGTAGAGAAAATGTTGTCCGAAATCTATCGATAGTTCACGCTCTATAAGTTTGGCTACTAGAACACTGATTTCGAAAATAAATTTCAACAATTTGTAAACGTTGTTGCGGCGTGAGTCTTTTCATGAAAATTTGTCAATGCTTACTGAACAGAAATGTCATATCACAGTAATCCCTATCGAAAATTCTTTCACCCTAAAAAAACACCCGTTATTTCAAAAACAAGGCAGATTGACCATAATCGGATATAACCCATCAGAACTCCAACAACCCTAGCGGCCTCATCTCAACAGCTATCAATTCATAATCTGGCAGATGAATGGAATATGTGTTCCATCAATCCAAACCTTCCGCTTCACATTTTTCCATTTGTCGAATATAACGCTTCTCAAGATTGCCCTCACGTAGAGCTTTCGTTAAATTACATTGAAGGCGTTTTTACCTGGCAATTCACATCGTCATTATTCGTATTACCTAATTCATAAATCAATTTGTTGGTTTCGTCAGATACCTTATTTGTTGTTCTGAGATTGATATACAGGCTGTATGGGATATGAAAAGGTAAGATGACACTGCAGTTCCTTTCGCGGTTTTGGTGATGAATGAACGTATCGGAGTTACGTTTACAGTTATCGTTTTGAAGATACTTCGTGTTGAATTCATTTAAGATATGAATTCAGGTTCCAATCACAGTTTGCATTCATATAATACCATGAGAGTGTTGCAATTTTAGGGTATTTTTAAGAGTTGTTGAGCTACGCAGAGATAAACGGCAGACTCCACTATAGTTTTTCTCGAATTACTGTTGCAATTGTTTCAGTCAACTGGGCACGAACAAAATATGTTAAAAGTAGATCGTGAACCTTTCTTTACAATCCCAGGTAATAATGGTGCTTTGTAGGGAATCTAAATATTGGTATTGGTATAGGCAGATGCACCTATCAGAGAGAGTTTTTGCATATGAAGAAACTGAAAGAGGAGCACCACTTGTTATACAGGGTGGCCCACCCCAGACGAGGTTCTCATTTTGAGGCATTGAATGAAGACATTTTAGGAATTTTTCTCGTGAAATGTACAGGACAATCAGATTGACAATTTAAAATTGTTTTCACATATACAGGGTGTTCGATAACAAAGATATAGACCATAGTTACACTTTTTTAAATTTAATACCCTATATATGAATTCAAAAATTGAATGGCAAGCTCAAATAATGATGAGTTTATAAAGAACATTTTATGCATTAGATGAACCATTGTAGAGAAAATGGCGAAAAATCGAAAATAAGGAGTATTTTTAATTTGCAATTAATGAATATACCCTTCAAGCCAACGAGACAGACAATGTTTTTTCGTGTAGACATATTGGCTACCCTTATGCAGAGGAAAAAAATTTAACTCTGGAATATACTGATGAGTGATCATAATTAATGTTCAAACATTAACTACAAATAATGGTCAAAAACTATCTTATTTCAAATGGCACACCCAGTATTTCTGTACCTTGAACGTGAAAATTAATATCGAAACTATCTTCATTGGGTTTCCCTATACCTAAACCTAATAGTTTTTCAGTAATTTTCGATTTTTAATTCAACTAGTTGACCTACTATTATGATAAGCGATATTCATAGAAATACTTGGAAATATTTGTGGGGAAATGCTCACAATATTATTTGAAATCTGAAAAACTCATATGAAGATCTCATTAATGGTGTTGCGGTCAAGCAAGATTTATTATTCCTTTATAAATGATTATCAACTGTTTTTCTGATTATCAATTCTTTTCCAAATTATTTTCAAATTAATTTCGCCTAGAAGGTATTAAGAGTCATTATTATTCAATCTTTTCAGGTACATGCCCTTAAATTTTTCTTTATTCCTATCGTTCCCATCGTCTGAGCAAATATTTTTTTAAATGAATCGTTTGTTACATAATTCTTTGAACGTATGGCATAACTTCAAAACTTCGGAATAAAGAAAAATTTAAGGGCATGAACCGGAAAAGATTGAATGATAATGACACTTAATACCTTCTAGGCGAAATTAATCTGAAAATAATTGAAAAAATAACTGATATTCAGAAAAACAGTAGATAATCATTCATAAAGAAATAATAAATTTTGCGTGACGGCAACACCATTATTGAGATCTTCATATGAGTTTTTCAGATTTCAAATAATATTGTAAGCATTTCCCCACAAATATTTCCAAGTATTTCTATGAATATCGCTAATCATAATAGAAGGTTAACTAGTTGAATTAAAAATCGAAAATTACTTGAAAACTATTAGGTTTAGGTATAGGCAAACCCAATGAAGATAGTTTCGATATTAATTTTCACGTTCAACAAGGTACAGAAATACTGGGTGTGCCATTTGAAATAGGAAAGTTCTTGACCATTATTTGTAGTTAATGTTTGAACATTAATTATGATCACTCAGTATATTCCAGAGTCAAATTTTTTCCTTCTGCATAAGAGTAGCCAAGATGTCTACACGAAAAAACATTGTCTGTCTCGTTGGCTCGAAGGGTTTATTCATTAATTGCAAATTAAAAATACTCCTTTTTTTTTTCGATTTTTCACCATTTTTTCTACACTGGTTCTTCTAAGGCATAAAGTGTTCTTTATAAACTCATCATTATTTGAGCTTTCCATTCAATTTTTGAATTCATATATAGAGTATTCCATTTGAAAAAGCGTAACTATGGTCTATATCTTTGATATCGAACACCCTGTTTATGTAAAAACAATTTTAAATTGTGCATCTGATTTTCACGAAAAAAAAATTTTCAAAATGTCTTCATCTACTGCCTCAAAATGAGAACCGCGTCTGGGGTGGGTCACCCTGTATATTTTACTCTCGATTTTACGATCATTCTCTCGAAAAAAAATTACTTACGATAAGGCCCAGTTTTGATCTATTCTTAATTGCAAATCAGATCTGGATGAACCTAAATTCAGTCCTCAAATTACGAGGAATTATGAATGGTCCAGGTTTTTCTGTACAGATCAAACTGGAGCCTGGGAAGTACCTAATTGTGGCGCCAATTACCTTGTTACCAAAATAAACATCCGAATGCCGACTGAAACAATTACATCCCAATATATGTAGCTTGTAACCCTTCATTACTTCTCATTATATGTGAGAACAAAAACGGTGGCCCCACACAAAGTACACCCCACTTTTCCACCAGCAAAGCCTGATTACAACCCACAAATATAGTTATTTTCGTAATAAAGCGTTGCATGGGAAATGCAAGGTTTTCATTATATAGATATTAAAGTAATTGGCAGTTCGGATAGTGATAATGGTGAATAACTATGTTTTTCCTGTGATGTCCGACTGGTGGAGTATAAGGAGATAGTTAATAGCATGTTCATCTAATATTTCTTGCACGCCTTGGAAGTAGTTTGTTCAATTAATGAAATTGTGTAATTTATTATGGTTGATGCCACAATATATGTGCGAAGCTGATGCCCGTTTCGTGACAGTGATTGTGCCTTATCGACTCTTTTGTTTGGAGTGTCGGCTTTTACAAGCAAAATGTAAAGTATAGCTTTAGAAGAGCCATCTTCATGTTGAATAGATTCGAAGACCTGAATTTGATTTCAACGATACAAACTGAGCAATAACTTCAGAAACGGTAGGGCACTTTCCATATTCCATCATGTCCCTAAATATGAGCTCATGATTTTATCTTGACGAAGGCTCGGACAGGCGATGCCTCAGCATCTCTCCACCCAGGTCTTGAGACAAATCAGCCTGACACCGTCCCGACATACAGATTATTTTCGATTTCTTCCTTGCGTTTTATGAGGAAACTTGATCCGAAAATCAACAGCTCTATTGCTTTCAATGTCAAAATATTTTATTACTCAACATATTCTCCTCTTAATTGAATATATTTATTACAGCGAACTTGCAACGTCTCTAGACCTTTTGCTCTGCAAATCAGTCCTCCACAGCTTTTATTACTTTCTCGTTGAAAGAAAATTCACGACCTTTTAAACTTTTTTCCGTTGAGGAAAGAGATGATAGTTGGACGGAGCGAAATCTGGTGAAAAGGGGGGTGTTCTAACCCTGAATCACGAATTTTTGCATGGCAACATGAGATTTGTGTACTGGGGCGTTGTCCTGTAAAAACAAAACACCTTTGGATAGCTTTCCGCGTCTTTTCTCTTTAATTTTTTCCCGTAGAGTGGTCAGTAATGTCGAATAGTAATCTCCAGTTATTGTTCTACCCTTATCCAAAAAATCAATCATGATAACTCCATGACAATCCCAAAAAACTGAAGCAAGAACTTTTCCAGCAGATTTTTGGACACGAAACTTCTTAGGTTTTGAAGAACCAGAGTGTCGCCATTCCATCGATTGTTACTTTGTTTCTGGATCGTAGAAATGTACCCAAGTCTCATACATAGTAACAATTCGGTTTAAGAAGTCTACATCGTTTTCAAATCGAGCACAGATCGAACGAGATGCTTCTACTCTTGCGCACGCTTTTGGTCAACATTCAAACATTTGGGGATCCATTTTGCAGAAATTTTTCTCATGTCCAAATTGACGTGAACTATAGTATAACCGCGTTCGTATGAAATCTTCAGTGCTTCAGATATCCGTTTCAGCCCAATTCGACGGTCTGATAAAATCATGTCATGAACTGCATCGATATTTTCGGGAACTGACACAGAAACTGATGGCCTTCCCGATCGGTCATCATCTTCAATGGAAAATTTACCTTTTTTGAAGCTTGCAATTTTTCAAGGCCGCATACGAAGGACATTGATCACTAAGGGTATTAAGCATATCTTCGTAAATCTGCTTACCTCTTAACCCTTTTAAATACAGTTACTCGATGATGGCTCGATACTCCAATTTTTCGATTTTTACAATTTCGGTGGACATCCTTTTTTTTAAATTTATTGCTTATATGTGGTTTCCTTGTTTGACGTCGAACTCTACACTGACACTTCTAAAAAGTTATTGTTCGTTGATATGGTATCGCAATACTTAATACTTTGTTTATGCATGGAACTGGTTTAGGCTAACTAGATATCAATACATCCTCGTATCTGATGGTTGCTAATAACCCCATGTTTCTCCAAACCAACGATGCTGTGCATGATACGGTTTTTAAAGCTGCTACCCAATAAACATACGCACACACACGTGTATTACACGTTTATCTACCGTTGCAAAGACGTTGATTAGACGTGACTCGTTGAATTTTGTATCAACTTAACTTTGATTCTATGTTCGACATATGTAGAGGTATAATAAAACGCGTTGATACAGCTACCATTATGAAACATGTCCTTATCGTGCTTCGTCAACGTATATGCATTAAGAATTATGAGAAGTTGAACATGTTACTATTTAGAATTATCTGCATCTACAGAAATTCTTGACTCAATTCATGAGCCAAAATTGTATTCAGCACGGAAAATGTTATAACTTCAGAACCATTCAAGATTGCAGACTCTGCCTATTATATTTTGTGGAATAACTACCTGTATCTAGAATTAGGTTAATTTCAGAAGGCGTTCATGAGGTCGACACTCTCTTTTTGCTCGCACCTCGTACAGAAGAGACCTAAACGTTCGTAAGGTGCACCCTCTCCAATCGTTTCGTAATCTGGTCCTATTCTCCTCGAGAATCTCGTCCAAATCGGCTTCCTCAACGAGTTAATTGTATAATCAAAATAATAAATGAATGAAAATGATTCAGCGGATTCTTTTTTCCTTTTTGGAAAGCGAAACGTCTTGAGGTAGACTCTAATTATACATTTGCAAATTCGGCAATTGGCATCGGACGATGATTTATGTACCATCCGTGCCGACCTTTGTTTACGTTATGGATTTCGCTCTGGAGGATCGTAATCATGTGATAGTAATCTGAGGCTTCTTCTCATGCCCTAAGTGCCTCTTGGAATAATAGGTGTCTTGGTGTGCGAGAGGCTTTTGGAATTGGATTGAAAGGCCGGGAATTGGATCAACTTTCCTTACTTATTAATCTTTTCGTTATGATGACTCAATGAAACTTTCAGTAACCAAGAATTCATATCACATTCAGTTATTGCGACCGTTTTAGGTTTTTCAGCGGAGTTCTGTACCTTCAACTTTTTCCAGTTTTCACTGAAGATCTGTGTCGTATCGAAAAATATTCCTAATTTCCGTTTTGATAGGGATGGTGAAGGCTACTGAAAATTCATGAAAATAAACAGAGCAATCCATTTGAAAAATCACCAGTTTGTTAAATATCGTTCTTTGGAAAACCATTTATCGTGTGTTTTTTTTATAGTGATAGATTTTGCGATAGGGATAACTGTGATTTGGGGGAAGTTACGAGGATATATTGAAAAATTCTTAGCCTACTATAGAACCAAACAAAATTTCAATGTCAAAATATTTTATTACTCAACATATTCTCCTCTTAATTGAATACATTTATTACAGCGAACCTGCAACTTCTCTAGACCTTTCAAAAAAAATGTTTCTTCTTGCTCTTCAAACCAGTCCTCCACAGCTTTTATTACTTCCTCGTTGGAAAAAAATTTACGTCCTTTTAAACTTTTTTCAGTTGAGGAAAGAGATGATAGTCGGACGAAGCCAAATCTGGTGAATAAGGGAGGTGTTCTAGTAATTCTAACCCTAAATCACGAATTTTTTGCATGGCAACATGAGATTTGTGTACTGGGGTGTTGTCCTGTAAATACAAACACCTTCGGATAGCTTTCCGCGTATTTTCCCTTTAATTTAGTCCCCTATAGTGGTCAGTTATATCGAATTGTAATCTCCAGTTATTGGTTATTATCCAAAAAATCAATCATGATTACTCCATGACAATCCGAAAAAACTGAAGCAAGAATTTTTTCAGCAGATTTTTGGACACGAAAGGTCTTGGAGGACCAGAGTGTCGCCATTTCATGGATTGTTGCTTTGTTTCTGGATCGTAGAAATGTACCCAAGTCTGATCCATAGTAACAATTCGGTTTCAGAAGTCTACATCGTTTTCAAATCGAGCACAGATAGAACGCGATGCTTCTACTCTTGCACGCTTTTGGTCAACATTCAAACCATTGGGGATCCATTTTGCAGAAATTTTTCTCATGTCCGAATTGACGTGAACTATATGATGAACGCGTTCGTATGAAATCTTCAGTGCTTCAGATATACATTTTAGCCCAATTCGACGTTCTGATAAAATCATGTCATGAACTGCATCGATATTTTCGGAAACTGACACAGAAACTGATGGCCTTCCTGATCGGTCATCATCTTCAATGAAAAATTAACCTCTTTTGAAGATTGCAGGCCAATGTTTCATGGTCGCATACGAAGGACATTGATCACCAAGGGTATTAAGCATATCTATAAGTGGGGAGTTATCCTCCTTGAAGCCGTCCCAGATTCTGGATTTCATCAAATCTCTGGAACTGGAGGGCGAGCTGTAGGAGGCGCGATGATAACAGCTCTGTCAGGGGGCACAATAGACCTTAAGGTCGCAGTGAACTGTAACCCCTTTTTTACTATTACTATTACTAAGCATATCTTCGTAAATATGCTTACCTTTTAACCCTTTTAAAGAGAGGTACTTGATGATGGCTCGATTTTCCCACTTCAATAAATGTATCGTTAATCAAAACACCCTGTATATTATAATGCAGATTATCGAAAGATAATACCGCGATATATCATCTGCCTATAGGCATCGCTAGAAGTAATACATGCGCTTCCTCAAACACAGTTCGTGCCGAGCGTTGTCAACATAAAGCACTGTAATTGTTAACCCAGACTTTGCGAGTAAATCACCGTTAAAATTGCTGTGGTTTCTAAGTGGAATATAACATTCAACCTCAGATTGATGTCTTCTTTGAAACGGAAAATGATCCACTTTTGAATCGTTGTGTGACATACATTTAGAGCGAATGTCATTGCTTTGTGGTACATAATTCATGAGTATCTGAAATATAGATGAATATTGTTGGAGCTTTCCGGAAAAACAGTACAAAACTTAAATAGGGCTTATTTTCACTTGCATTCAATGAAGAAAAGTTACCAGCAAACATGTTATGGGTGGGCCTTTAGATATTAGATCCACTTTAAAAGCTACCGACACAAAAGCAGGTCATAATCATGATAGGTTGTAGGCATCAGTCTAGTACGCGTTGCAATCACCACCAGCAGGCTTTCAGTCAACCACCCGCCCTGATAGCCGGCCTTCAACGATTTGTCAGAGTTTAGACGTATACTCTATTCACTCTTATGATGTTTTTCAAGTTGTGCAAAGAGGTAGGTATTCAAATGTCTTCTGTAGGCTTATTTCTTGAGAATTTTGAAAAGTGGGGAACTCTATTGGTCCGTCTGTTTGTTTAGAAGTTTTTCTGTCGGGTTATTGGAGTTTTTTTATTATGGACTATACTGTCCATTATTTTTCAGAAAAATTTCAACACTCGATTCTTGATTTATGTACAAGAAAATAGCATAACTGAATCTTCCAACCATGTTTATATACGTGAAATAATTCCAATATTAACAGATAAAAAAGTTTCTTCAACATTCGCCAGGTCTTTAGAATTATTGAATTTACATACCTTATATTTTCTCAAATTCATTTTTCTCTCATAGTAAATAAAAATTTTGATAAATACGTAATTACTGCTAACGCTATGTATGACAACACTGCTTAGTTATCTGACAGCAAAATAACTATAACCTAACATTTTCAAACCATACACGGTGGAATGTGTCACAATGTCATGGCCAACCGGGGTACATTATGAGAGTGAATAGAGTATAGTGAAATTGTGAAACATGAATTCACTTTACTCCAGTGAAGAATTGGAAGAAAAATTACACTCGTTCTGGTCTAATCGAATACCTACAAAGAATTTATCGGCTGTTGGAATCTCCTAATCAGTTCTGTTCAAACTGCCCAATGAAACTAGACCGAATAGATTATTGATACAAAATACCTCTCATTGTTTCTCCTCTGTTATGTTTATATTTTGTGATAATCCCTTTTAATCGAAAGATGCTCCACATGAAACGTTTTCGTGCTTTATCGGCTGTTGGAATCTCCAAATTAGTGTTATTCCAAAGTGCCGATCAGAATCGAATGAAACTAAGCAGAATCTTTGAAGTTCCATCGAATACATTTTTTCAGTGATATATTCTCTGTGAATTGTAATTTTATAACACATTTTTTAATGAATTTGAGTATTGGGTATTCCTTATCAAAACTAAACTTAAAATATCGGGTAGGAAGTCAAATAAAGTTTTTAAAGGCTTACATTATCGAGATGATTTTCGGATTCCAGCACACCGGCTCACCAAGACTCATAAGTCAATTTTTATATTGGGTCTGAAGTTTTTCAATGGGCTACCTAGGGAGATTCGAATTCTTAACAACTTTCACGGGTTTAAAAAAGAATTCTATAAATTGGTTGTAGACAAGGTTTTGTACAGTACTGACGAATTTTTTTCTTGAAGCACTGCTGTGACCTGTTTTGTATCTGCCTCAATATTAGTGTTATTTATGTTGTTTTAGATGTATTTTTCACATTTTGCATTTTGATTCTCCTTTACAGATGTTTTGTATTTAATAATTTCTGAAGTTTTTTATACCATTAATTTGTATGGTCCTAAAGAAAATAAAGTGTGTTTATTTATTTATCATTCTTTTTTCTTCCTTATCGGCTGTTGAAATCTGCAAAGTGTGAGTCAGAACTGAATGAAACTGAGTAGAATATTCAAATTTCTTCCTGACAAGATGCCACGTATTTTCCTCTCTTCTGTTAGGTACCTTTGCTTTTTTCCAAGAAAATAACATATTCAATCGACTTTGCGTTTCCTCACATTGAAGAGAATTTATTATTTTTCACAGAAGAAATTACACTGATTTGATCACCATCCTTCAGGTCATTTGGTGTAGTATGATATGAAGGTTTCGTTCCTTATCGGCTGTTGGAGTCTCCTTATTATATCTGTATCTGTTCATGCAGAAATGATTGGGACCAGGCAGAATGTTCTCAGTTTCTTCGGACAATGTGCTTCTCATTGTTCACTACTCTTCTTTGAATTTATTTCAACTCAATCTGCGCAATTTTAAAAGTGTACAGGGTGTTTTTAACTAATGGGAGAAAATACCAGTGATAAGTTGGCCAAATCCACACATACACTCAAACATTAGCTCATAAAAAAAATTCATTACTCACTGAAATGAGATGGTATCGCATTCGGATTTTGATGTGGGCTTGATGGGTTGATAAGAAATTGAATCGCCTTTCATTTGGAGACTTAATCCTCACGGAGGGAGTTGTGCTGGTTGTTGGGGTTGATTTCTGATTAAAATCATATATCGACGAAATGGAAGTGTTCCACAAAGAGCTTCGAATATGTGTTTTTTCAATGCAGAATGAATGAAAAGCGATACCCCTCATAGTTTGTTAGCCCCCAGACTTGGTGATTTGGGGGGGTTGTTTATGAAAAATGGTGAAATAAATTTATATTTCGAAAAAATGAGAGTGTCCAACAATGAGCTTCGAATATGTTTTTCCTGAATGTCAAAAGAATAGAATACAAAAAACCACATAGTTTGTTAGCCCCCAGGTTTGGAGATTTGGGAGTTGTTTATGAAATATGATGAACAAAATTCACATTTCGGTAAAATGAAAGTGTTCCACTATCAAATTCGAATATGTGTTTCTTGAATGCCGAAAAAATAAAATACAGAAAACCCCATAGTTTGTAAGCCCCCAGGTTTGGAGATTTGAGGGGTTGTTAATGAAAAATTATGAAAAAATTGATATCTCGAGAAAATGGGAGTGTTTCACAATGAGCTCCGAATATGGGTCGAAAAAATGAAATACAAAAGACCCCATGGCATTCAAGAAACACATATTCGAAGCTTATTGTGAAGCTCTCCCATTTTCTCGAGAAAACTCTGCGACTTTGGATCTCCTCGAACAGGTGATTTGCAAGAAACGACTGCAATACTCAAGTAACAAAAAATGTTCACGTGAAAAAAAATTAAAATTCCAACAGCTTCTTCTGTTCTTGAATTGACAAAAAAACCAAAGTAATCACTGAAAGAATAGTACTTACAGTTGGTGTTAGGTTAGGCTGAGTGCATAAAATATTTTAATTGTTTATTATCTGTTTTCCTAATATGCTTGTGTTGCACTCGCTACTGATTTTTATTAATATAAAAATATATACTTAAACCTACCGCTCGAACAAAGTTACAGTTGGCCTGACTTGAAGAGATGAATCTGGTGGTTTTCTGGCCTCTTGTTGGTGTATTGAATAGGGTATTCACTTTATGGATATTTGGATTTTGACTAATGTTTTTGCAGACACGTGTTAGTTGGCGTTCATGCGAATAACTTGTTCGAACGTGTAGGAGCAAGACAGAAGCAAGCTGACGGCGCTGTATGACCGTTGATGGACGAGCAGCGAAAGTGTGATGAAACAGGAAAAACGAGTAGAATCTTTTGTGGGATTCTGGCGTGACTCCTTTCAGAACTTCAGACCACAAAGTCCATGTGACTGACGTAACTGACATTGGAAGTATGAACTTTGAAGAAAAAAAGTTCCGTCAGAATCACCCGGCAATTGATTCAACATATAATCTCTCTCGGATTTTGCTAAATAACACAAGATAGATAAAGGCGTTAGGGCGGGTTTACAGCGATTCGATCGAAACTCATCCATTCAATTTGGAAGAACCAAGAACTCCTAGATCTGAGCTCGTCAGTCAACCTTCGTAACCTGATCCTCGAAATCCCAAATCCAAACTCTCACTGCCCAGCACGAGTATGAACAGTTATAAAAAATATCTCCACGCCGCGTAGACATGTAGTGCAATAAACCACTTGAACCACTCGATTCATTGACCGCGTCTTCTAATGTTACCCACAAGAATTCCTGAATAATGAACTAGCTGCCTGTAATCGATTCCTCTGTGCTCATCTTCACATGTGGCCGTGGCCATGCTGCTTCGGCCAGCTGACTCAGGGTCAGCGGTCGTGCTCTATTCGTATGAACCTAACGGTCGTTTTCTGCAATTCCACAACAAGAGGTTGAAGGTATAGGTATGGGAGATGGCAGGTTTACAGTTTTCAAGGGCGGGGAAAGATTCTCGTTAAGGTTGGTACCTACCACGGGGAATGTTGGAACAACTCTCTGCGGGAGAGTGCAGCCCACGTAGAAGCTGTCGATGGAGTTGAGTTATTGGTGTATTTTGCATTCTAATAATTTCTGTTGGAGGGAACGGAGTCCATAAAGTTGGAATTTTGGAATGAATGAGCATATAAGATGTTTGAGAATAATTAATGTGATTTGATGTGAAACTATAAAAGTTCCTGTGTCATTGTGCCACGAAACCTGTAGGTATGAAATCATCTTTAAATAGAGGATTGTGGTGAACGAAAATTATCGTCACGAATTCGAGACATAAACGGTTTTTTGTCCAGGGTTTCTCAAAAATGGGAGAAGGCATGCGAATGAAACGAGATAATCTTATACAGGGTCTTTCACGAGGAACCGCACCCATATTTATACGGGGAACTACTGAACGTATTTTCATGAAATTCAGCACTTATAAGTATTTCACGATGCTGATGAAATCTAAAATATTTTCAAGGCATGAGCACCTCCGGTTTTTCCGGAAATGACGTCAACTTCCGTTTTTCAAATTAGAACACCATTTTTTATTGCAGAAATAGATTCCTTAGAAAATTTCAAGTTATTTTGATGTAACATTTTTCAGTTTTGGTTGGAAAATTCTCTCTGAGCGGGAAAATTCGAAAAAAAAATCGAAAATAGAGCTCCGCTGAAACAAAAATAACTTCGAGGTTTTTGGATGGAAAATTTTCATTTTTGGGATTTTTCAAGATGTAAGATTGATGTATCCACTTCAAAAATCTAAATCGCGATTCATGATACAGGGGGTGAAAAAATCGCTTTCAAAGTTAGGGATTGACAAAATTGTGAAAAATCAATTTTTTCAAATTAGAACCCCATTTTTTTATGGCAGATATTGAATCTACGTTAGAAAATAATGTGAGTGTATGCATCACACCCTTGCCCTAAAATGGATATTTTCTGAGTTAATATACACTTCAGGGCAAGGGTGTGATGCATACACTCACATTATTTTCTAACGTAGATTCAATATCTGCCATAAAATAATGGGGTTCTAATTTGAAAAAATTGATTTTTCACGATTTTGTCATCCCTAACTTTGAAAGCGATTTTTTCACCCCCTGTATCATGAATCGCGATTTAGATTTTTGAAGTGGATACATCAATCTTACGTCTTGAAAAATCCCAAAAATGAAAATTTTCCATCCAAAAACCTCGAAGTTATTCTTGTTTCAGCGGAGCTCTATTTTCGATTTTTTTTTCGAATTTTCCCGCTCAGAGAGAATTTTCCAACCAAAACTGAAAAATGTTACATCAAAATAACTCGAAATTTTCTAAGGAATCTATTTCTGCAATAAAAAAATGGTGTTCTAATTTGAAAAACGGAAGTTGACGTCATTTCCGGAAAAACCGGAGGTGCTCATGCCTTGAAAATATTTTAGATTTCATCAGCATCGTGAAATACTTATAAGTGCTGAATTTCATGAAAATACGTTCAGTAGTTTCCCGTATAAATATGGGTGAGGTTCCTCGTGAAAGACCCTGTATAGATCCGACTTTTTCAAACTGCAAGACTCAACAAATCTTGAATGCAGGCAGTGGTATCGGAATGCACTGAATTCTCATTTGAAAGTGTCCACCCTCAATAACTCAACAACGAATCAGAATTTGTGAAAACACTCAGACAGGTCGGTTTTTGATGACAGGGGGACCATGATCTGGGATACAAAGCTTGTTTCTACTAGCAACCCCTTGGATAGGGTTGCAAACTCATCAAAAATTTGAATAGGGAAAGTGGGTAGTTTTGTAGCACAAATGTATGCATGGATTCAAATTTGTATGAACCTTCAGTTTGTGTTCTTATAAGTGAATATTCACAAAAACAGAGTATGTTTCATGAAATTATGGTACCGATAAAACTGAATGAGAAAGAGATGTTCTAATTGATTGTACAATTTCTAGTGAAAGAAAAAACAAAACAAACAGCAAACAATCGAAGCTTATTATGGTCAAGTGGCTTTAGTTTTTGAACCAGTTGGATCTTGTATGGGTGAAGACCAAGATCTTCACGCAAAATTTTTCATGTGCATGGTGAATGCACAGAGTTCAAATCTGGATCTTCATTAAGGGTCTACATCCCTGAAAAAAAAGGACTCGGAAACGATTTATTTGTTCTGATTGATGAAGGGATATTCCCCATCATTTTCGGTTATTTTGTAACATTTCAGTATCGAAGTCTATCATTCAGGTAATCAAATGTTTATTCCATTTTTTTTTCAGAATTTACCGTTTTTTGTGAATAATATTACAACAATTTGTTGTTTTCGCGAAATATATTTCCTTGAATCTTTCCATTCGAAATGATAAAGATCCATTTTTATCAAAGACAATTTATTAAGGTTTCTTTTTGCCGTCGATTAGTGAAAATTATTTGTTTCTTACAATTGTGGATTTTAACGTGGAATTGAATTTCTTTTAAATGACACTCCCCGCAGGTATCTCCCAGATGACTGATTAAGGAAAGAGAGAGTATTATACCGAATTATACAGGCAGTGTGATATCAAGTTCAGGGTAGGAGTTCTTATTATATTCCCTGCGCCCCAACATTTGTTCGATGAAGCTGAATAATCCAATAAATAAAAATTAATGCACTGCACTGCCATCTGGCGGTATACGTTTCTTATTTTGAAGGCGAAAGACTCTTAATACTATCACTTAAAGCAGCGATATTTTCTTCTTTACGTGAAGTTATTTATATTCTTGTTGTTAATTGTTGCATCGAGTAGAAAAAATGTTCCGAAATCTATCGATAGTTCGACGAATAAGCTACGCTGATGGACGATTATGTGAACCATAAATTTTATGTAGTGCTCTATAAGTTTGGCGAATAGAATACTGATTTTGGAATAGTTATTTATGATATGAGTGTTGAAAGTGACGTTTTATTTTGTGAGTGAAAAAGTTTGTGAAATGAGCGTAGCGAATTGAACGATTTCACGAACAAAATAAAATCACTTTCAACACAAATACCATACAATATTTTTCGTACAACTGCCCTATGTTGATAATAAAATGGGCAAATTTGTAATGACAATAAACTTCAAAATGCATTTGAATATTCAAATAATCGGAAGGTTGTTGTGAATGGCAGACGTTGCCAACGTTATGATTACTAACAAATGAGAAAAGAGGCTGTCATTCGAATCTCGTTCCTGTCCAATTTTCGTCTTAGGTTTCCAACTGCTCAATATGTTTGTCGAGAGTCCAAGTATTAATGAAAGTGACGATTTGGTCTTTCCTGTGGATATTGAAGAGTCTGCAAGAAGAGCAAATCTGGAACTCCTACCGAAAAAAGCTGTTCAGCAGTACGATATTGCATATAACAATTTCCTGGCCTGGTGTAAATTGAAATATGTAGAAGGGGATTTCAGTGAAACTGTTTTTCTGGCATAGGTACTTAGAAGAAAAATAAAAAATATGGAGTTCATCAACTTTGTGGAGCAAATTTTCAATGATAAAGTCAAGCGCCCTTGTTGAAAATGGTGTGGATGTTAGTAAATATTTCAAGGTAATGGCATATTTAAAACGAAAAAGTGAAGGATATCGTCCCAAAAAATCAAAAATTCTCACTCGCGAACAAGTTGGAAAGTTTATAAATGAGGCACCAGACGAGAAATACTTGATGATTAAGGTTGCAACTATTTTCGAATTATTTTGAGCCTGTTGGCGTGAAGAATTGTGTAATTTATCAGTGGAAGACATCGAATTAATAAAAAAATCATTGGTTATACAACTTCCGAACACAAAAACGAAAGACAGTCGTTCTTTCAGTATTATTGGGAGGTATGTTGACTATTTTCATCATAAGTACTTTGCACTGCGCCCTTCTGTCATCAAACATCGTCGTTTTTTCCTGAAATACATGAATAATAAATGCATTGCCAATCCAGTTGGTATAAATACATTTGGGAGAATTCCATCTATTGTTGCCGAATTCCTCAAACTGCCAGAACCAAAGCAATATACAGGACACTGTTTTCGAAGATCCTCCGCTTCATTGCTAGCAGAACCAGGAGCAAATATAACGGATATGAAAAAACATGGTGGATGGAAGTCTACGACGGTAGCCGAGGGCTATGTTGATCATTCCATTGCATATCATATAGAAATGTCATTGTTGAAAAAATCCTCTCAACCTCAACAGATTTTGAATCATCATCATCCAATATTGTACTTCCGGTTTCTACAAGTACTGATGGTGCTGAGGATTCTAATAATGTATTGCGAAGCTCCCTAACGTCACAGGACATTAATGTTAGTGATTGTTCTAGTTTAACGATTAATAATATTGTTCATAAGTAATGATTCTTTTAATGGCATTTGTACAAAAATGAATTTTCATGGAGATTTGTCAATGCTCACTTAACAGAAATGTCAAAACAACATAGCTTCTACCTTCTGTCAAATCACAGTTATACCTAGGAGCATAGAATGGATGGAGGGAAGGCTTCATACGCTCGACAGATCATTTTGAACTTCCAATTTCGGCGGAGGTTAGAGTTTCGTGTGACGCCCGATAGATAACGCTGTGATCGCAAATAGGGCTATATGTCATATATGTCTTGTTCTGTGGCGCTACAGTTGCAAAGAATATTATGTGGTTGTCATTTTTATTGATACATTTTTACGACCAACACCAAAGTGATTGAATAATAAAACTTTTTGTTGTTGACTGAAAGGACTAAAGGAGGTCGAAACAAATTGTATTGAATTCGAATATTGTTTGAAGTAAGTTACTATAATATACGAATTGAATTTCTGCGGCTTTAACTATCTAATTTACCTGATGGTTTTGTTCATTTCAACGTGTGTTGCTAAGTATAATATTTTTAATTGATATAGTGTGATTTATTATGCTATGTACTATATAATTATTGAATGAAAAAACAAGGTAAACAGTTTGAATTTTTATTGACAAGTATCAAAACATATTGAACAATTTCATTATTACCTATTTTAGCCAAAAAGGCCTCGGTGGGATCATGACGCATTCAAAATTTCTGAAGAAAGAATAATCACGCCTTCTGATTGACTTGAAATGACGTCCGGTTGTTCCATATGAAGAAATCGAAACAGATTCTTACTACATTGAATTTCGACAATTCCATCTCCGTTTTTTTCAGCTTCTGGAAGAAGACCTGTACGTTACTTAAATAAAAGAATTTTTTGAAGTCTCATCCTTCAAAATAACACCAAATATTAATCATAACAATATTGTTGACATATCACCGCATTCTAATCAATTATTATGCGCAATTATATGGAAAGTCTATGATCGGAAATAAATTTGTCCAAACGAATTTCATTTTAAATATGTATCGTTATAGCCATGCTGGAGCCACTAACGACGTTGGCGCCATCTCGTGACCTTGCGGCGAACTGACAAGTGCGGACGTTTTTGGCAGTTCTTTTTTGTAGCGGAGCCTTCCCTCCATTCATTCTATGCTCCTAGGTTATACTATCAAGTCTAGACCACTACTGATAGGACCTGCTTGAAGGCAAGTTCCTTAATTTTGCCAAAAATACAATTCATGCTCGACGAAGAAAGAATCGACACTTTGTATATGAAAATGATTTCTGTTTCCATCTGGAGAACAATAATTTTTCTACTTTTTCGGTCGGAATGAAATCTAATCAACAACTGCAACCAATCACCTACATATTGCCACGATTTAAGAGTAGCAGCTTATACGCGTCGGACTGCTACGTGTGGCGATGTGTGGGAACGAGTGTGATGGCTGCGTAGCATATTGACAGAGTTGCGAAACGGGTCAAGAACCCTGGCCCGAGCAGCCGCTCCCGAACCGCCGCCATTAGAATTACTAATGCGGCGGCGAAACGGACAAACGTCCGATCACTTAATACCCATTATTCGTCGGGTATTGTTAGCAGGATTTGTCATATACCTGCTATCGGTTATTTATCTGGTGATTTGTGTAACTGTTTACGGTACAAACGGCGAGATTCGAGGTGCGGCTCTCGTGTTGATGGCTCTTTCACACGTCGCCGAGACATTTTTTTCGGACGTTGCCATTTCTACGAAATTTTCTCCCAACCTCGAGAAGAAGAGACTTTCAGATTGATCTCAGGAAGCGTCTGGTTGCCGAAATGTCACTATTCTGCTTCATTGTCCTGCTACAGGATTGCAGAAACCAGATTCAGGATATGTTGGCCACAGGAATAGACAAAGAGATAACTGTGATTCGTCTGAAGGAAGAAGCCTTGTGGTTTTGACATTTCTGTTCAGTAAGCATTGACAAATTATCATGGAAAGACTCACGCTGCAAGAACGTTTACAAATTGTTGAAATTTATTTTCGAAATCAGTTTCTATTCGCCAAACTTATAAAGCACTTCGTGAAATTTAAGGTTTACATAATCGTCCATTAGAGCAGCTTATTTGTCGAACTAACTATAGATTTCGGACATTTTCTTTACTTGATGCAACAACAACAAGACGAAGAACTGTACGTACAGAAGAAAATATCGCTGCTGTAGTTATACAGTTATAGTTATAGTTATAGTTATAGTTATAGTTATAGTTATAGTTATAGTTATAGTTATAGTTATAGTTATAGTTATAGTTATAGTTATAGTGAAAAGGGGTTACAGTTCACTGCGACCTTAAGGTCTATTGTGCCCACAATCAGAGCTATTATCATCGCGCCTCCTACAGCTCGCCCTCCAGTTCCAGAGATTTGATGAAATCCATTATCTGGGATTGCTTCAAGGAGGCTAAATCCCCACTTCTACAAGTTTCTTGTCCAAAGCACTCTTTCCTTTGGCTTGCAATGGCATAGCATTCCGTAACCAGGTGAGTAGGAGTTTCTTCCTCCTCCCCAAAGAATCTACACTCATCAGTGTCCGATAAACCCATTCTCAACAGATGCTTCTTTAGGTGACAATCGGGGCTATTCACTAAGCAAAGTTGTTATGGATAGCAACTGTAAATCGTCGTTATCCCATGTAATAAGCATGGGATAACGACGATTTACAGTTGCTATCCATAACAACTTTGCTTAGTGAATAGCCCCGAATGTCCTGTGAGAAAGCCAGTGAGTAAGTGAAGTTGGTTTTTACTGAGATCCAGATATTTTCTGGATCTAGCAGTTTCAAAGTTCCGGAGGGACTTTTTGGAGTGATCCATCCCTGGGAGATTCCGCCAGAGTTTTTCTCTTTCGTTTCTCTCCTTCAGCATGAACTCCTTCCTAGGTGCATTTTCCTATACCACAGAAGGGTTCTGGGCCAGTGAGTGGCGTTTGTGCGCTCTTTCTGGCCAGCGTATTGGCCTCTTCGTTTCCTACGATTCCCGAATGTCCGGGAACCCAGATTAAAAAGACCTTATTCTTCTTGCCTACCTCATTGAGTTTGTTTCGGCACTCCCAAATCAGCTTTGAGTCAATGACGTAGGAGCTCAGTGCTTTAATAGCAGCTTGACTATCTGTATGAATAGCTATATCGCACTTCTGATAGTTTCTTTCTAGATTCATATCTAGACATCTTCCGATTGCGAGTATTTCCGTTTGAAGGACGCTTGTACAGAAGCCTTACGATAGTGCACACTTGGTACTTACTTACTTACTTGCTGTAAGTGAAAGTGTTAATGAAGATCCAGTTTTGTCTATTCGTCGACGTTCACAACAAGTTGGACTGTGTGCATCCACCACATGGAAAATGTTGCGTCAAGATCTTGGTCTTTACCCATACAAGATCCAATTGGTTCAAGAACTAGAGCCATTTGACAATAATGAGCGTCTTCTCATTGCTGCTTGGACCCTAGAACAGCTTGAAGTTGATCCACTTTTTTATCGAAAAATTGTGTTTAGTGATGAAGCTCATTTCTCGTTGAACGGCTACGTGAACAAGTAAAATTACCGTATATGGAGTGAAAACAATCCTTAAGAAGTTCTGCAGGTTCCTTTGCATCCTGAAAACTGCACTGTATGGTGTGCTTTACACGCTGGATACATCATTGACCCATATTTCTTTAATAACTATGCTGGAGCTATAGTTACAGTGAATGGTGCTCGTTACAGATCGATGATCAATGATTATTTGTATCAAAATCTGAATGGTATCGACCCAGAAGTGTTTTGGTTCCAACAAGATGGTGCTACACCTCATGCTTCTACCGTTACAATTCGGCCATAACATTATTTCGAAAAATGGTCCAATTAAATGGCCTCCAAGATCATGCGACATAACTACAATGGATTATTCTCTTTCGAGTCATATCAAGTCATTGGTTAATGCTGATAAACCAGAAACAATAGATGCTGTGGAAGCCAAAATAACTCGTGTCATTGCTGAAATAAATCCTGAGTTACTCGAAAAAGTGGTCCAGAATTGGTCTGTTCGAATGCGGTTCCTCAGAGAGAGCTAGTCGTTGTAGTCATATGCCGAAAAAGATTCTTAAAACATAAATATCATAAAATTATCGATAAAAATAAAGAAAAATTGGCTTCAATCTCAATTTAAATGTGTATTATTCCAATTTAATGAGAGAAATGGACTAGCAAAGATCTAATTCAAGGAAAATGACAGACCGGTTTCTGGCTTGTTAGCCGTCATCAGTGCCACATATCCCCGCTCACGGTAGCAACCAAATGAAACGGCAGAGCATATATTACGCCCTAGCAGGCACTGCGATTCACTTCTTGAATTAGATCTTTGCTAGTCCATTTCTCTTATTTATTATATGTATGTGAAGTATATCACTCTGAAAAAAAACACCCGATACTCATTGGAAATTTTAAAACCTGAAAAATTAAGGAGTGGTTAAATGATATATGTACTCAAGCAGTCCTGTACAGGGTTGAAAGTCTAGACTACTGTTGAATAATGAGGATATCGACCTGATGTAAAGAAACCCTTCGCTTTGGTGCTATTAATTGACGAGAAGGACAAACATAAAACTATCTAAAATTTTGCTAGATGTTGCATTCTCTTCCTTTCTCCAATGAATCCTGGTATTTAATTGTTCTTCCACACTATCCATGTTCTAGTTGAGTATTTATTTTATAATTTTATAATCGAAATAACAATTTTTTCATCATTCCACATTTTTTCATTATTTGAAATAGACGGCCCTATTACTTGCAACGAAACAAGAGATTTTAGACACGAATGATTCTCTCCAAGGAGTGGCAACACTGGTTTTCACTGAGATCTCGGAATTCCTCTGAAATCGAATCTGACTCCGGAGCCATAAAGTTCGGGATTCACTTTTAGGAGACTCCGTAAGAGTTCCATTCAGCCTTATCTAATCTGTTCGAGTGGATTAGAAATTTAGGAATTCATTGCTGTGTCGACTTGGTGGTCTTGGAATAAATCAACGAATTTAAGGACTCAAGTATTTTTATTATGGTTTGAAGCGCTCTCAGATCCTTTCAAGATGTCTCAACCCTGACCCAATTATTATGGTTCAGTATGTGAATACCGAGGTGAATACAGAAATAATTTTGGATTGATACAATAGTATATTATAATAATAATAATTATAACATGCATTTATTTTCCAAATTATCATTAATTATGAGGATTAAAAGTGCATATTTTTTTTACGAGCAATATTTGCAGTTGCGAGGCGGAGCGCAGCGCAGCCGAGTGAATGTAAAATTGCGAGTAAAAATAGGCACTTTTAGTCCGTATGATATATACTATTTTTTCTCCAACCAATCAAATATCTGGTATTGTTGGTAAATATTGATTGTCAAGTAGACGTCAGTAGACTTCAAATTTCAATTAGGCGCTGGTCTCCCTGAAACGCGTCCGTCGTCGGTCACGGGTCTGCCACGTACAACTTTCATGGATACGGTCGTATTCAAGGTTTTCCAAATGTATCACTAGGAAGTTGTATGGGGCAGACCCGCGTCCGTCGTCGGTCGCGGTTCGGGGAGACCAGCGCCTTAGAGAGCTCAAATGCCATCACTTTTAGTCCTAGGATTCAAAGTAGCGTTTTTAATCCTAGGATTAAAAGTGTTGCTAAGGAGCGAGCAAATTTTTGTACGGTAAGGGAATTGATGGCTTTTGTACCTGAAAATAGTACAAAAATGTCAATATTTTTTGATGGTTGCAGAAAAAACTTTTTATATGTGTATTTCAGAAATATACATAAAATCATCGCCGAATGTCTAGGTTTCTCAAGAAATAAACAATCTATGTTCTGGAAATGAAATGATTATTCGACTCTATTTCAACTTCGATATATTTGTCAGAAAATTTTTGTTTGGTACTCTTTGATTTATTCAGAATAGACAAAACCGAAAAATGCAAAAAAATCTGAATATATATATTTTTGATTAATTATAGAGTTATTCCACCACTGCATCCAAATCCAATAGTCCGTATTACCACTTTTTTTTTCAAATCAACTGCCCAATACGCGTAGGCATCCCTCGAATCAAGCCTCTCATGAAATTTTCAGGAATATTGTTCCATTCTTCCTGAAGAGCTAAACTAAATTCCCGAAAAGTTGAAGGTGGGTTTTGGCAATTGGATATTGCTCCCCATGAGTAATCGCATACGTGCTCAATTGGATTCATGACCGGTGAGTTTGCTGGCCAGTTCATTCTCTGGATATTGTTTTCTTGAAGGATGTTTTGAACCCTTCGTTTTCGTTGTGGTGGGGCTTTATTATCCTGATAAATGAGATTAATCCCCAAATTCGTTGTGCAGAGGAACAATTATGGCACCAGTCATTGTTAGTTCAACATAAGAGATGTACGGCGACCGACAATACACCCTTCAAGCACATTATTGTTCCGCTTTCAAAGGGCACAACTTTCAGGGTCATGAGTCGTTCTAGTTTGCCTGGACCTCCCCAAAACCCTTTTTCATCGGCTATCACTTTGTAAACCTAATCATGACTCATCCGAACAAAGTACGTTGCGCCATTTTGGTAAAAGCTAGTTTTGGTGGTGTTCTGTCCATTATCGACAAGTAGCTCCATGTCCTGCTGATAGAAATGGTAGGGGTAGTACGAACAGAATGACATAGGGTTTTATTTCAGAGGCATAATTTGTAAGCAGTGAATTACAGTAATGTCATATTTTACACCAATGATCTTTGTTCCTTTTTGTATAAAATTTAATCAATCTTTATGAAATAAAAGTACCAAAGGGAATATCTATTCTCGAAGAACCACAGTAAAATTCATAAATGATCGAAACTGGCATAGAAAAATCATATACAGATTTCGAATCGAGTAAATATTTCAAACATCATCTCAGAGTATTTCAATATCCATAATGCAATAGCGTTCGTTCAATAATGAGAGTTTGACGGCAAGGTTTCTTGCTTAACCGAGTGTTGGGATCTCCAGACCTAACACACTTTGCTCGTGGACTATGACACCTAGAGGCATGGTTCAAAAACGAATGTTCTCCTGAAGACAGGGTACCTAAACATGAATTGTTTCTGCTTATACAGGGCGTCCCAAAAAAAAGGCATTCAAGGGCAGTTTTTCCAATAGAATGCATCAGTCAGATTGAAATATTCAGGACCCTTACTTTGTTTTTCTGTACACATTTTCCCCCACTGTATTGTCTCCTTGGAATTTGGCAATCATATTATGCTTTGGATGATTTTGTTGAATTTCCTAGTCGAATAATAGGGGAAGCACCTACCTATGTACAAAATGACTTAGGGATTTATTCCAGAGGCATAACTTGTTAGTAGTGAATTAAAGTGATGTCATATTGTACAACTATGATTTTTGGTCATTTCTCTATAAAATGTAATCAACCGTCATGAAATGAAAGTACCGAAAAATAAAATATTCTTAGATGAATTGGGATAAACGAAATTCATTTTGTCCGCAAACTATGGACAAAATGACATACCGGCAATATAGGCAACTGTAGTTTTCTACTCATAGTTACGAAACTACTGACAAGTCCACCAAGGAAACGCTTGGTTCTTCTAGGAACATAAGAGGCGTGAGCTCAATTCAACTAGTCTTTTCTAGATCTTTTCTCTATCTAAATCGGGAAAAAAAGGTCATAACAATAGGCAGATGGACAGTCGTTTTCATCATCTTGAAAGTTGCTAAGAACATTTTCTTCTTCATTATTTTCTTCAAATGATGCTCTAGGTTCCTATCTCCTCCTCTTTGGAGCAGGTATGGGCTCATTATTCGATTTGATGGCAATCATACTAGGCGTAGAAGTTGAAACGAAGTACCTACTTTTATCGAGTCCTCGGCTCACGTTTGCCTTGTCCACTTATGAATCGTCCTTTAGGGATTGGAGGAAGGAGGAACCTCCTCATAGGATCAGCAAGAGTAGGTTGAGATGCATTGCTTTCATCAGCCGCAGATGATTATTTTGTTATAAATATGTTAAGACAAGTCCTGGCTATTTGTTTGCTGATGGAGCCTGGGATGAATGGTCTCGGTGTTGTCCGGTAGATACGGTTAATTCAGCTGAGATACCTATGTTATTTTGTCCGTTTACTATCCATGTAATTTTGTCCATGAAGAGTTATAAAACTAGAAATATATCGAATTAATACAAAAAGTATATTTAACGTAAAGCTCCGTGAATACAATATCAAATAAGTGAAGTTTGAAATGAATGCAATATAAATAAGAAAATGGTGAAAACTGGCGATTTCTTCTGAAAATTTGGGGCAATGAAATGAAACTCGTGACCTTGATTGATTTCTGTTATCACTCATAACGACCGAATGAACTAGAGTAGCGCTTGCTGGGTTAATAGAACCCACTTGGGTCGTGTGATATGGTAGAGGCAGTTCTTCATTTGATACCTCCAAACTCTAGTTATGATGCCTATATCATTTTTACATATAGGTATGTAATTTTCTACCTATTTCCCCTAAGTGATGAAATAGTGAAGATTCCACACAAAAAAATTGTCATGTTACATTGAACAAGTTGAGAGTAGATAGGGGAGGCAAATACTTTCGACGATGTGCGTATTATGCAGGGTGCATGTTTGACAACGTTCAATTCAACCACCGAGTATTGAAGTTCTTCAGGTATCTGAGCGGAATAATTCTTGATCTAAGAAATTGAGATATTCGGAATTTCCATTCGGTCGGTTTCGGTATTCGGTCAGTACCCAAGGAAATGCATAAACAGTTCGTTTCCTATACACGCGTTGGAATCACCGCAAGATTTTCGTATTTTATCTATTACCACCGCTCCAACTCGATGCCGTGGTTCAGAAAGCAGCATCTTCCTGCGAATTGAAAATTATAGCATCGATAATAGCCCGCAAAACCGCAGAAACAAATAGTTACATAGCGCGAGGTCGACATGGGTCACTGGTTAGTTGAAACTCGAGACTATAAAGATGTCTTTCGATTTGATTTTTTATTGGCACGAACGAACAACTCGATGTGATACCGTCGGATGATAATCGAATTTTTGTGGCCTGAAGTAATGAATATTTATCAAGTGGACATTTGGCATCAGCAGGATGGCGCTACACCTCACTTTGCAAATGACACAATTGATTTATTGAGAAAAAAATTTCCTGGACGAATAATCTCCAGAAACGGTGATGTCACTGGGCCACCAAGATCATGTGATTTGACACCGTTGGACTAATTTCTTTGGCGTAATGTGAAAAGCTAGCTCTATTAGAATAATCCACAATCGATTCCCGAACTTAAGGATGAAATTATTCATGTCATTAGTGAGATAGAGCCTCAATTATGTCAAAATGTCATTGAAAATTTAAAAAAAAGAGTGGACGTCTCTAGAGTTGCAAGAGGAGGCCATTTGGCAGATATTATTTTTCGTACATAAATGTCCTAACTGATACTTCAATTACCAAAAAAAAAAAATTTAGAAATGAATGCAAATTATGTGTTTTATTTATTCTTAAAAAAACGCGCAATTTAAAACACCCTTCATATCAACTTTCATAAGATCACCTCCCATACAGCACACGACATCCATTGGACGTCCATTTTACGACCATATCAAGTCCAAACGTCCATGGACGTTGAATGGATGTCCATTGTACTTACAATTGTTGACGTCCATTGGTTGTTACGAACGTACGTCCATTGTACATACATATAATGTCCAAAAATATATATGAATTTTCTGTTTGAATCTCATCTATTTTCCCTGTTCCAAATGAAAATCAATAGTATTTCCAAACACAATCTTCAAATAAAATTTGTTCAATGGTGCATTTTGTTCGTCCAGTTAATGTACATTTCTGGACGTCCATTGTACATCCAACAATGAACATTCATTGTACGTCAAATTCAGATACATTATTAATGGTGCATATTTTGTTCGTCCAGTTAATGTACATTTCTGGACGTCCATTGTAAATCCAACAGTGAACATTCATTGTACGTCCAATTCAGATACATTATAGACGATTCGCAGATGAGCGCCATATCGGCCATGTTTCAGACCGAAACGAAAGTTAATTCCAGAAGAAATTATTCCAAAAAGAAAATAAATCAGTAAAACTGAGATAAATCAGATACCGCGTGCATTGATATAAATATCAACAACTGATATCTGATTAATCTCAGTTTTACTGATTAATTTTTCCTTTTGGAATAATTCCTTCTAGAATAAACTTTCGTTGGATAATTATTATTTTCGGACATACCGATAACTATGTACGATTCTCACGCTCCCGCCTTCATGTTTCTTATGTGAAAACTCACATTCTTGCTCGCTGAGGAGATACAGTGACTATATTACCATGTAGTCACTGGAAGGAGAAAATGAGAGATATGCCATCTATCTTCGACCGCGTAACTTCGAGAGCGAATTGTTTGTCTAATTCATAACTAGATGTCGCCATGCGGTAGTCTTCCCCCAGAACGATCTTCCGTTTTGTTTTAAGAGGACCTTCGTTCCGCTGCATAGATCCGTTGATCCGTACAAGATGATGTGTGGCATTGTGGCTTGTGGCAAGCTGATTACTGATTAGAACGAGTCAGATCCCAAGGCGTATGATGACTGATGATGTTATAGTCTATAGGTATATCTACCTCTACTAACTACTAGATATACCTTTAACACTAGATATTATCTAGTAACGCCGTATCTGATTAATTTCAGTGTTACTAAATAATTAACTGGATTTAAATTGCTTTGAATATTTCTTTATATTATGAACAATAATAATAAACATTGTTCATACAATGTACGTACATATGACATGCAATGGATGTCCAAGATAGGCACAATGTACATCCATTGGACGTTATCTGGACTTGAATTGTACGTCCAAAGTGGTGTCCTGGACGTCCCATGAACGTCCTTTGGATGTACTATGTACCAATTCGGGACATCCTATGGATGTCTCGAACATCCATAATAAATGTCCATTGTTCATCCAATGAACGTACATGTGCATCCAATGTACGTACAATGGATGTCCAAGATAGGCACAATGTACATCCATTGGACGTTATCTGGACTTGAATTGTACGTCCAAAGTGGTGTCCTGGACGTCCCATGAACGTCCTTTGGATGTACTATGTACCAATTCTGGACATCCAATGGATGTTTCGAACATCCATAATAAACATGCATTGTTCGTCCATTGTACGTACATGTGCTGTGTGGGCTAGAGTTATATTTGCTTCAAATCGAAATAAAAATGGAAGAATCCCATGTGTACTATTAAGCCTCCTCAAAAATACCCATGACCTTTATCTCCAACAGAAACGATCTCATTCTTCTCGCTTCTTGTTCTGGATCAAGAGTGGTCAATCACCGACTACGGCAGACACAATGACGATAGCTTGAGCAGCCGTGAGACCGACCTTCGTCAACAGGTGTTAGTATAAACATATCTGACTGCCCCAGGTCTTATATTAGCACCGTTTCGAAGAATTAACATGTATAATGTTCCATATCAATCTTAGCCATTATTCCTGATTTATAAGTCTATTGGCATTTATATCTCACAACGTTTTGTCTCGTTTTCTGCGGTCTTTGTCGAGGTGGCCACGTGTGACCTGCGTTGAAGAGGTGTCATAAATTACATCCTGTAGGTTGAATATCGTGCTTTTGGATCTCTCGCGTTTTCGAGATATTTTATTGTGAAGTTCTCTTGGGTTTGATTCTCCTCTAAATTTCGCTCTATCGAAAAAAAATTAATCTGAAAATCAAACTGTTTTCAAGTAGCAAAATAAACAATTAATTCGATGCAGTACACTCAATAAGTAATACTTATTTGAACATAATATACAAACGAATGAGCAATTAAAATTATAGAGACAAACGTAAAAAAAACAAAGCAGAGAAACTTTGAAAATCTGTATGTGGCCTACAATAAGAGCTGTGAAACGAAGAAAATTGCAAAATCGAGAAAGGACAGTAACAGTTGAGTCCAACAAAGTGGTGTCCAATAAAGTAGTCAATTATGGACACTAAACGAATTCATAAATCGAGAGTTTATGAGGCAGTCGAACATGATAGCTATTTATGTAACAAGTAGGGGAGAGTTCCCTTGAAACGGACAATTTTATTATTTTCGGTGTGAAATATTATTTCGAATGAAAAAGTTTCAAATTGTACCGTCATAATATGAGCATAAGGTTTGTGGATTCACTTTTTCAGAAAAAGCTAGAAAAATAAAAGCTAGTCACTCGAAAAAATAAGTCTTACTTTATTTTATAAAATATCCATTTCATGGGTTGTTGCCCTTGTTATGGACAGTTATTCCCATGAAGTGGACAATGGTACAGAAACAATAGAATACTGTCATAAAGTTCTAGGAGAATAGTTTTAATCATTTAGTAGTACCAAACAGAGAAAACATACAGTATTTTCCATGTCAATTATTGAATTACATAACATATTTTCACATCTCCCTCGATTCGGAAACATTGCAGCCCATGAACTGGACATCAATTTCCAGTCATTTTTCTATGTCCGATTCATGGGATATGTGGTTTTTATAAAAAACCTGAAAATATAATTTCTACAAATCGTTATATCAATGACTTAACATATCTGTCTGATAAGGGATAATCACTTGATGTTTATATGAAAAAATCGGCAACTTATCGTCACTAGAAACGTAGCTATTCACTTCGCAAATGTACGTACATATTTACTTTACCGGCAACGGATTTTTCAATGCATGCCTCGTCCGCAAGACGCGAGCCACAGATTCAGCCATTTTCCAAGAGACGTGGCTCAATGTTGCGAAAATGGTATTTACGTAAAGTATGCTCAATTACTATCGGTTGTAGTAGAAAACTATAGTGTCCGGTTCATGGGCTGTCCAATTCAAAGGAACTTTCCCCTACATAAATTAGGTCTCTATGGACAAGTCCAAAAGTTTATGGCAGAGCGAGCAAAGCGAGCGAGACCAATAATTTGGGCAATTCCATAATTCTAATTATGTACGAGTTGCATACAAAGCTTTATGTTCGACTGCAATGCAGATATTTCATTTTGTGAAATGGCAATTAATATATTCGTCGCTTCATTAATAAGAAATATTGAGTGTGCTTTTGCTTTTCTTACCTTAGTAACCATCAGCGATCTTAGCAACCTCACTGAACAAAGTTGATCACTTCGTTAATTCTGTGACAAACGTCATAATAATCCAAAAAATGGATAGTTCGGGAGAGGAAAGCTTGAAAAATTTAGCCGCAAGTGCCAAAGAATCTCGCCTATCCACTACAGGTGCTTATGAAAATTGTATATGCGGCCTATAACAAGTGGTGTGAATAGAAGAAAATTGCAAAATCGAGAGAAGACTGTGACAGTGGAGTCCAATAAAGTGGTGTCCAATAAAGTAGTCTATTATGGACGCTAAACGAATTCATGAATGAAGTGTTTATGAAGCAGTCGAACATAAACACTTTTATGTTCTTATCTTCGGAGCCGTTGTTTCAAATGAACTGAATTTTGGTTGATCCTTTACTCTATTCATCTTGCATACTCCTCAATCAACACTTATTCAATATTCCTCCTGGTATAAAAGTTACAGCCGATTCATGAATACATAAAATACCATAAAACAACTTGAAAAAGATAAACGGTTCATATTTTCGAAAGAATAAATCATTTTAAAAAATGAATATTCTTATGTCTCTTCGATAAAACGCGTCGTTTTTGAGTTATTCCCAATTTTACCCGATAAACTTTTACGAAAAAGTGAAAAATGATGACTGAAATTTTTAATCTCTATAGGAGTTTACAATGTTGTCAGAATGTTTATGAACTTTGTCAAGACTAAAATCTCTATGATGAAGGAACGTTTGATGTAGAAATATGTAATAATTGAATCTCACAAATGTGGAAGATGAAATTGAATTCTTAGAAGCATGAAATTTATTTATTTCATGAGATTCGGCCGATTCGTAAAGTGTCCGCTTACCTTCAGCGGTTTGTAACATGAGGTTTCCGACCTCTGCATACTCACTCCTTCATTCAAATAAAGTTAGCTCGACTCATTAGCAAGTCCCTGTTAGAATCCTCCTATTCTGATGCCCAGTAAAAATTACCGTTTTATGTAAATCCACGCTGAATTTCTATTCCGATTGGAATATCATGGAAATTTAACAGAGACATTTGTGACCGTTGGTGATATATGATGCGGTGTGAAAGCGTTACCTTGAGAAGATTTTCGAAGCCGGAATCACCTCCTGAAAAGCTGAAGATGTATCCAAATGCACCAATCACGATTACGAAATGTTATATTGAAAAATCTTGGTCTATGGTACCAGTGTATTCTTAGAGGAAGAGCCAGTGACCAATTTACATATGTCATTTCATAACTCACCAAAATTTACTTGTTTGATATTCAATATCTGCTCGAAAATAAAAACCATTTCTGCCAGCCCATAATGGCCGGAGTAGACTACCATAAGCGCTCAAAGAGGCCAGAAAATTAGGTTAACCTATGTCATAGTATCATTCACAAAACTTTCAGGAATTGTTATTGATAGTATATTGAATCTATAAAAAATAATGACAGAACTTTTTCGTCCCTCCTAAGTGTTGGCAGAACTCTTTGAAAATTCATTAAGAACAGCTGTACTTACTTATAACATTTCAGTACGCTTGAAATTTACAGGAAATGAAGAAAATGTGTCTAGAAAGCGAATTATAATCATGACAGAAATTTTTTACATCATGAACCATCTGCCAGAAAGAGAAATGTTGCCGCGCAAGTGCGAGCGAAATGAGCTTATTCATATTTGCAAGTCAGACCGAGAGCGCATATTGGGCATGTATTATTGTCAATTAAAGGAATAAATTAAAGGAATTGAAGGTCTTTTTTTTTAACATTACAACAGTTTATTTAGTAATAAACTATTCAAAAAAATATGCTCTTCCTACTCATCTTCAATTTCTATTTCCTCATCGTCGTCATCTTGGTTGACATTTTCAATGAATGCATTGTTTCTCACTTGAAGAATATTTTTCAACAGTATCATAATGCTTAGTTCTCAAAAAATGAGTAAAAATATTTTCACCAACAGATTATTAATAAACATTGACTTTGTTAGATGAATTCTGAAATCTGAACTGAGCTCCAAGAATTTTTCGAATGGATTGAGGAGGTCTTGAGTATACCTATACCCGTCTGACTTACGAAACATTCAAAGAAGTGTAAGATCTCAGTAACATAAAGGGGTAAAAAATAAACCATTAGGGCATTTAAAATCCCAAAAGTTGGATAGACTCAGAGTAGTAAAAGAAAGTATAAGACTTTCACAGTGAACTTTAGCATTACGAGTACCTACATGCGAATACCCTTATCATCGGATCAGATAAATGAAACTGAAAACAAATTCAATAATTTTATAAAAAATTTTAGCTTCCTCCACATAATTTCATATCAACTTTTGATGAGTCTCGTAAATGCCCAATATGCGCTCTCGGACTGACTTGCAATGCAAATATGAATAAGCTCATTTCGCTCGCACTTGCGCGGCAACATTTCTCGTTCTGGCAAATGGTTCGTGATGTAAAAAATTTCTGTCATGATTATAATTCGATTTCTAGACACATTTTCTTTATTTCCTGTAAATTTAAAGCGTACTGAAATGATATAAGTACCTATAGCTGTTCCTAATGAATTTTCAAAGAGTTCTGCCAACACTTAGGAGGGACGAAAAAGTTCTGTCATTATTTTTTATAGATTCAATAATTTATCGATAACGATTCCTGAAAGTTTTGTGAATGATACTATGACATAGATGAACCTAATTTTCTGGCCTCTTTGAGCGCTTATGGTAGTCTACTCCGGCCATTATGGGCTGGCAGAAATGGTTTTTATTTTCGAGCAGATATTGAATATCAAACAAGTAAATTTTGGTGAGTTATGAAATGACATATGAAAATTGGTCACTAGCTCTTGGTCTATCTGTTGTATAAGTATCGGTTGTTTCGTTCAGGGTGATGAAACTTTGAATTGAAATAAAACACATTTAAATTGAGACTGAAGACATTTTTTTTATTTGGAAGATAATTTCATGACATGACATATGTTCACGACGACTAGCTCTGAGGAACCGCATTGAACCAGACCAATTTTTGACCCTTTTTTCCAGTAATTCAGGCGTTATTTCAGCAATAACAAGGGTTACATTGGCTTCCAAAGCATAAACCAATGACTTCACATAACCCAAAAGAAAATAATCCATTGGATTCATATCGCATGATCTTGGAGGCCAATTAATGGGACCATTTCGCAATATTTGTTATCGCCAAACCTTTCTTTCAATTAATCGCTTATTATGGTCAAGTGGCTTTAGTTATTGAACCCGTTTGATCACGTTTGGGTGTAAACCAAGATCTTTACACGAAATTTTTTATGTGGTGAATGCACAGAGTCCAACTTGTGAACGTCGACGAATAGACAAATCTGGATCTTCATTATCACTATCACTTGCAGCAGCGATATTTCCTTCTGTACGTACAGTTCTTCGTCTTGTTGTTCTTGTTGCATCGGGTAGAGAAAATGTTGTCTGAAATCTATCGTTAGTTCGACAAATAAGCTGCCCTGATAGACCACTATGTGAACCATAAATTTCACGAAGTGCTCTATAAGTTTGGCGAATAGAACACTGATTTTGAAAATAAATTCCGAAAATTTGTGAACATTGTTGCGGCGTGAGTCTTTCCATGATAATTTGTCAATGCTGACTGAACAGAAATGTCCAAACAACATGGCTTCTGTCTCCTGTCGAATTACAGTTATCCTTATTGAAAATTTGTTTATATACAGGGTCTTGCAATTGTGAGAAAATCTTCCATAGCTGCCGAACCAGACATCTCAGAGATTTCGTTGGAAAGTAGACCTCTTGTACCTTCATTTCTGCATCTCAGGAAATTATTTACTGTCCCCGATGAATGTTATTCAAGAAATGGATGATTTTTTTAATGGATCACCCCATATATTTTCACATATTTTCAATGACCTTCATTAACTATCACATGACGCAAAATACAGGGCGGGCCATTTAAAACGAAACAGACGAGATAACGGTCGGAATAAATTTATTTCGAAAAAATGCTCGGACACGTCGATTTTTGTTTCGAGGGGGACAACTTTTGAGGTCAAATTAACAACTATATCGTTTCAACCCTTAGTGTTAGGACACCAACCCCTAAATTTTGAATTGGAAAGATATGGTGAGTGATACCTCATTTGAAAGGTCATTTTATCCTGAATTCAGGATATTGATTTTTGCTTCATTTGATTCATTGATTCTTGAGATATTGACATTTGAAGTTGAAACAAAGATGGTATTGTCGTCAAGCAAGCTGTCTGAATCAATCGAATTTATTATTCATTCATTCTGTAGATTTGATGAAACTCCATAACTGCCATACACCAGACATCAAAATACAAAGTTAAAATTTTAACAATGAATAATTAGTCAAATAATTGATGAACTCACATAGCATGGTTAGCGGAATGAATGGTACTGTACGAAATACAAAATTGAATATCTCGAAAACGAATGCGTTAAATGAGAAAAAAATTATTACGCTGAATTTATGATAAAAAGGCCTTTCAAATGAGGTATCACTCACCTTATCTCACTCATTCAAAATTTAGGGGTTGGTGTTCTAACACTAAGGGTTGATGCGATATAGTTGTGAATTTGGCCTTAAAAGTTGTCCGAGCATTTTTTCGAAATAAATTTATTCCGCCCGTTATCTCGTCTGTTTCGTTTTGAAAAGCCCACATCTCATTCAAAGAAAACTGCAAAATGGTGAGAGAAAAGCAGTTCAGTAAAAGTCTTCTGACGATTTCCAGAAGCGATAGTAACATGAATTTGATCTATAAGTTTCTTAATTGAAGGATTTGCCTTGTCACTGTTCCTAAATGATCAACCTGTCATATACAGGGTGTCCGTTATTGAGGTCCAAATATGAAGAACTTAAAATTATTTTTTCTCGATTTTTTAAAATGTAACACCCTGTATTTTTCCACAATAATGTAGACAATTGAATACCTCACATTTTCTCAGAAGTAACCTTAGGATTATTTTGACTCCCGCATTCAGCAGACATGAAAAATGATATCGCAACTAGAAATTTCATTCAAATTATAACGTAATAAAAACTAACAGATATTCAAACGAAGTCAAACTCAAAATTTCAATATACGGATCGAAAAGAAAATATACGGACCGAAAAGAAAGAGGAAATGTCGATACAAAATAGCTTGGTATTCATATTTTCCATGATTTTTCCATTTCTTCAGGAAAATTGATCAAACTGTGACATTTCGCCTGTGGAATCATCCGATTCAACTACTTAATAGGTAGATCTAGGGGCTCTACCAGTTTACTTGTCTGAAATGATATTATAATATGTTTCTATCATTTTCAACTGTCAGGTATGATATCCTGGGTTCCAAATATCACCGAACTTTATGTTCACATTGTTGTCAGTTTTATTCTCCAAGTGTAATAATAATATATTACCACAACCCTACATGAGTGAATGATTTGTGGCATGCTTCTCAATATTTCATGAAGTCATCACCACTCGTAATTTTCATTTCATTTTAGCAATGAGCTCTTCGAGATCACTTATAGATTTTATGTTCTTCGCAAAGACCATTCAAATAGATTCCTACCGGGTTTTAGAAGCCATAAATATGTAAAAGAGAACATAAACTCCATTTGAATAATAGAAAAATTCAGGGACTACCCGACAAAACATACTCTCTAGGCGTAATTGCTTCATCACAGTCCCATTAAATTTAATTACAGGACAGTATAATCTTCCTGTCTCCTTCGGAAGTATCACCGTGCACCAATAGACAACACAAGTGGCTGCTGGTTCAGCACACGCAAAAGCGTTAAGTGATACGCGTCCGCTTAATGGAACAGAAAATGCAAATCGTCCTCAATGGTGCGTAAATAATATTAATATCCAATAAAGATTTGAATCAAGTGATAATTAATTTATTACCTAGCTGACTTGCGTGGCATAAAAAAGTTTATGGATGATGTGAAATTCCTAGGTCTCGGTTTCGACCAGATTCTGGGCGAAGATAAGCCGGTGGGTTGGAATTAAAATCGTTGAACTGAAACACGTTGAAGGAAATAGATGTCGAAGAAACGATTTGTTGGCCGAGAAATGGGTGGAATTAAAGTTCAGGTCTGAATTGAATGAATTGATTTAGAATGATTAAAAGGAGGTGGTTCAATACAAATATTTAGCGAATCTTATAAACACACAAACATATAGTTGAAACGTTGTGAGGTTTTGGGAGGTGTTATTTTGAATAGCCTGCTATCTCAGTAGATGTCACTTATAGTTAGTTATAGTGAAAAGGGGTTACAGTCCACTGCGACCTTAAGCTGTATTGTCCTCCCTAACAGAGCCTAACAGATGTCATTTTTGAAGCTGTCGTTTTTGACATGATGAGTTGAAACCACGGGCTATCACTTAATTGTGAATTATTTCACAAGAACTTCGCGTTTCTGGAGGTAACCCAAATGGACAATACGGCATACTCGCTCGTTTCACTAAATTCAATCCGGATCTGTGTGAGGGACTTACTACCTAGTAAGCTTTCGCCGGGTTGAAGGGGAAGTACGTACAAAATGACATAGGGTTTTATTTCAGAGGCATAACTTGTTATTAGTGAATCACGGTAATGTCATATTCTACAACTATGATCTTTGGTCCTTTCTTCACAAAATCTAATCAACCTTTATGAAATAAAAGTATCAAAAAATCCCAGATAAATTGGGATAAACGAAATTTATTTTGTCCGAATGCTATGGACAAAATGACATACCGGCAATAGGCAACTGTATTTTTCTACTTATAGTTACAAAACCAAGTTCACTAATAAAACGCTTGGGTTCTTCTAGGAACATCAGCATAAGATGCGTGAGCCCAATGCAACCAATGCATGCATCGTAACCAGTCTTTTCCAGTGGTCATCCTGGAGAAGACTGGTCTTTTCCCCATCTGAATCGGGAAAAAAAGCCATAACAATAGGCAGCTGGACAATCGTCTTCATCATCTCAAAAGTTGCTAGGAACATTTTCTTCTTCATTGTCTTTTTCAAATAAAGCCCTAGGGACGTGTCTCCTTTTCTTTGGAGGAAGTATGGGCACATTTTTTGATTTGATTGCAATCATATTAGGTGTAGAAGTTGAAACTAAGTATGTTTATCGTGTCTTCGGCTCACGTTTGCATTGTCCACTAATAAATCGTCCATTAGGGATTGGAGGAACCTCCATCATCAATGCATCTTAACCTATTAAAATGCATTGCCTTTATTAGCCGCAGATGAATATGTTAAGACGAGTACTGGCTCTTTGTTTGGTGATGGAGCTTGGGATGAAAGGTATCGGTGTTGTCCAGTAGATACGGTTAATTCAGCTGAAATGCCTATGTCATTTTGTCCGTTCGCTGTATATGTCATTTTGTTCATAAAGCGTTATAAATCTGAAAATATATCGAATTGAATAGAAAAGGAGGTATATTTAACATGAAAAAAGCTTAATGAATACAATGACAAATAAGTGAAGTTCGGAATGAATGCAATATCAATGAAAACAATGGTGAAAACAGGCCAATTCTTCCAAAAAATGTGGCACAATAAAAAAAACTCGTGATCTATTATTTTCTGTTATCACTCATAACGACCGAATGAACAAGAGTAGCGCCTGCGAGTTTTCAGAGGTTAATTGAACCCACTCGGGTCGTGTGATTTGGTAGGCAGTTCCGCATTTGATACCTCCAAACTCAAGTTATGATGCCTATGTCATTTTGTCCATATACATATGTCGTTTTGTACGTAATTCTCCTATAGGTACTGGAATATCTTCCACCTGATATAGGCACTGTTTTGGATTTAGGTTTAAGGTGAACCGTAAAAAAACATCGAAATCACAGTGCTTTTTTGTTCCTCTTTGGTTTTGACCGCGTAAGCTTAGTGTCAAATGAATTATCAAATATCATAAGTAGCTGAAACATTTGTTATTTTGTTTAACAGCCTACTTTTGATTTAAAGATGAAACTTTATTTTTTCAATCTTTGTATCTTCTAACGTATCTCCTTATCGTCAGTATCAAAAATATTGACGACCTTCTCGTCTTGTACCACCCAATGTATCTAGAATTCGGTTACAATTCTTACTCGTTCTGAGTGGAACGCATCCCACAACTTCTGGTTCAAAAGAGCCGCAGGAAAAAGATCCGAGTCGGATAAGGAGAACCATTCATTTAGTGTGGACATTATTAAGGCACTATAATAAAATTTAATAGATTCAAATTCTCCCACTGGCATGATGATGGTGTGCCATCCGTTCTTTTTCATAAAGAATCGATCGGAGTGACCCATGTGATATACTGATATATAGGGTGGTTGAATTTGGGTATTAAGGAACGGCAGCTGATTGAAACAAAACGTTGCTTCGATAGGAAGAGTATGCCCTAATGGAGTTCTATAAGAGCTGTTTCAATAAGAGCGCAATATTTGAATTGCGCGCCATGTTTGACAGTCGTAATGTCATGATTTTATGACGTGACAGATCGAAAGTTGACTGATGGGAAGTAGTAAACTGGAGCATTACACGGTAGAAATTGGACCTTTCTTCTTCTATATTTTATGGATCAATAAATATTTCAATACTTTGCTACAGAAAACAATGACACTGAAATCTTGTGCTCTTATCCTTCAGAACATCCCATCTCTTGGTTACTTTTTCTGTGAGAATGAACGAAAAAAAAAATGTATATATATCCATGTAAGTTTGTTTTCGGTCGTCCAGGAATATGACCTTCGCTTTGGCTGCCAAACCGATATTTTACGTCTATCGTCTTCCTGTTGTTCTCTCAAAAACCAATAAAACCCTAACTGTCTATATACAATTCATTTACAGAGTTTACGCAATAATCTACACTTGTACATTATACGTCTTATACTACTCATTTTAATAGACAACTATACTCCATTTACAATTATAAAATGACAACTCTGGCCTTGGAAATTTGACACATTCCACTCTGTTTCGAAGTTATGACGTTTTTCGAAATATTTTTATGTTCCACGTCAACACTATGTTACCCTTTCTACATTCTTAGCGTGTTTCGCAGAATGTATATTTCATTTTGGAGAACACAACAGAACAATATTCTAAATATAAAGAAGTTTTTGGATTTATGATTGTAAAGATTTATGGATGTGCTTTGTTTTCATCATGATATTGTATGTGATATGATTGTGAGGGTGCATAACATTTCTATTTCTAATATTTCTTTATTTCAAATAACAGTTTTATTCATTCTTCACAAAGAAAATAAACATAATAACTAAATTAACAAATTTGTTCACAGAGAAACTAATAATTTCAATGCAATAGTAACTGAGTTTTGGTTATAAATTAATAATCAAGAATGTCAATGCCTGAAAGCTTCATAGATATGTACATTTCATTTATTTGATCTTATGAACAAGGAGTAAAATATTCTGACTGTATAGTAATTTATTAGTTTAAAAAATATTTATACATTACTACCACAGTAGGTTTGTACAAATAAGATGGAATAGGTCAAACATATGCTTCACATTTATCATTCACCTGTTCTAAAATAAGACACAAACTCCTGGAATATGGAGAAAACCGATGTATTCTGGTTCAATATAGCCTATTTCTATTCTGCAAGTTCTTTCCTCTTAATTCTTCGAAAATCCTACCTGAACCATATTTTCCCGTCGCTTTCGTTAGAAGATCGAAAGCCCTTTTTGTCCATTTACCCGTTCCAAATAAATTTTGAGCCCCAAAAACGATACCGAAACTAACCAAACTTCTGGGGGACCGGAATTTCGTTTGAAATCTTTCTAAACGGCGAGATACCTGAAAAAACTTCGTAATCAAGTGTAAAAAAGTCGATTAGTACTTACTTTCGCTTTATTTATGCTTATAAATCGATTTTTGGTCCAAATCAAATTTGCCGTTCGTACTCACGCCAAAAGTCGTGAAAGGAAAAAACGACACTTGCACGAAATCTCCCATATCGATGGGAAACGACGAAGAACGGAAAAATAGGCGATTTCCTATCGATATTTCGCCCCATAATCGCCGATCGATTCGAACTAACAAAATGTGGGATATCTTTGATACTTTTTCTTTGATGCAAACAGAGAAACTGGCAACGTAGTTTTGTCACTAACGATTTTTTCTGTACGCGCACAGACTTTTCATCAGTTGCACCAACTCCTGAAAACGAAACCATGACCTCATATGTGATTAAATAAAAGTGAATGGAGTATACAAAGAAACACTTGAGCCCAAATGTTCGATTCATCCTATTCTGACAAATGGTACCTACAATTGCTAAATATCGTATGGCAGTTAGGGATTCTATTCAATTATGAGACAAAGGTTTCAAATACAGAGCTCGAAAAGCTCACACATAAAAGTCATCAAACGCAAATCAGAAATATCCCGCTCATCTTGGGGATAATATAAAGCGTCTCACACACGAAATTCAGAAGTATGAGAGAAACTAAACAATTATGTTCAATTGATGGGAAATGAAATGCCTCATCCATATGGTTTGGAAAACTGATAATTTCTTGTCCTAAATCGAACAAACACTTGTACCTATTATTATGTATCATTATTACAAATTATCTGTAATTAATTCAATAAACAAAGGTGTTCTTTGACAATGTTAATATCGGTGGAAGGAACAATAAAAATCCTAGATCTCTATGGCGACGTTTCGGTGTTGTTTTTTCTGTCTCAGTTCAGATTATCCAACGGCAGTGATTTCTTGGACCATACTGTATCTAACAAAGTCCAGTCAGCTTTTAATTAGAACAGCCCGAGGCAATATGAGAGAAAAGAAGTGGTCAGAGCCGTCAAACGATCAGTTCGCATTTTGGGAGGGTCCAATTTGCAAATTATGGTCGTGATTGGAGGGATTCAGTTTCTTGAAAAAGGTGCGTTCTGGTAGCGACCCACATCCATCGTATTCGAGGCATGTGGAGGAGTTCGATAGGAGTAGATATTTGTACGTTTGTGTCTGAACAAGAGCGACGTTCTGAATTTTGATTAGGTTGAACGGTCTGGCTAGACTGTTGTAGACTGATTAATATTTCAGATGTGAACCTCGATACTGTGACATACAGACATAAAAAATTTGCAGAATTTAACATATAAGTTCATTGTATTTCTTTCAATGCCCAATGGAAGAATGCGAAATGATTCACTTCCAAATAATAAAAGTATTATCATCTTGTTTTACGATATACGTGGGCGACATTTCTAGCCTTCGGGCTTGAAATAGGTGCAGTTTAGTTGAGGTTGAATTGAAATAAAAATTTTCAGAAATTTTATGTAGTTTTTATGAAACTTTTTTTTATTAGTAATAGACATGGAAAGATAAACATAATTAAAAACCGGGAAGAAATATATTGCCTTGAGGCATTCTCAGGTTTTCAACGAATTATAAAAGTGTCTCCACTTAAGAAATACAACGTTTTCTCTAAGTTTATGTATCTATTTGTATGTGCAATCTCTGTTGCATGAACATACCCACAAATGCAACAGAAATATTTCCAGAGAATCCTTTTTTTATGATCTCATTATTCATCACTTGTCATTTCGTATAAACAAAGCCATAATCTTCCTGTAAGTTAGACATCTGATTTATGAAATTCAAATGGGCTTAAATTGCTGAGAACATCACCTAAACGGTTACCATTCTTGAAAAAAACGGATCGAATTACACGACCATTAAAATTCAAATTATTGTATTGTTCAAACAAATCTATTACCATCACAAAACTACAGTTCAGACTATATCTACATCTACATCTGGCTGGTTATTCCGTACGGTTTTCAACGCAAATCAGTGGCGTAGATCCATTTTTTTCGGAACGAAGCAATCGGTTATGGTATACGCCCCTGTTTTTGAGGCTATTTGATATTCATGAATTCAGCAAGATACACATTGTGTTCAAGAATAAAGCTGTGGAATGGTCGTGAAAATGCATGTTCAGGATATAAAATATGTATTTCGTGAATTATTTCATGAATAATTTTGAAAGATACATGTCTTGCTTCCCACAGGATAATATCGTTTGACATTTGACAAGAAATGCTGGTCTGATTATGCTTCATCCATGTGAACACTTTTATGACCCACAGTTTATGGTTCAATGTATTGGAGAACATGTAACATCATGTATGGGGAAGTTGTTTGAAGAAAACAATAATATGAGGAAGCATTGCATTAACTTTTTCGAACTCAATACAGCCAAATTCTGTAAAAGAAAATTATGTTCAATGAAGGTTTTCCAATAAGAGGTACTACTTTGACATTCGAACAAATATGCCATTCTTTAAATACAAGATGTTTATTTCATTATGAACAGGAAGGTAACAATGGAAAATCAGCCAAATGACCATCACGACCACGACTGCAGGAGTAGTTTTTACTTGTCAAATGTCAAGAAATGACACCTACCGAAATACCTATAAAAAAAAACACCTCTTATTGAAAAACCCTTCAGTTCCAAATTTATCATTATTATTTTCTAGAATAGATGAATCAAATATGAAATATTGAAAGTTATTCGGATGCACCATTGATGGTACCTCTTCAAGGTTCAATTTGATCAGGTCTCATCCTCTTTCAAGAAGAAAATTTCCAACGAGATGACCTTAGGCGCACGTCAATAAAGTCCATATGCAAATGAATAGATACGATTTCTGATCGTTGCTCTACACATCAAAGAATGCATAAATCATCTCAGGTAGCCTATGTGGGAAATAATTTCTGGCGTAGGTTGGAGGAGATTGAGTTTGGTCTATATTTTATATTGATTCCAAACCATTAATCTGATCTTCTAATTTTGATTGATGTGCTTTTTCTTCCATTTCCATCCTCGAAGAAATGGAAGGGAATATATTTTTTCAATATTCAAGAAAAAAACCTTATAAAGGTTCAGTCTTTGACTTGTACATATAGTTTAAATGTAGATTTCTTTCACATTTTTCCCATGCCATTTTTCAAAATTCGGTTTCGTTTGAAAGATGCAGGCTGTCGGAAATCCATGAAATTAACAATGTTGTCAGAATGTTTATCAACTTTGTCAAGACTAAAATCTATATGATAAAAAAACGTTTGGTGCAGAGATTATGTAATAATAAAATCCCACAAATGTGGGAGATGAAATTGAATTCTAAGAAGCATAAAATTATACATTTTATACGCATAGTTTCTATTAAAAATTTATTGTTACCGGTCCATCCGGAAAATATTAAAAATAAGCTCAATAAAATACAAAATTTGGATATATGAATGATGAACCACGTATTAAATTTAAATAATGAAAAATGAAATGATACTTAGCACTATATAATCTGTGGCGACGTTTCTATTTAAACAATATCCTCTGTGATAATTTGCTGCCAACTAACAACTAGTTGAAAACTTCTGCACAGAAAAATCGCAATTCATACACGTAAATTTTATAAACTCGACACTACACGGTGAATATCACATTGACTGACTGAAACTCTTCCACATAATCATCTCGAGATCGAAGGAAAACTCCTAAAATAATCAATTTCCCCGTTTATAACAACATAGCTCTAGAACAATTGTCCTCCATGTCTGTTTACACTTGCAAATAGCGCCATTGCCGCTATATGCATGCGTGTGACACAGAGCAACAATACCATTGTTTAAAAATAAAATCTACAATCTGGCATGGTCTTTTCAAAAGCTCTTTGATAGCTCTGTCATAGAAGATGGGTAGATGGGTTAAGTTAGGTCATTTACCTAGAATCCTATAAATAGAGTGGAAAACCCTTTGTTTATCGAAAACTTTTGGGATTTCGAGGAAAATATGAACAAGTTATTAGTGTTTACTAACTAATATTTAGGAAAATCGAAGAAGGAACTCATTTTGGTGGGAGAAATATTGCCTTTTATTTGCAGATATAATCGGACAAAACTGAGTGTTTTTGTCGACAAATATCGTGTTTTTTACATTCTCATTTGAACATGGTTAGTACTTGAGTATTCCCCAAATGTGTTAACTCAATTTTAATCGATAAATATGAACTCTGAGTTCTTTGCGTAGATTCGTATCAGCCACGTATCTGGCCCAATTTTTTTCAAATGACTATATCTTTTTAACAGAGCTGAATTCAGAAAAATGGAAAATGAAAAAAAGGTTTCTTTTGACCTCGAGAATTTACAGTTGAAATATATGTACAAGTCGAGATATTGAGTTTATTTCATTTGGTTTTTCCATACTGTATATGCCCAAGCAGATTCATTCTACTGAATGTAAACCACTCAGGAATAAACTTCTATACATAAATCAAAATCTCAGAAAGATTCCATACCTGAAAATACCGCACTATAAGTATGCATACATTGGAACCATATAAACATTTGATTTCCATGATGTGTCAATGCGAAGAATTCCTCTGCATATCCCTCCGATATTTCCCAACGTGAAAGCTTTCCTATGTCATTCAATTCCCGACGACAACAGCCGGATTCAATTTCACGTAAAGCAACGAAACATCATCAATTAATGAGCTTCCCATCCAACCCATCTTCAAGTTCTGTCGGAAATGGGTTTCAATTTCTTCGTTTTGACCCCCGGGGTCATTTGATTAAATATCGAAATCCCCTTGGCGGCTCGAGATGGATTTAAACATTGTATTGAACACAACATTCCATTATACGCACTATTAATAGTAGGAACTTGTTTAGGTTACTTGTCGTGGTTCGTGTCTTTATCGGCTGTTGGAATCTCCGTGATATCGGATGTGATTCGACGCTACGTCGATGCGGAAAGTCAGCGTGAGATACGCATGCTTCGGATTTACTGACTCCCAACTCTTCCTCTATGAAAAAAGCTCTTTATGTACAGGGTGTCTATTTTATGACCCCTGGAAGGATTTCTTGAAATAAATTCGAATACCTTAAGGTTTGCGTGTTCCTGTAGATAAAAATTTGATCATTTCGATGTTAATATTGCTCTACACTGATTTAATATTGAAGTGAGTGACCTGTAGTATAAAGGTACTTTTCCGATATACAGAGTGAGACGAGGAAGTCAAAAGTTATGCAAAATATTCATACCTTCGGTTTTTATTTTTATTTTAAATTTCGCAACTTTCCATCTAATTGAGGAGTTTTAAATGCACCTGTTACGTGCAAGGGTGGGAGGTTTCTTGAAATCCATATTCGAAAAACTTGTAGAAATGTAGCAAATATTAAAAATACCGACAACCCTGTCAGTAGGAAGCGACGAATTTATTGGAGAATGTCACTTCCTTAACGTGTTTGTTTTTCGATTTTAACGAGTATAATTTTACAAATTGGATCATTGTATGCTCGCCAATTAGGTTTTTCAGGAGAATCGTACGGTGTTCGGTTGAGATTATTAGGTAGGTACACGAAATGAGAGGAAGTGATTACTTGCAGAATTATCGGTCGTGAGAATTCACCAGATGAATTGAGAAATTGTTTTCTTGTCTCTTTAGAAGGCTCTTATCATTACGATAATCTTCAGCGAGAAAAAGCAGGGTGTATTCAATCGAAGTGCCTATATTATTCGATGAAAAGTTTCTCAGTAGTTAAGGAAGCGTCCTGGTGAAAATCACGAATGGGTATCTCCTCATCTTGCTCGAAAATCTGTGACCAAATGTTGTTGCCTCAATTCTACACTGTATACTGAAATTCGACCTATCTTAGCTATATTTCTCAGAATGCAGTCTCCGTTTTTGAAGCATATAACGGGTGTTCTTTCTAGAATTATTGGCGTTGGCAACACTTTTTTAACTGTCGGCCATTTTGTCCGCTGTCAACTGATTCATTTTTAACCTTGGTGTTACGACTCCTAACTAAAAATCGTGAACAAAAATTGTAGATCGGAATGGCACTGTAGATTGATGATCGGGTCCAACTTCCGGAATAATCCGCAATATTTCACGGATATGGCGCTATTGTGACAATGGAAACTAGCGCGACTGTCGACATTTTTAAAATATTCCGATTGATCTTGATATTGTGCATTTTTTTTAAGAAGTGAAATTTCATCTCTAGTTTTTCGTTTCAGATAAAGAATGTCTCTTCGGATTCAGGAGATGTATGGCCCTTGGATCGGCCCTCAGGTATGCCATCCATACAATCACTGGATGTCATGTGTGGAAAGGACCATATGGACGTGCACTTGACATTTTCTCAGCCATTCGAAGGCATCGTTTCATCCAAGGTAGGTTTCAAATCATTCGAATAAAGTTTATTTACAGTTCTTACACAAAAATCTGCACTTGCATTTGAGAACAGAGGTGTTACTTCTTGTACGACCTAAGCCAATAAAATAAACAAGTGCCAAGTGCATCTTTAAGTATCATGAATCATCCTACCTGGATGAAAAGCTAAAAAAACACTTGAACCTAAATTGGTCCATTTATCCTATTCTAAGAAATGGTAAAACTGTTTAATCTCATATTGCACTTCTTTTCAACTATAAGATAAGGGTTTCACATTAAGGACTCAAAAGCTCACACATGGAAGTCATCAAATGCAAAGTAAAAGTGTCACACGTATCTTGGGCACAATATAAAGCTTCCCACACACGGAATTCAGAAATAACAGAGAAATTTAACAACTATGTACATTGTACATTTTATTCGGAATGAAATCCTACATCCATGATTAAGTTGATGGTATTTAGAATCAATAAAAGAAAAGCAATGGTTAATTTTACGTAGAACTTTCTTGGACAGAAGAATGGCCTGATTTACAATTCTTATCAAAACGAAAAATAAAGAAATAAATCTTATGCGTAATAATGAATAATAAACCACAAAGTAAATAGTGAAGGAATGGTACTCAAATATATGTATTGGTCGAATTAGAATCCTTCCTTCTCGAAGAACAAATTCACTTTACGGATACCGAAATAACATGCGCTTTCGCTCGGCTAGCTAGTTCAGGCGAGCGAACTGAGTTCGTACTTGGCGAACTTAAGTTGAGCGCGAACTGATGGTGAGTGTTGTGGCGATTCGAAAAGAGAGAGAGGAGGTCCAGTCGATTGTGGTGCCTCTTATCTCGAACTGTAGACCACAGAGTTGAAAAAGAGTGGCAAACCTCTGATATGCGGATCTTCTTCATTACCAACGAAATCTATTTGCAGTATAAACTTTGTGGTTTCAAATATAATTGAAGGATTTCATTCCGGTTAAATGTACATAGTTGTTGAATTTCTCTGTTATTTCTGAATTTCGTGTGTGGGACGCTTTATATTGTGCCCAAGATTAGCGTGACACTTTTGCTTTGCATTTGATGACTTCCATGTGTAAGCTTCCGAGTTCTGAATGTGAAACCTTTATCTCACAGTTGAAAAGAAGTGTGATATGAGATTTAACAGTTTTACTATTTCGTGGAATATGGTGCGTGGACCAATTTAGACGCAAGTGTTTCTTTGTAGCTTTTCATCCCAAGGTAGGATAATTCATTATTCTTGAAGATGCACTTGACGTTGAGGGCATAATTGTGGAGTGAAGTCAGTTGCAGTTGGGAGTTAATTGTTGGTCGGGGAGTCTGTACAGAGTTCCTACGGGAGTCGGTAGAGAGTTAAGACGGAGGTAGTTATTGCCATTAGAGACGGAATTAGATCTTCAAGACGGTACCATATCGACGGTGCATGATCAATTCATTTGTTCGGCGTAAAGACGTTTTCTATCTCACGAAGTTCAGTAAATGCAGATAAATCGTAACTGAACATGTGTTTGTCAAAAGTAATCAGTGTAAAGGTGAATACAGACTATTCTGACGTGACGTGATTTCACGTCACGTCAGGACCGTGCAGTGCTCACATTGGCCTAATATGAACATGAACGCACAGAACGATGTGTTGTATTTTTATGGATTTTTATATCACGCACAATTTTGACGTGGGCCCACATGTAAACACGTCACGTCAGAATAGTCTGTATTCAGCTTTAGACGTATAATCTACAAGTGTAGATTATTGTGGAGAATCAACTTCGTAAATAAACAGTTTGACTTTTATTGGTTGAACTGTAGAAAGCGATAAAGACGTAAAATATAGGTTTGGTAGCCAAAGCAGAGGTCATATTCCTAGACAACCGAAAACAAACCTACATAAATGAAAATAAAAATGTGAATTCTGAAGAGGTCTGCATGCAGAGATTCTCTAAGTATACCAATTTTTTTCAGGGACAACACGGAGATCCCAGATGCGTCTATGTTCCCCCCTCCACGGGCCAAACCTTCTTCTCCTTCAGGATAGCCTACGCCAGGTGTGGCACCAAACCAGATCTCCATGGTCAATTTTACGAAAACACGGTTGTGGTGCAGTACGACAAGGATCTGCTGGAGGTGTGGGATGAGGCGAAGAGATTGAGATGCGAATGGTTCAACGATTACGAAAAAACAGCCACCAAACCGCCAATGGTGATCGCTGATCTGGATGTGATACAGTTGGACTTCAGGGGTGAGGAATTTGGAGAATTGAATCTTGGATTAAGATTGTTAGTTTGTTGAATTCAGAAGGAGTGGAACTGACTCCAATTCAATATTTCGATATAAAGGGGCCGGTTTATTCATCCTCCTGTAATATGTCAAATACCGCTACTGGTAGGAATACAGTTCGTAAAAGTCGTTTCTTATCTCAGTAGGAGAGAGTGATTTGTACTTTGTAGAGACCAGTTGGAGGTGTGAGTCCTTATTCGACAGAACCTATTAGGCTCCTAACCTTACATTTCGATGGTTATGAATTTTGCGTGAGCTGAAAGAATTTGGTTATGTTATTTCAACATTTGGCGACCGCGACAGTACTCGATGAGGAATTTTACCCAATTGAAGAAGAAGAGAGTTATTCTCAAAAACTGGCAGGGAGATATGGATAATCTTATGCACAAATCACAAAGGAAGTATTATAAGATCATTCAGGACATCTGAAGGGTGATCCAAACTGCGTTTTGTTTTAAAATAAATAGAACACATAATTTGCATTCATTTTCAGAAATTTTTTATTGGTAATTCAAGTATCAGTTATGACATTTATTCGAGAAATAATATCGGCCAAATGGCCTCTTTTTGCAGCTCTTTTGTTAAAATTGCCAATGGCATTTCGACATAATTATGGATTTGCTCATTGATATGACACGAATAATAATAATAATAATAAGTTTATTTGTCCAATCGATTATAAAACTGATATAAGACACTTCATATTCTATAGGTTTCAACAAAAACAGGATAATAAAAACATTAGACAGGTCAAAACAATATTCTCAGTAATTCAAGCCAGTGCATTCCTAAGTGAACCTTTCATCAAGGTATTCAGCTACTGAATAATAGCCCTCTGAGATAAAAAACTTTTCAACTTGAATTTGAAACCACTAAAGCTAGAGTCATTCTTAAGATGCATGGGCAGGGAGTTGAAAAACCTTATACCAGCATAAGCAGGTGAATTTTAAAATAATTTTAGTCTATGATTTAGTCCATAATTTCATCCTTCAGTTCAAGAATCGATTTTGGATTATTTTTATAGACCTGGGGTAATGTGGAACATTACCCCGAAGAAAATAGCCCAACGGTGTCAAATCACATGATCTTGGTGGCGAATTGACATCACCGTTTCTGAAGATTATTCTTCGAGGAAATATTCATCCCAATAAACCAATTGTGTCATTTGTAAAGCGCCATCCTGCTGAATCCAAATGTCCTATAGATCAATATTCATCAATTCGGGCCACAAAAATTCGATTATCATCCGACGGTATCGATCACCATTGACAGTGACAGCTTCACCAGCAGCATTTTCAAAGCAGTAAAGTCGAATAACACCACCTGACCATAAAGCACACCAAACAGTGACTCATTTAGGATGCGTAGGTTCCTCATAAATAATTCGTGTAGTTTCCTCACCCCCAAATACGACAATTTTGTTTATTGACATATCCACCAAGTTCAAAATATGCCTCATCGGAAAACATGGATTTTTTGAGAAAAATTTGCTGGTTATTCATTGTTCATTCAGATTGACAAATGAACGACGAATCAAATAATCTAAAGCTAAAGCTAGATTCTTGTGTAAAATACGCCATGTTGTGGACCCACTAAGTCCAACTTGTTGTGAACGTCGTCTAATGGACATTTCAGGGTCTTCAGCAACACTTTCACGAACCAAATCAATATTTTTTTGTGAACGACCTCTACGACTGAATTGTTCACTTCTTCCACCGAACCGGTCTCTCGAAATTTTTTAATAATTCGACCAAAAGTGCTCTCAGATGAACGATTATGTAAACCATCAAATTCACTCAGTTTTCTAAAAATACTTTTCACAGAACGTTGATTTTCATAAAATAATTCAACAATCTGTACGAGTTGTTGTATCGTGTACGGAGCCATTTTCATAAATGACATACATCACACTTCTTAAAAATGTCAAAATAACCAGATGAATAGGGATGTTGACACATGTTACAAATTGATATAAATTGAGGTTTTCCACATTGAATGTAGTTTTTGAAATACTAAAAAATATTTTGGTGATCTAATTACTCTCATTAAGCTAAATAAAATCGATTTAAAATGTGTAATCTATTACCGTTTATCACGTGACTGCAAACACGAATGAGAATACGTGACGTCACTGTTCTGTAAACAAGCTAACCTATAACCTTACTGTCATCACGAGTACGAACTTACGAAGAACAGAAGAGAGTAAAATGTATCACCAGCGAACTATTTCACGATTATTTGTTATTACGAAAACGATTTGTTCGCAAGAAATCACACAAGATCAGTTCGCTTTGACAGACGGCGAAGTCTGTTTACCGTATAGTGACGTCATCATAATCACTTCGTTTCAGCGGGAATTTTGAACATTATTTTTATTCACGCATTTTTTATTGGTATTTGCTATATTTTTTCCATGAAATATTTTTTTCGTGTTTATATAGGGCTTATCTACAAATTTAAATCATTTCCAAAAAATAGTCAACATCCCTGTTCTGCGCCATCAATATTTTATTTATTCCTAAAAAACGCCCAATTTGAAACACCCTTTATCAGTTGAAGTGGAATGACTATTCATCCTGGACGAAATTATTAATATGTACTTCTTTTGGAATTTCGGCCATATTAATTACCGGTGCTGTGACTAAGGTGGCGTAAGGACACAGTAACCACACTTTTATAGAACACAACTGATTCTCCTTACTCCTACAAGCGACAAGCTCGGAAGCTTGTAACCTGTGAAGGGTGTTCTGGGGAGACCTATGAGTTATCAGTGTAATCATAATCATTACACATCATGTACATTGTCAATTTCTTATAGATTTAAACGTGAGAGGTCACATTAAATCAAAATTTGTTTTTTCTATCAGGAGACAATGTGGATTGTTGGATGGAAATACAACATGGTAAAGGTCCATGGGCTCCTCCAGTAACTGGCATTGTACCTTTAGGATCAACGCTAACATTAGTAGTAGCAATAAACGATTTCAGAGGTAGGTATTCGAAAACATTTCCGTTATAAACATTAATTCAATTAAATCCAAGCATGGATATTTTTGAATAAGAATGAAATTTTTATTCATCAGAACTCATTGAAATTAATCAGAAATTATGTACTTATGAATATATGTCGATGAAATCTTATTCGATTGTTTTTTTCTTTCTTTTTAATAATAGTTTTTCCGAAGTATCTCATTTCCAATTCCTGAATAGAAAATTGTATAGGTTCAGTTTAAACTTCAAGTGTCTGTTAAACTTTGCTTCAATGTAAAGTTTGACTGCCACTAGAAGTTTGAACTCCATCTTGAACGTTGGCCTAAGAATGCATATATATGTTCCTTCAGTAATATTCCCTGAATATGCGAAAGGTCATTTTTAAGCTTTCCATAAAATATCTTCAGAGTATTCCAAATATTCTAGGAATGTTCCATGAATATCCTCCTGAGGATATACAGGAATATTTCGTTTAGAATATGCCTTGAATATCTATTATATATCTGGAATATTCCTAGGATATTATTCCCCACATATTTTGAGAACGTTTCATAATGATTATTCTCGAAATATTTTTGGATCATTATATTTCCATACGCATATTCATGGTATATTCCAATATGCCAAAACATATATTCATGGCATATTCTAAGAATATCTGGTGCTGTCGGGGAAATATCAGATAGGAATCCTATTCCTTTGTTGTTATGCTTAATGTCAATCGATACTAACTCGTCCCATTTTTTTCTAATTATGGTTTTTTACATAGGAGAATTTGACATGAGAGTCAAATCCTGTGTAGCCTCAGACGGAGGGGGTCACGTCATCCAACTGTCAGACGAGTACGGTTGTGTGCTGAGGCCGAAAATGATCAGCAGGTTCTTGAAAGCTAAAGGGGCAGACGAGAGAGCCTCAGTCATCACTTACGCCTTTTTCCATGCATTCAAATTCCCGGATGCTTTAAGTGTACATATCAAGTGCAAAGTGGAGATTTGCAGACATGGATGCTTGGATCATTGCCAGTTGGAATCTGACGGCGGTGCTGCACCAAATGCGGACCATTTGAAAGAGTAGTAAGTGATGATGAACGAAAAGTTTTGGAAGATATCTGTTTTTTTTTTCATTTCAATATTTTTATGGATTTTAACGAAAATTTTTCTCGATAATCTAGTGGTCATCACAACATAGACCGTACTGATACAGTGGACTCAGATGAAAGATCACCAGATCCAGCAAATGACATAGATAACGACGACGTACGAATAGACACCAGCGATATGGCTTACGATGACATCCTACATCACAATGGACCTGCTACTTTCGAAGACAACAACTTCCCTGCTGTGAACATGCCTCTGAAGAGTGAGATGGAAGACAGAATATCGCACGAAAAGGTTAGTGGCAGTTTTGTATTCGAGTTGTAAGAGGTAGCTAGGATTGTCACCATTTTTATCTACACCGTTTCAGCTGCATAGGACGACAGGGGGATATTTCTGCAGATTGATGAAATAGTAATTTACGTAACAAGTCCGGAAAAATAGGATTTTTTTGGACGAATAGACAGAATTCTAGGGCGAGCCGGAAACTATTTTCGGACGTGTTGCGTACCGTGTAGAATTACAAATCAATTAGACGACACATTTCTTCATTATACCTACATTTTGATTCTTATTTGAATCAATCAAAGCAGAACTGTCATCCGTTATTTCGTTGCTATTGTGATGATCATAACAATGACAACAACGACGTGATTTTTTCCGGCCTAGTCCGGAAAGTACGTACGTTCCGGACTAGGCCGGAAAATGCTACTTTCTCAAAGAAAATGCGTCCAGGAAGTGGATACATCCCGGACGGTTGCCGAAAAAAGAATTTTTTTAATGGAATTAGTTTCCCGGATGTCGATTCTGGAGGACGAAATTCGATCATTTCATTCACCAGTCAGCGAAATACTATTCGTATGGGACTTGAAATTTTATGAGTAGGATTATGGTGAATGGACATCTTGAATCAATGATTCAATTACGGTTTAAAGGAACAAAATATTGAATTTTGAGAACACTAAAGCCTCTGAATTTATTATCATGAAATGTTACAAAAAAAAAATCAAACCGATTTTTAGATTCGCTATACGGTGTGATTTTTTTGAGTGTTTCATGAGACTTATTCGAGGAAGAAATTTCGATAAAAATTCAAGATTCTGTATTTTTGTTTAAGAATACATGAACTCGAATTGTGAAATATTTTCAAGCGGAATCTACTTCCGGTTCTACCGGAAACGAATGTGAACTTCGTTATTTCAAATGCTACACCCTGTATATTCATACATATTGGAGTTCTTCGTTTAATTCTGCACTGATAGGCTATATAGTCTTATTGTCAAATTTGTTGACAGAAATTAGAGGGAATATCAGTGTCACAAATTAGAGGTTACCTATATCTCCAAAATTCCTCATTGTAAGAATTTCTTTTTGCAACAGTCGAACAAAAGAAAGTACGCTGATACTGCTTCTTGCATAAATTATGAGGAACTATTATACAGGGTGTCTGAAACAGGGCTTCAAACTGAGCCTCAATAAAACTGTGAAATCTCTTTTTTCTCAAATGGAAACCATATAATATTGTAATTCCTTAATTCCGATCGATTGCTCGTCAAAAACTAGTAAGAGTGTTCCAAACATTTCATTTATTTAAAATCAGTAGTTTTGCCGTTATTGAATAAAATTCGAATTTCACGACTAAAGCCAGGTTTCTTTGTCTAAACATCAGGTTTATCAAGATAATATTCAAGTAGGCTATGTCAATAGAAAGAATATGTCAGTTTTAAACTGATATTTTTTTAACATCATTTATTATCTGTTTTTTTTATTTGTCACATTCGCTGCAAATAAAGAACAGATTTTTGATATCATTCTGGTGTACCTTTTTATTATTGCTCGTTTTGCATAGTGCTTTACCAATAGAATTGAGTAAGAATGACAATTCCTAACAAAGCCTTCTTTGAAATAGACAAGCATACCTCTAAATTTGACTGAGCCAAACCTGGCTTTAGGCTTTAGTCGTGAAATTCTGTCGAATTCAGTGGTATGCTCGACTATTTCAAAGTAGACTTTTTTAAGAATTGTCATTCTAACTTATTTTCATTGATCAAGCACTATTCGAAACAAGCAATAATAAAAAGGTACACTAGAATGGTATATCAAAAGTCTGTTCTTTATTTGCGGCGAATATGACAATAAATAAACAGAGCGATATTGAATGATGAATAAATATAAAAAAATTTAGTTTAAAACGCACATATTCCTACTATCGACATAGCCTACTTGATAAGCCTGATTTTTAGACAAAGAAACCTGGTATGGTCGTTAAATTTAAATTTTATTCAATAACGTCAAAACTACTGATTTTAAATACATGAAATGCTTGGAACACTTCAACTAGTTTTCGACGAGCAATCGATCGGAATTACAAAAGTATATGGTTCCCATTGAAAAAAATTAATAAATTTCATAGTTTTTTTAAGGCTCACTTTGAAGCCCTGTTTCAGACACCCTGCTGTAAAATATTTCCTCATGATTTATACAAGAAGCAGTATCAGCGTACTTTTCTTTCCAGAACATAGATTGTTTATTTTTCGGAAAAACTAAAGGGGCCAAACAAGGGCGTAGCCAGGAATTAATTTCTGGGGGGTTTTGAAATTTTGACAATTGACTTTGTAAGTGCCGGGAATTGTGAGGGTCGCTATCTGTAGCAAGTATTTGTTGTTTTTAAGAATTCAATAATCCTTTTCCAACTTCTGAAACAATATTCAACATAGATATTCCTGGTTAGGTTAGGTAAACCTATTTTTCAAATATGCTTCAGAATTTAATTTTTATTCGCTCAAACGATAACTTAAAAAACAATATTTATTTCCCAAACAATACGTACAGGATGAATCAATATGAAATAACTGTGGATGTGTGCTTTCATTGAAATCAAATCGAGTTTCTTAATGTTTTATTACAAAATAGTGCAAACAACATATAAATAGGTATTAAAAATGAAACATTGAGAAAACTCAAACAATATTTTATTATGATGAATTCCTTCAGTTAAAAACTTAGGCTGGATTTCCATGCATCCGATGATACGATCGTCCGATCGTCGATGTGATTAGCAGAAATATTCAAAATTGAATATTTTTACCAATCACAACGACGATCGGACGATCGTATCATCGGATGACGGATGCATGGGGATCCAGTATTATCCGTCTTTTTTTCTAGCGAATTGGTCAACCACTTCATTTTCATCAATTTTCACACTATAATGAATATTCATGAGCACCAACCCATTCAATCTAATCGAATCGAATCGAACCCCCAACCCCTCTCCCTGGTTACGCCCTTGGGGCCAAAACTCTCGACGATGTGTGTATCTAGCTCGAATTTCATGTTCTGCTTACTTTTACCTATAATGTGGTGTGAAAAAATATGGTCACCCGAGTTCAATACGAAAAAAATCCTATTACAATGAGTACATAAATTCAAGTGGTATTTTATCTTTGATAATTTGTTCACGTTTTATCAATCTTGAAACATGAGATGAGAATAGTATATTCTGTAACAAGGGCAGAATGAAAATCCGATACGAGTGAATACGAGTATAGGATTTTCATTCGAACCGAGTAACAGACTATACTTTCTCCACGAATGTTGAAATAAAAGAAAAAAGAATATTAAGATGAATTCTGACGTTTCGAAAACCGCAATAAATATGACAATCAGAGCGGCTGACACATAGATTTATTCTCTATGTTTTCAAAAGTGTTACGGAATGAATATTCTCACACACTGTGCGAGAATGAAATTCAGTCGAAATGCTTAAAAAACAAGGATTATACTCAAGCTCGAGTTGGTTATTGGTGGTAATCTATGAAGGGCGAAAACCAAGGACCAAACTGAACAAAAACCGCGGTCATAACTGGTTATTTACTTGAAATCGATAAAAGTGTTGTAGAATGAATGTTACATATCAAGTGATGGAATACTGACATTCTATGGTCAAATTCGATGTTGGAAGAGCTGTATTCTGTGGCAGTCGTGGAGAATAGTATATTGTATAATTAGTGGGAAAAGCATAATATTCCCAAACGACTGTGATAATTACCAGACGAGGAGCGTAGCGACGAGTCTGGTAACACAGGAGTTTGGGAATATGCTTTTCCCACGAATTATACATACTATTTTTTCTCCGATCGTCGATTTATATTTGAAAAAATTATTAAAAAATATTTCATTCAAGAGGTAATCAAGTAAGTTTAAATAGGTTTCTCTATGTTCATATTTAAATATAGAAGTGGTAACTATGGAAATTACTTTGTTATGACAGAAGTAAAATAATTTTCAAGCCGATTTTGTTCGATTCGTTGTATTTTATAAGAAATTAAAAAAACAGTAGTAAACATGGACACTGATGGTGATTATTCGTTACCTTGCACGCCTCCTGAACTTGTAGAAGCAGCGAACGCGGCTTCACTTGATTTACTTCCGGCGAAATCCAGAGAGAAGTATGAACTTGCGTACCAACGCTTCATGGATTTTTGCAGAAAAAACAACAGTGTATCCTTTTCTGAGAATGTACTGATGGCGTATGTTGCTGAATTGGCTAAAACAATGAAATCTTCGACGTTGTGGGCACATTATTCCATGCTTCGATCAACTTTGTCTATTAAAAATAATATTAATATTGCCCAGTACCATAAACTGAGAGCATTTTTGAAACGTCAAGCTATAGGATACAAACCGAAAAAATCTAAAATTTTAACCCAGGAACAAGTTCAGAAATTCATTTTAGAGGCCTCAGATGACATATTTTTATCGACGAAAGTAAGTAGATAAAGATTAAATAGTATTACTTAAATTAAATAAAATACGAAATATACAATGTTCGATTAATTTTTAGGTGGCTCTGATATTTGGAATAGCAGGAGCCTGTCGACGAGATGAGCTTGTCCGAATAAAAGTTCAGGATATAGAAGATTTCGGTTCAAAAATACTGGTAAAAATACCAGAAACAAAAACAAATAGACCTAGATCATTCATCATCAACGAAACCTATTTAAATGTTTATAGAAAGTACGTATCATTCAGGCCTAATGATTTTGAAAATCCTAGATTTTTTTTTAAATTCAACAAGGGAAAAGGATGGAAGACAGTCATTGGAATTAATCAATTTGGAAAAATGCCGCAAATTGTTGCAAGTTATTTACAGTTGCCAAATCCGACAGAATATACAGGACATTGTTTCCGAAGATCATCGGCAACACATTTGGTAGATGCTGGAGCTGACATTCTTTCTTTAAAGCGCCACGGAGGATGGAAGTCTTCCCATGTGGCGGAAGAATATATTGACGAATCACTTAATAATAAAGTAGAAGTGGCTAATAAAATATTCAACACCCCTGCCTCGACTTCAAATGAAAATGATCGAAACGAGATAAACGAAACAACTAGCCATGCAGCTTCAACGTCTATAAATTCTCGTTGCCCTCCAGTACAATTTACAAATTGTACAAACTGTACAATAAATGTAAATATTAACAACAATTAATTTGTGTTCAGGAATATCGTTATAAATTAGATGTTTCTTTTATTTATTTCATACCAAATTTATCAATATTAAAATGAAAACCATACTTTGTTTCATTTCATTGTAATAATCCATTTGTAACATTACCGCACGCTACAGCAGTGCGGTAATTATTACCGCACTGTTATTTTCTAATTGCTTAGCAACTGCCCACTGTTCTGGAATGTTGAGCTTTGCGCATAGAAATCAGGTCAAAATAGTGTCACTTTTCCCACGATCGGAGAAAAAATCATTTATAACAAGTGAATCTACATTCTTAAAGGGGCATAATACTATTTGATTCAATTTTGCAGAGCAAGTCATTTTTCCATATTATTCGACTAGATATTTATCGAATCGGAGGAACATATGGCTGTTCCATAAAAGTCCGCAAGAAGTTCTATATCCTATTGCGCATTTTTCAGGCCGACCAACAACAGCATCACCAGGTCCAGCCAGTCTCCGAAGCTCAAGACGACGACAACTCGGAAGAACTAGAAATAACGGCAGTGCCCCATAAGGTATGATGTTTAATTATTGCAAAACTTCATTTATTACGTTGTAAGTGTTATAATAGAACATTTATCGGTCTCTAGCTATGAGCAAAACAGTTTAATTCTGGGTATTTACAATTATTTTGCAATTTGCGCGAGAGTCTCTCAGTTTTCGCTGATTATTTAGCCGAGGATCGTTTACAAATCACTCTGTACAGTTGCGCGTTTCCTTTAAATAATAGTCGTTAAAAGAACTGTCATTTAGCGATCAATGGAAATAAAAAAGGCCTAACTGTAAACGTCTATATGGCACATGCAATTGAAAAAAGTTCTCGAATTCTTTTCTATGCTCTATGGCTAGTGGATTCGGATTTTTTTTCGAGCGGACTGTTAGTCGGATCTTCGTGAGCGTGAGTCGCTTCCATCCCTAGAATCGACTCATTAACAGTTACTTAATTGCGATAACGATTGAGTCATGATACCGTTGCTGGTCGAAAAGAGGTCTTTGAGCTCTTCTAGAAAAATCTTCGGCACCAATGGCTCTTAACGTTGACATTGTGGGTGAAAAATATTTCAGCTGACTTTCAGTACTATTTCAATAAACAACTGGCTGAGATTTTCGAATGTCATCAGAAAACATTTAATCATACCCTGAATTTCGAATTTCTTCAACGGTCACCCATTTAGGTACTTAATCTGCCCCATGCTGTTTGGTTTTCAAATAAAATAATTTATGATTTTTTAATGGCACGACGCTTACGAATTACAATGCAACTTATAAGGTGAGCGTTCAATGTATTGTGTTTTTATTTCAAGTTACATTTGAAAATGGTTTCACTTTGAGAACAGAAATTTTGTCGGTAAACTCAGAAAGGATTGTAGTTCTCAATGAAATAATTGGGATTTATTTCATTTCAACAGTTCATTTTTTTTCTTTCGGAAAAAGAAGAAAGTAAGCCAACTCATGCTTCTGTTTTATTTCAATCGAAAGAACCATGAAAATAGTTCAACTTTCAATTAAAAGTGAATCTACAAATAATATCATTCAGAAAAACAACTTGGACTACGGAATCGGCAGAGAATGGCCAAATTCAAATATATGGCGGGAAAAAGTTCCTGCTTTACCCACATATTCACTAATTTCATAGTTCTGCGATTTTCGGATAGAGAGCGGCATTGTAGATTTCATTCATAATTAGAGAGATAAATATAGAACTTATAGAGATAATGTAAGTTCTATGGAGATATTCCATAAAATGCACTGTGGCGCCTCTATCGGCTGAGTTTTCCTACTCGTTCTGAACAGCGACCTTATAGTTGTAATAATTTTTTTGAGAATATGTTTCGAAAGGCTCTTATCATCTTTACGTTTCAGAATGAGAAGAAATGAAATCATGTGATAACCGAAATTCATTATTATCAACTAGAATATTTCCAAATCTTATTACAATATTACCATTGAGTTCAAATACAGGGTGTCCCACGGTCGAGTGCCTATTAGACGTTTCTGGAGAACTGGACATATTTGAAATCCAAAAATTGGTATTATGATATTGTTCGAAATTCTCTACAGACCGTAAATATTTTTGGAGCTTGAGCACTTCCGGTTATACCGGGAGTGGAAATAAATTTGTTCAAAAAATATTTTTTTCAATATTTTCGTTCCTGATATGATTAAGTAGATATTCAATGCTGAATACATTTCTGTTGAAACCATTGTATTCATTCGAATAGTTTTCAAAATATCGAAAAAAAAACCTGAAAAAATATCGCATATTCATAGTCAGTGTTATGTTTATTATTCTCATTTTGAACATTCTGAGTGTAAACCGTTCTCACAACGTCAAAGTAGAAGAATGTGGAAAGGTCATGCATCTTTTGAATTTCATAAATATCATCACAGGGTGTTTCAAATTTTGTGTCGAAATCTGTGATCGAAAATTGGCCATAACTTCTGTTTTTCAAATTAGAACCCTATTTTTTTATGATTGCGTTGGATTCTGCGAAGAAATATAGTGATAGCATTCTCAGATGTTCTTATTCCTAAATTCAGTAATTGCCGAGATATTTGAGCTTTTCTGGATTCATGTTGTACGTAGAGTCAAATTCATTGAATCTGAAGAAATTCGATGAATATTTTTTTGAAACCATAGTAACAACTAATAATTAGATCTGTCACCTGTGAATTATTAATGGGATCATTTATCTTCTATGGTCACAGAATATTCTCATGCCAACAGATTCGATGACTATTCTTATGCAACCATAGTAACCATTGAAGAAAAATCGAGAAGTAAGGTTATGGTCTAAAATAAGAGCTGTCACTTGTGAATTATTAATGGGATAATTTATCCTCTATGATCACAGAATATTCTCATGCGAAAGATAAGGTGAATTTGACTCTACGTACAACATGAATCCAGAAAAGCTCAAATATCTCGGCAATTACTGAATTTAGGAACAAGAACATCTGTGAATGCTATCACTATTTTTTTCCGCAGAATCCAATGCAGTCATAAAAAAATAGGGTTCTAATTTGAAAAACAGAAGTTATGGCTAATTTTCGATCACAGTTTTCAACACAAAATTTGAAACACCCTGTGATGATATTTATGAAATTCAAAAGATGCATGACCTTTCCACATTCTTCTACTTTGAAGTTGTGAGAACGGTTTACACTGAGAATGTTCAGAATAAGAATAATGAACATAACACTGACTATGAATATGCGACATTTTTTCAGTTTTTTTTTCGATATTTTGAAAACTATTTGAATGAATACAATGGTTTTAACAGAAATGTATTCAGCATTGAATACTCAATTATATCAGAAACGAAAATATTGAAAAAAATATTTTTTGAACAAATTTATTTCCACTCCCGGTATAACCGGAAGTGCTCAAGCTCCAAAAATATTTTCGGTCTGTAGAGAATTTCGAACAATATCATAATACCAATTTTCGGATTTCAAATATGTCCAGTTCTCCAGAAACGTCTAATAGGCACTCGACCGTGGGACACCCTGTATACCAAAAGGAACAACGCACTTGAACGAATGGAAGCTAAAATTTTCGTCCGTGAAGTGGCGACACAACATAGTAGCTACTAAAGGAACTATAATCTGCCGGGACAGTCTGGTCCATTATGTTACTATTCATTCACAGAAATCTGTAGATTTTTTATTTCCTTCTAGTACTATGGAATCATAGGCAGGGTAGGACTCGACCAAATTATATACTAACTGATCAGAACTGTTTAAAGTTTCAATTTTTTTTAGTGAAACATAGATAGTATAGGACTAAAGAATTGAATTTGGAGAAGAAAATCGTGAAGGTTTTTTCCATGGAAACATTTTTTGAAACTTAAATATTGTGGTCGTTTTATGCATTTTTTTTAAATTTTACAACGAACCAGCTGTTCGAGGAGATCCGAAATCGATGTTTATTTGTTGATAAAATGCCTAGAGCACGTGTACGCAGAATTTATTGCCAGCTAAGTGAATTTGAAACAGGTCGAATTATTGGTCTACAGGAGGCGGGGTTGTCATTTCTAGAAATCACTTACAGTACTAACAGAAATCCAACTACTGTTATGAGGTGTTGTCCAACGTGGTTTGATAATGCCTAAAATCGAAGGAGAATAGTCACCGGACGCCAAAGGGGCACAAATGAAGTTCAAGATCGACGTCTAAGACTTATGGCTATTAGGACCGATTTGCGACCACTCGATCATAGGCTGATCAATGGTTAGGAGAACAAGGCCATCCTGTAACAGTCCGAACGGTTTACCGCCGGATGAGGTCTTTTGGACTGCAGCATTATCGACCCCATCTTGTGTTACCTCTGACGGTTGAGCATCGCCGGCAACGATTACAGTGGTGCAGAGAACGTCAACATAGGAATGTGGAATGACATCAGGTCGTCTTTTTCTCATGAATCTCGATTCTCCTTGGGTGCACATGATAGCCGAAGAAGGGTTAGACGACCTCGGGGAGAAAGACGTGAACCTCAGTTTGATGTTGAGCGTCATGTACACCAGGCAGTAGGCGTTAGGGTATGGGATGCTATTGCACATGCAAGAATGTCACTTTCAGTCTTCATTCGAGGTAACAGTGCTGCGTTACCTTCAAGAAATAGTGGAGCCATATGTTCTCCCTCTCCTTAACCGGCTCGAGAATCCAATATTTCAGCAAGATAATGCTCGACCTCATGCTGCTAGAGTTAGTTGGAACTTTTTTGAAGCGACCCATGTGAATCTCTTGATATGGCCGCCCAGATCCCCCGATCTTTCGCCCATAGAGCATGTTTGGGACATCATGGGTAGAAGGCTTGGAAATTTAGCCCAGCCCCCACGGATTTTGGAGGCTCTGAGACATGAAGTACAGGTAGCTCGGGAAGAAATAGACCATCTTATTGCATCAATGCCAAGACGTGTTGGGGAGTGTATAGATAATCGCGGTTGACACATTATTGAAAAAAATTGTAAACCCATTCGTTTTTTTCTCCAAATTTCAATCATTTACTACTTGCTATGCTATCTATGTTTCCCGAGAAAATATTGAAATTTTAACAGCTTCTTCTGAGTGTTGCAGTTTCTTTGTCAGTTAATTTAATCCTTGATTGCCTCTATGAAGTCAGAAATAAGGTCTTCAGGCATCGCCTTCAGACCCTTGATGATTTGAAAAAGGCAATCGAGGAGTAAATCATCCAAATTGAAACCGCTATGCTGAAGTGAAGGAATAGAAAATTTCCGCGAGAGACTCCACATGTGCGTCACTTGCTGAGACCGTCATTTGGATGATATTATTTCTAAGACGTGAATGAAAGAAAACCTCATTATGTAGGCTTTCAAAATAAAAAAGAATTTTGCCTATATCTTTTTCCGTATCTTTTTAACAGCTCCTTCAAATGATGTTTCCACACCCTCTACAAGACAATATCATTTATCATTCATTCGTTTTTTTTCTAGGACCTGATCCAATCAATGCAAGACAAGTTCCCCCACGGACCAAGATCTCTCGACATCGATAACTTCTCATCCAGGAGCTTCCCAGGAGACAGACCCTCATCAGTTCCAGACTCCTCAGAAAACAACGTCACGGAAGACTCCAACGAAGAAAAGAGACCTCACACCAAGAGGATAAGGAGAAGAAGAAGATCAGTGGTGATCTCAGACAGAAAAGTCAGGAGCGCTGACGTGGGAGTCAGCGGCCTCTACGACGTCATCTCCGAGGCTGACCTTGCCTTCAGTCCTGATGGCAGAGCAGAAGCTGTTACAGTCTTCCAAGGCAGGATAAGGGAGGAAGTGGTGTATGGCATCTGCATGCCGGTGCCTGGTTTCAGCCTCCTGTTCGTCTTGGTAGCCGTGTCAGCCGTTGTGTCAGCTTTGGTAGCTGGTTCTTTGCTGTACAGGTACCAGTTGCAGAAGGAGCATATGGCGGAGGAGGCCCACAGGTCCATCTCCCTCAGTATCTTCTCCAATTGGATTGGACATCGTTTCTTGGGTGCCAGGAATGGGGGAATTGGTAGCTCTATAGAGCTGCGAGAGACCAATGGGTCGGTAGACAATTCGCTGGTGATGACCAGCATGAATGGTAAATGTGAAGACTTACATCGTAGAGAGTAAATATCTCGATACAGTGACAATCGAACTCTTGTGAAGAGAAAAATGCAGAAAAGTGCTCATTGGTTTAGAACAATGTGAAGTGAAATGAGACACTTATAGGCTAACAACATGTGGGGTGAGACTTCTTGGGTTGTTTGAGGTATTATAACAAGCTAGTTAGTTCTTTTTGAATGTTTCTGCCTGAGATTTCCGTCTGTTTCCTTATCCACATAGAAACGGATAAAACATTCAAGTTGCGGTGTTGAATAAGGCCCAAAAAGTTTCACGTCTTTAAGTGCAACAAATTGCATGCTTCACTTTATTTATTCGTTTATATTCCTTTATGGTGTAAAAATTAATTTTAACTACTTCGTTCATGTTTAACTTGAGTTTTTATTTTTCTCAGATACATAAATACATTTCCTGCATTCCTAAAATTAATTGTGTTGAAAATATGTTCCTTTTTGCTTTTCCACATCTTTTGATTTCCAATTGTAGCATATCAGTTGTAACTTTTCAATTGTTTCGGTTATTATTTTTTCTCCTTCTTATAAATTCAAAAACCGAGTAGATAAAGGCATACTACACAAGAGTAGGAAGAAACAGAAATATTTGAGAGCAAACTCATCATCATTCAAACTTTGTTGTTTCTATAATTCACCCATTGAAATTATTCACATAGAATTTATTTCTCTGTTTATAACATTATTTCTTTTCATCTCTTTTTTTTTCACTGAATGTTTTTTTATATAAAATTCTCCTGGAATAACATTTTTTGTTTTTGACTTTATAAGGCTTTTTGCTCAAGGAAGATTAATTTTAAGGTAGTCAGTAGTTTCAGTATAAGGGCATATTTGCAATACATATGTAAAATATCTAGATTAACACTTCCAAAATACGATATCAACTTGTATATAGCTATACTTTGGACGTTTGGTCTTAATTATTGGTTAAGGGGTTTGTTAATTATTTAGTGTTGCGGATGAGTTATGTCTTTCTTGGATTTCTGATTTTGATGCCAAATTTCTTGTTCATTTCATTTGAATTTGAGTTGGAGAAAGGCATGATTTATAATAAGTTCTAGGTGAAATTATGACCAAACGGTTTTACAAATATTTAATTTAAGTATTTATTGCAATATTGTAATCATTTTGCTGTTGTGTTTATTTTTATCTATTATTTTCCAGTGCTGATTTTCGAAGTGTTAAGCAAAAGTCCTTTTCTATATTTAAATTGAATGTAAACATTCTGCTCATCATTGAACATGTTACATAATTTTCAAATCATTTCGAAAATACATTTTGGATTATAAATGGAATTTTTTTCCTTTCTTAGAAATTTATTTCAAGTAGGCATTTCTGAATTATTGATGACTAAAATGTTCTTAATGATGAAAATGAGTTTTTCTAGTGTTTTATAGTTCCATGAATGATGTTAATTCTTTAACATTTAATTATTTTAAGAAGTTCTAAGAAAATTATGAATTGTATACATTATAATTTCGACGTAGGTATTTTAGTTTGAGTATTAGTGTATTGAATATTATATTTGAATTTCCTTCCGAATGTTGTAGCATCAATATTTTATTTATTGTTTGCTGTTTTAAATATTTATTGAATTATGTATTACGAACTATTTGCTCATTTCTCTTCACTCAGTATTTCAAAGGCTATGATGTAAATATGAGGGAAAATAAAATAATGAAAAAATACTTGGTTTCACTTCTCTTTGTGTATCACTAAATGCCATATCAAAAATTTTTCAACTAACCCATTATAATCTTTTCAATAAATGAGTCCTATACCCCATGTAGTGCCTTGAAGGATAAATAAAATTATCATTATTATACATGAGTATCACTCAAAAAAAAAAACATATTTGAATAATAGATAAATGATGAAAAAAACTAAAACCATTCAACAGATTTTCAATTCATTCCTAAGAACATCCTCATTTCGAGAACATTGAAAGCTTAAATTATTACTTTTCAATTCAGATTTTCTCGAACATGAAAAATAGAAGACAACATATTAAAAATATGATTTCTGTGATATAAAGGGGGTTTGTAAATTGGAGGTACTATGAAAGAAGGGACATTCTTCGTACAATTGATGATATTAGTGATAGACTATGGTTTCTATGACCAATATCATCAATTGTAATAATTTGAATATGTTTTACCATTTCAGAAACCTGAAGAAAGCTTTTAATTTTCAGCCGAAACGTTGGTAGGTATATGAATAAAAGCACACAACATCGTATTTTCCTAATTTCACCCCAAACCTGTATATTTTCACAGAATTTACTTCTCCTTTGTGTAATTCTTTTTCAATTCCAAAGATGCATGTTGTAGGTAAATTCACAAATTCCACTGTTGTGGAAATGCTAGAATGGAATAATTCAGCTTTTTGGGCCTTCACTCTAAGAACAACCAACCATATGATATTACTTCATCTAGGTTGATGAATTTCGTATAATTTGGAAGAGTAATTGCGTAAATTGTGCCAGCTCTCATACCATTTATACTTCCAGTGTACAGGGCGTCCCCAATCATATACTATAGCTGTCATAGTTTTTGCTACAGGCTACAGGCAGATTTTCTAATTTTTCATTGCAGAATATATTGAACTTCCCTGACATATTCTGGGAAGAAAAATGTGTTAATTCTCCTGACCCCAAAACAGCAAGTTGCAAGTTGCTTTTGTTCAGGTAGAGCAGATATTCATATTATGTCTCTAGAAATACTCCATACTCCTTTTGGACTTCGAATCATATTGACGAATGAAATGAACATACGAGGTGGGCTTTCCAAAACGAAACAGACAAGATAACGGGCGGAATAAATTTATTTCGAAAAAATTCTCGGACATGTCGAACTTTTGAAGTCAAATTCACAACTATATCGCTTCAACCCTTAGTGTTAGAACACCAACCCCTAAATTTTGAATAGGAAAGATAGGGTGAGTGATACCTCATTTGAAAGGCCTTTTTATCATAAATTTAGCGTAACAATTTGTTCCTCATTTAACGCTTTCGTTTTCGAGATATTCAATTTTGAATTTCGTACAATACCATTCATTCCGCTAACCATGCTATGTGAATTCATCAATTATTTGACTAATTATTCATTGTTAAGATTTTAACTTTGTATTTTGATGTCTGGTGTATGGCAGTTATGGAGTTGCATCAAATCTACAGAATGAATGAATAATAAATTCGATTGATTCAGACAGGTTACTTGACGACAATACCATCTCTGTTTCAACTTCAAATGTCAATATCTCAAGAATAAATGAATCGAAGGAAGAAAATCACTCACCCTATGTTTCCTATTCAAAATTTAGGGGTTGGTGTTCTAACACTAAGGGTTGAAGGGATATAGTTGTCAATTTGACCTTAAAAGTAGTCCCTCTCGAAACAAAAATCGACGTGTCCGAGCTTTTTCCGAAATAAATTCATTCCGCCGGTTATCTCGTCTGTTTCGTTTCAAAAAGCCCACCCTGTATATAAGAACTATGGAAACTACTTCAACAACAGTAATAATGCTCGAATGTTACCAAAAAAGTGCGAAAGTTTTGTGAGTGTATTCCTTGTCAAAAATAAAAGGCCTTCTTTAATGTGAACGAAAGTTCTTAAGTCTTCCCTTGAAAAATAATACGCCTTCAAAGATGAGGACAAAATTGTTTTATGTCTTTGAAAGTGCTTTAGAGATAAAGAAATGGCATTTTGTTGGCATGCTCCACCAATAAAAATGCTCCCTTTGAATGTTTAACTATATAATTTAATTTTGATTTGCGTTCCCCTCTGATCGCCTTTTTCTCTATTGTAATACAAAAGATTTTTTTTGTTTGTGTATTGTTTTGATATATCAGGAAAGAGGAAACCAAATTATGGTTCCTGGTACTGAAAGCATTTTTTGTTATAACATGCCAACAAAGAGCCTGCACAGTTCTTCACTTCAGCACCATTTCCTGAAAGCGTGTAACTTTTCAAAAAAAGGTTAAATGAAAGACCTCCTTCAATTTTCGACCGAAAATCATCCTCTTAAAACCTTCGTCCTTATTTGGTAACACCCTGAATAATGACAATAATGATGATTTCATTTGCAGTGAACAGGTGACTAGGAAATTTTTTTTTTCAAATTGTGTCTTCTTTTGAGAAAATGAACATGAGAGGTAACTACAAATATTTTTAGGATTGAAATGAAGAAAATTTATCATTCTATCTCATTTATTTGACATTTTATAAAACATGAATCATATAAAGTTTAGTAATCAATACACTGAAACAATATTTTCAAATCTGTCAACTATTCTAAACTCTATACAGGTACGCTGTAATTTCATATGTTGGCTTGAAAACTGAGGTGATTTGTGATTATCGACTAAAATAAATTAAATAAATAAGAATAAATAAATAAATATCTAAAATAATGTTACATTACATCTTAACAGTCTATTCACCAAAAACCGTCCTTGTCCACTATTTTTTATTCGTCTATATACACATTTCTATATTTTAAGGACTGTCCCTTGCAAATATCAACAATAATTTCTGAAATATTCCGAGGTAAAAGATATTTTCGAGGGGTATTTATCATTGTGAAGCTAGATGTGACCTTCTAAGTTTTTAAGATTTATCCTGAGTTTCCAGATCTATTTAATCATTTTTCGTTTATAATTTCCTTCAAAGCTGATTTTAAACTTTGCTAGCTACGATTTTCTGACTGAGTCCAATGGGAAATTCCAAAAATAAAAATAACAAAGAAAGTTGAATTTCTGCTGGAAGAATTCTTCATATCAATGTTACAATTTTGGAAGAAGTACACCATATCAAGCTTCACAACACATTTAAGATATGCAGACCCAACAATAATGGGTCACCTTATTTTAACTTAACACTTCCTCAATAACAGGAATACTCTGATACAATGTCTGATCACATTTACTCGTTAAAATCGACCAAATTAAAAGCTGCATGAATGTTTTAGTTAACGACCACATCGATGAAGCTTTCAAGTTGGAATCACGTAATTACACCTATTTAAAAACTAATCAAAACAACCAACCGTTCATCTTCCAAAGTTTCGGATCCATATGAAATTTTCATTCCACACTTATTCCCGATTCAGTTCGACGACTCCATTATAGCTGCACACCGAAATAAATGCAAAATTAAACGAAGAATACAGCTAGAATTTCGCTCCAAAACGTTTCGAAGATTGATTCGGACGTGACCGTTTTGAGTAGTTCGCTAAGACCGTTAAATTCTATGAATAAAAACAACTTTTCACGGTTGGTTTCTTCATTTTCTTGTTTTGACCGTATGCAGCGACTCCGGCCAGTTTGTTCGAAGACATAGGCCTCAGTTTCATATACAGAAACGCTGACATGAGGCAGGAAACGAGTAAAATAACCAGTAACACTATTAAGGTTATGGCGAAGCCAGGTGCTGTCATACAAATCAGACCGGCATTCGTAATCTCCTCTTTTGCTGGAAATACCATCGTGGCTTCTGTTGTTGCAGTACTGTTCTCCTCGATGGAGAATGTCAAATCGCCAGTAGAAACCACCCTGATTACTCTGTTAAGACCTATCTCCTTCTCAGGGTCAACAGCTCTACGTACCCTTCTCTCATCTCTTGGATGCCCACCGTGTAGATAAGCCTCTATGGGTAGTGGTGGTGGTGGAGGAGGTCCATAAGCAACATCCATAACACTATTGGTGATACCTCCATGAGAATCTGAACACTGTGCTGGGCATTGATACCGGCAAATCTGTATGGTACATTGGAAGTGAACCTCCATGGAATCTGGGAATTTGAAGGCTTGGAAGTGAGCGTAGGACAGTACTGTAGCACTTGCTCCAAAGTTCTTGATCTTGGTGAACCTGGACATTAGTTTCGGACGGGTTACGCAACCTCTTTGATCAACCAATTGGATTGGTGCCCTCTTACCGTCATGTGCCATGCAGTTCCTTACCAACATATCGAATTTGGCATCATCGTCTTTGATTGCTAAGACCATAGTCATGGTTTGTCCAATTTTCACTAATCCTGACACTTCAGAAGCCCATGGACCTTTGCCTACTTGGATCTGCATCCAGCAACCGACGTTGTCTCCAGCGAAGTCAGTTCTAACCACATCCAGCATATCTACTGGGAACGGTCTGAAAGTCACTGATTTTTCATACTGATCATGCCATGTACATCTGAGTTTCCTTGCTTGGTCCCATACTTCTTGTACTTGAGGGTCATACTGAATTACGATTATGTTCTCGAAGAAAGTACCAGATCCTGATTCGGCGCCATAGCCATACAAACCGTTCTCGGTATTTCCTGAAGTACCACAGGCGTGTATTCCAATTTCGAAATGAGCGTTTGTCCTTCCTAAACCAGCAGGTAAATGGACGCAATGTACGTTGCTGTAGTGTCCTTTACTGAAAACGATACCATAGAAAGGCTTATCGAAACCTATGTAAACTTTCATGAGGTTCTTCTCGCATTTAACATCCAATGAAATTATCTTGGGCATGTCTGGAATTGGAGCTGGCCATATGTCGTCACCACCTGAGCCATATTTATCCATAGCTTGCTTGGGTGGAGGTGGTGGAGGACCATTGTAAGAATTCTTGTTTTCGTAATTTGGTTGTTTGTTTTTCTGGAACTGCTTGTAAGGGAAGTGACCAGAGGGAGCTCCTCTGGGTGGGTGGTTCACTTGGTTCCTGTTTGGACCGTTGTAGGCCAGCTTCTGAGGTGGAGGATCTTGGTCACCGGTCTCAAGGGCTAACTGGTCTGAGTCCTGGTCGTTTCCTTCTCTGTGTTCCAGTTTGTCCGGTTCGTCGGAATTCTGTACAGCTTTGACGACCTCGACATCCTCTGCAGCGGAGTATGTCAGCTGAAATGAAATGAAGAAGATTAGGACTCATTCAAATAGATGGAAAACGAAACAGATTTTTAAAAAAATCAATATTATTTCTCCCTTTGCTGGGCATTCCAACATGAGAAGAGACAATAATAACAGTTTCCTTTGGGTTTTGAACATGATTCTTTTTTCAGAATGAGGTGAAACAAAAACCAAGATGATATCGCCCCTTTTGAAACAGATTATATCGAAAAATAATAATAATAATAATATTCATTCCGGATCAAAAAGGAGTAATAACAAGTTATAACAACAAATGAAGTGAAAAAGTGTCGGAATAAAGTAAATTCTAATTTATAATATCCTCCAGACAATAAGGTTTTGAATTAAATAAAAGTTTGACATTGACTTGAAAAACAATTTCATACAATTATGTTTCAAAAATAATTTCTGGCATATAACCACCACGACTAGCTCTGAGGAACTGATGTTATGGTGAATGGTGCTCGTAACAGATCGATGATCAATGATTGTTTGTTTAAAAATTTGAATGTTATCGACCCAGAAGTGTTTTGGTTCCAACAAGATGGTGCTACACCTCATGCTGCTACCATAACGACTGATTTAGGGCCGGTTTTATAGAAGAATTTCAATCCTGGTTGAGCCCAAATCCTCCGTCGAATGTCGATTTCCGTATTATAAACATCCAACCTCGGGTTCAACCCTGGATTGACTCAACCGGTGAATATAGCTCCGTTTGAGATTTGAATCGAGGATTGAAACGTTTGACGTTTCTAGATGGCCGACAACTAACCTCACTTCATGTTAAAAACAAAACAAAACAAAACAAAACAAAACAAAACAAAACAAAACATTTCGTTTTGGCAGATTGAAGTTGCTTGGAATGAAAATATTATAATATGATATTATATTGATAGAATGCCTGATATTTATCACAGTCTTCTGTAGGTTTGCTCTGTATTAATGAATCATCTTTAGTGTTTGGAAAAATATTCCTAAATTGAAACTGAATTTTTGTGCCTTATCTTCGAGGGATATATTTGCCAGGTTCCTGTGTGAATATAATATCGAAAATGACTCTAGTTATGATGATAATGAAATAACTGCAAGGCATTCAAAAGATAGTAACGATAGTGAATAGAAAGATACCAATCAAATGATTTCACATTTCCTTTCGACCTCTTCGAAGATGGCACGAAGAAGAGATTTTGGTCAAATGAAAAACTCTTTTATCAGGTGGATGAAATTACTCTGAATAAGCTGAATCTTTTCAGAGTTGTTAAAATTTCCGAAGATTTTTGTGGTATACATAAATCAACATCAGAAAAGAGTCAGAAAGATGTGAAATGTCTAGAACTTTGGACATTATCAAAAAGTATTCTAGTGCTTATTTTATCATTCTATCAGAATGCCAAGCAATCAACAGGAATAGCAACTAACAAGGGAAAGGTTGTATTGACTGACCATATTTCGGTGTATTAGAACTGTGTTGCTGGAGCTCACTCACCGTTCTAGAAGGATTTCTTGATTATTATTACATAGTACAGGTGCATGCTTATTTTAATGTGTTGTGAAAATGCTGAATGCTACAGATGTGAAAAGGATTACTTTTCTTCAAATTTCCGAGTTGCAGAACTTATTAATTTGGTAATTCTCATCATAGAAAATTTTTAATATACTCTTAAGAAATGATTGATGACACCGATTCCATCTCGCAGATCAATGGATGATCAATTATTCAATGAAGCTCACATATGAATTGAATTTAAAGACTCTCTGGCGTGTAAAAGAACATTTCCCATTCTTTTATTCAGGATCTGATTACATTTGAAAACAACTATTATTTTTGTGACTTGCGGAGTACTGCATTATATTGCTAGACTGATTCTATTCATGACTTTCAACCTGAATAGTTAATAATAAATGCTATAGGAATAATAAGTTTTCCTATTTAATTGAAGGACATGAAGGGGAGAATTATGGAATAAATGCTATCTTTAAATTTAATGTGTATTTCATTTTACTCTGTCAAACTAGATCAAAAATGATTTTTTGTTCCTATCCTAAATATAACTGCATCCTTGTACGACTAAATGTTAATGCAATTTCATTGGATGTTTTGTATTGTCCTTGCTTTTATTTGGTTACTTGGCATAAGAGTTTGAGATGAAACTTTTCAGAATATCAAAATTATTTCCTTTTTTGAATGTAGGCTTCACAATAGCAACTTTCAGAATTTCTGAAATTATTTCATGTTTCAGTGAGTTGTTTACCATGAAAGTCAATGGTTTTATTATTTCATCTTTGGTTCTTTTGATTATTTTATTACATATGGCATCATATCGTCTTGTTTGCTGATTTTTTAAGGAGTTCACGAGGATAACTATCTGTTCCTCAGTTAACAAACAAGTTGACATTGTCGTATTCTGATTATACATTGGGGTTGTGCCAAGCCGTACAGTTGAAAGAAATAATTGCTGCTCTCAAGTTGTCTTCGAGCGTGATATTTTCCTGAATTGATACACCTTCACTGAATAGCTAATGGTGCTCCAGGTTGAATTACCGATGCAAGTCGAACAGAAACAAGATATGAGTATCTCATAACGATATCTAACCCATCCGATGTTTAATTCATCTGGTAACTGCTCCAAATCGATCAACCGCATTAGCTCTCTTGAAATTTGAAGCGCGTTTTTGATGGAATGCTTCCAGGTCCTAGGTGCGGTCTTCCAACCAGTACCAGCACTGACCGACTGACCTGTCCTTGTACAGACCGTTATGTCTTGAGGGTCATAGGCTTCTAGTTTCCCGCCAAACGCATGCTCATCAAATATCAGTGGTGCTACTATGGAATATTCGATGGGGTATGGTCCATTTGGACGCATGGAAATATCAGAGGGGTTGAAATGGCGAATTTCATTTTTACTTGAAAACTACAGCAAGGAGAGTATTCAATCTGGACATATGTTTCTATGAGCATGGTCCTTGCTGGTGACACTCGAGACTCATCAGTATGATTCTGAATGCAAATGCCAGGTGCCCGAGCTTACAGGAAGTCCAAGTCCTCGAAATTTTAATGCGAAGTGTTTCCAAATTGGTTAGGTTAGTTCAGTTTGAGTTAGGTTAGGTTATGACAATTTTGATTTTACTGGGGATCCAGCAAAAACAACAAAACCATAAGAGACCATTAACCTCAGTATGAGGTTATTTTTTTCAGACTGATAGATAGAGATAACTTTGATGTGACAAAAGGTAGATGCCATGTTGTTTTGATATTTCTGTTCAGTGGGCATTAACAAATTATCATGGAAAGACTCACGCTGCAACAACGTTTACAAATTGTTGAAATTTGTTTTCAAAATCAGTGTTCTATTCGCCAATCTTCGTGAAAATTCATGTTTCACATAATCTTATTCGTCGAACTATCAATATATTTCGGACAATATTTTCTCTACTCGATGCAACAACAAGACAAAGAACTGCACGCACAGAAGAAAATATCGCTGCAGTAAGTGATATTGTTAATGAAGATTCAGATGTGTCTAATCGTCGTCGACATCAAGTTGGACTCCACATGGAAAATTATGCGTAAAGACCTTGGTCTAACCCCTTACAAGATCCAACAGGTTGAAAAACTTCAGCCTCTTGACCATAATAAGCGATATTTGTTTGCTGATTGTGCCCTAGAACAGCTTTAAGTTGCTCCACTTTTTATCGAAGAATTGTGTTTACTGATGAAGCTCATTTCTGGTTGAACGGCTACGTAAACAGCAAAATTGCCGTATATGAAGTGAAAAAAATCCTCGAGAAGTTTTGCAGGTTCCATTGAATCCTGCAAAATGCACTGTATAGTGTATGGTGTGCTGTTCGTCATCCCTCCATTGTCTCACCTATACCTTATCCTGGATGTATGAAAAGGTGAAAAATTGTGATTCGGATGCCAAATTTTTCGTTTGAGTAATTAATTTGACCGAACAATACTTTAAGATGTCTGACTTATGATAGTGAAGAAAATTTGAATGTATTTGCTCCAACGGTATTGAAATAAATTAATAAAAAGTTTGGAGACTCCGACGTTGGGTGAGGAAAGTAACCTCATAAAAATTATCGTACTTACGTTGAATCGTTGCTTGATTTTTAAACAGAGTGTTCCTAGATTGGAAGTACGAACGACAAGGGGATAATGCATAATTTTAAGACAAAAAATCATGAAAATGGGACCGCAAACGACTCGTTTTCGAGATACAATAGATACTACGTAGTAGATATTCGAACGAAAATTATGAAAACAGGTGAATTTGACGAGGGAGACATCAGTTAAGGCCTTTGAAATCCTCAGACTTGAATAGTTTAGGTTTTTGGTCATGCTCCATACAGGGTGTACCTTAATTCATGGGAAAAAATTCTGGAGATGATTGCTCGTATGAAATCAAAATGGGACTTTTCTTACCCAGCCCCCCTCTTTCCGAGATATCACCCTTAAAAGGGGGTGACTGAAATTGAGTTTTTATGTTTTTTCTCTACAGCTATTGGTTTCGAGAAAAGAATAACAATGAAGAAATGTTTCAAATGAAGCAAGTATCTCAAGTTATAATTTCATTTCATAAAACTTCATCTCGAAAAAAAGGTTTAGATATGAAATAAAGTAAGGGTGGCTAATTTCAACCTTGTATGATAAGGAAGGAATATTAAAAACTTATCCGTGATTAGTCCTTTGCCAGTGCACGAAAATTACCGAATTTCAAGATTCTAGCTTCACTGCAATTTTGAAAAAACAAAATTTAGTCACCACTTTTCAAGGGTGATATCTCGGAAAGTCGTATGCTGAGGAGATTGTGTTATAGGAAAGACTCAATTTCATAGGAGCAATCACCTCCTGAATTTTTTCGCTTGAATTCAGAAAGAACCTGATGTGCAATAAAAATCAAACATTTTTCATCCTTAAAATAAATTTGATACCATTTAATTTTCTCACATAAAAATAAAATTAATGTTTATAAGTACAATTTTCAAAAGAAAATGACTGGGCATATTTTTGTTACAGAGAAATCTGGAATTAAATTTTGGTAAAAAATATTCAGTGAATTATCAGGTAAGTTCACTCGAAAGGTTGAAAGGTTTTGGTTGCACTCATAATTTGAGTTACAATCATCTATTATTAATCAAATAATTCAAAATCGTTCAAATGGTGGAAGAAAATGAAAAAAAAAGTCATCGATAAAAAATCGAAATAGAACGTGAGAAGATGAATCTGCAAGAACTCTGTCATCTGGACGTAGAATACAGTTTAATGAGCGATCAGAAGTCACTGAAATATTTGATGTTGAGGATGGCACACTGTAGCCGTAACTTCAGGCAGCTTGCAGCCACGCCACTGGCGAGAGAAGATGGACCCATGCATACCCACCGTATTTTTCGTTTGCCAACACCGACACAACTGGCTGCGTCGTTTTCTCTAGCCCGTTGGGCACAAGAATTGGGTCGACGGTTCTGAGAGCGAAAGTGAACCCACCAATGAGACTCTCGCAGTTGGCACTTGTGGCATTTAATCGGCCTATTTCATGGCTGACTGGAGACATTTGGGCGCTGCAGGTTGGTACTCCGATTCACGTAGCTCGCACTTCCTATTTTGAGGTTCGATATATGAAAAAAATCAATGATTTCCGTTCTATTGAACAATCAGTTCTTTCTGGATGGATGAAATCAAGACAGCTGAATTCCTGTGGTCAATTTCATGTTCGTTATGTGTGTTGGCAAGAGTGGAGAGGAAAAGGAGTAATAGGTCGTCTACGATAGAAGACTTTCGGAGTTAGTAGGTTGAAAAGATAAGTGCTGTACTAAATCCAAACCAGATTCAACATACACTGTGCAAACCTAAAATTTGTTAGAGCAATAACCCAGGTACTGAATCTACCCTGCTTAACTGCAGACCTTTCTTTTGAAAGTTACAAGCTTTTGGAATTGTGGAAAATTTCATTATTCCTGAACGAACCGAAGAGTTGATGGAATGACATTATGTGGGCATGTTCTACCAATGAAAAGTTACCTGAATATCCTTTCAAAGATGTCAAACATGAAAACCTTTTTCCAATTCTCTCCAGAACTTTCTGAACAAACGAAATACATTAATCTGAAAGCAGATTATGTCCTTGCAAATCTTTGTGTTGTGCCCTTGAAGCAATCATTTCTTAATATAAAATTAAAAAGATTAATCATTACACTCGAATTACAGAGGCATTAGCTTGCTTCCTAGCATATCCAAGGACATGAGATATCAGCTGGTATATTTTGTCAAGTATAAAAAATAGTTTCTCCTAGAGTCAACATGGTTTCCTCTAAATATAAAGCACAGAAAAAGGTTGCCATCAGGCTCCATAAAAGAGTTGAACAGGAAGAGTTTGCGTACTGAATTGAAAAAGTTATTAATTAACAATTGTTGTTACAGTGTTGGAAAATATCCTGTGAATAGTTCATTGTGATTTTATTTGTTATTTGAATTTGACTCTTTGTTTTCTCACTTTGATTTTTGCTTCTTCGTTGAATTATCCTATACATTGTTAATGTCTAAACGAGATGAATAAACATTACTATTACTATTAAAAGTGGAAAAATCATGATGACGATGGGAGTGTCACAAGGATCCATTTTGGGCCCTATACTATTTTTGTTTTCTGATTTCGACAGTTATGAACACTTGCATAAGACCTCAAGTGATAAAGTTGGTTTCTCAGGAATCTTAGTTGATTCGTTAGGCTCCTCCTATGAATGATCTTTGTGAAAAACTGAGAAAAACACCATCAAATTCATGTCAAACCATGCTTTCTTCCGAAGGTAAGGAATATATTACACATATATTAAATTATAGTGCTTTCATATAGGTTTAGATATGCCATTGTATGTAAGGTTAATTGACCTCTTGTGAAAAGAGATTTTGTTCTGCAGAATTTTGCAGTTTGAATTCTAGCAATCCTTAATTGCTAGCAATTCTGAAGACACGCTTTTCATGATCTATGAAACATGCATTTTGTCAATAAGAATGAAGGTTCCTCTAGAGTTGGTGATGCCAATTCCTCTCGTCGAATAAGTTTCTATCAAAAGAGTTTCACCATATATCTTCTTTTCAGTGTCACAAAGTGAAGCCCAACAGTTGGTGAGAATTGAATAGTACGCATGCGTCAACTGAAAATTCAAAAATTGCGAGAATCGTATAGGTTATGTATATTCCGAGAGACAATAAGAAAATAGATATCTATAATGAAAATATGTCCAGTTCAATTCTCTCAAGGAAGTGGGAGATAAAATTTGAAGCTTGGATGCGAATTAATGTCAACAAGAAATTCTTCGTCGTAACCCGGATGTTTACGTTGGAAATGCCTTGAGGCATGCCTTATTGATATTCTATTGTCACCGCCTCGGTTTAACAACCGATTAAAATCGTCTGTTACAACACGTATTGAGGATAATTATTATTGTTTGTCCATATGTGAGCAGAAACCATGTTGAAGGAGTATATTACATCAATTCTTTCCTGATTATGGAATGAATTTGTGAGTGGTGTCGAATGAAATTAGGCCTTTCAGTTTGGGAAGATAGTTATTTGAGTTTTTCCTCCGATTGACCAAATAATGTTTCTGGTATTTGGCCTCAGCAATTTTCTACCTTCATTTTTCTTTATCTCCAGTCTGGTTCACTTCTAATAACATCTTTCATATGTCTTTACTGATTAATGGCCTCATCCTTCCATCTGATCTTTGTTTTATGCATAATCCTACAGAGCTGTGACGAGCACTGAAGGAAAGTGCTTCAAGCACTAAGCACTAAGCACTTGAATAAAAAGGCTCCCGAGTCTCGAGCACAAAGCACTTATTTTCACAAAAGGCTCGCGAATACTAAGCACTTTGTGAAAGTAATTCGACATTTCGAGCACTAAGCCCTAAGCACTTTTTTTAAAGGAAATATTGATAGTGAGGTTATTTTAATCGGAAAAGAAATTGTTGGCATAGGTGTATGTGATATTAAAAAATTTGAATTCGATTCAATATAATATGTAATACATTCTTATTGGTAATGAAAGAGAAAAATGCTATTCGCTCCTGGATCTCTCTGTTTGATAATATTCATAAATATACTGAATTTTTCGAGTTTACTTTTTTTCTGAAAACGCCCAGTCCTTGAAACAAAATTACATAAAAAATTCAAGGAAAAATGGAAATGTTCCTCTGTCAATTCTTGCACTGATTTGTCAGGAGCAAACCAGTTGCAAAACATTTTTGCGCGCGGTGACAAATAACGAAGAAGTATCAAAATTGAAACTCAATGAACTATGTAACGTTTTGATTTTGTCTATATGTATAAGAATCTTTGGTCAGATGAAAACGAAAAAAAAATCAGAATATTGGCTTTTGCTTTTTCTATTGATATTAATATGTTGTCAACGCACAAATTACCATTTTACAAAATACACATGGGCCCTTCAATTTTCCTTTCATAATGATCAAGTTTACTCATTATCATCTCTCTGTAATTGTAATCCAAACAGTTTTGGGATTTAACTGTCATGTAAGGAAATGTTGATTTAATATTTTATTGATGTAAAAACAAATTCGTACAACATTGGCTCAGGGCTTAGTGCTTAGTAATCCTAAAAGTGCTCCCGAGCACTTTTGGGATTACTAAGCACTAAGCCTTTGGACGAAGCACTCCAATTACTAAGCACTAAGCACTGCTTTTGAAAAGTGCTTGGGAGCACAGTGCTCGGGAGCACAAAAGGGCTTCGAGTGCTTTCACGAGCACAAAGCACAATGCTTTGGCACAGCTCTGTAATCCTACTATCTCAAGCCAATTTTCTGAAAACTCAGATTTTGCACTGTTCTAATTTTTACTCGAGACTTTTCGATTTGAGTGGCTTCGGTGAATGATGAATTTTAATCGTAGTTCAGAGAATTATGAATAGTTGCTGAAGAAAATTTCGATTATTTCCCCATAAATTCAGTCACCTTTTTATCAGCTCTCAAACTCAGCGAGGAGCAGGTTTATTCAATATTATGAGTTGCATGAAAAGAATCATCATTCACGTTCCTCACAGTGTGGAACATCTGCTAGTTATGTTAGTTTAGTGAAAAGACAATTTATATGAGATATTTTAGGGATATCGAGCAGAATATAAACAAGTTATCAGTGTTCAAAAACTAATCCTCAGGAAAATCGAAGAAGAGACTTATTTTGGTGGGAGCGATGTGGCTTTTCAATTGCAGATATAATCAGACAAAACTGAGTGTTTTTGTTAGGAGATATCGTGGTTGTAACATGATATGATATATTGTTTATGATATGGCTTTTCAACTGCAGATATAATCAGACAAAACTGAGTGTTTTCGTTAGGAGGTATAGTGTTTGTAACATTCTTCTTCACATGGGGTTAGTACTTGAGTATTTTCTGAATATGCCAAGTCAATTTTAATCGAGAAATATAAACTTTGCATCTTTTACAGAGAAACGTATCAGGCACGTATTTGGCCCAATTTTTTTTTAAATGGCTATATCTTCTTTACAGAGCCGAATTCGGAAAATGCAAAATGAAAAAAAGTTTATTTTGGACTCAAGTAAAATATACTGCTCCACAAGAGTAAGGGATATCGTATTCAATCGTTTTTGAAAGTATGTAATCTTCGAAAAAATAGCTGTTAAATCATTTAAGACTGAATAACAACTTGAACCGATCCAATAAAAATCAGTATGAGACATTTCGTCAATCTGGTCGCCTTTTTTCTGAAGTTTGGTTCTTTGCATATGCTTCATGAATGTTCTTATTTTTAAATGAAGTTAGTTTATCAACGGCTTCGATTTGAAACGAGTTTTCGGAAAATGCCAAGACGTAAATTAACAAACGCTGAGGCTAATAGGGCTATCGGAATGCTACAGGGTAGCCTAACTCAGGTTGTTGTAGCGGAAAGGCTCCAAGTCAGCCAAAGTGTGATATCTCGACTTTGGAATAGGTTCAGGGGGACAGGTTCCGTGTTGGAAAGACCAAGGCTTGGTGGGCGACGAAAAACAACACCTACTCAGGATCGTTTCATCATTAACACGTGACCATAAGCGTCAAAGACTGGAATTGGGCAAGGCAACAAATCAATTGGAACGATCAATGTCGTAGTGTCCTTTTCATTGATGAATCCAGATATGGACGATTTTCAGATCCTCGAAGAATAAGGGTGGGTATGGACAATCCCACGCATACCCCTTTATCGTTGCTATGTCCAAGAAGTCCATCCATTGCTAGGGAGTAGTGTTATGGTATGGGCCGGGATATGTTTCAACGGGCGCACAGATCTACACATTTGTCCTGGGAATATGAACCCCTTACACTATAGGGAGCATGTCGTTGTGCCAAATTTTCACGCTGCTATTTTTTTTTTTTATGTTGTGATTTTCACGAAAAGGAATATCCTGTAATGTTCAGAGAACATCGTGAGAACCAAGGGCAAGCAGGTAGGAATTGGTGTTCTTCTTGAATTTCTGGAGGTTATATGCCTCGGGGAACACCTCCCTAGGCAATGTGTTCCAAATCCTCGCTGTTCGTTGTATGAACGAGTCTTTGAAGAGAGATGTTCTGCAGGTCTCGAAAGTTACCACGAAGGGGTGTGAAGACTTAACTTGACGGGTTAGTCTGGAAGAGACTGCCAGAGGGGGAACGATTGCTGATAATTCAGAAGAGCATCGCCCATGGAAATATCTATAAAATAGAGACAGATCGCCCACTTTTCTACGGTGTTCCAGAGAAGTGAGCGAGCTTGTAAGCGATGCATCACCGACGAGACGAATTGCCCTTTTTTGTACGGAATCCAAGAGTTTTAGGGTGTGTTTAGGTGCAGCACTCCAAACATGGGAACAGTATTCCAGGACAGGTCGAATCTGTGCCTTATAGATCATAAGCAGCTGACCTGAGGTGAAATAGCTCCTGGCACGAAACAGAAAACCAAGTTTTTGGGATGCACTTTTAGCAATGGATCTCACGGTGAAACTTTCCAATTTCTAGACGATAACGCTAGACCGCACCGTGCAGACATAGTTGAGAATGCGCGCGAGGAGCTTGGTATTCCACATTTACCAATACCTCCGCACTCAACAGATTTGTATTGCATAGAACATGCATGGGATATGCTTCAAAGAAGATTAGATAATCAGCAACCTACCCCAGAATCCTTAAATGATCTGAGAGAGCTTCTGCCTCGTTTATGGAACCAATTTCCTCAAGAAATGTTCAACAACCTCGTGTGAAATGCAAAGAAGATGTCAAGCTGATGATGATGCCCGTGGAGGCCATACAATTGTCATTGTGTTGATAGTCTTAAAATGCTTGAATTCTCTGGGAATAAAATTTCGTTTTTTAATCGATTTTTCTTAACCACCCTGCATACGCTGCAGACCTACAGGTTGAAATTAATTTTCAACTTGAAATCATATTAATTTGAATTTTCATCACAAAAATCTTATTTCAACTATATTTTTTTGCAATTCAAGTCAATATCCCTAACTCATGTGGAGCAGTTTATATGTACATACAAGTCAGAGACCCACCCTGTATCACGACGACACAAGGAAGGTTTATCGAATGGCCACATGTTTCAGAGATTTTTCGGTTTACAGAGGATCTTCCCCCACTGAAGGATGATGATTCATGAATAAACTATCTTCCTAATCTTCCTATAACTTCAGAGGCACAGGCATTATTTCATTTCAAAGGTTCCCAAATATTGAGAATCTCTTTCAGCCTTTGATTAGTGGTTGAATAATTTGGACGGTTATTTTTTTTCCAAATGGGAAAATCGGAGACTATGGATTCGCCTTGAGAAAGGCTGTGAATTTAGGAACGTCTGACTTCCAATCTTAGTAGACCACTATAAAGATAGGTATGCTAGATAGACCTGGCTCTATGGTTGATTGGGTGCAACCATAGACTCGAAAATTACAGGACTCGCAACATTTTCATCGCCATCTATCGGGGTGATAATCCACAATAAATTATTATAAATTTCACTATTCGATGCTGCGGCATTATTCTAAAAGCACGAACCTAACCTATTTCCAATGTTTTTCATGTGAGAATGACGAAAAAAGTCACTACAAGATCTCTCATTCCGAAAATATGCTAATTCGATTACAGATTTCATTTCTTTTGATTACAGATTTCTTTTTTTTCGATTACAATGTTTCGAAGAGATCTGTAATTTCCGAGTCTATGATTGGACCCAAAATGGCGGTTTCTGGTATACTCCCCTTTATAGAGCCTTAGTCTTAGCTATCGCCATCACCGAAAAATTAATGGTCCCCAGGAATTCGCAGCTTCAATCCGCCGAACCAATACCTCATCCGAAGTTGTCGCAGACAGCCGTGATAAGTGTGTGTTTGGGTCAGCGAAACCTCGAGGCAGACGGTCAAGTCACCGTTATCGAAGAGGGCTTGCCCCCGGCTCCCATCTTCTATGCTCCACATCGAGATGTTCTGTGTGCGATCGCCGGCTTTGTCGGTATTGGCTAATTAGATGGGCAGTAAGTGGTCGGCACTAAATTTTAATCCGCCAACCGAATTATTTTATTTAAAGAGCGGTCCCGAAAGCCTGGCGACTCGTTATTGGGAGGCGTTGGTAGGGTATTAATAGATATCGGGAACTGCGCCTTCAGAATGCCATCGAAATGCTGATTATCGTTTTTTTTTCGGACAGCCTACTCGGTTGATTTCGGTATCGTAAAATTCATGAAAATTGGCGGTTGAACACTCGGATTGTTCGGGTACGATGGGAATTTCATGCTTGGTGTGAAGTGATGGTTTCAGAGAGGGGAATTACGTCTGAGAATCATTACAGCGTTTCTTTCTTAAGTAGGTATTCATTAGTGAATTGCGCCTTTTATTATCGGATCCATCAGTTTTAATATCAAGTGTATATTATAGAGTTAAATGGGGAATGGTTTCGTGTAAATTTAATTTCCATTAAATTTACACGAAACCTGTGACCTGAATCATCGATAAATGAGAAAAGATGTAACATCACCGAATTTTGAAAGTTCCCTTCGGTCCCTAGTAGCTACTTGTGGTCACGTTTATCACCCCGTTTTCATGACAAACGACCACTGACCACTGGGGCCTAAATGCCCAGATACAGCAACAACACGTTTAATACACATTTATACAGGGTGAGTCTTCGACTTGTACATATATTTCAACTGAAGATTTCTCTCATCAAACGAAACACTTTCTTTCCATACCATTTTTCAAAATTCGGTTTCGTTTGGAAGATACAGGTTTTTGAAAATCAATGAAAAAAACACTTTTCTGTTTATATCTTCGAAACCGGTTATTTCAAATGAACCGAATTTTGGTTCATTGCTTACTCTATTCGTGGTGCATATTCTTAAATTGAAACTTATACAATATCTATCATGGTACAAAAGTTACAGGGTAGTCGACTCATCAATACACGCAAAAAGACCATAAAACCTCTTTGAAAAGATGAACGGTTCATATTTTCGAAAGAATCAATCATTTAAGAAACTAAAAGTTTTCCTATGTTTTTTCAATAAAACGCGTCGTTTTCGAGTTATGTATTTCCAATTTTACCCGGAAAAATTTGACGAAAAAATCATTTATTTCAAGAATAATCTGAATGCTTCTCTTAATCAAATATCATCGAATATTATTCCTTCTCTGGTCTTTAAATGAGTTAATAATGTTGTCAGAATATTTATCAACTTAGTCGAGACTTAAATTCGAATGATGGAAAACGTTAATGTAGAGATATTCAATTACGAAATCCCACAAATGTGGGAGATAAAATTGAACACTAAGGAGCGTTTAATACGCATTGTTTCTATTGAAAATTCAGTGTTACCGGTCCATATTGAGGTTAAATGTCGATGAAATACAAAATTCGGATATGAATGATGAATATCGATACAAACCACGTATTTAACTGAAATTAATGAAAAATATTATGATACCTAATAATCTGTGGCAATGTTTCTATCTAAACAATATCCTCTTGGAATTTTATAAACTCGACACTACACGATTATTATTATTCTAATTCACTTCACATAATGATCACATTATTACAATAATTCACTGAATGTATTTACTACTTCACATTATGTTAACAGTTTGTTTATGGTTGGCAGTGGCCCCAAGGGTGATTGAGATTACCAATGTCTGTCATCCGCCGGTTTTCGCTATACGCATGCGTCGTGAAATTTCGTGGCAAAGTCGATTTCTGAACGGAAACGGCAGAATTCATAGATATTTATACTGTTTCGTAAAAAATCCTCAACCTAAATGAAAATATCAGCAAGCTGACAACATTTTCCCAAAATTTCTGTGCAAGTATTCACAGAATTGATGCAAAATGAATAAGGTTAGGTTGTTTAATAATAAATTCTGATGATCTGAATGAAAAGCCTTTCTTCATGAGATTGTTTGGGTATTTCGAAGTAAATATGAACAATTTTTCAGTGTTTACAAACTAATCTGCAGGAAAATTGAAGAACGAACTTATTCTGGTGGGAGGAATATGGCTTTTTAGTTGCAGATATAATCGGATGAAACTAACTGTTTTTGTTGAAATCATCGTGTTTGCAACATTTTCATTCTAATAAGTTTAGTACTTGAGTATTCCCTAAATGTATAAACTCAATTTCAATCGAGAAATATGAACTTTGAATCAATTCTAGAGTATTGTTCCAGGCAGGTAATTAGCCCAATGTTTTTATTGAATGGCTATATCTTTATAACAGAGTCGAATTCGAAAAAATGGATAATGAAAAAAAGGATTCTTTTGGCCTCAAGAATCTACAGTTGAAATATATGTACAAGTCGAAGACTCACACTGTATACCGTTACTTGTTAAATTTTGAAACCTAAATTGAACCGAACGTTTATTCTACTTTCCATATACGTATACAGGGTGAGTATTTGACTCGTACATTTATTTTAAATTTTGATTCCTGTCATCAAACGAAACACTTTTCGGTCATCATTTCTCAGAATTCGGTTTCGTTTGAAAGATACATAGTGTCGAAAATTTATAAAAAACACTTTTCCTTCTTTATCTTCGGAACTATTATTTCGAATGAACAAAATCTCTGTTGATTGTTTATTTTTGTCATAGTGCATATTCATCAATCAACACTTTTTCAATATTTCTCTTGGTATAAACGTTACAGCGTAGCCGACTCATAAATCCAAGCGAACAAACTATAAATCTCTTCAAAAAAGATAAACGGTTTGTATTCTGGAAAGAATCAATCATTTAAGAAAATTAACGTATATTTCATCCAATGAAATTCGACGAAAAAATCATAAATCTCAAGAATAATCTGTCCAGCTGCCCGTAATTTTGAATATGATCAAATCGCAGAAAAATAATGAGTCTCTGAGCACTACAAGTCAATACTGTTGTCAGAATTTTCATGAACTTTGTCGAGACTAAAGTCTAAATGTTGGAAAAATGGTTGGTGTAGAGTTATGTGATAATAATATCCCTCAAATGTGGAAAAAAATTGAATTTCAAGGAGCATGAAATTATACATTTCATTCTCACAGTTACTATTGGAAATTTATCGTTATCGGTCCATCCTTCAGTAAAATTTCGAAAATAAATGTCAATTAAATACAAAATTCATATAAATGAATGATGAATATCGATAAAAACTACGTATTGAAATATTGAATTGAAATTAATAGAATATAAAATGATACTTAGCACTAAATAATATGAGGCGATGTTTCTATTCGAACACTGTACTCTGTGATCATTTGCTACCAACTGGTGAAAAATTTCTGCACAAAAAATATGCACGTATACCTACACGTCAATTTATAAACTCAGCACTACACGGTTAATATTACATTAATTCACTGAACGTCTTCACATAATCATCACGACGAGGTCGATAAAAACATCCTTGAAAGTCTTTTTTTCCTTTCATAACAACAAAGGTTACAAGAGGTTTTCTCTATGTTTCTTCAAATTTTGCGCCAGTTGTCGCTAAACGCATGCGTCGTGATTGACAGATCGGACTGGCGTTTGAGATGGGTCGATTCTCGATATCAAAAAATGATAGGATTAATAGATATTTGTTATCAGAAAAATCAACAAGCTGGCAACGCCATGTCAAGAGCTCTGTGAAATATTTCTCGTTTTATCAACGAGTTATGAAAGTGTTGTCACTTGGTGAATACAATGATTTTTCTGCGTTTGCATATTTACCACAAGTGGCCGGTCATTTGTGTTGAAATATGAAATTACGTTGAATACAGCCTGAACATCATGAAATGTAATATAAACATTGCGTCTTCGTGAAGATGTCCTTTTTGCAAGCTCTCTAAGATATCTCGAATGCAATCAGAATAAGCAATTCTCATTGCGAGCTCCCGAAGCTATCAAACAAAGGATTTGAATTTCGGAAAGACCTTCCTCTTGTTTCAATCTCACCCAGTTTGAGTTCATCTGTTGAGTAGATGTGTGCCGTTGAGATCGATATTGTATAGATTTATTGTTATATCAAAGGGGCTCTTTGATAACATTTTTAGAAGAGATGTCAGTTGACCACTCCATAATTATAGAGATTTTTCCGAAAATGATTTGACGATCTTATAATTGTTGTAGTTCACAGAAGCTGTAGGAGTTTGATTGTGAAGATTTTTTAGGTTGGGTTAGGTTCTTAGGTTTAGTAAATATTCGATTTCTCAAACAATTTTGTACTGCATTATAGATTTTTTTGACTTGTTTCATCCTTTATATCGTATTGATGTAATTTTTTGGAACCAATAAATATTATTATCATTAATCCTTTATATGTACGTGTAATTCTTTACTTCTTCTTGTGTATTATCACATTCATTTATAAATTGATATGTTGAATAATTAGGTACCGTTGTATTCCCAGAAAAAAGTATCTTCTTAATTTTCGATTCGAATAAACTAGAAATGTAACAGATCTCCAAGAAAATAAATTATTTCATTTCAGTACATGGAAAGTGACGCCCTCTCATTGGAATATTATATGATACCTAAGGTGAGTCCTCATCAGGTCTTCTGATAAACTGTAAGAATTATATTTCAGTAGAAGAATAATGATCGTATTGTTTCGTTCTGAACATTTCCATTCCCTTTTCGCCAAAGAGAAAGGAAAAACAGCTAACTTCCTCTCCGAAAATGACCCCATCCTTTCACATCTTATTGACCTCCCTGACCCTGACAATTTGAGCCTAACCTCAGCACTCCAATTACATATTATGATCACCTGATGCTTCCTCAACATTCCGCACACCACTGGTATCTCGATCCATCAATCACATTCGACACCATGTCATTACACCAGGAACGAGAATGTGCCCTACATATCCGAAATTCGGTGGTCTCTCCGCCTGTTCTCACGCTCTATGTACGGTCGTATGTAATCTCGTTTTCGATGCCCTTGAACCATCCCATTTATTGGACCACACCCACACGGATGCCTCAACGTTTACACAAATCAGTCGACAAAGACGACGCAAGACAATAGGCTTAGGGCCTAATTTGGGTATATTCATCATCATTCATCTCCTCGGTGATTATAAAGTAGATAACGATGACACGATGTTTTTACTAGGTCAGTGCAATGCGACGACAAAGATATAAGGCTATGCAAGTCCCTAGTGCAAGAGGAAGATGATGAATGAAGCTAAGGAGAAAACCTCAGAGCAATAAAAGATCCTTCGAAAGGTCTCTTTTCACTCTCTGAAAACCGAACTGGTGACGTTTATATGACGAGCTCGGATTAACCTATTCGTAGTATTTATTTGGTTTCAACAAGTAGGTTAGGTTGTCATTCTAATGTTTGAGACTGAAACTGTTAGATAGGTTAAAGGAAATCTCTGATAGAATTCCAAGAAGAAAATTCTTTCAGAAAGATCCTTTATCAGAAAGAATTCTTCTATTGTTAACATTTTGGTGACCGTGACAGGGCCAGATGAAGAATTTGGCCCAAATGAAGAAGAAAAGATCTCCATTAATGAGCGTATTCTCAAGAATGCACAGGGAGGAGTATTAATAAACTGCTCCACATGAGTTAGGGCTGCACGGTGCGGTCTAGCGTTATCGTCTAGAAATTAGAAAGTTTCACCAATAGCAGCGTGAAAATTTAGCACAACATTGTCAATGACATGCTCCCTATAGTGTAAGGCGGTCATATTCCCAGGACAAATGTGTAGATCTGTGCGCCCCTTGAAACATATCCCGGCCCATACCATAACACTACCCCCTCGGAATGGATGGACTTCTTGGACATAGCGACGATTACGGGGTATGCGTGGGATTGTCCATACCCTTATTCTTCGAGAATCTGAAAATCGTCCATATCAGGATTCATCAATGAAAAGGACACTACGCCATTGATCGTTCCAATTGATGTTGCCTTGCCCATTCCAGTCTTTGAGGTTCATGATCACGTGTTAATGGAACTCCTCCTAATGGACGTCTAGAACCTAGATTCACCTCTCTCAAACGTCGTCTGATGGTTTCGATGGAATCTTGGAACCCATCTGCATTTTGAAGAGTATTCCGTAGGATTCTACACGTAGATGTAGGGTTTCTTCTCGCCGAAACGGTGATGAAACGATCCTGAGCAGGTGTTGTTATTCGTCGCCCACCAAGCCTTGCTCTTTCCAACACGAAACCTATTTCAAAGTCGAGATATCACACTTTGGCTGACTTGGAGCTTCTCCTATACAACAACCTGAGTTAGGCCACCCTGTAGCATTCCGATAGCCCTATTAGCCTCAGCGTTTGTTAATTTACGTCTTGGCATTTTCAGAAAACTCGTTTCAAATCGAAGCCGTTGATAAATTGACTTCATTTCGAAATAAGAACATTTATGAAGCATATGAAAAGGACCAATCTTCAGAAAAAAGGCGACCAAATTGACGAAATGTCTCATACTGATTTCTATTGGATCGATTCAAGTTGTTATCGAGTTTTAAATGATTTCACAGCGATTTACTCGAAGATTTCATACTTATAAAAAAACGATTGTGGAGCAGTATATTTCCAGTATTGACAGAGAAAAAGCTTTCTTCAACATTCGCCAGGAATTATCGAATTCACATAATATTTTCTCGAATTCATTATTTTCCCAAAGTAAATGAACATTTTGATAAATACGTAATTACTACGACTTCTATGTAGAAAGGACAACGTTGCGAAGTTTTCTGTCAGGAAAATGATACGGTGAAATGTATCAGAAGGTCATGGTCAACCGGAATTATTTATAAAAGTGAATGAAGTATACATTTCTTTCAGAGTTAGGTTAATGATTGATCAAATTTTCTGAAAAATCTAATTGACCTTGAGAAAAATGTGAAAATTGATATCGATATTGTCGATCACCAAGGTGACCTGCTTCCCTTATCAATAGCCATATTATGTTTAGGCATTCATGATGGCCTTGCAAGGGTGGGAAGTCGATGTGGTGAAGGACGAGATCCCTATATTCTGTAGACAGGCCACCTCTTCCATGAAACTACAAGATAAATACACAATTTTGCGATCTCTTCAACAATTCAGTTTCATATCTCAGACCACCGAAAGCATTTAACCCAAAGGCCCAAAAATATAAACCATCACTGTAATCGAGACATCGTCAGGTTATTCATTGTAGGAATCAAGCGCTTGACGTTATTACACATTAAATAGCATGTCAACTTTTTATAGAGCTTTTATTACTCTATCGCATGTCTTGCGTAATTTGTATGTGATAAAATCATTATGTAATTTGAATACGTTTTTTCTCATGCGTTGATACTGGTCAATTCGCTCCGTACTTAATTGAATCACGGCGAATGCAGACGTTCTTACTTTCATTAGGGACAGATTTGTCATATTTCATACGCATACTGGGTTTTATCGCTACAACAAAATAGAACGTATTGAATAAAAGATAATGTTTGGCTTCATAGGGGTTACTAGATAGAACAACACCTATCGATAAGGAATATTCGACCCTGACGAGTCCGAATAAGGACGAAACCATGATCGATCCATTTCCTGCCTATAGGGGACCTTATACTCTGCGCAACGGCACTGATTCTCTATTCAAAAAGTGCCTTTTATTTTTTCAAATTCACGCCCTCAACTTTCCACCTAAAAGCTTGATTCTTCTTCAAATTGAAGTTGAAGAATGTTTTGAGGGCACTCCAATTTCTTCTCTTTGAAAAAATTGTTTTTTCGCATAAAAAAATCGTATTGAATTTGAGAGACTTTGAAAATTGACTTCATTATCGTTTTTCGACGGTTGTTCCTCATGATTTTGTAGAAAACTCATTGGATTGTCCTCGACAAATCAATTTTCTATATTCTGAAAAAAAATTCCCATTTGGATAGGTGCCCAAATAATGCAAAAAATGGAGGGAAATACTGAAATGACTACAAGAAAGTGTGAAAACACAGAGAGCCGTCTGAAATTCCAAGAGAATAGTGTGCTCCTTGTTATGAAAATGTCGCTTTTTCCAGTTATGAATTTACAGTTTTTGTCTCATGCTAGTTTGGCTGGGTGCGATTTCATTGGTATTTGTGAGCATAACCGAAACATCTTTTATGTTGAATTTCAGAGCAAGATATTCCATTTGTCTATTTCTATTTCATTCTTGATCTTGATTATGTGAATTTCAATAATTTCAGCATCTATTCGTTTATATACCAGGGTGTGTGGTAGAGGAACCGACAAAAATTCTCTGTGTATTGCCGTATTGGTAGGATTAATTGTAACATCTTATTCAAATAAACCTTTGTCCTAAGTTTTCTAATTTTTGAGATATAGTAAGTAACTACAGTAGAGATAAGAAAAAGATGTCGAGCCTGTATAAGGAATGGAGGTGCTCAATTTGAGCAAGATTTGTAATGATAATGATATTAATAAGTATAAAAAAGAGTTTAAAAAATAAATAAAAAACAGGATTTTTCATTTACTACCTCTTTCGAACAGTTGACGCATTCTGACTATTGATGAAATAATTTTGTGCCCTAATGGGCATATCATTAGGAAGAGGATAAACCATAGAGTTTTCCAAATAATAACGAAGCCCTCTGTCGCTTTTGTTTTTTTTTCTAAAAAATAGAAAGTTTTGAGTTTTACTGTTTGAAATCATTTTTGGGAATTTAACTAAATTTTTCGGTACTGTATGACTGAAGGAATGATTTATTCTGTAAGGCAATACATTGAAGAATAGAATACACAAAGTTTGACGCACGTACAGCTGCAAACAAAATAGTCGTAGAGGTTTTTGTAGAAATTTAGAAAAAATCGAACTAAAACCGAAAAAAAATTCTATCTCGAAAACTATAGCACTGAGGACAAAAGTTCATTTGAATAAAATGTTACAATCAATCCTACCAATATACAGAAAATTTTCGTCGGTTCTTCTACTGAACACCCTGTATATCGTTTATATTCGAACGGATTAGTTTGATGAAAAATATTCAGTGATGACTGAGTACGACAAAATTCGGTTTTTATTATCCAACGGTGGTTTTCGAATCCAGATACCATGCCTTCAAGTACCTTTTGTTGAAATTTCCACCAAGAATAATTATTATTGTTTTTATCGCCAGTTTTTCTGGGGTATTTGATGATTTTAATGATTTAAAAATTTTCCAAATTTCAATGAACAGTAGATATATTACATAAATATTGGAAAAAGTATTTGCATAATTCGCCTTTTTTTGGATTATTGATGTATATTGACGTACATCACTTCACCTTTTCTGTTTCATATAACTACTTTCACTATTTTTTCAATTCTATGTCTTGTTTCTTTAATTGGTAAGAAAAATAGAAGATCTCTTGGATTTATTGATTTATTTTCTCCCAAATCTATGGGATTGTTTCACAGAATAATTCGTTATAGAAAGTTCGCATCACCACTAATTTAATGAAAATACCTCTTGAAAATAGACAGTGAAACGTCCGTTAGCAAATTTAATTAATTTAGCTCAAGAAGAAATTATTCTTCATGCTCTCTTACATGAGCGATGTTGACAGAAACGCAAGGAAGAATGATCAAATCTAGGGGCTGAAAAAAACTATAAACGATTCGGGAGAAATAAATAAACAGCTTCAATAATTCACATATGTTTGAAAACAAGGAAGCTTGAATTAAGCAGAACGTCCAGATGCTGCTGCAGAAATCTTATATCCAAAATGAGAGTAGAATAGTCAGTAGATTACCTACTGAATCAACCAACTTCTCAATAAAGACACTTTTTACTTATATCAGCCGGAACAACCTGATATACAAGGAGACATAATAATAAATTTCCTAAGCCGAAGAAGACATTTCCTCCAGGAACATTTTCCTCCACAAACTCTCACGACAAACTTATGCAGTCAAACAGATAAATTCTCCAAATTGGCCTCAAATCCCGAATCAATTAAACCCATAATAATGTCAGATAATATCTCGGAAATTATCAAATTCCAAACCACCACGCCGTCGTCGCAATGTCTGTCAAAATCGTCGATAAATTGCGGGACAAATTCGTGACGCGTTTGTCCGACTTCCGCGCTGAAATTGGCCCCAGTGAAAGCTCCCAAATCGACTATCGTTAATTAATAAGCCGATAATCTCTGTTAGACGATTCGGATATATGACCGAATTGGGGATAACGGTCCATATTGGATTGAGGACGAACGAAAGTAAATTTGTTCGAGGATTTAATGGTTTACAATTTGGCAAGCGGACGATTTGAACGTGATTGATTCTGTGGGGGAATAATGTCTATAAAAGCTTTAATTTTTGCTGCTTTTTGTTGAAAATTTTCTGCTTCATCGTTCGCTCTTATAGTCGTCCCATTAAGTAGAAAGCTAAAAATTGCCACACGTCGAATTTCTGGAGTGTGATGGTGTGATATTAGCCACCCCTTCATAGTGAATTATCGACATCATTTAATTTCATTGAAAAAAAATTGGGCCAAATACGAGCCAGATACGATTCTCTGCAAACACCTCAAAGTTCATATTTCTCGACTGAAAATCAGTTATTATTTGCAGAAAACTGAAGTAGGTACTAACCTAATTTGAATGAAAATGTTACAAACACGATATTTCTCAACAAAAGCACCTTTTGTCCTATCCTATCTGCAATTGGAAAGCCATATTTCTCCTATCAAAGATTTGTTCGTAAACAAAAATTACTTGTTCATATTTTCCTCGATATCCCAAAAATATCTTGTGAAGAATTCTTTTTCATTCAATTTTTGATCAATCAAGCTATATCAACCTATTTTTTAATTAAAACAATATTTGTTGCTTCTTACTACGTAACATCTAGACCAAATCAATTCCATATACAGAATGTAACAGCCAAATGGAATAAATTCAATAAAGAATAAATGAGGGGGTATTAGGAAAAACGCTCGGACACGACGACTTGTAATTTTAAATGCGCATATTTTTCAAGAAAATAAAATTATATAGGGTGTTCCATGCGACCGTGACCAATACCAACTTTCTTATTTCAAATGCAACCCCCTGTATATTATTTATTTTTTGGATTCTTCAGAAAATTATAGACATAATTCATGTACAATGTCATATACTTATCTTCAACTCTTTCGGAAATATTAAGTGTTTTCAGATTTTTTACAAAAATTAACATTCCGAATGATTATTATTTTATTTCACAAATTCGATGCATTACACTCAATACTTATTTCCCATTCACCTCTTGATATGAATAAAGTACGCAAAAACGCCTGAAATGTTGAGTAACGTTAGAAGACATTTGTATTACTTATAAGGTTTTAAGTGTAATAAACCGAATTTGTGGAATGAAATAATTTTTATTTAAAACGTTGATTTTTGCAATAAATCTGAAAACACTTAATACTTCCGAAATAGTTGAAGAAAGGTATAGGACATTGTGAATGAATTGTGTCTAGAATTCTCTGAAGAATCCAAAAAATAAATAATATACAGGGGGTTGCATTAGAAATAAGAAAGTTGGTATTGGCCACGGTCACATGGAACATCCTATATAATATTATTTTCTTGAAAAATATGCGCCTTCAAAATTACAAATCGATGTGTCCGAGCGTTTTTCCCAACACGCCCTCATTTATTCGTTATCGAATTTATTCAATTTGGCTGTTACACTCTGTATATAATAAATATAGAAAAATACATGGAACTCCCTGGAAGAAAATGACTTGTTAAATTTTGCCGAAAGAAATTTGGATATAGTGAGCTTTCCTCAGGAGATGAAGATATTCTGTCGAGGACTTTTTTAGATTTATTGAAGACAAACGAAATTTTAGTCCATAATTTTCAATTATACCGAACTGTTTGCCTTTCACGCAGGCTTCAAAATAATTTAAATTTCGGACAAAAAATAGCACTTTCAATTCATATTTTTCGTTCTGAAGTTCCACTGAATCAATAACACTTTTCTACTTCGAATGTATATTTTTCAGGGAATACCATGGTTATAATTCACTTTATTTGTTACAACGATATTCACTCCTTATAATTAAGTATTCATGAAAAGGGTTTTATGTCTAAACTCTCTATATTTGGCCATCTCGTTCATTGAAAAAGCTTCAATTTTCCAATGTCATATTCTTGAAAGAAGCCATTTGTGTCATAATCCTGCCATACATTCCATAAGGTTTCATTAAGATTGTACTGCAATATTTGTTCCTTATGCCCTGATTTACAATTCTCGTTCTTTGTTCGAAAATACCCTATGGACTTATTTATGGGTCATCTATTGAAAAAGTTCTCCGCCCGCGAATTTAGGTCGAGTTTGGAAAATTCATATCGTTTTTTTGAGACAATAACCATGTCCTGTGAACCTTAATTCAGTTCCTCAGCATGAGCTCATAAAACTAAATATATGGTGACACATTTATTGCAGAACAAGTTGCGTTAGAGAACACATGACAAACATCGAATACCCAAAAGTCCAAGGATTCTCTCATTGGACGATTTGCTATTCGCTCCTGTCATGTGTTTCCGAAATGCAACTTGAACTGCAATAAATGAACCAGACAAATCTCCCAAACTTGACCCAAATTCTTGGGTTGGGAATCTTTTCAATAGCGAACCATAGCTCATTTGAAAAAGGGTATTTTTAAAGGAAGAAGAAGAATTGTAACTAAAGGCGTATGGAACAATATTGCAGTTCCAGGGTTCGATCCAATATGGTTAAAACAATTTATCTAAGCAACATTCTTAAAGACGACAGCTCAATTCTTGTGAACAAAGGAGATGGAATTCATGTTGAAAAGTGTTATGCGAAAAAAGTGTTTCGTTTGATGAGACCAATCTACAGTGAAAGAATTATTCGATAAAATATTGGAATCCAACAAAAATCAGCACCTTGTGGATTTTATACTGGTTGAATTATTTATGGAAGATGAATATTTCCTGCTTTAGGTTTATTAAGTGATTCTGCCGCCGGATTCCTCATTTTTTGAATAATTCAAGATCCGAAATTCTATCGAACAAACGGATTCTCTCTCAAACGAGCGTAGACCAATTGGGACGGTCGCGTCGTATCGGTATTGGCCTAGATAGCGTACAAAAACTCGTTGATCCCTTTTTACAGACGGCGTTGTGAGCCGATTGAGATAAATATGTGGAATGGCTCGATGCAACTTTCGGAATCGAGGATGCCGAGCAGGATATGTCATGAACAGTTTGATTGACTTGTTGGTAGGTCGTGTCAATATGTCAGCTGCCGATGATCCGTGTTTCTTCAGAGCCGCCTTGTGTCTGTTTTGACGGCGATTATGCTCTACCAGGAACCGTTCGGATTGTTTCCGGTGGAATAGTGTCAGTAGGAGGCTGCGAATTCGAGGTATTCGACGAAAAGAATCGGAAGATAAAGAGGTTAAAATTTGCGATGGTATTTTCACGGATTTTATGCTTGAAATTTATATAGCGTTGATTGTCATCCATTATTGCATCAAATGCAGAATGGGTTTTCGATAAAAGTTGTCTTTATGATCCACTGGAATAAAAGCCTTATGATTAGGAAAAAGCCATTAAGTGAAGTCTAGAACTTTTGAGGCCTTGTTTATCCACATTGTAGCTACATTCGCATTCCAGAAACATGTCGACAGATGTCAATATTTTGTTGTCAAATGAATCGTCCATGACACCGTTTTTGATATCACAGAAATATTTGGAGTATTTCTCTTTCCATTTCCATGGTTTTTCACGTGACCTCAACAAAATTTCGGATATATACTTCATTCAATTTTATAAAGTATCCTGGTTGGCTATGATTTCGTTTCATCAAGTTTTTTCACTTAAAAATGACGAAGGTTGGCACTCGTGAAGGTCAAATAATTCTGAGGGATGTTGCCAATGCTATTTTCTATTTTTCAACTTTTGAATGAAGTAATTTCTCTCGAGGTTTAACTGTGACAAAGGTTTCGTAGTACTACTATATTTTCATACTTGGGTATCTCAAGTTGTGCAAAATAGTATATTCTAAAACTAGTTGCAGAATGGGCTCCTATTCCATTACGAATGAGTGTTGGAATTGCATTCTGCAACGAGCATTAGACGATATTTTCTCTATTTCAGTCAAATTCCGTTGAAATTCAATGAAAAATTCAGATTATACATCCTAGTGACTTTTGTATTGTATCTTCGCAGTTGGTGACTGTTACGAAGTTGACATTTCCAAATTGACGTGTGTTGAAGATCGTTTGGATCGGAAGCCAGTGCTGACAACCGAAAAACGAAAAATATAACTGAAAACAATGCTGCAATGAGTTCATTGCAGCACTGTTATCAGTACTGTAATGAACTCATTACGATACAGAAGTAGAGAAAAGTAAGTGTATTTAAATGTCTTCTGTACGCTCATTTCTTGAGAATTTTGAAAAGTGGGGAATTCCACTGTTCGTTCAAAAGTTTTTCTGTCAGGTTATTTGAGTACTTTCATTCTTTTTTCGACTGAACTATCAAAAAGTAACGGACTATTCTGTCCATTATTTCTCAGTAAAATTTCAACACTCGCTTCTTGATTTCCGTAAAAGATAATAGCATAACTGAATATTCCAACCATTTCTATATACGTGAAATATTTCCATTATTTACAGAGAAAAAGTTTCTTTAACATTCGCCAGGTCTTTGGAATTATTGAATTCACATAATATTTTCTCAAATTCATTATTGGCCAAAAGTATAAATACATAGATATTGATCATCACGTATTTACTACGATTTCTATGTAGAAACGACAACGTTGCGTATGTATCTGACATGAAAATGACTATAACCTAACATTTTCGAAATGAACACGGTGAAATATGTGAAAATATATGAAAGGATTTCAGCTTGAATACTCAGATAAAAGAAAGGAGAGACGAGTCTTTCAATAAAAAATAGTGAGGCCAATTTTCAAAATTATCAGGACTTTCCTGAGTAACTGTTCTACTATTCAGTAGAAATTGCTTAACGTTGTGACGTTCTTTGAATTTTCAAATTAATAAACTTTAAATCGAAATGAAAAGTACTTAAAATTGAAATTCATTCACTTTTTTGTGAGTAAATGTCAGAAATGAGTATTTGTTTCTTAAAATATTGTGCATTCTTTTCATTACATACAACTAAAGTGTCGAAATGTTCGCGGAACGACTCGGCCATTTTTGCCTCAGATAATGGATGGGCACGATATGGCAGCACCTTTTTCTGAATTTGTGGCCGATTATATTCATTTATTTCGTACCGCTTTTTTAATTTTGTGTTACTAATGACATTTTGAACAGTGTTGTCACTACAACATCGCGTTCATTGCGTAGGAAGAGTGAGATTTGGATTTATTTCTGAATAATATTGGCAAAATACGTTGAATAAATGGTTCGTATGTGCCGTATATGTGGTTTATTGGACCATTTGAATTTGAGTTAACAGAGGTATGTTCTACTTTTGTCATTTCAAGTGACAGTATCGTAGATTCTTCCATTTTTAGAGTTTCACATATCAGATTTCTTTCTTATATTGAGAGGAACATTTGGTTATCAATTCAGAATTTAGCTGACTCTGCTCAGCTAACTCAGAATCTGTTTCAATGTTCGGAGTTAGTAAAAAAAATTATTCTATTTTCATTCTTGAATACCGATAACACCACGCCACTGGACGTTTCCAAGTCAGATTCTGTAATGTTGCCAAGGCAGTATCTAATGTTATTGCTTTCCTTTATACTATCCAAGTTCCACTCATTGAGAACTGTTTAAATTTTGGCTTCACCAATTCTAGAATTTATGAATGAGATGCTGTGTCTCCTCTTTCTATGGTCTAAGCTTGAATGAGTCATTTTCCAACTGAGTGCAAGTTCAAAAGTATAAAAAAAAGAATGCTCGAAAACAAATAAGTTGATGAGTTTTCCCATTTTATTTCAGTCATTCAGTGATAAAGAAAGTGTTGATAAAAATCCAAATAGTGATCGAAGCATTCTCAGCAAAAAGGTGTTCGAGCAATTCTTACCCAAGTTAGGGTTGTTATTCAAAGAAAAAAAACAACTATTTTCCACCCCACGTCAAACTTCTCAGTTACACGTGAAAAGTTGAGTAAATTTAAATAAAATGGACCTGTTTGAACATTTTTTCACGAAACAATGAAAACCAACGCGAAGAATAAGTCTGTTCACTGCTTCTTACAATGTGAACAAAGAGTTAATAACATCAAGCGTTGACCGAACTTGCCCTGGACAAAAATATTTGTTGAGAATTTTTTCATCAACGGCAAAATACCATGTGTTAGAGAGACCAGAATTGATAAGCAATGCTCATTCTCAACATTCCCGCACATGCGCTCATCTCGATTAGTCTTATAATATAAGAGAACAGACGAACACTAAGAAGAATCGCAATTCATTGGCTTATGATGTATTGTCATCTATGTCTCTTCTTCTGATAGATATTGGTATACCTACATAGGAGAAAGAATTATTAAGAATGAATGAAAACCTTACCAAGTGTATGCAGAATCCGAAAAGGGCCAAATAAAATAATTTCATCTTCATCTGAGGGCCCACTGCAGTTGGAATTCCTGAAACAAAAATAATTACTCATTAATAACGATTCCTATTTGAAGTTTTGAAGATATATTATCGAAAATAACAAGCCGAAAGACCAGTTGACCAAAAGCAGAAGCAATCGATCCGTTCAGGAGATCAATGATGCCCATATAACGGTCATAATGGTCGCCTTTCCAAATGTTCGAAATACGAAAACGTCTAGAATTACCCGGCTAGATTTGTAGGTTATTGGACTAACGTTTGACTAAGAATTGAATTCAATGATATAAACTAGTTTTGAGACCATAAAAACCCATCTAACAATGTGAGCTATAAATTACGGTAGAGCGGTGAGAAAAATAATTAGCCGGATTGTTAATGGCTTCCAGATTTAATTGACCGTTTATTATCGACAGTAGACTTGGTAGACGACAGTGGAAGAGATCTTTCACACACAGCGATAATCCTCACTTTGATTTGTGGGTCCCAATGACCTACTATACTTGAAAATGTTATAGACCACCCCGTTGTGACTTCCTTCTTCAGTTTCTCCCATTGTTCTGTGCAAGAAAACCAATAAATCATAATGTATTCGTTATTTATTGATGCCAGAAGCCTGGATAAAATAGGTAAGCATAAAAGTATTTATGTAAAAAGAGGGACTGATCCTTGATCTTCTGCACCCATTAAAATAACATCGTATTTGCTCAAAAATATTGAGAAACAGTAGATAACTACATAAGGACGGGAAATCTAGATAAAACACCATATAGATTTGTTGATTTTAGGAACACATCCAGTTTTTCATTTCAATCTATTCGATTCATAATACATTTCGTCAAAACTCTGCTTCTATCAATTCTAACTCCATCACTTCAAGCTCAAATAAGTACTACCCCCTTCAAATAACCGCAACAATCAATGTATAGTAGGCATTCTTCGAGTCTTCATGGTCGATGTCGATGGATGAGATCATGACCTTGACCCTTTCGTCCCACATAAAACCATCGAACAACCACAAATGGTGACCAAGTTCTCTTTCAAATCGTGAAAAGTAAACAAACGATTACTGTCTCCTCTTAGAATTCGATAAATGGGTGCTACACATGTGAAAGAAACACTCAACTCGACTTGAATGGCCCATACTGGTAGATAAATGGTGTTCCAGATAGAAAAAAAGATATTCAAATGAGCACTCCGAACCTGTTATGAAACCACTACAATGTTTACACACGACACGAAAGAAATGGTCGACAATTTCACGCTCTGAATCTTGGAGTAGTATTCAGATAAGGAGCGAAGTATCTTTAGGTCTTCATTTCGAATGTGTCAGTCTCTTATTTCGTCATTAAAAATATTTGGTCATGACTTTTATTTCCACTGAGCTGTTTTCATCTTTCCACATCACCTGATCTACTTAATCAAATCTTCATCCTCAATGAATTGGATTCTTTTGTAAGAAAACTGTGACAGTAATCAGCTACCCCTCAGTGATAGATCCATATTGTTTCTATGCATCTCTCCTCAGTGGTAGAGCTAGATGTCACCACAGATCCTTTGGGAATAAAAATAAAAACGGTTTATCTATGACCAGTAGTTCAAACACAGATCTTACTTTCCCCAGCAGTTTCATAATGACAGTGTCGAATGTCAGAAAGTGAATCGCACAATATTAACGAAAAATCGATATCAAAATAACTCTTATGAATCAGCAACAACACAATGGGAAATTGCTCATCAGCTGTGAAAGATGTCTCTTTCTGGTTAACTGTACTGGAGATGATCTTATCCTTAGTGGTTGCTGTTGTGGCTATACAAACATGGCTGGCATTCATCCCAATGTGGTTTCGAATGTTGTTCTTCGTCTTTGTCATATTCGCTTTACTGCTCTTGACCTACATCCTAGATGAAGATCCAATATATTTCCATGTTTTCTTTTTAAACTCATGTATATTGTTCTACCTCATTGGTGCTGTACTACTCATTGTATCCATTTTTCATTACTCAAGAACTGACGGTTATGAAGACTCATCTATAGCATGGCCTATAGCTGCGTTGATTCTTTGTTTGATTCTTGTTATCGTTATGTTGGTTCATGCTGTTATGAAATGTATAGAAATGAGACATTTGGAGTGAAAAATTACTATATATGTACACAAACTGAAACATAATGTATTTAGCTTCTTTTTGTTTTGAAGCTTTCATTATAGGTTATGAATAAATTGTAGAGGATTTTGTTATCGTATTTAATTATAGCTGAATTGCAAGCTATGATCGAAAAGCATACGCGATATCGCTTATTTACATGCTCTGGCTGTTAAAGCCGTCACAGATATAGTATACAGGGTGAATCTTCGACTTGTACAATTGTAGATAAATATATTTCATTTGTAGATATTGGACATAAGGAAATATCGTGTTTGTAATATTTTTATTCGAATGAATAAGGTCAGTGCTTGGGTATTTACTAAGGGCCGATTGCACCGTAGACAAAACTGTAGATTGAATCCAAAACTTCGATTAGTGTCATATGATTATCATAGACTCTAACCGAGATTTTGGATTTAATCGACAGTTTTGTCTACGGTGCAGTCGGCCCTAAATGTATCAACTCAATTTCAATCAAGAAATATGAACTTTGGATCAATTCCGGAGAATCGTATCATGCAGGTATTTGGCCCAATATTTCTTCAAATGGCTATATCTTGTAACCAGAGTCGAATTCGGAAAAATGAAAAAAAGAGTGTTTTGGCCTCAAGAATCTGCAGTTAGAATATATGTATAAGTCATAATGCAGATATTCAGTATAGATATCTTGCAGTAAATATCTATATTTTGTGACATTCGACAAGGTATATAATTATTAAAAGTAATTAAATCAAAAGGAAGAATCTTCAGATTACTAAAATCAAGCATTTGGAAGAAAAATTAAAAATTGAATACAACAGTTCCCATAATGTTCTAAACACATCGAACGGGTCCATTATCGGTTTTGTCTTGTACAACCGACAACGAAAGAGAAGTGAAAGAATCTTTCTCAGTCTATGTGACAAGTCTGATATTTACTTCTTCACGACAAGCCGGTAACTCGTTTACTCGGCTAGCAGGTCGGGTCAAACATAGGTCGTGATGGTTGCTTCTTCAATGTGACTTCTCTGAGAGAAATGGACCTATTATGTTGTCTATCGACCGAGCGAAGAGCGATGGTATTCGGTGATAACCTTCCTGTCGTGTGAAAATTAACGAAAATGAATGGGTGTCTTGAAGATACCAAAAAAGATCAATATCGTTTAGAAATGTTCATTGCAGGATGGCGCTTAAATTATATCACATGCATGGAACGAACTAAAGGAGGGAGTAAATAAAGCACAGAGCTTTAATATTTTCGATGTTCTCCAACTGAATAATGGTTCCATATTCTGTGAACTCTATGGCTGCGAATCCTAGATAGACATCAATGCTGACAGTTTTCAACCTATATAAATCAAAGTATTGAAACATTGGATTTTGAAAATGGGACGCTTTTGTGGGAATACCGGATTCTGGTTAACCATAGTGGAATTGATAATGACTTCCATTGTTTTTGGCTTAGGATGTACCCTGCAAATTCACTTCATACCACTTTGGTTTTGCGCATTGTTCATATTTCCTTTGTGCCTATTGATCTTCATCGTAGTGTATTTTTGTGATGAGGATCCAATCATATTTCACATCTTCTTCCTTGGTGTGGCCATAGCCTTTTATATTATTGCAGTTGTTCTACTTGTGATATCCCTGTTCGTTGTTGATGAATATGAACATGATATTGACAGATTACTGATGGGAATTCTTGTGCTGATTATTTCTTTTATCGTAATCATCGTAATGTTAGTGGATCTCATCATAAAATGGGCTGAATCTGAATGAAACCTCATGGAATGTATGGCAGGATTATGACACAATATGGCTTCTCCCAAGAATATGACCTTGGAGAATTGAAGCTTTTTCAATGAACGAGATGGCCAAATATAGGGAGTTTAGGCATTAAACCCTTTTCATGAATACTTAATTATAAGGAGTAAATATCGTTGTAACAAATAAAGTGAATTATAACCATGGTATTCCTTGAAAAATATACATTCGAAGTGGAAAAGTGTTATTGATTCAGTGGAACTTCAGAACGAAAATTATGAATTGAAAGTGCTATTTTTATTCCGAAATTTGAATTATTTTGAAGCCTGCGTGAAGGGCAAAAAGTTCGGTATAATTGAAAATGATGGACTGAAATTTCGTTTGTCTTCAATAGATCTAAGAAAGTCCTCGACAGAATATCTTCATCTCCTGAGGAAAGCTCACAATATCCAAATTTCTTTCGGCAAAATTTATTGATGAATCTAACAAGTCATTTTCTTCCAGGGAGTTCCATGTATTTTTCTATATTTATTATATATAATTTAAGTATTTTTCTTTATTTACTGCTTTAAAACAATCACTACGACTAAGTGGCAGTTTTTCAAGCATTTACTGGTTAATCGAATATTTCCATCCCTATAACATAAGCTTGTTTGTCATGAAGAAGCAATTAGAAGGTATTTTATTCATTCGTTGCCACTAGGTGGCGCAAGTATTGAAACAATACCACCTGGCACTCACTGTTCTGTCGTGAATGTTCGATGCTGAAACCGCCACTATAGAGATTAATTATCGCATTTCGTCGATAACGTGTAGAACGAGCCATTTTCCAGCAGTAAATCTTATGCGCTCGCTCATTTAATTTATTCCATGCGAATCGCACCAAATTGCATGATGACTATGTAAGTGATGGTGGCGAATGAGCAATTATACAGAAATTATCAATCTAGCTTGTAATTGAACAACTTCCTCCAAGTACTTAATCACCATATCTCGTGCGATAATAATTATTATCAAAGTCAGTCTGTTAGCTTAACGTCTTTCTTATGGGTCCATTCATGCGTGAGGCGCTAACAGCTGTGAGCGATCTAGTAAAAGTTATAGTTTTGGATGAAATCTGGGATAATCTGAACGCAAATTGTTTAACTGACGGGTTGAATATTTCAATGTGAAAAGAGATTTACCGGGTATTGTCATATGGCCGATATAACATAATGACCTATAATCATAATAATACGTTCTTATCAATACAAAATCAATGAAGATGAAAAAATTAGGCACAGTTTAATTTCTAGTTCTTCAGAATGGAAAAAGTTGATGTGAGCTTTATAGAATAATTCTACTCCTATCTAATGAGTGATTCTTTGAGAGCTTTGGGAAATTGAAAAAAAACTCATGAAACTGAAAAAAATGCATGAAATCTTCATTTATATCGATGGTACGATCCATATAATTAAATATTTGAAGATTTCTCCATGCGAATTCTTAAATAAGAGACCAAACATGAGATGTTTGACAAAGACTCGGAATATGAAACTTGCAAAATCAGAAGTTGAGAAATCATTCATTACAAAGAATATTCAAGTCCAAATTCACTGAAATATTATTTTTCCGAGAATAATCAGACGTTTTTCAACAAGTGATTGAAAATTGTTATCCAGTGTCCTTGTCTTTTCTTTGAGGATTCTCATCCTTTTTTGTTCGCAGTTAAGGCAGAAGGAATTCTGATAAATACTTCAAGGAAAAGAGAGTTTAACTTTTTAATGCTGAAAATCTGCTTTTCTTTATTTTTTCATCTGAACACTACTTTGAAATGTCTGATGAATTATATTAGAAAAAATTTGAATGTAGTTGCTCCAACGGTATTGGAATAAATCGATGAAATATTCGGAGACTCCGACGTTGGGTGAGGAAAGTAACCTTATAAAAATAATCGTATTTATGTAAGATCGTTCCCTGGTTTTTCACAGGGTGTTTCCTGTTAGGAGTTATAAACAAAGAGAGATTTCTTGCATAATTAAAAAAATGTCCCATAAAGATGGGTCCGCAAACGTTTCGTCTTCGAGAAACAGAGTGTAGGTACTAGATTTAGGGGAAGTACGTACAAAATGACATAGGGTTTTATTTCAGAGGCATAACTTGTTAGTAGTGAATCACAGTAATGTCATATTCGACACCTCTGATCTTTGGTCCTTTCTTCACAAAATCTAATCAACCTTTATGAAATAAAAGTACCAAGAAATAAAATATTCTTAGATAAATTCGGATAAACGAAATTCATTTTGCTCGCATGCTATGGACAAAATGACATACCGGCAACAGGCAACTGTATATTTCTACTTATAGTTACAAAACTACTGACAAAGTTCACAAATGAAACCCTTGGTTCTTCTAGGAACATCAGCACAAGATGCGTGAGTCCAATGCAAGCAATGCATGCAGGGCTAATCCTGAAGAAGATCTAAATCGGGAAAAAAGGTCTCATAACAATAGATGGACACTGGACAGTCGTCTTCATGATCTCGAAAGTTGCTAGGAACATTTTCTTCTTCATTGTCTTCTTTAAATAATGCCCTAGGGACTTGTCTCCTTGTTTTTGGAGGAGGTATTGGCTCTTTTTTGATTTGATTGCAATCTTATTAGGTGTAGAAGTTGAAACTAAGTACGTTTGTCGAGTCCTCGGCTCACGTTTGCCTTGTTCACTTATAAATCGTCCTTGGGATTGGAGAAACCTCCTCATAGGATCAACAAGAGTAGGTTAAGATGCATTGCCTTTATTAGCCGCAGATGAAGATTTTGTTATGAATATGTTTAGACAAGTCCTGATTCTTTGTTTGCTGATGGAGCCTGAGATGGATTGTCTTGGTTTTGTCCGGTAGATACGGTTAATTCAGCTGAAATACCTATGTCATTTTGTCCATATAGCGTTATAAAACTAGAAATGTATCGAATTAATACAAAAAGTATATTCAACATACAAAAAGCTCCGTGAATACAATGACAAATAAGTAAAGTTTGAATTGAATGCAATTTGAATGAAAAAAATGGTGAAAACTGGCCATTTCTTCTTAAAATTTGGCGCAATGAAAAAAAACTCGTGACCTATTGATTTCTGTTATCACTCATAACGACCGAATGAACCAGAGTAGCTCTTGCTAATTTTCAGAGGTTAATTGAGACCACTCGGGTCGTGTAATGTGGTAGGCAGTTCCGCATTTCATACCTCCGAACTCAAGTTATGATGCCTATGTCATTTTGTCCATATATGTCATTTTGTACGTATTTCCCCTACTAGAAAATATTTGAACGAAAATCATGAAAACAGGCGGTTTGGACATAAGTCATGACTCGCCAAATCTCCAGACCCAAATTATTCATTTCTTCTCGCCATGAAACAGGGGACAGTGTTTCAGGAAAATATTAGAGGCAGAAGAAGCACAGTTTCTTGTGCCCCATTTGGAAGCTATTGATGTTGACGACAAGTGGTTTCAGTACGACGGTGCCACATGTCATACCGCCTGGAAACCATTGATGATCTTGCATGAGTTTGCTCCTGCGATTTAAGGCCTTCAGATTTCTGGCTGTGGGGTTTTCAGAAGTAACAGGTTTATGCCAATAAGCATGCAACCATCGAAGCATCGAATGCCGAAGTAAGACGCTGTATCAATGAAATACCATATTCAATAACTTAATTGCAAAAGTCAACAAGAGGGCAGGCATATGCCAGCAAAGTAATTGCAGCTATTTATGAAATAAACTGCTCCACATGAGTTAGGGATATTGACTTAAATTGCAAAAAAATATAGTTAAAATGAGATTTTTGTGATGAAAATTCATATTAAAATGATTTCAAGTTGCAAATTAATTTCATTCCCAGAGAATTCAAGCATTTTAAGACTATCAAGACAATGTATGGCCTTTACGGGCATCAATAACAGCTTGACATTTTCTTTGCATACTACACACGAGGTTGTTGAAAATTTCTTGAGGAATTTGGTTCCATAAACGGGGCAGACGCTCTCTCAGATCATTTAAGGATTCTGGGGTAGGTTGATGATTATCTAATCTTCTTTGGAGCATATCCCATGCATGTTCTATGCAATTCAAATCTGGTGAGTGCGGAGGTATTGGTAAATGTGGAATACCAAGCTCCTCGCGCGCATTCTCAACTATGGCTGCACGGTGCGGTCTAGCGTTATCGTCTAGAAATTGAAAATTTTCACCAATAGCAGCGTGAAAATTTGGCACAACATTGTAAATGACATGCTCCCTATAGTGTGAGGCGGTCATATTCCAAGGACGAATGTGATTGATTGAAACATATCCCAGCCCAAATCATAACACTATCCTCTCGGAATAGATGGACTTCTTGGACATAGCGACGATTACGAGGTATGCGTGGGATTGTCCATACCCTTATTCTTCGAGAATCTGAAAATCGTCCATATCTGGATTCATCAGTGAAAAGGACACTACGCTATTGATCGTTCCAATTGATATGTTGCCTTGCCCATTCCAGTCTTTGACGCTTATGGTCACGTGTTAATGGAACTCCTCCTAATGGACGTCTAGAAACTAGATTCACCTCTCTCAAACGTCGTCTGATGGTTTCGATGGAAACTTGGACCCCAAATGCATTTTGAAGAGTATTCCGTAGCATTCTACAAGTAGATGTAGGGTTTCTTCTCGCCGAAACGGTGATGAAACGATCCTGAGCAGGTGTTGTTTTTCGTCGCCCACCAAGCCTTGGTCTTTCCAACACGGAACCTGTCTCCCTGAACCTATTCCAAAATCGAGATATCACACTTTGGCTGACTTGGTGCCTTTCCGCTACAACAACCTGAGTTAGGCCACTCTGTAGCATTCCGATAGCCCTATTAGCCTCAGCGTTTGTTAATTTACGTCTTGGTATTTTCAGAAAACTCGTTTCAAATCGAAGCCGTTGATAAACTGACTTCATTTCAAAATAAGAACATTCATGAAGCATATGCAAAGAATCAAACTTCCGAAAAATGGCGACGTGGGCCCGATTCTCAAATGTCTATTGGGTCAATGTCGCATGCGACATCGCCATATTGTCGAATGAAATCAAAAATTGGTATTCTCAAATGTCGCATTAGACAAATTTCGATAGACAAGAAGACGTGTGGGTAGGAGCCACTCGACATTGCTTTTATCATCCTAATTGTCAAAAATGAGAATGAAGTGTCAGGAGTTATTTCAATTTGCTCTTGCATTTTTGTTAATTTTCCCATAAAAACAACGACTTTGAATCTATGGGAGATGATCCCCCGACATAAGGGACCTGTAGCGTTCTTCGAACACCTGAAGAACAGAAGAATCATTACTTGGAAGATCGGACCTGATCAAAAGTTCCTCCCGATCCCAGAGAGTGTTAGGACTTCGTGAAAAGTTTTTTAAGCAGGTGAAGTATTTTTTTACTGCTTCTTTTTCGGTGTTTCTCCTTTGTTCTTGTTACAGATATAATTTCAAGATACTTGCATCCAGCTCGATGAAAAGGCTAGTTTTCAAGAACAACAAGCTCTAACATGGATATTAGCAAATTTTTTGAACAAATTCAGTATCACCAGTTACACATACACGGGGAGACAGAGTTTTTTCAGGGGTTTTCATCTGTTCTCGTGTATCATATGCAGAATTGTATGGTACCTAGTGTACATTCCCTCTGCTAATAAGTACTTAGGTTTGGAGCGGGAAACAGATTTCTTTTAAACAATCTGTTCCTTGTCGCATTTTCTTCACAAGTGCCTTATGCCATATATTGTTTGATTTAAGGAAAAAGTATGTATTACTCTCTTTGAAAAGAATATATTTGTTAGTTCTTCCTGTGTGTTCGTTTACTAATTCACTTTCGACATTGTCATTTTCATCGAATAAAATGAACTTTGTGTTCATTGTACGTTCGCGAATCCTTTTGAAAATGATGGACGAAGAAGTAGAAATTCTACAAGCCATTCAAAAACTGGAGGATAATGAAGAAGCTGCAGAATTTGTTAGGCATACCCATCGTTAATATGAGTGCGTCCGGACATTAAATGATAACATGTTTGTAAAGAGATTTCGATTATCTGGAAATTTAATAGTTATACCCTATATCTGTCATGTCTGCACTCACTCTAGAAGAAATAATAACATCAAAACACGCATTTACCGGCAATAAGATCTATTTCATTTTGCAGTATCTGAATTAATTTTGATTTTTGTTTTGCCGAGCAATCTGATTTCTTTGCAGTTTCCATCTCGAACGACTCGAACCTCGATTGCAGTGAAATATTCTTTAGATTTTTCAAACTTCAATGAACGTAATCTTCTTCTTTGATTCCCAATGCAGAGTTGCCAAATATGCTTACTCGACATAATATGTCGAGTGATTTCCCAATGTCGAGTAGTTCCCGAGAATAGCTAATTCGAAAGTCAGTAGCCATTTGCACTCGACATATTGTCGCGTTCTACATTTTTGATAGACATTTGAGAATTGGGCCCCCAGATTGACAAAATGTCTCATACTGATTTTTATTGGATCGATTCAAGTTGTAATTGAGTTTTAAATAATTTTACAGCGATTTTCTCGAAGATTACATACTTTCAAAAACGATTAAATATGATATCCCCAACTCTTGAGGAGCAGTATATTTCAATTATATGCTACAGAAACCCAGGTTTTGTTGAACAACGACATCTTGCGTTCCTATTGAAGCACCTTTTATTAAGATGTCGATAAGACTGTCCACCAACACAAAACAATTACATTGGTCACCCATAAACTAATCATAGAACATTCAAGCAATCTTCAAGTTAACACTGCTCGTCATGAAACAAATTGCAACAATAACTCTACCATCGCTTTTGTGCATCCGTCATATAAATTGACAAGGATCACAACAAACCGTCTGTAAATAAAGGATATTGCTGCAATCATTCAAATTTGAATAATTTAAATATCCATTAAGTTCATTGTAGTCGTTGGTTCGGTTGAAACGACCTACGCACTTGTCTTATCTGATTTATCAGAGATTCAAGGCAGTCCGATACATTATGTAGCTTTCTGAATGAAGAATGAAAGATGCTGGGGTTGTAATTGATGAAAGTTTCTTCTTCGGCTGTTCTCGCACGAGTGAGCATGTCGTGTCACGAAGGACAGATGTGATGGCTTTAAATTGTGAGTTTCTAACTTAGACAAGAATTGGAAATGAAGGCACACAGAGTTCAAGACGCAACACGAATGTGATAATAATTATCTGCATTATATTAGAAAAATTAAAAGGGCGTTACATTTGAAAAACATTGAGAAATATCAATCTCTAGTTCATCATATTCGGCAATGAATATAGGACATCCTGTAAAAGGCAGATTAATCTTTGTGTTATGAAGACTCTACAGTCTACAGGGTGTATTTCAAGGTGAGGCTTTTCTTTTGACAGGTGACAGAACTCATCAAAATAAGTAATTAAATCGAAAATTTCTTATATGAAATGCTAAACTGGCATTTTTTTTTGATTCACCAAAAATCAAAAGCATATCAACAAGTTCATTATTTGAATAAACGTGCGGCAATTTCGAAACATAAAATAAAATGTACACCGTACTATCGCCGTAAGCCGTAACACAACTGATCGCAATCGATATTCTGAGTTATGTAAGATAAGAGGAAAAAAATCAAGAGATATCTACGGGAAGCAGGAGAGGTAGCAGGGTTGGACTGAGGAATTTTCAGATTCACCTAGAAACTAGAAAATATTTTTTGGTCTTTTAGACAAATGCTGTGCGATAAAGTTTTTTATGTTCGACTGCTTCATAAATACTTGATTATGAATTCGTTTAGCGTCAATAATTGACTACTTCATTGGACACTTCTCATTGGACATCACTTTATTGGACACCACTTTATTGGACTCAACTGTCACAGTCTTCTCTCGATTTTGAAATGTTCTTCTTTTCAACCACTTGTTATAGGCCGCATACAAATTTTCATAAGCACTTTTAGTGGGTAGGAGAGATTCTTTGGCACTTGCGGATAAATTTTTTACGCTTTCCTCTCCCGAACTATCCATTTTTGGGATTATTATGACGTTTGTCACAGAATGAATGAAGTCAACAACTTTGTTCAGTGAGGTTGCTAAGGTCGCTGATGGTTAAACCTAAGGTAAGAAAAGCAAAAGCACACCTACTGTTTTCTTGAGATAAAGCGATGAATATATTAATTGCCATTTCAGAAAATGAAATTTCTGCATTGCAGTCAAACATAAAGCTTTGTATGCAACTCGTACATAACTAGGCTTATGGACTTGCCCAAATTATTGGCCTCGCTCACTTTGCTCGCTCTGCCATAAACTTTTGGACTCGTCTATAAAGACCTTATTCATGTACCTACTTGTTACATAAAAAGCTATTCAGTTTTCTGTGGATAGGATCTGTACCATTAAAAATATTCTCTAAGATTTCACGTTTTGAAAAGATGGTGAAGGTCATTGAAAATACAGGGAGCTGCAACCACATTCGTATCTTTTATCGTATTTTTTTTGACGGCTCCTTCAAATGTGGAAGAAGTAGTTGCCGCACTCGGTACAGAAAAATATACAGGGTAATTCATTTGAAAAAATCACTCTTCGTTGAATTCTTTTTTTTGGGTATACCGTGTATAATGGCATGTATTTTTAACAGTTGTCAAAATCTTTCTTAATCGATTTCTTGAACCGGCAAATGTGAATCAACCCACAAGGTGGATCTACCTCATTCCAAACAAATGTTCAACTGAGTCCACTACTCAATCGACGTGAATGAACATCAATCCAATCTAATACTCAGAATTCGTAATACTTCCAGCTATGTTAATCGACCTAACCGAATCAAGATATCGAACAAACAACTCATTCATTCTCCTCCATTTAGAGATAATCCTTTTACAGAATTTCCTTTTTCATTTGACAAATTGTTAATCGATTGAATTACTGTAGTCTTGGATAGTTTGATAACATGTATATTTGTTTACTGTATATGAACTTGGAGAGCTAACCTGTTATTGTACTGGATTTGGTGTTATAAACGCTGTCTGGAAAGTCTAATCCACAGATAATGCCTCAAGTGGAAATCTACACTTTTTTCTAATACTCATGAACGTCCCTCGTATCTTTTTGTTTTTGAAGACGATAAAATGTCTTTGTGAATTTTCACTTCAACCCAGTCAATTATTTGAGTAGAATTGCCACCATTAACTAATAATTGGTCCTTTGAGCCGAATATTTCTTAATCCTTCAAACAAAAGCTTAACTTTATTACATTTCGGCATTGATTCTTGAAAAGAATATAGGGCTTGGCATAAGTACCAATCATGCATTGAAGCTTCGATATACTTCATTGCTCAACCGGTTCATTTACGTGCTCAAATGGAATATTGAAGGAGAAAAATAGTATCGAATGAATGACATGGTCCATTTATTGTTTCTAATGTACCCTACACTCACTTGATATGATATATTCACGAAGCTCATGAAATGATCATTCTATATTGACTGGACGTACAGGTAATGAGATTGAATAGTGAAATATTGATCGTCAAAGTTGTTTTTTCTGCTTCGAAATGAATGTCAGGTAAATACTAAAGCGTTTCATGCGAAGACAGCGAAGTGAAGATACAAAAATAAGCTTGAACCGATATCACTTTATTTCGACATTTTTGAGATCTTTGAATTTCTCAGGGTTGTCACAAAAAAAAATAAAATCAATAATACGAAATACGAAATGAAGTTTCCGCAGGAAAATTACATCTTGGAACAATTTTCGAGCTTTTTCGATAGACGACACTTTTCTCCATCTGAATGTCGAAGATCGAATTAATAGTTTCGAAATTCAATCACTTATAATTAATCTAAGAATATTTCATTTTTTGGTACTTTTATTTCATAAAGGTTGATTAGATTTTATAAAGAAAGGACCAAAGTTCAGAGGTGTCGAATATGACATTACTGTGATTCACTACTAACAAGTTATGCCTCTGAAATAAAACCCTATGTCATTTTGTACGTACTTCCCCTACTCACTACTTACGTAGTTTTCAAATCTACAAACTCCATCAGCATAATAAAAACTGTTCAATTTTATCCTTAAATCTAATCTAAGATCATCACTCGGATGCCTCCATAATCGTGTGTCCTATAGAAGCGACTCAAGTTGAAATTCGTTGACCTAAATTCCTGCACTGTGTGGGTAGCTTTGTATATGGCCTTGGGCTGAAGGAGAAACTAAAGGTGGAGAATTAATAGTCCTCGAATCTTTGTCAGATAGGCATATCAATTTATCTCGAGAATTTCTTTGGATAATGTCCATAGATATCATAAGATTAGACAAGAAATGTTCATTAAACAGAAATTCATTATTATTTGTCATATAATATTAAGGAAGATAAAGAGAAAACAATGCAAAATATTTATGTTAGAGATAATGGTTTATCTATGTATGTGGGGAGCATCCCAATCAAATTATGATTCCTTCTCATATCAAATTGAGATATTGACTCGTGTATTTCTTGTCGTGGATACAGGGTGAGTCTTCGACTTGTTAACAGTAAATTCTAGAGGTAAAATAACTATGAGATGAGTGCAGTGTTCTCCACTTCATCATGAGGTTTTGTTAGATCATTTCTGTCATCAACTAAAGAGCTGGCAATATTGTGAACTGACTGAAATCGTTCATGTTTCAAATAAGAATCCAGCAAAATATTAAGTGTGGTCTATTTTTGGAACAACTTTTATACAAAGAATGTTCAGGTTCAGGAAAAACAATTCAAGAAATGAATTTTATGTTAGGATGTGTTCCACACATGATTTTACAGATGCAAAGAATTTTGAATAGGAATAAGTTACAGCCATTTTTCGAAAATGAGTATTTACAAAAAATACACTGTAACTCTGAAACGATGATAAAGAGTGTTTCAAATGGCGTGGTTTTTTTTCGAAATAATAAATTAAATATAGATGGCGCACTGAATTCTTCTGAGTATTTTGATATTCAAAAAGTGTGATGTATGACATTTATCAAAATGGCTTCGTACACGATATAACAACGCGTTAAAATTGTTGAATTGTTTTATGAAAAGTAGCGTTCTGTGAAATGTGTTTTTGGATTATTACGTGAATTCAATGGTTTACATAATTGTCCATCTGAAAGCACTATTGGTCGAATTATTGAGAGAGACCGGTTCGGTAGAAGACCAAAAAGTGAAAAGTACGGTCGTAGCGTCAACAAGAAAATATCGATTTGGTTTGTGAAACTATTGCTGAAGACCCTGAAATGTCGATTGAACGGCGTTCACAAGTTGGACTTAATGGGTCCACAACATGGCATATTTTACAAAAATTCAGCTCTGAAGTAAGGTTCAAATACCACAGGAACTAAAGCCACTAAATCATTTGATAAGTCGTTCATTTGTCAATTTCATCAATGAACAACCACCTGATTGTTCTCTGAAAATCATGTTTTCGATGAGGCACATTTTGAACTTGTTGGCTATGTTGATAAACAAAATTTTCGTATCTGGGGTGAAAAATTCCACGAATTATTCATGAGAAACCTACGCGTCCTGAATGAGTTACTGTTTGGTATGCATCATGGTCAGGAGGTGTAATTGGACCCTACTTCTTTGAAAATGCGGCTGGTGAAGCTGTGACTGTCAATGGTGATCGATACCGTCGAATGATAATCGAATTTTTGTGGCCTGAATTAATGAATACAGATCTAGAGGATACTGGTTTCAGCAGGAGGGCGCTACACCTCACTCTGCAAATAACACAATTGATGTATTGAGACAAAAATTTCTTGGACGAATAATCTCTAGAAACGGTGATGTCAATTGGCTACCAAGATCATGTGATTTGACACCGTTGCACTATTTTCTTTGAGGTAATGTGAAAAGCCAGGTCTATAAGAATAATCCACAATCGATTCCTGAACTAAAGGATGATTCGTTTCATAAGTGAGATAGATCCTCAATTATGTCAAAATGTCATTGAAAATTTCAACAAAAAAGTGGATGTCTGGAGCTGCAAGAGGAGGCCATTCGGCAGATTTTATTTTTCATACATAAATGTCATAACTGCGCCTGCAGGGGGTGCCAGGCGGGTTCATGGCCCCCCTGAGATTTTGATGGCCCTATCGTTTTTCAGCACAACACCCTCAATTTTTCAATAATACTCATTCTGCCCCCCCTGAGAAAAATTTTGGCACCCCTGAGAAAAATTTCTGCGGAGGCCCATGTAACTGATACTTCAATTACCAATAGAAAGTTTTCGAAAATAAATGCATATTATGTGTTTTATTTTTTCTAAATAAAACGCGGAATTTAAAACACCTTTTAGATATCGCTATGCGGCAGGAGCTGGTACAAATATCCAAAAACTTGCAACAACTAAAGAAAAAAAAAAAGTGCGTCGTTTAGCGCTGAAACAAAGTATTACAGAGCGGTCAAAAATCGAACGCTACTTCTTCCTGATTCTCACGTATCTGAGTAGGTCATGACCTTGGACTGCCGAATGATGTTAATGAATTTAAATCGATTCAGTGTGAATTTCTATGACTGGTTTTTGTACCGCCGATGTCGAATTCTTCACAAGGGAAAATTGGATGATTGATAAACGAACGGTTCTTCATTCAATTCGGTAGATGTTGAAAAATGCCGTGTGTGGGAAGAAAGTACCTGTTGAGTAGAAGAAAGTGAAGAAGATGCTGAAACGAATGGACCTGTCGTTGTTATATAGCGATTATTGATGATAATTGAGTCTGTTGTAATGAGGTGATATAAGGAGATAAAAAAGGAATTTTTCACTTCGCATCAATAAAATGGATCAAACAGTACTTTATTGCTTCATATGAAGGGAGATGAGATAAACCCATTGATTTTCCTACACCATGAGAAACAAACGGAAGTCTTAATGAAAAAAAAATGGACAATAATATTTCATCAAAATTCCCATGGGCTCTTTGAAGAACATATTATTATACAGAGTGAAACATTGAAAAGGAAAAAGGTCTCCACCAGTAGATTTCAGATTCGTCAATCTTCTTCTTGAGGGGGATATTTTTCACATTAAAACCATAATCATACCATTTCATTATTCTGCGTGGCAGCTCCAACTCCTCAAATTTGAATGAGGAAAATGTGTTGTGCGATATGTTGTTGAAAAGACATTTTCTCCCTGAATATAACAGTGAACATTTTCTCAAGATCTGATAATTCCTTTACATAACGTTCTGTTTCAAAAATTAAACACCTTCCAAACTATCTGTAGGAAAAAAAGATTACCAATGTCAGTAGGACAAGGCAGGACTGTTCCCTTCAGGAAGGGTTCAATAAAACAAGTGCTCAATGTGAGCCTCCAAACATCCATAAAATGGTATGAATTTGGCTCCCATTACCGACTCTTATACCTCAGTTTTCTGGCATATGACATCAATATAAAATTATAAATTTCCTGAATTATCATGGTTGTTGATAGTTGCAGAGATGTCAGATATCATTCTGATTGATATGCACGAAAAAGTTGAACTTAAACAGGTTTTTCAATAACGCATGATCACCAATCCTCTGCAGCTGTTGTGATTTCAGTTTTAATATTGAACAATTATTGTAACAAATAGAATACAAAGTTCAATTTTGGTCGGAACCGTTTCAGAAATTTCAAATCATTGTAGTAAAACTGCGACAGTGGTTACTTCCTGTGATATTGTCAATGAAGAAACCATTGTAGGTATAAGGAAATGCTGCTCACCACATTTGGTTATAATATGTCCATATGGCGTTATTGTCATGCAGAATATACTATCGTCGTCGATAATCTTTGTCGATTTGACTAAATATCTCTGAAATGAGTTTACACACAACTGTAAAAGTTCTGGTGGAAAACCATCAGTGAGTATACAAATAAAAGCAAAATGGCGAATGCACTGGTGTTATTTAATAACAGCGATGAAAATCGAATTATCATTTTGAAATTGAACTGAAACTACCGTTTCTATTCAACTTGGAAATAAGTCTAAAGAATAGGATGTATCAGATAAAATAAGTTGAAATCTGAAACATTGTTCAATTCGAAAGTACTTTCCTAGATAGGATCACTGAACTCCAAATTCGTTTCAGCATATTTTTCAGTAAAACACGAAAGTCTCCCAAATTGTTTACTTACACCTACAACAAAATACCTTGATGATTGAATTCAAAGAAGAGATCGAAAAAATGAAGAAGAATTGAAAAGTATAAGAAAAAATTTATTTCATGATAGTTTTTTATCTTTATTGAGAACACAATAAGCTGTTGATTCAGATGCATTCACTGTATATGTAATGTATAGTGTAAAAAAGCGATGCTGTAGTACCTTTCTTAAATTGGCAGTTGGTGACAATGTTGAAACTTGATCTTCAAATAATTTTACTGCATTTTTGTTCGAATTAAGTTTTCAATTCGACTAGAGGTATTGTGGAAGAGTTCAATTCTCATGCTGTCTTTGTTTACCGATTATATTTATATTTTTCTCATAATTTTTCTTGAAGAATTACAGTTTATGAATTTCAACCTAGCAAAAATCTTCATATGGATTTTTTACTCATCCAAATCGATAACATTTTATGTAAAAAAAATCTTTAAGGGTCTTTGTCCCTGAAAAAAAAGGTAGTCAGAAACGATTTATTTTTTTCTGATGGACGAAGGGATGTATAGGTGTATGAAGATAAAAATAATATAAAAAATATTTTATGAGTAGTATTGATTGAATGAAAAGGATATTCCTCATCATTTTTGGTTATTTTGTAACATTTCCACCATCAAAACGAACAAATATTCTTGTTTTTTCATTTCAGTATTGAAGTCTTTCATTTAGTTAATCAATTCTTTCAGAATCTACCGTTTTTTCGTAGATAATATTACAACAGTGTGTTTTTTTCGCGAAATTTATTTCTGAATTTTTCTATTCGAAATGATAAATATCCATTTTTATCAACGACAGTTTATTAAGGTTTGTTTTAGCCGTCGATGAGTGAAAATTAATTGTTTCTTACAATTATGGATTCTAACAAGGAATTGAATTTCTTTCAAATAACACGCCCCGCGAGTATCTCCTCTCAGATGACTGGTGAAGAAAAGAGAGAGTATTATACATCTACACCATTTCCAAGTGTATTTCAGAAAGCGTCAATTGTATTTCAGAATAGTCAATTGAATTTCAGAAAGCGTCAATTGTATTACAGATTAGTCAATTTAATTTCAGAAAGCGTCAATTGTATTTCAGATCAGTCAATTGTATTTCAGAAAACATCGAATGTATTTCAGATTAGTCAATTGAATTTCAGAAAGCGTCAATGGTATTTCAGATTATATCATATGTATTTCAGAAAGTAGGAATATCTTTTCTCCACGACTACCACAGAATATAAATCTACTAACATCGCATTTGACCATAGAATATCAGTATTTCATCACTTGATATGTGATATTCATTCACCTAAATCGATATCAAGCAAATAATTAGTAATGACTGCGGTTGTTGTTCAGTTTGGTCCTTGGTTTTTAAAGCCTTTTAGGGAATAACTACGAATAACGAACTCAAATTCGAGTACAATCCTAGTTTTTTAAGCATTTTGACTGAATTTCATTCCACACACTGTTATGGAATATTTATTCCGTAACACTTTTGAAAACATACTCGTGATTCCTCAGGCTCGCCTTCCGAATAATTCACATGTATCGGATTTTCATTCTGCCCTTGTTGCAGAATATACTATTAAAGCGAATATTTGAAAAATGCTCGAATAAGAGTTTTCGAGAATTACAGTTCTTTTTTTGTGCCACATTAAACCGAATTTCCAAATATCACAGTCATCTCGCTTTCAGTCTCGGGACACAAATGACCATTTCCCAAATACAATTGACGTTTTCTGAAATTAAATTGACTGATCGGAATTACAAGTGATGTTTTCTCAAATGCAATTGATGATTTCTGAAATACAATTGACGCTTTCTGAAATACAATTGACTAATCTGAAATACATTTGATGTTTTCTGAAATGCAATTGACTAATCTGAAATACAATTGGAAATGGTGTAGTGTGAGATCTAGTTGAGGGTAGGATTTCTTGTTATATTCCCTGCGCCCCAACATTTGTTCTATTAAGCTGATTAATCCAATAAATAAAAATTGATGCAGTGCACTGCCATCTGGTGATAAGTTTCTTATTTTGAAGGCTGAAGACTCTTAATGAAAAGTTGAAACATAATCAATGGAGATAACCTCAATCAAAAGACCAAACCTCAAAGAAAGAAGAATTTTGTATGGTTCTCGTTAAGCCGCCTTAACAAAATTCTGCATGTGGCTGAAATACATTATTCTCCATCAAAATGACGTAGTTGAGTTGAGAACAAAATTCAACTAGGAGTTGCGTAAAATTCTCAAAAAACGTATAAAATCGAGATGAAATTTTGAATTCGAACGGGAACTTACTCTAATCAAAAAATTCTGTTCAGATTACGTTATCAGAGACATAAAATATCGACGCGAAATATCGAAAAAAGTTTTTTAGAAATTCACATGTTAGATATAAGGACTTAAATATTTGGCAAGGTTCCGAAAGGATCGTATATTGAGAACCATATAATTCATTTTTTATTGCAAATGAAGAAGAGCGCTCAACTGCTCCAGGTGAGGGCTTTTTTGAACTTTCAATTCTATCAACTTTGAAAAAAAAGTAAGGGAGCTATCCCTCGAATAACCAACAAGGACTCACCAGCGAAATTATCTCAAACCACAACGGCCGATAATCCTGAATCCAGATCGTCTCGCAAACCGCTCCGGACGCAAGCCACTCGAACTAAAGCCGCGCGCACACTTTACCAAAACTCGCACACCAGTTAACGCAACGTTGCCTGAACGCTGAATGGAATCCACCTGCCCGACTGTCTCGGACGTAACCACAGATACCGCGAGGATTGTTCTTCTTCGTCCGGTGGCCCCTCCATGGAGGATTCGGGACCGGACCGCCCAATGACCCAGACACGGAGTTACAGTTATTTCTTGTGCACATCACCCCGTGTATCTGTGTCTGTGTGGCGTGCCTATTGAGCTATTTCGCGCGAGGAAGTAGGTGAGCGTTGCGAATATCTCCGCACCTGTGGGCCCTAGTGATATGGGATGGTGAGCTCATTGATGGGTACGCAGAGCAGGGACGGATTCTGCCGAATTTTTGCTGGAAATTGCGAAAAAAATTGTTTTCCTCTCAGAGCTCGTTTTACTTGAATAAACGATAAGGTTCGTCTCACTGATGACGAATCAGTGCTAAAATAAAATTCTGTCCGGAAACAGGATAACCAGAAAAATGACGAAACTTTCCATGGTAAGATCTGGATACTTGAATGCCGGAGTAAAGTTCGTCATTGGACAAAATTGCATTATTACCAAAATTCTTCGGTTCTACTGAAGCAGTTTAATCAATACGTGATCTCCCAACAATTCTTCTTCTGAAAAGGCTTGGACTGCCCTGGACTGCTCTGGACTCGTGCTAAAAGGGTGACGTTCAGATTGCAACTAATCAAATTTGGAAGTTGAGGTCAATGAAATGATGTATAATGAATAACGTAGAAATATATGATGTATAATGTATGATGTATAACGTATAATGTATAACGTATAATTGAACAATTCAAAATCCTGAAAGAAAGATATGAAGCAAGAACACAAAATTATAATTACCCCAAATATAGACTGACAACAACGAAACAACAAGTGGAATACAAATGCCTACTATTATACAACCATCTACCAGACGAAACAAAGAACATTACTCACTACAAAATATTTAAGGAGAAAATATTTTCGATGTTGGTGGACATGGAACCCTATTGCCTAGAAGATCATTTAGGTTATAACTAGAAATCGTTGTCTGACACTATTTCACTTCCTTTCATGTTGTAAACTTGAAACGATTATGAAATAAAGAGTATTATCTATCTATCTATAATGTATAATGTATAATGTATAATGTATAATGTATAATGTATAATGTATAATGTATAATGTATAATGTATAATGTATAATGTATAATGTATAATGTATAATGTATAATGTATAATGTATAATGTATAATGTATAATGTATAATGTATAATGTATAATGTATAATGTATAATGTATAATGTATAATGTATAATGTATAATGTATAATGTATAATGTATAATGTATAATGTATAATGTATAATATATATTCTTATGAAATGGAGCTGTTACAGATTTGTTTACAATTATGGCATGTGTCTCGAAAAGGCAACAAGGAACAGATCATCCAAACAAACATATTGATCTATTCCCCGCTCCTAACCTCAGTATTAGCAGAGGAATGTCAAACAGGGCACCATACAGTTCTGCGTATGATGCAAGAGCACAAATAAAAACCTCAGCAAAAACTCTGTCTCCCCGTAAAGTGTAGGGATATTGGATTTGTTATCAAATATTCATATTGGAGGGCATCTTCTTCTACGAATCTAATTCTTTCTTCATTTCTTCAAAGGGGTTGACATAGCATTTTTAAATAATCTGAACCAAAAACCAAAGGGAGAAAAAACCCGAAAAGCAAAATTAATATTCAAATTGTTTTGCAGGTACCAAACCATCTCAAAAATGAATCAGATACTGAATGAATAGAGTTAAAACCATCTGGAAATTTATATAGATATTGAACATATTTTGACCAAATGGTCAATATATGTATAATGTATAATGTATGATATATATTGTATAATGTATAATGTATAATGTATAATGTATAATGTATAATGTATAATGTATAATGTATAATGTATAATGTATAATGTATAATGTATAATGTATAATGTATAATGTATAATGTATAATGTATAATGTATAATGTATAATGTATAATGTATAATGTATAATGTATAATGTATAATGTATAATGTATAATGTATAATGTATAATGTATAATGTATAATGTATAATGTATAATGTAAAATGTATAATGTATGATATATAATGTAAAAATGAGCCCTAGTGTAATAAGAACGGGAGCTTGCAAAATACTATCAATGCCTCATTTCCGACAAGTTAGATGCCAGCATTATCGATATACTTTCAAAACATTATTATTTTGCTCGTCCCACTCAGACGTAGTTCATTTCATTCGGAACTGTATAAATGCATATGTTTAAAAAAATTCCGACATTATATGATAACATATTCAGGATCGTGAACAACTTCTTTGGCAGCAGCTGTCAATGATTTTTTTGACAGCTGTCAAAAATTTCCATCGTTCGAATCTTGAAAGCGAATCTGCATACAAGATTAATGAACGAACTCTCAAAAGCTTCAATCTTCACGTCAAGACTTTCAATTTTGATACAGACAGTGAAATGCTTCGTTATTTTAGAGACTTTGAGCTTTTGGAGAGCATAATGAAGTATCTACATTTTATTTTCATAATAAAGAGGAAACTTTCGTGTCTGATCCAAAAAAATTTATTTTATTTTCATGATAACGAAAAATATTCCAAATATACAGAAGTACATTTATCTACTAGAACTTTTTTCAATGTTTGCTACTAATTTGCAGGAAACTAACGGTGGATTCCACAAATCGTAATAACATTTGATCAACTGTTTTGTTCTCTGATTTTTGTCAAATCGGGTTGATTCTAGATCATGCTGCGATCACCGGTCAACCGGTGGTAATACTTTGTGAATCCCACCGTTGCTATTTTCTCAAGCTGGAGATAAATTAGGCGGAGTTAAAAATAAACAAAATTTTGATGACATTATTTACATGAAAGGAATTCATTACCCAAATTCAAAAGCATGTCAGAAATGAAGAGAAAAAATGAAAATGGACCCATCACGATTGATGCAGATCGTCAAAATCCGATTTACTTGACATTTCGGTAAAAATTCACTGTTCCACCAACTTGAGATGTTTACCCGCTTTTTGATATGGCGAAGCCAGTAGTATAGTAATATTCTATGTTATTATAAGTTCTATGCAAATTATACAGTAATTGTAAACATCGCCATCTAATGGCGATAATATCAAATATATTACCTCCACGACTAGGCTACAGTGTAGAGATAAGAGATACAGTGATAGATCTAGTCACTGTAGATAAGAGCCATTAACCGTAGCGACACCTAGTGGCCTAATTCGAAAGAAGTTGAAGCCTTTCCTTCATGAGCAAATTTTTCATCGAATATTTTAGAGTTTTAGTGTTTTTTATAATATCCAGGGCGTAGACGAATCCATAAATGAAGTTTCATAACAAACAGTCCATCCGATCTCGAGTTATAAATGGTGTAACTAACAACTTTGTTTTATATATAAAGATAATTGGCGATGAAATTATAACCTAACCATCAGAATTAAAACAGTTCCACAGTTCTGAGTATCTGTCTTTTACAAGTTATCAGCGAAATTCATCATAGATAACAATATAAATGTCACACCATATGTGATATGCCAATTTTGATTGCTAATGTTATGATATATTTTCTGTCTACTATTCATCATCAGAACTTTTTGTGGTGTAAGTTTGAAAAGAACTAGGAAAAGAAGCTTCTTTGTTATACTGATTTTTTTGGTCTCTTTCAAGAAGAACATTCTTTCGAAATCCTCAAAAAAAAAAGAATTGTCATAAAAATCCAAGTATGTAGTACAGAAAGAGAACTCCAAACTATTCAAGTCTGGGGATATGGCGGCACTGATGTCCACCCCCTCCAATGCACCTGTTTTCATAATTATCGTTCAAATACTCCCTAGTACACTTACTTCACCCTGTATCTCGAAAACGTAACGTTGGCGGTCCCATGTGTATGGGACAATTTTTTTTAATTATGCGTTTATACCTTCCAACTAGAAACACCCTGCATAAATTCAGGGAACGATTTTCCACAAGTATGATTATTTTCATAAGGTTACTTTCCTCACCCAACGTCGGAGTCTCCGAACATTTTACTGATTTATTCCAATACGGTTGGAGCAATTGCATTCAAATTTTCTTTACGATCATGAGTCAGACATTTCAAAGAATTATTCGATAAAATTAATTACTCAAACAGAAAATTTCGCATCCGAATAATGATTTCCATTCATTTTCATGCATCTAGAATATGGCATAAGTACAGCAATAGAGGGATGAAGAACAGGCTTGTGAAGTATAATTTTATAGACATAATTATCGCAAATAAAGTCTTTCAGGGCATGACATATCGAGATCCGGCTCTGATCATTCCCAAAGACAACATTCTGGCTAGGAACTGACATTAGCAATTCAATAACACTACATTTTCGATGATAATAAAATTCTATATCTGAGATGCCTATAACTGGTACACATAAATTGATTGAAATCCTGTTTCATTTTGTAAGCTACCAGTTAGCGACGATCGTTATTCAAGATAACGCAAGAGGTGAGATAAAACAGGAGACAATTTCACTCTCGCGTGATGCTGTCGGTTTCTGTCGCGAATATGATAATTATTGGAGTTTTCTGGTTAAAAGAAACATAACTCGTGGATTTAAGACTCGGATTATCACCGAAAGCGAACAAGTTTCATTCAACTTGAATTTTGGAAGGGACGGATTTATTTCGCAAAATATGGTAAAGAAATTTTTGAAATTTCTGTAATATCAGATTCTGGATCATGGAGGATTTCTTCGGAAGTTATTGAGAAATTTTTTTGGAAGCTGTCCAAAGTTTCTCTTTGTGTTCTTGCATGCGAATCCATCTACCAGGTGGATCTACTTAGACAGGGGATGAACAAGCTCCAGACTCACATCAGTGCTTTTCAGACTAATTGAACGCGTTATGAATGTGATGGATCCACGTAGGTTCGGCATCTGCGTCAATCTCACCGAAAATCATTCAGCTTTCCAGTGACCTGCTGCTCCGGGCCAAATGCCTGCCGATCTGTGTATTTTCGGCCACTCCAGTTAGGGTCGCTAATTGGACCGATAATGAGACTTCTGCGGCGTACATCTGAAGAGGAATTTACACATTTCGAGACTGTTTTTTTCGCGTCTACTCTCGAAAAAGGAGGAGCTAAATATAAATTGCGAATGGACGGTTTTTTGGAATTACAAAAAAAATCAAGGGCTGAATATACAGGATGACCGCACATCCTGAAAATATTTTTATCCACATGAAAATGAAATACGTAGGGGAAGTACGTACAGAATGACATAGGGTTTTATTTCAGAGGCATAGTTAGTAGTGAATCACAGTAATGTCATATTCGACACCTCTGATCTTTGGTCCTTTCTTTATAAAATCTAATCAACCTTTATGAAATAAAAGTACCAAGAAATAAAATATTCCTAGATAAATTGGGATAAACGAAATTCATTTTGTTCGCATGCTATGGACGAAATGACATACCGGCAATAGGCAACTGTATTTTTCTACTTTCAGTTACAAAACTACTGACAAAGTTCACAAATGAAACGCTTGGTTCTTCTAGGAACCTCAGCATAAGATGCGTGAGCCCAATGCAAGCAATGTATGCCAGTAACTAGTCTTCTTCAGGGCTAATCCTGGAGAAGATCTAAATCGGGAAAAGAGGTATCATAACAATAGATAGATGGACACTGGACAGTCGTCTTCATGATCTCTAAAGTTGCTTGGAACATTTTCTTCTTCATTGTCTTCTTTAAATAATGTCCTAGGGACTTGTCTCCTTGTTTTTCGAGGAGGAATAGGCTCTTTATTTATTTGATTGCAATCTTATTAGGTGTAGAAGTTGAAAATAAGTACGTTTGTCGAGTCCTCGGCTCACGTTTGCCTTGTTCACTCCTTTAGGGATTGGAGAAACCCCCTCATAGGATCAGCAAGGGTAGGTTAAGATGCATTGCCTTCATTAGCCGCAGATGAAGATTTTGTTATGAATATGTTAAGACAAGTCCTGGTTCTTTGTTTGCTGATGGAGCCTGGGATGGATTGTCTTGGTGTTATCCGGTAGATACGGTTAATTCAGCTGAAATACCTATGTCATTTTGTCCGTTCACTGTATATGTCATTTTGTCCATATAGCGTTATAAAACTAGAAATGTATCGAATTGATATAAAAAATATATTCAACATTCAAAACGCTCCGTGGATACAATGACATATAAGTAAAGTTTGAATTGAATGCAATTTGAATGAAAATAATGGTGAAAACTGGCCATTTCTTCTTAAAATTTGGCGCAATGAAAAAAAACTCGAGACCTATTGATTTCTGTTATCACTCATAACGACCGAATGAACCAGAGTAGCTCTTGCTAATTTTCAGAGGTTAATTGAAGCCACTCGGATCGTGTAATGTGGTATGCAGTTCCGCATTTTATACCTCCGAACTCAAGTTATGATGCCTATGTCATTTTGTACGTATTTCCCCTACATATGTTCGGTTTTTTCCACGATACAGCTACAAATTTCCGAAAAAAATGCGAACAAACTTATGTGTACTCCTATTAACTAGTCAACTGTGGATTCTTAAGGCCAAAAAGAACCTTTTTTTCATTTTCCATTTTGCAGAATTCTCCTCTGTTAGAAAGTTATAGCCATTTGAAAAAAAATGGGCCAAATAGGTACGTGCCTGATACGATTCTCTGCAAAGACCTCAAAGTTAATATTTTTCGATTGAAATTGAGTTGATATTCAGGGAAATACTCAAGTATTGACCTCATTCGAATGAGAATGTTAAAAACACAATATTCCTCAACAAAAACACTTAGTTTTGTTCGAATATATCTGCAATTAAAAAGCCATATTTCTCTAACAAAAATGAGTTCCTTCTTCGATTTTCCTGGATATTAGTTTGTCAAAACTGATAACCTGTTCAAATTTTCCTCGATATCCCAAAAATATCTCATGAGGAATTGTTTTTCACACTATAACTCATAGGACTTTAGATCAATGACCTTACCTAACCCATCTACCCATCTTCTACGATAGGGCTATCACAGAGCTTCTGAGAAGATGATGCCAGATTGTTGATTTTCTCTTCAAACAATGGTGCGAGGTAGCAGGCGCGCAAGATCTATGAATCGACCCATCTCAAACCTTATAGTGTGGCTTTGCGTGCTAATAGCGGTAATCAGCGCTATTTGCAAGTGAAAACAGATATGGAGGACAATTGTTCTAGAGCTATGTTGGTATTAACGATGGACTTGATTATTTTAGGTGTTTTCCTTCGACCCCGTGATGATTAGTTGGAAGACTTTCAGTGAATTTATGTAATATTCACCGTGTAGTGGCGAGTTTATAGAATTAACGTGTATAAATTGGTATATTTTTTTGTACAGAAAATTTTAACTAGTTGGTAGTTGGCAGCAAATTATCACAAAGGACATAGTTCGAATAGGAACATCGCTACAAAATATTTAGTGCTAAGTATCATTTTATTTTTCATGAATTTCAATTCATGTTTGTATCGACATTCATCCTTCATTCATCCTAATTTTGTATTTCCTTGAGCTTATTTTTAATCTTTCACATTTGTGGGATTTTATTATTAGGTACAAATCTCTACATCGAACGTTATCATAGAAATTTAAGGCTTGACAAAGTTGATAAACATCCTGACATCATTGTTAACTTGTATAGAAATCAGAGAGTATACAATTTCTCAGACATTCTGTGATATTAAAAATCCTAGGAAGCAGCCAGATTATTTCTGTGATTTTGATTTTTTCGGTTGAAATTGAGAAAACTCGAAAACGATGCGTTTTATTGAAAAATACTTTCATTTTCTCAAATGATTGATTTTTCTGACATTATGAACCTTTTATTCATCAGGAGAATCAATGTGAGAAACATCCCTAAGTACAATAAATTTAGATCAAGTGATTTCTAATTTCATATCATGAGATCTTAGACCATAGAATATGGTCTAAGCATGAGATTAATCATAAAAGTAGGTGAATTTGAAGGTTTTTCTTGATGATGCCCAGCCAATATTGGTCAATACCTTCGCGGTTTAGTACGCGTAGTTTTCACTCAAAGCTTCATTCAAACGGACAACAAATTGTTAAGGCACCATTCAAGGTGCTAGGTCAACATTCAATCAATGAACCACGCTGAGTTGAAACTAATATTGTCTCAACCGAGAAAGATTTATGTATTTGAAAACTTGGCTTAATCCACAGAGATAAATTCAATATTCAATACGTTAATTTCAATTTATATACCATACAACTGGACGTTTTTATTCCTTAGGTAAAATTCAAATTTGACATGCTCGACGGTAGATATTCAAATATATGGGATTATTATACATTAGAGCTCATCTTAAGTGAATGACTCATACAAATGAGGAAAAATCCAATTGGAAGTATCGATCTAATACTAATTCATCAACAATGGCCTGGATTCAATCAGAGGAAAAGTATGAAATTTCTTGCTGCATATTTTAATGGCACACAGAACATCCAGACAGTCTGTCCACATACACTATAAGCTATAAGCCAGATGTTTAATTGTGGGTTAAAGATGAGCAAGCCGTTATGTTACTTTCGAACTGTTAATAAAGAAATGGTTTATCTGCACTCGGAATATTCGGAAATCAGCAAAGACCATCTGATTAAATGGAATTGAATTTTCACAGCAATGACTTTGCTTGATGTTCGTAGCATATTCATTCATTTCATTCTTCTACTGGGATGGTAGTTTGGTTGTTGTGTGAAGTACAGTTCACTAGATGCTGGGGAGAAAGGAGGAGCTAGGTGTTTGATCTGTCTTATCAAGAGTTGTAGAAATGTTTTTTCTTCTATTTACCTGAGAAATCACCATTATTCACTTCAACACATCAAATAAGGAGCTTTGAAGTAATTGTTCGTATTCTCCAGTTCAAGAAACCAACTGAAAAAAATTTGACAGCTTCCGAGGAAAAAATCATCATTTATCCCAAATTACGTTCTCATTTGAAGGAACTGTTGAAAAATACGAAAAAATATTTTGGAAAAACTCTTTTTCATTTCGAAAGCCTACATATTCAAGTTTTTCTCCATTTAAGTCTTGTAAATAATATCATCCGCTATGCTGTTTCAATTTGGATGATTTCCTCCTTGATTGCCTCTTTTAAGTCTTCAAGTATCCTAGGGCGATGTTTGAAGACCTCATTCTAGAGGTCTTCATTCTTGACATGATCTTTCATATCAAGAATGATTGCCTCTTGGCAATCAAGCAGGAAATCATCCAAATTGAAACTGCTATGCTGAAAAGATTAATGGAAAACTTCTGTGAAAGACTCCACATGTGCGCCGTTCGCCGTAGACGTCAATTTTATTATATGGGCTTTCAGATTAAAAAAAAAAATTTTCATTATTTTTTTCCGTATTTTTTAACAGCTCCTTAAAATGTAGGAAAGCTAGTTGCCACACCTTTCATATGAAAACTGTATATTTTCGACTGAAAACTCAATACTTAGAACTGCACATAAATGCAGTTTATTGAGTATTTGCAAATGGAATATTGCTACCCAGCCATGGTAATTCTATTTAATGCATATTTCTTCATCGTTATTGAATGAAATTATTCTCGAACTGTTTGAGTGATGATCATTAGTGAGAAAATAAATAGATTCTTCATTTCAATGTATGAAATATTTATTTCTCTACAGGGTGAGTCTTCGACTTGTACATATATTTTGATTGTAGATTCCTTCCATCAAACGAAACACTTTTTTTTATACCATTTTTCGAAATTCGGTTTCGTTTGATAGATGAAAGGTGTCGAAAATCCATGAAAAAAACACTTCTCTCTTATATCTTCGGAACCGTTATCTAAAATGAACTGAATGGTTGATTGGCTATTAAATTCATGGTGCATACTCCTCAATCGAAACTTATTTAATATTCCTCCTGGTATAAAAGTTACAGCGTAGCTGACCCATAAATAAACGCAAAAATACTATAAAACTAATCGAAAAAGATAAACGGTTCATATTTTCGAAAGACATAATGATTTTAGAAACTAAAAGTATTCATATGTTTATTCAATAAAACGCGTTGTTTTCGAGTTATTTCCACTCGAAAAAATCATTGATTTCAAGGATAATCTGGATGCTTCCCTGGATTGAATATCAGCGGATATTATTTCCTCTCTAGTCTCCAAGCACGTTAACAATGTTGTCAGAATCAACTTTATCGAGACTAAAATTCAAATGATGAGAAAACGTTTGATGTAGAAATATGTAAAAATAAAATTCCACAAATGTGGGAGACGAAATTGAAAACCAAGGAGCATAAAATTATACAATAAGCACAGTTTCTGTTGAAAATTTATTGTTACCGGTCCATATTGAAAAATCATCAAGTTTGTAACATCTTCTTGAAAGTTCTGTGAAGTATTCACAGAAGATCATTGTTTTTGATACGAAATCACGAAATAGTTCGATATAGCTTGATCAGTCACAAAGTAAATAAAAAACCATTTTTCAAGATATTTTTGGGATAATGAGGAAAAAATTAACAAGTTGTTAGTGTTTACAAACTAATCTTGAGGAAAATCAAAGAAGTAACTTGCTTTGATGGGAGAAATATGGCTTCTCAGTTTCAGATATAATCGGATAAAACTAAGTATTTTTGTTGAGAAATATCGTGTTTGTAACATTTTCATTCCAATAAGGTTAGGACTTGAATATTCCTTGAATGTATCAACTCAATTTTAATCGAGAAATATGAACTTTGAGGTGTTTGCAGAAAATTGTATTTGGCACGTATTTGACCAAATTTTTTTTTCAAATGGCTATATTTTTCAATTTGGAAAAACGGAAAGGACAAAAAGGTTTCTTTCGGCCTCCAGAATCTGCAGTTTGAATATATGTACAAGTCAAAGACTTACCATGTATACATGGTGTCCCAAGATGTTCCAAACAGCTAATATCTCGGCTCTCACACAAGGTAGAACAACAAACAGTTTTTCAAATGGCATCAAAAACTCTACCAGAATCAGTCGTTGAAATTCTGTTTCTAATTACCACCCCTTAAAAAACTACCCCCAGTTTTTTCTTTCAAATGGCACTCTCATAATTTTGTCACTCTAAACGATTCCCCAGTGGAAGGAGAAATATGTTGAACAATTTTTCATCATTTTACGTGAATTCAAAAAAATAATTATAATTTCCTGCGCATCCGCTTTCTTTCTCAGTCCATTCTCCATGTCTATGTTCTAGTGGTCAATAGACATAGATAATGGACTGAGCAAAAGTGATGCCGGAAATTCTAATTATTTTTTTTTTGAGTGTTGAATTTACGTAAAATGATGAAAAATTATTTTAAAATATTTCTCTTTTCACTGGGGAATCATATGGAGTGAGAAAAATATAAGTGGCCATTGGAGAAAAATATGTAGGGGTAGTTTTTTCAAGGGTGGTAATTAGAAACAGAATTTTAACGACGGATTCTGGTAGAGTTTTTGATGCCATTTGAAAAACTTTTTGTTTTAATTTTCTACCTTGTCTGAGAGCCGAGATATTGGCTGTTTGGAACATCTTGGGACACCCTGTATAGCCATTATTCAATGATTATAATTCAGGTGTTTTATGATATGTGAAATCTCACAGTGCTACCTATTTTGGCGATAGACCCCTTGAGATACTTCTCACTGATACACAATATCTTCGTACTAAACATGAACCTTGAAAATTTTCAAACCGTTAGGAAGCCCATTCTTTTGGAGAAAAACTGAAAATTTGATTGAATATTCCGAGTTTCGTATCGCTAATCATATTTTTAGATATAGGTACTCAAAAATCTTGCTACATGTTTGCTCAGACTATTCAGATTAATCGATACCTAGCTTTATAGGTTTTGAAACTCAACATCTCTCTAATGGGGACTGAAAAAACGAAAATCTTTTATCCTTCAGTCACCATTTCAAGAAAGAAACACAATTTCGTCCCAGAAATGGAAAGTTAAATTTCGAAAATTTCCCAAACAAGATCATGCTATGGAATGCTTAGTTCAAATAAAATCGAGAAAAGAGGAGTGTTCAATTTATAATGCAGATGATTCATTATTGCTTCGTGGTCAGAATAGTTTTAAGATTGTCTGATGCTAATGAATAAAGCAAATATATTTCGGTGGCCCACTGACTCCTAACTTTCTCAATTTATTTGATGAACCCGAAATGCTCATTTCAGAAGGCAGTAAGAATAAAATACCTTCGGTTTGAGAATGTGATGAAGTCGAGGAAATTGGCCTATGTCGATGCACATGGTTGAATAAAATTAATTGATTAAGTGGATAACGCTTTATCCAACCGAAAACCTTATTATAAATATAAAAATAGGGCATCGTTTGATTTAGATACATAAGAATATTCTTGTTCTAGGTAGTGTTAGTTTCTCATCACCTTGTTTAGATATTTCTGAATTATGAATTTTAATGATAGGTTATCAACAGCTTCATCCAAACTTCGTTGATTAAATCTCGTGAAGCAATTCTGGAGCCCACAGCAAGAATTTTAATTTTGTTCATTATGAATAGGACTTCGCGTTCAAATGTGTCAATTTGGCACACTTTGTAGTTGTACTCTGGTTCTGAGATTTTCATGGTTCCTCCTTGAAAAACTGGTGCGATCTTCCCATCCATGAAGGCCTTCAATCCTAATGGGAAGTTATTGATAAATACATAAAACATCCTATATCTCCTTAACGAATATGATTAGGACATATTTCAAACACTGATTCAGACTCCCCAAATGCATTTGCACTGAAAGCCAGTAAAATCAATTCTTAAACACTCAGTATTTTCTACAGAAATTTGTTTTCCACTTGAATCTTCAATACAGTTTGACAAAAATATGCCACAATATCAGTGATTCCAGTAAATCGCTTTGATAATACTCCAAAATAAAATACCATGGTAGTCGAATGTCGAACAGCATCGAGTAATGAAAACCAGAGGTTGGAAAATTTTCCAACTGTGCATTAAAGGATTAGAAAACCAACGGTTGAAGGGAGGAGTGGTATTTTGGATTGCGTGTCAATGTTTTTTTTCCCGAGAGCATTAAAAATATTTAGAAAATTTTGTAGTGTAGTTTTTTTATCCTGCATTACTAGATTAACACACTCTACAGGATTATACAGCATCTGTTATCATTATTTTGTATGTTCCGATTTTTAAGTTCAATTCCGAAGAAAAATAAATGATTTATTCAAGTGAACTGAAAAAAATCCACATACTACACACTTCACTTTGAATATTTTTCGGTCCATTTTTGCATAGGGGCCGTTATACTTCGGCCGACGGCTACGGCACCGATTCTCCATTCAAAAAGTGCCTTTCATTTTTCCATGTTCACGCCCTCAATTTTCCACCAAAAAGCTTGATTTTTTTTAAATTGAAGATGAAGGATATCTTGAGGGCACTCCAATTTCTTCTCTTTGATAAAATTATTTTTTCGCATGAAGAAATCTGCTACGGCACCGATTCTCAATTCAAAAAGTGCCTTTCATTCTTCCAAGTTCACGCCCTCAATTTTTCACCTAAAAGCTTGATTTTTTTTTAATTGAAGTTGAAGGATGTCTTGAGGGCACTCCGATTTCTTCTCTTTGAGAAAATCATTTTTTCGCATGAAAAAATCGGGTTGAATTTGAGAGTCTATGAAAATTGACTTCATAATCGTTTTTCGGCGGTTGTTCATCAATTTTTTTCAGAAAATTCATTGGAGTGCCCTCGACAAATCAATTTTCTATATACAAAAAATCCATTTGGATATACGCTTAATTAATGCAAAAAATTATGGAAATACTGAAAAGACTTCCAGAAACTGTGAAATGGCAGAGAACTGTCTGAAAAATCAAGCTTTCAGGTGGAGATTTGAGGACGTGAAAAATGAAAATGGAAAAATGAAAGGCACTTTTTGAATGGAGAATCGGTGCCGTCGGCCAAAGTATAACGGCCCCTTAACAGATTTACGTGTCGAACGGAGATTTGATAGAATAATTAAGAATGAGAAAAAAATTCTGCCTACTGCCCTACCGAGAGAAATAGCGCAAATTGGTACCAGATGGACACAGTCGATGCGGCCAAACTGAGAAATTCACAACTACCTGCTGAGGGATAACGTAAAAGATGAAAAATTGTTCATCTTTTCAAACACTTGGTAGCAATTCGGAATAAATACCATTTATTGCTGGTTATACACATTGCACATTGGGCCAAATCTGCCAAATAGGTACTCTAAATATACTCTAACAAGAATTTGTACAATTGTCGCTATTCTCTGCATGCTTTTGTCCGGCTAAACGTGGGCTTAGTCCTACCGGTTTAATAAACATTAATTTAAAACTTCATTTAAAAAAAGTCTAATTCATTCACATTTTAAGAAAACTTTTGTAGAAATATGTATTCCAACTCCATTGAAATCTCTCCAACTGCATCAAAATTTTCCCAACTGCTTCGGAATTTTCCCAACTTCTTCGAAACTTTTCCAACTGCTTCGAAAATTTTTCAACAGCTTCGAAAATACTCCAACTGCTTTTAAAATTTGCCAACTCTGTTCAACATCGGGGACTTTTGTAGTAATATGTATTCCAACATTTCCAACTCAATTGAAATCTTTCCAACTGCTTCCAAATTTTCCCAACTTCTTCGAAAATTTTTCAACAGCTACAAAAATATTCCAACTGCTTTTAAAATTTGCCAACTCTGTTCAATATTGGGGACTTTTGTAGAAATATGTATTCCAACTCAATTGAAATCTTTCCAACTGCTTCAAAATTTTCCCAACTGCTTCGAAACTTTTCCAACTGCTTCGAAATTTTTCCAACCGCTTCGAAAATTTTTCAACAGCTTCGAAAATATCCCAACTGCTTTTAAAATTTGCCAACTCTGTTCAACATTGGGGACTTTTATAGAAATATGTATTCCAACTCAATTGAAATCTTTCCAACTGCTTCAAAATTTCCCAACTGCTTCGAAATTTTCCCAACTTCTTCGAAACTTTTGCAACTGCTTCGAAATTTTTCCAACCGCTTCGAAAATTTTTCAACAGCTTCGAAAATATTCCAACTGCTTTTAAAATTTGCCAACTCTGTTCAACATTGGGGGGGGATCGTCCCCCCCATCCCCCCCCTTAGGCCCGTCCCTGCCAGAGGCACAACGTTGAGTGAAAGAAATTTCGTTGTTATTCACGTTGAATAACAAAAGGATGGCATACTACTTAGACTTGTTTGTTGAATGGAAATATAAAACCATTTTCGAGTCTATTAATAACCCAAATGGCTCTTCTGAAGAGGTTAACACTCGTTGCAGACAACGTATAATAAAAGTGCACCATTAGCACCATTATGAGCTCTTGACATAATAACGGTGGTCCAAACATTACTGCGATTTCAATAGGATGGGAATCAAATAACAATTCTCGTTTTCAGATTATTGGTTTCATCTAAGCCCGGGTTTCACCAAACATTTTAATCTGGTTCAAAGAGATAACTGAGATTACCGATTGATTTTGATTTGAAAACCACAGAAAATTTTCGTTTTACGCGTATTTCAATAATAAATAGCAAACCCAATTTTCCAAATCATCAGAACTAAACAAGATAACTGTACCTACTACTAAGAAATCAAAATGTAGTAGAAATTTTCGCAACGTTCTGAAATTTTTTGAATTTTTCAATGAATAAACTTTCAATCAAAATGAGAAGTAGGTAGGGGAAATTCGTACAAAATGACATAGGCATCATAACTTGAGTTTGAAGGTATCAATGCGGAACTGCCTACCATATCACACGACCCTAGTGAGTTCTATCAACCCAGCAAGCGCTACTCTAGTTCATTCGGTTGTTTTTATAAGAAATGGTAAGTTTTCACCGTTTTTTCCATTAATTCGAACTTAACTTATTTGTCATTGTATTCGCGAATCTTTTTTATGTTGAATTTACTTTTTGTATTTATTCGATATATTTCAAGTTTCATGACGCTTTATGGACAAAATGACATATACAGTAAACGGACAAAATGACATAGGTATTCCAGCTGAATTAACCTTATCTATACCGGACAACACCGAGACCATTCATTCCAGGCTCCATCAACAAACGAAGAGCCAGGACTTGTTTTAACATATTCAGCTGACTATGTTCACTCAGAATCAGAACTCAGAATCTGTTTCAATGTTAGGAAGTTTGTATGAATTCGCCAAAAAGAGTTCGTAATTTCATTTCCATTATTCAATACCGATAACACCACGCCACTGGATATCACAAAGTTATATTCTGCAATGTTGCCACGGCAGTTTAAAATGGTATTTTTATCCTTTATGTTACCTTCGTCCCACTCATTGAAAACTGGCTAATTTATAGCTTCACTTCATTAATTATGGAATAAAGAAGAAGAAATTCAATTAGGAATAAACTGATGATAGAAGCCTTTACCGCTTGTTCAAATTCGTAGCCAGAGCGGTCCCACATATCCAGACAGGGAAAATTGTACGAAAGGCTGCCTTTGAGAAAAAATTCAAAAACGTTGTTTGAAAAAAAAAACTTTTTCGTCGAAGTTAAATACGCTTAATGCTACTTCTCATTTTATTCATATACTAAATAATCTTTTTGAGCCTGATGCATCGTCTTAAAAGGTTGGTTTGCCACTAAATTGGGTCCAATGAAGTATAAATATAGGGTGAGTCTTTGACTGTAGATTTCTCCCATCGAACGAAACACTTTCTTCCTATACCATTTTTCAAAATTCGGTTTCGTTCGAAAAATACAGGGTGTCGAAAATCCATGAAGAAAACACTTCATTGTCTTTATCTTCGTAACCGTTATTTCAAATGAGCTGAATTTTGGTTCATTGGTTACTCTATTCATGGTGCAAATTCCTCAATCGAAACTTATTCAATATCTCTCCTAGTATAAAAGTTACAGGGTAGTTGACACATCAATACACACAAAAACACCATAAAACCACTATAAAAAGATAAAAGGTTCATATTTTCGAAAGAATCAATCATTTAAGAAACTAAAAGTATTCCTATGTTGCGCGAAAAAATCATTAATTTCAAGAATAATCTGAATGCTCCTCTGAATTAAATATCATCGAATATTATTCCTTTTCTGGTCTTAAAACGAGTTTACGATGTTGTCAGAATATAATATCAACTTTGTTGAGACTTAAATTGGAAAGATGGTAAAAGTTGATGGAGAGATATTTCAATTATAAAATCCCACAAATGTGGGAGAGGAAATTGAACATCAAGGAGCATTTAATACGCACAGTTTCTATTAAAAATTCATTGCTACCGGTCCATATTGAAGTTAAATGTCGATGAAATACAAAATTCGGATATGAATGATGAATGTCGAGACAAACAACGTATTAAATTGGAATTAATGAAAAATAATATGATACCTGATAATCTGTGGCGATGTTTCTATTCAAACAATATCCTCTTGGAATTTTATGAACTCGACACTACACAGTTAATATTATATTAATTCACTTCACATAATAATCACATTATAACAATAATTCACTGAATGTATTCACTACTTCACATAATTTTTACAGTTTGTTTATAGTTGGCAGAGCTATACGCATGCGTCGTGAAATTTCGCGGCGAAGTCGATCTCTGAAGGACTACTGACAACATCTTCTCGGAATTACTAGGAATATTCCTAGAATGGATACAAAATAGATTAGGTTAGGTTGTTCAATAATAAATTCTGATGATCTGAATGAAAAGTTTTTCTTTATGAGATTGTTTGGGAATTTCGAGGAAAATATGAACAAGTTATTAGTGTTTACAAACTAATCTGCAGAAAAATCGAAGAAGGAACTTATTTCGGTGGGAGAAATGTGGCTTTTTAGAGCTGCAGTTATTATCCGATGAAACTAACTATGTTTGTTGACATTATCGTATTAACAACATTTTTATTCCAATGAGCTTAGTAGTACTTGAGTATTCTCTGAATGTATAAACTCAATTTCAATCGAGAAATATGAAATTTGAATCATTTCCAGAGAATTGTATCAGGAACGTAAAAAGCAATTTTTTTTTCAAATGGCTTTATACCTTTTTAACAGAGCCGAATTTGAAAAAATGGAAAATGAAAAAAGGTTTCTTTCGGCCTCACGATCCTACAGTTAAAATATAATATGTACAAGTCAAAGATTCACCCTGTAAATAACTCTATCGCGCTCTGTAATTTTGAGTGTTTCTATAACTTCAAACCCCAGACCAGCTGGAGTGCGAGTCTGGTTGAGCAATCCAGAGAACAGTGCCGGTATTCATAGGGGTACAACCACGAGAAAATAGTCTTCCAGTATTCCACCCCAAACCGAGAGGTCCCAGAGAACCTAATTCACGTATCTCGAAAACTAAACTTTTGCGATCCCAATTTTATGGCAATTTTCTTGAAATTATAGCTCCAATTCAGGAATATCACTGAACGATCCCACGTATTGCGATTATTTGCAGAAAGTTACTTTCCTCACCCAACGTCGGAGTCTCCAAACATTTTATTGATTTATTCCAATACCGTTGGAGCTATTGCATTCAAATTTTTTAACGAACACAAGTCAGACACTCTAAAAAATTATTCGGTAAAATTATTAGGGCAAAGTACGACAGTCGTGAAATATGGCACTTCAACGATCCGTAGAAAATTTGTCAGAGATCTCCATTTTCCGAGGCAGGAAAAAGTTCTCCACCAGTTGCTCCGAGGACTCAACCGGCGATCAGATAAGCATTCCACGAATCTTAAACAGCCTTGATGACCCAGTTGGCGTGTGTCAAACAGAATCAGATGTCCGAGGAATCAGTCCATCCTCAATAAAAAAATGAAGGTGATGGCAAACGGAAACTGGCTTCTACGAGATCGTCGTTTGACTGTTACATCCAAAGAAGTTTACATAATCAATTTTCTAATAAGCAGGTTCCCAAACAGGAAAGTGGAACGTGAATCTGTGTCCATTAATCGAAACTTTTAATTCATTTTTGCCATAATTTGTTCCTCTAAGCGCTTAGCTATCAGATTATTCATAGCCGAATTTGTGCGGATCTGAGCTGGTTTAGGACCGCATTTTTTTCATGAGCTGTGATGATATAATTAGTAGTTTCCGTTGGAAAATCGAGAATTCGCAAACACAGTGTGGGATATTCATATTCATTCCAAAGGGTTTTCCGATGAGAGGTGTTATTTTGACATTCGAAGAAAAATGCCATTTTTGTAGAAAAATGATCGGATGTTCATTTCAGTATAAAGAGGAAGTAATGCCGTTAATAATGAAAAATAACATCAGCCAAATGACCACCACGATCACGACTGCAGGACCGTATTTTTTTTCATGAAAGACCCCGCACACTTACTTAGGAAAAGCGGGTCCAGTGAATTTTCCCCATTTTTACATATTAGATTTATACCAACCTTAAGAACAATATATCAGATTTTCACGAAGGTCTTGCATCCGGTTTGTTCTATAGATCGTTCCAAAATTGCAGCTACGGCAAAATGAATCATTAAATTTTGATGATTATTGTTCTAATTTTCAGAATTTCATCATGATGCCTTGGGTTCTGAATAACAAGATATCACAGATATCCAAAAACCGCCCACCACGTTAAGTTTCGTTATACAGGCTGTTCCATGAAGCTGTATAAGTAACTGAATGTACCTTTGTTAGTGACTTTGGGACCACCCTGAGTTTTTCAAAATATGATACCATGATGTATGTCCACCTCCGTAGGAAGTTTCATTAATGTACCATGAACAGTTGCAAAATTATTCAGGTTTAAATTCGGATTTCATACAATTTTTCTTTGAAACTTATCTGTAGTTGAGATTGCTGTCAAGGAATATAGGTTTCTCTATTTCAGTATCGTAATGAGTTCATTACAGTACTAAAAACAGTGCTGTAATGAATTCATTACAGCACTGTTTTTAGTAATATTTTTCGTTTCGTGGTTGTCAACAATGACTGCCGATCCTATCAATTTTCAATTATTCTAAATTATTATTATTCTTCTTCATCGGTCTCCCGTTCTCAGCTTGAGCTGGTATTACTTCTATGAACCAGTGAAAAAACATTTCAGTTCCTCCCACTAGTTCAGGAATTTCCGCACGATGTGACAGGTTTGCAAAACCACAGCCTGCTGTGCATATCCCGCGATCCTCTGGGATTATTCGATCCTTTGAAGATTTCTCTTGAATGATTCCCTTCCGTCAGCTGAAGTTCCGGATGCCTCCCGGTGAACTCGTTATAGAGGGAGTATCTCCATCCAGGAAGTGGTTTGTCCTCGCAATTGTTCACGTAATAAAAAGCTCGCATTACTTCAATATTCATTTCGCGGCTCCACTTGATACGTGCGTTGCGAGCTCCCCTGCGAGCAGTCCTCCTCACGGTGGTCGAGCCAGCAGGTGGAGTGGCATTTCGATCTTCTGCCATGATATCGGTTTCCACTTCTCATTGGTGGCTCAATATTTTCTCCATTTTCATGGGTTTGCCACCATTTACCCTTGGTGGCCCAGGTAACTCGGGCCGTGGGGACGTCACCCCCCATGTGGCGTGGCAGAAACCAAACCACACCCGTGCGGTTATTATTATTATTATTAAAGACACAACGTTGTTAATGATCAGCTGGCTTGACTATCTGTGTTAACTGAACTTTATAAGCCTTAAGATCGAAATCTTTATGTAAAATACGGTGTAGGTAATGACGGTTGTGGAATGCCTTATTCTGAAAAACGACGAGAAGTGGGTTTTCTTCAACTTCGGTTACAGCAGCAATATTTTCGGGTGTTCTTGAGCGAAGTGCTCTGTTTTTATTCTTTACATCACTAACTTGTCCCAACAGCTAAAATTTTTCCTCCAATTTCTGTATTGCGGTTCGACAATGTGATTCACGACGACCCAAAAATGTTCTAGTTTTACAAACCATCTCTGCCAAATTTTCACCATTTTTATGGTCAATTTCCATTATTTCAATGGGCTGTTGAATCGTGTATCGTTCCATTTTTATTAATGGCATTGTCAAATGTCAAAAAATGACAGCTTCAAAAGTGACATCTACCGAAATAGTGGGCTATTCAAAATAACACCTCTAATTGGAAAACCCTTCACAATTCGGCCAATAAATATGAAATAATTCTCCTCCATTACAAGTATCTTCCTCATTTCAATCACTAGCGATACCGGACACTCAAACCATTCAGTTGGCCAGTAAAAGAATCGTAATTGGCGTAAATCCTCGATAGACGAAGTTACCTCATTTTCAGCGGATGATATAGAATGATGGTCATCTCTCTCTTTTCAGGTATACTACAGAGTGCTGCTTAGTAGGTCAACACGGACACTGAAGACCACCGACAGCAGCCGTAGAAGAATGTCGATTGACCTTGACTCACTGTCGATAATATACTTTTGGATCTAGGAAAATGTTCGTGTGTTCAGTGGCGGATATTGCACTAAATTGTTTACTTTCTAACTAAATATTTTTCAAGACGGACATATGCCATCGCATCGTGAATTCTTTCGGTGTTAAATAGTGGACGGTGATGAAGTGTGACATTTAAAATGTTCTCGTTCTTGTGCAAACGATGAGAACGTGATATTTTCGACAGACGGCTGGAAAAATTCCTTTCTTGGCTTTAATTGTAAACATTTTTTGTATCTCGAATACAGGGTTATTCCTTCTTAATATCACCCAACATAAAATGGTGAACCTACACCAGATGCGTTCGTACAACTTCAATTCTGAAAATTTTTGAGGAAACTGAGATGAGCATATCATCTCTATCACTATCATGGCAATTATTTTTGTATTTTACACAAAGCAATTCAATAACAGTGATTTTGTTATGATTAAATTAAAATTAAATGCGTTAACCTGCAGTAGCTTCATGGATATCTCGGTCAATTTCGGTCGTATGGTTGACACGACTCCATTTGCTTTCAGGAGTGAAATCATAATTCGAAAAGAAATATGGGTTTTCATTTGAAACAAGGATGTTTTTGATGAAAACAACAATCCATATTTGGAATGTTCTTGTGAATACCCTGTAGAATTTGTTCGTCAAAATTGATTTGAAGAACGTACAGCATGGCTTCTATAACTATTCCTGGGAATTACACCCTCAAAGTTGAAGGAACTGGATTTGTTGACAATGTATGGCTTATATCTAGATGAGTGTCTTCTGCACCTTCATAAAAATAAAACCGAATTTCTCAGAAATAATACAAATGTAACGTAATACTAGAACAGCTAACATCAATTTCCCATATCACAAACTATCGATTACTGAGAAAAATCCACCCTATATGAGCGTGAAAATTTTCAATAGGTTACCTCAGAATCTGATAACATTGAATAATTACAGCCAATTCAAGACGAATACTCGAAAATTGTTGGTAGATTTGGAGCCATATTGTTTGGTCGATTATTTTGTATAAACTTATTGTAGTTGATATATTTTTTTTGTTACTGTTTCATTTTATGTTTTCCTTGTATGAGCCTCAGTCGAAATAAAGAAAATCTATCTATCTATCAAAACGTTTAAGAGCATGTAGCTGTGACCATCTCAATGATCATCCTCAATTCAGAGAATAAATGTCTAAAATCTCAAATAACTCTGGGAAGCTTCAGAATATAAGTAAACTTATTCAGCCTTTCTATGAAGTGTCTGATAACTAACACGTGATGAACGTATTTTAATAATAAAATTCAATGATTTGTAAGCGTTGTTCGTTTGTAAGACGATCCAAACTGAAGATGTTTGACAGTGACAAGAAACACAAAACGTGCGTGAGCTGTCAAACTCAGTGTTGCCTAGAAGAAAATACTTGAAAAATCAGTCGTCACCTTGGACAGAAATTCTACTGTGGAGTAGAAATACCAAAGGAAATATTTTAATTATCAATAATTTGTTTTTATTTTGAAACAATCCCTTTCATTCTATCCATTTTATTATTAAATAACAGTGATTAAAACGATTTGCTCCACTCAGTGGGAAATATCGTTGAGTGCCGAAAAAATCGCAAAGTCCGTCTCTGGCACGATTCGCAATGTCCAAAATATCAGCTGTTGGGCTTCTTCCATCATCCGCGAGTAATAATTACCGTTTTGATGCGAGTAGCTATTTTGAAAGTAACGGATCCATTTTTTGCCAACCGCTCATTACGATCATCTTGGATTTATCACAACCTCGATTGATTGCTGTTTTCGAAACTAATCATCCTCATTGTATTTGAATTATTAATCGTTTTGCCGAAAAGAGCCTATTGAGAATGCTAATTGCTAAGAGCTTGCTTCAACTTTCGCACACAGAAACAAGGGCGTCGCCAAGGGGGGGCAGGGAGGGGCAGCTGCCCCCCCCTAGAGCTCAAAAATCTCTTAAAAACCTATGAAATAATAGCATAATATACGAAAATCAGTTCATTTTTTCTATTCTGATTGATTTTTGCCCCCCCCTAGCGCAATTGCCCCCCCCCTAGCTCAAAGGCTGGCGACGCCCTTGCACAGAAACAAAAGGGAATTTGAAATGCTGGATGAACGTTTGCATAATGATTATGCGCCTCTATTTCTAACATATACTTCACATACGGGGTGATACACATAAAACAATCAAGGCGGTATTTGCGCATCTGATGTGGCGACTTATTGTCCACAGCGTGTGTAGCAACCTATACACACCTATCGCGCTTGATCAAGTGCTCAGCAGAGGGCGCCACCCAAAAGTGATACCTGATGGGTACCATGGTCCGATTGGCTTTCAGTCGAGCCACAGTATAGACACCATATCTATACTGTGGTCGAGCCTCGTCTTTCGAACGTTACCCTCGTTCGCTTCAAGCAGGACAACTCCAACACCTTAAGGTGAATACAGACTATTCTGACGTGACGTGGTTACATGTGGGCCCACGTCAAAATGCGAGTGATATAAAAATGCAACACATCGTTCTGTGGCGTTCACGTTCATATTAGACCAATGTGAGCACTGCTACACGTTTGACGTGATCCCGCGGTGCCTGACGTGACGTGAAATCACGTCACGTCAGAATAGTCTGTATTCACCTTTAGTCATTGGCGCCGCACATATTATAATATCCAATATGATGAGTCCTATGAGAGGAGCTGGGAGGCAACGTTAAGCCTATCCCGATACACAATCTGTAGCAAAACGTTACACGTTGAACAGTCTCAAATTTATTATTCTTCACAAGAATTCATGAAACATAATGAAAATCTCCAAAAAGTGAGCTGATATTCAGAATGTTGAAGCCAAGTGATGTTGATGTCAAAAAGACACGAATTCTGCTTGAAAATGTTCACTCAACCATGGGCGTCGATAGGGGGGGCCAGGGGGGGCACACCCCCCCCCCCCCAGAATCCACGGTGCCCCCCGTGAACTGAAAAACACATTTGCTTTTCCTTGCTCGTTTTCCACTGTGCCCCCTCAGGCCCCCCCCAGGAAAAAAGGCTAGCTACGCCCATGCACTCAACACGTATTTTCATACAAATACAGCCGCTAGCTTAATTTGGGTGTACGCAATTACCACATAAGGGCCCGATATACCTTTCACAAATCACAAAGTTGACCGACGCGACAATCAAAATTTGACGGTGAGTTCTTCAAACACTGAAATAGGCCATCTTTAAGCAGTAACTTGAAATATTATGGACTTTGACGAAGCAGATGGTTGTAAAGTAGAAAATCATCTCATCAGAAAACACCAAACTATTTGAAACTATTTTTTACTTGGATTTCGACCTTCCTTGTTTTTCAACATAATATGCGAATTACTGTTTATTTCTCCCGAACCGTTTATTATTTTTTTCAGCACATCTCGATTCTAGTATTCTTTCTTGCGTTTCTGTCAATATCGTTTAGGTGAGAGAGGGTGAAGAAAAATTACCTACTTCTTGAGCTGAATTAATTACATTTGCACTACAGACGTTTTACTATCAATTTTTATGAGGTATTTTTATTGAATTAGTGCTGATTTGAACTTTTAATAACGAATTCTTCTGTTGGATCATCCCTTAGATTTGAGGTAAAAATTAATTAATCAAAATTCCACGCGAATTTTCTATATTACTTACTAATTAAAGAAACAAGAGATAGACGTGAAAAATATAACAAGGTATATGAAACAGAATAAGTGGAGTGACGTACGTCAATATACAGGGCGATTCATCACCGCTATGGCCTATTAGATGTTTCAGGCAAAATATTCAGCATTTCGCAGGAGACTAAAGCCATATTTTCGCGTGACAATATTTTAAAATTATTTCGTCCGTTTTGAAATATTCGTGTTTTCGCGTCGAACTGGTGACGTCACGCACCAAATGGTTTGAAATAATTTGCAGCGGTTTGAAAGCAGGTAGTGAACTGAAGTTTGAAGTTTGGAATCAGCTGATTAAAGAATATTGGTTATGTTTGTTGGATTTATTTTGTCTTCACCGTTTTTATTTTGAATATTATTTAAATATGACAGCTTTGTTTTTAGACTGCTGGAACATGGCTAGTTATCTTGCGGAAATGCATTGTAATAACCTATGAAGGAATAAATCATTTCGAGTGGAGCAGACCTTCATTTGAGAATTCTGAAATATTATTTAGTTCTAAAAAAGTATGTATGTATGTTCAAATTGTTTGAATTGATATTACTGGTTCTTCTTCTTGTTCAAGCAATATGAATATATTGTATATTCTTCAAGTAGCAACTCGTTAATCATAAACTGATTGGAATCTGGAATCCATTTTAAATATACAGGATTTATCCTCAGGAAAAAAATCATAACTATAAACACACACAAGAATTATAAATATTATTAAAATTATGTGCGTGCATCGTGTTTCTAACTTATGGATTTGAAAATTGAATTGACATTTCTTTCGTGACGTCACCGTTTTGAAATAGTGGCATTTTAGCGATCAATGAACTGCTGACGTTCACTTCGAAATGTTTTCAAAATAGTTTTAAACCGTGATTGACGCGAAAAAATGGCTTAAATATTCTGAAAATCGGTGAGGGGGTCCAAAAATAGAAATTGACCACATTTTCAGACCTCTGCAATTTGCGGTTATACCGGAACCTATTTCGAGAGGCACATCCGGTATATTATTGCATCATCAGATAGTTTTTTGGATGGCAATTTCTCCAATATTCCATATCTACGGTAAAAACTCAACGGTTAGTAGATAAGTTATTGAGGATGAGAGATTTGATTTGATTTGATTCGTTATCAAGAATCTTATGGAAAAAATGTAGAAAACAGGGACTCGCAGACTTTCGATCATTTTCGCAAAAGAAGTTTTTTCAAAAAATCTTTTTCGTTTTCAATTGTGCGAATACACCACAGGGTGTTTATGAAAAAATCATCAACTTGAACCAATCAAATTCATCAAATCTATATTTTTCATTCTTTCATTCGATTCTACGTATAGAAAGAGGAGTTGATCCATAAACAAACCCTATACCTTAAGAAAAGACTTCCAGAGTTATTATATAAAATAAAAACTGATAAATAGGACATCTATATCACAAGGGGCACACTCTACTCCTGAAATTTCAGACAGTTCCCTGCGAATTCACACTTTCTGGAAGTCTTTTAAGTTTTTCCTTATTTTTTTGCATTATTTGGGCACTTATCCAGATGGAAATTTTTTTGAAATATAGAAAATTGATTTGCCGAGGGCACTCAATAATTTTCATAGATTTTCAAATTCAACCCGATTTTTTCATGTAAAAAACGATTTTTTCAAAGACAATAAAATGGAGTGCCCTCAGGACATCCTTCAACTCCAATTAAAAAAAAAATAGATCTTTAGGTGAAAAATTCAGAGCGTGATCTTGGAAAAACGAAACGCCCCCTTTTAATGGTAAATGTGTTCCGTCGGCCAGAGTAGAAGGTCCCCTTAACTGTGGTAAGAAGTATTTTTGCTGACAATGCTATAAAATACCAGGGGCTCTAGCAAGTACCAAATGAAATCATTTCCTGGTACGCAAAAACCTTCTTCTGAGTCATAAGAGATATTTTCGACTAATTTCCATCCGATAGCATTCCAAAGCCTCTTCAACCTCGTTTACGATCCATATCAACGAGAATTCTAATGAGCTCAGTATGGTTAACATGGCAATCATTTTAGATTGCTGCAGGTGCCGCTGTTACAGAAGACGAACAAGACTATATTTCTTGTACCATCCTTCATAAAAATGAAGATTCATTCATAAATTTGACAAATACGAGCTCCTTGTCAGATGTTGCAACAGCGAATAATAAATCGTTTCTATTTAAAAGACCTCTGTCCTCATATTGGAAATCTGGTTTATATGAAAGTGCGTCGTCATCCTGAATATTTTTTATTGGTGAGCCTTCATTGGTGGGTGAAAACATCGATAGAGAAAAAGAAAAGTTTTTTGGTGCAGATGATGTCGAATACCATTCGGGCATCTTATTTGTCCTGAGAAAAAAAATCGAGAACACACAATGCAAAGTTTTATTTTTAATATTACTTGGCAACGTGTTTCCTCGATTTTTTTGTGAAAATTTGAAACCCTTATGATATTACTTACGAATATTACTATTTTTCGGGGATCTTCACTTCATTACTTCAATATGACGAGTAAGTCATATCTGAAGTTTGCATATTTTTGAAAAATTTTGCGGTTGCTAATTGAAGATCAGAACTTCATCATCAAATGAATTGCCTGACTAAATTTTTCAATCAATAGATATTCAAATTTGATGCTTCGATGTCAGGCTTTGTATGTCGATAACGTTGGCATCCAAACATTCTAAATCATTTTATTGTTCGACATGGGAGCGGCTGTCATCAAATCTTGACCTTATTCGATCCGTCACTGACCACTGTGTATGCATGGACATCCAATATTCACCAAAACGTTTCTAGTTTCTTCGTTTTATTTATTCAAGAGCAATAAAGTTCAGTTCCGAATTCCTTCTAGATGAATACTTGCATTTTAATTGAAATTAGAGAGTTGGTTCGCTGCAAAAGGAAATATATCGAGTGTTAATAGGTTCATAATTAAGGGGAATTATTCCTATTGACATTAAGTATAATAATAAATCTGAAGCTATGGAAAAAAGTCGTGAGAAAAATGAATATGGCAGAATTAAACCCGAAGTAGGTTTTCCAATTTTTAAAATATATTTTTCTACATTGAAAAAATGAAGATTGATTCAATATCAAAATTGAAAAAATTCACTAACAATTTATTGAGCATTCATAGTTTGAACAACTATGTAAAGTATGAGATCCGGTATAAGAAATATATACCCTCATCTGTTATTTATTTGTGATAAAAAATAAATGATAGATAACATTCACATCGACACATTGCACATGGGTTGCCTAATTAAATCTGATGCGGATAATGTTAAATTGTTAAATCTCTAACAACAATTTTTCAATAAATTTCCCTCATTTGTTATTTGAACAAATCGTCAACCAGTTAAGAGAATGGACCCTAAAGAATTGAAAAAGTAATGGTTGCCTGCTTTTTTCCGTGTACAACTGTAGGGTTGCCAGGTTTGAAGAGGTGACTCAGTGAAATTACCCTCATCTGTTATTTGATCGTATCTGATGTCAAATGAAAGCTTATTTTATTCTCAATCTGACTGTATAGGGTTGCCTTACTTCAAAGTTGATTCAGTCTAGGGTTGCCTCAATTTTAGATGTAGATTTTAGACAGGAGCGGTGACAGATATGAGTTGCACGTTCAATTCTATGTGACAGACAATGATGAAGGGAATTACTATGATGATGATTTTTCTCATTATATATAAAAGCATAAGCGCGTTATGAATTGAATTAAATCGAACTAAATATTAACAAAAATATAGAATTATTATCGAACACTTATTTATTGAAAAAGTATATAATTTTTTTCAATTAGTAGAATAACTCAGTAAAAATTTATTCTGTTTCTGACTCGTCAGAAGTGGCCACTAGAAAATCTGATTCGAATTCATCTTCGTTTATTTTTCCCTCCGATATTTTGAGTACATCCTCAACTTGTAAAGGAGTCGGATCCCCTGCGAACCCTCTAGGCTTTAAATAACCATCTAGAAACCACCCACAGTCTTTTGGATCTAGTGTGGTACATCTCTCATCAATTGCATGAAGCCACATAGAATTTACATACATATATCGTTCGTAATATTTTCTGCTGGAGAGACTTCCAGCATGGTGGAATCATGTTTGAGTCCATACCTCTAATCTTCTTCATGAAATACTCTTTTTCATGGTATGTTGAATATTTTTTTCGAACAGCTGATATCTAGCGTTATCGATGTTATAACAGTTTTTGATACCATACAAAAGGGCAGTAATCATGGACTGAAAAAACATTAGAGGTATTGACTCAAACATGATTCCACCATGCTGGAAGTCTCTCCAGCAGAAAATATTACGAAAGATATATGTAAATTCTATGTGGCTTCATGCAATTGATGAGAGATGTACCACACTAGATCCAAAAGACTGTGGGTGGTCTTCAGATGGTTATTTGAATTAAGAGCATGCGTAGGGGATCCCACACTTTCACAAGTTGAGAATGTACTCAAAATACCGTAGGGAAAAAATGAAAGGAACATTAACAAAATTATGTACTTTTTCCATAAATAAGTGTTCGATAATAACTCTATATTTTTGAAGTTATACTTCTTTGCGCTCGTTGTATACTTTTGTTAATATTTAGTCCGATTTAATTCAATTCATAACGCGCTTATGCTATTATATATAATGAGAAAATCATCATCATAGGAATTCCCTTCATCATTGTCTGTCACATATAGTTGAGCGCGCAACTCATATCTGTCACCGCTCCTGTCTAAAATCTACATCTAAAATTGAGGCAACCCTAGACTGAATCAACTTTGAAGTAAGGCAACCCTATACAGTCAGATTGAGAATAAAATAAGCTTTCATTTGACATCAGATACGATCAAATAACAGATGAGGGTAATTTCACTACGGCGAGTCACCTCTTCAAACCTGGCAACCCTACAGTTGTACCCGGAAAAAAGCAGGCAACCATTACTTTTTCTATTCTTTAGGGTCCATTCTCTTAACTGGTTGATGATTTTTTCAAATAACAGATGAGGGAAATTTATTGAAAAATTTTTGTTAAAGATTTAACAATTTAACATTATCCGCACCAGATTGAATTAGGCAACCTATGTGCAATGTGTCGATGTAAATGTTATCTATCATTTATTTCTTATCACTAATAAATAACAGATGAGGGTATATATTTCTTATACCGGATCTTAGACCAATATGCTTTTTTTCCTAAAGCTATACCTAAGTATTTCAATCTACGAAAGTATCTAGATTGACTTTCGACATTTGAAATTCAAAACCAACTCAAAGGCGTGATGCTGTTCCTATTCTAGATAATATCTCGCTCCCAATCATAAAATCATAACAGTACAACTCAAGTAATTGGGCTATTATAGAAAAATTTCACCACAATGGGTCTATACAATCTGTAGAAGTACCTACTCTATACATCCAATCGAATTAGTTATCGAGAATATTCACTCAATTTGGCTAATTTATTGGCTTTACGGAGTTGAAACCACAGAAAGTTATTACGAAACCAATTTATGAGGGCTCATTACGAAGATTTTGGAGCATGCTGTTTCAAATTATTGGATTTATAACTACATATTGTTATACGCGAGTATAATATCGACACATTTCCATAGAAATAAAAAAATAATTCGAACAGAATTGATGAAATAGTTTCCATGTTTAACTGATATGTATTCATTATAAAGGATTTTCCAAAAAGTGGTATTACTTTGAATAGCCCGCTATTCCGGTACATGTCACTTTTGAAGCATGTCATTTTTTGGCATTTGACAAGTAGAAACTACGCCATTGATAAAAATGAAACGATACACTCGTCATCAACGCATTGAAATCATTAAAATTCGCTATAAAAATGGTGAAAATTTGGCAGAGGCGGTTCGTAAAACTCGAACATTTTTGGGTCGTCGTGAAACACCTTTGCGAATTGAAATACAGAAACTGAATTTCTGAGAATTTTGAAAGAATCGTTCATAATTTTTTCTCGAAGCCGGCAGTAGATACGACAAAACTACAAAAGACTATAAAGATCAATTTAACATCAAAGCTTCGTTTGGAAATGTTTCGAATTAAAAGTGGCTCACCAAAAAAAAATTGGAGTAAAAGAAAAAGAGTGCACTCTTCCAGAAAAAAATATCACTCTGTAGATTAGTAAGGGAAATTGGCATGTCACATGGTGTAAACTCTAAGTTGTAATATTCATGCCAAATTCTAGTTGAATATAGTACGAAGATGTATTGATATCTAGTTAGCCTAGACCAGTTTCAACCATAAACAAAATATTACGCAATAAATTAAGAAAACAAGGATGTCCACCGAAATTGTAAAGATCGAAAAATTGGAGTATCGAGCCATCATCAAGTACCTATCTGTATTTAAAAGGGTTAAGAGGTAATCAGATTTTCGAAGATATGCTTAATACCCTTGGTGATCAATGTCCTTCGTATGCGACCGTGAAAAATTGGACTGCAAGCTTCAAAAGAGGTGAATTTGCCATTGAAGATGATGACCGATCGAGAAGGCCAGTTTCTGTGTCAGTCCCCGAAAATATCGATGCAGTTCTTGACATGATTTTATCAGACCGTCGAATTGGGCTAAAACGGATATTATCTGAAGCACTAAAGATTTCATACGAACGCGTTCATCATATAGTTCACGTCAATTTGGACATGAGAAAAATTTCTGCAAATAGGATCCCCAAATGTTTGAATGTTGACCAAAAGCGTGCAAGGGTAGAAGCATATCGCGTTCGATCTGTGCTCGATTTGAAAACGATGTAGAGTTCTTAAACCGAATTGTTACTATAGATGAGACTTGGGTACATTTTTACGATCCAGAAACAAAGCAACAATCGATGGAATGGCGACACTCTGGTTCTGCAGGACCTAAGAAGTTTTGTGTCCAAAAATCTGCTGGAAAAGTTCTGGCTTCATTTTTTTGGGATTGCCATTGAGTAATCATGATTGATTTTTTGGATAAGGGTAGAACAATAACTGGAGATTACTATTCGACATTACTGACCACTCTACGGGAAAAAAATTAAAGGGAAAAGACGCGGAAAGCTATCCAAAGGTGTTTTCTTTTCACAGGACAACGCCTCAGTACACAAATCTCATGTTGCCATGAAAAAAATTCGTGATTTAGGGTTAGAATTACTAGAACAGTCCCCTTATTCACCAGATTTAGCTCCGTCCGACTATCATCTCTTTCCTCAACTGAAAAAAAGTTTAAAAGGTCGTAAATTTTCTTCCAACGGGGAGGCAATGAAAGCTGTGGAGAACTGGTTTGCAGAGCAAAAAGAAACATTTTTTTTAAAGATCTAGAGACGTTGCGGGTTCGTTGTAATAAATGTATTCAATTAAGAGGAGAATATGATGAGTAATAAAATATTTTGACATTGAAATTTTGTTTGGTTCTATAGTAGGCTAAGAATTTTTCAATTCATCCTCGTATATTGTGAAATGCAGACAATATGAGAAAAAAAGTAACTTTTTTTTGAAACTATACAAGGAATTTCTTCTTTAAAATTATTTCTGAATAGTTATTGAAGAATTTGCAATGCTTTCTGAAATGAGCCATGTCTGAACCATAGCAAGCACATTCATCAGCCATCTGTTGAAAGGAATCAAAATGTTAAATCCAGAGCTGATACACGGGACCTTTCAAGAACTGTATTCATAATAAAAGTAACATCCACAAGATGCCACCACCAGTACTCCTTAACGAATGGAAGCGAATATTTCTTTTTATGAATTATTCGATCTTTCTGAGCAGATATTCGAACCCCCTTTTTCTCAGAGACAATTCCACCATATTCGATATTCCAAATTTGTATTACACTCTTTAACTCATTATACCGTCTCATTATTGTTTAAGTTTGAATAATTTGGATAGATAAAAAGGTATTATCGTTAAATTCCGAATTATTTTAGGGATACATAGACATATTCTATGAACTTCAGCATCACATTTTCAATAATCGCATCCCAAAAAGAATAGAATTATTTTTATTTGCAATCATTGTAGAACGTTATTCATGTAAAGACGACCATAAAAAAACTAAAATTTATTTTCCTGGACTATTTCCCTCGTCTTAATTTCCACCAATCAGAAATGCGCAATTTTGAATCACAAATGGTTTCTAGATGTAAAAACTGTATGGCAGCAGCTGTCAGCAGTTTTTACGGGTTTACCCGCGGCAAAACTTGACAGTTGTTGTCAACCCAAACTAATAATACATACATAATGCATCCAGAATAATCTGTTATTCATGAAATAGTCTTGTCAAATACCATTGGGGCATCTAATTTTTCCTGTGAAAAAAATCGAAAAAACACAATGCAAAGTAAAATTTTTTTGACAAAAAGCATTCGTGTAGGTGCAACCAGCACTTATGCCTCTTGTTAAAATATTACTTAGCAACGTGTTTTTTCGATTTTTTTCGGAAAATCGAATGCCCATATGATATTACTTACGAAAAAATTTGTACGATGAAAAATAAATTGATAAAACTGGAAAAACTTTATTGGCATATCAACTATAAACAATACTGTCAACATAAAATTATCTTATTTGCACGATTGAGTACCTACATACGAAAATCAAAACTAAAAATCTTCAATCTCTTCAGAGGTAACGTGAGTACATCTTCTAATATACTGATCTGTTATAAATTTCTCGGAATAAAGACCAACAGAAAATATACCATACGCGATCAATAATCAAGTATTCGACTAGACCATTAGACTTTTATTTGTCATTACTTCTAACTAACGAATATCGGGTGGCAGTTTGCAGGAAAGGGGAATAATCTACAGTGGTCTTGTTGAATACCTGATAATCCTTTGCGTCTACCAGATATATTTTGAGTTGGTCGACTAGATGGAGAACACATCGGTAAAACGCAATGAAAAGGGTATGCGCCAAGAAAATTATGCCAGATCTGTAGGTACATAAAAACATAAAAAACATATTTATATTAATAAATAATAGAGCATGTTATGGCGACTAGACTAATAAATATTTGCTGAACACAATCCTCACATATTCTCAAACATTTCAATTCTTCTGACTGTATTGCCTCTTCTTATATCGGCCAGAGTTTTATATTTGTCTCTGCCCTCCAAAACATTTATTCGATGTATTTTGTCCAGAGATGTTTCTTCTTCCTTTTTGAAGGATTCTTCAAGTTTGTTCTGAAGAGACTACAACATTAAAAAAAGTTATATATTGTCTAGAGGTGGTTATAATTGATTTTATTGTTCTCCACCAGAACCAAAAAAAATCTTGTCTATTGTTTCAGAATTTCTTGAAGAATATAGTAAAAGTATTGAGCTTCACACATTAGGTATTGTTTGTAGGTATAATTATGATGAGAAAACAGTAAACAAGACAGACTTTCTTATTTTTGAAAATGAAAGTCGAGATATACAAAAATAGATACTGAGAATCACCTACCTTGAGTTGTTCATGAAGATTTTCATTGACCTTCGCAGCTTCTGGAAGTTGAGTATTGGCAGTATCAGGTATAGCTTCAAGCTCTGCTTTATGCCTTGCTTCTTCTTCAAGTCTCTCCTTTTCTCTCAACCTCTCTTCCTCAGCCTTCTGCTGTTGAAGTCTGACCTCCTCCTCCTTCTGTCTAGCAAGTTCGATCTGCTCTTGCAACCTCTTGGTCTCTTCATCCTTAGCAGCCACTTCGTCCTGAATCTTCTGAACCATCTTCTGCTTCTCCATTATCTCTCTTTCAAGCTTCAATTTTTCCTCTGCTTCCATATTCTTGGCTTCCTGCAAACGTTCCATCATTGATTTCAGCTCTCTCTGTTCGATTTCGAGCTCTTTTTTCGCTTCCTGCAGTTCTTCCAATTGATTTTGGAGCTGCTGGATGATTTGGTTCGCTTCTAGGAGGCTGCGTCGGCTTTGTTCCAGTTCGTCTTGCATTTTCTTCAGTTGTTTCTGGTATTCTATTTCTCTTAGAAGAGCTTCCTCTCTCGCTGTCCTCTCTATTTTGAGTTTGTCTCTGTATAAAAGAAATGTTAACTCTTTCACCATTACTCGACTTTTTTCATTGGGAACTACGATGCACTACTAATTTAGATAATTGAAAATGTTTTGGGGAGAATCAGGTAATGAACTCACTTGTGGTTTTGTCTTAGTTCTCTCACAGCGTTGGCCTTTTCCCTCATCTTAGCCACATCTGGACTATCTGGTTTCCTTCTCCTCACATAGAGCTGATGATTTCCAACTCCTAAATTCAAAATTTGTTTGCTACTCTTGCCACTGGTAGTGAAAAATGTGAAATTTGGGGCCTTTTTGTCCACTGGTTTTATGATGAATTTGGTGTCTCTGAACGTTAGATGTTTTATCTCCGACCATGGGAACGATACTTGAGGATTCAACCTAGAAAATGAAGAGAAACTCAACGGTGGTATTCCTAAGGAAATATCTGTATATTTCGTGAATTATAAGATGACTTATATAGCTCTGTCTTCTTTGAAAATGATAAAGCTCTACTCACTGGTCGTCTGGTACATAAATGTCCAATCCCAAGGCATTGACGCCAAGCAATAGCTTGGTCCCCTTCTTGTTGAGAATGTTAAAATAAGAAACTCCATACATGTCGAGATTTTGTGCCAGTTTCAAGTACTCCAACATGGCGTCTTCCGAATCTGTGCCTGTCAGTTTTTTCCACATGCTGGTAAGGCTTTCAGTCCATGTATACGCATCAAGGTCATGTTGTTTGATCACTCTGGAAGAACGGAAAACTGAATTAGGTATTTTAACCCAATTGGGGTTTATAGTTTTGCTCTCACCTTTGTGGTAACAAACTTTGTTGTACTACGAATTCTCCGTCATGTTTTTGCTCATTGTAGTCGCCGAATTTGACTTGAAGGGAGTAGGATGCGAGTAATGCTGCTGTATCTGCTGGGCAAAAGATGTCACTCGACAGAATAGCTGCTTTTACTTCTGTGTAGAAAACTTGAATGGTTATGTTCTCGATAAGTTCACTCGTCACATCTTCTGGATAGTATTTTATTCTAAAGTTCAAGTTCTTGACTGCTGCTGGTAGATCTTTCAGGGCCTACGAAAATAAGATAACAACGTAAAATTGGAGCCCCGAATATTTTAAAAACGCCAAGTGATAGCTGATTATTCATGGTCTTTCAAAACTGTGAAGAAAGTCTACGACAATGAGAGTATTAGTTTGATGAAATAAACTCTTAATTTCTTATATTATCATATCACGAATTAAAAATCGAAAATAATCAAAAAATATGCCGAGCAAAATTTAAAAAAACGCGTAAAGGATATATGTGATTTACGTCTTGTGTTTTCTATGAACGGCCTATCGAAAAATTTCCAAATGAATTAAGTTTCCAAAACTGAATAATAAAATTCATCAGAACACTAACCTGATGAAAAATATAATTTGGATACCATGCTCCAAAAATTTCGCATGTTATCTCATAACCAAACTTCTGAGTTTGATATCACTCAGACCAGCATTATTTAAATTTTGGAGATGAAAACAATTTTGACACCATTGGACCAAAAAAGTGTCCTGAAATTTGCAATTTTCTCTGTTTTCTTTCTCTAAATAAGCATCTACCCTATTTCTAAAAAACAAGAGCTCAAAAAATCAAAATATGAAAATCATTAATTGAGTAGTTGCTGCGTTTTTTATTTCGACTGAGAAAATCAGTATTTGAAAAAATCGATACCAATGAGGAAGAGTTGAACTTCAATGATATTTTGGGGTGAAACTATTTCCATAACGATACTTAACCACAGAGTATTTCCTCTATAAAAGATAACGCCTGAGCAGGTATGACGAATCTGATTAAACCTATATTGTTGCGAAAAATTCAAGCTGGCATATCAATGAATTTCAACGTTATGTCAACAGGAAATTAATTTTATTTGTTTCTCATTTGTAAACGTCAGTTTCCAAAAACACAATATCAATCAAGAAAGTTTATTTTATCAAGTCACTAACTTGTAAAACTGACAGTTAACTTGCAAAATTTTTACAAGATAGTAGTATTATTTACATTAGAAAATTTTGTTTTATCGTCATATATGTTGAAAATCATGGTTCAATTGTTATTTCCAGTAACACAGATTTTTGATGATGAAAGAGTTGATACTGATGATGATGAATCTGTTGACTCAGAAACTGCTGAACTCGAGGACTGCAGAAAATTTGTACTCCCCTTACTACCAAAAAATTTGCTAGACATTTCGATTTTTTTGTTGACCGAATCATCGACATAACTCATCGCAATTTCGGTGCTCTTCCACCCTCCTGCACGCTTTAGTGCTAAAATATCTCCACCCGAATCCGCAACCATAGTGGCTCCAGTTCTGCGAAAAGAGTGGCCGGTGTATAACTCTGGATCTTTTAAACCTAAATATTTCGCTATTTGCTTTGGGACACCACCAATAGTGTGCTGGCCAGCATTAAGGGAAATGCACTTTCCATGTCGGTATGTCAAAAAAAATCTTAGGCTTTCTGTTCCAGGAGGCCGAAGATTTACATATTTTCTGTATAACATACAGGGCTTGAAGCTGCAGCCATCATCGGTTATGGTGAATCTTCTTGTTGTTTGCCGCAATGTCACAATAACGTATTTTCCCATATCTTCTACATCATTCATGTTTAAGGAGAGAATTTCGTCACATCGACAACATCCAAAAATCCCAAATATTGTAACAATTTTCGCCAGCAACCACTGGTCATCAGGAGCATGTAAAAGAAATTGTTCAGCCTCTTCTTTACTTAATACCTTGGCCTTTTTTGGCGTATATCGCTCATTTTTTCTTTTCAGAAACGCTATTACCTTTGGAAATCTGCAAATGACAACTAAACGTCATATTTTTCAATACATTTTTTAAGGAAAACAAACCTGCGAACAGGGGCATTTTCTTTCATTTCCAAGCAGCTTTCCAGCATAGACCATTTTGCCCATAAAGTATTAGGGCTGAATCTAGCTGATAGTTGATTCAAGTAGACCAACAAAACATCTTCAGTTACCCCAATCACACTATTTTCGTTTTACCACTTTTTGAAGTCGTATTCTCGCTCGTACCTTGAAGCTGATTTTGCAGGTAATTAACTTGAAGCTACACTGCTGGCTGCCTCAATAATTTCTTTTGGTACATTCATTTTCGCTTTCGCCAAAACAAATGTAAAGAAAAATAAACAGACATGTTCATGGCAACGCTTCCATAGCTTAAGACATTTGCGACAAATTATTGAGATTTTTTTGGAATTTATCTAACCTTTTTACAAATGAGAAACAAATGAGTAACTGACGAGCCGCAGGCGAGTCAGTTATCCTCCATTCGCCAGTAAAAACCCTCTTACCATGCTAGTAATGTTATATACTATTTCACCAAAATTTTATCGAAGAAAATTCTCTACAGATTCAGTACATTTTTCGGGTTTTTTCGATATTTTCGTCCTTGTGTATTTGCTCTGTCCACAACCAGTTCAAAATGGGATTCAAATTATTTTCATTTGCAAAATCGGGCATTTTGTTGGAGCTTCAGTATGTAACACAAATTGAACTGAATGTAATTGAATTTCGCACATGTAAATTCCTGAAGTTATCAATTTTCAATATTGAGTTATTTGGAAATGGGAAAAATAATGAAACTGAAGTCTTTACTGCCTTAGAAACGTATTAGGTATATCTGATCAACTTAAAGCCGATGGTTAAGGACATTCTTCATCTGTTTTTCTAAAAAGAAGTCATAATTCTATAACAAAAATATGGGTCAAGTTAAAAAGAAAAACGTACAATATGCTTTCAGAATCAGCTCCTGAGAATGATCCTCTTATCGGCCATCTTTTTGAAAATCCCAAATGGGGAATATTATATTTGTCTTAAAGCTCAATTAACTATGAAAAGATTCATTCTCTTATTGGAAAACCCTTTAATATCATTGAGGTAATATGATTGAAGTAAGATTAAAATTAGATGGGGAATCCAAAAATGTAATGATTCATTGAGCTTGCCATTAGAAAATGCGAAGTAGATAGCTACATCCATAGACATATTATCCTAAGTAATAATTGATAAGTCTATGGCTGCATCTGGTATATTGTAAAGACAATAATATCAAAATATTTCGAATATTCCAGACGCACACTGAAAATGAATGTCATAAAAAATAATGAGAAAAGAATGAGGCTCAAAAAGAATTATACAGTAAGTTCAGTAACTTGTGAATGAAACACCATAAGAATGATGATGAATGATGATCAACAGTTCTCATGACAAATCAATAAATATTATTTTGTATTATTTAATTTTATTGATAAACCCGCGAATAATTCTATAGAAATGCAACTTTCGCATTGAGGAAAGAATTGATGGTGGCAAATTTACTTCACTACTTCACTGTTGAGTTTTCTTATCGCATATATGGTCCTCAAATAAACAAATATTGACCTGCATCAATGATTAGGAAGGACGTAATGTATGATGTCAGATATTATAGAATATAAAATTTAATGACACAATACAGAAGTGGACTTTGAACATATTTTCGAATTCTTTATGATTTCGATTTGGAAGTTGCTTCCCGTAGATCTGTGTTTAGTTACTGGAGAGTAAATTGATAGAGTATTTACTATTCTAATAAATAAAAGGGGACTTGTAGACATTTGAGGTATTGTATTTTACTTGCTTCGAATAACGAGTGTTTTCAAATTAATTTTAAAAAATTCATTCACTACCTTTTTTGACGTGTCCAACCAAACAAAATCGGTCATCTGACCAGGGCGGTAGCACAGGCCGAAGAACCATGTTTCCTGCAAGCCCAGACTCTTGCATATCATCAGGAAAATATCCCTGAACAGTGATTTTGGTGGCGCCTCTAGTTCAGTCTCGGCCAAAACAGATTTCACTATCACTTTCATCTTTAATAACTCACTCGAATAGAAACCGATTTTCGGTAACGGCTACAACAAACTACAGGAATCCGTTTCGTAGGCGGACCTTGAAGGGAATTATTGATAATAACGATAAATTTTCAGTCTTGATAAGGAAAAACAAATGCCGCATAGGTGCTTTACCCATTACCAACATTTTATAAATAACGTGTATAGAGATAAAAGGAATTTATTATGTGGAACAATTATGTATGTAATCCAGCGCTTGTTACAATGAAGAGGTTAATAAAGATAAGGATTTAGGAGTATCTGCGAAATGATGGAATGAAATTTATCTGAGATGAGTAATATGTGTTTTGCAGAAATTTTGAAAAAGCAGTGGCGTACGAAGGAGCGAAATTCAGAACATAACTATTCGGGGCTTCGAAATATCTTGAATAATAGTATGCATTTTATTTTTAAAATTATCAGGATGTTCTGTACTCAGAATTTGATCTACATTGAGAGTTCAATCAACACGAAAATACTAGATTTTGAGGTTGAAAATGCGCTTTTCCCGTACTAACAGAAAAATTTTAAACTGGTATTTTGTCCTCAAATTCGAAGTTCGTTCTATTACGATAAAGCACAGGCTAATTCACTTCAGAAAAATGTTTAAAGGACCCCGCACTTTTTCTATGGGAAATGACGTTCCGTCAAATTTTCTAAAATTTTGGTATAATGTAGTACTCGAACTACTGGTCAAAAGTGTTCATGGCCCCAACTCAATCCTATGACTAGTTTTTGAGATACAGGGCGCGTTGAAGTTGAGAATTACCCACTTTAACTACGCCCGTATCTCGGAACAGAATCGAATTAACTTCAATTTTTCTCAAGAAACATCTCATTACATCCCCAAGGACCAAGCATATAGAGGAATATGACCGAAAATCGTTACGAATACAGGGTTATCCATAATTGACTGCATGCCTGATTTTGAAAGTATAAAATATGTCAGTTTCAGAGCGAGAACGTTCGCAAAATGAACTATTACACTAGATATAGTCCATCCAAGAATGATTGACATCTCGGGGGGCTTTGGAAAATCGAAATTATGTTGGTAATGCCCATTCAGTAATATTTTGAGTTGGAGAATTCAGGTTGGTGTTGGAAATAACACTGACATTTTGTTCTGTCATTAATTTTTCGAAAAAATTCGGCAAATAATTGAGCAAGTCAAATGAATATTTTTGGAATGAGGCCCTTGAAGAGTGTACAGCTAATAAATGGAAAACCTGTACAGAGCATGTAGAAAAAGAAATGAGAGAAGATTAGTCAAAATATATGGGATGTTATGATATCGCTGACAAAACAGACAAAACCTTTCATTTGATGAGGTCTGCCCAGATGAGGAAATAATAACAGTTGTTGAAACAGAATATAATAGGAATATTTACATTTTTATATTTCATATTTTACACCTTCATTGTTCTTCATACTATATTAACTAGATCCATTCGTTTTGTTTCTGTCTTGATATCTATTACAAATTTCCATTGACTTAGAATTCTAGGTCAATGCAAATTTCCCAATCCATTCACATTGCAGTAACACGCTTCAAATTATCATCTAGATTTTTTCGGTTTAGCGAATATTCATATTGAACATTGAAAAGGACCGTGCTATTTAATCACCCACGATATTTTTCGTTATCAAACCAGAATTTTCAGGCTGTATGCTCCTATAATTGATCGTAAGATCGAAAATGTATCAATACAAGATGAAAATAATATACTGCTGGTATACAGATTCACACGCTGGTAATCGTATGTGAAAATGGGGAACATTTTCGTGTTCAAAGTTCCTTACTTTAAAAAAATATCGTTCAATTTTTAGGTTATTTCTATATCTATGATGAAAGCACAGAAAATTTTTAGTTACTTTTTTGTTACTAGAAATAAAGCTGCGACTGGACTTTCAAGGCCTGCTTTGATGTCAATCATTCTTGGATGGACTATATGTTGTTGTTACATCGAAAAAGTCTGAAATAGCCAGAATTTATACTGGGTGATCCATTATTATAGAAACTATTCTCAAGGAAGGTTAAATGGACACCCTGTATTTATGGGTTGATTCAAGGTGTTTGTTTAATTTTTTTAGAACATATCATCATGGACTTCTAAGTTTTCATACTCTTCCTATGACCAGATTTTCTGCTGGAATACGAATAGAATCACATAAATAAATAATTTTCATATTAATTAAAAAAAAATCTGATCATAGGAAGTGGATAGAAACTCTCAGCCGTATTGATGTTTTTATATCAAGTACAGTTATATGAAATGCAATTCGAAAAACAAAACTGACATTAAAGTTTAAAAATCAACTTCATAGGTAGGTGAACAAAATATGACGTGTATACAAAGTAAAATAACAATAAATATAAATTAGTGCCCTGAAGATGTTTATAAAAATAAACGAAACGTCGGCCTATACATAATTTGGTTTTCTTCATAGTTAGACCTCAAAAACTGTCTTAGTATACCAAAATATGGTACATATTTTATGATTCATTATTTTTTGTGAAATGATAAAAATTCTGTTCCTCCAAGTTCGACAAATCGAAAATATGGGGAAAGGTGATATTTCTCTCACAATCTTCAGTTATTTTTACCAAATGGTCATGGTTCTCCGCAATATCCCAGATATGATGCATGTATCTTTTGGCCTTGAGAAGAATCTTTCAGTAATGTTCAATAATGAAAGTAAGTGGACTAGTGGAGATCTAATTCAAAAGTAAACCGCTAGGATCGTGCTGCCATCGGAGCAAAGTGGTGACAGACTGGTTTCTGGCTTATTATGCCGTCATCAGTGCCACATAACCCAACCCACAATAGCAACCAAATGAAACGGCATTATGTTCTCCTAACGGAAATGAACCTTTTTTTATGTTCAATAATGTGCAACAAGGATCACTCACTATCGCGGTCATCCAAGTTGAAGCAGTACGAGCTCAAGTCTACGTAGCGGTCAATTATTGTAACTATTGTGTATACTTTTCGCTCGAAAAATTTTCGCGACAAAAAATCTCAGTTCTCTTGTTGTTATTCTAACGTCTTCAGAATGGTATTTAGAAAAAATGACAAAATAAAAATATATTCAAAAACCCTCTAATCATATTGAACAAAAATAAACCTCCACCTATACAACTTTCGTATATAAATTTATACACCTAGATTCAAAAGTTTCTCATCACCTCATTCACATATGGAGGAATTTTTCGATTTCAACAATATTTTGTGGGTTTTTTTGGAGATCACATTCTTGTGCGATCATTTCGTAAGCAAAAGCATTTCGATTTCACGATTTTGACTGCCGACATGAATCGTAGCGTGATAAGTGAGATTAACCGTGCGAGAATCGTCGCTCTAATTGAAGGTTGCCATGCTCGAAGGTTCGTGGCTTACAAAGTTGGTGATTCGCAAGGTGGTGTTTCTCGGACATGAATTACTATCTAAAGACCAATTTTCTTTTTGACAGAGAAGGGCGGTAGAAGGCGTGTCACGAATCAACGAAAAAAACACTAATAATTTAACTATGCGAGAAGCCCGATTAGCATAACCAGCACTCAAATGAGATAGGTGTTATGCTTTGAAAATTCAAGTATCGCTTGATAAGAAAAAATTACTTTCGAACCTATGGGATGATTCGAAACGTTTGAATCTATGTGTAGTTTGTGGTTAAAACTACATCACATTTTGTCAAAAATTTTGATTCTCTTAGCACAGTTTTCTTCTCTTATTTCTGTCAAAGTTTTGTATTTGTCTCTCTCTTCTTTGATATTCTCCCTGTGTATTCTGTCTAGAACTGTCTCTTCTTCTTCTCTCATTGAATCTTGTAATTTCTCCTGAAGAGACTGAAATATGAAAATTCGAATATTAAAGTACGGAATACCTGCTGGCTTAACCTGAGTACACAAAACGTTTAAGAAATTTTCTTGAACTCGAATGCTGACAATCATATTTTCGGGAAATGTCTTTTCATCTGCATAATTGTTTTGATATTTATTGTGATTTTATTGCGAATTTTTTTTTTAACTATCATAATGAAGGATTGTTGTGAAATGTCATGAGTCTCTTACTCCAAAAAATTACATTCGATTTCATGAAAAACTTTACCTTCGTGTGACTCTGTAGTTCCAAACTAACTTGGACAAACTCTGGAAGTTGTGTATAAGAACCGCAGAATATGACTATTCCATTCTCATTCTCGTCGTGCCTTCTTCTATCTTCTTGTTCCATCTTTGCTCTTTCTCTCAACTTCGCCTCTGTAGCTTTATGTTGTTTAATTTTATATTCTTCTTCGTCCTTCTTTGCATCTTCGATTTGTTTTTGCAGTCTTCTAGTTTCCTCTAGTTTTTCAGCGATTTCTTGCTGGATCTTTCTCATGGTGAATTCTAGATCATTTTGTAGCTTCTGGAGATGCTGCTGATAATTTTCTTCTCTACGCAATGAGTCTTCTTTACCTGCTATTCCCAGTTTGATTTTTTCACTGAAAGGAATAATAAGTGTTATGTTTATTATTAGAAGAGTATAATAACTGCATACTTTTTTTCTTGTCTGAGAGCCTTCAAAGCGTTCGCTTTCTCTCTCAGAACCTTCACTTCAGGAGAGTCAGGATTTCTTCTTCTAATGTGAAGCATTTTATTACCATGTGCGAGATTATGGATCTGTTTGCTAGTTCCCAGACCTCTCGTTTGGAAAATAAAGCTTGAAACCTTTTTGTCGCTGAATTTTATTATGAATTTCCTGCCTTTGAATTTCAATTTTTTCATCTCAGACCACGGAAAAGTCAGCAGAGGTGTCAACCTGTAATAAATTCCAAAAATGAAGGGAAATATTCGAAAATCCATTGTGAGCTTTTTCCACAATACCTACTTGTCACCTCGAGTGTAAATGTTGAGTCCGAAAGCAGATACTCCGAGTAACAATTTGGTTTTCTTCTTGTTCAGAATGTTGAAGTAGGTAACCCCAAACATATCCAAGTTTTGGGCAATTTTAAGATATTCAATCATGCCATCCTCTGGCTGTGTTCCTGATAATTTTTTCCACATGCTTGCTATACTTTCTACCCAAATGGATGGATCAACATTGTACAGCTTGAAAAGTCTGGAAGGGATAATAATTCTTGGTTTTCATATTCAGGTCCATTCACGAAAAAAGTTGTTGATATATGGATATTTGGGAAAATTTCAAATGGAACACCCTATATATGACTACACAGATCATTTGATATTTATAGAACTACGTAGGTCAATCTAAAAACTTTCAGTATGAAATATACCTAGAATATTCCAGGAATATTGAGAATATGCCTAGAATACTAGTTCCTGAATATACCAGTAATATTCCATAAAGAATATTCTTGGAACATTCTATGAATATTCGGAATATTCCTGGAATATTCTTCACATAATATTCTACGAATATCTGTATAATTCCCTTACGCATTTTCATAGAATATTCCAATATGCCAAAATGAATATTCTAGGTATATTCTGGGAATATCCGGTGCTGTCTGGGTAATAAGGTCATTCTAAAAACTTTCAGGATTTGTCAGAATATGACCTTTTCTTTTCCACATCATCAGAAAAATGAAGAAAAATGCATACAGTATGATCAGGAATAAGCACTAAATTTCGCAATCCCAAAAAATTTTATATTTTATTTTATCGAATGAAATATTTTCTTTGAGTGTTTTATTTTGCTGGGATGTCTGGAACTGTGGAATTATGAGCCAAAAATGCTCTTGCACGCTAAGGTTGGACTCACGGGTGAAGAATTCATGGTCAGATTCAATTTTGTCCATCCGTCTAGTCGTAATCGAGATTACTTTCGAAAAAATAGAGTTTGAGACCTGAAAAAGTCCAAAACCAAATCCCTCAGTTAAGTTTGTGAATGAGCATGATTGTTTCAATGGCTTCGGAATCATCAATTTTTGAAATTTCATTCAAACCATATTTCATCAGAAACTACAGATCCGTATAGGTTGAAATCTGTGATCTTAAACCGATTTTTGTCTTCTTGTAATAATTCAGAATGTATCGTACATATTTCATAAAAGATCAAAGAATCATAATTATATAGAAATATTGCATCAAATATTTCGTCAATGGGAATAGAATTTCTATATAGGTAAGCAGAAATATTTTGTTAAACTTTCGAAATCCTTTCTGAAGAAGCTTTCATGTGAAAATAATGGAATATGCTACAGCAATATTGTAATAAGGGTAATGATACTTTGAATCATTTCGATTTGATGGAAAAATTAAAAAACAGAATTTTGTAAATGTAGAAACTTCTCGAAGTATACTATTTCGTTGGTATTAAGGCAAGTGTGAAATACTAAATATACTTAAAGATGAAACTATGGGGAAACAAAGAAGTACTGACTTACCTGTGTGGTAAAAATTTCTTGTTCGTCATGAGATACCTGTTGTATCTATTCTCATTCCAATCGCCAAACTCTACTTGTAAAGAGTAAGAAGCTAGCAATGCGGCAGTATCAGCAGGGCAGAATATGTCACCCTCTAATATGGCTTTCTTAACTTCCATATAAAACATTTGAACCGTGATATTTTCAATCAGTTCATTCTCTACGTCCTCCGGATAATACTTTATCCGAAAATTCAGATTTTTTGTGGCAGTAGGTAATTTTTTCAGTACCTGAAATTTTGATAGGTGACTTTTTCGCATATTCATTTCGACATCACTCTAAAGAATTGTGTTTACGGATGTTACAATACACAAAGATTTCTATTCAACCTGCTCATATTAACTGAACGCTCAAACCTACCCGTTCGGACATATCATTAAGGAACACCCTGTATAATACCTGCTTGACTCAACTCTGTTCGAAATTCCGTTCATTTTCGAGTAAACCAATGAGCATTCCTACATTCCGAGCATTTCCACAGGAAAAACTGGTGCAAATGAAATGGCAATAAACAATAAAATGAAACTATATGGAAGATTTAGGTCAGATACAAACCAAAATTTGAAATGATATGGAAATGAAAAAGTTGCTACTTGCGGACTTTCACCTTTTTTGAAGTGTCCAACCACACCAACTCTTTCGACTTGATTGATTTGTAGCACAGGCCAAAATACCATGATTCATTCAGGCCTAAGCTGTTACAAACCCTTGAATGTATATCACTAAAAAGTGATTTTGGCGGAGCATCCAAATTTGTCTCCGCCAAAATAGAATGGAGGACTACCTTCATCGATGATTTATCCCCAGAAAACTCTAAACTACTTCTATTGCCACTGATGTTTGTTACTGAGTGGTCGAAAGTGAGGTTGATTATTGATATTTCGATTTTTTTCTGAGAAAGGAATGATAAATTTAACGAGATAACTGCTACATGTTTTATAATGGCAAAAGATTTCTCCAAACCTTAATTGTGTTATCGGTTCTGATAACTTTTCTTCTATTCAATAGAATTGAATTGATATCGATCAATGGAAATGCAGATTAGATTGACGATAATGAATTCCGAAAAATCATACAGTACTTTATATAACCGAGATGCATGATGCATGACAGGTTTCCGAATCTATTCCAAAGATTCTCGTCAGTGATTTGTTTACTCTCGTAATGAGAGATTTGGACTATTGCAGATCTAATTCCGAAGTGAAGCGCTGCATTTGGTTGTTATCGTGGGTTGGGTTATGTGGCACTGATGACGGCATAACAAGACAGAAACCGGTCTGTCACTAGTCTCCTACGATGGCAGCACGATCCAGCACTTTACTTCGGAATTAGATCTCAACTAGTCCAATTGTCTCATTTATTATACAGGGTCTTTCACGAGGAACCTCACCCATATTTATACGGGAAACTACTGAACGTATTTTCATGAAATTCAGCACTTATAAGTATTTCACGATGCTGATGAAATCTAAAATATTTTCAAGGAATGAGCACCTCCGGTTTTTCCGGAAATGACGTCAACTTCCGTTTTTCAAATTAGAACACCATTTTTTTATTGCAGAAATAGATTCCTTCGAAAATTTCAAGTTATTTTGATGTAACATTTTTCAGTTTTGGTTGGAAAATTCTCTCTGAGCGGGAAAATTCGAAAAAAAAAATCGAAAATAGAGCTCCGCTGAAACAAGAATAACTTCGAGGTTTTTGGATGGAAAATTTTCATTTTTAGGATTTTTCAAGATGTAAGATTGATGTATCCACTTTAAAAATCGAAATCGCGATTCATGATACAGGGGGTGAAAAAATTGCTTTCAAAGTTAGGGATGACAAAATCGTGAAAAATCAATTTTTTCAAATTAGAACCCCATTTTTTTATGGCAGATATTGAATCTACGTTAAAAAATAATGTGAGTGTATGCATCACATCCTTGCCCTAAAGTGGATATTAACTCAGAAAATATCCATTTTAGGGCATCGTGAAATACTTACAAGTGCTGAATTTCATGAAAATACGTTCAGTAGTTTCCCGTATAAATATGGGTGAGGTTCCTCGTGAAAGACCCTGTATAGTCTCTAGGACGTAACTCTTTTGATTACTTTCGTATTGTTCTTATATGAACCAACTTGTCATTGCAAAGTAACAGCAAAGATTACTACTTTTGACATGAAATTCTATACCGAGGCCTAAGCTCCACGATGAAGTTCAACTATCCCTTAAAGAATAAGTGGAGCCTATATCCAAACCCTTTAAGGTTCTTATTTTGTTTCCAAGTACCCATAAAAGAAATTTTCATGAATATTCAGATATAAAATCATAACATCAAGAAGGAAAGAGTAGAAATTAAAATTGGACATACAGGAATAAATTTATTCGAATAATTGATCAAAAACGATATACAGATAATCACCACGAGGTGTCTTATTTGATACAAATTACTATCAATAAAATGGACGAATATACATACATCTTTCACAAACACGTTAATAAATATGGGATATGTTTTTTAGTTTCACTCTCACGAAGAAATTTTTGTATACCTTTATAGGAATGATTTATTTTCACAACAGTTTTTGGTCATTTTTCGTAAAATAATGGTCATGGACAGACAATAAAATTTTCATATCATTATCTAGGTATTAATGTCCAGCTGAAACTAACAAAAAAAGTTCTGAATACAAAACTTCAAATGAATCGAAAGAATAAATGCTTTGGTTTGATCATAAAAGTGTAAATTAGAAAATAAAAATGTAGCAAAACTGTAATACACTTTCTATTATATAAATTGAAATACGTTCATGGATGACAATGATGCAAAATCTATATTTTCATGAGATTTCAACAAGCGTATTTCCCCATATGAGTTTATCATTTCAATTTACAGATTAAGTATACTCTGTACGTATCTAGCCATCCTTAGTAGGTATTAATTTTCTATTTTTTTTTCACGATACATTCATTTGAAAATGCGAATAAACATATACATATATACTCAGTAGCCTTTGAAACATTTTCGATTATCTGAATTTTTGATCATGCTTTCCTATTTCCTACATAATATTAGGAACATTGAGCTGTCTGAATAAATCACAGTGGAAAATGGTCTTTGAATGAAGCTCAGTTTTTTATTGTCTTCGAATTAATTTCAAACTTCATTACCGAAGAAATTAGACCTACAAGTAAAAAAAAACATTTATTCATCAGACTTCGAATGTATTCTGAAGAATATAAAAATAGTATATCTTCTATTCGATTTCCTCTATTGATTATTGGTGTATACAGGAAAATTTTACTTCAAGTCCTACAAACCTTATTTGCTTACCTCCACAGGTTTTTTCATGTTTTTGGTCTATGTTCGAGCATATTTCAGAGTGACATTATTTGTTCTCAGATTCTGCATGGAAATATAATTCAACTATATAATACAAATGATATCATTGATTTCAATACAATTGAAAGAATTTCTTTTGTGGAAATATTGAATGAGTGCACTATGATCATTGGTATGGTAAAACTACGAGCTCACTAGTCACTAGTATACTCCATTCACTTTTATAATGTATCCCGGTTTGCCACGACATTCTGACACATTTCACCGTGTATATTTTGAAAATGTAAGGTTATACCTAGTAATTTTCCTGTCAGGTGAATGAGCAACGTTGTCCTTTCTACATAGAGGTCGCAGTAATTTCGTATTTTATCGAAATGTTTATTTTGGGAAAATAATGAATTTAAGAAAATATTATATGTGCATTCAATAATTCCAGAGATCTGGCGAATGTTAATACTGGAAATATTTCACGTATATAAACATGGTTGGAAGATTCAGTTATGCTTTTTTTTTGTTCAGAAATCAAGAATCGAGTGTTGAAATTTTACTGAAAAATAATGTACAGAATAGTACGTAACTTTGTGATAGTTCTTTCGAAAACAGAATAAATGTACTTGAATAACAGGACAGAAAAACTTATAAACGAACAGTTTTCAAAATTCTCAAGAATTAAGCCTACAGACGACATTTAAATATCTTTTTGCACAACTTGAAATACTCCAGTATGAAAATGTAGTATATGTAGTATGTAGTACTACGAAACCTGTGTCCTGTGTCACAACTCACAGTTGAACGTTAAAAGAACTAACTCCATTTACGAAGTTAAAGAAGAGGAAGTAGAAATAAGCATTGGCAACGTCTCTGAGAATAATTTGACATTTGACGAGTACCAACCTACGACAGTTTTAAGTAAAGAAACTTGATAAACCTAAATCATGGCTAACCGGGATACATTATGAAAGTGAATGGAGTATATGTCATAAAACATTGAAGGTTTCAAAGTTGCCCCCACTCCGTCAGTATGATATATCACCTCTGCAAGAAATCCCTGCTATTTTTCGTCGTTTTTGCGGTCTTTTTATCAAACTATGGAAAGGGCAAACATCAAAATAGTGCATACCAGGATGTAGAGCTATCAGTGTAGGTACTATACCTAGAAAAATGGTCCTATGAACCCTTAAATAATGAATATTCGCCACTAGTGTTTCGATAGTTATTGGGAGAGCTGTAAGAAGAGTTAGACCTCGAGTAAAGATCAGATATCAAAGTATTCAAAAAGCATAAGAAACTTGCATACTACGTCTATGTACAGTAATAACCAAAGTTGATGTAATTTCTAAATGAGGCAATAATCTTCTTTATTCAGAAAAAAAATTAACATTTCATCGAATACCATGCCACCTTTCAAAACATTCAACATTGAAGTCAAATTAGCCTTCCTTCGATTGCTTGGTACTTCAGTAACTCGCATTATTGCCTCTCATCGATATACTCATCCTCCTGTCATTCTTGTTCGTGTAGAACTCCCCAGAACTGCTTGAAGAACTGTTGGAATGATTTGGCGGATGCATCCATTTCCAAGGTTTGCATTTGCTCTGGTGAAGATGACCATCTGTTGAAGCTCTTTCTCTGAATGGGGCAGTTTCAGAGGGACTTGCTTCTTCCATGCTTTCTCCTCTAGATTCATCAGCTTCATCTAACTCTCCTTCTGTATACCTTCTGCCTAAGATTCCAGATCTGCAGAAGTTTGGGAGGATGCTACTTGGGGATACTGTGTGAGAAAAGTACCGCTGTGTATCCGGCGACATGGGATCTTTTTCGCTTGCTGCTCTTCGAAGTTTGCTGGGGTTCTTGTTGTGGACTCTCCAGAAACGGCAGACATCTGTGAATACGGACCACACCTGAAATCAAAGAAGGAAGATGAACTGTGGATGGGATCTTATGAAAAAGCTCTTTCGTCAAAGAGATATTTATTTTGCATGTGGCGTGTGCGCATCTATAATTGTGATTTCTTTTCGGTCTTTGACCAATAACATTGAAGTGATGATGCAGTATATTGAATAGAGAGAAAGAAGATAATGTTAGGTTTTTCGCCCTCCCAATCTGAAAGACAATTTTTCTTCAAATATCAAAACGAAAATCGAACAATCCAGAACGTTAGCGGAAACAAAATTCACAACATGGCTAGATGAATTACTAAGTTTTTGATTCAACGGGAATCCAGAATGGTTGCCATGAATATCAAATATTAGTTTATTCATTTGTATCAGCAGTTTTCACAATGAAAAACGAGTTTCACGAAGAACAATTTGATTTGCTTGGTTTCTATTGCAGATGTATAAAACGCATCGTAAAAAACCCATTAGAAAGTCTTTTTTCTTTTATTCAATACTAGTGACCCGCTTCGCACGGAAGCAATTGAACAACGGTAGTGCCGGCCCGCACCGCCAAGTCCCTGCATTTTGAATCTGTAATATTCATTTAAATTACATGCTGTAAAGGGCCATATTAATGTATATTGAATGGACAATTGGATAAGGATTGATGCTGTATTGCTTAAAATAACTTCCTAAATAAGCCATTTTTTCCCGTAAAATGTGAAGGATAAAAAATGGTTATTGTGGGTTATCCTTGAGAGATAGACATATACCATCGTGGACTTTTTTGTTGACCTTTTTTAGGAGTACAATACCGAGTACATTATTTCGATTTATCTTGTGGGGTTCAGTCAGCGTTTGCAATGTAAGCGCAAAAAAATGTGTTTATTTACGACATCACAATTATAGAAACCTGTAAATTCAAAGGTGTTTCTCTACAATATTATGCATGTATCATACATATAAACCTTCCTCTTGAATCACTTTATCTATTAAAAAAAAGCGTTTCAAAATCCGTTGCGTATTTTTGAAGATTTAAGCATACATAGGGACAGACAGCGAAAGCGACTTTGCTTTATACCATGAAAAATTTTAACAATTTCGGCCGAAATTTTTTTTCACTGAAGATATGTAAAAAAAAAGTTGAGTTCAAATTTTGACAAAATTTTTTCACGGAAAATCTAAGAAAACCGAGTACGTTGAAATAGTGCTTTTCAAATTGGCAACCGAGAAAAAAAAATTCAAACTTTGCAGGCTTTCCGCCATTTAGAAATTTTTTTTCAGAATTCTACACCACAATTGAATTGAGCCCTAAAAAATACTAAGATGTGACCAGTAACCGTTATTTCAAATGTCACGCATAACTCACCACAGTTATCAGAATATTGCTCAAAGTTGACATCCTGTATCTCGGTTATGCGTTGAAAACGGGGTATATGTCATAAGGCAAAAATGACTACCTCGGTGTCATCTACACGGCTATATATATGTTTGTCCAGTTTATGGTGAAACACCCTGTATATGAGTGTTGAATTGTTATTATTTTTCTTCACTTTTTTTTAATTATAATTTGATAAGCAAGTGAATATAATATACGAGAAATTAGGGATGAGCGATATTTCATTCACTGTGATTTAATCACTGGTATTTCAAAGTCACAGGTAGTCACTGTTCCGTACCAGTAATGAAGAGCGTGATTTGATCACAGTAACTGGCATCAAAGCAACAATGACGTGATATCTGTTTGGACGGTGAATTTCGGTATTCACTTCACTCCAAATATGAACTAATCTCTGTTAGGTACTATTGGATATTTCACTGCGATCGTGCGATCCATATTACATCAACCAAAACCATAAGGATCATTTTCCTATATTACCGTAAGAATAACATGGGTGATACGGGAATTCGTGCCTTATTACATGGACCAAAACTATAAAAATAGTTATTTACGACATCACATTAGAAACCTGTAAATTAATCAGTGTTTCACTTCATCTATTAAAAAAAAGCGTTTCAAAATCCGTTGCGTAGTTTTGAAGATTTAAGCATACATAGAGACATAGGGACATAAGGACATAGGGACAGACAGCGAAATCGACTTTGCTTTATACTATTTAAAGATTAAAGAAGATACTAAACACTGATAAATTACATGATGTTCGTTCAGTACATCAGTTCAGGCAAAAAATATAGTTGTAGATTAATTATTTTCAGGAAAGGGAGAATCTGATTCAATCTCCCCATAAGCATGTAAAGAGAGTTCATTGAAGTTTACCTCAATTTATATTCACCAAATTTACATTGCCTGACTAGGATATTATAAAGCAAGTTTACGTTCTCCCTATTTCAGTTAACTCGGTCAAATGAATCATTCGAAGTATTGTCCATGATTAGCCACAACTTTTCCTCATCTTTCTGATAAAGCTCCCAACTAATTATTAAAATTTTGTTTCTTACTGGGCCAAACACTCACCGACGTTGAAAATTAATTAACACTTATAACTTTTAATTCAAAATGAAATATGCCAGAACCGACCGAACCCATTTATCAATTTTTATTTTGTTACGGAAGATGAACGCTTTTTGCCTTCACTCTCAGGTCCCCCGTTATCATAAACATCTGGTCTGGTTGGGTGCGAATGTTGCGATTTTATTGGTATGGTCTGATCTGAAGAGAAATTGTTATTTTCAATAACTCCCTTGTTTGAACTTTCTAGTTTAGGACCCCCTCTCCGATTTTCATAATATTTTGTCTCGTGCGAAATTATGAATATTTTTCCTGAAACATCTAATAGACCATAGCGGTGATTAATCGCTCTGTATATTGACGTACGTCACTCCACCTATTCTGTTTTATATACCTACTGATATTTTTCACGTCTATCTCTTGTTTCTTTAATTAGTAAGTAATATAGAAAATTTGCTTGGAACTCAAATCTAAGGGATTATCCAACAGAATAATTCGTTATAAAAAGTTCAAATCACCTTTAAATCAATTAGAATACCTCATAAATATTGATAGTAAAACGTCTGCAGTGCAAATCTAATTATTTCAGCTCAAGAGGTAATTATTCTTTACCCTCTCACCTAAACGATATTGGTGCTGAAAAAATAATAAACGGTTCGGGAGATATGAACAGTAATTCGCATATGTTGGGAAACAAGAAAGGTCGACATCCAGGTACCAAATAGCTTCAAACAGTTTGGTGTTTCGTAATGAGATAATTTTCTACTTTACAACCACCTGTTTCGTCAAAGTCAATAATATTTCAAGTTACTGCTAAAAGATGCCCTATTTCAGTGTTTGAAGAACTTTGTGATTTGTGAAAGGTTTATCATTCCCTTAAGGAAATGGCTCCAGAACCATTTCCACATTTTAACCTAACAACCACTCTTTGTATTATTTATCCCATATTGTATGAACAGTGAACACGCCTACTTTTATCAGTTATCTCGGAAATATCCCACAGAATATTTTCCTTAAACAGGAATCGTTCGAGAATCCGTAACGAGCATTGTTACCCTCGAAAATATCGACAAAAATACATGAATAGACCATATTCGATATTTCATTTCGCTCCATTTGAATTCCACTCGAAAAATATGATATTTTCTTCGGTAAACCTCATGAATTCATTCATATAATACTCGTTTGCCGTTTGACAATGGCTGAATCCGTAGAGCAAATTCCCGTACGATTTCACAATCAACGTATTCACTCGGTATGAAAATAAGATTGATTGGTTTTATTCGGAGTCTACAATTCGTTGTCAGGGACGCTTGAGTTCAGGATTTTAATGATTCCAGGACATCGAGAGAAGAAGAGTCTTCGATATTTCAGTTTCCTTTTGTGTGTAACGAGGAGTGTTTTATATGGAATTAATTATTGGATACAGTTAGTTCCGCAGAGTGTAACAGCCAAATGGAATAAATTCGATAACGAATAGATGAGGGGGTGTTAGGAAAAACGCTCTGACACGTCGATTTGTAATTTTAAATGCGCATATTTTTCAAGAAAATAAAATTATATAGGGTGTTCCATGCGACCGTGGCCAATACCAACTTTCTTATTTCAAATGCAACCCCCTGTATATTATTTATTTTTTGGATTCTTCAGAAAATTCTAGACATAATTCATGTACAATGTCCTATACCTATCTTCAACTTTTTCGGAAATATTAAGTGTTTTCAGATTTTTTACAAAAATTAACATTTTAAATGAAAATTATTTTATTTCACAAATTCGATACATTACACTCAATACTTATTTCCCATTTACCTCTTGATATGAAGAAAGTAAGCAAAAACCATTCCTGAGAAGAAATTAAAAAAAAAACAAAAACAGATTTGTTTATTCTCATAGCCTCAGTCCTCAGTAACACGTTGTCTGTTTGCATGACAATAAGTGATCAGTGTAAGTGCTATTGTCTTTTGAATTTCGATAACTGTACGTAATAATATTAGAAAAATGGTTCATTTAACAGAAATGCACAGAATAACCATTCTTCAAATGATTGATGGAGATTACACACGGACACAAATGGAAGAATCTCGCTTATTTCACGAAAAATTTCCAAATTTGCCGCCTATATCCCAAGGAACAATTAGCAAAATAAAAAAGCAGTTTCGAGAGCTTGGTCATGTAAGACAAATAAAAAAAATTGCTGCCAATGCAGTAAGTGATGATACGAAATTGGATATTATGCTTGAGTTTCAAGAAAGCCCACATAATTCTGTTCGAAAAGTAGCCCCGCTGTTCACCGTCAGCCACACGTCAATATTTCGAATATTAAAGGAAAGTAAGATGCATCCCTATAGAATGATGGCAACTAAGGAGCTCATAGAAGACGATTTCGATAGGAGAACGCATTTTTGTGAGCAAATGATGGCAATGTTAGATAACAATGTGATCCAATCAGAAAATGTTTCGTTTTCTGATGAGAGTACATTTACACAACACGGTCATGTTAATCGTCAAAATTGCCGCTATTGGTCTGATGAGAATCCTCACTGGATGAGAGAAGAACATACGCAATATCCTGAAAATGTTAATGTTTGGCAGGAATTGTTGGAATCATATCGTAGGTCCCTTTTTCATTGACGGCAACTTGAATGGAGAAAAATATTTAGAAATACTCCAAAATAATGTCGTACCAATTTTTTTAAACTTATATCCTGATCCAGCAAATCCACAAGTTCCTGCCAATATAATATGGTTTCAGCAAGATGGAGCACCGCCCCATTACCAAATCAGTGTCCGGCGGTACTTGAACCAAATTTTTTCAAATCGGTGGATAGGGAGGCGCGGATCGCTAGAATGGCCAGCACGATCTCCTGATCTGACACCATTAGACTTCTTTTTGTGGGGATATGTCAAAAGTATTGTATACGAAACGAAACCCTTAAACTTGGACGACCTAAAAAACCCAATCACGCTTGCGATTAGATCAGTCACGCCTGAAATGTTGAGTAACGTTGGAAGACAATTCTACACCAGATCAGCATGTTGCCAAGACGTTCGCGACGAGCATTTTGAACATTTCCTACATTGACATTAATGTTTTTTTTTTGTTTTTTTTTTTCAATAATTAAGAAATAATCAGTATTACTTATTAGGTTTTAAGTGTAATGTACCGAATTTGTGAAATAAAATTATTTTTATTTAAAACGTTGATTTTTGCAATAAATCTGAAAACACTTAATACTTCCGAAATAGTTAAAGATGGGTATAGGACATTGTTCATAACTTGTGTCTAGAATTCTCTGAAGAATCCAAAAAATAAATAATATACAGGGGGTTGCATTTGAAATAAGAAAGTTGGTATTGGCAACGGTCACATGGAACACCCTATATAATATTATTTTCTTGAAAAATATGTGCATTTAAAATTACAAATCGACGTGTCCGAGCGTTTTTCCCAATACGTCCTCATTTATTCGTTATCGAATTTATTCCATTTGGCTGTTACACTCTGTATATTATAAGAATGTGAACAAAATATACATCAAATTCTTTCGGAATTATCCTTCATACATTGAATATAATGTCAAAACTAGACTCAGGTATATTATTATTATTATTATTACAATAGATTTCGAATTGAGAACATGGGTTCTATAAAATTCGACATATAAGCATAACATATTACAAGGCATCCAAGCAACTGTGCATAAAAGAAATACAATAGTATATTCTAACATATCTAACATATTCTAACAAATCATCATTGTTTTTTTTTCGTGAAAGATGCTGGAAATCATAGTCTCACCTGATCTATACTCTCCCTGACGGAAATCTCATGAAAACACACACATCCAATTTCCTTACTCCTTTTCTGTCCCTCCTCCACAGAGACCATTCTGTCTTCCACCTGATCCACTTTATTGCCTACGAGTACCACAGGTACGTCTACAGCAGTGTCCTTGGTGACAGTCCCCAGCCTCCTTCGCTTTTTGTTGTAGTTGATGAGGAACTTGAGCCGATAACATTCGTCAAAGGAGCATTTGTCTGTCACTGAATACATCAGGATGAAGGCTTCTGCCCATTTTATGTTGGCTTCTAGGGAAAGACACTCGTTCTCCTGTGAGATAAGAAAAACTTAATGTACTTTTTATTTGTTATACCTACTATTTCCCCTTCGAGTCGTATCGTATCGGGTGTTTTTTTTAGAGTGATAGAACCTTAAATTGAAATAAATAGTACATTGTTTACCGGGTAGGAAAAGCCTTACATTCCTGGACGATTGTGAAGATTGCGTAAGTCGAGGCGTGAGCCGAGACTTAGCAACACAGAGTCCAGGAATGTGGCTTTTCCGACGAGGTAAACATACTATTTTTCCGCAAATCGTTTGAAATTCGTCAGATTTCAATTGATTTTGAAAAAAATCGCGAATTATTCCATTCATAAATAAATGGAGCTTTGAAATTCGGAATGGAATTGGTTGAGTTACTATGGACACGTATTAATGCTAAATTGTCAAACTTGACGAATATTAATTTAATTGCTGGTCTTTTCGAAGACAAAACAGTTAGTCTAAGATCCGGTATAAGAAATATATACCTTCATCTGTTATTTATTAGTCATAAGAAATAAATGATAGATTTACATTTACATCGACACATTGCACATAGGTGGCCTAATTAAATCTGGTGCGAATAATGTTAAATTGTTAAATCTTCAACAAAAATTTTTCAATAAATTTCCCTCATCTGTTATTTGAAAAAATCGTCAACCAGAGAATGGACCCTAAAGAATTGAAAAAGTAATGGTTGCCTGCTTTTTTCCGGGTACAACTGTAGGGTTGCCAGGTTTGAAGAGGTGACTCGCAGTAGTGAAATTACCCTCATCTGTTATTTGATCGTATCTGATGTCAAATGAAAGCTTATTTTATTCTCAATCTGACTGTGTAGGGTTGACTTACTTTAAAGTTGATTCAGTCTAGGGTTGCCTCAATTTAAGATGTAGATTTTAGACAGGGGCGGTGACAGATATGAGTTGTGACAGACAATGATGAAGGGAATTCCTATGGCAATAATAGAATCCTTCGAACACATAGAAACACTTTTTCATTATTGAATTCACGTAAAAGCTTTCTATGTCGTTTGTTCTTTGTCGTCTGTTAAAGTTATGCATATCATGTATTTGACAAAAATGAAGTAAAATGAATGTTGATTACAATGATGAAAAAAAAATTATATGCATTGCATTTGAAAAAATGAAGAAAAGTCGATTTGAAATTCGTCATGTTCATAGTCTCTTTATGGACACTCCATATGCTGGAGATGCTTTATTATAGCTGGCTAGGATACTTTGCTGGCCCGGATCTAGGGTGGGGCAAGCGGGGCGCTTGCCCTGGGCGCCAGCTTAAGGGGGCGCTAAAAACAACCAGAGGTTAAATTTTTTTTATCTTTGATTTTCTCGGAAAAAAATATTATTATTAAATATGACCCTACTCTGAAGTGCCATCTTGACCACTCAAAAAAAAGACAAACATCCTATCTTCCCAAAAATATTAAATTATCGATTTAATGGCCACCAATGTTCGTAATAGCATTATTAATGAGATCAAGGAGGCCAACTATTTCACTATTATGTTCGACTGTACCCCAGATGTATCTCTCACAGAACAAATGAACCAGGTTAAATTTAAAGAGAACGTAGTCTGGATATGAGATAAAAGCAAAGAATAATAATACTAAAAATAAAGGAAAGTTTTATTGACTTCTTAGAAGTTGACAAGCTGGCATATATATAAAGGAGTCCAATCCAGAATTCTCACTCTCTGAATCTTGTGGGTGTCCATTCGTCTTTATCATGTTCAGAAGCAGTAAATTTATTTGGTGTTGTACAAAAACTGTATTGTTTTTTTGTTAGTTCAACCACACGATGGACAAATATGAAAAAGTGGACGAAAACAAATTTTAAAGGAAGTAGCCAAACTAGATGGACTAAACATCAAGCTGTTAATGCCTTGCTCAATAATTTACCGGGAGTTGTGAAGGCCGATGGAAGAAATCAAAGAATCCTCACTAGTCGCAGAATACAAGTATGAAGCTGGTCATTTGCTTCATGCTGTGATGGATTTTAGATTCATACTGAACCTAACTATTTTGGATAATATTCTGCGAGAGATCAATATGGTCAACGTGGAAATTCAGAAAGGAGATATGGTATTTATTTCCCGTTCATTATCGTTCATGCAAGGTCTTATGAAGATCTTGCAAGGAATGACAGAAAAACTTATTGAAAACTGGATCTCAGAAGCTACACTTTTTTCAGAAGAATTGGATGTGAAGCCAATTCTTAGAAATAAACGTGTTTCCAAGAAGAAAAAGCAGGTTGACGAAATGTGCGATGATGCGTCAAGAAGGGATCTAGTTGGTTTATTCTCCGAGGAAATTAAGGTTGTTTTCGACAAATTATTGTCAGAAATCAAAAAAAGATTAGAAAGCGCAGAGAGTCTGCATACGAATTTCTCATTCCTTAATGGCCATGCCCTTTTAAACATGCAAAAAGAGGATCTGCAGAAAGTGAAACCCTTTTAGCGCAAAAATATTGAAGAGACTTGAATGCAGTTGATTTTTGTTAGGAACTAGCGGTTTTCACAATGTTGGTTCCTGAAATAAGTGAAAGATCGACTTCATTAGACCTGCTACAAATTCTTCACAGGCAAGATCTGAAAGATGCTTTCCCTATAATGTCAATATAGCTGACATTATATAGAATATATGCACATTGCCTACCACGTCTGCAAGATGTGAAAGCAGTTTCAGCAAATTGAAAATAATAAAAAATTATTTGCGTTCCTTATGAGTCAGAAAAGTCTCTATGGCCTCTCGATCTTAGCTATAGAATACAAAACTGCTTCCGAAACAGATTTCGAGGAGCTGATAGATGCGTTCGCGGAAAGAAAATCACGCCGCGTGATGCAATGTGAAGAAAAGGTCCAATTTTTTTCCTTGTGATATTTTCCTTATTATTAGTTTTTATTTTCATTATTCATTTGTATTATTTATTTTTGTTTTTTCTATGAATTCATATATGTACATATTAAACAAATGGGGTCAGAAAAAATCGTATAGATCCGAGCCTGATACTTTAAAGTCTTGTCTTTCGATCCATATAAAGCTGTTATTGGTATGTGCAAGGGTCGTGAAATATAATTGAATAACACAGCCTCTACAAGTATCATTTTTTTTGTCAAAATGACCAATATTTCGAAAACTGTCGAACAAAAATATGTGAAAAGTATACGAAAGCATGCAGGAAGTTTCAGAGAAAAGAAAAAGACTATTGAATATAGGGTGTCCCATTTGAAAAAACAAAGTCACCCCCTATTCCTCTTTTGTGGGACACCCGATATATTCGAAAATATTTTTAGGTTGTGCTCTTCTTGGAGTACATCAAGTCTGCATCAAAAAATTTTGCCAAACTCAGACCGTTACGTGTATATCGTCCGCTGCGGCACTAGTGGGACACGGGACACCCTGTATATAATCAATCTGGAGATGAAGTGACATATGTAATGCAAGAGGACAAAGTTCAAATGGAAATTTCCCTGATGCACAACCTTTTTATTTCGTTATCGCCTCATTGAAAGTTCGGAAAAGTTTTCCAGGTGGAATTTAGCGTTCATTCAATAAATAATTCGTCACGTATTTCATAGTTGAAAAAGTTATCAACCCCGCAAATTTCTAAGGAAGTTACACGTCCTGAATATCCTTTGTAGCGAAGTTTTCGGTATCGAGAATGAAGAGAAAATTAATATAACTTTCCATTGGGGACCAATCGAGTATCGATTTCGGAAGTGTCAGAAATTCAGAATGGTGGTTCGAACCTTTCATATTGATTTAAAAGGCGATATTCATCCCCATGCAGGTACTGCCGTCAGAAAAATAAAATTTCACTCGTCTATCTGGATAATCTTAGCTTTTAGGGATGAGCTTAACCTTAGGGGAGGAATTAACTTTTTTCAAATAAATAAAAAGACAATCTTAAATCAATTTATAAATAATTTATTTACAAATGAGTTAATCTACAATCCAGGTGACCAGTTACATTTCTGTGATGTAAATAATGTAATCTGTTTGCGTATCAGGTTTCTATAACTGCTATGTATCTCACATTACAATTGTGTCATATATGTGGTGTATATGTTACGGGTAAAGTTAGATTGACGAGTAGACCTAGGTTTACCTGGGTAAACTGCGCAATACTCAAGAAACATGGGTAAAGTACGAAATATAACCGACATTGTACCTATTTCGGACTTTACGTGTTTTATACGGTTTTGTTTGGTTGAAGTTGGGTGTACGAATTATCATCAAACCTTATCTGAATCCAAATTCCCTCCATGTTCCGTTGGAGATACAAAGGGAGAGTTCCAGATGTTGATCGAGGGAGGGGCGATTTCAGAAACATTCTCTTGACAGTTATCGAAAAAACTGACTGCAAGAACTATCGAGTAAATGTTTCACGGGAATTAATTTTATGGCGTGTAGTGAGAAATTGATAAATCTGGAAAGTTTTTCATCGGAAAAAAAAGTTTACGACAACTTGCAAATGAACAGTCACTTTCAGGAAGTCGTGGTTATAAACGTTGTAACCGTAAAGCAAAATGCGCCACTAACAAGTGTAAGTGTAGAGCTAGTGGAATTTTTTGTAAATCTAAATGTCACAGCAGCTTATCTTGCTCGGACAAATTAATTATAGTATTCTTTACTTTGATAGAACACAACTGATATTCGTAGATTGACTACATTTCTGACCTTGTTCTTTTTGTTACACCCTTACTATATATACTGAGTTTAACCTGAAGTGGTAAAAAATATGGCCAACTGATTGCCAAATCGAGAAAAACAAGCCAGTTTCATTGAGATTTCGAAATGATATAACTCATTGTACTTCCGGCATTTGAAACAAAATTAATTCCTTCACAATGAGTGAAAAGCATTTTTTCCCAATCTGAAATTTGTATATATTCAAGAAAAATAAATTATGTATCTGTATTGGTGTAATCCTTGTTTTGTTGATAACTGAAAGGAACAATGTTCCTTGTTTGAGTATGACAAATGTGTAATAGACGGAAATATTTTTGCCATCATAAAACAGATATATTGAAAATTGGGACTTGAACGTTTTCTTTCCTGTAATATTTAACCGGTATTTTCAACACCCTTTATTAAACCCTGAATAGAAAGAAGAGCGTAATAATTTGATTGATCGGTATAGACTTCTGAAATTTGATATCCCTGTGCCAGAAAATTATTGAATCGTTTATCAAGCCCACACAAGAGGTCTGGCGAGACTTTAAAGATTGAAATTATTGATCTTCGTTTTAAGTTTCTTATGGGGTCTAAACGATAACAGATAAAATCGTTCTACGAACTCGGTTGCAGTATATGCGTACGACGGCAGAAAAATTCGAGGCTGGGACTGTGGATTTTGCAACGCAGCATTTCCCAAACCGTTGCATGGGAAACTGCATTATCTCAAGAAGGCCCTACCTACGAGAGGTAGGAAGCAGAAAAAAATCTTCGATTTGATTGGTTTGTAAAGACGAAGATGGAAGAAGTTTTGATTTGATTGGTTTTGAAACATCGACGAAGGAAAACCTTTAATTTGATTGGTTTTTAGAGGAAACGAAGAGGGGAAATCTTCAATTTGCTCGGGAGACGAAAAAGGCAGTGACTGGTGGAACCTTAAACGGGAAGGTTGCCAGTGCTCGCGAATATGGTTCGGAAACATAGGGTAGTACGGTTTCAGGGTAGGTGCTTCAGTAATTAGAAGTACCTACGGTCTCAAAGTGGAGACGAAAAAAAATTAAGGTTGATTCGGAAGTTGAGGAGTAACTGCAGGAGTCTTAAACGGGAAGATTCTCAGTTGACTCGTTTGATATGCTTTTGGTATGGTTTTAAGGGAGGTTTAAGAATTAATTTAGTTTCGGAGTTATTCGGAAGACGGTGCTAGGGTAACTCATAGGTTTTGGTTTTAAATTTTTGAAAGGTCAGTCTCAAACGGAGACAGAAGAGTGTTAAGTCGAAATTATAAGATCTCTGAAATTACTTGGAATTATTTAGATTGCGTCTCGTCGGTAAAACGGGAGTGAGATTAATCTGCGAAAGCGAGTGGGTGACGTGTTTTTGTGTTTCCGTTATGTTTCAGGAAAGATTCATCATCCTTAGGATTTTTGGTACAGGAAAAAGGTCAGATACTTTTGTTTATGCTTAGCTTATTTTGAGTATTGGTAGGAAGCTGCATGCAAGCCCAGATATCTTTTATAGTCCAGAGTCCCGAAATCTACCACAAGTCGTATTTTCTTTTAAAGTATATTATTTTTGTGATTACCCTGGAGTATTTGAAAGTTTATGTGGAAATTATTTTTGAGATTTCCCTTGAATATTTGAAAGTTTATGTGGAAATCATTTTTGAGATTTCCCTTGTGTATTTGAAAGTTTAAGTGGAATTATTTTTGAGATCTCTCTTGAGTATTTGAAAGTTTAAGTGAATTGTTTTTTTTGAGATCTCTCTTGAGTACTAGAAAGTTTGAATTGTATCATTTTGAGATCATCCCTTGTTTATGATTTTTGGGGTTTTGACAAACCCTTTAATTTTTGATAACTCGATTTTACTTTTATAATTGGACTTTACACTGATGCTTGATTTGATTTCAATGATTAGATTTTTTTTGTGATTTAAAGTTGATGTAATAATTTGACTTGGTATGATTAATTTTATTTGATTTGAGAAATTATTCGAATATTTTGATAATTTAGTTCGTTGAAATATAAGTAACGAGTGTAAAATTGTTTATTTTGCTTTGGTCCTAATATACGTCTTAAATTTAAATTCAAAAGTTTTCATTTACCATCCCCCTCTCTGGAGAATTATTAGACACTAAGTCCCGACCCTAGTGCGTTGGGCCGATCCCACACTTTCTCCCTTTTCGGAGAAAGATCTTCAAAATTTAAAACATCATTCTTTTTTTTTCTTTAAGTAATAACACCCCTGATTGGTAGAAAGCCGCTCTTCCGTCCAATCACAAAAGGGGTGCTTTTTACAAATGAGCATCTCTGTTACATATCAGCTCTGTAATTGTGCTCTTCTTGTGACATGTCTGTGACAAAACAAGGAACGTTTGTTACATTTCTATGACATAATGGATCCGTAACATGGTCTCCTAGAATTTTTGCTCACTACATATTGTTCATCTGATGTACTTCTTGAGTTTATCAAAACAGTATCAACTACGCCAACTAGTTCAATATCTGCTGTATTTCATCGATAGCACTTCTGATTCTGTTGGCGTGTTTGACTGAATTGTTTCTGAAGCTTGGACAATTGACAACAACAGATCCAATACCGGAGAACTTGATTTCGTTGAATATTAAAATATCGCCCCACTTCCCGGAAAAAATTGCCCTTTAATCTCCGACTCAGAACTTCATTAACTGATGCTGTCGTGGACCAGACTTCGCTTGATGCCTGATTACATACCTCAGACCCGATGATCTAACCGTGAAAAAATTCTGGCGGAGCTGAGAAGTTTCAACGATGGAAGATCGGTATATTAATTATGATATGCAAATCCTGCCCCGCAAATTTATCTCAGATTGTCTGGAAATATTTCAGGGAAGTTTTCGACTTGCTCAAAGCAAGAGATTATTCGATTTAACTATTCGTTAATTTAGTTCGCCAATTGCCTAAGTTTCTTCAGAGCAATCGAGTTCTCTTAAGTGGTAGGTAATACTTTCCACACCGAAGTTAAATTATATTATTATAATTCCTGTCAGAGGATTATATTCGATTAGGAAAGCAAATCTTTTATGCAACTCTTTGTCCAGAAGTGTAAAATGGGGAAATACATTTAGGAATTTATCATTACGTGATTTTATTGAGATCTATAAGAGCTCGCAAGAAAATGACCCATATTCCCAGGAAGTGCTCCTCGTTTGTTCTTGGGGAGTTCAAAATGATAAAACCAAATTTTGAAGATTTCTTCTGAATTCTGAATAAAAATAATACCAACAAATTAAGGACGAAAATAATCTGAATTTTCAAACATTGAAATGATATTCAGAACTATAAAGCTGAGTTTTCTTCTTCTTTTCAAAGAAACTTTCAGATGCCTGAATTCTACAGTGCGCGTCAAAATTATGGAACAAAATCATTTTCTCAGAAGAAAAATATTTGGCAACAAAATCATGAAAAATGTCAATTTTTGTTTCACTTATACCAAATTTTTATGCATTTTTTAAGGATTTTTGTTGCATCCTGTGCCATCCCCAGCAACCCTCTAAATTTTTTGAATAGGGAAAGTGGGTCATCTGGTACTTTTTTGGCAAGGGTTTGTATCTTCTTTACAGGCGTGCAGAAATTGTCAAGAAAAATTTTTTTTTCTTCTTCTTTTTTTTTAATTAGTTCAAAGAGGTTTTCAGTATGTGCACTTTGTCATGGCTCATTTACTTTGAGACGATGGTTCCTGATGAAATTTGTCACCGAATGAAAGTCGACCATTACAGTTTTGTTCATGCACAACTTTCAACCCCTACGAACCCTTTAGTGGAGAAAAAATGGAGTGACATTGGAAATTTATTTCGGCATTGAAGTACATTTTCACGTGAGGGGGTTGAAAGGTGTTGAAAGTTGTGCATGAAAATTCCGGTTAGAGATTTCTTGAGTAATTATCTTCACAAGCATCTCTAGGGGGGGGGGCTCTGTTAAAAATGCGCATTCCAGACCAACACATATGGAGAAACTTTCATACACTTACCCATATGGCAACCTTTTCATCTTTTCTACATGACAGGTCATTTCCTGAGCACAAAAATATTTGTTACACTGGAGTATCTATGGAGTTCCCGCGGCCCACCCTGTATATTAATATGCCTAACCATTCCGCAAGTAATCTGAGCTTATTAAGGGCCGCTTTTATAAAAGAATTTCAATCCTCGGTTGAGCCCAAATCCGCCGTCGAATGTCGATTTCCGTATTATAAACATCCAACCTCGGGTTCAACCCTGGATTGACTCAACCGGTGAATATAGCTCCGTTTGAGATTTGAACCGAGGATCGAAACGTTTGACGTTTCTAGATGGCCAACAACTAACCTCACTTTATGTTAAAAACAAAACAAAACATTTTGTTTTGGCACAATGAAGTTGCTTGGAATGAAAATATTATATGATACCTATATTGATAGAATGCCTGATATTAATCACAGTCTTCTGTAGGTTTGCTATGTATTAATAATTCATCTTTGGTGTTTGGAAAAATATTCCTAAATTGAAACTGAATTTTTGTGCCTTATCTTCGAGGGATAAAACTGCCAGGTTCCTGTGTGAATATAATATCGAAAATGACTCTAGTTATGATAATAATTCAAGGCATTCAAAAGATAGTAACGATAGTGAATAAGAAAGATACCTACCAATCGAATGATTACACATTTCCTTTCGACCTCTTCGAAGATGGCATGAAGAAGAGATTTTGGTCAAATAAAAAAAACTCTTTTATCAGGTGGATGAAATTACTCTGAATAAGCTGAATTTTTTCAGAGTTGTTAACATTTTCGAAGATTTTTGTGGTATACATAAATCAACATCAGAAAAAAGTCAGAAAGATGTGAAATGTCTAGAACTTTGGTATTCTAGTGCTTATTTCATCATTCTATCAAAACGCCAAGCAATCAACAGGAATAGCAACGAACAAGGCAAAGGTTGTATTGACTGACCAAATTTCGGTGTATTAGAACCATGTTGCTGGAGCGCACTCACATTCTTGAAGGATTTCTTGATTATTATTACATAGTACAGGTGCATTGCTTATTTTTTCATGGGTTGTGAAAATGCTGAATGCTACAGATGTGAAAAGGTTTACTTTTCTTCAAATTTCCAAGTTGCTAAGCTTATAAATTTGGTTATTCTCATCATAGAAAATTTTTAATATACTCTAAAGAAATGATTGATGACACCGATCCCATCTCGCAGATCAATGGATGGTCAATTATTCAATGAAGCTCACATATGAATTATGAATTCAATTTAAAGACTCTCTGGCGTGTGAAAGAACATTTCCCATTCTTTTATTCAGGATCTGATTACATTTGAAAACAACTATTATTTTTGTGACTTGCGGAGTCCTGCATAATATTGCTAGACTGTTTCAATTCATGACTCTCAACCTGAATAAAGCGAAAGTAATAATAAATGCTATCCTTAAAATTAATGTTTATTTCATGTACTCAATCAAACAAGATCAAGAATGATTTGTTCCTATCCTAAATATAACTACATCGTTGTACGACTGAATGTTAATGCAATTTCATTGGATGTTTTGTATTGTCCTAGCTTTTATTTGGTTACTTGGCATAAGAGTTTTAGATAAGACTTTTCAGAATATCAAAATAGTACAAACTTAGATCATTCGAGTCAAATAAGTTGACAAAAGTGATAAAGACTAGAGCGTATTTGGCAATAGCTTCGAGTGGAAAAAATTCATACGAAGTCTGTCCCCATTTCATAAATTACAATTTTTTTTATTACATAATTTGTTTTGATGTAGGAAATCAGATTTCTCTAAATTATCTGCCGTGACCGTCACAAAACACGGGAATATTCGAATTAGCTTCTTGTTTTGTCTTTATTAGACTACGATTATTGAATTTATCCAAACATGGTACAAAAAAACGTGCCAAAATACTTCGAGAAATAAGATTCAGGTTAGCCAACCCACTTCTTTTCTCCGCAGTCTTCCGGTTTCTCCAAATACTCCATTCTCCTCATTATCCAAACCTAATTTTATAGCTTTTTCGTCGAAGGGTTCACGAGGGACTGAAAGAAAAGATGGCCTATAAAATAAAGATGTCCCGAAAGTGAATATTCATATCAGGGTGAAGAGGTTCTAGGAAAAATGGTTTTCTGCTTAGATTTCCCAGAATGTCGCAAGTTCGGTTACGGCGTCTTTTCGTGAAGTATGCAATATTCCCCCATTATGGGTTTCATATTTGATAACCAGTAGGAACAGTACAATTTTATTCAGCAGGGTCGCATCAGAACCTTTTTCAATACTGCTATTAAACTTATAGCTCTTCTGAGTATAGTCAAATGGACATGCTTCTACTCAGGATATCCAATATTTCAAGATAATTTTCTCTTGATGTTTCTTCTCTTCAATGAAATGAGATTGATTGTGATTGATTTATTCACCCATTTGCAAACAAACTTCAACATTCTAATCTGTTGAGCTTCCATCTTTCTTGGAATTATTCCTGCAACTTTCAAATTAGGCTTGAATGTTTTATTCAGAGTGAAAGGATTTTTGTGTCGCCACAAAAAGCCACATTTCTATCTCTGGTAAATCAATATATCAGGTGTTTTTTTAGAGTGATAGAACTTCAAATTGAAATAAAACACATTTAAATGAAAATTGAAGCCAAATTTTTTTTATTTGAAACATAATTTTATGAAATTTATGTTTTAAAAATAAATTCTGATATGTCCACCACGACTAGCTCTAAGGAACCGCAATCGACCAGACCAATTTTGGACCACTTTTTCGAGTAATTCAGGTCTCAGTTCAGCTATAAAACGAGTTATGTTGGCTTCCAAAGAGTCTATTGTTTCTGGTTTATAAGCATAAACCAGAAAAAGAAAATAATCCATTGGAGTTATGTCGCATGATCTTGGAGGCCAATTAATTGGACCATTTCTCGAATTTATGTCTTCGCCAAATCTTTTTTCTTTGTTCGAAGGAATCCTCCTGGGAAATGGGATTATATGGAACGGTTCCTATCTAACCTATCAATAGGGGTTGCACTGGACACGAATAGAGAGACCCTTGCCTTTTACTAGATACTCTCGAGGACCTAACTAATACACTGGATCACTAAGTTAAGGGGCCGTTATACTCTGGCCGACGGCACCGATTCTCCATTCAGAAAGTGCCTTTCATTTTTCAAAGTTCACGCCCTCAATTTTCCACCTGAAAGCTTGATTTTTTTTTTATATTCTCCAGGAATTTCAGACAGTTCTCTGCGATTTCACACTTCTTGGAAGTCTTTTCAGTATTTCCATCATTTTTTGCATTATACAGGGTGAGTCTTTGACTTGTACATATATTTTAACTGAAGATTCTTGAGGTCAAAAGAAACCTTTTTTTCATTTTCCATAGCCATTTGAATAAAAAATTGGGCTGACTACGCCTCTGAAATGATGTTCTGGAATTGATGCAAAATTTATATTTCTCGATAGAAATTGTGTTTATACATTTAGGGAATACTCAAGTACTAACCTTATTGGAATAAAAATGTTGCAAACACGATAATTTCAACATAAACAGTTAGTTTCATTGGATTATATCTGCAACTAAAAAGCCACATTTCTCACACCAAAATAAGTTCCTTCTTCGATTTTTCTGCAGATTAGTTTGTAAACACTGATAACTTGTTTATATTTTCCTCGAAATTCCCAAACAATATCATGAAAAAAGACTTTTCATTCAGATCATCAAAATTTATTATTGAACACCTAACCTTATCTATTTCGTATCGATTCTGTGAATGTTTGCATAGAAATTTCAAGAAGATGTTGTCAGCTTGCTGATATTTTCATTGAGGTTAAGGATTCGTTACGAAACATAGTATAAATCACGATAGGCGTAACCAAGGAAGCGGTACGCCCCCTAGCGTTAACGAATGAACTAATGCAAAGACACTACAAAAGTTTTGTTTACAGTTTGAATTACACGTGTAAGGTTATTCGGATTTCGGCTATTGTTTCATTTTTGGTCTGAGATCATGAAAAATAGACCAAAAATGACAGTGATTTTTCCCTTGATTATATACATGTTTGTAAACATGTATTTGTTGTGTTCAGAGAGTAGTTCTGATTCTCGCCGATGTGGCGCTACGATCTTAATTTCAGACGCCTATACACTTGTGTACCGTGGTATAAATATCTATGAATTCTGCCGTTTCCATCATAAATCGAGTATGCCGCCAAATTTTACCACGCATGCGTAGAGCGAAAACCGAAAGATTGGTTATATGGAGGCCAACTATAAACAATAACAAACCAGAGTCCAGAGTCTCTGAACAAACTGTAAACATTATGTGAAGTTCTGAATACATTCAGTGAATTATTGTTCTAATGTGATTATTATGTGGTCGATAGACTATATTAACCGACTTGACATTTGTTGGTGACATCCTTAAGTTTGTTTTATTGACTTATATAATATATGAATTAGTTTTAAGTTTACTGTGTCCAAATTGCCATACGATAAATAAAAAAATAAATTATGTGGAGTGAATTAATATAATCTTAACCGTGTCGAGTTTATAAAATTTCATCATTCATATCCGAATTTTGTATTTAATCGACATTTAACTTCAATGTGGACTGGTAACTATGAATTTTCAATAGAAACTGTGCGTGTTAAATCCTCCTTGGTGATCAATTTTATCTCCCACATTTGTGGCATTTTATTATTAAAATATCTCGACAAAGTTGATAAATATTGTGACAACATTGTAAACTCTTTTAAAGACCAGAGAAGGAATATTATTCGATGATATTTAATTCAGAGACGCATTCAGATTATTCTTGAAATTAATGATTTTTTCGTCAAATTTCTCCGGGTAAAATTGGAAATAACTCGAAAACGACGCGTTTTATTGAAAAAAAATAAGAATACTTTTAGTTTCTTAAATGATTGATCCTATCGAAAATATGAACCGTTTATCTTTTTGAAGTGGTTTTATGGTGTTTTAGCGTGTATTGATGAGTCGACTACCCTGTAACTTTCATACTGGTAGAGATATTGAATAGGTTTTGATTGAGGAATATGCACCATGAACAGAGTAAAAACTCAACCAAAATTCAGTTCATTCGAAATAACGGTTCCGAAGATATAAACAGAAAAGTGTTTTTTTCATGGATTTTCGACACCCTGTATCTTCGAAACCAATCCGAATTTGGAAAAATTGTATAGGAAAAAAGTGTTTCGTTTGATGAGAGGAATCTACAGTTAAAATATATGTACAAGTCAAAGACTCACCCTGTATAATCGCCTATCCGAATGGATTTTTTTTTTAATATAGAAAATTGATTTGTCGAGGGCACTCCAATGAATTTTCTGGAAAAAAATTGATAAACAACCGCCTAAAAACGTTTATGAAGTCAATTTTCATAGACTTTCAAATTCAACCCGATTTTTTCATGCGAAAAAATAACTTTTTCGAAGAGCAGAAATTGGAAGGAGTACCCTCAAGACATCTTTCAACTCCACTTCAAAGAAAAAATCAAGCTTTCAGGTGAAAAATTGAGGGCGTAAACTTGGAAGAATGAAAGGCACTTTTTGCATGGAGAATCGGTGCCGTAGCCGATTTTTTCATGCGAAAAAATAATTTTATGTTCGACTGCCTCATAAACACTTGATTTAGGAATTCGTTTAATGTCCATAAATGACTACTTTATTGGACACCACTTTATTGGACTCAACTGTCACTGTCTTCTCTCGATTTTTCAATTTTCTTCGTTTCACACCACTTGTTATAGGCCGCAAACAAATTTTCATAAGCACTTTTAGTGGGTAAGAGAGATTCTATGGTACTTGCGGCTAAATTTTCTACGCTCTTCTCTCCCGCACTATCCATTTTTTGGATTATTATGACGTTTGTCACAAACTTAACGAAGCAAACAACTTTTTTCAGTGAGGTTTCTAAGGTCGCTGATGGTAACTAAGGTAAGAAAAGCTAAAGCACACTTGATGTTTTTACAAGCTTTTATTTAGTTTCACCTGTCCCGGTGTCTGTCTGTAATCAAATCTTGCAAGTTGAATATGACACACTTCTAATCGTCCGATTGATTTGAAATTTGGCAGGTGTACATAGTTCTGGTGACAATGCATCATGAAATATTTTTTATAGAAAAAAACAAAATGGCGGCTTCAAAATGGCGGATGAGTTTTGTAATTATCATCCGATTCCATTCAAAATTAGTATCTGGGGGTTTTTGGGTTCGACAATGATGATTCTTCCGTCAAAATTGAAAAATTCAAGATGGCGGCTACAATATGGCGGACGAGTTTTGTAATTATGATCAGATTCTGTTCAAAATTGGTATCTGGGGGTTTTCTGGGTAGGAAATTACGATTTTTCAAAATTGAGGAATTCAAGATGGCGGCTTCAAAATGGCGAATGAGTGTTGTTATTATAAAAGCTTGTTTAAAAAAATGATTTTTTTATTATAGCTTGTTTTAAAATAATAAAGCGACGAATATATTAATGGGCAGTTCAGAATTCAAAATTTCTGCATTGCAGTCAAACATAATAAAGCTTTGTATGCAACTCCTACATAATTAGGCTTATGGACTTGCCCAAATTATTGGCCTCGCTTTGCTCGCTCTGCCATAAACTTTAGGACTCGTCCATAAAGATTCAATTTATGTACTTGTTACATAAATAGCTATTATCAAAGAGAAGAAATCGGAGTGCCCTCAAGACATCCTTTAACGTCAATTTAAAAAAAAAATCAAGCTTTTAGGTACAAAATTGAGGAAAAATGAAAGGCACTTTTTAAATGGAGAATGGTGCCGTAGCCGTCGGCCAGAGTATAACGGCCCCTTAAATGGGAATATAATTAGAAACACCCTTGCGTTGCCGATACAGAATCTTGTCCTGGGGCCCCTCGGTTCGGAGTGGAATACTGGAATATTGTACTGAGTAACGTACTTTTCAAAATACCAGCACTGTACTCTTGATTCGATCTACTTCACTAGCACTCGAACTGGTCTGGAGTGTTTGGAGTCACAAAAAAAAATAAAATCCCAGAGCGCAATGAAGTTATTGTGTACTTCTTCATTCAGGGACGGTGATACTTCATTCGACCAAATTCAAATGCACACCAACTTTTTTGAATAATGAATCAGAAATGAATATGAATCAAATATAAGAGAAGAAAAATAATGAGTTTTTATGGAAAAAATAGTAGGCAGAAGGTGCAGACAAAAATGAGAGGAGTATCAACATACAATCAAAGAAGGAAACTTTTTTAAAACAATCTAAAATACGAGGTAGAAGGAGACAGGGAATTTGTCCGAATTTTTGAGGACAGTGATAAAATTCGACCACTTTGAATTTTCAAGAGATAATTATATTAGGTCTTCATCCGGTCACTTGCTTGCTGCATTTGATTACGCACCTTGTCATGGATGTAGTCTAGCTTGCTTCTTAGCTTACTAACGTAGTCCTCCCCAGCTACATCTTCTCCAGGCTTACACCCAAACTCGAGGTCGCAAAGTAGTCTTATTTCTCGGCCAAACATTATATTGGATGGAGTCTCCTTGGTGGATTCTTGAACCGAAGATCTATAAGCCATCGTGAATAGATGCAAATATTCATCCCAGTTCCTTTGGTGGTCAGAGACTACTTTGGCCAAATGTTTTTCCATAGTCCGGTTCATTCGTTCCACCATGCCGTCTGACTGCGGATGCAGGGGTGTAGTTCTGGTCTTATGTATCCCCAATGTTTTGCAAACTTCTTGGAATAATTTTGACTCGAAGTTTCGGCCTTGATCACAATGCAGCTCTAGGGGTATTCCAAACCTGCAGAAAAATTCTTTGACCAATTTGTCAGGTACCGTGCTTCCCTCTTGATTAGGAATACCGTACGCTTCCACCCATGTGGTAAAGTAGTCCATCGCTACCAAAATGTACTTGTTCCCACTGGCTGTTTCTGGAAAAGGGCCTGCGATGTCGATAGCAACTCGTTCCATGGGTGATCCGAAGTTATATTGCTTCATTGGAGCATTTCCTACACCAATCTTTAACGTCGTTCTTACAGCTGATCCAATGAAATCGCTGCCCGACCTTCTCCAGAGTCTAAGTAATTCCAAAATGGCCACCCGAAGTTCCATTATGTAGTCTGGTCAAAATGTCCGTTACCCTACTCTTGGGCACAATTAACTGAAGCCTCTGCTGAGATCCATCTTCATTTTCCCAACAACGTTTCAGAAGACCTTCATCAATCTTCAACGTTTCCCATTGGGCCCAATACGACTTGACATTTTGGCTCAGCCTGGAAACTTCTTCCCAAGAAGGTCGTCTGCCACTCTTCTTCCAATTTAGGATTACTCTCAAATCTTGATCTTCCTCCTGTGCCCGTCGAATTTCTGGGGGTCAGTCATCTTCGATTACCGTGGTCCGCCTCAAATCGGCCTTGTCTTCCACACGAGAGCAGTGGCTGCCATTATCGGGGCAAGGAATTTTCAAGAGATAATTATATTAGGTCTTTACGAAGTCCGCCACCGTACCAAGTTCAATTTCTATTGTTCTCCACCCTTCACATTCTTGAAACGTTGAAGGAATGTATCAGTTCACTCGAATCTTTCATCTCTACCTGCAACGATTGAAAAACGACCTTTCGAAAGCTTGCCATCCGCTGGCGCTCGTATTTTCCCATGGAAAACAAAATACAGGCGGACCTGTTAAGCTGAAATTCACGGAGCGGAAGTGAGCTCCTGTAATTGTGGCGCCATTTATTTCCATTCTTGACGACAAAGAGGAAAATTGCACAGATTAGAAGATCCACTCTTCCCTGAGCCGAATAATGGTGTCCGCATTCCAGTGGCGGCTCGTCAGGGACGGCAGGGTCGGCACTGCCGACCCTATATATCTTGTGTCCAGCCAAAATTTAAATTACTCTTTCTTCTGTTAAATTACCAAATTTATTATAATTATTGTATTCCAAATACCTATGTAAATAAAATTCTATAAATCATATATATCACTGATATATTTCAACTTCTTGAAAATACGCTCTTCCAATCTCAACGTCGCGCCGTTTCGTTTACTCAAATCAGTCCGAGAATCAGTGTTGCCAGGTTGAAAATGAAAATGAGGAAAGCGGTACACAGGACCAAAAAAAGCGGTAGATTTGAAAATAAAACGGTAGATATGCCCATAGACAAGATATTTACTCTGATTGGGCCAAAAATACACTAGAAATGCTTAATCAGAAGTACTCTGTACATAGAATGTATAGATAAAACTCAAATTAGAGTCGAACAAAACCCTTCATCAACTCAACATGAAATTTTATTGATTAATTCGAGTGTATAATAGAAAATAAAAATAGATTCGAAATTGAAATGTATAGGTCATTCAGAAACGAAAACTCCCCAGATTTTTTTTACATATTGTTTGTAGTAAAGGTAGTGGCTAAGAGGAGTGGGGAAATAAAAATCCTTTATCAGATGCATGTTTTATTGTTTACGACGATTAGAAATATATTTTTACTCCTCCAAATGCCTCTATATCAAAACTTCTTAATTTCACGACACAATTTGATGTCTGTTCCGTAAAATTATTAGGGGCACTCCATATGAATAGCCTCGAAAAAGACCAAAAATAAAGGTCGAAACGTTGGCATCTCATAAAGGATTTTTATTTCCCCAGTCCTCTTAGCCATTACCTTTACCTACTACATATTTGAAGAATAGGACACAAACACTGAAGATGTACATATTGTTGTTATGATAATATGATAACAATTGTTGGTCAATTTCAAATTAAAACATTCACTATTCACTCTGCATATATTCTTCTGAATTCATCAAACCAACAATACCAGTCGATGTCGATGAAGAGTTTCTTTATTTAGTTTTTAATACGAACAGTAATTGGTTTGATTGTAGTTTTAAAATGATAATGATTGCCGAATCGTTCGTTTGTTCGTCTACAATATCATTTTAATAAATATAATCATATCGTGTAATATTTAGCGGTAGAAAATTATATGAAAACGGTAGAACGGTAGATCATACACCAAAACGGTAGATATACCGCTAAAACGGTAGACCTGGCAACACTGCCGAGAATTAAAATGTGTCTGTCTAACAACGGGAAGACGAGAGCGCCAAGCAACGAACGCTTTCTGGGGACCGAGCAGGTACGGCACGCCGTACTGGATTCAACGTCCCAAAGAAATGCGAATACGAATGAGACTAAACAATTCTAACATTTCTAACTCGACTGATTTCTGTTGAAATTTCATTCGGATAATGATAAATATTATATTCGCCTCTTAGTTAATGCTTTTTCATAATCAAAAATGCGATGTTTTCGTTCAATCTCACAAATTATAAGAGATAAATGTTGCTCAAAACGAATTTTTGTCGTATTTCGTACTTTTATAGACGTGAATGCTGAATATGATAGTACTTATATGAATTTTCGTCTATTTCCACTATTTCCAGAAATTTTTGGCCGAGAAAAAAATGCTGAACAGTAGCCGTTAAACTCTTATTGCTGGCTCAAGACATCGCTGGTACGGCAAATGGGATTTTGCCGTACTTGAAATGCCTCGATTCGTATACACGTAACCCCGAGGAACGATCGGATCGGGGTACCTCGATTGTTTTCGTTTGTATTGCGGGATGCGACTACAGGTTTCAGTTGTTTATTATATACAGGGTGTCCCAAGTTCGAGTGCCTATCAGACGTTTCTGGAGAACTAGACATATTTGAAATCTGACATTGGTATTATGATATTGCTCGAAATTCTCTACAGACATAAAATATTTTTGGAGCCTGAGCACATCCGGATATACAAGAAGTGAAAATAAATTCGTCCAAAATTTTCTTTTTCCATCTTTTCGTTTCTTATATGATTGAGTATTCAATGCTCAATACATTTCTGTCAAAACCATTGTATTCATTCAAATAGTTTTCAAAATATCGAAGGAAAGCCAGAAGATATCCAAAACGAAAAAATTAAAAAAAAAATTAATTTTTGAACCAATTTATTTTCACTCCTTCTACAACCGGAAGTGCTCAGGACCCAAAATTATTTTAGGTCTGTAGAGGATTTCGAACAATATCATTTAATCCCAATTTTCAGATTTCAAATATGTCCAGTTCTCCAGAAACTTCTAATAGGCACTCGAACTTGGGACACCGTGTATATTATCTGCCGACCCAAGATGAAAGTTAACGAACCGCCACTGCCGCATTATGTGCTCTTCCCGAAGCTTTTACACTACTATTTCTATATTTAACAATGTAGAATAGGTGGATTATTATTTTCATTTTCCTCTCGATTTTAGTACAATCTTCAAGGAATGGGAAAATTCCGCATGGAGAATAAATGCTGGAAGTAAACAATTCCTTCGTGTTCTCTCCACATGGTCCTTCGTGAAAATTCGTTGGCATTTATTTTCGTGATTCTTATTTATTGGAGTTTATAATCTGAATCAACACATATACAGTGTGTTAGGTAAACATTCACTGGCCCAGAACCCTGCTATGGTATAGGAAAATGCACCAATAAGAAGGAGTTTATGCTGAAGGAGAAAACCGAAAGAGAAAAACTCTGGCGGAATCTCCCAGTGATGGATCACTCCAAAAAGTTCCTCCGGAACTTTGAAACTGCTAGATCCAAAGAATATCTGGATCTCAGTAAAAACCAACTCCACTTACTCACTGGCTTTCTCACAGGACATTGTCGCCTAAAGAAGCATCTGTTGAGAATGAGTTTATCCTGTGGGTAGGAGGAAGAAACTCCTATTCACCTGGTTACGGAATGCTATGCCATTGCAAGACAAAGGAAAGAGTGCTTTGGACAAGAAACTTGTAGAAGTGGGGAGTTATCCTCCTTGAAGCCGTCCCAGATACTGGATTTCATCAAATCTCTGGAACTTGAGGGCGAGCTGTAGGAGGCGCGATGATAACAGCTCTGTTAGGGGGCACAATAGACCTTAAGGTCGCAGTGAACTATAGTCCCTTTTCACTATAACTATATAGGTAAACATGCGGCAAGAATTCGAATGGTTATTCCTTGGACTTTTTTAAGGATATTTTATCCATTTATTAATTTTCAAAAAGCGCTCTGTGGCGAAGATATCATCGCAGTAGAGATATTGTATTGATTATACGTCTCTTACAAATTATTCAACAATTCCGTCTGTCTCCGTCAAAATTCTCTACCGACTTCCCGACTAACAATCAACTATCCGACTCCTAATTAACTGCCCTCACTCCCCAATTATGCCCTTAACTAGAGAAAAGAGATGTCATTTCTCGTACGACTCGAGCCAATCAAATAAGCTAGAGCCAAGTACATCTTTACGCATCGTAAATCACCTATAGGTGATGATACTCTACCAAGAAACCCTTGAGCCTAAATTGGTCAATTCATCTCATTCTGAGAAATGGTACCTACCTACAACTGCTAAATATCGTATTGCAGTTAAGGAATCTTTTCAATTATAAGACAAAGGTTTCACATTCACAGCTCGAAAAGCTCACACACGGAAGTCATCAAACGCTAATCAGAAATGTCACTTGGGGATAATATAAAGCGTCCGACACACGAAATTCAGAAATATGAGAGAAACTTAACAACTATGTGCAATTGATGGGAATGAAATCCTTCATTTATGTTTCAAATTTCGCATTCGATCAGACCAATTTCGAACCACTTTTTCGAGTAATTCAGGCCTTATTCAGCAACAACACGAGTTATGTTGGCTTTCAAAGCGTCTATTGTTTCTGGTTTAACAGCATAAACCAATGACTCGACATAACCCCAAAGAAAATTGTAATTATGTCGCATGATCTTGGAGGCCAATTAATTTCTCGAAATAATGTCATCGCCAAATCTTTCTCTCAATAAATCAATTGTTACGGTAGCAGAATGAGGTGTAGCACCATCTTGTTGGAACCAAAACACTTCTGGGTCGATATCATTCAAATTTTGAAAAAATTAATTAGTGATCATCGATCTGTAAAGAGCACTATTCACTGTATCATTAGCTCCAGCATCGTTTTTAAAGGAATATGGACCGATGAGGTATCCAGCGTGTAAAGCACACCATACAGTGCATTTTACAGGATGCAATGGAACCGGCATAACTTCTCGAGGATCGTTTTCACTCCATATACGACAATTTTGCCTGTTTAAGTAGCCGTTCAACCAGAAATGAGCTTCATCACTGAACACAATGTTTCGATTGAAAAGTGGATCAACTTCAAGCTATTCTAGGGCTCAATCAGCAAACAAAAGAATCTTATTATGGTCAAGTGGCTTTGGTTCTTGAACCAGTTGAATCTTGTGTGGCAGTAGATATACCTGATTTGATTGTGAATTCTCGGAACCTTATTATCTCACATTCTACTGAAAAATGTGATAGTAGGTATCCACTATGGTATCTTATATTTTGTTCTGAATTCTCATGATGTCATGATAAGATGCTGTCAATAGTGTCAATACAATAGACACTATTTGTTATTATATTTACGCTCTTGGCTTGAGTTCATATGTCTCCCAATTTCCTACCTTTTGGATCATTCCTATTGCTTTTGAACGATGACAAAATGAAGGTGTTGCCAGTTGGGACAATGGAATAACAAAATAGTAGCGATATCTGTTATGAAACCGCACGCACATAATTATACTCCTGATCGTATATTTGTAGTAACGACAATCAAGCAGCAAGCTGATTATAAATATCTAGAAATTTTATGAATATAATGGATAATAATTCTATTCGACATTCAAGCCAAATATAATCAAAGACCTACATATTTTTTTCTCAACTTACATGAGGCTGTCCAGCGGTGTCCAAAATATCGAAGTAAACCATCTCATTGTCAATAACTGTATGATAAGTATATATTTTTTCTAAACTAGGGTCGTACTCTCCAATATATCTCCTTGTGATGAATCGCACAACCATGGCTGAAAGAAAAATTGAAGAGAACGTTAAATTCGAGAATTTTATATTTGACTGAAGTGCCTGTATTGATGGGAAAATATGGTAAACTTGAATTCCTCTGGGGGTCTCAAATTCAGGAGAAATGTAAGAACTCCATAATCCATAAATCAAAAATGAAATTATTGAAAATGTTCCCGAATTCCTAATAAAGAAGTAATAAAATATCATGGACCATATCATCTTTTTTTTCAGTTTGCGTTGAGTTCTTGAATACGAATATACCCACAAAATGCAGGCCCGGATCTTCGATTTTTTCTGACCGGGGCAAAAATTCATGATTGTGCCTTTCCCATTTGTTCAATATGTACATATATGAATTCATAGAAAAAACAAAAATAAATAATACAAATGAATAATGAAAATAAAAACTAATAATAAGGAAAATATCACAAGGAAAGAAATTGGACTTTTTTCTTCACATAGCATCACGCGGCGTGATTTTCTTTCCGCGAACGCATCTATCAGCTCCTCGAAATCTGTTTCGGAAGCAGTTTTGTATTCTATAGCTAAGATCGAGAGGCCATAGAGACTCATTAAGGAACGCAAATAATTTTTTATTATTTTCAATTTGGTGAAACTGCTTTCACATCTTGCAGACGTGGTAGGCAATGTGCACTATATATTCTATACTGACATTATAGGGAAAGCTTCTTTCAGATCTTGCCTATGAAGAATTTGTAGCAGGCCTAATGAAGTCGATCTTTCACTTATTTCAGGAACCAACATTTTGAAAACCGCTAGTTCCTAACAAAAATCAACTGCATTCAAGTCTCTTCAATATTTTTGCGCTAAAAGGGTCCCATTTTCTGCAGATCCTCTTTTTGCATGTTTAAAAGGGCATGGCCATTGAGGAATGAGAAATTCGTATGCAGACTCACTTCAGACACTTTCTAATCTTTTTTTGATTTCTGACAATAATCTGTCGAAAACAACCTTAATTTCCTCGGAGAATAAACCAACTAGATCCGTTCTTGACTCATCATCGCACATTTCGTCAACCTGCTTTTTCTTCTTGGAAACACGTTTATTTCTAAGAATTGGCTCCACATCCAATTCTTCTGAAAGAAGTGTAGCTTCCGAGATCCAGTTTTCAATAAGTTTTTCTGTCATTCCTTGCAAGATCTTCATAAGACCTTGCATGAACGATAATGAACGTGAAATAACTATATCTCCTTTCTGAATTTCCACGTTGACCATATTGATCTCTCGCAGAATATTATCCCAAATTGTTAGGTTCAGTATGAATCTAAAATCCATCACAGCATGAAGCAAATGACCAGCTTCATAATTGTATTCTGTATTCACAACTCCCGGTAAATTATTGAGCAAGGCATTAACAGCTTGATGTTTAGTCCATCTAGTTTGGCTACTTCCTTTAAAATTTGTTTTCGTTCACTTTTTCATAATTGTCCATCGTGTGGTTGAACTAATAAAAAAACAATACAGTTTTTGTACAACACCAAATAAATATACTGCTTCTGAACATGATAAAGACGAATGGACACCCACAAGATTCAGAGAGTGTAGAATTCTGGATTGGACTCCTTTAGATACAGGGTTGGGATAGAGTTTGGCACCAAATTAATATCTTTAAAACGAAACGGGCGATATTTGTGAAATTTGGCAGCTGAGTGTAATGGACCACAATGCATCTGATGAGCATATTTTCATTAATGAGATACTTCCGGTTTAACCGGAAATGACAAAAAAAATAAATGGGACACCCTGTATATTTCTGCAGATTCTGAAAGTGCACCTTGTTTCGGATCTGTCCATATCGGGTTCCATGCTTTTCATGACGTATTTTTTATGAAAATCTATAAAGAGAAGAAATACAGGGCTTTTACTAGTAGAAAAAATTTATTGAAAATAATTTAAAAAAAATCATTTTGAATGTTCGAAGTGCTTGCCATTCACTCAGCTGCCAAATTTCAAAATTACCGTCCGTTCCGTTTTAAATATATTAATTTGGTGCCAAACTTTATCCCAACCCTGTATATGCCAGCTTGTTCTATACTATACTAAAATGGTAACTCGGTGGTCCGGCCCGAGAGAATCTGTCGAAAAGTGGGTCCAGAAGAATCTTAGAATCGCAGCGAAGCTGCGATACAGTGAAGAAATTTTTATACGGTCGAAAAGAAGAATAATCGATTCATACGTGGGTGAAATTTCGATTCTCTAGGCGATGTGAAAGTATTTTTAAAAAATTCGCGAAAATTGCGAAAAAATCCGGCGAAAAGGGCAATTTTAAACTCGATAAAACTTTTTTCACAGATATCCTGGCCGTGATGGCAATATACGGATCGAAAGAAAAAAGGTCAATGCAAAATAGCTTGGTATTTATATTTCCCAAAATTTTCCCATTTTTTCTGGGAAATTGATCAAACTTCGACATTTCGTCTATAAAATCCCGAGTTCTACCGATGAGGATAACTAATCAAAATGTGGATCTGCTGGCCCATACTAGTCAACTTCTAAGAAGTCAATAAAACTTTCCTTCATTTCATTTTTAGTATTATAAGTCTTTGCCTTTATCTCATATCCAGATTCCGTTCTCTTTAAATATCGTATAACCTGGTTCATTTGTTCTGTGAGAGATACATCTGGGGTACAGTCGAACATAATAGTGAAATAGTTGGCCTCCTTGATCTCATTAATAATGCTATTCCAAACTTTGGTGGCCATTAAATCGATAATGTCATTTTGCATATTTTTGGGAAGATATGATGTTTGCCTTTTTTTTTGAGTGGTCAAGATGGCACTTCAGAGTCGCCTCTATATGGTTTGTGACAGGTTTGTAAACAAGTGCTACTTCTTCGGAAATGGATGAAATTCAAATTTTTTATTTCTACAGCATCTTGAATCATTTTTAAACTATTTATTGAAACATCTCATTTATGAGAAAAGTTATTATACAAAACAAAGACTCTAGCGAAATCATTATTTGATATTGTTTATTTGATTCGACAATTCAAATTCTCCATACAAACTTTTTGGTGGGGATATCCATTGATCAAAACATAAGAAAACAAAAATTTATAGCTTCCGATGAAGACTTTCGTGACATCTAATATTTTCAGGATATACTCATTAGGATTAAAGCTTTCAGGTAAAAGTTGAACCATTACGAAAAAAAGGGAAGTGATTTTTAGCTATTTTTAAACAGTTGGCCAGCATGAAGGAACTCTTCTATTGATGAAACAATGAGCATCGGCTTTCGAAAAACCTCAAACACAAACATACTCAAACTGGTTCATCTGAAATGATATGATATGATATATTGTTTATCCTGATTACTCCTAGGTCTCCTGAACCCCTCTGAAACTACAAGCTTCGAAGCTTGTAACTTGTGCCGAGTTCGGAGTAAGCAGTTGTGTTCTGTGTAGGCTTTGTTACTGTATCCTTACGCCACCTTAGGCACAGCACTGTTAATTTTTGACCCAACAGTGAGAATGGTGACCCCTACCGAGACTAGAAAATTTCTTTTCTAGCTCGGGATTGAACTTCGGACCTTCGGGTCCTAATTCCAATGCTCTACCACTGAGCGAAGGGCACAATGGAGCATTTAATACATAAGCGTAATGTTTATCTCGGCCACGATGTTATGTTCATCTGCAGATGGCAGAAATAAAGGGTAATGATGCTTGAAATGTTGACTCGGTGCAACAAGCTGTTTTTTTTGGAATAGAGGCAGAGTAAACAACGATATCATTCCTAGTTTTGCTATCGAGAAAAGGGAGAAATTTATTCAATGGCATTGTTCCAATTTGAAGTTACTTCACTGGCTCATCGAGGATATAACCTCACTGCATTCAGTGCGGTAAATGCCCAGGAGGCCCCTAGAAAATCCCGAATATCGGAAAAAACTTCTTGTTAGAAAAATCGCAGAGAGATCCTGTTTTCTTTCGGATGAATAGAACAAAAAACTTCGGACGCCACTGAACTTTCAAATAATGCTTCAATTTCCAGTTCATCGTGCCTCCCTAATCAACAATATTCAGCTTTGCACTCTTCGGTTGTAGAACCACTAGATAAACAATATTCCACAGCTGAATCTGTGTTAATCATATTCATTGCTCTTCGTTGCAGCGTCACTGATATCATAGGGACGAAATGAACCAACCAATGCTGGGAAAACCTCAGTCACACAAGGATTTTCGTTCGATTGTACATGGAACAGTAAGCAGGAAGAAGCGCAGTAATGTTATTACGGAATTTGCATATTTATTAGCATTATTGGAACGGAGGTATGCAATGGCACAGGCAGATATTAGATTTTTCCCGTTCCAGCTGGAGGAATTCTTTTCGTCCGGGTGAATTCGGAACTTTCTGTTTTCACGATGAATTCGACAATAGATGTTCTCGTTTCGTATAATTGGATATTACCAGAGGATTAGAGTTTTCTGAACAGTTCGTAGCCAGCGACAAGAATAAGGGCTGTTTATTTTTTTGGAATAATCGAATTCACGATTTATCGATGTTTGAAAAATATTCATGAAGGATTTCATTCCCATCAATTGTACCTACATAATTGTTAAATATCTCTCTCATTTCTGAATTTTGTGTGTGGGACGCTTTATATTGTCCCCAAGATAGTCGTGACATTTTTGGCTTTGTGTTTGATGATGTCCTAGCGTGAGCTTTTCGAGTCCCGGATGTGGAACATTTATCTTATAATTGAAAAGAATCCATGAGTGCAATATGAGATTTAGCAGTTGGTAGCTTATCATTCCTGTTGGCTCGATGCCACCTAGGATGATGTATGATGCTGGAAGATGCACTGGGCTCTTGCTTATTTAATTTGCTTAAGTCGTACGAGAAGTAACACCTCTTTTCTCAAATGCAAGTTGGGGGCGGAACCGGGAATTAACGTTAAGAGCATAATTGGGGTAGAGAAGTCAGTTAATTAGTAGACAGTTAGTTGATAGTTAGCGGGGGAGTTGATAGTTAGCGGGGGAGTTGATAGTTAGTCGGGGAGTCGGTAGAAAGTTAAGACGGGGGTAGATATTGCCTTTAGAGACAGGATTAGATCTTCAAGACGGTTAAAGATCAATTCATTTGTTTGGCGGAAAGACGTTAAGTATAAGACGCATAATCTTCAAGTGTATATTATTGTGTGAACTCTTCGAATAAACTGTATACAGGGTCTTTCACGAGGAACCTCACCCATATTTATACGGGAAACTACTGAACGTATTTTCATGAAATTCAGCACTTATAAGTATTTCACGATGCTGATGAAATCTAAAATATTTTCAAGGCATGAGCACCTCCGGTTTTTCCGGAAATGACGTCAACTACCGTTTTTCAAATTAGAACACCATTTTTTTATTGCAGAAATAGATTCCTTAAAAAATTTCAAGTTATTTTGATGTAACATTTTTCAGTTTTGGTTGGAAAATTCTCTCTGAGCGGGAAAATTCGAAAAAAAAATCGAAAATAGAGCTCCGCTGAAACAAGAATAACTTCGAGGTTTTTGGATGGAAAATTTTCATTTTTGGGATTTTTCAAGATGTAAGATTGATGTATCCACTTTAAAAATCGAAATCGCGATTCATGATACAGGGGGTGAAAAAATCGCTGTTAAAGTTAGGGATGACAAAATCGTGAAAAATAAATTTTTTCAAATTAGAACCCCATTTTTTATGGCAGATATTGAATCTACGTTAAAAAATAATGTGAGTGTATGCATCACACCCTTGCCCTAAAATGGATATTTTCTGAGTTAATATCCACTTTAGGGCAAGGGTGTGATGCATACACTCACATTATTTTTTAACGTAGATTCAATATCTGCCATAAAAAAATGGGGTTCTAATTTGAAAAAATTTATTTTTCACGATTTTGTCATCCCTAACTTTAAAAGCGATTTTTTCACCCCCTGTATCATGAATCGCGATTTCGATTTTTAAAGTGGATACATCAATCTTACATCTTGAAAAATCCCAAAAATGAAAATTTTCCATCCAAAAACCTCGAAGTTATTCTTGTTTCAGCGGAGCTCTATTTTCGATTTTTTTTTCGAATTTTCCCGCTCAGAGAGAATTTTCCAACCAAAACTGAAAAATGTTACATCAAAATAACTTGAAATTTTCTAAGGAATCTATTTCTGCAATAAAAAAATGGTGTTCTAATTTGAATACAACTTCAGAATGGTGGGCAAAAACAGTACAGGTCATCACACTTAATCGTCTTCAGACATTGCAACGGCATGCTTGTAAACGGCTGTTTTTTTAGAGTGATAGAATTTTCGATAAGGATAACTGTGATTTAACAAAAGGTAAAAGCCATGTTGTTTTGGCATTTCTGTTCAGTAAGCATTGACAAATCATCACGGAAAGACTCACGCCGCATCAAAGTTTACAAATTTTTGAAATTCATTTTCAAAATCGGTGTTCTATTTCGCCAAACTTATAGAGCATTTCGTGGAATTTATGGTTCGCATAATCGTTCATCCGAGCAGCTTATTCGTCGAACTATCGACAGATTTTGGACAACATTTTCTCTACTCGATGCAACAACAACAGCAAGATAAAGAATTGAACGTCCAGAAATCAATATCGCTGTTGTAAGTGATAGTGTTTATGAAGATCCAGATTTGTCTATTCGTCGACGTTCACAACAAGTTGGACTTTGGGCATCCACCACATGCAAAATTTTGCGTAAAGATGGCACCAGGGACTACTCGCCAAGCTTCCATCTTATGGCGTGCCCCCAAAGCTATGTTCTCTGCTAGCTAGTTTTCTCTCAAACAGATCTCTCCATGTAGTGGTCGATGGAGTTTCGTCTGACTCTCTACCCATAAATGCTGGTGTTCCGCAGGGATCAATTCTGGCTCCAACACTATTTCTACTTCACATCAACGATTTGCTGGAAGCAACTTCGTGTCCAGTGCACAGCTTCGCGGATGATAGTACCCTCCATACCGCCTTTTCTTCTAGGGCTCCAATACCAGCCCGCCAAATCAAAAACGAACGAGGAAGAAATGTTAACAACATAAATATGGACTTGGCAACAATTCTTGAATGGGGATCTAATAACTTGGTAGAATTCAACGCAAACAAAACACAAGCATGTCTTTTCTCTAGAAAATCCGATCTTACTGTGCCCAGCATAAAATTGTCGAGAGTGACCATACCATTGAAGTCATCCATTTCGATGCTTGGCATCACTGTCGGCAGTAACCTTTCCTGGGAGAATTGCTAAAAGTGCATCCCAAAAACTTGGTTTTCTGTTTCGTGCCAGGAGCTATTTCACCTCAGGTCAGCTGCTTATGATCTATAAGGCACAGATTCGACCTGTCCTGGAATACTGTTCCCATATTTGGAGTGCTGAACCTAAACATACCCTAAAACTCTTGGATTCCTTCCAAAAAGGGCAATTCGTCTCGTCGGTAATGCCTCGCTTACAAGCTCGCTCACTTCTCTGGAACACCGTAGAAAAGTGGGCGATCTGTCTCTATTTTATAGATATTTCCATGGGCGATGCTCTTCTGAATTATCAGCAATCGTTCCCCCTCTGGCAGTCTCTTCCAGACTAACCCGACAAGTTAAGTCTTCACACCCCTTCGTGGTAACTTTGGAGACCTGCAGAACATCTCTCTTCAAAGACTCGTTCATCCAACGAACAGCGAGGCTTTGGAACACATTGCCTAGGGAGGTGTTTCCCGAGGCATATAACCTCCAGAAATTCAAGAAGAACACCAATTCCTACCTGCTTGCCCTTGGTTCTCACGATGTTCTCTGAACATTACAGGATATTCCTTTTCGTGAAAACCACAACATGAAAAAAAATCGGTGTTCTATTTCGCCAAACTTATAGAGCACTTCGTGAAATTTATGGTTCACATAATCGTTCATCCGTGCAGCTTATTCGTCGAACTATCGACAGATTTTGGACAACATTTTCTCTACTCGATGCAACAACAACAGCAAGATAAAGAATTGAACGTCCAGAAATCAATATCGCTGTTGTAAGTGATAGTGTTTATGAAGATCCAGATTTGTCTATTCGTCGACGTTCACAACAAGTTGGACTTTGGGCATCCACCACATGCAAAATTTTGCGTAAAGATCTTGGTCTACACCCAAACAAGATCCAACTGGTTCAAAAACTAAAGCCACTTGACCATAATAAGCGTCGTTTGTTTGCTTGCTGATTGGGACCTAGAACAGCTGGAAGTTGATCCACTTTTTCATCAAAAAATTGTATTTAGTAATGAAGTTCATTTTTGGTTGAACGTCTACGAAACAAGCAAAATTGCCGTATATGGAGCGAAAACAATCTTCAAGAAGTTCTGCAGGTTTCATTGCATCCTGAAAATTGCACTGAATGGTGTGTTTCAGACGCTGTAGGTATCATCGGTCCATATTTCTTCAGAAACGATGCTGCAGCTAATGTTACAGTGAATGGTGCTCGTTATAGATCGATGATCAATGATAATTTGTTTCTGAATTTGAATGGTATCGACCCAGAATTGTTTTGGTTTCCTCAAAATGGTGCTACACCTCATGCTGCTTCCAATTTATTGATTTGTTGAGAGAAGGATTTGGTGATAACGTGAGTTCGAAAAATGGTACAATTAATTGGCCTCCAAGATCATGCGACATAACTCCAATGGATTATTTTCTTTGGGGTTATGTCAAGTCATTGGATTATGCTGATAAACCAGAAACAATAGACGCTTTGGAAGCCAACATAACTCGTGTTATTGCTTGAAATAAGTCCAGAATTACTTGAAAAAGTGGTCCAACAGGTCTGGTCGAATGCGGATCTTCAGAGCTAGTCGTGGTGGATACAGAAAATTATATGTATAATGTATGTTAACAAAGCCAGTGGATCCGACAGACTCCCACCGATTGTTCTCAAAAAATGTGCCCCCGAACTAACACCTGTCCTCTGCAAATTGTTCAACCACTCTTACAAATTGGGTGTTTTTCCATCCAACTGGAAAACCGCAAGAGTACAACCAGTACCTAAAAAAGGCAAAAAGACCCTACCTAGTAACTACAGACCTATCGCTCTGTTATCTATTATTTCAAAGGTCATGGAAAAAGCCATCAACTTCGAGCTCATGAAACATCTGGAACACTCAGGAATTATCAACGATAGACAATATGGTTTCCGTCATCAGAGATCCACTGGTGACTTGCTCGCTTACGTCTCACATATATGGCAGCTATCTACCGAGAAATATGGTGAAACCCTAGCCGTAGCACTGGATATCTCCAAGGCATTCGATCGAGTCTGGCACCAGGGACTCCTCGCCCAGCTTCCATCTTATGGCGTGCCCCCAAAGCTATGTTCTCTGCTAGCTAGTTTTCTCTCAAACAGATCTCTCCATGTAGTGGTCGATGGAGTTTCGTCTGACTCTCTACCCATAAATGCTGGTGTTCCGCAGGGATCAATTCTGGCTATAACACTATTTCTACTTAACATCAACGATTTGCTGGAAGCAACTTCGTGTCCAGTGCACAGCTTCGCGGATGATAGTACCCTCCATACCGCCTTTTCTTCTAGGGCTCCAATACCAGCCCGCCAAATCAAAAACGAACGAGGAAGAAATGTTAACAACATAAATATGGACTTGGCAACAATTCTTGAATGGGGATCTAATAACTTGGTAGAATTCAACGCAAACAAAACACAAGCATGTCTTTTCTCTAGAAAAGCCGATCTTACTGTACCCAGCATAAAATTGTCGAGAGTGACCATACCATTGAAGTCATCCATTTCGATGCTTGGCATCACTGTCGGCAGTAACCTTTCCTGGGAGAATCACGTGAGATCCATTGCTAAAAGTGCATCCCAAAAACTTGGTTTTCTGTTTCGTGCCAGGAGCTATTTCACCTCAGGTCAGCTGCTTATGATCTATAAGGCACAGATTCGACCTGTCCTGGAATACTGTTCCCATATTTGGAGTGCTGCACCTAAACATACCCTAAAACTCTTGGATTCCTTCCAAAAAGGGCAATTCGTCTCGTCGGTAATGCCTCGCTTACAAGCTCGCTCACTTCTCTGGAACACCGTAGAAAAGTGGGCGATCTGTCTCTATTTTATAGATATTTCCATGGGCGATGCTCTTCTGAATTATCAGCAATCGTTCCCCCTCTGGCAGTCTCTTCCAGACTAACCCGACAAGTTAAGTCTTCACACCCCTTCGTGGTAACTTTGGAGGCCTGCAGAACATCTCTCTTCAAAGACTTGTTCATCCAACGAACAGCGAGGCTTTGGAACACATTGCCTAGGGAGGTGTTCCCCGAGGCATATAACCTCCAGAAATTCAAGAAGAACACCAATTCTTACCTGCTTGCCCTTGGTTCTCACGATGTCCTCTGAACATTGCAGGATAATCCTTTTCGTGAAAACCACAACATAAAAAAAAATGTTTATACTGATTACTCCTAGGTCTCCCGAGGAGACCCCTCAGAAGCTTGTAGCTTTTGCGAGTTAGGAGAATCAGTTCTGCTTAGGCTTTGTTACTGTGTCCTTACGACACCTTAGGCACAGCACTGTCAATTTTTGACCCAACAGTGAAATGGTGGCCTCTACTGAGACTAGAAAATTTCTTTCCTAGCTCGGTATTGAACTCGGACTTGCCGGGTCCTAATCCATTGTCCTAACCACTGGACCAAGGGCATTCTTTTTTATGTTTGTTTCAATGAGAACGAGTAAACATATCTATCCATCTATATGCCGGAAATTGTTTTTAAAACATAAATGATATATTCGTCATTACCAGCTAGTGTTATGACGTTTTTTACTCCACATGGCATATTGAAATACGCAAACCCTTAGAAGATACATGAATTCTTCAAAATTGAATGAATAGTTTCAAGATTTGCCTTGCGATAAAGAGTACATAGAAAAATTTCACTCTCACCTTTTCCCCAAGTTCACTGGAACGTGAAATACCATCCGTTCGTACAATTCTCAACCGCCACCGAGTTTATTGTTTCAATTTCTCCACCCCTAAACTCGGAGGTCGTGTGACTAGTTCGTCGAAGTAAATATATGCCGTGCATAGCAAAGGGAGCTTTCAAACTTTGAGCAATTGCGTCAACCACACAGGCGCCGGGTTGAAAATCCGTCATTTTCAATTCTAATTTTCCTCTGAGGGCTGTAAACAATGAATATAGTAGTTAAGCTTGGTCACGCGTGTATCCTCGACACAAATACGTATATGGGTGCTCAACTACAGTTTTCAACACAGGCCACAACCTTCAATGTTCAAAGACGAGTTCAATTCCATGGAGTAAACAGATAGAATATTAGATCGGGATCAATATGTCGGATAGTGTATCTTTGGAGGGAGTCCTTAGAATAGAGTTAAAACCATGTTAAAACACCCTGCCGCCAGGATCAACTGTAGCCACAACTCTTTCAGTGTTTATTTTGTGGTTTATTATTCAATCTAAGACATACATTTATTTTTTCATTTTCATTGTGATAAGATTTGATAACTCAGTCCATTCTCCTCTCCAAGAGAGCTCTACTTATATTGAACATTAGTCCTTCGATCAGCGATAGATATCAATTTAAGGCCCTATGGAGAATTGAAGAAATCAATACTGTTTATTTGAACCGAGGGCGGATATAGCTCTTTTTCGTGCGGGGGTAATAACGATTGAAAATCAGGTACACAATGTATAATAGTTATTTTCCTAACAAGTGCGGAAAGTAATATTTTTCCGCACGAAACTGCCGTTACCCGAATGACGCGAAGCGGAGTTCGGGTAAGCAGTTGAGTGCGGGAAAGACACTTTCTGCACGAGTTAGGAACAATATTTTTTCTACAACCGGGCCTAACTTGCTACTTTCCCACATTGTTTTCGATTCGGAAAGTGTCACTTTCCCGCACTAGTGCGGGAAAGTTTCTTTTCCGCACTAGTGCGGGAAAGTAAATATGTGTTGAATTTGGGTATAATAATACCTTTAACATGAAATCTATTAATCCATGTCAAACTAATTATTAATGCAGATTTCCGTTTGTAAATTATTGCATGTTCAAAGAGAACTTGACATCCTTCAAAAATTATGACTGGCATACATGGATCTGTGTATTTATTTCTATGTCATGGTCTATGATTTTCCGCATAGAATCCCAAACTCCTTAAATAATGTGTCAAAACGAATATTCGAGTTGTGTAGAAGTTTTTTTTCATTATATAATACGGTTGTAGAAAAAATATTGTTCCTATCTTGAGCGGAAAGTACTTTCCCGCACTCGATTGCTTGCCCGAACGGCAATCTAGTGCGGGAAAGTAGATACAACTTTCCGCCCTTGATAGGAAAATAACTATTTTCTACAAACACTTACATGATATCGATTTGATTTCAACACACTGATCAAATTCGATTTGGTATATTATTATTCAAATAATTTCATACTAATGACAAATGTTAATTTACATGTCGTATCCATAGCAACGTCGTCTGTGGCGTTTGGTGCATAGAGACATATCATAATTCAGTTTATTCTTTAATGAAAGCGTGCGAGAAAAATCTCTGCTATTCCTTTCCCGCACGGAAAGTGTGCGGGAATGGATTAGCAGGGGTTTTTCTCGCACTGTTTGGAAATGTGACTCTTTATTACGAATCGAAATGCGTGCGGGAAAAGGGTTGAAAGCGCACGCTTGTAGACAAAATATTTTATGTGGACCACATTGCGTAACTTTTTCTTAGGACTTCGATACTCATGGGGGGGGGTAATTACCCCCTTTACCCTCCTGTAAATCCGCCCTTGATTTGAACTGAAATAACAGTTTTACCGCTTATCTGCATTGCTCTTTTGAGCCTGAAAGAATCCCTAATCCTTCAAGTACATCTATTTATCATCGTATACAAATCCTATTACACTCTGTACGGGTTTATTGCCCTATTGTCCCTTCTGGTACTATCTTCTTCCAAGAATAGTCCGCTTTCAGAAATCAGTTTTTAAAGTTACAAATAAACTGCTCCACATGAGTTAGGGTACTGACTCAAATTGTAAAAAAATATAGTTAAAATAAGATTTTTTGATGACAATTCATATTAATATGATTTCAAGTTGCAAATTAATTTTAGCCTGTAGGTCTGCAGCGTATACAGGGTGGTTAAGAAAAATCGAGTAAAAAAATTTTATTCTCAGAGAATTCGAGCATTTTAAGACTATCAATACAATGTATGGCCTTCACGGGCATCAATAACAGCTTGACATCTTCTTTGCATACTACACACGAGGTTGTTGAACATTTCTTGAGGAATTTGGTTCCATAAACGGAGCAGAAGCTCTCTCAGATCATTTAAGGATTCTGGGGTAGGTTGATGATTATCTAATCTTCTTTGGAGCATATCCCATGCATGTGCTATGCAATTCAAATCTGGTTAGTGCGGAGGTATTGGTAAATATGGAATACCAAGCTCCTCGCGCGCATTCTCAGTTATGGCTGCACGGTGCGGTCCATCGTTATCGTCTAGAAATTGAAAAGTTTCACCAATAGCGGCGTGAAAATTGGGCACAACATTGTCAATGACATGCTCCCTATAGTGTAAGGCGCTCATATTCCCAGGACAAATGTGTAGATCTGTGCGCCCGTTGAAACATATCCCGGCCCATACCATAACATTACCCCCTCGGAATGGATGGACTTCTTGGACATAGCAACGATTACGGGGTATGCGTGGGATTGTCCATACCCTTATTCTTCGAGAATCTGAAAATCGTCCATATCTGGATTCATCAGTGAAAAGGACACTACGCCATTGATCGTTCCAATTGATATGTTGCCTTGCCCATTCCAGTCTTTGACGCTTATAGTCACGTGTTAATGGAACTCCTCTTAATGGACGTCTAGAAACTAGATTCACCTCTTTTAAACGTCGTCTGACGGTTTCGATGGAAACTTGGACCTCATCTGCATTTTGAAGAGTATTCCGTAACGCATTCTACACGTAGATGTAGGGTTTCTTCTCGCCGGAACGGTGATGAAACGATCCTGAGCAGGTGTTGTTTTTCATCGCCCACCAAGCCTTGGTCTTTCCAACACGGAACCTGTCTCCCTGAACCTATTCCAAAGTCGAGATATCACACTTTGGCTGACTTGGAACCTTTGCGCTACAACAACCTGAGTTAGGCCACCCTGTAGCATTCCGATAGCCGATTAGCGTTTGTTAATTTACATCTTGGCATTTTCAGAAAACTCGTTTCAAATCGAAGCCGTTGATAAACTGACTTCATTTCAAAATAAGAACATTCATGAAGAATAGAGGTATAGTTTAGCTCGAGCATAAGAAAGGAAATAAGTTTTTGTTGAAATAAAAGCACGCTCTTTTTATCCTTTCTTTATATTCGTAATTCATCTTCATTAGGCGGATTTATGTCTAATATCGCAATGATTAGGTGTAATTTTCCCGTTCATTATCTCTGAATCTGTTCGAAATTCAGTAATTAAATTTATTAGCTGGCTCATTTCTCTATGAACCACCCACTTCTTGACATTTCTTCAATTCGAGTCTGGTATATGTATTCTTTTGTTCTATCACTTCGAAGAATAAGTACAAGAACACTTCACACAAATTTTTCTATTGATACATCGATGTAGGTATTCGAAATAATGAGCAATTATGAAATTAATGTATGCAGGGCGCAGAAGATGATTCCTACAGTTCGTTCCAGCCATATTTGAATTGAAACTTGAATTGAAATCGAGATTGCAGTAAGGCTAAGAATCGGGGGTAGTCTCCTATTCCAGTTATTGAACCACCATTAAATTTTAAATATCCATGAAACATGAGCGAGAGCTTATCTGTAGTTCCGGATCTCGCAGCATGGCTGTTTCCACTCTTCTCACACCTTTCACCTTTTTAAAGGTCCAGATGGTTCCTCACGAGAAAACCTCCTGAACGTTATGAATTGCAACACCGTTAAATAGTGTTCAATGACGGCATTACACCTCGTAGGAGAACATTGAATTGTAACCACTGGTTTTTTAAATCGAGTTGATTCAGGGTAGATTTGCTTTGAATAGGGCAATTTTCGGGATTAAAGGCAGTTCGACAGTTTAGTCAAGTGAAGAGACACAAAAAAGGTTCTCGTGTGCATCGCGTCGAGGAAAAGGGAAAATGCGGAAATCGTAGGAAGTACCTGTGTCAATTGGAAGTAGAATTTGGTCGATTCTCGCAAATTTTATTGTAATTAAGAGATATTTTAAAAGTAAATCCAGGGAACGATGATTTGTTGTACGTAAATTGTTGTGATTTGGACAATAAATGTATTGTTATTATTATTATTCTTCCATTTCATTAACGGCAACTGTTAGATTTTCAGAAATTTTCTTGAAAAAATTACAATTGATGAAAAGAATTAGTCTTGAATAGTCTAAAAAGATCAAAATTTGTCGAAAATGTCAAGGTAATTGACCTCTATTCTTTCGAGGACATGAACTAGATAGAAATTCAAAAAATGTACAATTTCATTGGCGCTGAATCAATGAAGATTTTAAATTTTCTCGAGGCTATAGTTTCTGAAAATTCAAAAAATTATAAGTTTTTTCGAAAGTCTCCGACAGTATCCGTTGATGAAAATATGTCGACCAGAAAGCATATTTTGATCAAATCTAGATGCGATTGCTCCAAAAACGTACCTTGAACTGACTGAAGTATCACATTTTCGGTATCCTCTTTTCTGCAAGTATTGTAACCGCGACTTGGAACACACACATTCAAATCTTCCACTGTTACACTCACATGCACTAGAAGAACTTCTGACAAATTACTATTTTATAATCTAAGGAAAGATGAATGAATATCTCGAACGAATTTTCAGTTTTCAAATGTTGAATTATTTTTTTGATATACCTAGCAACGATTACCTACGCTCGTGATTTGGACGGGAAAAATTCTGTTTGAATTATATTCAATGAAAATTCAGCGTACGATGCTTGTTGCCACGTTCAATCAATGCATTTTTATTGCTCATGCTCAAAAAAAATTGTTTTTATATTATATATTCGATATCTCATAGGTATGGAGCAAGATATGAAAAATAGATTGGACACATTTCATTCAGGCGTCGTTTTACGAACTGACATAACCTAACCAAACTGCTGGAAAACGATAATGCCACCAAAATCTAATGTCTAAACTTAAGGCTAACCTGAACTTACCTAACCTAACCAGAACTAACCTGACTTAACTGCTGAAAAACGATAAGGCCATCAAAATCTCAGTGGGGGACCGATAGCCACTTCAATTTCATTAATTAGAGTATCTGTATAAGTTTAGGTATTCATTGTCTTTTACTCAGTTCATCCCTCAATCATTTAGAAGGAGATTGAATAACCTATCCCAAGTTTTCCCCTTATTCCTAGGTCAGAAATCCAGAATTTCATCGTATCCCTAAAGAATCGATTTTAACCATTGTTTTTACTGCGATCTATTTCTGGAAGCTTCTTTCGGTCGAATAGAAGTGAACAAATCGGGTGCACGTATCTCATTACGGATGTTTGTGTTTTGCTCACCTGTTTTTCCTATCCCCCCTTGGCCCAGAACCATCACCTTCAATGACTTCTGTCGTGGATGAAACCCTAGTTTTGCCAGAGACGACTTCGGAGAAGTCACATTCATTGTTCTGGAATGGAAACATTATTTTATCACATGAGTTTTTAGAAGGAAAATTCCCAGACTCGAAAATTCGTTCAGGAATTTCATTTCCATATCCCACATCTGATGTGAATCTATGGGGGAAAGCCCTTTCCGGTATGGTAGGGAAAATCTACATTATGGGTGTCACCTATTTTGCATACAGTGAATGCCTAGGTCACAAGATTGTTCTCTATAGGTATAATTTGATGGCTTTCCGAGATGACATAAGTAATAGTATACAGGGTCTTTCACGAGGAACCTCACCCATATATCGATATTTTCTGAGTTAATATCCACTTTAGGGCAAGGGTGTGATGCATACCCTCACATTATTTTTTAACGTAGATTCAATATCTGCCATAAAAAAATGGGGTTCTAATTTGAAAAAATTGATTTTTCACGATTTTGTCATCCCTAACTTTGAAAGCGATTTTTTCACCCCCTGTATCATGAATCGCGATTTCGATTTCTAAAGTGGATACATCAATCTTACATCTTGAAAAATCCCAAAAATGAAAATTTTCCATCCAAAAACCTCGAAGTTATTCTTGTTTCAGCGGAGCTCTATTTTCGATTTTTTTTTCGAATTTTTCCGCTCAGAGAGAATTTTCCAACCAAAACTGAAAAATGTTACATCAAAATAACTTGAAATTTTCTAAGGAATCTATTTCTGCAATAAAAAAATGGTGTTCTAATTTGAAAAACGGAAGTTGACGTCATTTCCGGAAAAACCGGAGGTGCTCATGCCTTGAAAATATTTTAGATTTCATCAGCATCGTGAAATACTTATAAGTGCTGAATTTCATGAAAATACGTTCAGTAGTTTCCCGTATAAATATGGGTGAGGTTCCTCGTGAAAGACCCTGTATTCTAAAACTAGTTGCAGAATGGGCTCCTATTCCAATACGAATGCGAAATTCGAAAACGAGCGACGAAGGAACGAGTTTTCGAACGCATGAGTGGTGGAATTGCATTCTGCAACGAGTATTAGACGATATTTTCTCTATTTCAGTCAAATTTCGTGAAATACTGTTGGAATTCAATGAAAAATTCAGAATATACATCCTAGTGACTTTTGTATTGTATCCTGGCAGTTGGTGACTGTTACGAAATTGACATTTCCAAATTGACGTGTGTTGAAAATTGATAGGATCGGAAGTCAGTGATGACAACCACGAAACGAAAAATATAACTGAAAACAATGCTGTAATGAATTCATAACAGCACTGTTTTTAGTACTGTAATGCATTCATTAAGATTTAATTATTCAACTCCCATTCAGAAAAGGAAAAAATTTCTGAAAATGACCTTCGAAAAATCCTGAAGTAAATATTTCACTTTCAATTCTGAATGTTGAGTTTGCAGTATCAATATAACTCAAAGCAAATCATAGTTTTTTCAATCAATATTAACAAGTCAAATACTTTTAATTCAGTTCATGGAAATTTGAGAGATTTTCAAAAAAAGTCCAACATATTTCATACTTTTCGAATCTCCTATGCAGTATTTCAATAATATTGTCAAAGGACTCGTGATTGATTGAAATAGTGAAACCATAATTCTCATTGATTGATGATAATATTTATTGAATCTTCTATAATATTTTAAAGAATTTTGAATAGTACAAAAAAGATTTTATCTGATGGCATGTCATAATGACAACGTTATGTCATCAATATTGAGTGACATACTCCTTTAAAAATAGTTGTCATTGTGACATGTCGAAAATGCAGTTTTTAATTTTTCGAAAATGTATTGATATAAATGCCATCAGATAAAATTTTGTATGTAATACGAATCATAAACAATCATTATGGCACACGCCGTGTTACACGACTTGTACCATAATGATCGTCTTTATGATCCTTATTACATAAATAACTAATACAGAACAAAATTTCACGATAATTGAACCTGCAGTTCATTTTTAACTTGACAATGTATGAAAAGAGTTTTCCAGTAAGCTGTCATTTTTTTAACATTTTACAAGCAGAAACTACGCCATCAATAAAAATGGAAGGATACAAGCTTCAACAACGCATTGAAATTAATAGAATTCACTATGAAAATGGTGAAAATTTAGCAGAATTCGTGAAACTCGAACATTTTTGGGTCGTCGGGAAGAACCTTGTCGAACCGCAATACAGAAATTGGAGGAAAAATTTGAGCTGTTGAGGCCAGTTAGTGATGTGAAGAATAAAACCCGAGCATGTCGCTCAAGAACAGCCGAGAATATTGCTGATGTAGCCCAGGTTTGTCCATTCTCCGTCGTTATTTGGAATTAGTTATTCCACAAACATCATCACACCGTATTTTGCATTAAGATTTGGGTCTTAAGGGGACCTGGTACATGTCCGAGCTCGCGAGCTCCCTTCAAAAATTGGGCTATTTATTTCCATGATATCTCAGTTCGTATGCGGCGTAGACCAACAATTTTTTTTCCAAATTAAAGCTTAATCATTTCTCTAGAATGTGTATTACCCGCTCTCTTTCCCACTACCAATCCTGATCCATATAGAATAGAAGTTTGCGCCCCACTTGGAAACTCGGACCACACCCTAATCTCCACAACTTGCTCTTTTCATGTACCATCAAGCCGCACAATACCACCCCGTCTCATGTGGCATTACAAATCGGCCGACTGGGAAGGGCTTCGTATGTTTTTCTCAGCGTTCCCATGGAAGAGAGCTTGTTTCTCCTCAGTAGATCCAACAGAATGTGCCGAGACAATTTCTGAAATAATTATGTTGGGGATGCAAACTTACATACCGAACACAGCAAGGAGAACATTATCCGATAAGACCTGGTTTAACAAGAACTGCTCTAAAGCTGTCGCTTCCAAACAGGCAGCATTCCATCGATGGCAAAAAAATCCAGGCCCTGAGACTAAAGCAGAATATGTGGAGGCTAGAGGCATATGCAATGAGACAATCAAATCTTCAAAAGATGCTCACAATGCCAAAATAAGATCTAGACTTGTTGAATGCCCTAACGGATCCCGTTCATTTTGGTCCTTCGCCAAAGCTGTAGGAAGAAACTTCACTTCCAGCTCGTTTACCCCTCTAACCAAGGAAGATGGAACACTAGCAACGAATGCCCTGGCAAAAGCCAACATCTTCGCGCATTTGTTCGCTGAAAATTCCACTCTAGATTCATCGGGAAAACAACCCCCGAATATTACATCTATTGACAGCCATATGCCCGAGATAACCTTTCGCCCACGTACTATCAGAAAGATTCTGTTGGGTCTCAACACCAACAAAGCCAGTGGATCCGACGGAATCCCACCGATTGTTCTCAAAAATGTGCCCCCGAACTAACACCTGTCCTCTGCAAATTGTTCAACCACTCTTACAAATTGGGTGTTTTTCCATCCAACTGGAAAACCGCAAGAGTACAACCAGTACCTAAAAAAGGCAAAAAGACCCTACCTAGCAACTACAGACCTATCGCTCTGTTATCTATTATTTCAAAGGTCATGGAAAAAGCCATCAACTTCGAGCTCATGAAACATCTGGAACACTCAGGAATTATCAACGATAGACAATATGGTTTCCGTCATCAGAGATCCACTGGTGGCTTACGTCTCACATATATGGCAGCTATCTACCGAGAAATATGGTGAAACCCTAGCCGTAGCACTGGATATCTCCAAGGCATTCGATCGAGTCTGGCATCAGGGACTCCTCGCCAAGCTTCCATCTTATGGCGTGCCCCCAAAGCTATGTTCTCTGCTAGCTAGTTTTCTCTCAAACAGATCTCTCCATGTAGTGGTCGATGGAGTTTCGTCTGACTCTCTACCCATAAATGCTGGTGTTCCGCAGGGATCAGTTCTGGCTCCAACGCTGTTTCTGCTTCACATCAACGATTTGCTGGAAGCAACTTCGTGTCCAGTGCACAGCTTCGCGGATGATAGTACCCTCCATACCGCCTTTTCTTCTAGGGCTCCAATACCAGCCCGCCAAATCAAAAACGAACGAGGAAGAAATGTTAACAACATAAATATGGACTTGGCAACAATTCTTGAATGGGGATCTAATGACTTGGTAGAATTCAACGCAAACAAAACACAATCATGTCTTTTCTCTAGAAAAGCCGATCTTACTGTGCCCAGCATAAAATTGTCGGGAGTGACCATACCATTGAAGTCATCCATTTCGATGCTTGGCATTACTGTCGGCAGTAACCTTTCCTGGGAGAATCACGTGAGATCCATTGCTAAAAGTGCATTCCAAAAACTTGGTTTTCTGTTTCGTGCCAGGAGCTATTTCACCCCAGGTCAGCTGCTTATGATCTATAAGGCACAGATTCGACCTGTCCTGGAATACTGTTCCCATGTTTGGAGTGCTGCACCTAAACACACCCTAAAACTCTTGGATTCCGTACAAAAAAGGGCAATTCGTCTCGTGGGTGATGCATCGCTTACAAGCTCGCTCACTTCTCTGGAACACCGTAGAAAAGTGGGCGATCTGTCTCTATTTTATAGATATTTCCATAGGCGATGCTCTTCTGAATTATCAGCAATCGTTTCCCCTGTGGCAGTCTCTTCCAGACTAACCCGTCAAGTTAAGTCTTCACACCCCTTCGTGGTAACTTTGGAGACCTGCAGAACATCTCTCTTCAAAGACTCGTTCATCCAACAAACAGCGAGGCTTTGGAACAAATTGCCTAGGGAGGTGTTCCCCGAGGCATATAACCTCCAGAAATTCAAGAAGAACACCAATTCCTACCTGCTTGCCCTTGGTTCTATCGATGTTCTCTGAACATTACAGGATATTCCTTTTCGTGAAAATCACAACATTAAAAAAAAAATACTAACTGAGATATCTTGGAAATAAAAAGACCAATTTTTGAAGGGAGCTCGCGAGCTCGGACGTGTACCAGGTCCCCTTAAGGCTTATAAAGTTCAGTTAACACAAGAACTTAAGTGGGCCGATTATCAACAACATCGGGTCTTTGCTGTCCTTGAAATGCATAAAAATGATCTGGAATTCCATCGAAAAATCATCTTGAGTGATGTAGTGATGAGGCCTATTTCCATCTCGGTGGCTTCGTCAAAAAGCAAAATTGTCGAATTTGAGGCGCGGAAAACCCAAGAGTAATTCTCGAAAAGCCTTTCTATCCTCAACATGTGACCTTACTTTTTCGAAAATAAGGCTTAAGCAGCAATTACGGTGAATGGATTGAGCTATCGAGAGATGATTAATGATTCTTTATGGCCGAAATTGGATGTTATTGATCTGGACAACGTTCATTACTTCCAACAAGACGGCGCTAAGTGCCACACAAGCAACGAAACCATTGGTCTTTTATGTAAAAAGTTTCCGGGGCCACGTCATCTCTCAAAGAGATGATCACAATTGGCCACCGAGATCTTGTGATTTAACACCTTGTGACTTCTTCGTTTGGGGCCTTGTGGAAGGAAAGGTCTACGCCAAGAGCCCAGCGTCGATTCAGGACCTCAAAGATGGAATTCGTTATGCTATCAAGGACTTAGAGCAGCCACTTTGCGATTGGGTTATGGAAAATTTCATGAAAAGGATAAGGTCCTGTAGTCGTGGTCGAGGTGATGTTATTCTCCATCATTTACGGCATACCTTCCTCTTTATAATAAAACATCCGATCATATATCTTAAAAAAGTATCTTTTTTCTTCGATTGTCAAAATAACACCTCTTATTGGAAAACCCTTCACAAAGCATTTTTACCATTGAACATTCAATTCACTACGAAACACCCTGTATATTCTGAAACGTCCTATGGGTGTCGAATGGGATGAGATAAAATATGGATTTCCATTCGAATCTTTTAATCCATCTACATCCAGAACAATCCTGATGAACTCTAAGAGATTAATAGTTCCCAGATACCCTCACTCTAGCTCTATCTATTTCTGAACGCGTATATTCGGGACAATATACAGCGTTCATGGTTCCAAAATGGCATGTTTTCATTAGGATCCTTCATCAACATTTCAATCCCAAAATATTATGATATTGCATCAATTTATGGGCTATATTTAGTCAAAAACCTACATAATGTGCGTGATTCATGAGTATTGCGAGCAGCTTAATGTACAGTAGATTGAAAATTGAAATTAAGCATGTCTGGTCATAAAATAGAATAGCGACGCTTGTGTTTCGGGATAGATGCATAGAATACCTGGTGTTGGCCCTGATTAGATTTTGTTTAAGGGTATACATCCCTGAAAAAAGGGACTCAGAAACGATTTATTTTTTCTGATTGATGAAGGGATGTATGAGTGTATAAAGATAAAATTAATAAAAAATAGTTATTTATGATATGAATGTTAAAAGTGAGGTTTTCTTTTGTGAGTGAAAAAGGATTTCACGAACAAAATAAAATCACTTTTAATACAAATACCATACAATGTATTTTGTACAACTGCCCTATTTTGATAACAAAATGGGCGAATTTGCAATGACAATAACCTTCAGAATGCATTTTAATATTCAAATAATCAAAAGTTTGTTGTGAATGGCAAACGTTGCCAACGTTATGATAACTAACAAATGAGAAAAGACGCTATCATTTGAATTTCGTTCCTGTCCAATTTTTGTCTTGGTTTTTTAACTGCAGATGGGTAATTCTCATCGAATTCCAAAATTTAAGTCCACCGCTATTGATACAGATACCCATGTAATTATTATCGATGTTAGGTTTTTATTTTGATGCTAGGTACCTTTTCTTCCATCACCCAGAAAAACGAGATATCATTAAATGCAATGAAAAAGTTATTACTAATTTTATATCATAAAAATCATTCCCTCACGTTGTCCCACTATCCCAGTTTCCTGCTGAAACTCAATATTTTCATCCTATTCAGTAATTCTTTGTAAATCAAATTTTAGTCAAATATTGTAATGGTGATTTTCGTTATATTTAAACATCAATTCAAGCCACGACAAATACTTATTGAATAACTATGAAATTTCAATGTATGTCCCTTTGGATAAAATCATTCCCTCACCTTGTTACAAATACTCGATCTATGGTCATATTGAGCGAATTCTATGAAAGTAGCTTGAGTTTTTCTAGCCTGTGAATTCGCGAATTATGTTACTACATGGTGATTCTGATTAAACTTCAACTCGGTTTTGTGCAATATTGTATTCAGTTACAATTATTACTATATTACTTCTCCTCACATCATTCCCCCATTAGACATCATCAAAAAATAAGGTGAGTATGAGTGGAAGTAACTTTACATTTGGATGCGTTTTTGGGGGTAGTGTTCATAGTTCAAAATGTTTTCATAAGGTCAGGGCTGTGTATCTATGTTATCTTAGTTTTCGTGTTATTTCGTCATTCCCTCACCGACATTCCCTCACTTCAGTTTGAAATGAGGGAATGATGATTTATGAGGGAATGACTTTTAAACTAAGATAACTCAGATTTTTATTTCTTTTGTCATGTGGTAGGTACGTGAGTTTATCGTTTTTTCTCGTTTAAGGAGCAAATAATGGCAAGAAAAAAGAAATTTTTCGATACAGAGGCAAAATTAAAAAAGAAAGAGTACGATAAGAAACGCCGAGAAGAAAGGAAATCTACTGCAATTATAATTAGTACTTCATAGTTTTCTGATTTAATATTCTTCAGATTAGTTATAGAAACATTATGAAAATAAATAACAATGTGTTCCATGAAAAATTAATAATTTTTAATTGATAAAGTTTCATGAATTGCATGTTAATATCATTCCCTCACATTACATTTATAAATCATTCCTGTGAGTCGCTTTAAATGACTTAAATCTGGGGACCACTATATCAGTGAAATCTAGTATCATATGTATTACAAAACTGCCACAAAAAAAATTCAAATTTATCGAAAATTTTTTTGAGAATTCATTCCTGAATAATTTTGGAATTTCATGAGAATTACCCAGATATGTTTGTCGAGAGTCCAATTATTAACAAAAGTGACGATTTGGTTGTTCCCGTGGATATTGAAGAGTCTGCAAGAAGAGCAAATCTGTTCAGCAGTACAATATTGCATAATATATAACAATTTCCTGGCCTGGTCTAAATTGAAAAATGTAGAAGGGAACTTCAGTGAACCTGTTTTCCTGGCACACTTAGAAGAAAAATCAAAAATATGGAGTTCATCAACTTTGTGGAGCAAATTTTCAATGATAAAGTCAAGCGCCCTGCCATTCAAGAACGTTACTTGAGAGTTTCTTCGTTGAGACAACGGTTTGCAATCGCTCGCCTCCTTCAAAATCAGCTTGAGCAAATTCATGAGGTGCAAATTAGCACTCAGACAATAAGAAATCGCCTCAGAGAATATGATTTAAGGCCTCGTGTCGCGGCAAGAGGCCCAGCTCTTACCCCAACCCATCGAAGGGCGCGTTTGGATTTTGCGAGAGAGCATATCCATTGGGAAGAGGCCGATTGGGAAAGAGTTCTCTTCACAGATGAGTCTAGATTCTGCCTCTACCATTGTGATCGACGTTCTCTTGTATACAGACGTCCACATGAAAGATATGCTCAGTGCAATTTCCTGAATACTACTGATTTCGGGGGAGGATCGATTATGGTATGGGGTGGAAAATCTTTGACTGCTCGCACAGACCTAGTGGTCGTTGATAATGGAGCTATGAATGCTGATAAGTATATAAGGAACATTCTTGAAGAGCATGTAGTGCCATTTGCCCCACACATTGGTGAAAATTTCATTTGTATGGACGATAATGCCAGACCCCATCGTGCGCGCATCGTTCAGGAGTACCTTGAAGAGTTTGAAGTCTCTCGAATGGAATGGCCAGCAAGAAGTCCAGATCTCAATCCGATTGAGCAGGTTTGGGACAACCTCAATAGAAGGCTGAGAAGTTCAGAAAATCATCCAGCTACTCTTAATGACTAAGGAATCCAACTCGGAGAAATCTGGGAAGGATTAGATCAGAACATTTTAAGATCACTCATTTTGAGTATGAACCGTCGTTGCCGAGCTGTAATTAACGCAAGGGGTGGAAATACCAAGTATTAAATCACTTATCAGCATTTCAGTATTTTGAAAATTGTTCATTTCTCTTCTTTCACATAAGATTCGGTGAAATCCTGAATTTTTCTTCCATTCAATGTGTCTTGTTTCGTTCAAAACCTTCCCGAGAGAACATAAAAAATAAGTTATAAAGTCAATGTAGAGTTAACTTTCATTAAAATTGAGATTTTCAGAATGTGCGTTAATTTTTTTGCGCAGTGTATTTCGAATAGAATTTTTAATCAACTGAAAGCCACCCTGTAACTCAACTATCAACTGTCCGCCATTAGATATCAAGTCCCATCTAGCGGTCTCATCTTGATATGTTTTTTGCATCTCGATTTCTCCAAAGATAATCCTTTTTTCTCGTCGAGTCTCATATTTCCATTGGACACCTCATTAAAACGTCAGGGACCTTCAATGTTATTATTGTTTTCCTCTCATCAAAATAACTTGGCGCCTTGTTCTATCCATCAAAAAGCGTCTGAGGATTCAGTTTATAGTTCAACCCCCAACGAGGTGCCTTAGATTGAATGTTGATAGCTTTCAATCAAGAGGCCCGACCGACAGTAGAAATTTATATTTCTGCCGATGAAAGTCGTGTTGAGATTTCTTGATAGTAAACTTTGGAGCTACTCTTTCCGCAACACATTAATTGTCGTTTTGGAGATCTTCTTGCAAACTTCTGGACTAATCGTTTAACGGAACTGAACGAAACAACAAATGATTGGTTACAGAGATAACAGAAGTGTAAGAAAAGAAGTATGCCGTTTATAATGATAATGGCAAATAATATCAGACCAATGACCACCACGACCACGACTACAGGACCATATCCTTTTCATGAAATATTCCTGAACCAAATCAAAGACACGACGTTGTTGATGATCAGCCAGATTCAGTTCTTGTGTTAACTGAACTTCATGAGCCTTAACATCCAAATCTTTATGCAAAATACGGTGTAATGACGTTTGTGGAATGCCTAGTTCCAAAGAACGACGAGAAATGGACAAACCTGGGTTGTTCACTTTGTAAGTTCAAAAATAATTTCAAGCTATGGACTTTTTTATCTAGTTCACTTGAAATTTTCTAATAAATTTCTAGCTTTCGTAGAATTCAAGATAGTCATAGTATGCCGAAGTGAAAAAGTCTTACAAAAGAAATGCAACCGTTTAAAAAGATACCTATCCACAAGTTTTTGGGAAACAGTTTTTATAGGAAGCTTATTTTTGTGATAGAAGAAGAATGACAATTTAAAATTTGAATTTGTGGTGGTTTGGGATTTTCCATGAAGATGTGCAGTAACCAAGATAATGAATTCATTTCATTTGGCTTTTCCACACTACATTTTATAAAAAACTTTTCAACGGATTTGTTGACATTCTGATTACCAGACAACAGGCCCGGATCTAGGGTGGGACAAGCGGGGCGCTTGCCCTGGGCGCCAGCTTAAGGGGGCGCTTAAAACAACCAGAGGTTGAATTTTTTTTATTTTTGATTTTCTCGGAAAAAAATATTATTATTAAATATGACCCGACTCTGAAGTGCCATCTTGACCACTCAAAAAAAGGACAAACATCCTATCTTCCCAAAAATATGCAAAATGAAATTATCGATTTAATGGCCACCAAAGTTCGGAATAGCATTATTAATGAGATCAAGGAGGCCAACTATTTCACTATTATGTTCGACTGTAGGTTCCCCAGATGTGTCTCTCACAGAACAAATGAACCAGGTTATACGATTTTAAAGAGAACGTAGTCTGGATATGAGATAAAGGCAAAGACTTATAATACTAAAAATAAAGTAAAGTTTTATTGACTTCTTAGAAGTTGACAAGCTGGCATATATATAAAGGAGTCCAATCCAGAATTCTACACTCTCTGAATCTTGTGGGTGTCCATTCGTCTTTATCATGTTCAGAAGCAGTAAATTTATTTGGTGTTGTACAAAAACTGTATTGTTTTTTTGTTAGTTCAACCACACGATGGACAATTATGAAAAAGTGGACGAAAACAAATTCTAAAGGAAGTAGCCAAACTAGATGGACCAAACATCAAGCTGTTAATGCCTTGCTCAATAATTTACCGGGAGTTGTGAAGGCTGTGGAAGAAATCAAAGAATCCTCACTAGTCGCAGAATACAAGTATGAAGTTGGTCATTCGCTTCATGCTGTGATGGATTTTAGATTCATACTGAACCTAACAATTTGGGATAATATGCTGCGAGAGATCAATATGGTCAACGTGGAAATTCAGAAAGGAGATATAGTTATTTGACGTTCATTATCGTTCATGCAAGGTCATATGAATATCTTGCAAGGAATGACAGAAAAACTTATTGAAAACTGGATCTCGGAAGCTACACTTCTTTCAGAAGAATTGGATGTGGAGCCAATTCTTAGAAATAAACGTGTTTCCAAGAAGAAAAAGCATGTTGACGAAATGTGCGATGATGAGTCAAGAACGGATCTGGTTGGTTTATTCTCCGAGGAAATTAAGGTTGTTTTCGACAGATTATTGTCAGAAATCAAAAAAAGATTAGAAAGTGTCTGAAGTGAGTCTGCATACGAATTTATCATTCCTCAATGGTCATGCCCTTTTAAACATGCAAAAAGAGAATCTGCAGAAAATGGGACCCTTTTAGCGCAAAAATATTGAAGAGACTTGAATGCAGTTGATTTTTGTTAGTAACTAGCGGTTTTCAAAATGTTGGTTCCTACCACGTCTGCAAGATGTGAAAGCAGTTTCACCAAAATAATAAAAAATTATTTGCGTTCCTTAATGAGTCAGAAAAGTCTCTATGGCCTCTCGATCTTAGCTATAGAATGCAAAACTGCTTCCGAAACAGATTTCGAGGAGCTGATAGATGCGTTCGCGGAAAGAAAATCACGCCGCGTGATGCTATGTGAAGAAAAAAGTCCGATTTCTTTCCTTGTGAGATTTTCCTTATTATTAGTTTTTATTTTCATTATTCATTTGTATTATTTATTTTTGTTCTTTCCATGAATTCATATATGTACATATTAAACAAATGGGGGGGGGGGGGCGCAATCATGAATTTTTGCCCCGGTCAGAAAAAATCGTAGATCCGGGCCTCCCAGACAACCGTTCAAAGTTGTCATACTACACACCTCTCGAAACTCCTGCAAATCCCTAAATCCTTCGGCTTTGTATCGGAACTAATTGTAATAAGCTTTTATAAAAAATACATTTTTTTAAACAAGCTTTTATAAAAAGCCCAAGATACCAATTTTGAATATAATCGTATCATAATTACAAAACTCGTCCGCCATATTGTAGTCGCCATCTTGAATTTTCGAATTTTGACAAAAGAATCATCATTGTCAAACCCAAAAACCCCCAGATAGGTACTTATTTTGAATGGAATCGGATCATAATTACAAAACTCATCCGCCATTTCGAAGCCGCCATTTTGTTTTTTTCTCTGAAGAAAATGTCATGATCCATTGTCACCAGAATTATGTACACCTGCCAAATTTCAAATCAATCGGACGATTAGAAGAGTGTCATATTTAACTTTAACTTTTCATAACTTTTTTAATTTATTTGATTAGAGACAGACAGACACCGGGACAGGTGAAACTAAATAAAAGCTTGTAAAAAGGGTTCGTTATTCGTTCTGCAGGTTTCTCATTGGATTCTCTGCCGTGAGATTGGTTCATATACAAGCGTACACCTGGAAATATTCCCATCAAAGGGCTATTTTTATTTAACATGGAATTGAATCATCAAAAACATTCATTTTCAACCATTTTCAGTTGTACCTATTAAGCTTTCATTAAAAAAAAGGTTTCATTCGTTCATTTCAGAGGTCACAGTTTTGAATGGGTTTTTATTTTCCATTCGAAATAACGAACGAAATCAAATTTAATTAAAAATGGTTTATATCTGAGTGAAATTCATACCGTAAAGTACAGGTTTGAATGAATTTCAATACGAGTATAACTCCAGATAATTGAATCCGAATGCTTTTTGTTCAATGAAAATTATGGTGTATTGAGTTTTGGTATTGCCAGGTCAGGACTATTTGCCATTTTGTTATCAAATCAGTTTCAAGGAATTGGTACCAATGAAAATATAAACAAATTGTTAATTGATGATTAATTAATGATCGAAATATTCAATCGATGAAATTATCGAAGTTAAAAACATAATAAAGTTGAAAAATTTCGAAAATCTCAATTATAATGACTTAATTGAATCAAAGGTGATATTTGAACGAAATAGAGACCACGATGACTTACATTCAAGACCATATAAACATTCGAGAAAAAGATTATTACAAAAGCATAAAACTCGAAAAGTTCAAAGAAAATGTCAACTTATTACCACGAAGGAAAGAAACCAAATTCTAAAGTGACATGGAGGAAAAAATAATTATTCTATAGAGAAACTATATCTGAAGTACTAGATTCAAGACAAATATATGTATGTACCTACTTGACGAATGCAGGAATAATGAATAAAAATAAATTCAGAAAAAAATTGAAGAAATGGATTATCAAAAAGACAAACCGTTGGAGACCACGGTTGTGAAGTCCATTCAAATGAAAATTGAACAAACCGAAAACGAAAAAGTCCAACACAACAACAAATATACTACCGAAGCAGAAAGAGAAACATGAATATGCCGATGAAGACAAAAAATAACCAATCAAAGAATCAATTACCTATAAAGAGAAGGGCCATGATAGAATGAAGATTTCAGGCACTGGGTCCTGTAATTGGGTCGTGGCTCACTCTGTGAGTTCGAAAAGTTTAGCAGGGTTTGTTGCACTAAACCAATATTCATTGAGAAGAGAGAATTTATTAATTTTTTATTGATTCCAGTTCCAGGTGGTAGCTACTTTAAAATTTTCAAAATACCAAATCTTCCTACAATTGATAATTATAATTTTCAATATTTAGTTTATATATTGAAGTAAAAAATTATGAGGTATAAATATGTGTAATATCTTGCCATAGTCTGTACACACATAAAATGTACTCAATACTTCATAAAAGTAGATTATAAATTTCAATAAAATGTCATGAAAAAAATTATACCATTTAACTTCTTCATAATATGATTATGATTATACTAATAACTCTTATAGGTCTACCGAGTTGAACCCTCAGAAACTACAAACTACAAGTTTCTGAGCTTGTACGAAATGCATGTTAGTAGCCAATTTCAAATTATTCTCAATTCTCATAGCAAAAGAAATGTGGGTTCCTAGTAAAATTTAAAATTTCAAGAGCTAAAAGTCGAAAATACCATTCATTCAAATAACCTAGGTCCTTTAATGGTTTGTATTCCGAAAAGGACATCAATCATAACAATATTAAATAAATATATTACTGAAAGCGATTGAAGCATTTACAACATACAGCTATGAAGAAAAAAGTGTAATGTTGTATCTTCGAAATGGGAGAGATTGCGTCAACTTCAGGAAGAAACCCCCTCATTTTCACTCTTTGTTTATTTTCTTATTCCGTGTTTAATTTTATGATGTGAAGTAATGGCATGCTGACACAGATTCAATTTCTTCTGTAATCTGATATGCTGAACTACTCAGGAAATCTGAAATTGGATCAACCTACCGTTCAAGAATTTTTTTAAAATATTCTGATTAATTTATTCCCGTGAAACGATCAATATGTTGATTATTTAAGTATACTCCATTCACTTTTATGTAATCACATAGGAGGTCATGGTTTCGTTTTCAGGAGTAGGTGCACCTGATGAAAAGTCTGTGCTCGTACAGAGAATATCGTTAATGACAAAACGACGATGCCAGTTTCTTTGTTTACATCGAAGTAAAAGTATCAAAGATATTCCACATTTTATTAGTTCGAATCGATCGGCGATTTTGGGGCGAAATATCGATAGGAAATCGCCTATTTTTCCGTTCTTCGTCGTCCAGAAGAAGTTTCCCGTCGATATGAGAAATTTCGTGCAACTTTCACGACTTTTGGCGTGAGCACGAACGGCAAATTTGAATTGGACCAAAAATCGATTTATAAGCATAAATAAAGCGAAAGTAAGTACTAATCGACCTTTTCAAACACTTGATAACGAAGTTTTTTTTAGGTATCTGGCCGTTTAGAAAGATTTCAAACGAAATTCCGGTCCCTCAGAAGTTTGGTTAGTTTCGGTATCGTTTTTGGTGCTCAAAATTTATTTGGAATGTGTCACTGGAGCTTTCATTCCTATCAATCCTTTGCCGAAAGTAGAAATAGGCTATATTATATTGAACCAGAATACATCGGTTTTTTCCATATTCCAGGAGTTTGTGTCTTATTTTAGAACAGGTGAATGATAAATGTGAAGCATATGTTTGACCTATTCCATTTTATTTGTACAAACCTACTGTGGTAGTAATGTATGAATATTTTTTAAACTAATAAATTACTATACAGTCAGAATATTTTACTCCTTGTTCATAAGATCAAATAAATGAAATGTATATCTATAAAGCTTTCAGGAATTGACATTCTTGCTTATTAATTTATAACCAAAACTCAGTTACTACCTACTGCATTGAAATTATTAGTTTCTCTGTAAACAAATTCGTTAATTTAGTTATTATGTTTATTTTCTTTGTGATGAATGAATAAAACTGTTATTTATTTGAAATAAAGAAATATTACAAATAGAAATGTTATGCACCCTCACAATCATATCACATACAATATCATGATGAAAACAAAGCACATCGATAAATCTTTACAATCATAAATCCAAAAACTCCTTTATATGTAGAATATTGTTCACAATTTTCTGTTGTGTTCTCCAAAATGAAATATACATTCTGAGAAATACGCTATAAGAACGTATAAAGGGCAACATAGTGTTGACTTGGAACATAAAAATATTTTGAAAAACGTCATAACTTCGATACAGAGTGGAATGTGTCAAATTTCCAAGGCCAGAGTTGTGATTTTATAATTGTGAATGGAGTATACTTTATGGGCTGTATCTTAAAAAAAATTCTCAAAAGATGAAGAAAAATTCGAAAGTAGTAACCAATCTGTCTAAAGGTGTTGTTTCTCATGCCCAATCTGATTCAGACAGATTTTTCACATTTTTCTGGACACACTGTATAAATTAGCCCTTTATCCTCCTTTCTGTACTGCTTATTATATCAGCTGCGAACTCATGAATATTCAAAATCAAATACGGAATGGGATTCATTCCAGAAACCGAGTACATAATTTGATATTAATGAATATCCAACCTCATCTTGTTCACAATGAATTATTCAGCGGGCAAAATAGAGTAAATGCAATATTTCCATTTTATTTCTATATCCAGTTTCATCAACTAATCTATCTTCGGTAATTTTTCGGTAAAATACACTAATATGAAAGGAAAGCAACCAAGTATGAGTAATAAATATAACATATACAGGGTGATTTGTTAAGTGTTTCATTAGACGTATTCGAGGAAGGAATTTTTTCATTTTTTTATTTATTTAATGAATAACAGGTACAGGCAGGTTTACGCAAAGAAGTACCTACCCTCTGAATACAAATCAAAAATCAATTATCCATCAACCAAAAGTAATGCATCTTAACAATAAGTTGAAAATTATACAAGAAAAAAGGGCCGCTTAAACATAAGAAAAATTAACAATTGTAAATATAAATCTGCATATATAAAGGTAGAGAATTTCAAATTCAGCACCCAAAAATTGAACATTAGTTAAACAATCAAGAGACAAAACCAAAAATTATTTTGATACAAATTCAAGATTCGGTATTTTTGTTTTCGAGTACATGAAAATAAATTGTGAAGGGAAATCGTCTTCCGGTTCTACCGGAAACGAATTTAGGTAAACTTCGTTTTTTTTTCAAATGTATATTTATACATATTTGAATTCTTCGTTCAATTTTGCACTTATTCGATGTATGATATGCGCATTGTTGAGTTATAGCCTTATTGAAAAATTTGTTGACCGAAAGAGTGTCACAAATTACTGTTTATATCTCCAAAATTCTTCATTGAGAGAATTTCTTTTTGTAACAGTGGAACAAAAGACAGTACGCTGATACTGCTTCTTGTATAAATTATGAGGAAATATTATACAGGGCTACAAAGTGAGACTAAATAAAACTATGAGATCTCATTCTTTTTCAAATTATTACCATATAATTTTGTGATTCCGATCGATTGCTCGTCAAAAACTAGTTAGAGTGTGCCAAACATTTCATGACTTCAAAATCGGTAGTTTTGCCGTTATCGAATAAAATTCGAATTTCACGACTAAAAACAGGTTTGCCTGAGTCCAATTCATTGATATGCTCGTCTTTTTTTAAGTAGGCTATGTTTGGAATTGTCATTCTTACTTATTTTTTATTGATCAAGGACTCTTCGAAACAAGCAATAATAAAAAGGTACACTAGAATGATATATCAAGTCAGTTCTTTATTTGCAGCAGATAATGAATGATGAATAAATAAAAAAATCTCAGTTTAAAACTATCACCCCAATGTTCTCAGTAACAAAAAACTTCGACAGAAATTTAAAAAAAAATTTCAAAATGTTGGCCCCCTTCCTGCATACATTTATTAATTCTTCTACAAACTACATCTACTGTAGTAGTTCTCAACTATAAATGAACTGACATATTCTAACTATTGACAAAGCCTACTCGAAAATTATCTCAATAAACCTATGACTAGACAAAGAAACCTGGCTTTAGTCGTGAAATACGAATTTTATTCAATAATGGCGAAACTACATGAAATGTTTGGCACACTCTAACTAGTTTTTGACGAGCAATTGATTGGAATCACATAATTATATGGTTACCATTTGAAAAAATGGGATTTCATAGTTTTATTGAGGCTCACTTTGAAGACCTGTTTCAGGCACCCTGTATACTATTTCCTCATAATTTATACAAGATGCAGTATCAGCGTACTTTCTGTTGTTTCACTGTTGCAAAAAGAAATTCTTACAATGAGAGATTTTGGCTTGAAGTGGTTGCTCATATCATACATCAAATCAGAGCCGAATGAACGAAAAATTCAGATATGTATAAATATACAGGGTGTTAAATTTGAAATAACAAAGTTTACATTCGTCTTCTATAGAACCGGAAGTAGATTCAGATTTAAAATGTTTAGAATGCAAGTTCATGTGTCTAAAACAACAATAAAGAATCTTGAATTTGCTTAAAAAATTTTTCCTCGAATAAGTCTAATGAAACACTTAAAAAAATCACCGTGTATAGGCACAGAAAAATTCAGATGTAGGAATCTAATACTAAGTACCGTACCTGAAGAAGGCACTAATTTCAAGATAATCAAAGACATTATACATTATACTCAGCACCAGAAAACTGTGATATTCTAGTCTGAGTGTTCTTGTAATGTAAATTGTTTGCTGAGTCAGTAAATGAAGAATCTGCCATTTTAATGGTATTTGAAAAGAAAATGATTGCCATGTGATGCAGAGAAACTGCAGTGTCCATGGGAGGCTTTATCCAAGTAAGTCACCAGACTCACATGCGTTGCATTTGACCATATTATGCTCCATTATCAGACCGATAACTTCTCATATGTTCAGTACAGATGAGGAAATTAAATTTGAAGAAAAATTCATTTTTCTTCAGCAAGCACTGCTGGTGTAGTGGTCAGCATTCAGGATTCCCATTCCTGAGAGTCGGGTTCGATTCCCGAGCAGTGCATCCCATTTTGATTTTTGAGCAATTGCTAATTCTTCACTTAATTTGTGATAATTATGAAAGGAAAAGTATTCATATGAAGCACTGCTGGTGTAGTGGTCAGCATTTAGGATTCCCATTCCTGAGAGTCGGGTTCGATTCCCGAGCAGTGCATTTAAATATTTTTGGCTTGTTAATTGTTAATACCGGGTGATCCACATGAAACAGTCTAGCGAGATATTTCCGTGGGTATGAGTTTTTGTTATATGCAGATGGTACGAAGCAGATTGACGTTTGGTAGAAAATTGAGCAGGGCATTCATAACATATACGCAGAGATGGAAAATACTAATCAAGTCATAAATTCCAATCACTTCAATCTTTTTTTTTTTTTAATTTTCTCCATCAGAATCGTACAGACTTTCGACCGAAACCGTTGTTATAATCGGTAAACTACGCTAAAGTTATGTAATATCCCTTTCATAGATGAACAGACTCAGATCCCCAGGAAAGTCTGCTTCCAGAGTTAGTATGAATACCTTTGGTTTATGAACTGAACCAAAAAAATTCTTCATGAAAGAAAATGAACGTACATGCTCAATAGTATAGTTGGGTCATAAACATAACACTATACAGGTAAGTCGATAGGCATGAATGAAACTAAATGTTTTTCTAGATCCCAGGTAGCCGAAGATAATTCTGTTATGCAGCTGTATAAAATAAGGGTACCTCAGATCTGTATGAAGACATTCGATCCACTTCTAATTAACAATTCGAAGCAAAATATACTAACTGATAAGGAAACTGCAACACCCAGAAGTAGCTGTTTAAATTTAAATTTTTTTTTTTGGTAAAACATAGATAGTATAGCAATAAGGAGTAATAAGGAGTAAATGATTAAAATTTGGAGAAAAAGCGATTTTTTTCAATAAATTTGTTAATAATGTGTTTGTCCACCGCGGTTATTTATTCACTCTCCAACACGTCTTTGCATTGATGCAATAAGATGGTCTATTTCTTCTTGAGGGATACTATCTCAAGCTTCGAAAAAGTTTGAACTAACAGTGGCAACATGGGGTCGAGCATTATCTTGCTGGAATATTGGATTCTCGAGCCGGTAAGGAAGAACATACGGCTCCACTATTTCTTGAAGGCAACGCAGCGCTGTCATGTTAGCTCGAATTAAGACTTAAGGCGACCTACTTGCATGTATGATAGCACCCCATACCATAACGCCTACAGTCCCATGTACATGAAACTCAACATCAAACGAGATTCATCAGAAAAGACGACCTAATGCCATTCCACATTCCAATGTTGTCGTTGTCTGCATAACTGTAATCGTTGCCGCCTGCCGGCGATGTTCAACCGTTAGAGGTAACACAAGATGGGGTCGATAATGCTCCAGTTCAAAAGACCTTATCTGGCGGTAAACTGTTCGGACAGTTACAGGATGGCCTTGTTCTCTTAACCACCCATCAGCCAAAGATCGAATTGTCGCAAATCGGTCTCTAACGGGTGTCCGTGAAGTTAGCACCTACATTTTCGAAATTGAAGAAAATTTTTTTTGCATTCGTTAGTAACTCGTTAGTAACTATTTGTAACCTCAACATTTTTGTTTGTACCTCAAAGGAACTCATAGAAAAACGCCGCATTCCGCTGGGTGCTAACTTCACGGTCATCCACTTCTCAATTTTTTGCGAAAAAAAAATACGATCGGAAAGTCCTTCGTTAGTAACTATTTGTAACATAAAAATTTTCGATCGTAACCTAACCCTTACTGAAAAAATGACACCCCTAGAATGCGAAGTTAGCACTCACATTTTCGAAAATTTACAAATTTTCTATTTCATTCGTTAGTAACTCGTTAGTAACTATTTGTAACATGAAAATTTCCGTTTGTAACCTAACCCTTACTGAAAAAATGAAACACCTTACATGCGAAGTTAGCACCCGTATTTTCGAAATTGAAGAAAGTTTTTTTTGCATTAGTTAGTAACTCGTTAGTAACTATTTGTAACCTCAAAATTTTTGTGTGTACCTCAAGGGAACTCATAGAAAAACGCCGCATTCCGCTGGGTGCTAACTTCACGGGCGTCCACTTCTCAATTTTTCGCGAAAAAAAATACGATCGGAAAGTCCTTTGTTAGTAACTATTTGTAACATAAAAATTTTCGTTTGTAACCTAACCCTTACTGAAAAAATGACACCCCTAGAATGCGAAGTTAGCTCCCACATTTTCGAAAATTTACAAATTTTCTATTTAATTCGTTAGTGTCTCGTAAGTAACTATTTGTAACAAAAAAATTTTTGTTTGTACCTCAAGGGAACTTGGAAAAAACACCGCATTCCGATGGGTGCTACCTTCACGGGCATCCACAGTTTCGAAAATAAAGAAATTCTCGTTTCATTCGTTAGTAACTCGTTAGTTACAATGCAACATAAAAATTTTCGTTTGTTCTTTTCTTTAATGAAAAAACGACTTCTAACATGCGAAGTAAGCACCCCCATTTTCGAAAATGAAGAAATGTTTTTCGCATTCGTTGGAAACTCATTACTGTTTGTAACATATAAATTTTCGTTTGTAACCTAATCTTCAGTGAGAAAAAGACACCTCTGATATCTGAACATTCTCAAATATACTATAGTTTTTTGCTCTCGATAGCTTTTATATATAAACTATAATATCCATTTTAGGGCAAGGGTGTGATGCATACACTCACATTATTTTTTAACGTAGATTCAATATCTGCCATAAAAAAATGGGGTTCTAATTTGAAAAAATTGATTTTTCACGATTTTGTCATCCCTAACTTTGAAAGCGATTTTTTCACCCCCTGTATCATGAATCGCGATTTCGATTTTCAAAGTGGATACATCAATCTTACATCTTGAAAAATCCCAAAAATAAAAATTTTCCATCCAAAAACCTCGAAGTTATTCTTGTTTCAGCGGAGCTCTATTTTCGATTTTTTTTTCGAATTTTCCCGCTCAGAGAGAATTTTCCAACCAAAACTGAAAAATGTTACATCAAAATAACTTGGAATTTTCTAAGGAATCTATTTCTGCAATAAAAAAATGGTGTTCTAATTTGAAAAACGGAAGTTGACGTCATTTCCGGAAAAACCGGAGGTGCTCATGCCTTGAAAATATTTTAGATTTCATCAGCATCGTGAAATACTTATAAGTGCTGAATTTCATGAAAATACGTTCAGTAGTTTCCCGTATAAATATGGGTGAGGTTCCTCGTGAAAGACCCTGTATTGCTCTTGATGACACTTCATCTGTAATTTTTTGTGATGCCTAAACTTTTTTAATGTCTTTGTTGGAAATGAAAGAGAATGACCTGATGGAATTGAATTTTAAGTGAACGTGTATCATCATTCTACTTATAATTTTACAATAAGTTTTCAACCTTTTTTCACAAACTCCAATGTAAAAATAGTTACTAATGAGTTACTAACGAATGAAAGAATTTTTTTTCACATTCTCGAAAATGCGGATGCCCGTGAAGTTAGCACCCTGCGGAATGCGGTGTTTTTTCTCTTATTATCCTTGAGGTTCAAACGAAAATGAATGAAGTAACTAATAGTTACTAACGAGTTACTAAAGAATGAAATAGAAAATTTGTAAATTTTTGAAAATGTGGGTTTTTACTTACGCATTCTAGGGGTGTGATTCAGTCATTGAAGGTTAGGTTACAAACGAAGATTTTTATGTTACGAATAGTTACTAAGGAAGGACTTTCCGATCGTATTGTTTTTTTCGCGAAAAATTGAGAGTGGATGCCCTCGAAGTTAGCACCAAGGGGAATGCGGCGTTTTTCCATGAGGTACAAAGGAAAATATTGAGGTTACAAATAGTTACTTACGAGTTACTAACGAATGCTGAAAAAAATTTCCTCATTTTCGAAAATGCGGGTGCTAACTTCGCATGTAAGGTGAGTCATGTTTTTTAGTAAGGGTGAGGTTAAAAACGGAAATTTTTATGTTACAAATAGTTACTAACAAAATACTAACGAATGAAATAGAAAATTTGTAAATTTTCGAAAATGTGGGTGCTAACTTCGCATTCTAGGGATGTCATTTTCTCAGTAAGGGTTAGGTTACAAACGAAAATTTTTATGTTACAAATAGTTACTAACGAAGGACTTACCGATCGTATTTTTTTTTCGCAAAAAATTGAGGTGTGGATGCCCGTGAAGTTAGCACCCAGCGGAATGCGGCGTTTTTCTATGAGTTCCCTTGAGGTACAAACGAAAATTTTGAGGTTAAAAATAGTTACTAACGAATGCAAAAAAAAATTTCTTCATTTTCGAAAATGTGGGTGCTAACTTCACGGACACCTCTAACGGTCATAAGCCTTAGACGTCGTTCTTGAATTTCATTTGTGCCCCTTCGACGATCGGTGCCTACTCTTCTTCGATATTGGGCATTATCAAACTACACTTGACAACATCTCATAACAGTATCGGGAAAAGTAGAATTCGATAGGTGGCGCTCTGAAATGTCAATGTCATCTTAGCAACGAGTAAAACAAATCAGATGCCGTATAAGCCCTTTGATATTTAAGTGGTTTTATTTTGCTGTTTTAGTTATTTTCAGTGTGTGTTTTGTAAAACTTTTGGTTTTTCTTTGATTGTGCTTTAGTGCTTTGTGTTGTTAAACTAAATTTTGACTCCTAATATTTTTATTTTTGGAGTATGGTTGATGTTTGTGAAAAGTACAACAAGCGTTCAATTAACTATATATCAGCGGAAAACTTCTTCTGGACGATGAAGAATGGAAAAATAGGCGATTTGCTTTCGATATTTCTCCCCAAAATTGCTGATCGATTCGAAAATTCCGAAATTAATTCGGAACTATTTGCCGGTGCGTAGACTTGTGATATTCGTTTCGGGATTTTTCCCTTTACAGCTAGTGCAACCAAATACAGAACAGTTTCGATTATGCAGCGACATAATTCAAAGTATAAAACTTTAAAAAAGGTACACAAAAAATCAAACTTGATCTGCAATGAAGACAAAAAAAGAATAAAAACCATGCAATACGAATTATTTTACTCGTTGCTTCAATTACAATTTTTTCCGCCAGAGGTCTCATTGAATTCTACTCCGCTTCTCGTAGACCAATAATTCAACCTCTTTCGAATTCACTTTGCTGGCGATAAATTCCGCATACAGGTGTTTTCCCAAATTTTAATCTTTTTCTGCTTGCTAACTATCTGTTTCACCAAAAAAAAATTAAATTTAAACAGCTCCTTCAGGGTGTTGCAGTTTCTTTGTCAGTTAGTATAATTATCAAGGTGTGAATATCAAATGCTCCCACTTTGTCCTGAATAGAAACAACTGTTTCACATATAACACTGTAGAATATAGAAATATAGATTGTCTCCAATCAGGCACATTTCAACTAATTAATATCGATTGGTGTTTGATAATGGGACTCAAGAGTACATGGAGAAACTCTGGTTGTTCTCGACAAAGGAAACGTATTCAAGACCTCGAACCTCACATCATAGAATATCGAATTCATAACATAACCATAGATCGTTTCTCAAATTCTTTCTTGCAGTTGTAGACAATTTAAAATCAAATAAATCATGAATTATAATACTTTTCTGATGAGTAAAATAGACAAAGATCAGGGTGTCTCATCCATCGACATCGATAAATTGAAAACGTGACCGAAAGACCGAGATAAGATCTACCACAACTACAAAAGATCGGTTTCTGACTATGTCTACCCGTAAAAAGCATTTGAGTACTTGGCGGAGCATGCAACAGCACCTTTTGAACGTTTCTAGTGTGTTGGTTGAAAAAAAATGAAAACTTTTGCAACATTCCAAATATTTCCCTACCTTTTGTAGAGCAGTAGGTATATATGTTTTGCTAAAAGCCAGAAGTGCGTATTCAATAGTTTTCAAATGGCATCGCAGCAAATGAACGTGAAATCATTTTCCATACCGAAAAAACTTTGGCAAACGAAATCTTCCAATAGAGCGGAAATGAAAGCATCGAAATTTCCAATTATTCAGGAAACACAAAGACCAGGAGAAGCACTCAGCAACTCAAGTGTCTATATTCACGATATCTGAGTCGGAATCGAATCCAATCGGATGAACTACGTCGTGTAGATGCTTTTATTTCGATTCGGGCATCAATCATGGCATATAGATTCATATAATCCTGAAAGATTTACAACGTACGGCTATCAAGCAGACAGCTTAATGTTTTAATGTTGAAAGTAGATACGAAATAGGTCAGACTGCGTACTCGATGCCATGTGTTCAACAGTTCAAGTTCAAGTAGTTATTGTGGGAGCTCTTTTATTTCTACTACACTGCGCAAAAAATTAACGCACAATTTGAAAATCTCAATTTTAATGAAAGTTAACTCTACATTGACTTTATAACTTATTTTTTATGTTCTCTCGGGAAGGTTTTGAACGAAACAAGACACATTAAATGGAAGAAAAATTCAGGATTTCACCAAATCTTATGTGAAAGAAGAGAAACGAACAATTTTCAAAATACTGAAATGCTGATAAGTGATTTAATACTTGGTATTTCCACCCCTTGCGTTAATTACAGCTCGGCAACGACGGTTCATACTCAAAATGAGTGATCTTAAAATGTTCTGATCTAATCCTTCCCAGATTTCTCCGAGTTGGATTCCTAAGTCATTAAGAGTAGCTGGATGATTTTCTGAACTTGTCAGCCTTCTATTGAGGTTGTCCCAAACCTGCTCCATCGGATTGAGATCTGGACTTCTTGCTGGCCATTCCATTCGAGAGACTTCAACCTCTTCAAGGTACTCCTGAACGATGCGCGCACGATGGGGTCTGGCATTATCGTCCATAAAAATGAAATTTTCACCAATGTATGGGGCAAATGGCACTACATGCTCTTCAAGAATGTTCCTTATATACTTATCAGCATTCATAGCTCCATTATCAACGACCACTAGGTCTGTGCGAGCAGTCAAAGATATTCCACACCATACCATAATCGATCCTCCCCCGAAACCAGTAGTATTCAGGAAATTGCACTGAGCATATCTTTCATGTGGACGTCTGTATACAAGGGAACGTCGATCACAATGGTAGAGGCAGAACCTAGACTCATCTGTGAAGAGAACTCTTTCCCAATCGGCCTCTTCCCAATGGATATGCTCTCTCGCAAAATCCAAACGCGCCCTTCGATGGGCTGGGGTAAGAGCTGGGCCTCTTGCCGCGACACGAGGCCTTAAATCATATTCTCTGAGGCAATTTCTTATTGTCTGAGTGCTAATTTGCACCTCATGAGTTTGCTCAAGCTGATTTTGAAGGAGGCGAGCGGTTGCAAACCGTTGTCTCAACGAAGAAACTCTCAAGTAACGTTCTTGAATGGCAGTTGTTACCCGTGGTCTACCCTGTCCTGGTCTTCGGACATTCATACCTGTCTCCCTGAATCGCTGCAACATCCTGGACACACTTATATGGGAAACTCCAAACCTTTCTGCAATTCTTGTGTATGTCCACCCTTCTTCTCGCAAAACTACCGCTTGGGCACATTCCTCTTGGGTCAAATTGCGTGTTTCGCGTTGCATAGCGATCGAGTGTAGAAGATCAAACTATTGATCACTAGAATTGATCGAGAACAACTGATTTTAGAATGGAGCCAATGCATTCAAAATCTGATAATATCATCTTTTTTTATTCCTGCTGGGAGAAAACATATGTATTGAAGAAAAACGTTGAAAGTGGATAACATATGCATGCATAATTCTGATAAAAATAATTATCATTGAGAACACGTTCAGTTGTAGAATAAATTTGAGATTTCCATAATGTGCGTTAATTTTTTTGCGCAGTGTATATATTTGTTCAACCCGGAATATTTTCATTCTAGGATTGGAGTTTCTGTTGTTAAATTTCATGAATGAGAATTTTCTCGTGCGATCATTCAAATATAGCAGTTCGTGGAAGCGCGAAAGGCTTGATAAAAAATGACTGATAATTATTTTTCCGCTATAGCTGACTTAACAGAAATAGTTGAAGATTCTTAATTATCGCAAGACAGAATACGAAGGCTTTTTTGTCAGTTAGAATAAATTAATTTTAACAAAAAGATAAAATCATTGTCCCGCATGAGAAAGCTTTGTATGGAAACAGAGAGAAAGAGTTTTTTTCTGAACTCAGCATACAGAAGTTTCTTTCTCAATGGTATTTTTCGTCATTATGAATTTTCTGTCCGGCATTGGAGTTGATTCATTAAAATCTTAATTTGAAAATTAGCGCATGCACGGCAATTTTCAAGCTGGCAATTTTCAGCACAGTTAGTAAAAACATTTATGGGTCTCAGAAAAAAAATTGTAATAGAAAAGCACATTTTAATGATTTGATCTTGAATTGGTATTGCCATACAGGTTGAAATATTAATGTGAATATTTGAGAAATGAATTAGAAATCTTTTTAGTCATAACTAAACCCCTTTTAATAAATAGTAAGTACTGGGTGAACTCATTTGAACAAAGATAGGGAATTTGAAAAATCAATCAGTAGATTGGATCAAGATTTATTGAACTTTGAACTTCAACATTATAGAGATCACTCTGTATTCCCAAAACCAAGAAACTCGGGAATACTTCGACATGGCTCCACCTCATGTCCTCATTTCGAGTTACACAAGGGGCAAGGGGTAACTTACTTTAACATGCGATTATGAATAATATCTGGATCAACTATCAAGTGACTAAATCGTAACAGTCACCAACTGCCAAGACACAACACAAAAGTCACTAGGGCGTTTATTCTGAACTTTTCATTGAATTTCAACAGTATTCACGAAATTTGACTGAAATAGAGAAAATATCGTCTAATACTCGTTGCAGAATGCAATTCCAACACTCATGCGTTCGAAAACTCGCTCCTTCGTATTCGTATTGGAATAGGAGCCCATTCTGCAACTAGTTTTAGGATATACTATTACGGTACACTGAGACATAGATGCATCCTATGCTGAGACACAGAGCAACGATTGCGTGACAGTAGATGTCAGTGTTTTGAATAATTATCTATTGTTTTACTATATCGAAATGCTTTCTGCTGAAAATTTTTCCCGTGTTATTGTTTTCAGAGAGGTGTAATGAAAAATATCGTTCATTACACGTCCAGAAAGTAAGCTTTTTCTGTGCTTGCACGAGTCCCCGTATTTCGAAAACTGTCGAATAAAAATATGTGAAAAGTATACGAAAGCATGCAGGAAGTTTCAGATAATTGAAAAACACTATTGAATATAGGGTGTCCCATTTGAAAAAACAAAGTCACCCGCTATTCCTTTTTCGTGGGCCACCCGATATATTCGAAAATATTTTTAGGTTGTGCTCTTCTTGTAGTATATCAAGTCTGCATCAAAAAATTTTGCAAAACTCAGACCGTTACGCGTATATCGTCCGCTGCGGCACTAGTGGGAAACCCTGTATAGGAAACAATTTGAAAACTAAAAAAAAAGGTAATTTTTCTAATCACAAAATACTACAAACTCAATTATTGTAATTTTCGGTGGGAACAACTGTCAAGTTTCGCCGCGGGTAAACTTGAAAAAACTGCTGACAGCTGCTGCCATACAGTTTTTCCATCTAGAAACCATTTGTAATTCAAAATTGCGCGTTTCGAATCAAATACCGTGTAGTGGTATTTCCATAAGAAAGTTGATCCTTCAAATACCTATTTGATTCAAATAAAGATTTGTGTGGTACTGCAATGTTTTCATAAAAACTTGTGTTGCTTCGGACATTCCACAGATCTTAAAAAAAATAAATCTTTTTGTTTCAATTTCTTTTTATATAATCACCATTTTTCGGGAATATTCAGATTATTTGTATTTTAAAAATCATTTTCTTTCAATTTGTCCAACAGTTTTCGTATGAATACAGAAAATACTGGCCTAATGAAAATGTTTTCTGAGTTGCTGTTTAAATTTTTGTAGGCATAATCAAATAGATGTGAGAAGTGGACTAGGAGTACTAGGACTAGTAGAGATCTAGTTTCCGAAGTACATCACCAGGTGGCACCACCACAGGAAGACAATGTCTTAGCGGTTTCTGGCTTATTAGCCGTCATCAGAGCCATATCAAAGATTAGATATCTACTCTTTGGCCATATAGCCTTATCCTGCGGTGGGGATCAACTGAAACGGCAGAACTTATATTACTCCCTGGCAGGAACTATTGAGTACAGTTTAGTACAATGTTCCACCCAGGGGGCAAATGTCTACGCTTCATCCCGGAGGTTCTTTCAAAAACTAGATCTCTACGTACATTCATTTCTCCCAAACGGATTTCGCAACAACTTACTTTGGAGTTTTATGCAGTGTACCGAGGGAAGTAGAATACGCCCGGTTCATACGGTTTCGGAGCCCGCCAGGCCCGGATCTACGATTTTTTCTGACCGGGGCAGAAATTCATGATTGCGCCCCCCCATTGGTTTAATATGTACATACATGAATTCATAGAAAAAACAAAAATAAATAATACAAATGAATAATGAAAATTAAACTAATAATAAGGAAAATATCACAAGGAAAGAAATTGGACTTTTTTCTTCACATAGCATCACGCGGCGTGATTTTCTTTCCGCGAACGCATCTATCAGCTCCTCAAAATCTGTTTCGGAAGCAGTTTTGTATTCTATAGCTAAGATCGAGAGGCCATAGAGACTTTTCTGACTCATTAGGAATGCAAATAATTTTTTATTATTTTCAATTTGCTGAAACTGCTTTCACACCGCTAGTTCCTAACAAAAATCAACTGCATTCAAGTTTCTTCAATATTTTTGCGCTAAAAGGGTCCCATTTTCTGCAGATCCTCTTTTTGCATGTTTAAAAGGGCATGGCCATTGAGGAATGAGAAATTCGTATGCAGACTCTCTACGCTTTCTAATCTTTTTTTTATTTCTGACAATAATCTGTCGAAAACAACCTTAATTTCCTCGGAGAATAAACCAACTAGATCCGTTCATGACTCATCATCGCACATTTCGTCAACCTGCTTTTTCTTCTTGGAAACACGTTTATTTCTAAGAATTGGCTCCACATCCAAATCTTCTGAAAGAAGTGTAGCTTCCGAGATCCAGTTTTCAATAAGTTTTTCTGTCATTCCTTGCAAGATCTTCGTAAGACCTTGCATGAACGATAATGAACGTGAAATAACTATATCTCCTTTCTGAATTTCCACGTTGACCATATTGATCTCTCGCAGAATATTATCCCAAATTGTTAGGTTCAGTATGAATCTAAAATCTCTCACAGAACAAAATGGTTCATTTGTTCTATGAGAGATACATCTGGGGTACAGTCGAACATAATAGGGAAATAGTTGGCCTCCTTGATCTCATTAATAATGCTATTCCGAACTTTGGTGGCCATTAAATCGATAATTTCATTTTGCATATTTTTGGAAAGATAGGATGTTTGTCCTTTTTTTGAGTGGTCAAGATGGCACTTCAGAGTCGGGTCACATTTAATAATAATATTTTTTTCCGAGAAAATCAAAAATAAAAAAAATTTAACCTCTGGTTGTTTTTAGCGCCCCCTAAGCTGGCGCCCAGGGCAAGCGCCTCGCTTGCCCCACCCTAGATCCGGGCCTGGAGCCCGCAAATATTAATAATGAAAAAGGAGGATCACGTCCCTAAGTTAGGACAAACTGAATAAATGTCTAGTCTACTAGTCCACTTCTCACATTTATTCAGTTTGTCCTAACTTAGGGACGTGATCCTCCTTTTCATAATCAAATAGAGAAGAAAAATCATTTACCAAGAATTTGATGTGTATTCCCAAGAATTGTAAGGAGAAAAAAGAGACAGGGTGAAAAAAATAACATTGGATATGGACTAATAGGGATTTGAATAAAGGTTCATTATATTGAATTGAATCTTTGATAAGAAGCATATAAAATTTTTGTTTGTTTCTGTTTCCGTACAGTGCGAACTGAAGAAAATATCGCAGCTATATTGGCCAGTGTTAGTGATGACCATCAATTATCGATTCGGCGCCTACCGTGGAAGTTGCTGAATTATGATATTTCATTATTTGAATTGAAATATTCATTTATTTGATGCTTACAAGGAATACAAACAGGCTTAGCCCAAAAACAGAATTCACCTCTTAGAAAGTACAAACACATCGATTCAAATTTACAAAAGCAAAAATGAACAATACAGTTGGTTTTTTTTCAGAAGAGAGTATTCCTGAGACTTCGCTTCAGTTACTGAGTGATACATTATTGAAAATGTCCAGATCGATGCAAATGTTATTGTATGCAGTGATCATCCTAAAAATAGCATTCTGTGCACTATTCGTTCTTCGAAAGGGAACATAATATGTATCTCTATTTCTCAATCTGATATCAGCGACTCTGAATGGAATTGACCACAGAATATCCGGCACACGGAACAATCGATTGACAATTTTATAAAGAGGAGTAATGTTTCAAAAATGCAATTTTTGAAACAATTTCCAGTATTTGAATACATAAGAAAAAATAGATGTGGCTGAAACCATAACAACCGGTTTAAAACAATTTTTGTTGTTGTAAATTTCATTCTTTTTCTCAAAAATTACCTTCAAAATCCAATACGAACCAAAAGAAAGAAACCACTGTACATTTCCCCTAATCCAACACCACAAAAACACTTTCTCCACGTGTAGCAACGCAATAACATAAAATTATGTGAAAAAACGCACCTGCGAAGTTCAGCTTCGGAAACATGCCTTATCAGACGAATGCCTGATAAATCATTCGCGATAGGGAAGCCCACACTTCCAGAGCTTGCAACGAACACCTTCTGCGTCCCAGGGGGTTGAGAGATCACCAGCAGAGGGTTTTGTTATGATTGAAACACGCGTTCAAATGTCGCGCTTTGCGTAGTTCGAATTTGCGAAATTCAGGACGCAACGCGATGGCAAGGATAGGACTATTTGTGGGCCGGACTCTGGGTTTCAGTCCCGAATTCTGCGATTTGGTGTTCCTGTAACTGGGAATCTTCAGGAGGGGTTGTGAGTCCGTTAAAGCGACATAAACGGGTTAGCCTCCCGATTTTTTCGAAAACGGTTCATTCTATCGCTTATTAGGCTTGTTCACAAAGGTACGAAATTAAGCAATTCATTCCACATATCAGAAGACTTACAACCCTCCTGATGCCTGTGTCTTCTCTTAAGAGGGGTTTATACCGTTCGACGTTCAGTTCAAAACGCGATTCGGGATTTCTGACGATAGAGACCACCGATTTATATGGGGTTTTCACTATTATTCAATTTGAAGAGTTCTTCAGGTGGGAAAGTTCATAACTTTTTTTTTCGTCGAAAAGGAAACATTAATTTTTTTTTCTTTCGACGAAAAAAAAAGTTATGAACTTTCCGACTTGAAGAGCTCTTTGAATTGAATAAAAGTGAAAACCCCATATAAATCGGTGGTCTCTATCGTGAGAAATCCCGAATCGCGTTTTGAACTGAACGTCGAACGGTATAGACCACCTTTTAATAACATAACATAACAAACTTCTTCATTTCAGATAAATCAAGTTACATGTAATTCACACTCAGCTCAAATTTAAATGAAATGACGTCACAAAATTGAAGCTACTCAGTAGCTCCAAAATATTCCCTTGAACTATAGGGTTCTAATGTAATTTATAGCTGTTTTACTTTATTTCTGAATGATTTATAATTTGTTGAACATTTTATATTATTAGATAACTTATTAAAGGCTTTGATACTTATATAGGCAGTACTTTTCTCAGTTAATGTTAATCTAGGTAGCTATGTGTTGAAAACATTAAATTTAAGTTTCTAGTATTATAAAAATTTACATTTTCGCATGTTAATTTATATTTATTTTTATGTCAAAACATTAAAGGTTCGAAATTGCACTAATATGGTCTATACACTGTGAGAAATTTTTTGCGTTTGAACCTTCCTCTATGTTGCGTCTCACTTCACAACATCTGGACAAATTAAATGCCATATCCTTTGTCCACCAGAAATGAGCTGTCAAGCGCGGATCCTGGGGGGGGGGTCATGGGGGTCATGACCCCCCCCCTGGACTGGACGAATCCTCAAATCTTGTGTTTGATGCTGATTTGTCTCCAAAAAATCAATTGGCAGGTATGTAATCCTCCTGACCGTGACCCCCCTGGATCCGCCACTGTGAGCTGTCGCCTTTTTAAAATGTTGTATAGATAAATTGATTGTAACCATATGGGATCGAACCCTTGAACTGCAATATTGTTCCATATGCCTTTAGTTACAATTCTCGTTCTTTGTTTAAAATTACCCTTTGTAGTGATTAATTGGTCAGCTATTGAAAGATTTCTCAACCCAAGAATTTAGGTCAAGTTTTAGAAATTCTGGTTTTTTGAGGCAACAACCAGGTCCGGTGAACCTTCTTCAGTTTCTCCGTATAAGCTCAAGGTGACGTTTTTATTGCAGTTCAAGTTGCATTTGGGAACACATGGCAGGATCGAATACCAAATCGTCCAAGGTCTCTCTCATTAGTCTGTAGATTCAAGAAATGGGTTGTTCCTCCCACTATAGTCAAAAATGGCAAATGAGAGCACTTTGTCGGCTTAGCGAGGCGTTTTTCGATTTTGATACCCAATCAATTGTTGGTCTTTCCCACTTTTATTCAGAGGAAATGAACCTCCCTTATTTTCCAGCTTGTCTTTAAAATCCTAGGTAACAGAGACAAGCGATCAGTGAAGTATTAATAATTATACAGTCAGTTGTAAATCACAACAACACCTTACTACCTTTCTATACATTTTCATATAGAAGGTACATTTCAGTAATTCCTCCTTGCTATATATTTCCATATAGAAGGTAGAGTTTATAATCGTTGGTCAATTATAAGTAATCATCAGTAAATTATTAGTAATTATACAGTCAGTTGTAAATCACAACAACAACTTGCTACCTTGCTATACATTTTCATATAGAAGGTGGAGTTTATAATCGTCAGTAAATAATCAGTAATTAGTAAGTAATTATATCAGTTTTTTGTTTGTTGAGAGTGCGTTCACATTTCACCACTTCCACTTCCTCATCCTCTTCGCAGTTGTTAACTAAGTACGGATAACAACTTATCGCAGTAATCATCATGATTACCATAGGGCGCTTGTGAAGTCACAACATTTAATCATCGAGATTAACAAGCATCCTACTTCTAGTAGATAGAGGGTTGGGTGTTGTAGATACATTATTGAAACGTTCATTGAAATTTTCTGCTATCTTTTCTGGAATAGGTACATTCTTTGTGAGAATTACTTCATTCGGACAAACTAAAGAGTACGGCAACGTTGCATTGTATTGAGAATAGAGGAACTGACCCTTTGGGACAGTTAACGATGCAACGTAGGCCATTTAGTCTATGAACCCCACTCGACAACATTTGATGAGATGTTCGATGACGATAACCCAGCGTTGCCAACCGTACGGTAATTACCGTACTTGTACGGTAAATTGATGCTAAATACGGAATACGGTCCGAATGGGCTACCGTACGCCGAAATACGGTAATTTCAATTGGGCCGAATCTATATCGTTCTTTGATCTATGAATGCTTCCCAATTCATTATTTAGTGCCACCTCGTGGCGAAACCCAGGTTTCGCACAAAACGAACGCTTAGAAAAAAGAATAAATATTTTATATTCTATGCACAAACGGCACAACCTCAAACATAATGATTTGTCTATGGCGAATTTCTCCGTTAACGGTTAACATTTTTTCTTATTTCGAGTTGAAAGTTGAACTTTGAATCGTTGAGCCGTACTGACTTTTTTGAGCTCATTATAATAGTGGTTACTTTCTTGAAGCCTTTGAAACATCATTTAAATATTTAACAATATTAATTTCTTGCCTATTAAGTATTAATACGCGATTCTAAAAAACAAAATGTCTGATAGTGATACTGATAATAACTCAAAACCTGAGACAATGAAGAAGACTCACAGGATGCAGGTGAATATTATTGTTCAAATAAAAAATTGTTGCAGAAAACATTCGAGTCGTTTTACAGAAATTTAAGAGTTCCTGGATGCAACTGGAAGAATACAAGGCATGGCTTCGACCAGTTGAAAACAATCAATATAGAGCCAGATGTGCACTATGCAATGCAGAATTTATAAGCGAATTATCCTCAATAAAAAAACATAAAAATTCAGCCAAGCATGAGAATAAATCAAAGGCTAAAAAACAAGCTGGAACATCCATAAACAGGTATTTTCAATCTGCTAGTACTTCTTCATCCAATCAACATGAAAAAGATGTTAAGGAGGCTGAAATGAAGTTATCTGGATTTCTAGCAGAACATAATCTTTCTTTTCATACAATGGACCACTTATCTCCATTACTTTCAAAAATATTTCACGACTCCAAAATTGCTAAAGATCTGGCAGTTCGTAGAACTAAAGCTAAATCAATTGTCACTAATGTGATAGGTGTGGCACATAAAACTGATTTGGGGACAATTCTCAAAACAAAAAAATTCAGTGTTTTGACGGATGAATCAACTGATATAGGGGTCAATAAATCTGCTTGTATTGTTGTACGATATTTTGATGAACATCAATGTAAGGTAGAGTCATTATTATGGGAGCTCATACCAATGTTTGATGAAAACAAAGATATTGAGAAGCAAGGAACAGCTGAACATTATTTTCAAAAAATAGTGAAGACCTTTGACTCGAAGCAAATTCCTAGGGAAAATATTATTGGATTTGCTTCTGATGGATGCAACCTAATGATGGGTGAATTCAATTCAGTAGCCTCTAGGTTTAAGAAGGAATTCCCAGGGATTTTCATTATGAAATGTGTTTGCCATTCTCTGCATTTATGTAGCAGTCAAGCATGTAAGACCTTACCGAGAGCACTTGAAGATCTTGCAAGAAACATATATTCTCATTTCAAAGTAAGTAATTGTAAATATCTTGTGGGAGTTGATAGTAATAGAATTGAATATTTTCAGGTTAGCAGCAAAAGGCAATGTGATTTCAAACAATTTCAACATTTCGTTGAGCTAGAGACACATAAAATGTTGCATCCATCGCAAACACGTTGGCTTTCACTATCTGCTGTTGTAAAACGTGTTGTAGAGCAATGGCCAGCATTACTACTATATTTCAACTCTAAATATTTAGATGAACGTCTTCTATCGGTAGAACAAATCCATAAGTCATTAAACGATCCTTTTGTTAAATTATATTACCTTTTCCTTAATTATGTTTTACCGAAAATATCTAATCTAAATCAAAATTTTCAATCAGATAAGGTAATACTGCCCTATTTACATAATATGATGGAGGAAGCTTATAGAAATTTTTTATTATGCTACATGGAAAGACCTTATGTCACAAAAACTGCTATGTCTGAAATAGATCCTTCTAACAAAACATGGTTTTTACCAAAGAAAAATGTTTATGTTGGCATAGATGTATTGAATGAAATGGCTAAACCCATTATTTCAGAAATGCCCCAGTTATTAGATATGTTTTTTGAAAGATGCCAGCTTTTCTACTCATGTCTTTGTGTAGAAATTAGAAAACGGTATGATTTTGACAATTTTATTTTGCCAAAATTGCATATATTCGTGCCAAAAAATGCAATTTCTTCAGATATTCACCAGCAGTTCCCATCATTAGCTCATTTGCTCCAAAACATGACACGTTTTTATGACAGTAGTGAAGGTCAACTAATCGACGAACAGTGGAGGTTGCTGCCAGATTATCACTTTACTGCTGATAAAGAACAAAAAATAGACATCAATGAGGACATTGATATATTCTGGGGAAAACTCCAAAAATATACGAATGAAACAGGTGCATTTGCATTCCAGAATTTGTCAAGATTCGTTCTGAATATGCTATCTCTTCCACACTCAAATGCTGAATGTGAAAGAGTCTTCAGTAAGATAAACTTGGTTAAAACCAAATCAAGAAATAAGTTAATAACTGAAACTATTAATGGTTGTTTATTAACGAGTCAGTGTGTGAAAAAAGATGGTAACTGCGTAGATTTTACACCTACTCAAAATATGTTTGCACGAATGAACAAAACGGATATGTATTCTTCCAGTTCTTGTAGTGAAGTTGATGAAGATGAATTTGTCATTGAAACATAAATTTTTGTAGAATAAATATATCTTAGTATTACACATATATCTCTTTCATTTGACATGTATCCTCTTTTATCTCGTTCTCGATCCTATTTAGGGCTCAGTTGAATATTGTGACAAGTGACAAGTTAAAATAACAAATTGTAGGTTAGGTCTGGCCATAGAATAACAAGAATTGTCTATCTTCACTCCATGTAGTTCTGTGGTACAGTGTACGGTAAAAGTGTCCCAAATACGGTAATTTCTCGTCTCTAATACGGTAATCCCAAGATTTTAGGTTGGCAACGCTGCGATAACCTAAAGAGGCACTTGTTGAATAACAATCGATCACATTCGTTGTTGTCGAAGACAAGCTTAAGAGGTCCTAAGAGTTTTAGAGGTTTAAGAGATTTTAGAGGAATTTAGAGTATAGAGGATTAAGAGTTGAATAAATATATATAAAGAGATCTAGTGTGTTTTGTTTATTACTTTGCGAAAAAGGTAACGATATTCCAAAAGGTTATAGCGACCCAGTGCACGTTTCCACTTCGCAAAACAAACAAACACCATTTACACGACTTTTCGTAAGTACACGTGTTCATTGAGAAAAATATAAATCAACGATAATCGAGGTAAGTTGAATTTATATTTTATTTAGAGGCTAGAGATATTTTGCAGGCATTGTGGATGAAACTGAATGTTTCCAATTCCTTGCCGACAAAGAGATTCCTTTTACTAAGGAAAGCAAAATTGCATTAAGAGATATGGAGATTTAGATTACTTGAGAATACCACAATTCATTTTCACATGACCACGTGGATATTTTATTATTTTATACATGTACAATGAAGACACATTTCGGTGCTATGATCTTGCAATACGTGCTGTGCTGTATTGTATGATCAGATGCTAGGGACTTCGAAGGACTTGAGTTTACATCCCGCAAAAGTGCTTGGCCAACCAATTTCAACAAGTATCCATTGCCGTGCGTGGTGCTGCCAGTTTGAATAAGGTGTACATTTGCGTGGTGATGTAGCTTGAGAACTAGATGTCTCGCTTCGAATTCTGATGGTTTGCTGTGCGACCATTGGATTTCAGAAGCACGAAACATTTTTTTATATTAATGTAGAGGTACTAGATGACCTGAGAGGTGAACCTCATACATATGAATATGTTCAAATTAATAATATTAAAATTTTGTTTCTAAACCCGAAATAGATGGCAGATAGAGAAAATCAAGACATCCAAATGAACAATGGAATTTCATTAGTGGATTATGAGAGTGATACAGACTCTCTCATTCTTCATATCAATGAGGAAGAAGAATGGCAAGTTAGAGGGGAATTAGAAAAAATAAATGATACCTTGAATCAGAGTAAGTTTTATTTCTATGCAAATTATTTGCAGCCATTTTTTGGATTTTCGATGCTATCTTTGCCAAGCAGAGTGGTAAAAATTAAAGAGTTTAGATGAAAGATGTTAGAGAAATTTTTAGAGACTTAAGAGACTTGGAGAATAAAGAGTGGAGAAATTTTCTAGAGACTATAGAGTTTTGAGAAATTTTAGAATTCAGAAGTTTTTCTAGAAATAGAAAAATACTTTTGAGACTTAGAGATCAGAGAATAGAGCTCTGAAATTTTTTTTGCAATTTTTCTTTAGAAAAATACTTGAGAGATTTGGAGATCAAAGACTAGAGCTTTGATATTTTTCTAGAAATAGAAAAATACTTTTGAGACTTGGAGATCAGAGAATAGAGCTCTGAAATTTTTTAGCAATTTTTCTTTGGAAAAATACTTAAGAGACTTGAGAGATCAAAGATTAAAGCTTTGAAATTTTTTGAGACATTTTAGAGAATGGGGAATTTCATAGAAACTATGGAGTTAATGAGAAATATTCATTAGAGAAATTTCATATTTGAGATTGTAGAGATTTAGAGTACAAAAAATTATATATATAATATAATGATCCTTTTATCTTCCATTAGCACCAAAAACAGTGATCAAACTGGTAGAGGACATCACTATCAAAGCTGCAAATAAGATGTCAGAAATTTTAGAGAAGAGTGAGATGGAGAAAAAGGAGAGTCAGATAAAATCTGACCAGATTTTAGAGACTTCTTTGATATTGAAAGAAGTAATGTCAAGTGCGAAATCGATGGTGGAGACTCTGGCACAAATTTCCAAAGATAATTTGGAGGCAGAGAAGATTCGCCTGAAAATTCTGGAGGAGAGGAACAGGACTCCTGTTCACTCTACTCCTCTATCTGTAGAGAGAAAGAGGAAGATAATGGAGAACAATGGTTCTCATACAAAGGAATCATTTTTAGAGGATTCCAATAAGAGAACAGAGGTCGTTTCGAATAATTTGGTGGAGCAAGAGCTACTCAGCACCAAATTTAACATAAAGAGGGACTACAAACTAAGGAAGGACTCAAATTTAGAAGTCTGGATGGATTATTTAAAATCTGAGCTCTCAACTAACGATTTGTTAGATGTGATCCATCCAGGTAAGACTAATCACAATTTTTCAGAGGCAACCAAAATAAAGAGGAAGAACATCGTGAGGGACATAATTATCAACAGAATTGATGAAAACTATCATAAAAAGGTTCTCAATATTCGAGAACCTGTTGATATAATAAGAGTTTTGAGGTCGTCAAGGAAGGGTGAGTCAAACGTGACTCATACATCCGTCAGAGCTCGCTTGTACTCCATTAAAATGGAGAAGCACGAATCAGTCAATGATTTCTGCGAAAGATTTGACTCGATAGTGCGGGAGTATGAAGCCTGCGAAGACGTGATTGAGTTGACAGCTCAAGAAACAAGATCTGCATTTTATCAGGCTGTATCTCCTATTATAACGGAGCTGAGAAATGCAGATCTAATTAAGAGGCAGACGACTGGCAAAGAGATGACGTTAGATGAAATAAAGTCGTTCATCTCCCAATTAGAGGCCGAGAAGAATTCGGAAATTAAAGAGGACATCCCGAAACTCCAAAGGGTTCAATCGGTAAGGTGTTTTAGATGTAATAAGGAGGGACATTGGTCAAACGAGTGTTCCTTAAAACGTCTAAACAAGTGGTTCTGCTACAATTGCCAGGCAATAAGAAACCACAAAGGTGACGATTGCCCTGGTAATAGTGTAGCAAAAGAAACAAGGTCGGTTCAACAAAGAGGTACAAATAGAGGTAAGCCGAACAGACCAAGTTTCAAATCCAAGAGGTGGAACCAAAAAGGCAAATGGAACAACGAGAAGTTTAGAGGGAATAAGAGAATCAATAATGAGAATAACCATAAGGCGAGAAGACTCCAAAACTTAGAGACTAAAGAGAATGCAACTAAATCAGGTAAGGTTGACTCAACTATTACATTTATTGCAGATTCTGGAGCAACAGACCATATCGTCAATGATAGTCTGATTTTGAGAAATCTTAAGAGTTGTCATAATAAGAGTATTAAGAGTGCTAATAAAAATGAGATAGCAGACATTGTAATTGATGGTAAAGGTGAGTTGATTTTATATTCAGACTCCAACAAAGAGAATACAGTGAAACTACAAAATGTCTTTGCAGCTAAAGACGTTTCAGAGAATTTGCTTTCTTTACGTAAGCTTGCAGACTCTGGATTTAAAATTTATTTAGATGACAAGGTTCTTAGAGTATATAATGAGGTCAATAATGAGATTGTTTTAGAGGGTCAGTATGAAAAACCAAATTGGATTGTCAATTTTAGAGTTAAGAGAATAAATGATGACAAACTCGATACTGATAACCAGTACGAAGTTTACTGTTGCAGAGCAACGATATGTAGAGAAGATGAGATAAGTATGCAATCGCAGAACTGTACTAATAAGAAATTATTAGATTCGGAGGGAGAACCCGATTCTGCGATTGGGAGGGAGATAGAGGAAGATCTCATCTCCTCAACTAGAGACAAAGCCCTGCAGATTAAAACTGACGACGAATTAGAGAAAACAAAATTAAGAGAAGAGGTGAAAAACTGGGATTGCAGTCAGATCAACAGACATGTTCACAAAATTGATGACATGGAATCTGTTCAAAACTTGGAGGAATTATTCATAACGAGTCCCCTAGATATCAATACTTCCCGCTCAGGGACAATTGATGAAGCAATGCTATGGCATTGTAGACTAGGGCATGCATCACTTAACTACCTAAAGAGAATGCAAAAATTAGACGAGAGAATACAGAAGGTAAAATTTGATAATTCTGTTTTAGATTGTGAAGTTTGCATAATGTCGAAAATGGAGAAATTACCTTTTAAAGAGACCAGAAAGAGAGCTGAGAGATCACTTCAGGTGATACACACTGACACAATGGGACCGATAAAACCTACTTCCCATCCAGGACAGAAAAGATTCATCAATGTCTACGTTGATGACTTTTCAAGACTGGCAATAGCTTACACAGTAAAAACTAAAGATGAATCTGCTGAAGCTTTAGAGAAATTTCTTTTATCAACAAGAAACTTGTTGGGCAAAAATGAGAAAGTGTGCTATATCAGGTCAGATCAAGGTACAGAATTTACTGGCAGAAAATTCCTAGAGGTATTAGAGAAAGAGAACATAGAGACTGAGTTCGCACCTCCCTATACACCTGAACACAATGGTGTAGCGGAAAGGTTCAACTCAACCATTCAGAAGAAGGTTCGGGCATACATGTTCGATTCCGGACTACCTAAGAGCATGTGGGAGTTCGCTGTAGATGCATCTATACATGCTTACAACCGAACACCACATAAGTCCATTAACTATCAGACTCCACTGACAAAGTTTGCACCAAATGCAAAATGCCACTTTGATCAAATAAAGAGATTTGGATGTATTGCATATATCAAAATTCCAAAACCCAGCACAAAATTTGGAGAACGTGCTCTGAAAGCTGTCCTAGTAGGTTACACTGCTACTGGATACTTGATGTGGCATCCGAGTTCAGGAAAATTCTTTGAATCTCGCCATGTGAGATTTAACGAAAAACTCGTTTATAAAGAGGTATATAAAAATCATCACCTAGATGATATTAGAGGAAAATTGGAGAATAAAGAGAACAAGACTGACTGGGATTGGATGAAAGATGCAAAATTAGAGGCTTCGAAAGAAGAAAAGGAGATAGAGAAGGCTGAGCCTAGTAAACGAGGAAGGCCTCGAAAAGAGACAAAATTGGATGTACCAAAATTAAGAGACATAGAGAAAATCACGAAACCATTTACGAGAAGCCAAAATAAAAGAAACTCCATTGTGAGGGCAAATACTCTTCAAAATTTAGAGAAACCTATAGAGGACACAAGTTATGCAAGATTCACAAATATCTTGGATTGTGTAAATTATGAGAGAACTGATAGAGACGAAGAAATGAGACGATGTCTTATTGCTTCGATTAATAGAGAACCATTGAATTTTAAAGAGGCTATAAATTCTAAAGATGGGTATCTGTGGAAGAACGCAATTAAAGAGGAAATTGACTCCATGATACAAAATGAAGTTTGGATATTAGTAGATAGAGAAAAACTACTTATATCTGGTAAGAGGACCAATATAATTGACTCAAAATGGGTATTTAAGAGAAAATTGGAGGCTAACGGTCTTACACGATACAAGGCTAGATTAGTCATTAGAGGCTTTAAGGACAAAAACATTTATGACCTTAAAGAGACATATGCACCAGTATCGAGACTTCCAATGATTAGAGCTATACTAGCGATAATTAATAAGTATGATCTGTATGCTTGTCAATTAGATGTTAAAACAGCTTTCCTTAATGGAACCATAGAGGAAGAGATTTATATGGAGATTCCAGATGGACTGGAAATAGATGACGATATTAAGAAATCGCATATATGCAAATTAGAGAAAGCATTATATGGATTAAAAATAAGTTCGAAGAGATGGAATAAGAGGTTCACTGAAGAGATAAAGAAAATGGGATTAGACAATGATCTACATGAGCCCTGCCTATACGCGTGGAGGAAAAATGGCAAAATGGCAGTACTAGTTATATATGTAGACGATATATTACTAGCTAGTAACGACATGCAAAAACTTCACGAAATAAAAGAACACCTGAAGAGAGCTTTTGAAATGAAGGATCTTGGAGAACCTAGAAGTTTCCTAGGTATAAATATAGAAAGAAACAAAGAAGAGAGGTATATAAAAATCGATCAGTCGATTTATACCAAAAACATTTTAGAGAGATTCAACATGAATGACTGCAATTCCCAGAGTACTCCTATGGTAACCAGACAGGTTGAGAATAGGACTAAGAGACAAAAATTAGAGAATCCAGAGAATAAGGCAAATGAGGATGAAACCAAAAGGGTACCTTATAGAGAAGCGATTGGTAGTCTTATGTATCTATCAAATGGGACACGGCCAGACATTACGTTTGCTGTAAACTATTTAGCCAGAAAGCAAATAGAACCCACTGAAGACGATTGGAGAGACGTAAAGAGAATCTTCAGATATTTGAAAGGGACTGTGAATTTGGGCATAAAATTCACTACCTCGTCTGAAGATCTAGAAGCATTTACCGATGCTAGCTTTAGAGACCATGGAGACTCCTCATCAACTGGAGGATATGTTATTAGACTATTTGGAGATATAATAGCTTGGAGAAGCCATAAACAAACTTATGTCACCTTGTCCACATGTCAAGCCGAATACTTAGCAATGAGTGATGCCTGTCAAGAACTGATATCTCTTGATAAGGCGCTCAGGTTTGTGATTGGAAAAACCTTGTTTCCAATAACACTCTGGTGTGATAATAGGTCTGCTGGAGACTGTACCAAGAAAGATGGTAGTCACAAACTCAAAGTGTTCGATGATCAATTAGAGGTAATAAATAGAGAAATGCTACAAAGAGAAAGGACTGGACTTAGGCGACATATGGCTGATACACATGGAGATTTTATCAAACAATGCGTTGAAGATAAAAAGATCACAGTTATGTGGATCTCAACTAAAGAGAATGTAGCTGACATAATGACAAAACCTTTACCGTTAGATGCTCATAAGAGATTAAGAGAAAATCTTATGATTTAAAACTATTACGAGAATGCAAACTAATTTAATTTTTGTTTTTAGAGTAACCAAGGAGAGCAAGCTCCTATAGAGGTCCGATGAAGGGAGGGAGTGTGAGAATTACTTCATTCGGACAAACTAAAGAGTACGGCAACGTTGCATTGTATTGAGAATAGAGGAACTGACCCTTTGGGACAGTTAACGATGCAACGTAGGCCATTTAGTCTATGAACCCCACTCGACAACATTTGATGAGATGTTCGATGACGATAACCTAAAGAGGCACTTGTTGAATAACAATCGATCACATTCGTTGTTGTCGAAGACAAGCTTAAGAGGTCCTAAGAGTTTTAGAGGTTTAAGAGATTTTAGAGGAATTTAGAGTATAGAGGATTAAGAGTTGAATAAATATATATAAAGAGATCTAGTGTGTTTTGTTTATTACTTTGCGAAAAAGGTAACGATATTCCAAAATTCTTATTGATAACCTTCATCGGTTTTTGTTGCACCAGTGATCTCTTTGTATGTTTGCCACATAGTTTTGCCTTTATTGTCGGATGTGATCATTCTTTCCTCATAGGTTTTAGTTCTCTGGTTTTTTAGGGCTATGTTGTACTCTTTGTTTGTTTTCTCGTAGAGATCAAGATTCTGCTTGCTTGATCTACTTAATGTCTAATTTTTTTCTTCAATTCCAGGCATTCTGTGGTTGCGTTCCTGTTTCTTGTTGAGGGATGGCTTTTCAGAAAAATTTTCATTAAATATATTTACGAACTTAGACATGAACACATCTCATTGTTTGTTCACCTCAAATTTATCTATCTCTCGTACAATAAGATGAATGATGTTCTTTTATGCCTAGTTCTGAGTAAACCTACCCAACGTCCAGTTATCTTATGAAATCCGTTATTCAGACGACCTAAATAGTTTATATTAAAACCATTGAGTTTAAATATACAACGTAGTAGAACGAATTGAAGTTAAAATTTTTGGCCGTAAAGTGGCGGCACATAGTAGCTATTAAAGGAACTATAATCTGCCGGGACAGTCTGGTCCATTTTGTTAGCTATACATTTATATAAATCTGTAGGATTTTCATTTCCCTTTAGTTCTATGGAAATTACATATCTTCGTTACAAACGGTGTGAAAGGGAGATCATGTATATTGTATATCATTCGAATTACACTGAGAAATAAATCACGCTACTCATCACCAAATGCAAGGGTAAAAAATTTCGATTCTCTGAAACACAACTGCGCCCCTATGAACGGGAGAAGGATCTTCAAGCTATAACTAAAAGCAACTAAAACTAAACTCAATAATAAAACCCTATTTATAAAAGGGACCCAGGCTCTGTTGATTTCAAGAAAAAATTATTACGAAAAATATCTGAATCTAAGTGTTCGAAATTCATATTTTTAATTTTAATACCACAAAGTTCATAATGCGAATGGACTTCGTCGGTATCAAAGAAGACCCAGAGCTCTATGATATTTACTCACTGTGGTCTGGATTCTACCTGCTTCATGACATTTCTGCTACTTGTCTAGCACAGGTCATACAACGCCTTCAGCTCGCCACCCTATCACAGTTCTTTCCCACGCCGGAACCCGTTAGTTTCGTATCGATGAAGTGAATTCGTTCCGTGAGATAAGAACACTTCTCAATAAACCTACACAAGACATGGAAACGAACAGATACCTCTCTTCGAATCAGACCAACCGTAAGTACCATAACTTCAGTGTTTACTTTGTGGTATGTTTTTCTATCTCGTAGATACATTTTTCCTTAAATTCTCGTGGTGATAAGAAATGGTATATCAGTATAATTAAGATTAAGTTGAAAGCTTACAGAGAAAGTGGAGAGAATGGAGTGGACGGATATGAGGTTAATTTATCTCAGATAATAACTCCAAAATATTCGTCCATTCTTGTCACATTTATTGATGGTTTTCCTGTTTGCTTCGATTCCCTGGCCGACTGACCTCAACGAAAAAATCCCTCGGGAACATATCATTTGTCCTCGCAACACCGTCGTCACTCTCCCGAAATAAATCAGACGTCCCGTAAATGATACAAATGATTCCGGCTTGCAGAACCCATTCTTGAGTTCCTCAGGGATACGCTCACGTTGATATATTTTTAACGGACAATTTACTACTATTTACAAAATTGCTCTATTCATAAGAACATCAAATAGGAATTAATGTTTATTTTTATAACCTGTTACATTCCTTCAGCCCATAAAATTCATTTTACATGTGGCGAATTACGAAAGCTCTAAATTTTCTGGCATCAAGAAATGGCAGAGCGGGGGTCTTGTGATATATTTGATGATGAAAAATGGCTGGTTGATTACGACAAATTACGAAGCCCATTAAGTATAATTGATAGGTATCTTGACTCTACTCAGCAGTTTGGTGTATGCTGAAGTTCCTTCCACTGCTCTGATTAAATGCGGTATTTTCTCATTTGCATAAAAACTTAGAATTAATTTTCATTTAGTTCCATTCTGATATGGACTATATGGAGCACGTTGGAATGAGTTGAACAAGGTACAAAAATTCGAAAAACGCAATGACACAAGTTCCTCATATCAGTTTCTTTTCAATCAGTAAAAATTGAATTCCAAAAGTAAAAATGTAAAGTCCGAAGCCTTATGTTTCACTTATCGCAATAATCAAGATTACCATAGGGTGCTTATAGTTAAGTTTACCTCCTTATATCGGTTGCAAACACAACAGTTAATCAGAGGCCCGGATCTAGGGGGGGACAAGCAGGTCGCTGGCCCAGGGCGCCAGCTTAAGGGGCGCCAAAATCAAGGAGAGGTTAAAATTTTTCATTTTTGATTTTATCGGAAAAAATTAATTTCCTAGTGCTGAAACCGAAATTGTAGAATGGAAACATGATAAACCATCACTATGCCAAAAATCTTTAAATTCAATGAGGGATGCGTTCGCGGAAAAAAAAGCGAGCCGCGTGAAGATGTGAAGAAAAAAATCAAATTTCTATCCTTGTGATATTTTTCTTATTATTATTATTTATATTTATTACCTATTTATTTTTATTATTTGATTTTGTTATTTTTTATGAATTCATTTATTACACAAATGAGAAAATTTTATATATAACGGGTCAGTCTGAGAGATAGGGTACCCCTATTTTTGAGAGAAATTATCCGATTCAAAGCACGAAAATATAGGGGGCTTATTGAACAACTAAAATGTGATTTTTCGAGATGAAAATTAATTCTGGAGCACTTTCGGTTTCGCCAGAAATGATCTCAGTTTTAGTTTTTCAAATTGAACATCTTGTACATATTCATATTTTTGTAATCTAGAGCAAATTCTGAACATAATAAGCGAAATTTTTATCGAATTTCTTCTTGTTTTTTCGAAGAAGATTTTTTACATGTTGAACGGTCCTTGCCGATGCCATGTTATCCAAGAAAATTGAATTAGCATTTTAATTACAATACTTCGCCACCAGCCGCTGTTTGAATGTGGCAAAATCACTTTTTTTCGATTATTTCGAATAATGTTATTATTTGGGTTTTTTATTAGTCACTATTTTGTGGTACATTTTTCTGTAATAGTGATAACTCTGAAAATAATCGACAGATATTCAAAATTTTGGTATAATTCGATTCCTTCCCTTCGAAACAATCTGTTGCACAGAGTGTCCTGATGTACAGATGCCGTTTAAAAAACATGAGATAATCGAAAAAAAGTGATTTTGCCACATTCACACGGCGGTTGGTGGCAAAGTGATTTAATTGGAATGCAAATTTCATTTATACTCGGATAACCTGGCATCGGCGAGGAACGTTTAACATGTAAAAATTATGATCCTTAAAAAAAATTCTTTTGAAGAAAGAAAAAAAATAAATATAATACAAAATTTAGCTTATCATGTTGAGAATTTGCTCGAGATTTCAAAAATGTGAAAAAGTACAAGGTGTTCCATTTGAAAAACTAATACTCAGATCATTTCTGGCGAAACCGAAAGTGCTACACAATTAATTTTCATCTCGAAAAATCACATTTTAGTTATTCAATAGCCCCCTAAACACCCGGTATTTATGTATATACAGGGTGATTCTGTATTTTTGTTTTAGAGTACATGAATATTTTCAAGCGGAATCTGCTCCCGGTTCTACCGGAAACGAATATAAACTTCGTTATTTCAAACGAATCAACCTGTATATTTATATTTATATATATTTGAATTCTTCGTTCAATTCTGCACTGATGTGATGTATGATTTGCGCAACCACCTCAAGCGATTGTTGAGTTATAGCCTGATTGTGCAATGTGTTGACAGAAAGAGTGTCACAAATGAGTGTTTATATCATATCTCCAAAATTCCTCATTGTAAGAATTTCTTTTCGCAACAGTGGAATAATAGACAGTACGCTAACACTGCTTCTTGTATAAATTACATATAAGGAAATATTATACAGGGTGCCTGAAACAGGGCTCCAAAGTGAGCATCAAGAAAACTATGAGATCTCTTTTTTTCAAATGGTAACCATATAATTTTGTTATTCTGATCGATTGAAAAACTAGTTAGAATGTGCAGAACATTTCAGGTCTTCAAAATCAGTAGATAGTTTTGCGGTTATCGAATAAAATCCGAATTTCACGACTAAAAATAGGTTTGGCTCTGTCAAATTCATCGATACGGTCTTTTTTCAAGTAGTTTTTTTATTTTTATTTAAAATAACGAATATTTTACAATTTAAATTCATGTACTCTCAAACAAAAATACAGATTCTTGAATTTGTCTCAAAATTCCTTCCTCGAATGCGTCTAATGAAACACTAATGAAACACCCTGTATATATACCTACATTTTCAAAGCTTTCAATTTTCATATCCAACCTTGAGGGGGGTGTGCCATCACGAATTTTTGCCCCGGTTAGAAAAAACCGTAGATGCGGGCCTGGTTAATCATCGAGACTTACTAGGATCACCAGCATCCACCAAGCAGCAGTGCAAGTAAACCATTATCCTGATAAAACAATCAGGGTACAAAAATAAAACTAGAACAACCTTGGTTTATTAACCTAGGTACGAAACAAAGATATTGTTCAGATAAAAACATCGCCAAAGATTATTTAGTGCTAAGTAGGTATCATTTTATTGTTCATTGATTTCAATTCAATACGTGATTTGTATCGACATTCATCATTCATATATCTGAATTTTGTATTTTATTGACATTCATCTTTAATATGGACCGGTAACAATTTTTCAATATAGAAACTGTGCGTAGATATTAAATGTATAATTTCATGCTCCTTAGTGTTCAATTTAATCTCCCAAATTTGTTTTTGTTATTACATATTAGGTAATTCTATCATTTGAATTTTAGTCTCTGCAAAGTTGATGAACATTCTGACAACATTTTTAACTTATAGTGCGATGAATTTTTCAGGGAATCCAGATAATTTTGGAGATTCGTGATTGTTTCGTCAAATTTTATCCGATAAAATTAGGAATAACTCGAAAACGACGCGTTTCATTAAAAGAACATAAAAATACTTCAATTTTTTAAAATGAATGATTTTTTCGAAGATATGGGCCGTTTATCTTTTTTTCAAGTGGTTTTATGGTATTTTTGCGTGGATTTATGAGTCGGCTAAGCTGTTACTTTTATATCAGGAGAAATATTGAATAAGTTCTGATTGAGGAATATGCACCATGAATAGAGTGAACAACCAAAATTCAGTTCATTTGAAATAATAGCTTCGAAGATATGTATGGAAAGAATAGTGTTTCTTCATGAATTTTCGACAATCTGTATCTTTCAAACGGAACCTAATTTTGACATATGGATAGGAAAAAAGTGTTTCGTTTGAGGAGTGGAATCAACAGTTGAAATATATGACCAAGTCAAAGACTCACCCTGTATAAAGAGAAATATTCGTATGGAATAAGAAAGACCAAGTAGGTACTTGAAGGATTAGGGATTGTTGCAGACGACAGAGAACAAATATGCAGGTAAGATATAAAACTGGTATTTCATTTTGGATAAACAGTGTTAAATATAAAAATTAATAGTTTTGATTTCTACAATGCTTTATATGGCAATAAACTGATCGAAGAACCAACGTTATTTATACGTAGAGATCTCTCGGAGCATAGAACGATTTACCAGTTCTTATCGAAACCAAAATTAAAGAAATAAATGTATGTATGATATTGAATAATATTCCACAAACTAAACACTGAAAGAATGGTACACACAGTTGATCCTGGCTTGAGAGATATATCTGATGCTTGCCGGCAGGCCTCTACAACAATTACATTCTAGCAGATTAAGTTTGTTTGCTCTGTCACACTTGAATGAAATTATAGAAATATATTTGTTGATTCAGGTTGTGGAAGGTGATTAACCCAAAAAAGGACCAAGAAAATATAAATTTGAATAAAGTGCAACAACCCTAGGCAATCGAAAACAAACCAACATGTTGATCCTCATTTAAAATCTTTTTCCTGGAAGGTATACGCAATAATCACCAATATAATTAGGCAACCGCAGGCAAACAACAACCGAACTTCTTGATTTCCTGCCACCAATTTGCATCCACTGTTATAACAATTTCAAGTTCTCAAACTCACCTCGAGAGCCCTGTTCCAACCAGAATTGCAATTTTCCTGTTCATTTTCCGATGTTAAGTCCAACGTATTGTAATGTTTGATTGGTTTTTGCATTGTTCGACTACACAACTCTCTGGTATCTCATTAACAACTGTTCAGTATATTAAAATCAATTTTCTTTGAATGAGCTTCATTAATTTCTACGTGTTCTTTTCGATTCAAATGAGGTAATCAATACTAGGCGTGGATACAGAGTCGTGCACTGAAAATTAATTAATTAAATATTTCAACTCTAATGGACCTATTGAAAACTGCTCGAAATTATTGATTCTTAGTCACTTTTGCTAAAGACAAACTCTTCTTTAACACTTTCTCTCTGCGGAAAATGGCCCCCAAGTGCTCATAATATAAAACATGACGTTCTGCATGTATGAACCTTGAAATAATGTGATCAATTAAATAAAAGTTCAATAATTTCCTGATATGTACTTATATTGGAAAATCTTGTCTTTCATGATGAGTAGGTACTTTTATGAGTTGACTTCGATCATATTTGAAGAAAAATGCTTTTATTTCCTACCAGTTCAGTCCTATATCATCAGTTACTACGAGTAGTGATCCAAGTATTTAGTAAGTACTTTAGTTGTCCACTCAATATAGAACGATGAAAAACGAATTCTAACAGCAATTGAATTCTTCTCACAAACATGATGAATACCTAGTATTTGATCATTTGATTCTTCCTGAGATTGAGGGTGAATGAATTAACTGAAAATAATTAAAAATTGTTGAGGATCCTTTTTTTTAGTTCATTTTTTTTCGATGACTTCATACACATAACATTGGTATGTACAGGTATCATGACATATACCCCGTTTTCGACGCATAAGCGAGATACAGGGTGTTTAATGTCAACTATGAGCAATATTCTGATAACTGTGGTGAGTTATGCGTGACATTTAAAATAACGGTTACTAGTCACATCTCAGTATTTTTTAGGGCCCAATTCAATTGTGGTGTAGAATTCTGAAAAAAAATTTCAAAATGGCGGAGGCCTGCAAAGTTGGAATTTTTTTTTCGGTTGCCAATGTGGAAAGCACTATTTCAACGTACTACATTTTCTAAGATATTCCGTGAAAAATGTTTACAAAAATTCGAACTCGACTTTTTTTTACATGTCTTCAGTGGAAAAAAAAATAATCCGAAATTGTTGGAATTTTTCATGGTTGAACTATCTTTCATTCTGAATACTGAGGTGAAAACAGAATGAAATAATATCCATTGGTTTTCTTGTCGTAGCCTTCCAAAGATTACGCTCGGAGAACTTCAATAATTTTTATTTTAAAAACTGGAGGCCGTATCAAGGCCAAAATTGTGCGGATGGGCTGCCTGAATGACCCGGACAGAAATGTGAATTTATAAACCCGAACAAAATTTTTTCAAAAACTTTGGTGGGAATCGAACTCTCCACTTTCGATTAACTAGCGTCGCTTTGGTAACGGCAATTTATAAGATTAAAATAAACCCAATTCATACTCGTAGAGAGTTCGAATCCTATCAGAGTTTTTGAAAAAAATTTTTTTGGTTTATAAATTCATATTTCTGTCCGGGTCATTCTGGCAGACCATTAGCACAATTTTGGCCTTCGTACGGCCTCTAGTTTTTAGAATAAAAATTAATAAAGTTCTCCGAGCGTAATCTTTGGCAGGCTAAAAAAAGAAAACCAATGGATATTATTTTATTCTGTTTTCACCTGAGTATTCAGAATGAGAGATAGTTCAACCATGAAAAATTCCAACAATTTCGGCCGAATTTTTTTTTCACTGAAGACATGTAAAAAAAAAGTTGAGTTTGAGTTTTGGAAAAAAATTTTCACGGAAAATCTTAGAAAATCTAGTACGTTGAAATAGTGCTTTCCAAATTGGCAACCGAGAAAATAAAATTCCAACTTTGCAGGTTTTCCGCCATTTTGATTTTTTTTTTCAGAATTCACATTTGAATTGAGCCGAAAAAAATACTAAGATGTGACAGAAACCGTCATTTCAAATGTCACGCATAACTCACCACAGTCATCAGAATATTGCTCGAAGTTGACATTAAACACCCTGTATCTCGCTTATGCGATATGTATATTGAAAAATTTCATTCCAGGAGAATATTAGTTTCCCCAATAAATTATGTCTCCGAAAACACTTATTTTGAGCAGGAGTAATGATGAGAAACAGGATATGGTAAGAAAAGCTTCATCATAGCAATTATTATCTGGCTAATAGCACTTGTTTCCAGAAATTACTGGAGCCTTTTACTTATATTTGTCGAGTGCCTGGAAAGAATATGAGATCAAAATTCATCACAGCTTTCAATTTTTGGTTGAAGATCCCCCAGGATGTTTCATCTCAGATAGAGGAAATTGTACATATTCTTCATAATAGCAGCCTATTGTGAGTACGGAAATTGAGAGACAATATACATTGTGTCTGCATTTCGATGGCTTTTGAAATCGATCTCTCTAACATTAAAATTCACCATTCTGTGATTACCATTTCGTTTCTTATTTTTTTTTTAACTCTTTTCCATCTCCTCAAAGCAATTACATAGAGGAAAGGAAAAATAAATTGAGGGATTCCTACTTCTTCAAATTAAAATTGTATAACTACTATTAATTGTGGAAATATACAGTATCTCGTAAATATTCCCAGGGGCGACTGTAGTGTCCCAGAATTTCTAGATGAAAATGAAAGCCGCACAGTTTTATATCTGCCTTCACGACTACCTCGTGAAGTATTTGGTAGCTTTTTATATATTTTCATATCTGCAGAGTTGTATGAAATGTAACCCCTTTATCAAATTATATCTGCTAGGTTGCCATCCTCTTGAACTTCAGCCAGAACCCTAGCTTTTTTTCATATTATCAGATCGCAATTTTTCTTTCACTATGATGAATTTCGGGGGTGGTGCAATTTTATTCTCGTAGATATACTTCCATTTAAATTTTATCCCATTGAATACCATCGAAATCTGAGCTCATTACATAGATCCTCAAATATAGAATCTCTTTCTTATTCAGGTTAGATGACATTCAAGATAGTTCAACATTGAGAAGAGGAGTACCAGTAGCACATGCTATATATGGTGTTCCATGTACAATAAACGCATCGAATTACTGCTATTTTATTGCTTTGGAGAGGATATTAGATATGAAGAAACCTGGCGTGAGGAAAACAAAAATTATATATTTGGATTATCGCCCTGTATTTATCTATATCAATTTTAGTTAATAGAAATCTTCGTTGAACAAATGTTGGAAATCCACAGGGGCCAAGGAATGGACCTATATTGGAGGGATCAATTTGTGTGTCCAAGTGAAGAGGAATATAAACAAATGATAACGAGAAGTATTTATATAATCGTTTTTGTTCAAACTTATATTCTTTCAATATTATTGATTTCGTCATTCTATATAAATTACCCTAGAGTCGTAGAGACTTTTCAACCTAAAACACTATGTCCCTTTTTTTAATTACGAAGTGTCACAACACAATATATGATATGAAGTAATTTGTTCTAATAATCTTAATGAAGCAGGTATACAGAGTGTAACAGCCAAATGGAATAAATTTGATAACGAATAAATGAGGGCGTGTTGGGAAAAACGCTCGGACACGTCGATCTGTAATTTTAAATGCGCATATTTTTCAAGAAAATAATATTATATAAGGTGTTCCATGTGACCGTGGCCAATAACAACTTTCTTATTTTAAACGCAACCCCCTGTATATCTATTATTTATTTTTTGGATTCTTCAGAGAATTCTAGACACAATTCATGCACAATGTCCTATACCTATCTTCAACTATTTTGGAAGTATTAAGTGTTTTCAGATTTATTGCAAAAATCAACTTTTTAAATAAAAATTATTTTATTTCACAAATTCGGTACATTACACTTAAAACCTAATAAGTAATACTGATTATTTCTTAATTATTGAAAAAAAAACAAACAAAAACAATAATGTCAATGTAGGAAATGTTCAAAATGCTCGCCGCGAACGTCTTATTATTATTATTAACTTAATATTTCCGGAAAAGTTGAAGATAGGCATAGGACATTGTAGGTACATGAATTATGTCTAGAATCTTCTGAAGAATCCATTAGTATGAAATTATTTGAATATATCAAATCGAATTTGATCAGTGTGTTGAAATCAAATCGATATCAAGTAAGTGCTTGTTCCTAACTCGTGCGGAAAGTGTCTTTCCCGCACTCAACTGCTTGCCCGAACTCCGCTATGCGTCGTTCGGGCAACGGCAGTTTCGTGCGGGAAAATATCTCTTTCCGCACTTGTTAGGAAAATAACTATTTCAGAAACTGGTGGTCCATTCATAGCAGCCATACAACTAATGCAGCTATATAGTGAAGATCAGAGAGATTTCACAAAGTTGACAAGTACTATTGGATTGTTCTTCCAAATACGTGATGATTTCATTAATCTCAAGTCCAAAAATGTGAGTTTGAAAAATAATTCTTCAACGATATAAGTTCAAAAACTTAATATATGATCACCGACTGAAATGAAAACAATGATTTGTTTCACAGTATATGGAAAATAAAACCTTTTGTGAAGATCTGACCGAGGGCAAGTTCAGTTTCCCTATAATCCATGCCTTGAATACTCATCCTGAGGATAATAGAATTTCACGTATCCTTTTTCCAGAAATTGCTCCAGATTTCAATAAGCTCATCATTTATAAATTTTATAATCCATTCTTTCATTACTTGTCATATACTAGTCAGGAATTTGACTGCCGACATGATAAGTGAGATTGACCCTGCAAGAATTGTGGCGCCAATTGAGCACGTTCCAGTGGCGTACCCACGGGGGGGGGGGATAAGGGGGATATATCCCCCCCCAGGAAGATCCATTGTTAGGTCCAAAAGTGTATAATTTGATGAAAGCGAATTCTCGGTAAAATCCAAGAGAGTTGTAAAGTTCCTGACAATATAATATATTCGCTTCGGTGACTATATACCAAATTATTAATGAAAAATTAAAGACATATGAAGCCTTGCGAGTGCCGCAACTATCACAGCGATTGGCGGCACATCAAAACAAGCGATTTAAGTGTGCATAAATCTTATCGAGAGATGACGTTTTCGGCTCCAGATCCCTTTGTCGGCCGATAATACTTCGTTAAATTCGCACTTGGATCAGTAGGGTGATATTTTGTTTACTGGTATGATTGGTATGAAGAGATGAGTAGACATTTTTCTATTTCATTCCTTGAGACGACCTGTAGGAATTTGTCCTGAGTTGACATTGCCTTCCATTCATCATAATTCGTTTCATTGTTACAAAGGTGTGTTGTATTTTTTTAAAAGAGGTCAAGGAAAAAATCAGCATAAGTAAACAAACTTCTTTGGCGGACTTAATCAAACGAAGGAAATTTGATGAATGCGAAACAATGAAACAATGAGCGGTGATGTAAGTCATAACACACGCAGATGAATTTTGCAGCACGAGCCGTCAGGCGAGTGGTGTAATTCATCAAGTGTGTTATGACCATTACCGCGAATCGAATACTATTCTTTATCTTCGACTTTTTCAGAATTGACAACAGAGTTGTCAAAAGCGATCTCTGTGGTCGAGAATCGAATCACGTAAAAAACATCAAAAATTCACGGTTTCCAATTGCGATTTTTGGATATTCAGACCGAAGGAAATGTAAAAACGAATGGCGAAAACGTTACCTTGATATCTGAAATAGCGTTCCCGATCGATCCGACTTTTTTTATTCATTTGATATATTGTTTATCCTGATTACTCCTAGGTCTCCTGAGGAGACCCCTCTGAAACTACAAGCTTCGAAGCTGGTAATTTGTGCCGAGTTCGGAGTAAGCAGTTGTGTTCTGTGTTTTTTGCTAAACTGTTTTTCCTATCTTTATTAGAGTGAGTTATAGACGTGAGTTATCATAACTATCGGGGTTGGTTTATAGATACTATTATAGCTCGAAATCAGTAGAATAATGGACACATTATTCTATGGGAGAAGATAAAAATTTATTCTTGTTTTGCAATTAAAAAAAATATTATTATTATTTGTTTCATATCCCCCCCCCAAAACGAATGTCTGGGTACGCCACTGGCACGTTCTATACCTATTTTTCATCTTATTTTCATTTATATTAATTATGATTTCATATATTTTTTTTCACAATTTGTTATGAACTCATTCTAATTCATGAACAGATAGGTACTTAACAAGATCTTAGAAATTTTGAAGCAGAGAACAAAGGATGTGGAAGTGAAGAAGTATTGTGTTTCTTTATTAGAAGAAATGGGTAGTTTCGACTACACACGGCAAGTTTTGTCAGATTTGAAGAAAGAAATACTTGATGAATTGGAGGAATTAGGTGGTAATATTTTCTTGGAACAAGCATTCGAAGTGTTGTTTCAACTGGAATGAATCAGTGAGATTAATTTTTGTTATGTTCAGTTCATTTGAAATGAGCACTTTTACAGATATCCATTATGAAAATGTTCATGTGTAAGATGTTGTATTGGATTTTTTGTTCAGAATATATTTTCGTAAATGTTGGAATTCTTTTTTTCAATATGTATACTTTTTCTTCAAACGTGTTTCAATTTTGAATTTATTTCATAAAATTAAGTGGTTATGTTATTCAAATATATTCAATAATTGTCCCCTCGCTCAACCGGAACGAGCACTCCAAGAATATCGTGTATTCAAATATCGATATAACGATGACATAAATATCGATATTTTATGGTCAGCCCTACTTACAACTGATCTGACACTGACAGCTAAACCTAACCTAACCTCTAAATGATTACCTGTTGTCTGTTGTTGTAATCATTTATGTTTGGCGTTCGTTGGGAATGCATTCGAATTAATTTTAAAATTTAAGAAATTGAGTTTGATATGTCAAAGAGGCTGTCCACTTGTGCCCATATAGTCGTTGAATGCTAACTTATTTTATCAATTTCAGTGCAGTTTTAATAAGTAAAGTATGTCGTCTAATTCACCTATGGCTCCCATTTTGAGCAAGAGTAATGATAAAGAACAGGATGAGGTAAGGAAAAACTTCAGTTTTACAATATACTGACGAAGAATACCCTTTTGCAGAAATTACTGCAACCTTTTACATATATTTGTCAAATACCTGGAAAAAATATGAGATCCAAATTTTCCAGAGCTTTTAATTTTTGGATGAAAATACCTGAAGATACTCTGTCAAAAATAGAGGAAATTGTACATATTCTGCACAACTGCAGCCTTCTGTAAGTACCATGATATATTATTGATCCCGTTCACTAATCTCTTTCAATAATTAGAATAGATGATATTCAGGATAGTTCTATATTGAGAAGAGGTGTACCAGTGGCACATGCAATTTATGGAGTTCCTAGTTCAATTAATGCTGCAAATTATTGTTTATTCATTGCTTTAGAGCGGGTATTAGAATTGAACAACTCTGAAGTAGGTAAAAAGTGAAAATTTTTCAATAAATACTATTCTATTTCTTATACTTAAGGCTGTGAAAGTTTACAATGAACAACTTTTGGAATTACATAGAGGTCAAGGGATGGAATTATACTGGAGAGATAATTTCCAGTGTCCAAGTGAGGAGGAATATATTCAGATGATTAAGAGAAGTATGTTCCTTAAACTTTATCGCATTATAGATAAACTAAGGTGATTTTTGGGTGTTACAATATATTTGTCTCATTTGATCAATATGCATATTTTGAATATGTAGTTGTACTCTTTACGTTCTCTGTTTTCCTACAGAAACTGGAGGTCTTTTTATGTTGGCAATCCGTTTAATGCAGTTGTTCAGTGAAGATAAGTCAGACTATACAAAGCTAACTGGTACAATTGGTTTATATTTTCAAATTCGTGATGATTACATCAATCTGAAGTCACAAAATGTGAGTTGCAAGCAAATACAAAGGCTTCTTTTCTTGTTTACCCCTATATCAGAACATAAATTTGTCTTTAAATTTTCATATTCATAATGAATATATACAGCTTTGAACATTCTATTTCATCTTATCCTTATTCGGTTAGCAATGGCAATTCGCAGAGTTTTGTTTTGGTTTATAAACAAAATGTAGAAAATTGCCTAAATAAATCATCAGCACTAGATTCTCCAATGGAAACTTTATCAGAGGTTTTTGTATGGGTTTAGTACTGAACAAATCAAATGGAGCTTAGACTCTTAGACCATTATTGTTCTCCACATAGATTGGAAAAATCTGTATTCTTTTTACTTTCAAAAAGGTAAAAATTAAAATCATTGTACCCAGGTTAAAATGAAAGGCAATTCGCAAAAGTTTTGTTTTGGAATAAAAACAAAATAAGAATGTTGCCGAAATAAATTGTCAGCACTAGAAACTTTAATGAAAACTATGTATAGTTTTCATACGCATCTAGTACACAAATGAATCTATTGGGCTCCAGAATAATTATTATGTTAGGTTCTTCATGCATTTATCCAAGAAAGTTCATCACCTGATGATTATTTGAAATATATAAGGTTATCCATAAGGAATGATTTTTGCCAATTGGAATACCTTCTACATGTATGATTGCTCCTTGAAAAGTTGATACCATTGACCTTTAAAGAAATTCTGTAGTATACAGGCTGATTTATGTAACTGAAATGTAGTAGGTAATGATTCTGACAGTGTTAGAATCACTACAGGCTATTCCACTTGGAAAAAACCATTTCCAACGTCTAACACTTACATGAATCATCCTGTATATTTAAAAATTTTTTTTTTTTTAATAATAATCGATGCCTGAATAACTGTTCAGGAAATTTCTTGGTACCATCTCCTCTAGAGTTTACTTTCACTGTTTGTTTTTATTTATTCATTTGATACAAGCTAAGCTTTACTTTCAGAAGTTATTAGCCTATTTGACCTAAATTTTTTATCTTCGGTTTTACCAATATAATAATATGCAATTACCTTATTCCACAGTATATGCAACTTAAAAGCTATTGTGAAGATCTAACAGAAGGAAAGTTCAGTTTTCCTATAATCCATGCTATAAAAACACATCCTGAAGATAATAGAGTTTCACGTATCCTTTTTCATCAAATTATACTTTTCAGTCACTTGATTATATTCATAATAACACAATAATAATTCTTCATATCGTATATAACTAACAATAAACCTATTTAGAATGATACTTAACAAGATTTTAGATATTTTGAGGCAGAGAACCAAAGATGTGGAGGTGAAGCAGTATTGTGTTTCTCTATTATCAGAGATGGGAAGCTTTGATTACACCCTAAATGTTCTTTCGCAGTTACAGAAAGAAGCAGTTGCTGAAATAGATAAATTAGGCGGTAATTCTTATATGGAACAAGTATTGAATGTATTATTTCAGTTGGAATGAAGTCAGCAGATATAAATGAGGTTGTTGTATTCTCATATTTCTGTTAACTATTTTTTCAACACCAAAGATAACTGGAGAACTGAATGTATGAGGATAACTCTTAAGACCACAAATGTTTTTCTGATTTAAATGCAATAAGCTATATTTTTATGTGATTATTTTTCAATGTCCATTTTATGAATTTTGTATTTTTCTGAACTTAAAAGATTATATTTGTCTGTCCTATATCCAATAAAGAAGAATTGATTTCGTATTTGGTCTCATCTTTTTGATAATTTTGCTACCTAGTAATTTAGTTCTCGGTACAATCTCAGATTTTCGACGGCTTCAACTCTGTACTATAAGAGTTATACAGAGTGTAACAGCCAAATGGAATAAATTCGATAACGAATAAATGAGGGCGTGTTGGGAAAAACGCTCGGATACGTCGATTTGTAATTTTAAATGCGCATATTTTTCAAGAAAATAATATTATATAGGGTGTTCCATGTGACCGTGGCCAATACACACTTTCTTATTTCAAATGCAACCCTGTATGTTATTTATTTTTTGGATTCTTCAGAGAATTCTAGACACAATTCATACACAATGTCCTATACCTATCTTCAACTATTTCGGAAGTATTAAGTGTTTTCAGATTTATTGCAAAAATCAACGTTTTAAATAAAAATTATTTTATTTCACAAATTCGTTACATTACACTTAAAACCTAATAAGTAATACTGATTATTTCTTAATTATTGAAAAAAACATTAATGTCAATGTAGGAAATGTTCAAAAAATGCTCGCCGCGAACGTCTTGGCAACATGCTAATCTGGTGTAGAATTGTCTTCTAACGTTACTCAACATTTCTAATCGCAAGCGTGATTCGGTTTTTTAGGTCGTCTAAGTTTAAGGGTTTCGCTTCGTATACAATACTTTTGACATATCCCCACAAAAAGAAGTCTAATGTAAAATTGTAAAAAATCTGAAAACACTTAATATTTCTGAAAAAGTTGAAGATAGGTATAGGACATTGTACAGGGTGTCCGGGGAATAACTGTACATACTCATATCAGAGATAGAGTTGGACTAGCTGATTACGAATTGACTATAAAAAATTAATTTCTGGATTTCCCTAGAAAGCTACAGGGTGATATTCCAGCTTCATGGAAATACTAAGACCATCATAAAATCCAAACTTATTGACGGATATTATTGAAACTTGGGAAGTTATTGGCACATGCTTAGGTCGAGTCTGAAAGATATCAATTATTCCAGGGCCGGACTCATTAATCTTCATTTAAAGTGTTCAGGGTAAAAAACCACTTTGTATTTCGAATTACAAATAATTGATTCGCTTTTTAGAAAGAAGCTTAATTATGCTTCAATTTGTGATATCGCTTAAAGTTGTCACATCAACAATTATTTTATTATGAATTTTTGAATTTGGATAAAGTTCGAAAATTTTAATTTATTTTCCTGAACAGGACTTAGTCATTTTGTGGAGGTCGAAAATAAATAATAAACTTTCTTAAAAAAGTCACTGAAGGTGAGGAAGACTATAATAATTTGTTGATATACTGGGTGGCCACCCCAGACATTTGATAGGACCTCATTTTTTTGACGGTCGCCTTACAAGTGCGATTTATCTAGATTTCTTGCAAAATATTTTACCCGGCATGCTACAAGGAATAATAAAAATTAGAGGAATTTATTTCCAGCATGATGGAGCTGGACCTCATTTTGGCTTGGAAGTGAGAAGTTACCTCGACAATACCTATCCAAATAGGTGGATAGGTCGAGGAGGACCTATTCCATGGCCTCCTCGATCTCCAGATCTCAACCCGCTAGACTATTTTGTATGGGGAAAATTGAAGGATATGGTATATTCTGAAGAAATCCAGTCAAAAGAACAGCTGATGAACAGAATTACCAACTGTTGCGATATTTTAAGAAATAATGGCGATATGATTCGCAAGGCTGTATCCAATTTGAACATTCGGCAAGAGAAATGTATACAAGCTAATGGTTTTCATTTCGAACCACTTCTAAAATAACGTTGAATCAGCAATTCATTCGTTCCTATTTTCATTTTTATTAGGTACTCTTTACTGTATTTTAGTTTCTTTCATTTGTTATTGTTTAGTTATGGAATGTGCTTATTAAAGCTCTGAACTTTTTTTTTAAATTTTCTACTAATACCTTCGCTTTTTATATTCAAACATGTGATTTTCAGTTCTCTTCATGGTGAAAATTTCAATTTATCGAACTTTATCCAAATTCAAAAATTCCTAATAAAATAATTGTTGATGTGACAACTTTAAGCGATATCACAAATTGAAGCATAATTTAGCTTCTTTCTAAAAAGCGAATCAATTATTTGTAATTCGAAATACAAAGTGTTTTTTTTACCCTGAACACTTTAAATGAAGATTAATGAGTCCGGCCCTGGAATAATTGATATCTTTCAGACTCGACCTAAGCATGTGCCAATAACTTCCCAAGTTTCAATAATATCCGTCAATAAGTTTGGATTTTATGATGGTCTTAGTATTTCCATGAAGCTGGAATATCACCCTGTAGCTTTCTAGGGAAATCCAAAAATTAATTTTTTATAGTCAATTCGTAATCAGCTAGTCCAACTCTATCTCTGGTATGAGTATGTACAGTTATTCCCCGGACACCCTGTATATGAATTATGTCTAGAATTTTCTGAAGAATCCAAAAAATAAATAATATACAGGGGGTTGCATTTGAAATAAGAAAGTTGGTATTGGCCACGGTCGCAAGGAACACTTTATATAATTTTATTTTCTTGAAAAATATGCGCATTTAAAATTACAAATCGACGTGTCCGAGCGTTTTTCCTAACACCCCCTCATTTATTCGTTATATCGAATTTATTCCATTTGGCTGTTACACTCTGTATAAATATTTCTGCATCGATCTCCTTTTGAAAACGAATTGTTTTCACGACCGTCTGTTTTTGAGCTGCAGGGTGAAATCAAAACAATCGTCCATAAGGCTTTATTGATTATGGCTCAAAAACGGGGTGCCATAGAATCTTACTTTCTTTTCTTGAGCGCTCGTCCTACTTAAACGAGGGGATAGGTATACTGTGGTGGCAACGTATATGATTATACCATTGTTCAAACAATGATTATACTGATAACTCCTAGGCGTCCCTGGGGAGACAGCTCAGAAGCTTGTGCGAGTTAAAAGAATCAGTTGTGTTCTGTATAGGCTTTGTTACTGTGTCCTCACGCCACCTTAGGCACAGCACTGTTAATTTCGACCCAACAGTGGAATGGTGGCCCACTACCGTCTGACTAGAAAAAATATACGAGCAATGATACCACTATTGCCATCTATTGTAGAGGATATGAATTTCACTGTTGCTGTTCATTGATCTTGACACCGAGTTCAGTTTACTACAAAGAAAACAATTCTCCTCCATTGCCCGCCTGGTGGCGCCTTATAAGAGTAAGGCAACCAATCATACACTACGTAAGTATCAGAGCTTGCTTGCCCAATTATATGAAAATTGAAAGGAAAATCATGACTTGTTCTAAAGTCGTCGAGAGTTGTCGTAAAATTTTTGTTGCAATTTTTCTTATTTTGAGAAAAATTTCATTATAATGAATGTCGAAACATAATATGGGACTGGAGGAGGAAGAATTACGACGAATTATACGAGAATTATCCTGAATCTAGTTGTTGTTTTCTGTATTTGAAATGATAATAATAAAATTGTAGTGAATTATTGATTTCAGGGATTTAACCTTTTGCCAAATAACTAGAAGTAGAAGTAGGAATAACATCGTAAGAGGCGATTGAAATAAAAACAAATCAATCAACTTTGAAGTTGCAATGATTCAATGAAGGTTCAAATACACAAATAAACACTCCACAAGTACGTTGATCCTGAAATACTGAGGGTTCTTCTGAATTATTTGTCGAATCCACCAATTCAGCTCTCTGTATACCTTGGCATTCAACATTGGACGATTTGTGTACTTTCTAAGCTCGATCACGAACCGGAGTACCCGCTAGACCACTACTCTTGGTTCCGCGAATACCCGTTTGACTTGTCTACCTACCATCAACCATAATAGTACCATCAAATCCATCGCGCATGTTTAACATAAGTTGTTGACTTATCCGCTCGAAAATGATGGAAAAAGGGTGAATTTTCACCACCTTTCAATCCGGTTCGAAGTACCAACAATTTTTTTCGATAATGGTGGTCGAAAACTCAATGTTTGGTCTGAATAGTAAACGGATTTCGGTGTGATTGTTTCTCAGTGAAAACAGTGAGGCATCCCCGTAGGAAATCGTTTCTGTATGAGAAACTTGTGATAGAATATTGTGAAATATTTGTTTTGTGCGATTTGGTTGTGATTTGGAAGATGAAGTTTCTGCTACTTTCTCTAACCTGGATTCTGGTGCAGGGTAAGATCAAACAAACTGTTTCTAAGCTTTTCAATTGGTAATTTTCGAATTCGGATTTCACCAAGCTGAACTCTTACTCCTTGACCAATCGACAAATATACGACCTATGTGCACCTATTTGAAAGAATGCAGAAATAAAATGTGGAAAAATTCCTCTTACGAGTATTAAAAAAAATCAGCAACCTCAGTTCCTCGTGAAAAAATTTGATCGAAATCAACTACATTCTAAGTTTTCCGTTATACTCTTGTAGAGCCTAGACATTTCATTCGTCATAAAATTACATTCGAGGGGAAATTCAGTCCATTGTTAAAATTCATCATGGTAGACTGCATAGGCCAGTAACCTCAAGAGAAAAGAGAAATTGGAGAAAGAATCAATGGATGGTAGAATTTAGGTTACGCAAATGACCTTGAACACCGAATGAAAGCATTGGAGCGATAGTCCTTGAAAATGATTATGGTTCTCTTATTTTGACTAGTAATCTGTGGGAAATATGTATGTACCAAATACCTACACTTATACAGCTTATCCTCATAAATATATAATAGGGTTAGAGTGGAATGATTGCAATGTTGTAGGAAAAAGAAGAGGATTCTATGACTCAACAACTTTCACAAATATGTTGTGAGTATAGATGAAATTTATGCAAACAGATCCGAAAAATTCAGCCGTCAATATTTGCATTCCATATTCACCTATCAGTGTTTCATTTTCTTGAAAAAAAATGTTCCAAAACTTCTATAAAGGAAATTTCCAACAAATTTCTACAACAGCTTTTTCTAGAATAATGGCCGTTGTGAATAAGATCATTTTCATTATTGCGTTTTTCTCTTTGAGATGCTCTACATCCTATTTATAGGATATCACATTGAAAAGGAGACAGAGATCTTCTCTAGTAGAAAAAGCAAGATTTTGGAAAATTACCGGGCTTTTGTTGTTGAGGGCACATTTTTTACATAAAAACCATCACTATATCATTTCATTCCTGTGGCGTGAAAACCCCATCTTTTTAAATTTTTTAGTTCATTCGGTCGTTATGAGGGATAATAGGAATCGATAGGTCAAGAGTTTTTTCATTGCGCCGAATTTCTTGAAAAAATGGCCAGTTTTCACCAACTAATACTTATCAAACTTTTCAAACTATAGGTACATACTCATTTTCATCGCATTCACAAAGCTTTTTTCAAGCTGAATATGCTTTTGTATTCATTGCATATATTTCTTTTTGTCCTGTTTGGACAAAATGATATACCTACACAGTAAACGGACATAATGACATACGAGGATATATTGAAAAATTCTTAGCCTACTATAGAACCAAAATATTTTATTACTCAACATATTCTCCTCTTCATTGAATACATTTATTACAGCGAACCTGCAACGTCTCTAGACATTCCAAAAAAAAAATTTCTTCTTGCTCTGCAAACCAGTCCTCCACAGCTTTTATTACCTCCTCGTTGGAGGAAAATTTACGACCCTTTAAACTTTTTTCCAGTTGAGGAAAGAGATGATAGTCGGACGGAGCCAAATCTGGTGAAAAAGGGGGGTTTTCTAGTAATTCTAACCCTAAATCACGAATTTTTTGCTTGGCAACATGAGATTTGTGTACTGGGGGCGTTGTCCTGTAAAAACAAAACACCTTTGGATAGCTTTCCGCGTCTTTTCTCTTCAATTTTTCCCCGTAGAGTGGTCAGTAATGTCGAATAGTAATCTCCAGTTATTGTTCTATCCTTATCTAAAAAATCAATCATGATTACTCCATGGCAATCCCAAAAAACTGAATAAGCAAGAACTTTTCCAGCAGATTTTTGAACACGAAACTTTTTAGGTCTTGGAGAACCAGAGTGTCGCCATTCCATCGATTGTTGCTTTGTTTCTGGATCGTAGAAATGTAGCCAAGTCTCATCCATAGTAACAATTCGGTTTAAGAAGTCTACATCGTTTTCAAATCGAGCACAGATCGAACGCGATGCTTCTACCCTTGCACGCTTTCGGTCAACATTCAAACATTTGGGGATCCATTTCGCAGAAATTTTTCTCATGTCCGAATTGACGTGAACTATATGATGAACGCGTTCGTATGAAATCTTCAGTGCTTCAGATCTCCGTTTTAGCCCAATTCGACGGTCTGATAAAATCATGTCATGAACTGCATCGATATTTTCGGGGACTGCCACAGAAACTGGCCTTCCCGATCGGTCATCATCTTCAATGGAAAATTTACCTCTTTTGAAGCTTTCAGTCCAATTTTTCACGGTCGCATACAAAGGACATTGATCAACAAGGGTATTAAGCATATCTTCGTAAATCTGCTTACCTCTTAACCCTTTTAAATACAGGTACTTGATGATGGCTCGATACTCCAAATTTTTCGATTTTTACAATTTCGGTGGACATCTTTTTTTTTTATTTATTGCGTAACTCTGGTTTACTTTTTTGACGTCGAACTCTCTACACTGACACTTATTCTAATAAGTTATTGTTCGTTGAGATGGTATCGCAATATTTTGTTTATGCATGGAACTGGTCTAGGCTAACTAGATAGCAATACATCCTCGTAGGTATTTCGGCTGAATTAACAGAGTATCTAATGGACAATAGAAAGATAATTCGTCTCCATCAGCAAACATAGAACGAGAACTTGTTTGTCTTCACATATTCAGAACAAAAACATTCATCTGCGTCCAATAAAGGCGATGCATCTTATCATACTCTTGCTATTTCTATGAGGAGATTTCTTCAGTCCTTAAGGGGCCGTTATACTCTGGCCGACGGCTACGTTACCGATTCTCCATTCAAAAAGTGCCTTTCATTTTTCCTCAATTTTGTACCTAAAAGCTTGATTTTTTTTAATTCTCCTGGAATTTCAGACAGTTCTCTGCGATTTCACACTTTTTGGAAGTCTTTTCAGTATTTCCCTCGGTATTTCCATCATTTTTTTCATTATTTAAGCGCCTACAGAATGAAATATTTCTTTAATATAGAAAATTGATTTGTCGTGGGCACTTCAATGAATTTCCAAAAAAAAATTGATGAACAACCGCCGAAAAACGATTATGAAGTCAATTTTCATAGAGTCTCGAATTCAACCCGATTTTTTCATGCGAAAAAATAATTTTTTCAAAGAGAAGAAATTGGAGTACCCTCAAGACATCCCTGAACTTCAATTTAAAAAAAATCAAGCTTTTAGGTGAAAAAGTGAGGGCGTGAACTTGGAAAAATAAAAGGCACATTTTGAACGTAACTAAGTCAAAGACCCGACAGGCCGACAAACGTACTTTCGTCTGCAACAAAGAAGTATTCGAAACCATGAATATTAATTGAGAAGTCCATATTGATTAACTGCAATTGTTAGAATTATTGATTATTGATTATCTAGATACTATGTTTTGAGTTCTGTCAGTTAGAATGAATAATTTCTTGATAATTCAGTATTGTCATAATATAAAGACTTGAAGATATTTTATTAGTTTTATTGAATACGACAAAACATTTGGTGACCCCGACGACAACGAATTAATTATGAGCCAAAGCGAAAGGATCAGAAGGAATTGCGCCGGACAGAATAGAAGTTTGTCGAAGGACTTCATTTGGCCTGAAAATTTTGGACGACATCAATTTTCTGAGCCAGAAGGAGAATCCAGGATGATATCGACAAATCTAGATCAAGGACGCAATGAGACCTCTTCAAAATTGAACCTTTCAGGACAAGAAAATAAATCATCGAAAAATTCAGACAAAAATGTAGTGATTGAGACCAATCATTCCGTTAAAAGTTGCACAACGAAAACAACTCGCAAAACAGGAAGTTCAACTCTCAGTGTTGCGAGGAGAAGAATAGCTTTAGAAGCCGAAAAGAAACGCCATGATCTCGAGAAGAAATTGATAGATTTAGAAAAACAGGAGATCCTAAGAGCTATCGAAATAATAAATATGGAAGAAGATTTAAAGAAAGATGAGATTTCAGTTTCTTCACAAAAATCTGAAATATTGGAAAAACTGAATATGCCTCAGAATCAGTCGAAGAAAGAAGAAACTTCCGATTGGATTAACAATTTACCAGATGAATATACAGAAATTCCTGAAAATAATAAATTATTGGAAAAAACTCAGACTGGTAATGAAATCAAATTATTATGTGATACCATTCAAGAAGTGATACGATCAACGAAACCCACAAGAAGCAGCGAAATAAGTACCAGAAACACGTGTATAGATTTTCCTTATTTCGACGGCAATCCCAAAGACTGGCCATTATTCATTCGGCATTTTAATCATATTATTTCTCAATCTGATTATTCCGACATCGAAATCACATTAAAATTACAAAAATGTTTGAGAGGACAAGCAAGAGCAGTTGTAGCTGATATTATGTTAACATCAGATGTTTCTAAAATAATGGAAACATTAGAAACCAGGTTTGGAAGTCCAGAACATATCATCGACATGCTTCTAATGAAGATCAAGGGAATTCCTATAATACGGGATACAAACCTGGAAAAAATCATAAATTTATCTAGTGAAGTCAACAATCTAGTGGCCACCATCAAATCTCTGAATTCCTTGGATCATCTTCAAAATCCTCAATTGCGTAAGGAGCTATTGTCTAAATTACCTGATACGTTGAAATTGAAGTGGGGAGAATTCATTTTAGAACGTAAACAGAAAAACGAAGTGGTGAATTTAGAAGATTTTTCAAAATGGTTATCGTTCTATTCAAATGCTGCATGTCAAGTGAGCTATCAACAATACTCTGGAAGTTATGACAAACAAAAGTATTATGATCCCAATACAAAGAAAAGTGAACGTGTCTATACAACATCAAATAATCACCAGTCAACTTGCTCTTATTGTTCGAAGATTGCTCATAAAAGTTACTGTCCACAAATGCAGAAAGATGACATAGATACTCGTTGGAAAAAAGTTTCAACGAATAAATTATGCTTTTCTTGCCTGAAACGCAATCATCAGACTAAGAACTGCAGAAGAAAGAAGCCATGTGGGCAAAATGGTTGTAGTTTGACTCATCACCCTCTTCTTCATAAAGACTCCAACTCAATTGATGCTGACAACACCAACTCAACTGAAGATGATGTTCCGAATACTGTTGGTACGATGAGAAGCAAAGCTACGGTGTTATTGCGGTTCATTCCACTCAAAATTCATGGTCGTAATGGAACTCTTGAAATTTATGCTCTCTGTGATGAAGGCTCAACAGTAACACTTTTACAAGACAAAATAGCCAAACAAATTGGAATTCAGGGAGAAAAAGAACCATTATGTTTACAATGGACTAATGATGATGTTATTAAAGAAGAGAATTCATCTCGAGTAGACATAAATATCTCGAGAATTGACAATGATGACACTTTTTCACTAAGAGGGGTTCGCACAGTGTCGAACTTGTCGCTACCTGCACAATCATTTAATATTGATGACTATCCACATTTGGAAGGTATTCCTATTGAAAATTACACCAAAGTGAAACCTGTTATGATCATTGGACAAGATAACATCGACTTAATAATACCCAGACGTATCCAATATACACCATCAAAGAGCGTCATTGCTTCAAAGTCTAAATTAGGTTGGTCTGTACATGGACCAGTTCAATCAGACGTACCAAATGAAGTTGGATATCACATTTTCCATATATGTGACGAAATAGAAGCTGAACAAGATTTGAAGGAAATTATGGAAAAATTTTACACTACGGAATCTTTTGGTACAATTCCTTTAACTGAAAAGGAAGTTTATGAAGAAGATACTAAAGCTAATCAAATAATGAATAGGACAATCAAAAAAGTTGGCGAAAGATATGAAATAGGCTTACTATGGAAGAATGACGACTGCGAAATGCCGGAAAGTTATGCTAAAGCTATGCAGAGACTAAAATGTACAGAAAAAAAGTGTCTGAAAGATGAAAATTTAGCTAAAGAATATTGTGCCAAAATCACAGATCATTTGAAAAAAGAATACATAAGAAAGCTTTCAGAAGAAGAGATTGAAAACAGTGGTCCACGCACATGGTATCTGCCACACTTTGCAGTAACGAATCCAAATAAGCAAAAAATTAGGGTTGTCTTCGATGCAGCATCAAAGTCTGGTGGTGTTAGCCTAAACGACATGCTATTATCAGGACCTGATCAGCTGCCATCATTGATAGAAATATTATGGAAATTCAGACAAAGGAAAATCGGATTCTGTGGGGACATAAGAGAAATGTTCCACAGAGTCACGATACGACAGGAAGACCGAGATTCTCAGAGAATTTTATGGAGAAATTTGCAAACAAATAAGAAACCTGATGTCTACGAAGTAAATGTTATGACTTTCGGAGCTAAATGCTCTCCTGCGTGTGCGCAATTTGTGAAAAACTATCATGCTGCACATTTTGCAGATGAGGATATACGAAGATCTATCACTGAGAAATTCTATGTAGATGATTATTTAGAAAGTGAAGATGATGAAGATGAAGCAATACTCAAGATCACAAAAGTAAGAGATATTATGAAATCAGCAGGATTTGATATTGTTAAGTGGGTGTCAAACTCACGAAGAATTACAGACTTTCTGGAGAATGGAAGCCCAAAAGAGATGGTGAATTTGAATTTTGCGACCACTCATCGTGTCCTAGGAATGTGGTGGAACACAGACACTGACGATTTCGTATTCAAATTTGATACAAAGGAAAGTGTTAATTTAGTAGCAACCAAAAGGAATGTTTTGAAGTCAATAATGCGCTTTTTTGATCCACTGGGTATATTGTCTCATTTATTGATCAGAGGAAAAATTTTAATGCAGAGAATCTGGAAATCTGGTACACTTTGGGATGAAGAAATACCACCGAATTTGAAACAAAATTGGGAGAAGCTCTTGGAAGACCTAAAACAAATTTCAGAAATCAGAATTCCCAGATGTTATAGTCCACTGATCCCATTTGCTGAGAAAATAGAAATTCATACATTTACTGACAGTAGCGAAGACGCATTTGCTGCAGTATCCTACATAAGAATCATCAGTCAAGGAAAGGTAGATATTGCACTCCTTGCTAGTAAAACGAGAGTGACCCCCCTGAAACCTTTATCGATACCACGCCTCGAACTTCAAGCTGCTGTTTTGGGAAGCAGATTAACCACATCCTTGAGCACTAAGTTGGAAATAAAAATAAACGAAATATTCTTGTGGACCGATTCTCAATGTGTTCTTAGTTGGATACGAAGCGATGGAGCAAAATTCAAACCGTTTGTATCTCATCGTATAAATGAAATACAAACACTCACCAATCCCGTGCAGTGGAAATGGATTTCAACAAAAATCAATCCGGCAGATTTGGCAACAAGATCAAAGGTGTCGACAGAAAATTTGGATTTATGGTTTCATGGACCTCAATTTCTGTATCAACCGTTTGAACTGTGGCCTGAACAACCTCAGTTGACGAGGAAAAATGATGACAATGAACTAAGACATCAACGCGATACAAACAGATGCCTACAAATAAATGAAACAAGGTACTCATCACCATTACCAGACATTTCAAGATTTTCGAAATTCAGCAGATTGATTGGAAGTACAGCATGTTTTCTACGAGCAGTATCCATAATGAGAAATTCAGTATCACGAATAAAAAATACGAAAACAAAAAGGATGCCTAACGAACAAAAGAATGTTGAGTTGGAGGAAAAGGAAAGAGCTGAAAAATTATGGATTCAGAGATCACAGTATGAGAGTTTTTCTGATAATCTAAGACAGTTGCGTAACAACACGGAACTTGACCGAAATAGTGTCCTTTCTCCATTGTGTCCCAAAATAAAAGATGATTTGATAGTAGTTACAGGAAGAACAAGTTTGTCACCTGAAATGCATGAATGTACGAAAGAACCTATTATTTTATCTCCGAAACATAAATTTACTATTCTCCTAATTGAAAATTATCATGAAAGATATAATCATCAGGGTGTTGAAACAGTTTTGAATGAACTACGGCAAAAGTTTTGGATATTGAACGCACGTACTGCAGTGAAATCAGTATTCTTCAAATGTTTGAAATGCAGGATAAGAAGAGCCACACCTAAGCCTCCACTCATGGGGCAACTTCCAGATATCCGGCTAACGAAAGGAATTCGAGCATTTATAAATGTAGGATTAGATTATTTTGGACCAATAACGGTGAAGATTGGTAGACGGCTAGAGAAAAGATGGGGAGTCTTATTTACTTGTATGGCCATACGTGCCATTCACTTAGAAGTGGCACATTCCTTAACAAGCAACTCCGCGATTCAAGCTATTATGCGATTTTCAGCAAGAAGAGGGACACCAGATACAATTATATGTGACAACGGAACAAATTTTAGAGCGGCATCTAAGGAACTTAAAGAAGCTTTTAAACAAATGGACTTGACTCATATTCAAGACGTCCTGATTACGAAACGAATAAAATTCAAGTTCAATCCGCCAGCAGCACCACATATGGGCGGTTGTTGGGAAAGATTGATAGGATCAGTCAAAAAAGTCATTGGTAAACTTTTGTACCAACAACCTCTTAAAGAAGAAACCTTGATAACTCTATTTGCCGAAGCTGAATTTATCGTCAATTCAAGGCCGCTGACACGAGTTTCATCTGATCCAAATGATTTGGAGTCTCTAACTCCCAATCATTTTATTCTTGGTTCGTCAAATGGACTAGGACCTCCAATGCCTGAAATATTAGATTCAAAGTACATAAGAAATGAATGGAAAAGGGTCAGGTTCATGACTGAATGTTTTTGGAGACGTTGGATCAAGGAATATTTGCCAACGTTGACAAAAAGAAATAAGTGGACAAATGACCATAAATCAATTGAGAGTGGAGATTTAGTTCTGATTGTGGACGAGAATATTCCGCGATTTCAATGGAGATTAGGTATTATCACCAACACATACTCTGGAATAGATGGCCGAATAAGAGTTGTTGATGTAAGGACATCTTCTGGAGTATTGAAGAGACCTGTACACAAAATATGTAGGCTGGAATTAGATCACTGATCTGTAGATTCATTATATTTTGTGTGGCCCGGAGAAATGTTAGAATTATTGATTATTGATTATCTAGATACTATGTTTTGAGTTCTGTCAGTTAGAATGAATAATTTCTTGATAATTCAGTATTGTCATAATATAAAGACTTGAAGATATTTTATTAGTTTTATTGAATACGACAAAACAGCAATATTTCGATTCATTACAAAAGAAATGGGGTCAATAATGTTGATTATCCAGATTAGTAGGGATAAAATTCTAGTTTAGAATAGTATGGACTCAATTTTGACTGAACGAGGAGGAAACGATAAAACTGAAAACGATTTGAAGATACCATTAAAAAATTTCAACAAACATATTTTATTACAAACGTGTCACCCAAACTGTACACCTACATCATAGTGACAAGAAAAATAGACTCCCATTAATCGCAATTCACAAACAATGGAGGAAAAACAAATTCTTTTCGAATCCGATATTTTTTTTGGGTGCTGAATTATAAGTGAATGCATCCGATATCAAAGCGGCACGAATACGAAATCAGAACGATTTAAGGGGGATGAATATCGTTAAAATTTCTTTTGATGTGGTTTCCTGTTTAGGTTTCCTTATATACCCGATGTTTCATTTTTGTGGGAGGGTATTATCTAGATTACCTACGCTTTGAGGAAGATATACTTTGAAGAATTCCAGCACAAAATACCCACATTTACTGAATAATCAGGGGCGGATTTCTGGGAATTTTCAAAAACGTTCTCTATGATACAAGTCGCTTCAGTAAATTACAGTAATAAAATTTTTAGCTACCGAAAAATCGATACCTTCAAAATTGAAACCAATTTGCAGTTCACTGAATCAAGCATTAAAACATAGTAGAAAATTATGCAAGGGCGTAGCCAGGGGGGGGGGGGTTTGGGGGTTCAAACCCCCCCCGAAATGTTTTCAGTACTTGCTACAGAAAGCGCCCCTCACAATTCCCGGCACTTACAAAGTCAATTGCCAAAATTTCAAAACCCCCCCCGAAATTAATTCCTGGCTACGCCCTTGAAATTATGTATAAACTTACATTTCCTTAACAATAATTTCTCAATCTGTCCAGAAAACCTAATAAAATGGGAGAAACTAGGTATGGACACAATTCACCAGATTCTAATTCATCGCAGTGATTAGGTACAGTTAATGATTCTATATCGACTGTTAAAGTCCCACTCATATAAAGTGGAACACCCTGTATAGAATCTATGCAAGTTCCAACAGCATTGCTGTCAATTAGTCAGTGACCGCAAGACTAGGAATGTGCAATTTGCAAATCAATCAACTTCATCATGCTACAACGAACTGAATAAGCAGATTATATAATTATAATGGAGAATACAGGATGAATAATGTACATAAAATAGTCTTTGGTTATGGTCCATTAAAGGTTTAAATGAGTCGAAATAAATTCCCAACATTTATTTCGACTCAATAAAGTTAGCAAAACAACTCTCGCGAATCAAACTCAGAATAGCTTAAAATTTTTCCGTTTTTTACCCGTAATTTATCCGTGAAAAAATAAATTTTGCCGCTCTTATATTCAAAAAAATATGAGATGTGTCGCTAAGTTGATATCAACTTAGCGAAACAACTATCCGAAAAATGTTTTCAGCAAAAATCGAACTAGCTCATATTTTTCAGTGATTTATCCGTAAATAATTATCCGTGAAGAAGAAACATCGCCACTCTTGTATTTTAAAAAATATAAGATGTTCCGCTAACTTGATATCAACTTGGCGAAACAACTTCCTAAAAAAGATTTTCAGTAAGAAACAAAGGAGCTCATCTTTTTCATTGATTTATCCGTAAATTATCCGTGGCGAAAAAAATGTATATCATTTGAGGTTTTGTAGAAAAATGACAAAATCTGATAGATCGATCAGCGGACATCGGAACGTATATCAGGCATTTTTCTCGAAAACTATGGATGCAATATCGTTGAAATTTGAAAGAAAGATATAGCTTTCCATCTTTGATTTATCCGTGAAGAGAAAAATATTGCCGCTTTCATTGGAAAAAAAACACGTTTTTTTTTCTCTTCACGAATAAATCAAGGGTGGAAAGCTACATCTATCTTCCAAATTCCAACAATAATGCATTCATAGTTTTCGAGAAAAATGTACATGGATGATGATGAATAGTTGCGAAAAAATTCAGGAGGTGATTCCTTGTCAAAAAATGGAGTGATCTTTCATATAAAATTTTCTTTTTTGAGCCCTGCTTAGTTGCAGTCCCCTAAAGATGGCGCCCGAAAAACAGTTCTTAATTTTCTTCTTGAAAACTAAGGAAGTGACAAGAATAAAACTGAACAGGCATCTTATGCGAGCCAGAGGGTACTCAAAAAATCGAAGGACTTGGAAATCACAGAGCCAGTTCGTTCTTCTTCATTTGGGGACGGTGATATTCTCTGGACCCAATTCCTATGTAAACCAACCCTTTCGATATACCGGGTGTCCCACTAGTGCCGCAGCGGACGATATACGCGTAACGGTCTGAGTTTGGCAAAATTTTTTGATGCAGACTTGATATACTCCAAGAAGAGCACAACCTAAAAATATTTTCGAATATATCGGGTGGCCCACAAAAGAGGAATAAAGGTGACTTTGGTTTTTCGAATGGGACACCCTATATTCAATAGTCTTTTTAATTCTCTGAAACTTCCTGCATGCTTTCGTATACTTTTCACATATTTTTATTCGACATTTTTCGAAATATTGGCCATTTTGACAAAAAAATTATACTCGTGGAGGCTATGTTATCAAATTATATTTCACGAATCCTTGCACATACCAATAACAGCTTTATATGGATTGAAAGACAAGACTTCAAAGTATCCTAGCCAGCTATAATAAAGCATCTCCAGCATATGGAGTGTCCACAAAAAGTCGACTATCAACATGACGAATTTCAAATCGACTTTTCTTCATTTTTTCAAATGCAATGCATATAATTTTTTTTATCATTGTAATCGCCATTCATTTTACTTAATTTTTTGTCAAATATGCATATTTTTAACAGAATAGCATTTTTGAGAGCTTTTTCGAATTGTTTCCCTAAAATTCACATATACCTTCGAATTTAAATAGCAGATTTGGCCTTTCTGTGGTTATTGAGAACTGTCAAACTATTCCACTCAGAACAAGCATCTTAGAAGCTTCAATTCATATTATCATATTATAGCGAAATGAGGAACTATGTAGAAAGTTGTGATGTATCTACTCAAAAATGTGATGAAATCAGTTACTGAAGATAGGAACTTGCTTTCTGTACCCATTTTTCAAAATACATTGTTGATAATTTTCTATGTTTCTACTTGAAGAGTCGAATATTGCAAAAATTTCAAACAAGCTTTAAGCTTGGGAGCTTGAAGATCTGCGTGCGTGCCTGTGAAACTTATGAATATCATTTTTTCGAAGAAACTTGTGTAAGGATAACAGCGGGCACTTTTTTGTATCCTAAAGTTTCGAAACTCGTTTTTTTTGTAGCATTCATAACTTGTACATTCAAACTCATTGGTATTTTTTTTTTAATTTTTACATCATTGTGTGAGTATTAATCCAATCCGTAAAAACTATGATGATATGAATTGAAGCTGCAATAATGTTAATTCTGAATAGAATAATTTGACATTTCTCAATAACCACAGAAAAGCCAAATCTGCTTTTTGAATTCGGAAGTAAATGTAAATTTAGAGGAAAAACTCTAAAAAATCCTATTCTGTTAAAGATAGGCATATCATGTATTTGACAAAAATGAAGTGGAATGAACGTTGATTACAATGATGAAAAAAATTATATGCATTGCACTTGAAAAAATGAAGAAAAGTCGATTTGAAATTCGTCATGTTGATAGTCTTTTTGTGGACACTCCATATGCTGGAGATGCTTTATTATAGCTGGCTAGGATACTTTGAAGTCTTGTCTTTCAATCCATATAAAGCTGTTATTGGTATGTGCAAGGATTCGTGAAATATAATTTGATAACATAGCCTCTACAAGTATCATTTTTTTGTCAAAATGGCCCATATTTCGAAAACTGTCGAATAAAAATATGTGAAAAGTATACGAAAGCATGCAGGAAGTTTCAGAGAATGGAAAAAGAATATTGAATATAGGGTGTCCCATTCGAAAAAACAAAGTCACCCTTTATTCCTCTTTTGTGGGCCACCCGATATATTCGAAAATATTTTCAGGTTGTGCTCTTCTTGGAGTATATCAAGTCCGCATCAAAAAATTTTGCCAAACTCAGACCGTTACGCGTATATCGTCCGCTGCGGCACTAGTGGGACACCCTGTATCGACATCAAATTATTAGGTTTTTACAAGAATACCTCTTCCAGTTAGAACAGGAATTTGGTGAACACTTCTCGTAGAATTCATGCTCATCAACCCAGACAATGATGAACTTAGAACGTCGAATTGGTTAAAAATTAATCCCAATATTCAATTGTTCTGTATTGGACATATCGAATTGACAGTGCTTCTTTAATGACATATATCTCCGGATAGAAATTCCACGCAGAATACAAATTATACCAGGCCGAACCCAACAATTTCGTAATATGTTGCGACTCATTTCGAGCTAAGGCAAGACATACACTTCCAGATTTATTGAATTCGCCTGGCAGATATTCTGGATCACGTCATATACATACAACGTCTGAAGTCTTGACCCCCCTAGGTTTCTCAAGAAATAAACAATCTATGTTCAAGAAATGGGATGAATAGTTTCCTGTATTTCAACTGCAAGATATTTCATAGAAAACCTTTGTTTGTTACTCTTTGCTTTATGCAGGATGGGACAAAATATAGGAAAAATGAGAAAACATCTAAATTTATCGATTATTTATTTTTGATTAATCATTAATGATTCTTATGCCGACATGGATAATTCATCATTCGATGAAGCTGAATTCTCACTGTTGAATATTTTCGAGTTGAATTTTAATTTTACAAAATCTGAATTTTTGGGTGAACTCTGCTGGGAATAATCGGAAGTTTTTCATGTTTTTATTCATAATTATTCAAACTACGACTAAAATTCATCATTCACTCAAGATCAATCCCTCAGATCAAAAAGTCCCGAGAAAAAATTAGACCAATGCAAAATCTGAGTCTTCAGGGGATTGACTTGGGATGGATGGATTATGATTCCACTAAAATTAATGACTCTTATCTCTACATGGATAATTCATCATCCGATGAAGCTGGATTCTCCCTAGTGAATATTCTTCAGTTGAATTTTTTGATGTTTTGATTGATAATTATTCAAACTACGACTTAAATTCTTCATGCACCCAAGCTCAGTCCCTCAGATCAAAAAGTCCCGAGTAAAAATTAGACCAATCCAAAATCTAAGTTTCCAAGGAATTGACTTCGGATGGATGGATTATGATTCCACTAAAATTAATGATTCTTATGTCTACATGGATAATTCATCATCCGATGAAGCTGGATTCTCCCTAGTGATTATTCTTTAGTTGAATTTTAATTTTACAAGATCCGAATTTTTGGGTAAACTGCTGGGAATAATCGGAATTTTTTGATGTTTTTATTAATAATTATTCAAACTACGACTAAAATTCATCATTAACCCAAGCTCAGTCACTCAGATCAAAAAGTCTCGAGTGAAAATTAGACCAATCCTGAATCTGAGTTTCCAAGGAATTGACTTGGGAGGATGCATTATAATTTCACTAAAATTAATGATTCTTATGTCTACATGGATAATTCATCATTCGATGAAGCTGGATTCGTCCTGTTGAATATTCTCTAGTTGAATTTTAGTTTTAGAAAATCTGAATTTTTGAGTAAACTGCTGGGAATAATCGTAATTTTTTGATGTTTTTATAAATAATTATTCAAACTACGACTAAAATTCATCATTAACTCAAGCTCAGTCCCTCAGATCAAAAAGTTGCCTAGGCATCCCACGAATCAAGTCATTACTGAAATTTTCTGGCATTTCGTTCCATTCTTCCTGAAGGGCTGAACTCAATTCGTGAAAAGTTTGAAGTGGGTTTTGGAGATTGGATATTGCTCCCCCTAAACAATCCCATACGCCCTCAATTCGATTGCCCGGTGAGTTTGCTGGCCAGTTAATTCTCTGGATATTGATCTCTTGAAGAACGTTTTGAACCCTTCGAGTGCGGTGTGGTGGGGCGTTATCATCCTGATAAATGAAATTATCCCCAAATTCGTTGCGCAGAGGAACAATGATTCCACGGAATATTTATTCTCAATATTAAAACTCTCGTCAAGGGAAAACCATCGAAGAACTTTGAATTCACAGAGCAATTTCGTTCTTCTTCATTTTGAGACGGTGATATTCCTATGTAAACCAACCTTTTCGAAATACGAATCAGACTCGAACAGTTTCTCTCCGAGTGTATGGAAGGCTTAAGACCAGTTAACCAGGATCAACGAAAAAGATATACGGACATCTAGTGACGTCATAAGCGGCCATGAAGAGTTCGGATAGAATTCCGTGTATGCACCATACAGATACCAAATTATTGTTCCCCCCGTGGTTAAGACTTTCACTTTGGAATTTCCTATATCGGATATTCGATGGGTGGGGATATCTTTCCGGAGGTCGCTGAAGATATACCGGGCTGACGATGAAGGATGCGAAGCGTGAGAGACTAATTAATGATGCGATTAGCGTATTATCAAAGTTGTTGTTGGCCCATGGGTTTTGTATTCAATGGGTTTTGATACGCTACTGCAAGTTTTTGGGAGATGGAGAGAACTAATGAAATCTATTCAATATTTGGAGCGGTAAAATACGAACGGAACATTCGAAAGGGGATTAAATGGAGAATCGAAGCACAATAAATGGATTCGATCAATATAAAATATTAAAAAATTGGTGTGAATCCAATAAACACACACACACACATACACAGATGTTCAATAAACGTTTATACAGGATTTCCCTAAATTGTAGGTACAAACGATGAGGAAAGAAACCTATATTCTACGTTTCAGTTAAAATTTTTTCACGTTTTTTGAACGTCCAAGTTGCCACCGTTATGAAACGTTTCCTTATCGTGCTTCATCAAGAATCATTATGAGTTATATAAACGTGAAACTCCCCACAAACTGAAGGGTTCTGCAAACTGACAAATCTACATTCTACGTTTCAGTAATAATTGTTTTACGTTTTTTATACGTTCCAGTTGCCACCGTTAAAAAACGTTTCCTTATCGTGCTTCTTCAACATATATTCATTAAAAATCATCATGAGTTAAATAAACGTGAAACTTTCTACAAACTGAAGTGTTCCGCAAACTGACAAATCTATATTCTACGTTTCAGTAATGATTGTTTTACGTTTTTTTAAACGTTCCAGTTGCCACCATTATAAAACGTTTCCTAATCGTGCTTCTTCAACATATATTCATTATAAATCATTACGAGTTATATAAACGTGAAACTTTCTACAAACTGAAGGGTTCCGCAAACTGACAAATCTATATTCTACGTTTCAGTAAAAATTTTTTCACGTTTTTTAAACGTTTCAGTTGCCACCATTTTAAAACGTTTCCTTATCGTGCTTCTTCAACATATATTCATCAAGAATCATTATGAGTTATATAAACGTGAAACTTTCCACAAACTGAAGGGTTCTGCAAACTGAAAAATCCATATCCTACGTTGCAGTAATAATTGTTTTACGTTTTTTGAACGTTTCAGTTGCCACCTTTATAAAACGTTTCCTTATCGTGCTTCTTCAACATATATTCATTGAAAATCATTATGAGTATATAAACGTGAAACTCTCCACAAACTGAAGGGTTCTGCAAACTGACAAATCTATATTCTACGTTGCAGTAATAATTGTTTTACGTTTTTTGAACGTTTCAGTTGCTACCGTTATGAAACGTTTCCTCATCGTGCTTCTTCATCATATATTCATTGAAAATCATTATGAGTTTATAAACGTGAAACTCTCCACAAACTGAAAAGTGCTGCAAACTGACAAATTTATATTCTACGTTGCAGTAATAATTGTTTTACGTTTTTTAAAAGTTTCAGTTGCTACCGTTATGAAAAGTTTCCTTATCGTGCTTCTTCAACATATATTCATTAAAAATCATTATGAGTTATATAAACGTGGAACTTTCAACGAAATGAAGGGTTCTGCATACTGACAAATCTGTATTCTACGTTTCAGTAATAATTGTTTCACGTTTTGATCTGGTGGAATCTAAATGGATAAAAAACGTAGGTTTGCGTGGAAACCAAACTACTACTTCATATTTCAATAGCATTTTCCTTTACTGCGACCTAAAATACCCTCCGGGAATTAAAGCTAACATAATGTCATACATGGATACCAAACTTGGCTATAAAATCTTAATTTCCAGTGTAATTGCCCAAAAGCCATCAATTCATTTTTCACTTCAGGAATATACATCATCATTATTTTTCAATTGTGTCCGCATTTTCTCCATTTTCAACAGACCAAAGCTGCCTGAACCATTAGTTACACTGTGAATCTCTTAATTCACCACTGATACTGCTTGATAAATAACAATACCGAATTTTCTGTGTTGCAGTTCGAGGACAAATAGAAAACACACCGCCAACCGTTTATCTGGAGAGAAATTGGAAGATTTACGACACTGAGCCAGTAGGGACAAAAATTGCATCGGTGAGTCGTTGATTGATTCTATCTCGTTTATAATTAATGTCATCGATATCGAAGAAAATGCAAGGTTTTTTCAACTCAATAGATGGAGTTGAAGGGATTCATAACATTGAAAATACTACAAAATTAGAAATTGTTAATAGATGGGCTACTGTATTTATAGGCGTAGCCCCACTATCGGCGTTGTCAGTCGGTTAATTCCCTCCGCTTAGGTTCGCTTCTTGATGGAAGGCAACTATGCACTATAAATAAAGGTGTCTCCGAGAAGGTCTCAATATGAATCTCAAAAAGGCAATACTGGTGCCATTCCCCAGGAGAAAGAAATTTTCTCTCAATGCATTAATAAGGAACAGGATCGCCCTAATCTCAACGAACCACACCAAATATCTAGGTCTTATATTCGATCAAAGACTCTCGGAGTCCACATCTTGAGGCTGTGATCAGTAAGTACTATACTCACTTAATCACTTCAAAAGAATAAATTATCAGAACAATTGGTCATTTTATCGAAACGAAATCAGATTTTCAACACAAAATCAAATTATCAAAACAAAATCGAATTATTGAAACAAAATCAAAATTATCAAAAACTTGGTGGTGATTTCAAAAGATCACAACTCTATGTACCTACCGAAAACTTGGGGAGATTTCAGGACTCTGTTTTTGGCGTTACATGCAGCTTTCTATCAATACTCAAATAAGCAAAGCACACTCAAAATTACCTGACCTTCCTCCTCCTGGCAGGTAATCCAGAGGATGATGAAAATATCAGAAAAAAACAAACAACAACGCCACTAACTCGATGTTTGCAGATCAATTTTACTCCCGGTTTCATCGACCAGACGTGATCTAAATAATTCTCATTAATTTCTTCAAACATTTAACTTCCGACTTAACGCTGTACACCGCTATTCCCCGAAAAGCACTTTTTCCGTCTCCGCTTTGAGACCGTACTTCGAAATACTACTGAATTACATATTGAATCCTTAAAACCGAAACCCGAGTTAACTGAGAACCTTCCTGTTTAAGACTTCTCCAGCTACTCTCAACTTCCGATTCAATCTTCCGCTATTCCCCGAATAGCCGTCTCCGCTTTGAGACCGTAAACATCGAAGTACCCTAAAACCGATCACGAGTCAACTGAGAACCTTCCCGTTCAAGGCTTCTCCAGCTACTGCTTCTCCTTCGTTTTCCAAAGCGATTTCCTTTTTCCACTTCCCGTCCCAAGATCTAAGCCTCGAATTTTCTGCTGTCGTGTGCACTTAGGGATCACACAGTTCGTGGAACAATTTTCTGATACCGTCTGAGTTTCATGGGGAAACTTGACCCGAAAATCAACCCCGAAATTCAATCGTTATCGTCTCGCTAACATCCTGTGCCTTACCGATAAGTAATTGAATAATTTTCGGAGCCATGAATATAAATTTCAGAAGTCTATAAATATTGGTTAACAGAAACGGATACGAACAAAATTCTACCCCTGACCGGAGCCGTACTGGCACCAAGAACCCAGACTAACGAACAGGGCACGTAAAGGCTCGAGGTTCGAGAAAAAATGAAACGTGATAAGATCCGAATAGCGTTAAAACTCTTTCCCTAACTCAATTACAACTGTTTTTATTAGAAGTAATAAACCAAATATTATCTTTCGACTGACCCTTCTGAGTGGAGCTGTCAGATCGGTGAACTTTCCCATGAATGGGAAGTTCGTTGACCTAACTTCAAAGGAGCATGAGGACGAGACGATAAATTTGGGAACGTAGGAATATTTTCACTTTCTTTGTCAAAGGAAGTGGCAAATTGTTGGAACAAATATGCGGTGGAACTTGCGTTGCGGTATTCACGTACTCGAACAAATAGAACTTTAGGGTGAGGTCTCAAGCTTCTTTGTGGGCTGCCCGCATGCAGGAGATGCAGCAGAATATGAGAAACTTAGTGAATGGGAGAAAATTTGAAATATGTCGTCTGTTCGGGAGACAAGGTAACAAATGAGGGCGCTTCTTCTTCTTGTCTATTCTGGGAGAGGAAATGAGGGATATGTTGAACAACCGGATGATTTATACGACTTCTGTTTCGGAACATATCAGTTGGCGAAGTGTATTTTTCAATGATGTGCAAACATGTCATGTTCTTATGGGAGGACATTCCACTTGTTAGCACCGTTTCAGTATTGGACATGTTTTGTTCGAATCTAGGTCATTCTATCTTGTTTTCACAGTTTTTTGTATATTTGATAAATCCCTGAAACGTCAAAATTGGTCTTATTGAAAACATCCTAGTGGAAGTTCTCCAAACGAATACTTATTATCGTCAATCTCTGTTACTATTCAATACAGCGACCAACTTTTATAAGTAATTATATTGAGAAAGGCTTTCACGGCCTGATTCAACTTCAAATCTCGAGTATTCCGGGTTTTCTAGCCGTACGTTTTCTGTAAGTACGAAAACAACATTAACAGGAAAAATGAGACTCCCATCTTGGTAGTGTTCAATTGCCAGCCATCTGCAACAATAGGACTTAATCTGTCCGAGGTGGAGGGGATGAACCGACCGGTCTAGCAAGCGGTGGGGCTGCGGCTATGAACACAGCGGGTGATCCAGTAATATATCCAGTTCGGAGCGGTCGATCGTTGGGGTACAACTTCCTACCCAGAAATCTCTGAAGATATCTATCGCAGTTGTAAGCGAAACGATAGGTGAAATTCCTATTGAACTACGGCTAGAAAACCCGGAATTCTGTAAATGAGGAGCCTAAAACCCAATTATGAGTTCGCTGAGGCTTGATTGTATCCTATATTGGTCGCTAACATACAAATTTATAATTTATAAATCAACTTTCGGTGGATAAACACAGGATTAGGTACAAGAGAACGTCACTCACCTCAATCAAAGCTGACATATCAGACCAAGATACTGGCTGCTTACGTATGCCACCAGGAGTGTCTTAAAATGAGCCTCAAAGAGGCGCATATCTACATCACCACGGACAGCTAGGCCCCGCTGGGGTTCCTGGAATCACACTTCCAGGGATCTCTGCTGACCTGGGTAACCTGCGTAACACCATGGAGCAACTTGACAGAGGCAATAAAGTGACTCTACTATGCCAGGGCATTGTGGTGTTGAAGAAATGCAAAAACCGATGAGTTTGCAAAAAGTGCATCACCTACTGGGGCTGAGCCTTTCTGTGGGCTTGGAAAGGACTAAAATAAGGTCCAACAATGGCAGTTGAACAACAGAATAACCCTCTCAAGAAACACTCCTAGATTCACTCAGTCTAAAAAATTCCACCGACCTATACCAGTAAGCTCCTAAAGCTGTCACGAGCTGAGCTTCAGGTGATGGTAGTTATAGTTATAGTGAAAAGGGGTTACAGTTCACTGCGACCTTAAGGTCTTTTGTGCCCCCTAACAGAGCTGTTATCATCACGCCTCCTACAGCTCGCCCTCCAGTTCTAGAGATTTGATGAAATCCAGTATCTGGGACGGCTTCAAGGAGTATAACTCCCCACTTCTACAAGTTTCTTGTCCAAAGCACTCTTTCCTTTGGTTTGCAATGGCATAGCATTCCGTAACCAGGTGAATAGGAGTTTCTTCCTCCTCCCCACACATCTACACTCATCAGTGTCCTATAAACCCATTCTCAACAGATGCTTCTTTAGGCGACAATGTCCTGTGAGCCAGCGAGTAAGCGAAGTTGGTTTTTACTGAGATCCAGATATTTTTTGAATCTAGCAGTTTCAAAATTCCTGAGGAACTTTTTGGAGTGATCCATCCCTGGGAGATTCCGCCAGAGTTTTTTTCTTTCGGTTTTCTCCTTCAGCATTAACTCCTTCTTGTAGGTGCATTTTCCTATACCACAGAAGGGTTCTGGGCGTTTGTGCGCTCTTTCTGGCCAGTGTATTGGCCTTTTCGTTTCCTACGATTCCCGAATGACCGGGAACCCAGATTAAAAAGACCTTATTCTTCTTGCCTACCTCATTGAGTTTGTTTCGGCACTCCCAAAGCAGCTTTGAGTCAATGACGTAGGAGCTCAGTGCTTCAATAGCAGCTTGACTATCTGTATGAATAGCTATATCGCACTTCTGATAGTTTCTTTCTAGATTTATATCTAGACATCTTTCGATTGCAAGTATTTCCGTTTGAAGGACGCTTGTACAGGAGCCTAACGATAGTGCACACTTGGTACTTGTCCCGTAAATCCCAGCGCCAGCTCCTGTAGCGGTTCTAGAACCGTCTATATACCATTTCATTGTATTTTCTATATCCGATTATAGTTGGTGTATTCCCTTTCCCAATCCTCTCTTTTACTTAGCATTGTACTGAAGTTTTTCTCAGTGCTTAATTTCTTGATCATTACATCAGGTGATGGTAGGTCTGCTGACGGATTACTGAAGGTACAAAAATCATTTGTACCGAATGGGGAAGTCAGCAGATGAGATCTGTAGGCTCTGTGGACCAGAAGCAGAAACAGCTGAACACATGGTACGCAAGTGTCGAGAGTTGGCTGGCCTAAGAACCATTCATATTGGGAAACAGGTCCTAGTTACCTACGAGGTAACGGCAAAGGCTTCTAAGGATGTTGTCTGTTTTATTAACACCATTAACTACCTTCTTGGCTTTCAATGAATGAGTAGGGTAGTGTACAGAAGATTTACATGCTCGCAGTTACCGGAAGGCCAACCAAGCTATAAAGACCCTGGTTCAAATAAATATTGATATTAGGGTGCAATTCAACCCCCCTTAAATCTACAATCTTCAAAACTGGCAAAACTTACCCATTACTATGATACCGCATTTCAAATCGAATACTATCTGAAAATGTTCAAATATACAATTTCGAAAGGATGGAAGAAGCTGATGAACAGGCCAAAAGCAAAAATAAAACCTTCATTTGAATATAACCTCTGTTGAAAACGCTTTCGATAGTTTAAGTGAGCAGGTGATACAGACAGAAGACACTGTTTATATTTATACAATTATGAGCTCTACCTTCTATATGAAAATGTATAGCAAGGGAGCAACGTGTTGTTGTGATTTACAAATGACTGGCTAATTACTAATTATTTACTTAACTGACTGCTTGTCTCTGTAACATAGGGTTTTAAAGACAAGCTGGAAAATAAGGGAGGTTCGTTTGCTCTGAATAAAAGTGGCGGAGATGAAGAATTGATTGGGTGTCAGAATCGAAAAACACCTCGCTGAGCCAACTAATTGCTCTCATTTGCCATTTTTGATTATAGTGGGAAAAAACCCCTTTCTTGAATCTACAGACCAATGAGAGAAACCTTGGACGATTTGGTATTCGATCCTGCCATGGGTTCCTAATGCAACTTGTACAACAATAAAAATGTCACCATATATTTGAGTTTATGAGCTTCTACTGAGAAACTGAATGAATGTTCACAGGCCCTGGTTATTGTCTCAAAAAAAAAGATGAATTTTCCAAACTTGACCTGAATTCTTGGGTTGAAAAATCTTTCAATAGCTGACCAATTTATCAGTCGAAAAAGGGTATTTTTAAACAAAGAACGAGAATTTACAGATATAATAGATCCACTTATGGTTAAAATCAATTGTACAAAATTTTCAAAGGAGACAGCCCAATTCTTGTGAACAAAAGATATCAATTTATCTTGTCCAGATGTTGCGAAGTGAGACGCAGCAGATACAGTGATAAAATGTTGACTCAAAGTTATTAAAAATAAGCAATATAGGCATATTATGAAGTGACAGTATAAATAAAAGCAGGAAACAGCGAAAGAAGTGGAATTTTCAAGCCAATCTTCTATATAAAAAATTTTCAACAAAATTATGTTTTATTCTACAGGCCCATGGAAGCGATCTGGACGGTGATTCCCTAACCTACGGTCTCACACCAATTGTCTACGATGAAAGTCAACCCGTGAAGAATCTACCCTTTGTCATCAACGAGACAACAGGGGTGGTGTTCCTCAACGAGAGCCTCAAGGGAAGGGTGAGTAGATAAGCAATAATGTTGGTATTGTTGTCTCCAATCTCTTTCGGTACTCGTTTTTTTCATCCCATGTTGAAAAATTGCGCATCAACGAGGGTAATAGAAAACTCATTTTCGGAGATTGATGTCGAATATGCGGACGGGCTAGGTTATAAAACCGAAAATGGAACATTTTCCGCACGAATAGATCGAAAATTGATATCAAATTCATATCCCTGTAGTTTTTTTTAGCGCGAATCGATCGAAAATTGATATCACATTCACGTTCCTGTGTTTTTCCTCGAAAATTAATAAATGAACATTTTTTTATCGACAGATACAGTACATCAACAGAACCCACAAAGAGAGGGAATCATTACAAATGTCTTCATTCCGATACAGTCATGATCAATATCAAGTTTTTGAATTGACTCTTTCCACTTCATTTGAATTTCTAGTCCCTGAACGCTTTATCAATAAAATTACTAGAGTAGCTGACTATGGTTTCTGTTTTGTTATGACTTTTGTCAGAACAACATAACTCACCTTCGACTAGAGCAAGGAGGGACATTGGCCCTGATTAATCACTTCCAGAAGTTGCTTTCGTGATACATTTCACTCTCAGCGACATCTAGAAATGTGTGCCTCTTAAGACATATCCGAGGGCCCCAGAATCATTGAGCAATGGTGCTGGTCAGTGGGGCTAAACAGAACCAAGATCACATCATCGAAAAGGAAAATGACATCCCTCTCTCTGAATGGGGACATATTAAAGTGGAAGTTTGTAGGCAAATATCTAGAAATAACTCCAGATAACAAGGTTCTGTGGAACAAGAATATTTGGGTGGTTGTTTGCAGAGCAACAAAAGTCCTAATGGCTTGCAGAAGTGTGCCTGGTAAGACTTGAGGTTTTGACCCAAAAATACTGCGATGGTTTTACGTAATTCTTCTGAGACCATAACACCCTAAGGGTTAATGATCTGGTATGAAAAATAGTACTAGGAGAGCCCCCGATCGAATACGAAGGTTAGTCTGTGTTTGTATCCCAGCAGCTATGAATGTGCCCAAGTAGGGCAGTGGAGATCATTGAAGATCTCACATATCTTCATCTTTTCTTAGACCGATTAGATGAGGCCATTCTAAGACTATCCAGGAAAGATACTGACAATGAGAGAATTAGGCATCAGAGAGCCTGGTGATATCTGATCAAATACAACCCAACCTTATTATCGAGAAATCCTCCACTACGATGCTGAGTGAAAATGAAGATTGAGAAAGGGAGCTCAAATCCCAGCTTTCGAAAAGAGTATTTGGTACTGGCACCAGATGCTTGATACCGATTGGTCGCTATCCACACTATCTTCAGGAAGATATGTGATATACCATTCTAGCAGTCAGGCTACGATTAAATCACTGAGCTCTTATATTATCGATTTCAAGGGTGCCGGAATAGTTAAGAATAATGAGATCTGCTAGCCGACATAGATGATACTTCGGATAATTAACTTATAGAAAGGACCTCTCTACAGTCCTCAGATACTGGAGTTCATTAGACCACTGAAACTGGAAGCAAGCTATAAACTAAGTAGGCTCTGATGAAGACAAAACAGGCCTTAAGGTCGCAGTGCAATGAAACCCTCTTTAAATCTTTGATCTACCATCTACTAAGTATACTAAATACACTGGCGACACTAGTAAGAGGAATGACTATTATTAGTTTTCATGACATTGCTAAACTCCATATAACGTTCACAGATTTCTGTTCGCAATTACGTGTCCTCAATCCCTAACCACGTTTCTTCTCTTAATAATTTCCAGGCAGGTGAAGACATCCATCTCTGGGTCACAGTATTCGATGGTACGCTCGAAGCGAAAGCAGAAGTATACGTCCAAATCCTGAGTTCATCTTCTCCAAACCGACAGCATACCTTTGGTGGTGGAGGAAATGCCAGACCTCCATCTTTTCCGTCCCTTCCCAACTTCCCTACTCGATTCCAAGGATCCATCATCAATCCACCACCGTCCATTGCTAACAATCCTAGACCACTGCCAAAATATCCCTACTTCCAAGAAACAACCTACACACAACCTAAACCTTCTCTGAAACGCCCTGAGAAAGTTGGTAACAATAACAACGATAAGACCTATTTGAAGCCCATTGGTCAGAGTACAACGACCACTAGTTCTTCAACTACGACTACTTCGACGACTACTGAGCATCCAACTGAAGCAAGGAAGAAGAAAGTGGATCTTGACGGTGTTGAATTGACAAATAGTATAGGGAACGGCAAGGGTGAAGCTGTTCAGTCTGTGCCGGAAGTGAAGATCAATGTTATTCCTTTATTGGCTGTGATTGGAGTTTTCCTCATTGTAGCCGTCACGGCTGTGGTGTTCAGACGAAGATTAAATCTCGGAAAATCCGATGAGAAGAGTGATATGGTGAGTAAATGTTTGTTTTGGTTTAATATTCTCCTTTGCACCTTAGGTCAAAGTCCAGAAATTTTTAGATTGTTTCAAAACATTGGCCCATTTGGTTGATTGAAGTTTCACAGTTCGAGTTGTGATTTCGCCAGAGTGTTTCCCTTTCGGTTTTCTCCTTCTCCAGATATTTTTATAACAACTCTAATAAAAAACCTTATGCTTTTTATTATTGCAGCATGCCTTTGAATGCATTGAAATTTAATTGGATGCTAATTGAGAATTTGAACATTCAACCTATTTAGCAGATTCTGATTGATGTTTTCGGTGTTACGATTTCAATGAAAGCCATTTCTTTTATTCGCAACAATGGAAAAATTCCATACAATACAGCTTTCTTTAGAAACAGAACTCAGGAGAAAAGCTGAAATTATCTAATAATTTTGACGAGTTGATGAGGAAAACATTTAAACACTCTCATTCAAGTCGAACTTCTTCAGTAAAACACAAAACCCATCTACGAAGTCTGAGTATCTTTCCTATTAATCCAATAGATTGTTTCTGCTTACAACATAAAGTCAATTAGATTCCAAATTAATTGATATGATCATTAAGAACCGAAGGATTTAGTATTGTGCCCACGCACGACTTAGAAATTTCCTAAAAGGCATAGCCCATCAATTATTTAACCTATTCCCTATTGACCTATGAAAAAGTTGGGGTAACCAATATTGCTCTCCAGGAGTCGACAAAGAACTCTGGATTCTTCAATTAATCAATAGAAGAGCTGAAATTCGAGAACAAGGAGGGCGTCATTTGGATTGGAAACTTTATCAAAACAAGACGGTAAAGCGAAGATCTCCTGACGAATTGGGAAGTTTGGAAAATGTAAATTTGTTTGTGGAAAAGCTTTATCGATGTGTGTTATTTTTATCATATTTTTTTGTGATAGGTTTCTTTATTCGATGTGTTTGGAGGTAGATTTCTGCTGGATAAATCTGATCGATGTTATTCGTGCTCTTTTACGATATTCAATATCAACAGGTCCATAATAGATAACTCGAATATCAGAGGAAAACGGCTCAGGGCTCAATTTTTTTTATTCATAATGAAATTCGTAAATCCACCAAGAACAGAAAAGAATAAGGACCCTAAAATTGAATGCTGTACACGATATTCGCATCCTATTAACGAAAAAAATCTATTGGGTGTTTGTCCTGGAGCTAATGATTGAATTTTTTTTAATTTTAATAACGAGATTGTTCTCATGGACAAGAGCATCATTATGTAGGTTTGTTTTCGTTCGTCTAGTAATCATGGGCGCCCGCAGAAATTTTTCTCAGGGGGGGCCAAAATTTTTCTCAGGGGGAGCAAAATGAAAATTATTGAAATATTGAGGGTGTTAAGCTGAAAAACGATAAGGCCATACAAATCTCAGGGGGGGCCATGGCCCCCCCTGCCCCCCCCCCCCTGCGGGCGCCCATGCTAGTAATATGACCTTCGCTTTGGCTGCCAAACCTATATTTTACCCCCCCAATTTGCATTTGGGAAAAAAGGTGTTAGTTCTCGTACGACTTAAGCCAATCAAATAAGCAAGGGCCAAATGCATTTTCAAGCCTCATAAATTACCTAGGTGGCATCAGGCCATCAGGGATGATAAGCTACAAATAAAAAACTTGCGTCCAAATTGGCCCATTTATCTTATTCCATGAAATGGTGAAACTGCTAAATCTCATATCGCACTTCCTTTCAACTATAAGATAAAGGTTTCACATTCAGTGCTCGAAAGCTCCACATGGATGTCATCCAAGGCAAATCAGAAGGTTCACGCTAATCTTGGCACAATATAGAGTGTCCCACATTGATGGGAATTGATGGGAATGAAATACTACAATTATACATTTTCGAAAATGGAAGCTTCATTGTGAAAAACACCCATACATTCAATGTTCATTTTTTTCTGAGTATTGCATGTTGAAGTATTACATTCAGATTCAGACCTAACCTTTATCGAAAATTTCAGAGGAAGGATTCATCTGGTGGTACCATTATTCTTCAAGACGATCCTAGACATGCCATGCAGAATTGGAGAGGTCCTAGAGCTTTTAACAATAGATACGAACCGTGGGATAGAGATACGAATCATAACCAGGTAAGAACTCTTGAATTAATTCACCTAATAATTTTTACGTCTTATGAACACAGACGATATTTCTCACGAAGAGTTGAAGATGAATATAGCTTATAGAGAATACTTAATGATTTATAAGATACACCTACCCAGAAGTTCAATTGAAAAAGAAATACATATTAAATGATACAAACGTTACTCGGATGTTGTCAGTGCTTTGCTATTTTGAATGCAAAATTCATCATTACTATCAGTAAGTATGCGAACAAAGTCCTAATGGATGAATTCTGATATTTATAAAATAAACTCAAGAATAACAAATGTGTATCCGGTTACATTTTATTCGGTCTGTCAAAGTCGAAGTAATATTTTTCCCCTCGTTTTATGAGGGAACTGTTCCGAAAATGGCCGGTCTTCTGTGACTTCAGTTTTATAACATATGTATTAAAACTTGGGTCATTTTGTCCACCTTATAGGTTATAACGCCTCTTAAAGAAGATGGGAATCTTTTATTTTTCTTTCATCAACAGCAGACAAAAATTGTATTGAAAATTCTGTGCCTAGGTACTGAAACCTTCCATATCGAAACTGAATCGAATAAACTGATAAAATTGGAATAGATACGAAGGAATCGAGAATGGCAAAGGAAATTAATGAATCCATATAATGAAAATATAATCAACGGATTCCCTTTTGAAAGGTACTTTCCTCTCCAACTACAAATTGAGGTCCGTTCTAGAAATATAAACGCTTATATCGAGTATCACATGGAAGAGAGAGTGAAATCGAAAATGCATAGGTGAAAGTTGTTTCACGAATGAAGCGGAGGAATAAAATGAAATCTTGCTCGCATTTAATAAACAGCATTTGGTAAAACTTAAATATTCTGCATTCAAGAATTCAGAAGACTTTTATTCTGAAATATGGGGTCCAAATTGTGATCCATTCTTATTCACACTATTGAGGCCGTCCAGGTTAACATCAAATGATCATTTAAAAATTATAAAACTTATGAAGAGTAGAAGGCACTTTTAATTGATCACATAATATTCACCTGAGAAGCTTCTATACGTGGTAGGAATATGTACAGTTCCTCGAGACTCAATCTGTAGAAAAATACAAATAGCCAAATTTTTTTTCGATGTATATTCAGTGAGAACGTTGGAAGAATTTCAATAATTAACGGAGAGCACGATCTGATGAAATTTCGAGAAATATCTTGTTGTTATGAGCTTTTCATTGATAACGTATTATCGAGAACGAAAATTTAAGGAAAACGAATTGATGAGAAAAAAACTACGTGAAAATGTTTAATCAAACATATGACCCTCCATTGAATTCTTCTTCATATATACTTAGTTCTCAATAAACTTCACATTAAACGTTTGGATAAACAATAGACAGGGAACATTCCCATAAAGAATATCAGAATTATGACGAATACATAATTAAATTAATCCTCATAATATCCTGAATTGAGGATAACCGGCATTGTTCTTCTGTCCAATTTAGACAATCTTATAATATTATAATTATTTAATTCCAGACAACGAATCAGTTGAGTTCACCCAACAAACCAGACAGCTGGGAGTTTCCCAGACACAGACTGAAATTCTTCAATATTTTAGGAGAAGGGGCCTTTGGACAAGTATGGAAATGTGAAGCCATCGATTTAGACGGTAAATATGACGTTTTCTGAATGATGTGTGGTTACAGGTTTCACATTCATATTGATCTCCATGAATTTTCAATTGAAGAATAAGATGTGATACTGGCATACAGAATGTATTGAGAAAATTCTACCTGTTTTTGAACAAAGAGAAATAATTTGTTCGAATGAAGCATACGAAAAGAGGAAAAATGACCCTCGATAAGTACCTGACTTCGTTTCGAAATGTTTTACCTTTGAAGACGAACGACGTATTCCTTATAACCGAACATTTTCTACTTCTACATTTCGTCACGTCATTATCTTATCTTTTTTCGTCGCATGCTTCTTTAACTTTTCGGCTGAAATATATAAGGGAATTCATCACTGCTATCAACCCCCTAAATAACACTAGAGAATTCGTTTTGTGAATTCTGCTGAGTCTATCTACCGACAGGAGAAATAAACTATGAATCAATAGGATTACTCGTTCTTTTTTCCAACAAATCTTGTTCCTTCTTTCCAACAAATCCAAACGAGATAATGAGAACTGTCGAAGTAATCTTATTAACTTTGGAGACTCTCTTGAAAGTCGGAACGCAACATTCGTCTTGTCTTTTCCCGAACTTTGACTTTCGGTGAAAACAGCGTTGAGATACAATCGATAAAATAGAAGTGATTTCCCACGTTGTATTCAGTGGTGGTTTGTCAGAGGGGGCAACGAGGCTAAGCCCCCTACTATCCTTTTTGCTCTAGTTCTCTCATTACTCAAAATATTTAAACATACATATACTCCATTCACAATTATAAAATCACAACTCTGGCTTTGGAAATTTGACACATTCCACTCTGTATCGAAGTTATGACGTTTTTCAAAATATTTTTTTGTTCCTAGTCAACACTATGTTGCCCTTTCTACATTCTTAGCGTATTTCCCAGAATGTGAATGAATTGTAAAAGATGTGATGGACGAAAATAATTAACGTTTATATGAATTGATGGAAAGGATTCCTTTTCTAGTTATTTGTATGAAAAGTACAAGAGATCACTGTTGAAATATATTATTTTTCGCCAAGGAAGAAAATTGCATTGCTTTCACATAATTTTTATATGCATGCTTGTGAAGATTTAATGTTTATTATCCTCTTGAACTGAAAGTTCAAGACTGGACGACATCAATTATTGTTGATTCTAATCAAGAATTCATTAAAAAAATCAACCCAAAGATATAAGATGAATTGATGGGTAATTACAAGAATCAAGAATAATGGAACATTATATCCCTCTATTGGAATCCAAATAGTTGAAGGGAGTTCTGATGCAAGAGGAACTTTTTCTTGGAACTGAGTTTTGGTTATAAATAAATAAGCAAGAGTGTCAATTCCTGAAAGCTTTATAGATATACATTTCATTTATTTGATCTTATGAACAAGGAGTAAAACATTCTGACTGCATAGTAATTTATTAGTTTAAAAAATATTCATACATTACTACCAGTAGGTTTGTACAAATAAAATGGAATAGGTCAAACATATGCTTCACATTTATCATTCACCTGTTCTAAAATAAGACACAAACTCCTGGAATATGGAAAAACCGATGTATTCTAGTTCGATATAGCCTATTTCTACTTTCAGCAAAGGATTGATAGGAATGAAAGCTCCAGTGACACATTTCAATTAATCGGAATCTGAATTCACCTACCGTTGAATGCAATATAGTCATATTTCTTCTTTTTTTTAGCTTTTTTGATGTGTTTTTTTCTGAAACGTGAAAACGATCAACAATAATCATTTAGAGACCGATGATGGCCATCCAGAACCCGTGTACTTACGAAAATCGTGCAATTTCATTCTGCAAGTTTTTTCTTCATAATTCATCGAAAATCCTACCTGAACCATATTTTCCGGTCGCTTTCGTTAGAAGATCGTATAAAGAAGCCTTTAGTACTTACTTTCGCTTTTTTTATGCTTATAAATCGATTTTTGGTCCAATTCAATTTTGCCGTTCGTACTCACGCCAAAAGTCGTGAAAGGAAAAAATGACACTTGCACGAAATTTCTCATATCGACGAGAAACTTCTTCTGGACGACGAAGAACGGAAAAATAGGCGATTTCTTATCGATATTGCGCGCCAAAATCGCCGATCGATTGGAACTAACAAAATGTGGAATATCTTTGATACTTTTTCTTTGATGTAAACAAATAAACTGGCAACGTCGTTTTGTCATTAACGATATTTTCTGTACGCGCACAGACTTTTCATCAGGTGCACCAACTCCTGAAAACGAAACCATCACCTCCTATGTGATTAAATAAAAGTGAATGGAGTATACATAATTTCCACATGACTTTGATGAGGAAAATCACCCCGCCGGACCATAAATCGCACCAAACAGTCACACTTTGAGAAAAAAGAGGCTTTTCCACAATAACTCTTGGGTTTTCCGTGTCCCAGATCCGACAATTTTGCTTGTTGACGTAGCCACCGAGGTGGAAATGGGCCTTATTTACCAAGATGATTTTTCGGTGAAATTCCGGATCATTTTTATGCATTTCAAAGACCCAATCAGCAAAGAGTAAAGACATAACGTTGTTGATGCTCGGCCGGCTTGAGTTCTTGTGTTAACTGAACTATGAGCTTTAAGTCCCAAAGCTTTATGCAAAATACGTTGTAATGACGTTTGTGGAATGCCTAGTTCGAAAAACGGCGAGGAATGGACAAACCTGGACTTTCTTCAACACTTTCGGCTACAGCAGCATAATTCTTGGCTCTTCTTGAGCGACATGCACAGGTTTTATTCTTCACATCACTAACTTGTTCCAACAGCTCAAATTTTTTCACCAATTTCTGTATTGCGGCTCGATAAGGTGCTTCAGGACGACCCAAAAATTTTCGAGTTTTACGAACCGTCTCTGCAAATTTTCACCAATTTTATAGTGAATTTTAATAATTTCGATGCGTTGTTGAAGAGTGTATCGTTCAATGTTTATCAATGGCGTAGTTTCTACTTGTCAAATGTCAAAAAATGACAGCTTCAAAGGTGACATCTACCGAAATAGCGGGCTATTCAAGATAACACCTCTTATTGGAAAATCCTTGATAATGGAATGGGATCCATCTGCGTGAAATCCTATTCTATTGGTCCTTACTCTTATTTTCGTTGATATATCCCTTTGGTACGGTACCTTTTATATCCTTCCATTTCCATGTATCCTCAAACTGTAAAAATCAACTAGGTGTTCCTTTTCTGTATGATTGGATTGCACTGTTCACGGAACTACCCTGGGAGGGACGGGGAAAAATTGTCCAACTCTTTCTTGGATGCTGAAAAAAACCGTTATTTTGAAAAACCGTAGCAACTGTTGAGGCTGTCTTTAAAGGAAGCTTAAAACATTGAAATATTCATTTTTAAATAATTCACAATGAAGATGTATCTTGAAACAAACCACCTTCATTAATTTGAAAATCAACAATTAACTGACTCAAAATAGTTGAATTTATAATCCGAGCTTCCTCAGTCCAAACGACCACGAGCCGCCACTGATTTCTTAAATCTAATTTCACCAAACGCCCTCAATTTAAACTCATTATCAAAACACACTGACACATTTCATCCTCAATATCTTCTTATCTACATTACCACCTTACCGCATTCAACCAATCTTACCCTATTCATCCCCCAAAACCGTTTTGCAGATAAAGAAAAGGTGTCCATTGTGGCCGTCAAAACGCTCAAAGAGAACGCAAACGAAAAGGAGCGATCGGACCTCGCATCCGAGCTGCAGGTGATGAAGATGCTGGAGCCCCATCCCAATGTTATCAGGCTGCTCGGATGCTGCACGGACAAAGAACCCATTCTACTCATTATGGAGTACGTGAGCAGGGGAAAGCTGCAGAGCTATCTGAGAAACTCGAGGGCCGAGAGGTATTATAATAACATGCACGGACAGAGTAAGTCGCTGACTTCCAGGGACCTGACGTCGTTTGTCTATCAAGTCGCCAAGGGGATGGACTATCTTTCGGCTAACGGGGTGAGTTTTCAGAGTATTTGAGGGTTTGTTGTCGTTAGTTGGAGATTTGGCTTGATTTTGTACGAGTCAGGTTTTTCTCCAATGGGAAAGGATTTTCTGTTACGCCATTGGAAAAGTTAAAGTATTATATGAATCAAAAGAAAACTTATCTAGGAGATTATCCACCGTTAGAAGCCAGAGGGTCCTTTTTACCACTTGAAGATAAAGTCCCCGATAAGCTATTCATAATTAATCCATTACAGATATCTCTAAAAATTGTGTTTCACCGGTATCGGATAGATTACACTATCTGATAAACTGCCAGATAGTTTAACAGCAGGATCACGTGGCTGATAAAATTCAGTCCGGTAGATAACCTAACTCCTTTCATGACAAGGCGGGAGTTTGAAAATGAATCTCTTCGTATTTTTAGAAGACGTGTTTGTCGTTTTTTTTTCAAGTGTATCTACGAAAACGTCTTGAGATTAGGACTCGTTTTGATCATTTTTCTTGATATGGCGACATAAAAACAACAACTCATTTATATGAACCCATCGTTTTCAATGATTTCCAAACCAACAAGCAAAGGTGAACTGCAGAAAAGAATGCTTCTTACTAGGGAATATAAAATAACAACTATCCTCCTCACCAAATTGTTCACAAATCATCACACATACGTGGATATATTGAAAAATTCTTAGCCTACTATAGAACCAAACAAAATTTCAATGTCAAAATATTTTATTACTCAACATATTCTCCTCTCAATTGAATACATTTATCACAGCAAACCTGCAACGTCTCTAGACCTTTCAAAAAAAATGCTTCTTCTTGCTCTGCAAACCAGTCCTCCACAGCTTTTATTACCTCCTCGTTGGAAGAAAATTTACGACCTTTCAAACTTTTTTTCAGTTGAGGAAAGAGATGATAGTCGAACGGAGCCAAATCTGGTGAATAAGGGGGGTGTTCTAGTAATTCTAACCCTAAATCACGAATTTTTTGCATGGCAACATGAGATTTGTGTACTGGGGCATTGTCCTATAAAAACAAAACACTTTTCGATAGCTTTCCGCGTCTTTTCTCTTTAATTTTTTTTCCGCAGAGTGGTCAGCAATGTCGAATAGTAATCTCCAGTTATTTTCCACCCTTATCCAAAAAATCAATCATGATTACCCCATGGCAATCCCAAAAAACTGAAGCAAGAACTTTTCCAGTAGATTTTTGGACACGAAACTTCTTAGGTCTTGGAGAACCCGAGTATCGCCATTCCATCGATTGTTGCTTTGTTTCTGGATCGTAGAAATGTACCCAAGTCTCATCCATAGTATCAATTCGGTTTAAGAAAAGTATCAAGTGGACTCGCACCTTAAGAAGTCTACATCGTTTTCAAATCGAGCACAGATCGAACGCGATGCTTCTACCCTTGCACGCTTTTGGTCAACATTCAAACATTTGGGGATCCATTTTGCAGAAATTTTTATAATGTCCAAATTTACGTGAACTATATGATGAACGGTTTGACAAAATCATGTCATGAACTGCATCGATATTTTCGGGGACTGTTAGAGAAACTGGCTTTCCCGATCGGTCATCATCTTCAATGGAAAATTTACCTCTTTTGAAGCTTGCAGTCCAATTTTTCACGGTCGCATACGAAGGACATTGATCACCAAGGGTATTAAGCATATCCTCGTAAATATGCTTACCTCTTAACCCTTTTAAATACAAGTACTTGATGATGGCTCGATACTCCGATTTTTCGATTTTTACAATTTCGGTTTATATCTATTTTTTTTTAATTTATTGTGTATCTCTGGTTCACTTTTTTGACGTCGAACTCTACACTGACACTTCTTATAAGTTATTTCGTTGATATGGTGTCGCAATATTTTGTTTATGCAAGGAACTGGTCTAGGCTAACTAGATATCAATACATCCTCGTACATAAATATGATAGACACACAAGTTACGAGAACCCCATAGGCTTCTTTTACTGTCAGAAGCTCCGATATGTGCGTTATTACCAAATCGACCTTCCGTTAAATTATCAGATCAGTTATCTGGAAGATATTTTATCCGGGACCCGAGCAGTGAAACAGAACAATATTAGCCGACAGCGGGGTCCTTTATACCCATTTATGGAAGTTGGCGAGGCTCAATTTGAGTATTTGTTGGATGAAACTATTCACACTTATCTTGGATTTTCATGGAAATCCCATTGATTTTGGTAATTAATCATTTTATGCTCCAAATGAATTAAGTGGTGTTTTCGAAGCTGAATATTAAAACGATTTCCGAAATGACTCAGAAACTTTCATTTCGGCGTTCTTCTCCACGGCATCATTACAGATGAGAAAGAAATACGAAAATATTCTCGTAATTCCTCTGAATATGAATAAATCACGCCGATGAACGCTGAAAATAGAACTTAGTTGAATCCAGATCGTGATAAAAAATCTGATAGAACAAAGAACGGAAATATACCATATTTCACCGTTTATTTGATTTGCTATCAGTAATAACTCAGGAAATCTACGAAACGTAGCCTGAAACCGTTTTCGAAACAATAACGAAGTTGAATGCTGATTGTGTTCAGCTCTGTTTATGGATTCCCAATCCTGAACAGGAAATATATCCTATTATCCTCATGAAATAGATTTAAGGGTATTTGCTGGCAGCCTGGCAGCATTACTGATTATGCTTCATGCAAGTATGATAGTCTTCAATTGAGCATAACTTCATCAATTTGAAACAAAAAATGTATTTGAAAACTTAATGAAAGATAGTTTATATCAGAAAATAATAATGACCTGCGAAAAATTACACCTCTCAAATATTAAAAATGAAGAATTTCGGAAATGGCCACTGGAAAGATTCGATATTTGCAGATAGATATTAAATTTGAATTCTCAGCTTTTGTTGGTCCAATCCTGAAATCTGCATTATATAGAACGTCTACGTAATTCGTTTGATTTCCCTATGTTTATTGTGTTTATTTTCATCAGACTTTCCGAGAACTTGAATAGAATCAAAGTTCTGTGAATTGCAGGTTCGTATTGCAGGAATGTATGTAGATTAATTTTTTCTGAATCCCAAATCAGAATGACATGAAAGGTAGCGCCATGAGAAGCAAGTATTTATTTCACTCCAGGCGAGAATTTTCACTCGTAGGTCTCGCTGTAAAATCATTTAAAACTCAATAACAACTTGAATCGATCCAATAAAATCGGTATTTCGTATTTCGTCAATCTGGTCGCCTTTTTTCTGAAGTTTGATTCTTTGCATATGCTTCATGAATGTTCTTAATTTGAAATGAAGTCAGTTTATCAACGGCTTCGATTTGAAACGAGTTTTCTGAAAATGCCAAGACGTAAATTAACAAACGCTGAGGCTAATAGGGCTATCGGAATGCTACAGGGTGGCCTAACTCAGGTTGTTGTAGCGGAAAGGCTCCAAGTCAGCCAAAGTGTGATATCTCGACTTTGGAATAGGTTCAGGGAGACGGGTTTCGTGTTGGAAAGACCAAGGCTTGGTGGGCGACAAAAAACAACACCTGCTCAGGATCGTTTCATCATCGTTTCGGCGAGAAGGAACCCTACATCTAAAGGGTGTTTTTTTAGAGGTATAGAACTTTAAATTGCAATAAAACAACGATGGATTATTCGATTGACATGAATTTTTTTTTATCTGAAAGATAATCTTGTGGCAATACATTTTCAATATGATTTCTGGCATATGACCGCCACGGCTGGCTAAGATGTAGTCCAATCTGGACGTCCAATTTTCGATGACTTTTTCCAACATTTGTGGCTGTATATCGGCAATAACACGGCGAATGTGGTCTTCCAAATGGTCAAGCGTTTGTGGCTTATCTGCATAGACCAATGTGTTTACATAGCCCCACAGAAAGTTGTCTAGCGGTGTTAAATCACAAGATCTTGGAGGCCAATTCACAGGTCCAAAACGTGAAATTAGGCGGTCACCAAACGTGTGTTTCAATAAATCGATTGTGGCACGAGCTGTGTGACATGTTGCGCCGTCTTGTTGGAACCACAGCTCCTGGACATCATGGTTGTTCAATTTAGGAATGAAAAAGTTAGTAATCATGGCTCTATACCGACACCATGGACTCATTCGGGTCTTCCTCAATGCTACGCTCTACAGTAGCAATAGCTTCTTCTGTAGCACCGTACTGCGTCTCTGGGGATTCGAGTTATCAATAAGAGTAAACGTGGTGCGAAAACGTTCCATGGCTAATCGAATTAACTGCTCTGATGGACGATTTTGTCGACGATAAAATGGATTTAGTGCGCGATACGTATTCCGCACAGAACCATTATTTTCGAAATAAAATTGCACTATTTGCAAGCGTTGTTCAGGCGTGAGTCTATTCATGATGAATTGCCAAACCAAACTGAGAATAAATCAATTGACAGCTGTTAAATCGGTCGTCATCTTGAACAGTAATGCCAAGTCAAAGTTCTATACCTCGAAAAAAAAAACACCCGTTACGTGTAGAATGCTACGAAATACTCTTCAAAATGCAGATGGGGTCCAAGTTTCCATCGAAACCATCAGACGACGTTCGAGAGAGGTGAATCTAGGTTCTAGACGTCCATTAAAAGAAGTTCCATTAACACGTGACCATAAGTGTTAAAGACTGGAATGGGCAAGGCAACATACATGGGCGCCCGCAGAAATTCGCAAAAATTTTTCTCAGGGGGGGCCAAATAAAGATTAGAGAGCAATATTGAGGGTGTTGTGCTGTAAAACAATGAGGCCATCAAAATCTCAGGGGGGGCCATGGCCCCCCTGGCCCCCCTGCGGGCGCCCATGGCAACATATCAATTGGAACGATCAATGGCGTGGTGTACGTCCTTTTCACTGATGAATCCGCGAAAACTATCCCACTTATTGTATATAGATGACCTGAAACTATTCGGCGAGTACCAAAAATAACTTCACTCGCTGATAGATATAGTGCGCTCCTTCAGCAAAGACATTGACATGTCTTTCGGTCTCGGTAAATGCACCATAGTCAACATCAGGAAGGGTAAAATGGAGAACACTCAGGAACAATTTCAGGACATCCACAGTATTTTGCCAGAAGAGACCTACAAGTATCTGGGTATTCCTCAAAATCAACGGATTGATCACACCCGTTTAAAAGCTGAGTTCACTGCAAAATATAAAAACAGGGTAACCAAAGTGCTCAACACCAAGCTGTCTGCTAAAAACCAGATCGATGCCTTGAACTCTTGGGCTACGCCTGCTCTGACCTACACTTTCAGATTCTTGAAGTGGTCAGATGCCGATCTGAATGAGTTGGACCGACTCACCCGTCGCCTAATGACAAAGTTCCGGTGTCTGCACACCAATGCATCGATGAAGAGGCTTTATCTACCCAGAAGAGATGGCGGACGAGGTCTGTTGAACATCTATAAACTCTGCAGATATCAAGAGAAAAACTTGAGGCAGTGACTGCTCGAGTCTGGAGATAGCCTGATGAAATTGGTGACAACAGAGGATAAGGGATACACACCTCTGAACCTACAACACAGAGAACTGACGTTTGATGTCACCACCAGAAGCGAAGATAGAAGTATATGGCGGGAACAAGCTCTGCACGGCAGATTTGCCAAACACCTTGAGGAGGAAAATGTCGATAAATTAGCTCCTTTGTCGTGGTTGAATGCGGGACAATAGTATCCTGAAACTGAGGGATTTCTGACGGCTATCCAAGACCGGGTTATAAGAACAACTACGAGAAACACTGTTTGAAGCTTAACGTGGAGGACAAATGCAGGAAGTGCGGCGCAGTTGGCGAATCTATTGAACATGTAATCGCCGGCTGCCGAGTTCTTGCCGACAACGCATATCTGGGCCGCCACAACCAAGTGGCAAAAATTGTTCACCAGTTTTTTGAATACTTGTCCACCATATTATAAGTCAACCTGCAGCAGTGTTGGAAACGGACGCAGCGGTTCTCTATTGGGACAGACCCATAACAACGGATAGAACAGTGGACTACAATAGACCGGACCTTGTATTCATTGAGAAGGATCAGAAGTATGGGGTGATAATTGATGTGGCAGTACCATTGACTCATAACATCGGAAGAACAGAGTCCGAAAAAATAACGAAGTACGAGAACTTGGCAATAGAACTGAAGAATATGTGGCAATTGTCGAAAGTCACTATTATACCATTGGTGATTTCGGCTGAGGGAGTCATGTCCAAATCATTTAAAAAAAATCTTCAAAAGATCGAAATATCCCAGAGGATCGCGGGATATGCACAGCAGGCTGTGGTTCTGCAAACCTGCCACATCGTGCGGAAATTCCTGAACTAGTGGGAGGAACTGAAATGTTTTTTCACTGGTTCATAGAAGTAATACCAGCTTAAGCTGAGAACGGGAGACCAATGAAGAATAATAATCTTGATTAATACCAAAAGACATAATTAAAATGTATAAGACAAGTCGTTATGTATAAGACAAGTAGAGGTTTTATCTCGAAGAAAGAACGCCTAGTTTGTCTTCGTTGTCTTTCAGGCCTTTGATGTGGAATCCGCCTTTTAAATCTCGAATTCATTCCTAATTCAATTGGCAATGCAAAGTTCCTGCTGGCTCTAACGCCAGCAGAGAAAATTTATACTTCCAAGTTCCGCCTAGATATATTATTCATTTTCGAGCCACATACGCGCATTTCTTATTGTGTTGGTCGTTGATCCCTGTTGCTTACGTGATACGACTATATTTTACGGGAGACAGAGTTATTCACGCGCTAGAAGTGAACTTCGGAGGCAGGATTGCTCGGTGTATTTCACAGGAAGGCGTTAGCTCCGGCGTAAGACGAGAATTTTGAAAGCCAGGCCGAAGTGTTGAGGCTGTAATCCAAGAATGATACCCTCGGGTGAATAATGAGGATTTTAGAATGGGATAGTGAAAACTCCATTCGATTAAAACGTGGAAGTGATGCGAAAATGTTAGTTTTCTTTTTTTCTTTCAGTCTTAAGATTCTGAGGTATGTAATTGCAACTGGTGGTGCAATTTCGAACGAAAACAAGAACTTCGACTTCAATGAGGTGAATTACACCTATTAAAACCATTCACACGATTGGAAAAGTTTTCAACCTCAGATAGCAGCATTGTTGCCAAACAAAAAGTTTTACTGTAACTGACGCATTCGCCATTTTGTGTCGTTGTTTGAACCCTGGGTTGTATGGAAGATATTTACACTGCGCAAAAAAATTAATGCACATTATGGAAATCTCAAATTTATTCTACAACTGAAGGTGTTCTCAAAGATAATTATTTTTATCAGAATTATGCATGCAAATGTTATCCACTTTCAACGTTTTTCTTCAATACAGATGTTTTCTCCCAGCAGGAATAAAAAAAGATGATATTATCAGATTTTGAATGTATTGGCTCCATTCTAAAATCAGTTGTTCTCGATCAATTCTAGTGATCAATAGTTTTTCTTTCGTTCGATTTTCTACACTCGATCGCTATGCAACGCGAAACACGCAATTTGACCCAAGAAGAATGTGCCCAAGCGGTAGTTTAGCGAGAAGAAGGGCGGACATACAAAAGAATTGCAGAAAGGTTTGGAGTTTCCCATACAAGTGTGTCCAGAATGTTGCAGCGATTCAGGGAGACAGGTATGAATGTCCGAAGACCAGGACAGGGTAGACCACGGGTAACAAAACAACTGCCATTAAAGAACGTTACTTGAGAGTTTCTTCGTTGAGACAACGGTTTGCAACCGCTCGCCTCCTTGAAAATCAGCTTAAGCAAACTCATGAGGTGCAAATTAGCACTCAGACAATAAGAAATCGCCTCAGAGAATATGATTTAAGGCCTCGTGTCGCGGCAAGAGGCCCAGCTCTTACCCCAGCCCATCGAAGGGCGCGTTTGGATTTTGCGAGAGAGCATATCCATTGGAAAGAGGCCGATTGGGAAAGAGTTCTCTTCACAGATGAGTCTAGATTCTTCCTCTACCATTGTGATCGACGTTCCCTTGTATACAGACGTCCGCATGAAAGATATGCTCAGTGCAATTTCCTGAATACTACTGGTTTCGGGGGAGGATCAATTATGGTATGGGGTGGAATATCTTTGACTGCTCGCACAGACCTAGTGGTCGTTGATAATGGAGCGATGAATGCTGATAAGTATATAAGGAACATTCTTGAAGAGCATGTAGTGCCATTTGCCCCATACATTGGTGAAAATTTCATTTTTATGGACGATAATGCCAGACCATATCGTGCGCGCATCGTTCAGGAGTAGCTTGAAGAGGTTGAAGTCTCTCGAATGGAATGGCCAGCAAGAAGTCCAGATCTCAATCCGATTGAGCAGCTTTGGGACAACCCCAATAGAAGGCTGAGAAGTTCAGAAAATCATCCAGCTACTCTCAATGACTTAGGAATCCAACTCGGAGAAATCTGGGAAGGATTAGATCAGAACATTTTAAGATCACTCATTTTGATTATAAACCGTCGTTGCCGAGCTGTAATTAACGCAAGAGGTGGAAATACCAAGTATTAAATCACTTATCAGCATTTCAGTATTTTGAAAATTTGTTCATTTCTCTTCTTTCACATAAGATTCGGTGAAATCCTGAATTTTTCTTGCATTTAATGTGTCTTGTTTCGTTCAAAACCTTCCCGAGAGAACATAAAAAATAAGTTATAAAGTCAATGTAGAGTAAACTTTCATTAAAATTGAGGTTTTCAGAATGTGCGTAAATTTTTTTTGCGCAGTGTATTCACTCTTATTTCTGTCGAATGTTTGGTACATTATAGAAAGAGTAATTGAATAGGAGCCAAAATTGCTCAAAAATCAGCAGGCTAGCAAACTCACTTGTAACAATGAAAACACAAAACATTACGCATTGAAATTATTAAAATTCACTATGAGAATGGTGAAAATTTGGCAGAGAAGGTTCGTAAAACTCGAACATTTTTGGATCGTCGTGAAGCTCCTTGTCAAACCGCAATAGAGAAATTGGTGAAAAGATTTGAGCTGTTGGGACAAGTGAGTGATGTGAAGAATAAAACCCGTGCACGTGGCTCAAGAACAGCCGAGAATATTACTGCTGTAGCCGAAAGGGTTGGAGAAAACTCAGGTTTGTCCGTTTCTCGTCGTTCTTTGGAATTAGGCATTCCACGAACGTCATTACACCGTATTTCACATAAAGATTTGTGTCTTAAGGCTTATGAAGTTCAGTTAACCCAAGAACTCAAGCCGGCCGATCATCAACAACGACGTGTCTTTGGTGATTGGGTCCTTGAAATGCATGAAAATGATCCGGAATTCCATCGAAAAATTATGATGAGGCCCATTTCCACCTCGGTGGCTTCGTCAACAAGCAAAATTGTCGCATCTGGGGCTCGAAAAACCCAAGAGTTATTGTTGAAAAGCTTCTCATTCCTCAAATTGTTTGGTGCGGTATATTGTCCGGAGGGTTATTGGACCTTACTTTTTCGAGGATGAGGCTGAAGCAACAGTTACGGTGAATGTTTTGCGCTATCTAGAGATGATTCATGATTTTTCAAGGCCGGAATTGGATGGTATCGATCTGGACAATGTTTACTTTCAACGAGATGGCTCTACGTGCCACACAAGCAACGAAACCATTGATCTTTTACGGAAAAAGTTTCCGGACCGTGTTATCTCTAGCAGAGGTGATCACAATTGGCCACCGAGATCTTGTGATTTAACACCTTGCGACTTCTTCCTTTGGGGCCATGTGAAAGAGACGGCCCACGCCAAGAGCCCAGCGTCGATTCAAAACCTTGAAGATGGAATTCGCGAGGCTATCGAGGACATTGGGCAGCTACTTTGCGATTTGTTTATGAAACATTTCATGAAAAGGATGTGGTCCTGTAGTCGTGGTCATTTAGGTCATTTGGCTGATGTTATTTTCCATTATGAACGGCAAACTTTTTTCTTTATAATGAAAAAAACATCCGATCATCTATCTTAAAAGTGGCATTTCTCTCTCAATGTCAAAATAACCCCTCTTGTTCGAATGAATACCTTTAGTTTCAAGGCGATGCAAAATGGCGAAGGAACTAGTTATACTAAATTGTATGAAATCAAGATGGGTCTTTCCCTTAACAAAATTTCCACAGCCCACCCCTTTCCGGAATATAGCCCTTAAAAGCTGGTGACTGAAATTGTGTTTTTATTTTTTTCTCGTAAGATAATGATTTTGGGAAAAATTCAAGAATAAGAAATTGTTTTGAATAAAATAAGAATTCTGAGTCATGATTCAATTTCATGAAAATCCATCTGGAAAAAAAGGTGTTGATGTGAAATAAAGAAAGAGTTGCTAATTCCAACTCCGTATAATGTAACAGGAGTATTAAAAAAATACACGCGGTTAGTACTTTGAGAGTACACATAAAATATAGAATTTCAAGTTTCTAGCTTTACTGAAATTTCTGAAAAAAAAATTATGTCGCCACCTTTTAAGGGTGATATCTTAGAAAGGGGTAAGCTGAGGAAATTTTGTTATAGGAAAGACCCATCTCTATTTCATACGAGCAATCTCCTCCTGAGTTTTTTCGCATGAATTCAGAAACACCATGTATATTGGAAAGTTTGTACCAATTGGCGATTTCTCATGGATACTTTCAATATTATAGATACCTATTCTGACCGTTGTAATCGTTGTATCATTGAATGATACAAAACTACACATTCCCAGCTTCCAACCATTCCATCTCATCGAAATATATCCTCCATTTTCCTCATAGGGGAAATACGAACAAAATGTCATATATATGTTCGGAAATATTGAATGGAAACATAGCCAATTCACCCTCTGCGCGATGTGACATCGAACAAATGACTGACCTCACCCAAAATCATAGGAACTGTATTGAAACTCGAGAGAGCTCAAATCCTCCCCCGTCTCCAGGCTCCTATGCCATTGGGTGAGGTCAGTAATTTATTCGTTTTCGTATCACGCCGAGGGTTTTGATTATTTGAATGGTCTACTAGACAATATTCATCCACTCGTTTAACGCTGTATTGGGTATATTTCTAACTTGAATTTCCGAATCGGTATGTACAAAATGACATAGGTATCCTAAATTGAGTTTGGAGGTATCAAATGCGGAACTGCCTACCACATCACACGACCCGAGTGAGTTCTATCAACCTCTGAAAACTCGCAAGCGCTACTCTAGTTCATTCGGTCGTTATGAGTGATAACAGAAATCAATAGGTCACGAGTTTTTTTTTTTGTGCCAAATATTTAAAAGAAATGGCCGGTTTTCAGCATTTTTTTCATTTATATTGCATTCATTCCAAACTTTACTTATTTGTCATTGTATTCGCGAAGCTTTTTATGTTCAATATACTTTTTGTATTAATTCGATATATTTCTTGTTTTATAACGCTTTATAGAATAAATTACATATACAGTGAACGGACAAAATGACATAGGTATTTCAGCTGAATTAACCGTATCTACCGAACAACACCTAGACCATTCATCCCAGGCTCCATCACCAAACACAAGGAGCCAGGACTTGTCTTGACATATTCATAACAAAATATTCATCTGCGGCTAATAAAGGCAATGCATCTTAACCTACTCTTACTGATCCCATGAGGAGGTTCCTCCAATCCCTAAAGGACGACTCAGAAGTGTACAAGGCAAACGTGAATACTCGATAAACGTACTTAGTTTCAACTTCTACACCTAATTTACCTCCTTTAAAGAAATGGAGACGAGTCCCTTGGGTATTATTTAAAGAAGACAATGACGAAGAAAATGTTCCTAGCAACTTTCGAGATGATGAAGACGACTGCCTATTGTTATGACCCGTTTTCACGATTTAGATCGGGAAGAAACCAGTCTTCTCCAGGATTAGCCCTGGAAAAGACTGGATACAATGCATGCATTGGTTGCATTAGGCTCAAGCATCTTGTGCTGATATTCCTAGCAGAACCAAGCGTTTCATTGGTGAACTTTGTCAGTAGTTTTGTAACTATAAGTAGAAAACTACAATTGCCTCTTGCCGGTATGTTATTTTGTCCATGCGGTCAAAATAATAGTATATTGTTCAATGAGTGGTAATGTAAGTCATAACACACGCAGATGAATTTTGCAGCCCGAGCCGTCAGGCGAGGGGTGTAATTCATCAAGTGTGTTATGACCATTACCGCGAATTCAACACTATACTTTATCTTCGACTTCTTCAGTAAAATTTGAATTAATCTGCATTTTCAAAATTGACAACAGTTGTCAGAAGCGATTTCTGTGATCGAAAATCGAATCGATATCGGATTTTGTAAAAAACGTCAAAAATTCACGTTTTCCAATTGCAATTTTTGGATATTCAGACCTAAGAAAATGTAGAAATGGATGGCGAGAATGTTACCTTGATGTCTGAAATAGAGTTCCCCATTGACCCGACTTTTTTTATTCATTTTGTAAGCTACATTTTTCCTATTTGTTATAGGCGTGAGTTATTATTACCTCACACCTGTGCCTCACACTATTGGTTTATAGAGACTATTACAGATCAAAATCAGTTGAATAATGGATATATTATTCTATGGGAGTAGATAAAATTCGTTTAACCCAATTTATCTGAGAATATTTTATTTTTTGGTACTTTTATTTCATAAAGGTTGATTAGATTTTATAAAAAAAGGATCTGAGATCATAGGTGTAGAATATGACATTACTGTAATTCACTACTAACAAGTTATGCCTCTGAAATAAAACCCTATGTCATTTTCTACGTACTTTCCCTACCATTTAGTTTCAAGGCGATGCAAAATGGCGAAGGAATTAGTTATACATACAGGGTGTCCGGAAAATTTGGGAGATCTCTCGGATTCAGATGAAACATAAAAAATAAGATGACCAGTTTCCATTATTTTTTTTTCCTAGCGGCCCTCCCTACGGAGATACGACCTCCTAAATGATGTCAGTGGAAATCCATTTTACTGGAATAAATTTCAAACTACTTGATATAATTTAGAGAAAATTTGATATGATGAACAGCAGTAAGTACCTCTTGAAATACTGCCCTTTAATTAAAATTAGCTCTATTAGTTTACCAGGGGCGGACTAGGTTGTACATTTTAAAGCTCACATTTTCAACACCCTGTATGATAAGGAGTAGAAAAATACAAATTTGGAAAGCTTGAACATTTAAGGAGAAAAAAGGGTACTCTTGTTCATTATCGATAAAATGAACAGTTTTCGAAAAACAAAATTACAAAGATTCGTATGTGTGGCACAGAAAGGCACGTTAACAAAAATTATTTTTTAGAAATGTACTCTCACTAAAGCTTGCAACGATTGAATATGAATACGCTAGTTCTAAATAATCTATTTAAAACTTCATAAGAGTGAATTTTAAAAAAATAATTTTTGTTAACGTGCCTTTCTGTGCCAAAACTGCATAGGAATCTTTGTAATTTTGTTTTTCGAAAACGGTTCATTTCATCGACAATAAACAGGAGCAACTTTTTTTGTTACTTTAATGTTCAAGCTATCCAAATTTGTTTTTTTCTACTCCTTATCATACAGGGTGTTGAAAATGTAAGCATTAAAATGTACAACCTAGTCCACCCCTGGTAAACGAAAAAAGCTAATTCAAATTCAAGGGCAGTAATTTAAGGGATCCTTAATACTATTATATCAAATTTTCTTTAATGCTGACCATACACGAAGCGACCGATCCGAGCGTTTTATGACATTTTATGAGACCACGAGCGAAAAGAGTCTCTGTGATTGGTCGGGGGCTCATTAAATGTCATAAAAGGCCATAAAACGCTCGGATCGGTCGCTTCGTGTATGACCAGCATAAATTATATTAAGTAGTTTGAAATTTATTCCAGAGTATAATGGATTTCCAGTGACGTCATTTAGAAGGACTTATCTATTCGGGAGGGCCGCTAGGAAAAAAAATGTTGTGAACTTGTCATCTTATTTTTTTATGTTTTATCTGAATCCCAGAGATTTTCCACATTTTCCCAGACACCCTGTATATTGGAGAGGTTGTACCAATTGACGAGTTCTAATGGATACTTTCAAGATGATAGATATTCCGAACGTTCTATCATTGAACGATACAAAACTACACATTTTTATTTTCCAGCCATTCCACCCTATCGTAGAACATCCCCTACTTTCCTTATACACGTTTTCCTTTGAAACTTTCAGATCATCCATCGGGATCTGGCAGCCAGGAACGTCCTGATCACGGAGGACCAAATCTGCAAAGTGGCCGACTTCGGCTTCGCCAGGGACGTAATCGCCTCTCACGTCTACGAAAGGAAAAGCGAGGGAAGATTGCCAATACGATGGATGGCGCCCGAATCACTGTACGACAATATATTCTCCGTTAAATCCGATGTGTGGAGCTTCGGAATACTGATGTGGGAGGTGGTGACGCTGGGCAGCACGCCGTACCCGGGGATGAGCGCGGCGGAGGTCATGAAGAAGGTGAGAGAAGTGATTTTAAGTTAGGAGCATGTGGGCCTATTCGAGTTTGGGGGATGATGATGATGACTGACGTTTGTTGGGAAAGCTTAAAACTTTCTTCGGGTTATGTGAGTGTGTTGATGTGGAAAATTTGGTCGCCTACTCGCAGCACGTTGATAAAATGAGATCGCTTCAACTTTGAAAGGGGTCGAATACAGGGTGAGAGTCTGTGCAGAGTAACCCAAATTGCTTGATTTTGGTTGTTCCTGGTACTTCTAGGCTAGATAGGTAAAAATGTTGAAATGAGTCCTGGGCTCCATTTTCGTGAAAACTCCATAACTGAAAGCCATTTCACGATATTTTTATTTATTTTGAAGATATAAGGAAATAAAAAGCAACAAATAGTAGGAAATAGGACTAGGAAAAAAAACAGATGTTAAAAGTTTTTTCACATTCGTGGCGACGTTTCGCAAAGGTGTCCCTCTGCTTCTTCAGGCCTACAATTCATTAAAAGAAACATACATGTTTACAGTTCACTCAAGTAATTAAATAACTTACCAGAAACATGTATCAACTTGACGAATTAAAAAGTAAAAAACTACAAATATTCGTCAGAAAGAATAGCATCAAGAAACACTATGAAAATTATGAAGCTATCGAAATAAACACAGTAGGTCAGCCACCAAAAGAACCCTATGATAGACAACGTTAAAAACATTCACAATCAATAATGTCAACCAAAGAATAAAAACACAGACGGAGATTACCGATCGTGTACAAGGAATACAGGCAACTAAACATTGTTCAAGGAGTAAAAATAGCAGCCTGCATAACAGGAACACGAAACTAAAAGACTAACACGACATCAAATAATATTAATCTAGTCATTAGAATCTTAACTATTTCTTTTTAGGTCTTTATATTTTGAAATGATAGAACTATAGTGCGAGGCTAGATGTTCTGTATCCGTTCTAAAATTCATGGATTCTAATGATTAGTTATATAGAACATTTCTAAAATATTTCGTTTCTTGAAATTTCTTTCCCTATCACAAATCCTAACATCACTAAAATTAATAGAATGTCCCCTATTGAAATAGTGTGAGCAAAGGGCTGTTTTTTCTTTATTTTTTACATCTTTCAAGTCATAGATGTGTTGTTTCATTCTGTTTTTTAAATAATTTTAAGAAACGAAATATTTTAGAAATGTTCTATATAACTTCATTAGAATCCATGAATTTTAGAACGGATACACAACATCTAGCCTCACACTATAGTTCTATCATTTCAAACTATAAAGACCTAAAAAGAAATAGTTAAGATTAATAGATTAATATTATTTGATGTCGTGTTAGTCTTCTAGTTTTGTGTTCCTGTTATGCAGGCCGCTATTTGTACTCCTTGAACAATGTTTAGTTGCCTGTATTCCTTGTACACGATCGGTAATCTCCGTCCGTGTTTTTATTCTTTGGTTGACATTATTGATTGTGAATGTTTTTAACGTTGTCTATCATAGGGTTCTTTTGGTGGCTGACCCACTGTGTTTATTTCGATAGCTTTATAGTTTTCATAGTGATTTCTATTCTTTCTGACGAATGTTTGTAGTTTTTTACTTTTTGATTCGTTAAGGTGATACATGTTTTTGGTAAGTTATTTAATTACTTGAGTGAACTGTATACATGTATGTTTCTTTTAATAAATTGTAGGCCTGAAGAAGCAGAGGGACACCTTTGCGAAATGTCGCCACGAATGTGAAAAAACTTTTAACATCTATTTGATGGATTCAGTCTTTACTTGATGGAAATTCATGTTCAATAACAGGTAAATAAAATTCAATTTCCACAAACAATATTTAATTTTGAACGACGATCGTTTCGCCTCACTGAGGCTTCGTCAGGTTCTACATTTGAACTAATTAGGTGGTATAATAACAGGACATTATATAGGATATACAGGTATACATTGGGATGTTTAGTTGGTATTCCCAAGTTATTATTATGACAATTTCGATATAAGGAAATTTTGATATTTTGACGATTTCGAAAATGTGCCATAACTTTTTTATTAGCAATACGACACTGTTTTCAGTTTTTTTTATCTTTTGAATGAAGGGTAAAAAAAAAAAACTTTCTTATTTTAAATACGAATGGTATCTTTTTCTGATCCCATGTAATGCAGAAAAAATCAGCTGATAGCGCTACTGATAGGAATGCGGTTCGTGAACGTCTTTTCATCTCGCAGAGCAGTATGAGCGAGTGATTAATGTAAAGGACCCGGCACTTTTTTTATGTGAAGTGGCGACCGGTCAAATTTTCTGAAAGTTTGGTATGTTGTTGTACCCGACTCAGTAACCAAAAGTGTCAATGGGTAGTTTTCTAAATACGGGGTGTTAAAGTTGAAAATTGCCCAGATTTTCGGATTTATTTTTCATTTATTATAAAAGTTAGATTGGATTTCTGTTGTATGCACACGTTTACTACATATTCTAGTAATGAAATTAGTGGATACGTATGATTAAAAATATCCATATATACAAGGTGATTCACGAATGTATGACGGTAGTTTTTGCCAAAATTCACTTTTTTCACTGTGACGTCAGGGAGTCATATTTTTGAAAAGTTCTCTTCGATATAGTATTTTGACGAGAAAATATTGCACAGTACACATTTTTTATACAGGGTGTGTCGCAAGAAGAACCACCAGACATAATTATTTTTTTTCAGGATGGATTAATTCGAAACCCTGTATTCATGGATTGATTTTTGGAAAAAGTAATACCACAAACATATGTGTGTCTCTAATCTCCAAAATATTCAAGATGGTTTATTCATGGGAAGGTATTCTATTTTGTGAAAAGTACAAAAAACCTGAACAACAAGTATTCAAAAATTTCCTCGGTAAAATGTAACTTTTTCCCCACTACATATAGATTTTCATAACACCTTCAGAGGTATTAATTCTAAATCCGATACTATGACCAGTTTCCGAGATACCCTAAAGGGAAGAATTACTGTGACAGTAAATATATTTAGCTGAACCTCTCCGTGTATGTATATCTGACCGAAACTCATATTCAACTCATAGGCGCCACATAAAATCATTCCGATGAATAAACCATCTCGAATATTTTGGAGATTAGAGACACACATACAGGGTGGGCTTTTCAAAACGAAACAGACGAGATAACGGGCGGAATAAATTTATTTCGAAAAAATGCTCGGACACGTCGATTTTTGTTTCGAGGGGGACAACTCTTAAGGTCAAATTCACAACTATATCGCTTCAACCCTTAGTGTTAGAACACCAACCCCTAAATTTTGAATAGGAAAGATAGGGTGAGTGATGCCTCATTTGAAAGACCTGTTTATCATGAATTCAGCGTAATAATTTTTTTCTCATTTAACGCATTCGTTTTCGAGATATTCAATTTTGAATTTCGTACAGTACCATTCATTCCGCTAACCATGCTATGTGAATTCATCAATTATTTGAGCAATTATTCATTGTTAAAATTTTATCTTTGTATTTTGATGTCTGGTGTATGGCAGTTATGGAGTTTCATCAAATCTACAGAATGAATGAATAATAAATTCGATTGATTCAGACAGCTTGCTTGACGACAATACCATGTTTGTTTCAACTTCGAATGTCAATATCTCAAGAATCAATGAATCAAATGAAGAAAAAATCAATATCCTGATAAAAGGACCTTTCAAATGAGGTATCATTCACTCTATCTTTCCTGTTCAAAATTTAGGGGTTGGTGTTCTAACACTAAGGGTTGAAGCGATATAGTTGTGAATTTGACCTTAAAAGTTGTCCCCCTCAAAACAAAAATCGACGTGTCCGAGCATTTTTTCGAAGTAAATTTATTCCGCCCGTTATCTCGTCTGTTTCGTTTTAAAAAGCCCACCCAGTATATTTGTGGTATTACTGTTTCCAAAAATCAATCCATAAATACAGGGTTTCGAATTAATTCTGAAACAAAATAATTATGTCTAGTGGTTCTCCTTGTGAAACACCCTGTATAAAAAATGTGTATTGTGCAATATTTTCTTGTCAAAACACTTTATCGAAGAGAACTTATCAAAAATATGCCTCCCTGACGTCACAGAAAAAGTGAATTTTTGCAAAAAACTAACGTCATACATTCGTGAATCATCTTGTATATACAGGGTGTCCCACTAGTGCCGCAGCGGACGATATACGCGTAACGGTCTGAGTTTTGCAAAATTTTTTGATGCAGACTTGATATACTCCAAGAAGAGCACAGCCTAAAAATATTTTCGAATATATCGGGTGGCCCACAAAAGAGGAATAGCGGGTGACTTTGTTTTTTCAAATGGGACACCCTATATTCAATAGTGTTTTTCAATTCTCTGAAACTTACTGCATGCTTTCGTATACTTTTCACATATTTTTATTCGACAGTTTTCGAAATATTGGCCTTTTTGACAAAAAAATGATACTTGTAGAGGCTATGTTATCCAATTATATTTCACGAACCCTTGCACATACCAATAACAGTTTTATATGGATTGAAAGACAAGACTTCAAAGTATCCTAGCCAGCTATAATAAAGCATCTGCAGCATACAGAGTGTCCACAAAAAGACTATCAACATGACGAATTTCAAATCGATTTTTCTTCATTTTTTCAAATGCAATGCATATAATTTTTTTTCATCATTGTAATCACCATTCATTTTACTTCATTTTTTGTCGAATACATGATATGCATATCTCTAAAGGAATAGGATTTTTTAGAGTTTTTCCTCCAAATTCACATTTACTTTCGAATTCAAAAAGCAGATTTGGCTTTTCTGTGGTTATTGGGAACTGTCAAATTATTCTATTCAAAATTAACATCATTGCATCAGCTTCAATTCAAATCATCATAGTTTTTACGGATTGGATGAATACTCACACAATGATGTAAAATTTCGAAAAATACCAATGGGTTTGAATGTAAAAGTTATGAATGCTTCAAAAAAACGAGTTTCAAAACTTCAGGATAAAAAAAAGTGCCCGCTCTCATCCTCATACACCTTTTTCTTCGAAAAAATTATATTCATAGTTTCCCAGACACGCAAGCAGATCTTCAAGCTCGCAAGCTCAAAGCTTGTTTGAAATTTTGGAAGATTCGACGTTCCAAGTAGGAACATAGAGAATTATCAAAAATGTATTTTGAAAAATGGGTACAGAAAGCAAGTTTCTGTCTTCAGTAACTGATTTCATCACATTTTTGAGTAGATACATCAAAACTTTCTAGTTCCTCATTTCGCTATAATATGAATTGAAGCTTCAATGATAATAATTCTGAGTGGAATATTTTGACAGTTCTCAATAACCACAGAAGAGCCAAATCTGCTATTTGAATTCGAAGGTATATGTGAATTCTAGGGAAACATTTCGAAAAATCGCTTAAAAATCCTTTTCCGTTAGAGATATGCATATCATGTATTTGACAAAAAATGAAGTAAAATGAATGGTGATTACAAAGATGAAAAAAATTATATGCATTGCATTTGAAAAAATGAAGAAAAATCGATTTGAAATTCGTCATGTTGATAGTCTTTTTGTGGACACTCTGTATGCTGGAGATGCTTTATTATAGCTGGCTAGGATACTTTGAAGTCTTGTCTTTCAATCCATATAAAACTGTTATTGGTATGTGCAAGGGTTCGTGAAATATAATTGGATAACATAGCCTCTACAAGTATCATTTTTTTGTCAAAATGGCCAATATTTCGAAAACTGTCGAATAAAAATATGTGAAAAGTATACGAAAGCATGCAGGAAGTTTCAGAGAATTGAAAAACACTATTGAATATAGGGTGTCCCATTTGAAAAAACAAAGTCACCCGCTATTCCTCTTTTGTGGGCCACCCGATATATTCGAAAATATTTTTAGGTTGTGCTCTTCTTGTAGTATATCAACTCTGCATCAAAAAATTTTGCCAAACTCAGACCGTTTCGCGTATATCGTCCGCTGCGGCACTAGTGGGACACCCTGTATAAATATTTTTAATCATACGTATCCACTAATGTCATTGCTAGAACATTTAGTAAACGTCTGCATGCAACAGAAATCCAATCTAACTTTTAATGAATAAAAAATAAATTTGAAAATTTGGGCAATTTTCAACTTTAACACCCCGTATTTAGAAAACTAGCCATAGGATTGGGTTGGGCCCATTGACACTTTTGGTTACTGAGTCGGGTACAACAACATACCAAACTTTCAGAAAATATGACCGGTCGCCACTTCACATAAGAAAAGTGCGGGGTCCTTTGTTGCTGCAAATGTTAGAATCTAGCTGTCTGTAAGACCTTATTTGACAAAACCTTAGACCATAGATAGAGGAGACACAGCTTCCCATTAATAGCCAGAATTCATTCCGTTTTCAATGATTCTAACGAAGATAGCATAAAATATAGCACTATCAGTTTATACTAACGTGGCAACGTTGCAGAATCTATTTTTGAAAATTCCACTAACGTTATCGGTATTGAATAATGGAAATGAAATTACAAGTGAATTAACTCTATTTGACGAATTCATTCAATGTTGAAACAGATTCTGAGTTAGGTGAACAGAGTTAGCTTGATTCAGAATTGATGTTCCTCCTCTCATTATCAAAAGGAAATCTGAAAAATGAAATTCTAAAAAATCGAAGAATCTACGTCACTGTTACTTAGAATGTTAAGAGTAGAACATACCTGTGTAAACTCAAATCAGGATTCAAATAGTCCAATTTATCACAAACAAGACACATACGACCCATTTTTTCAACGTATTTTTATAATTTATTACATTCAAAAATAAATAGGTACATATTTAATTTTTCATAAGCGATATCATGTTGACGACATTGTTCAAAACGTATTAGTAACACAAAATTAAAATAGCAGTAGTAAATTAATGAATGAACATGCCACAGATGAATATGTGATCATTTTGATAATTACATAATGACCACGATCCCCATGTAGAAACGACAACGTTGCGTTTTTATCTGAGAGGAAAATGTGCCAGAGTTTCATTGCCAACTGGGATACTTTATGAAAGTGAATGGAGTATACATTTTGATTCCGTAGTAGTTCAGTTACCCAGTTTAGTTCTGATGATTTTGAAAATTGGCTTCACTATTTCTATAGTTTGAGGACAGAACCTTACATTTCAATGGTTAGGGATTTTGTGTGGGCTGAACGATTTTGTAATGTTTTGTTGGACAGTTATCAAAAATGCACTTAGTTAAAAATAATTTTTTCTACAAGCGTGCGCTTTCAACCCTTTTCTCGCACGCATTTCAATTCGTAAAGAGTCACATTGCCAAACAGTGTGGAAAAAACCCCTGCTATTCCATTTCCGCACACTTTCAGTGCGGGAAAGGATTAGCAGGGGTTTTTCTCGCACGCTTTTTCTAAAGAATAAACTGAATTATGATATGTCTCTATGCACCAAACGCCACCGATGACGTTGCTACGGAAACGACATGTGAATTAACATTATTTGTCATTAGTATGAAATTATTTGAATATATCAAATCGAATTTGATCAGTGTGTTGAAATTAAATCGATATCGTATAAGTGCTTGTAGAAAAAATATTGTTCCTAACTCGTGCGGAAAGTGTCTTTCCCGCACTCAACTGCTTGCCCGAACTCCGCTACGCGTCGTTCGGGCAACGGCAGTTTCGTGCGGAAAAATATCTCTTTCCGCACTTGTTAGGAAAATAACTATTTCTCGCTTAAAAGGGATCTTCCTAAAATAATTTCAACATTTGGCGACTGTGACATGACTTGATGTCGAACTTGACTCAGTTGAAGAAGGAAAGATTACAATTGAAAAAGTTATTCTTGCAGGGAGATAGATAGTCTCACGAATAATCTAGAAACCACAAATGAAGTATTATTAGATCGTTCTGGGCATTTTTCATATAAATCGGAAAGAATATTCGTCCTCGAGGAAAATATTGATAGTTCTTTTGGGATTTCTGCTTTATTCAAGTATTTGAGATGGAATCCACATTAGTTTCAGAGTATGAACGTTAGAAATTGTCGATATTAAACCATTGGGAGATCAATTATCCCCCCTTTTTGGATTCAAGAATCTTTAAAATACACTGCGCAAAAAAATTAACGCACATTCTGAAAATCTCAATTTTAATGAAAGTTAACTCTACATTGACTTTATAACTTATTTTTTATGTTCTCTCGGGAAGGTTTTAAACGAAACAAGACACATTAAATGGAAGAAAAATTCAGGATTTTACCGAATCTTATGTGAAAGAAGAGAAATGAACAATTTTCAAAATACTGAAATGCTGATAAGTGATTTAATACTTGGTATTTCCACCCCTTGCGTTAATTACAGCTCGGCAACGACGGTTCATACTCAAAATGAGTGATCTTAAAATGTTCTGATCTAATCCTTCCCAGATTTCTCCGAGTTGGATTCCTTAGTCATTAAGAGTAGCTCGATGATTTTCTGAACTTCTCAGCCTTCTATTGAGGTTGTCCCAAACCTGCTCAATCGGGTTGAGATCTGGACTTCTTGATGGCCATTCCATTCGAGATACTTCAACCTCTTCAAGGTACTCCTGAACGATGCGCGCACGATGGTGTCTGGCATTATCGTCCATAAAAATGAAATTTTCACCAATGTATGGGCCAAATGGCACTACATGCTCTTCAAGAATGTTCCTTATATATTTATCAGCATTCATAGCTCCATTATCAACGACCACTAGGTCTGTGCGAGCAGTCAAAGATATTCCACCCCATACCATAATCGATCCTCCCCCGAAACCAGTAGTATTCAGGAAATTGCACTGAGAATATCTTTCATGTGGACGTCTGTATACAAGGGAACGTCGATCACAATGGTAGAGGCAGAATCTAGACTCATCTGTGAAGAGAACTCTTTCCCAATCGGCCTCTTCCCAATGGATATGCTCTCTCGCAAAATCCAAACGCGCCCTTCGATGTGCTGGGGTAAGAGCTGGGCCTCTTGCCGCGACACGATGCCTTAAATCATATTCTCTGAGGCGATGTCTTATTGTCTGAGTGCTAATTTGCACCTCATGAGTTTGCTCAAGCTGATTTTGAAGGGGATGAGCGGTTGCAAACCGTTGTCTCAACGAAGAAACTCTCAAGTAACGTTCTTGAATGGCAGTTGTTACCCGTGGTCTACCCTGTCCTGGTCTTCGGACATTCATACCTGTCTCCCTGAATCGCTGCAAAATTCTGGACAGACTTGTATGGGAAACTCCAAACGTTTCTGCAATTCTTGTGTATGTCCACCCTTCTTCTCGCAAAACTATACCGCTTGGGCACATTCCTCTTGGGTCAAATTGCGTGTTTCGCGTTGCATAGCGATCGAGTGTAGAAAATCAAACGAAAGAAAAACTATTGATCACTAGAATTGATCGAGAACAACTGATTTTAGAAGGGAGCAAATACATTCAAAATCTGATAATATCATCTTTTTTTATTCCTGCTGGGAGAAAACATCTGTATTGAAGAAAAACGTTGAAAGTGGATAACATATGCATGCATAGTTCTGATAAAAATAATTATCATTGAGAACACCTTCAGTTGTAGAATTTTGAGATTTCCATAATGTGCGTCAATTTTTTTGCGCAGTGTAGTTTTCTCCAGAAAATCTCTTCAATAACACCTCATTCGGCTAATGACCAAAGCAGTCGATGCCGAGAAAAACAAAAATAACAGATCATTAAAATTGAAGAGTATGTAATATCAAATTGCCAATCTGGATTAAAAAACACATTATTACTTCGAAGTTCATCGCCAAGAAAATCTCAACACACAATCTAACTCATTACCGAACTTAGAGAAACTTACGATACCTTAGGTACAAAGGTACCGCTGGCTTGCCTAGAATATTTCACTAACATAATGATAAATTGAACAATTGTTACAATCTTTCAGATTCAGAAAATTCTGCTTTTCTACAGAATGTGCAAAATTTCAGGGACATGTCAGGGACATTCGACATTCAATTGGTTGATTCCCAATGTTTAACAGACATATTCGGTTGAACAACATATTTTTGATTGACATTTTTTGGAACATTCTATTTTATCCAAGGAATTGTTACTTCTCATTTTTCACTCATAAAAACTTATGAGCTAGATATTGCCGAGCTGTGGAACTTAACAACTCCTCCGAAAAAGCATCGCCCAAAGATTCTATTGATATCTTTTATTTCATAATAAACCAATTTGTCACTACCCAAACGCTGGGACATCCATAAAAACTACCCTCGTAAAACATTGCTTACTGCCCGAGGTTTCTGTTGGAAGGGAAAATTAGAATATAAAAATGTCCCCCTGAAATTATCGACTTCATCAGACACCGTTATACGTTCGGGACAATGTACCGAATAAAAAGAGGATCGAGAAAATCCCTTCTAATTTATGGACCAGAAGTTATGGTGAAGTTTTCATATCGAAAGCAGAGAGACAGCTTGGCTTGAATTTATCGAACAACTGGCTTCACTACCAAGAAGGTTTATGAGTTCAAGAGAAATGACACAGAGTATGTTTGGGAACGAAATGCGGTATGAAACTTTTTAGGATAAGGGGATATAATTCAATTGGAGATGAGAATCAGATAAAGTTTTAACTGGAGTGCCTCTTGTTCGCTTCTGAAGCAGTATACAGTTATACACTTCAAAACACTTGAACTGTTATTTCTATTGGCTTTGAATAATGATGTTTTCACGATTCAGGTTATCGTTTTTGAATCATCGTTACAAAATAGTTCTGAGGATAAACCGATTGAATAATAAGTGGAATTGGAAGAACTTAATTTAAGGACTTTTTCCAATAGTTTTCAGGGGAGGCTTCGCCTATCTTGTCCTCTTTGACGCCCACTGGTCTGTATGATAGAGGGTTTTGCAATGAGAGGTATTATTTTAAATAGCCTGCTATTTCGGTAGATGTTCCTTTTGAAATTCGACAAGGAGAAACTACGCAATTAATAAAAATGGAACGATACACGCTTCAACAACGCATTGAAATCGTTAAAATTCACTATAAAAATTCACTTGGAAAAGACGGTTCGTAAAACTCGAATATTTTTCGATCGTCGTGAAGTATCTTGTCGAACCGCAATACAGAAATCTGTGGAAAAATTTGAGCTGTTGGATCAAGTTAGTGATGTTAAGAATAAAACCCGAGCACGTCGCTCAAGAACAGCCGAGAATATTGTTGCTGTAGCCGAAAGTGTTTAAGAAAACCGAGGTTTGTCCATTCCTCGTCGTTTTTTGAAATTAGGCATTCCACAAACGGCATTAAACCGTATTTTGTAAAAAGATTTGGGTATTGAGGCTTATAAAGTTAACACAAGACCTCAAGCCGGCTGGTCATCAACAACGTCGTGTCTTTGCTGATTAGGTCCTTGAAATGCATGAAAATGATTCGGAATTTCATCGAAAAATCCTCTTGAGTGATGAGACCAATTTCCACCCCGGTGGCTTCGTCAACAAGCAAAGTTGTCGCATCTGGAGCTCGAAAAAACCAAGAGTTATTTGAAAAGCCTCTCTATCCTCAACGTGTGACTGTTCGGTGCGGTTTATAATCCAGTGGGGACCTTGCTTTTTTGAGAATGAGGCTGGATCAACAGTTACGGTGAATGGATCGCGCTATCGAGAGATTGTAATGATCTGGACAACGTTTACTATCAACAAGACGGTGCTACGTGCCACACAAGCAACGAAACCATTGATCTTTTGCGGGAAAAGTTTCCGGACCGTGTATTCTTTCGAAGAGGTGACCACAATTGGCCACCGAGATCTTGTGATTTAACTCCTTGCGACTTCTAGTGGTACCACGTGGAAGAGGAGGTCTACGCCAAGAGCCCAGCGTCGATTCAAGACCTCAAAGATGGAATTCGTGAGGCTATCGAGGACATAGAGCAGCCACTTTGGGATATGGTTATGGGAAATTTCATGAAAAGGATATGGTCCTGTGGTCGTGGTAGTGTTGGTCATTTTGCTGATTTTATTTTCCATTATTAACGGTATATACCTTTCTCTTTATGATGAAATGAACATCCGATCATTTATCTAAAAAATGGCATGTCAAAATAACATCTCTTATTGGAAAACCCTTTACATTGCCGTTTCGGCATTCCCATTTTTCGAGCACAGCATCAAGAAGTATGACGTATACGAGAAGCCGAATTATTCTCCACTGTCATTTCACAAACACGTTTCTAAAACGAGTGACTCCCCCGCTTGTTCCAATTTTACTTCCACACGTGCTATATTCCGTGAATGCGAGAAGAATATATGGGCACCCCTTTGTTACAGATGTTCGGAAGTGTTCGACGGTTAACTTATACCGTTATGAGATTTCCATGTAGGGAAAGTTCATTTTTCCGGGAAAAGTGCTACGATAACTTTTCAGATATCGATCGAAGAGTTGCCATGTCTATTTTGAAGGTCTATAGCGTAGATTTGATGAATGAAGACTCTACAGGGCGAGTCAAGCTGAACGCCTCGGACTCTCGTGGCCAAATGGTACATTTTTTCAGTAAACGGTCTGGGGAAGTATATGTACGTCGATTTGTACTACATTTTAAAAATAATGACTTTCATAAAAAGTGTTTGAAAAGAGCGTGACATATCATAGTTATGTTTTTTTAAATTGAACACCCTGTATTTTCTTGCATCTTTGAATTCTTTGAAGAAAAATAAGTGGACTTCGTAAAATTATCCATACAGGGTCCTGCAATAGTGCGTTCTTTATACATAGCTGCCGAACCAGACATCTCAGAGATTTCGTTGGAAAGTAGACCTCTTGTACCTTCATTTCTGCATCCCAAGAAATTATTTTCTGATATACAGGGTGTCCCCGATAAATGTTATTCAACAAATGGATTATTTTTTCAATGGATCATCCCATATATTTTCAATGACCTTCATTACCTCTTTCATGACGCAAAATCTTAGGGATATTTTTTCAACAGTTCAGATCTCATTCGAAGAAAAAGGTGAGGGAAAAGCAGTTCAGTGAAAGTCTTCTGACGATTTCCAGAAGCGATAGTAACATAAATTTGAACTTAAAGTTTTTTAATTGAAGGATTTGCCTTGTCATGGTTCCTAAACGATCAACCTGTCATATACAGGGTGTCCGTTATTATGGTCCAAATATGGAGAACTTAAAATTATTATTTCTCCATTTTTTCAAATAGAACATCCTGTATTTTTTCCACAATGATGTAGAAAATTGAATACCTTACATTTTCTCAGAAGTAACCTCAGGATTATTTCAACTCCCGCATCCAGCAGACACGAAAAATGATACCGCAACTGAAAATTTTATTCAAATAATAACATAATAAAAACTAACGGACATTCAAAAGAGGTTAAACAATGAAATAAAACTAAATGAATAATTATTGACAAACTTCAAAACCTTCCCAGAATCATACTTCCTGAGCATCATCATAAAAATGATATTTCTTTTCTGTACAAGCAAAACATATTGATCATGTATTCCTATTATACCAGTTTTTATCGGCTTTCCAAAAAACATATTGATCAAGTTATTGCTACTTAGATCTCAAAGATACTTTCGAATACAGTGATTCAGTATGAATTTTTGGAAAAAAGAGGATGGTTGATATGATTTTCATGTTAGGGCAGTGCCACAGAATCTTTTTTTTAAGGTAGACGAACTTATGCTGACCAATATCCCGACAGGAATATACTGATTTACTGTATTCGAAAGTATCTTTGAGAAAGCCGATAAAAACTGATATAATTGGTTGAATACGTGATCAATATGAATTGCTTGTACGAAAAAGAAATATCATTTTTATGATGATGCTTAGAAAATATGATTCTGGGAAGGTTTCGAAGTTTGTCAATAATTATTCTTTTAGTTTTATTTCATTGTTTGACCTCTTTTGAATGTCCGTTAGTTTTATTATTTTATCATTTGAATAAAATTTTCATTTGCGATATCATTTTTCGTGTCTGCTGGATGCGGGAGTTAAAATAATCCTAAGGTTACTACTAAAAAAATGTAAGGTATCCAATTGTCTACATTATTGTGGAAAAAAAATACAGGGTGTTCTATTTGAAAAAATCGAGAAATACTAATTTTAAGTTCTTCATATTTGGACCTTAATAACGGACACCCTGTATATGACAGGTTGATCGTTTATGAACCATGTCAAGGCAAATCCTTCAATTAAAAAACTTTCAGTTCAAATTAATGTTACTATCGCTTCTGGAAATCGTCAGAAGACTTTTACTGAACTGCCTTTTCCTCAACTTTTTGCAGTTTTCTTCGAATAAGATCTAGACTGTTGGAAAAATGTCCCTAAGATTTTGCGTCACGAAAGAGGTAATGAAGTTCATTGAAAATATGTGAAAATATATGGGTTGATTCATTAAAAAATCATCTATTGTTGAATAACATTTATCCTGGACACCTTGTATATCAGAAAATAATTTCCTTACATGCAGAAATGAAGGTACAAGAGGTCTACTTTCCAACGAAATCTCTGAGATGTCTGGTTCGGCAGCTATGGAAGAAGAACGCACTATTGTTGTCCAAGAAATTCAATATCATTGGAATTAGCAACGGCAGGTGTACAAAGTTTTGTCAGTTCCCTTAAGGGGCCGTTATACTCTGACCGACGGCAACGATTCTCCAATCAAAAAGTGCCTTTAATTTTCCAAGTTCACGCCCTCAATTTTTCACCTAAAAGCTTGTTTTTCTTTTTAAATTGAAGTTGAAGGATGTCTTGAGGGAACTCCAATTTCTTCTCGTCGGCAAAATTATTTTTTCGCATTAAAAAATCGGCTACGGCACTGATTCTTCATTTAAAAAGTGCCTTTCATTTTTCCAAGTTTACGCGCTCGATTTTTCACCTAAAAGCTTGTTTTTCTGTTTAAATTGAAGTTTAAGGTTGTCTTGAGGGCACTCCAATTTCTTCTCTTCGATAAAATTATTTTTTCGCAAGAAAAAATCGGCTACGGCACCGATTCTCCATTCAAAAATTGTCTTACATTTTTCCAAGTTTACGCCCTCAATTTTGCACCTAAAATCTTGATTTTTTTCTTTAAATTGAAGTTAAAGGATGTCTTGAGGGCACTCCAATTTTTTCTCTTTGAAAAAATAATTTTTTCGCTGAAATTGAATTCATAATAGTTTTTCGGCGGTTGTTCATCAACTTTTTTCAGAAAATTCATTGGAGTGTCCTCGAAAATCAATTTTCTATATTCGAAAAAATTCCAGTTGGATAGGCGCTTAATTAATGCAAAATGATGGAAATACTGAAAAGACTTCCAGAAACTGTGAAATGGCAGAGAACTGTCTGAAAATCCAGGAGAATTCGAAAAAAAATCAAGCTTTTAGGTGAAAAATTAAGGGCGTGAACTTGGAAAAATGAAAGGCACTTTTTGAGTAGAGAATAGGTGCCGTCGGAAATTTTAATTTCAATGGGAGTACAGTTTTGGAAAACGTTGATTTTCGCTGTGAAATCTGTTGAATAACGATATGGGGAGCCTATGGGATGAATAAACGCTCCATCCTTCCCGAAACATTTGGGTAACATCGGACTAAACCTCCGATAAATCATCTTACGCAACATCAATATCACGACGACATGCCAAAAGCTCAACCTCGCTTCCCTATATTTAAAAAATTGGTTTTCAAACGCTGCCATAAATCACCAGGATTACCATCATTGCGATCTTGAATTTCCCTGTACCGCCAGTGTTCTCCCATAATCGTTCTTCGATTTCTGGCTTTATTTTCACCGCCGACCTGGCACATTCCCAAGAATATTTCGAAGGAGTTGTCTGAGAGCTCCTTTATACTCGTAATTAAATTGTCCCGTCGTTTGATGGCATTGAAATAATTCGTGTTAATTGCTCGTTTTCCAATTGGCAAGACACAATCGAAATCAAGCTTTTGATTTTGATGCATTCCAAGTGATTTCGAGGAGTTGAGTAATAAGAAATGCTGTAAAGACGTTCCATTGTCATCAGCATAATTAACGGCGCTGATAGTTTTTTGTCGAGACGAGAAGAGCTGTCTTATTGTACAGTCGTTGAAAATTAAGAGGTTGAATTGTGAAATAAAATACAGAATTTCAGAAATTGTTTCCCTCAGTTTCTCTTTCACAGAATCGCATGTCTCCGATGGTCACAGAAGAACAAGAGCACATCATGGTGGATCTTTGATATGATTCAAATCTCCTATTTATAAAGATGCGAATTGCCTTAAGTATTGCTTGAAGTCGTACTACTATTCATCATTCATAGAATTATAAAATAATATTAAATAAGTTTCATTCAACGTAGTTCCACATTTCGACAATAGACAGTGTTGCAAAGTTGGAAGCCATGAAGTAGGTCGGTCTGACATAGGCGCATTTTATTTGCTTAGAGGGTAGGAAATTCAGAAATGGTACAACTAATCAAGGTACAAAACAAAATCCTAAAAATAAAGTTCCCTATCTTTGGTAGAGCAACAATTTAACGTTACAAATTGGTGAAGGATTCGGTTAGTGTAGTAAGGCTTGTACGCAACAGAAGATGCACAAATAGATAGACATAAAAGTGAGTTAATATTGCATTGGCATCTAGTTTAGAATTACGTTTGTAGTTTCAAGGTTTTATATCAACAGGAAGTCAGTCTTTACTATATCGAGTATTACAAAAAATGCTCGTAGTCAGAGAGAAACTCCGTTACAATTTTTGATTAGCTTCCCTATCTGTTTCTTTTTTTTCACACATAAAAGCGATGAATCAACCGTATCAACTAGTCCATAACACTCATTAGTCTGAAGCAGTAAACGTTCCTTCCTAAATAAAACGAATATTCGTTTCAGTTTTATATTCGACAAAAAACCTCGTTGTGCTCATCAACACGTCGTTGCAGACTTGCCTGAACCACGGTTTCTTTTGTACTTGCTCTCCTTCTAATTTGCTCCGGCAATCCGGAATGACATTATCATAAAACAGGCGGCTACTTGAAAGAGGCAAGGAGCTAAAAGGGCTATAGAAAGCTGGAAATACACGAAACTGCGAAATAGCAGACCTTATCAACGTTTTTTCAGACATAATTTAATTGCTGAACGTTCTTACATTCGTTTTATTTCGATAGTGGTTGTGAATTTATCTGGCTTTTGTTCATTTTACTCTCGTTAGTTGGAAGATGGAATATGATTGGATGAGGTGGAATACTGGATAGCAGCGAACCTTGCGATGATGAAGGGGCTACAGAGTGAAACTGAAAATGGGATCAATAATTTTCAAAGATAAGAAGATCCGATAGGAGTAGCAATCATCATTTATGCTTGTTCAAAACGAATGAATTTAATGATCCGAATGAAGCCTAATATATTATCTTTACGTATTCTTCTTGCAAGTTAAATGTCATCAAGAAGGTGTTAGGTTAAGTTAATTTGGAACTCAGTTTCGAGAATAACTAATGAACTTATCCGGAGAAAATTCACGTGTTCTCATCATAACTTATCCTTGGTGCAACTACCCAGGGATTGAAGCCATTAGGATTACTTGAAATCCTTACAACACAGTGTCAGAGCTTTTATCACCATCTGTCAAAATAGCATCTCGTAGATTTTCTGTAACCCACAGGTTGTGGCGTAATGAATGTTTAATATGTTTCCTGGGCGCAGATGACTTTGAGACTGTTCAGAAAAATATACTCCATTCACTTTTATAAGGTATCTCGGTTGGCCCTGATATTTTGACACAAAATTTAAGGTTATAGTCATTTTCCTGTCCTTTCTACAAAGAGGTCGTAGTTATTACGTACTTATCGTACTTATGTTCATTTACTTTGGGAAAATAATGAATTTGAGAAAATATTATGTGAATTCAATAATTCCAAAGACATGGCGAATGTTGAAGAAACTTTTTTCTCTGGTAATACTGGAAATATTTCACGTTGACAAACATGGTTGGAAGATTTAGTTATGCTATTTTTCACGGAAATCAAGTATTGAGTGTTGAATTTTGTCTGAAAAATAATGGACAGAATAGTCTGTTACTTTGTCATGGTTCATTCGAAAAAATAATAAAATACTCGAATAACCCGACAGAAAAACTTCTAAACGAACAGAACAGAGCTATGGAATTCCCCACATTTCAAAATTCTCAAGAAATAAGCCTACAGAAGACATTTTAATACCTTTTTGTACAACTTGAAATACTCCAGTATGAAAATGTAGTAATACTACGAATCCTATGCCACAGTTAAACCTCAAAAGAACTGCATTTACAAAGTTAAAAAATATAATATAGCATTGGCAACATCACTCAGAATTATTTGACTTTTAAGAGTGCCATGTACGCATGTTGTGCGGATGTTTCACATAACTGATGTGAAATATGGTCATCTGAGGCCAAATTAAGAAAAAACATATCTGTTTCCCTGATATTCCGAAATGGTATAAATCACTGTAATCATAGCATTTCACACAATAAATTCCTATTGTACTGAGTCAAGAGATAGTTTTAACAATTACAAAAGTGCTTCAATTTCCTTTATCCAACATCCAACGTAAGACAGTTTTGACCATCATTATGATTTTGAACAAGAAAACTATAAAAAAACATTCGTGTGTTAAAATCCATAACTCATGAGTGGGTTATGGATTTTAACTCACGTTCATATTCAAAGTAGTAGAGAAGGAATCCTTTGACCGATGATAGCGAATGAGTTTCCCCCTACCTATTAACCTTCTCACCTGCGCAAACATCTTTGTCTGTGCGGCGACATTAACATCGAATTTCGGAAAAATGTTCAACTTTGATAGTGTAATTGGAAGCACGTTGGACCGGAAATCCAAAGATGCGTGGTTCGACTCCCGCTCGAAGTGAAAACTTTTTCCGGAATGATTTTCTCTTATATATTTCACAGACGTTAATTTCCAATTCGTAGTATTCATAATGAATTTTATTGAATATTTCTCAACCTCAATTGATGCTATCGGCCTCAAAATCTCATTAAGTAAATTCAAATTGGAATATAAATCTCAACGAATCGCAATCGGAAAATCCTACTCAAATTGAGAGCTTTGAGGTGATCGAGTGTCTAAAGGGTTAAAAAAGTTCTCTTGATGTTCGAAACATTTTCCTTCATCGCCATCTCAGCGATTTCCAAACGATTTGAGATCGAAAGGTTTAACATCTAGGAACTTCATAACATCTTTGAAATATGAACGCAAATTACTCAGGTTTAACGGAAATTATTATGGACATTTCATTCGACGAGATTAATCAGTATTTGAAGTAGAAATTGCAGCTGCATATTAGAATGCACCAAGGATTCAAGATGATTCAAAATTAAGTAGGTATATCTCATCCTCCTACTCAGTTTGTATTTAATTTATTTGCGATCAGAGGGAAATACTTTTCTGTTAGTTATAGACAAAAGAAGGTTGACAGGTTTTTGTCAGATGCTAATTTAAAGGTGGAGGTGAAAAAAGGCTTTGGAGTCTTGATTGGGGTGATGGGGGAAAATCTGAGGGGTAAGAGAAAGTAATTAAAACTAGATCGTGCGGAGATCAGGATCAAACGAGATTGTCTTGAGACGAAGTCACCTTTAGAAGCTAACATTTGGCCAGCAGATCCAATTGGTTAGGTAGATACACCTTTCAGATAGATTCACCTTGTGAGTATCTAGATTCATCTTGAAGATAGAAGATCCACCTTGAAGTTAGATCCAACTTGCAGCTAGATTCGCATTTTTCAATTTAATGAACGAATAGGAAAAGCATTGGCTGTTCGAGAAAGGAATAAATTACAGCAGCTGCCAAAAGAATTCGTTTAAAAAACTGACTATAAGCTCTAATAAAAAAAAATAGATTTGCATTTCAGGTAATTCGAGAGAACTCGATATGTTTCAGGCCATGAATCTAAAGTTTATAATATAGTATAGAGGGCGAGTCTTTGACTTGTACATATATTTTAACTTTAGATTGTCCTCATCAAACGAAACACTTTTTTCCCATACCATTTTTCAAAATTCGGTTTCATTTGAAGAATACAGGGTATCGAATATCCATGAAAAAAACACTTCTCTGTTCACATTTTCGGAACCGTTTTTTCAAATGAACTGAATTTTGGTTGATTGGTTACTCTATTCATGGTGCATATTCCTGAATCGAAACTTATTCAATATCTTTCCTGGTATGAAAGTTACAGCGAAGCCGACTCATAAATACACGCAAAAATACCTAAAATCCACTTGAACAAGATGAACGCTTCATATTTTCGAAATAATCAATCATTTGAAAAACTGAAAGTATTCTTATGTTTTCTCAATAAAACGCGTCGATTTTGAGTTATTTCCAATTTCACCCGGAAAAATTTGACGAAAAAATCATCAATTTCAAGAATAATCTGGATGCTACCCTGGATTGAATATCATCGAATATTATTCCTTCTCTGTTCTTTAAACCAGATAACAATGTTGTCAGAATATTCATCAACTTTGTCAAGACTTAAATTCAAATTATGGAAAACGTTTGATGTAGAGATATTTAATAATAAAATCTCCCAAATGTGGGAAATAAAATTGAACACCAAGGAGCATTTAATACTCACAGGTTCTATTAAAAATTTATTGTTACCGGCCCATATTGAAGTTAAATGTCGATGAAATATAAAATTCAGATATTCGAATGATGAATATCGATACAAACCACGTATTGAATAGAAATTATTGCAAGATAAAATTATACCTGATAATCTGTGTCGATGTTTCTATCTAACGGTAATTGAGATTACCAATGTCCGTCCTCCGCTGGTTTTCGCTATACGCATGCGTCGTGAAATTTCGCGGCGAAGTCGATTTTTGATGAAAATGGCAGAATTCATAGGTATGTTACGTAAAAAATCCTCAACCTCAATGAAAATATCAACAAGCAGGCATCATCTTCTTAAAATTTCTGTGCAAATATTCACAGAGTGGATACGAAATGGGTTAGGTTCGGTTGTTTAATGATAAATTCTGATGAATGAAAAGCCTTAGTGTTCACAAACTAATCTGCAGGAAAATCGAAGAAGGAACTTATTTTGATGGGAGAAATATGGCTTTTCAGTTGCAGATATAATCGGATAAAAGTAACTGTTTTGATTTCCAAACATGCATGTTAAGTTTGCTGTTTGAATATGATTCAAATGAAAGTAAAATTATTTCTATCCATACGCATTACGAATATTTTTCATTCATCTTCAAATCTTGAGTATTCTGGGTTTTCTAGCATCGCGTCATAAGGAATTTCCCCTACAACTGAGGTAAACATCTTCAGTCGGAGGTTATACCTCGAAGAATGACCGCTCCGAACTGGATACCTCTTAAGGTGCCTGCCACAGTTGAAGGCAAAACGTTTGGTGAAATTCCTATCGGACCACGGGTAAAAAACCCGGAATACTCTGAATTGGAAGTTGAACCCCGTCGTGAAAGCCTTCCTCAATACAGGGTGGGCTTTTCAAAACGAAACAGACGAGATAACGGGCGGAATAAATTTATTTCGAATAAATGCTTCGACACGTCGATTTTTGTTTCGAGGGGGACAACTTTCAAGGTCAAATTCACAACTATATCGCTCCAACCCTTAGTGTTAGAACACCAGCCCCTAAATTTTGAATAGGAAAGATAGGGTGAGTGATACCTCATTTGAAAGGCCTTTTTGTCATGAATTCAGTGTAATAATTTTTTTTCCATTTAACGCATTCGTTTTCGAGATATTCAGTTCGTAATTTCGTTCAGTACCATTCATTCCGCAAGCCATGCTATGTGAATTCATCAATTATTTGACTAATTATTCATTGTTAAAATATTAACTTTGTATTTTGATGTCTGGTGTATGGCAGTTATGGAGTTTCATCAAATCTACAGAATGAATGAATAATAAATTCGATTGATTCAGACAGCTTGCTCGACGACAATACCATCTTTGTTTCAACTTCAAATGACAATATCTCAAGAATCAATGAATCAAATGAAAAAAAATCAATATCCTGAATTCAGGATGAAAGGACCTTTCAAATGAGGTATCACTCACCTTATCTTTCCTATTCAAAATTTAGGGGTTGGTGTTCTAACACTAAGGGTTGAAGCGATATAGTTGTGAATTTGACCTTAAAAGTTGTCCCCCTCGAAACAAAAATCGACGTGTCCGAGCATTTTTCCGAAATAAATTTATTCCGCCCGTTATCTCGTCTGTTTCGTTTTAAAAAGCCCAACCTGTATATTTTCCATTCCGTCAATAAAAATTTAAAATATGGCAGTGTCTTTGCAGGACTTCAAACACTTTCGACTATCTGCTTAAGAGGGCTTTTCACATGGTCAATTCCCGGTTCATTCTTGCCAATAACTAAGTATCAATATATTATTCCTGTTTTTTTTTTTTCAGGTGAGAGATGGATACCGCCTGGACAAACCAGAACACTGCCGAAGAGAACTGTACAACATCATGTATTATTGCTGGGACAAGGACTCCAAACAGAGACCGAACTTCAGCGAATGTGTGGAGCTCTTGGAGAAACTACTGATGACTGAAACTGACTACATAGAACTGGAGAGATTTCCTGATCACTCATACTACAATATGGTCAGCTTGAGTGGAGAAAAATTGTGAACTTTGGTTTCAAAAGTGCATTTAGTGACTGAGTTCGGGAGAAAACAGAGATAAAAACGAGTGTTCCCATTTTTGTTAGAAGTTTCTCGTGTTGTCCAAGATGAAACTTTCATGTTTGAATTTTCAGAAATCGAAAATCATCAAAAAGAATTCAATATCAACTACCTACTTCTTTAGGTATACGCCCATATATTTCAAATCAAATTCGTGCTGCTTATTGGCAGTGAAATCCTTTATGGTTTCAGTCCATAAAACGATAAACCCGTTCTACTTCTATATCCTAAGTCAACATCAATGGAAAGACATTTTCACAAACGATGCGAATAATGAATTTTCGTCCTATATTTGTGAATTCTGTTTGATATTTAGCTCAATGTGGTCTGTGAATTCTGTGGTTCCCCATAGGCAGGCTGTTTGCCATATATTATGAGTTCCACAATTTCTCATTTCTAATGAAGGCGTACGAATGTTACGTTTCACGTCTTGGGTTCATATTTCCTGGAAATTCATTCTCGCGATAATATGGGGGAAGTTTTGAGTTATACATTCAGAGTGATTAGAGTAGATACAGATTGAAACATTCATTAGAGAATATCATCTGGTATCTCCAGTTGGTATACTACACGACTAAAAATATTTTGATGATACTTGAAGTTGTGAACAATAAGAAATTTCATATTGGTCAACTAAGAGAATTCTTTCGGAGAATACTATGCACTGTTGAATGAAATAGATCCCTCACGGACTTACCAATTATTTGAAGCCTTCTTTCTGAAAGTAGAGAAGGAATTGAAGGAATCCATAGATGTACCTATAAATCAGAATACTAAATGACTTACTACTTTATACCGAAAGAAAAATAGGTATGTGCAAGCTGGATTCAGAAAGGATGAATGATGCCAAAAATTTCATATTGGTTCAATATTGTAAATAGTTTATGTTTCATTTATATTGTGTTTTTATGTTGATGAATATTTAATAGTATTAAAATTTTTAATGCAAGTGTACTTTCAATTTCACCTTATCGAGAATTCATCAGTTCATAATTCATAAATTTTGATACATAGTACGAATGTAATCAACACCGGATGGAAAAAATGACTATTACCTACTGTATATAAAGGCTTATTGATAATCGACTATAAATGTTTTTTGCTGACGTTATCTTTGGCGATACTTGGGCATTTCGAGGGGGGAGGGGGGCAGTTGGTGTGTCAACATGGGACAATGGAAAATGAAGTGTTTCAGGAAAACCCCTGATGTTGTTGTGAGGAGTACAAACAGGGCATGAACAAAGTTTTATGAGAAATAAGGACTCTGGCGTGAAGGGTTCCACGAGAATCAAGAGGCAAAACAGCGCGTGAAGAAATACATACACGAAATAACTACACAAACAGGACGTGAAGAGGGTTCCTCGCGAAATAGGAAAGCAAATAGTGAAGAGTATCCTGATTTTTTTTAATTCAAGTAGTTCGTTTCTTACAGAATTCAGATATGTATTATCCTGGTGTTTTTTCTAAATTTCTGACAATAACTTTCACCAAGGCCCAACCAATGAAAATACTCCTCTCTGGCATACGAACTTGACTTTATTTAGTTCGTATTTTGAAGCTTATTATTATTATAATGAAAAGAAATGATATAAAATCATTAGAGCTGAGAAGGCAGCTCAACCCTTTCAATTAACAAGAAATAAGACACAAATCATTTGCCATTATGAATAATAACAAATGAAATGTGAATACGAACTAGGTCTCCCACATCATTCACCATCATTCCCACCAGACCGAATGGTCCAACGTCAGCTGGAAGTCGCACCTTCGCAGTTTCGTCCTTTTAGGTCTCATCAGGGTGGAATATCCCAAAGTTTTAAAAACCTGCGCACGTCTCCGTGCTTCCCAGGATCCCAGGTGAATTGATTTATTACGTTATCAACGTCGAAATTCACAATCTGGTGTTGCGATTTGAAAGAAAGTTTCCTTTATTGTTCACTCAATCATCGAGGGGGGAGTTTTTTCTGAAGGTGGATAGGTGTCGCTAACCTTATTCATTAGATATAGTTCGCGACAGATATCCAGATCTTGACGAAAAGATTTTCCATCCAGCGTCAACTTTGGGAATTCCACCCTGATGAGTCCTAAAAGGACGAAACTGCAGTCGGTGCTATTCTCAGTTGACGTTGGACCATTCGGTCTGGTGGGTTGAATGATGTTGGAGTTGGAGACCTAGTTCGTATTCACATTTCATTTGTTATTATTCATAATGGCAAATGATTTGTATCTCATTTCTTGTTAAGAGCTTATTTATTGAGTTTAAATATACCTAGAGGAACAACGCCCTCGAACATAGTACCTAATAATGGAACTTTAATCTGCAGGGACAGTCTGGTCCATTTTGTTAGTTCTTTATTTACAGAAATCTGTAGGATGTTAATTTCCCTCTAGTACTACGAATCATAGGCAGGGTCGGATTCGTCCAACCAGTGTGAAAGGAAGATCATGTACATCCTCTGAATTACAATAATGATAAATCACGAATTCGTGCCCAGTCCGCTTAAGAAATAGTGCTTTATAGTTCAGCTACACAACGCCAGATGCGAGGGTAAAAAATTTCGATTCTCTGAAACATAACTGCGCCACCATGAACGGAAGAAGGAATTATAACTAAAAGTGGCTTCAATTCGTTCAATGACGTTGATCCTCTGGTATATTTAAACACAATGGATTATTGAACCTATACTCCATTCACTTTTATAAAGTATCGCGATTGGCCATGATTTAGGTTTATCAAGTTTTTTTCACTTAAAACAGATGCAGGTTGGCACTCGTGAAAATCAAGCGACATTGCCAGGTCTACTTTCTATTTACTCTTTTTCAACTTTGTAAATGGAGTTAGTTCTTCGAAGATTAAACTGTGGCGCAGGTTTCGTAGAACTACTACATTTTCATGCTGGAGTATTTCAAGTTGTGCAAAAATGTATTTAAATGTCTTCTGAATTCACATAATATTTTCTCAAATTCATTAATTTCCCAAAGTAAATAAACATTTTGATAAATACGTAATTACTACGATTTTTTAGCAGAAACGACAACGTTGTTGGCGTATCTGACAGTGCAATGACCATAACCTAACATTTTCAAAATATACGCGGTGAAATGTGTCAAAATTCCGTGGCAAACCGCGATACTTTATAAAAGTGAATGGAGTACAAATCGAGAGTGAAGAATGAAAAATAAATCTAGCACGCATGAATACTCATACTTGAATCAAATGTCATGAAAATGTAAAAGCAAAAAAATAACAAGAAACAACGATACATTTAAAGTCGAAAGCCGGAAGGCATAAGCAGTGAGCCATGAAATAAAATTGAGAGAATGTCGAATTACAAATTATGGAACCCATAACGTGAATTATTAAGGTCGCCGTTCAGAGCGAGTAGGAAAGCTCATCCGATAGAGGCGCCACCGTGCATTTTATGGAATATCTCCATAGAACTTACGTTATCCCTATAAGTTCTATGAATATCTCTCTAATTATGAATGAAATGTACAATGGCGCTCTCTATCCGAAAATCGCTGAACTATGAAATTAGTGAATGTGTGGGTAAAGCAGGAACTTTTTCTCGCCATATATTTGAATTTGGCCATTCTCTGCCAATTCCGTATTTCAAGTTGTTTTTCTGAATGAAATTATCTGTAGATTCACTTTTAATCGGAAGTTGAACTATCTTCATGGGTCTTTCATTTGAAATAAAACAGAAGCATGAGTTGGCTTATTTGCTTCTATTTTTGATAGAAAAAAATGCACTGTTGAAATGAAATAAATCTCAATTATTTCATTAAGAACTCCAATCCTTTCTGAGTTTACCCACAAAATTTCAGTTCTCAAAGTGAAACCATTTTCAAATGCAACTTGGAATAAAAACACACTTCATTGAACGCCCACCTTAAAACTTTGAATCAGAAATTATGAAGTTTTCTGATGATGAGAAAGTGGGTTTGTTCTTCGTGTATTCGAGGTGTTTGAGAAATAGCACCAGATCTTTGGCATCATAAAATGTATCCCGAACATTATCAGCCCAATGCCAAAATATTTTCCTTATATTGTATTTTACTAGATCATAGTTCATTTGTGAGCTAAAGTAATAAATTCCACCCTATTACTGGAATTTTATCACCTCATTGAGGAATCAGAGGCGGAGAAAGTATCAAATCAAAGCAAGTCAGCGGGTTAGATTGAATCAGCACCCCAATCTGAATATCCAACCACAAATTTTCCGTATTATCTATTCCGTGGAGTAACCCAACCAATTCGTTGCAACCGAGGGAAAAAAATTTCCATAGCTGTCGCTAAATTGCGAATGTCAATCCAAAGAACGATGATTTGAATCATTTATTATTCACCCACGAACTCCTGATTTGCAAGTTCCTAAAAATAAATCGCGGTTGAAATCCCATAAAACAATTTCGTTATTTAATAATCCTTCGTGGTATACAGGGTCTCGCATCATCAAAAGGGTTTTCCAATAATAATAATAATAATATTCATTTATTTATTACCAAGATAACACCTTATAAACATTCGAACAATAATTACAACTATTGAAACAATAAAAGGGCCATAGTGCAAACCTGTCGAAAACCAAAAAAAGAAGGAAAAACTAAGAGGTGTTATTTTGAATAGCCCAATATTTCGGTAGATGTCACTCTTGAAGCTGTCATTTTTTGACATCTGACAAGTGGAAACTACGTCATTAATAAAAATGGAACGAAACACGCTTCAAAAACGCATTAAAATTATTAAAATTCACTAGAAAAATGGCGAAAATTTGGCAGAGACGGTTCGTAAAACTAGAACATTTTTGGGTAGTTGTGAAGCACCTTGTCGAACCGCAATACAGAAATTGGTGGAAAAATTTGAGCTGTTGGGACAAGTTAGTGATGAGAAGAATGAAACCCGTGCACGTTGCTCAAGAACTGCCAAGAATGTTGCTGCTGTTGTCGAAAGCGATGAAGAAAACCCAGGTTTGTCCATTTCTCGCCGTGGTTCAAAATGACTTACTTCTACACACAGTAGATATCTTTTTATTGAGTTTTTGAGGGTTTTCCTCACTATTTCTGGATTATTATTGAAGTTGTCAATTTCTTCCTCTATTCTGAATTGAATGTCTTCAACAGTTTGCGAACGGCCATATATACTTGAGATTTCAAATATCCCCCATAAAAAATGTCCAATGATGTTAAGTTGGGACAGTTAGGAGGCCATAGAATGGTAACGTTCCTGCCAATCCAATTGTTTTATTTTCCATGGAAACTTCAACATCGATATAAAAAAATCACAGCATTCTCGAGTGGCGTTCTACAGCTGCCTTAGATTTAGACGAAAAACCTATATTTTTAGAAAACTGCCAAAAATAACCTCTATAAAGTATATATTTTTGAAATCAGAAGAAAGAGCTCTACCGATTAAAAAATAAAATACAGGGTTTTTTTCAAAAATAACAGTTATCATAATTTTTTTTGGGTTTACGATTATTTTATGCATTTCTTAGTACTGAATTCTGAATGCCCAAAAATATACTACAGATTTTCCCATTTAAACGTTTTTGTAGGATCAATATTAACTGAGATACCTATTGAGTAAAATATAAACAATCACCCTGTACATATGTCTCAAAGGATTAATAAAATATTTTTATTATTATAATTATTCAAAATAAAGGTTAACGTCCCTAGGACATAGTGCTAGTCGATTTTCCTCATTTATTATTAATATTATCATTATCTATCAAGTATCAACTTTGATGACACTATATAGGTTTTTTTGTTATCACACAGTATGTATTTTCCTTTGATGTTGGTGCCTTTGTAAATTAAAATCATAAAATATTCTCGTAGCTTCATGCTAAGCGTGTATTCAGAACCTTGCATGCCCAAAGGAAAAAGTTTCATGTCACCCGAAAGTTTCAATAACAAGGGTCTCTTCAATCTAATTAAAGAGGTCTTCATAATTTAATTAACGGAACCAGTAAAGCCCATTCCGCAACACTGACTCCTTATTGCTTCCCTTCCTTGCAGAACACGAACAAGAGATTCGACAGGAAAAACTGAGATGATTAATTCACTCGTGATTTTTCCAATATTGAAAACAATGTCGAAAGAAAACTTAGCAAATACCACTGAGCTCAGTCAGTGACATTCGACTTAACAAGCAATACCTTTTACTTAATGGGAAAACTTTCAAACGACAACCAACATTATTATACTCAGGAGGAATTAACTGGAAAAGTTCTCAGGACGAAACGTGCAAATTAAGAGGAAACTCTTTCGATTCTCGAAAAATAGTTGAGATCGAAGGCGGGGATGCTGGGATCTCAGCGATTGAGTTTATGTAGAAAACACAATTTTTAATATGGATGTGGATTTCAGAAAAAAGTTTGTGTGAATCGAAAAAAAGTCAAGATCTAGATTTATCCCCGTTATCGACGATAATTTCTTTGATTCAAAGTTAAAAATTTCCTCAATGCAACGTTTAAACGTTGAATATACGTTTAGGAAGCACGATATGGAAATGTCTGTAACGTTTGAAAAATATGAAAAAATATTTTTCTGGAGCGAAAAATATGAAAAAATATTTTTCTGGAGCGAAAAATATAGATTTCTCAAAACTTCTGAAAAGTTCACAATACCACAAAGTAAACACTGAAGGAATGGTACTTACGGTTTGTCTCACTTGAAGAGATGTATCTGCTGGTGTTGCGTCTCACATACGATCACATCTCGACAAAATAAAATTCCTTTGGCCATAAAACTTGAGCTGTCTTGTTTAAAATAGGTTGTATAATGATTTTCAACAACTAGGGATCGATCGCTTGCACTGCAATATTTGTTCCATATTACCGTGGTTTACAATCTTCGTTCCTTGTTTGAGCCCCCTTTAGACTGATTTATGGGTCATTTCTTGAAAGTGTTCTCAATCCAAGATAGTCAGGTCAAGTTTGGCAAATCCATCAGGTTGTTCGAAGCCATAACCATGTCCTGTGAACCTTATCAGTTTCTCAGAATAGGCTTATAGAACTGAATATATGGTGACACATTTATTGCAGGACACGTTTAAATTGGGAAACCAATGCAACACATCAAATGCATGCCCAAGTCCAAGGAAGCTCTCATTGGTCTGCAGACACAAAAATGGGTTGTTTTTCCCACTTCACTCAAAAAGGACAAATGAGAGCACTTTTGTGGCTTAGCAAGGAGTTTTCCCTCTTTTACTCAGAAGAAATGAACCTCCTATTTTTTTCTCCAGCTTGTCTTTAAAACCCTATGGTACAGAGACAAGCAGTCAGTACTCAGTGTGTTGTTACTCAGTCAGTAGTAGGTCAGTTGTCAGTTGGTAATCAATTTTCGTTAGTCAATTCGTAAGTAAATCGCTAGTAAACCATACATATTCATAGATCTCAACTGATCATAATTCTTCCTTGCTATACATTTTCATATAGAAGGTTCATTTTATAATTGTAAACATATAACTTGTATAATTATTTCTTGCTTGTTATATAAGTTGAGGTAACAAGAAAAATACAGTTTGTTTTTTGTTGAGAGTGCATTCAAATTTCACCACTTCCTCATTCTCTTCGCCGTTGTTATCTAAGTACAGAAATCCACTTATCGTAGTGATCATCAAGATTACTATAGAGTGCTTACAGTTAAGTATACCTACCCCCTCACTTCGGTTGTGCAGTCACAACAGTCTTCATCCCCGAGACAAACGAGAATCACCAGCATCCCACAAAATAGAAGAAGTCGAGAAGACCATTTTCCTAGTAAAACAATCAAGGTACAAACATAAAATTAGAACACTTTGGTAAACTAATCCAAGTACAAAACAGCTGGTTTTCTTGTCTTGTGTAGGTGAATTGAGTAGAGTCCTCATCTCACGGAACGAATTCACTTTTTAGATACGAAACTTACGGCTTCCGGTGTCGAAAGAATACGAGGCGAGGTATGATAGGGTGACGAACTGAAGGCCGTTGCTAGACAAGTAGCAGAAGTGTTTTTAGATACAGGTAGAATCTTTGTGGGATTCTCGGTGATTCAAGACCACAGAATCCACGGTGATTCAAGACCACTGAGCTCTTGGTCTTCGTTGTTAATGACGAAGTCCATCCACAGTATGAACTTTGTGGTATTAAAAATAAAAATATGAATTTTGAACAAGGATGGTAGATAATCTCATTGGAAATTGATTCAGTTGGGTATAAGAACAGAACATCAATGATTTCGCAGTTGAAAGATTTTTGTACAGCCAATATAATCATATAATCAGTGGCGGATTTACGATTTCAGGGGCCTTACGCTTCAAAACTTTTGGGGTCCCCTCTGAAACATTTTCGATTTTTTTCGAAGGATTTTTTAATTAAAACTCACTTCTTTAAAAACAAAACATGAAGTTTATTAATAAAATACAAGGTATGTATATCAAAACAAAATATAAAAGATGAATAAAAATCTTGAAAAAAGGGAAAAATATCACAAAATTCAAATACAAAAGTCTTAGTTTCAATGATAGAATGAATGGCTCATGTCATCAATAGTTTTGTTGTCCACTGTCACGGTATGGAAGCTCATTGATTCGCTATTTTCTTCCAGGAAACCTTCTCTACTATTTTCTTTATCAGGCCGTTGTGAAGTACCTACTAGGTTCACATATTTCATCGACATTTTCGATGGTTTGAGAACAGAGGCTTTCTTGATTTTCAGTAGACTCTTTATAGATTTATTTGGAGCAAAAAATTCTGTCAATTTTGGATGCTTAGCTTTACTCTGCTCTTTACTTTCCTTGAGCTTTCGTTTTTGGTAGCCGCTGATATAACAACGTCTGTCAGACATGGTGTCAATATTACAGATGCAACTAGCAACTTACTGTAAATATAAAAATATGTTGAATTTTATTTCATATTCTGTAATGAACAACACAGAAATTCATTGACTTCGCTCTATTGAAGTATAAAATCCGAACCGATGAGCTAATATATGAAAAATTATTATCAAATTGATACAACAAGAATGGTGAAATATGAACAGATCATTGAACATAGTGAATGAGTCTATCGGAAAAGATCGGAAGTCAAGAAAAATTGCAACAATTAGATTGATAAATATCTAAATAGGAATACATCCATAATGTCTGTGAATCGTATTTTGTATTTCCTTTTCCCGGTATTGAACCAATATTATTTCGTATGCCTTATATCGAAAATGAATTTGACTGGTCTGCCTCATCATCGCTCGAATTATGTTTATGCAGAAAAATTGGAATAATATTATTTCTAGCATATGAAACTGAACTGTAAAGCTTACCTTTGATAGCAATTATATCGTTCAATGAGAGTACAAGGATTTAAATGTCCAAACACAAACAGAAATAGTTCAATTCACCAACACTTCTCAGTTTTTCACAATATTTGAATCTTACACGAAACTCGCCTGTCACTATCAACACTATTCGAATCTTGTGAAATGAATGTGAGAAAAAAATATGCAGACCTAAAAACTTCTACATAAGTATTTTTCTTTTTACACCCCTAAACGAATCAACATCTGGTCGGCCGTTCTGTAGCACATTCCTAGATTTTAGAGGAAATGCCGACAAATTTATTGAATGATGTAATTGTAAACATTGGAATTCGGCCGCCATCCTTGAAGGAATTTATTGCAGGCAGACAAGATAATTAGGGACAGTACGCTGAATCTCGGATGGTGCGTTTTTTTCATCATCTGAGTTTGGCTCTGAGGCTTTTTTTATGCAATTGCGTTTCATGTGAATGTAATAATTCACAAGTTGCCACTGAGCTTCTTATAAAATATAGTAGGTACCTACAGCCTGACTATTTCTTTTTCACACCTACAGACTGAATTTTCATTCTAGAAAAAAAAATTAGTTCGATCACCGGGGGCCCTACGCTGCAGCGGACTAAGCGTACCGGTTAATACGCTACTGCATATAATGATTTTTTTTATGTTGTAATTTTTACGAAAGGGAATATCCTGTAATGTTCAGAGAACATCGTGAGAACCAAGGGCAAGCAGGTAGGAATTGGTGTTCTTCTTGAATTTCTGGAGGTCATATGCCTCGGGGAACACCTCCCTAGACAATGTGTTCCAAAGCCTCGCTGTTCGTTGGATGAACGAGTCTTTGAAGAGAGATGTTCTGCAGGTCTCCAAAGTTACCACGAAGGGGTGTGAAGACTTAACTTGACGTGTTAGTCTGGAACTTTTCTACGGTGTTCCAGAGAAGTGAGCGAGCTTGTAAGCGATGCATCACCGACGAGACGAATTGCCCTTTTTTGTACGGAATCCAAGAGTTTTAGGGTGTGTTTAGGTGCAGCACTCCAAACATGGGAACAGTATTCCAGGACAGGTCGAATCTGTGCCTTATAGATCATAATCAGCTGACCTGAGGTGAAATAGCTCCTGGCACGAAACAGAAAACCAAGTTTTTGGGATGCACTTTTAGCAATGGATCTCACGTGATTCTCCCAGGAAAGGTTACTGCCGATAGTAATGCCAAGCATCGAAATGGATGACTTCAATGGTATGGTCACTCCCGACAATTTAATGCTGGGCACAGTAAGATCGGCTTTTCTAAAGAAAAGACATGCTTGTGTTTTGTTTGCGTTGAATTCTACCAAGTTATTAGATCCCCTTTCAAGAATTGTTGCCAAGTCCATATTTATGTTGTTAACATTTCTTCCTCGTTCGTTTTTGATTTGGCGGGCTGGTATTGGAGCCCTAGAAGAAAAGGCGGTATGGAGGGTACTATCATCCGCGAAGCTGTGCACTGGACACGAAGTTGCTTCCAGCAAATCGTTGATGTGAAGCAGAAACAGCGTTGGAGCGAGAACTGATCCCTGCGGAACACCAGCATTTATGGGTAGAGAGTCAGACGGAACTCCATCGACCACTACATGGAGAGATCTGTTTGAGAGAAAACTTGCTATATAGCAGAGAACATAGCTTTGGGGGCACGCCATAAGATGGAAGTTTGGGAGGAGTCCCTGATGCCAGACTCGATCGAATGGCTTGGAGATATCCAGTGCTACGGCTAGGGTTTCACCATATTTCTCGGTAGATAGCTGCCATATATTGAAATGATGAAAATGACTCAGATGATGAAAATAACTCAGAAAGTTTTTTCAGTGATATTAAACTACATAAAGAATAGAGTCAGTGACAAAGACACTCAGCTACGAAAAGAAGGCCTAGTTCGTTGAACTTTATGGATATTAGATTCCAAGAAATGGCCAACAGCAGGTAGTCTCGATAACACAAATTCTTGAATTTATCGGAAAACTCCACGTCGCCAGTATCAATTTTCCCGTGAAGACATCTACCGTTCCATAGATACACACCAATAATTCACCTCACCGACTGCCAGAAAACTCATTTCAATCAGGAAACGTTACCAATTTACCAAAAGACGGAACTTTCCGTCCCCCACGTTTTTCCGACCGTCTGTCCATCCGGAAAAACATCGCTCCGATAACCCAGTCTTCTTCGCGCTCCGCTTCGGACGCAGCACTCGTCAGATCTTCCTGTTCCTCCGCAGGGACGCCGAGGACGTCAGTTACACTCCTGCGACGCCCGCGAAAAGGACACGGGGGCGGGATGTGATGGGTTTCCGAGCATCTGTTGCGTCTTCTTCCTATCGAGTAGTTTCTTGTTTGACGCTCTTTTCTGGTTGATTTTTTTTTCTTTTCGAAATGGATGGTTGGTTTTGTGTTTGGGAGACTTGAATCGGTGTGTTAGTTTTGGACTGTTCACTCCAGAGTTTGGAGGGTTTATAATTTGAGACTTTTTCTGGAATGGTGAGTTGATTTGGTTGAATTCATTCGGTTGTATTGGGAAAGGTCTGACTAATTCTTCCTCATGCACATATAAATTAAGGAAAAAGCCCAGAGCTATTTTTGATTCAATTGGATGAAATAATATGAAGATAAAAAAATTATGGCAACTTGATATACAGCGTAATTCAAAATGGAAAAAAATAAAAATAATAATGATAAATAATAAATGAATTTATTTAGAATAAACCAATCACATCACAGAGGTACATAATAAATCATATTATAACCTGTACGTGACAAAAAAATTTTTATTTTTCTGAAAAATAGTTCTATAGAGATTGAGAAAAAAAATTGAGATTGGGAATTCCTTGCATAATTTCAATGAAGAAAGTTCCATATACTGGGTGTTTCTAAATTCATGCGAAAATATTCAGGAGGTGATTGCTCGTATAAAATTGAGATGGGTCTTTAATAGAACGAAATTTCCTCAGCTCTCACCTTTTTGAGTTGTCGCGCTTAAAAGGTGGTGACTTTTTTCTGAAATTTCAGTAAAGCTAAAAATTTAAAATTATGTAATTTCCGTGCACTCGCAAAGGACTCAGCACGGCTAATTTTTCAATACTCCTGTTTCATTGGCAGCCCTCACTTCATTTCATAGCAAAACCTTTTTTTCGAGATGAAGTTTCATGAAATTGAGTTTATAACTTAAATTATCCATTTTCTCATTCTCAAATTTTTTCCCAAAACCAATATCTCAAGATAAAAAATGAAAATTTCAAGGGTCATATCCCAGAAAGGAGTGGACTGAGGAAATGGAAGTTCTGTAACAAAAAAGATTCATCTTGAGTTCTTGCAAAATTTCCCTCTTGTTTCCTGGTTGGGTAAATTTTTCAGATAGCTCTTTTGTACCGGGGTTCTCACTATAAATTGACCACCCCTCTAACTCTGTTACAAAAACAGATACATAAAAATACTTCATAAAAAATTGTACGAATTCAAATAAATTTTGCGAAAATGAATCAATGCCTCGCCCTCAATCGGGATATATACAGGGTGAACAACATATTGAATGCAACTACATTTTTTCAAATGGGACAGCCTGTATATTCTTCCATATTTTATTTGTTTATTTGTTCCTGATATCGAATGTATATGCGTATGTGGGTCTGTCTCTCTTATTTCCAGAGTTTCAAAGTTTTGACATGAAACTACGGAATAAAAAAATACATATGAGAAATCCTTTCGAAATTCTTTATATTCGAACAATTTAGAAAGCATATTTTTTCGATGAATACTTAACAGTATCCAATAAAAAATAGAAAAAAATAATAAACTAAGGTAGTATAGAATAGAATAATATCAACTTGAGAAATTAGTTCTTGAAATTTGAAACTCTATGATACTCAGAATAAGAGAGAAAAACCAAACATATGCTATATATTTGAAATTAGGGGAAGAAGAGCTTGCCAAATATAGGAAAGCATACAGGGTGTTTCATTTGAAAAAATGAAGTGGCAATCAAAATGTTGCCACTCTATAAATATTTCATTTTGTGTAATATTTCAACAAAACATTAGTCGATTTCGTGAAAATTTTGTAAAAAAAATTTTTTGTACCTCTTTTAGTAACAAAGTTGAATGGGGGGTCATATTATGGTGAAAAACCCGGTACAAAAAAATTCACGAAATCGACTAGTGTTTTTCAAAATGATTTCACAAAATGAAATATATGCATAGTGAGCAACATATTGATTGCAACTTCATTTTTTTCAAAAAAAAACTCTTTTTCTCCTAATCAATGTGATATATATTTCACATATGCTTGGTCTTTCTCTCTTATTCTGAGTACCACAGTGTTTCAAGAACCAATTCCTTCTGTTGATATTATTTATTGCATACTCCCATAGATTATTATTCTTTTTATTTTTTATTGGATATAACAATATAGGTATTCATTGAAAAAATATTGCTTTCAAGTAAATTGTTTGAATATAAAGAATTTCGGAAGGGATTTTTCATATGTATTAGTTTCATCTCGAAACTCTGGAGATAAAAGAGACAAACTCACATACGCATAAATTCGGTATAAGGAAAAAATTAAACAATTAAAATATGGGAGAATATACAGGGTATCCCATTTGAAAAAATGTGGTTGCATTCAATATATTGTCCACCAATTGACGTAATCATTTTCAAAAAATTTATTAGATTCCGTACAATTTTTGTATGAAGTATTTTTATGTATCTGTTTTTGTAACATTTTCAAACATTTTTGCAACGTTGTGACGTTCTTTGAATTCTCTAATGAATAAATTATCAGAATGATAGAAATGAGTATTCGTTTCTTTGAATATTGTGCATTCTTCACAATACATATACTGAAGTATCAGGATGTTCGCGAAACGGCTCGTCCGTTTTTACCTCAGATAATGAATGATCACTTTATGGCAACACCATTTTCTGAATCTGTGGCCATTGCATTCATTAATTTCGTACCGCTATTTCAATCATTATGTGTTACTAATGACGTTTTGAACAGTGTTGTCATCAGAATATCGCGTTTCATTGTGAATTGCAAGTGATATTTGGATTTATTCTTGAATATTATTAGCAAAATACGATGAAGAAATGGTTCACATGTGTCTTATTTGTGGTAAATTGAACTATTTGAATCCTGATTAGAGTTCACACAAATATGTTCTACTCTTATCATTCTAAGCTACAGTAGCGTTGATTTTTAGATTCCACTTCCCAGATTCTCTTCTCATATTTAGAGGACGAATATTTGGTTATCATTTCTCAATTTATCTGACTCTGTTCATCTTACTCAGCTTCTGTTCCAATATTTGTAACATTGTATGAATTCGTCAAAAAGAGTTGTTTCACTTGTAATTTTATTTCCATTCCGATAAATCCACGTCACTGGACCTTCCAAAGATAATTTCTGCAATGTTGCCATGGCAGTATCTGCTATCCTTCATGCTAAGTTCGTTCCACTAATTGAAAACCGACTACATTTTGGCTTTACCAATTCTCAAATTTATGAAGGAGATGCTGTGTCTCCTCTTTCTATGGACTAAGATCAGATTGAATCCTCCCTTACATCATTGCATCAGATAAACAATTCGATTCAATCATGATAATATTGTAATCTGCGTGATCAATTGTAGATAAACCTACATTGCTGCTGATTAACATCAGGAATATCATTGACATAGATGATGAAGATTACAGGTCCTATCCTATGGCCCTGTGAAACACCCAAATTGATATATGATAGGCATGTATTTTATCATAAGTAATATCATAAGTGCATCCAATTTTTCCGAAAAAAATCGAAAAAAAATATTACTTTGCACTGTGTTTTTTCGATTTTTTTCTCAGGAAAAATTAGATGCACGAATGGTATTTGACAAGAATATTTCATGAGTAACAGATTATTCTGGATGCATCTATGTATGTATTATTAATTTTCGTTGACAACAACTGTCAAGTTTTGCCGCGGGTAAACCCGAAAAAACTGCTGACAGCTGCTGCCATACAGTTTTTCCATCTAGAAACCATTTGTGATTCAAAATTGCGCATTTCTGATTGGTGGAAATTCAGACGAGGGAAATAGTCTTAATTAAAAATCTTATTTTCTTCAATTTCTGATGCATAGGTATCTCTAATCAAAGCTACGTTCCATATGATCTAACCATCTAACTGTAAAAAATTCTACCGAATTATTGACAAAAACAGCTTTCAATATCATGGTCGATTCTTCTGAAAGCTGCTGTGAAATTTTTTTCGTAAGCTAGAGAATGTGAGATATATTGATGCTCTGAAATTTGTCTCGCTGCTTCCAACTTGTATTGAAATCGTTCTCTAAGGGCCTGTATATTCAACCTGCCGATGAAGTGTCTAACTAACCGTTCGAAAAATACACACACCGTCAAAAGTCTTAGCAATAGCTACATCCGTCTCAACTATCGACCGACTCCCGTAGGAACTCTGTACTCAACGAACAACTAACCATTCTAACCGTTAACTGCCTTCACTACCCCAATTTTGCCCTTAACGTTAATTCTCGGTTCCGTTTTCAATTTGCATTTGAGAGAAGAGGTGTTACTTCTTGTACGACTTGAGCCAATAGAATAAGCAAGTGCCAAGTGCATCTTTAAGCATTATAAATTATCCTACCCTGGTAGCCCAAGGCCACCTAGGGATGAAGAGCTACAAAGAAAACACTTGCGTCTAAATTGGTGCATTTATCTTACTCCACGAAATTGCAAAACTGTTGAATCTCATATTGCACTTCCTTTCAACTATAAGATGAAGGTTTCATATTCAGGACTCGAAAGCTCACACACGAAATTCATCAAACGCAAATCAGAAGTGTCACGCTAATCTTGGGCACAATATAAAGTGTCCTACACACGAAATTCAGAAACTCGAGAGAAATTTAAGAACTATATACAGGGATGAAATACGGGATGAAATATTCCTGAAAACTCTTTTATTCAACAATATTCATTTGTCAGGAACTAAGTACGGTCTAAAGACCCAGAGATCTCCCTTTAATATGAACTTGAGGATTTGGTGAAAATTTCTCCAATATAAAAACACTGTTTCGTTTCGAAACTACTTCCTAATGGTGTAGAATGTCTATTTAACCAACACCTAGTGACGTAGAAATAACATGAATACCCAATTTAAAATTCACTACATTCACTCGTGCCGTTCGGAGCCTGCTCTGAAACCATGTTGTAGGCTGAATCATTCAATTAGGACTAATTCAACTTTACGTGATCTGAAATAATTATGCGGATTAATTTATATTTCACATCGAAAGGGGTTTTCAGAAGAACCCTTTGGCCGAAAGAACATTATCAGAACAAATTGAAAATTCCATACTCCACTTATAATTCGGTATGAAAGTTGGATCCGACGAGAGGATATGATGCAATAATATTGACTTCGACTGACAGTATGTTGACCGGTAAAAATTGGCATTCTATTGATTTCGCTCAGTTTTCACAACGTTGAAACGAAGATTAGCATGTTTGGTTGATGTAAAACTGACGTCAGTTGTCTGGTAATGCGGAAATGAAACAGATGTCACAGAGTAATCGGATAGAAAAACTCATTCAAACCAGCATCATTCATAATCGAATTCAGGCTCATATGCTGATATCACTCAAAGTCCCTGTAAAAGTAATGGAGGTGTGAAGAGTGGGTAGAACACAAGTTATGTAGGAATCTGAAGACTATTCTTGTTTCTAAATTTCTTCGTGTTATTTCTTTCGAAGTACCAGGAAATGGTTGCAATTGAGTGAGAGTTTTGCCTCATGTAGGGAAAATCATGCTCCCATAGAACAGGTGATCGCATCCAGTAAAGAAACACACATATATACACACAAACTTAAATCACACACTAACCAACAAATGAAATGATCAAATATATAAATAGGCGAATAGACAAACAGATAATGAATAGATGAACAGATAGACTGAATAAAAAAAATGGAATGAGTAGGTAAAATAAATAGATAAAATGAATAAATAGATAATAAATGAATAGATGAGTGTATACAAACATCCACACAAATGAAAACCAAAATAAACCAATCTGAAAAATAAGTGAGCAAGAAAATTTCACGAGAGAATGAACATTCAGGTAAGAAGCAATGATCTGTATAAACATAGTAACTCTTACATATTTGATTAACTCCATTCGTTCAGATTCTAAGAGCACTGAAAATTTCAATCATTCAAATGGATTTTTTATTTCCATTCTGCGGATTTCCTGACAAAACCTAAAGAAAACCCAGAGACCAAACTTCGAACGAAAGCTTCTCTGTTGATTAATGACTCACCCACACGTCGATTTTGCTACATCTAATGGAGTTTTCGACTTCTTCAAGTTATGAACCGCCAAATGAAGAGAGACTAATTTTTGTCCCGTCAACTTTTTTCGTCGATATGTCAAACGAAAGTTTTTTCGATAAGATCGAATGTGTTCAATCGGCTGTTCGAAGCGTTAATAAGCTCAAAAGTTACTGAAATCTCATGAGGGGACATTCGTCAATATTTCTCTGTGCATACATGGTGTCCCAATGAAAACGAAATGAATTCGAGTGCTAACAAACGCAGTGCTGTTTGCAGAATCATGGCCTCCTGGCTAACGTTGTTTATTCAATCAGTGATCTAGAAAGCAATCAGTCACCTTTGAAGTGGTCATGCACTTGAGATAGATGAGAAGAACAGATATTTCAAAGAAATGGATTGATCTGAATCAGAGAACCCAATTAATTTGACGTGGAGAGTGGAAATGAGCAATTATACAGGGTGTCCCAGAAGTCGAGCACCCCATTGAGGGGATCGAAAGTGAAAGCGTTCCACTCTCGCATCCCCACTGCCTAAATATTCTTCTGTAGAGCGCTCCTGATTGGTCACTTCCATTAATTAATAACTAATTAACTACGTTAGCAAAAATTTTCAAACATGGATTTTTGGGCTTAGAATATTTTCCACTTTCGATCCACTCAATGGGGTGCGTGACTTCTGGGACATCCTGTATATAAACTGCTCCACAAGAGTTAGGGATATCGTATTCAATAGTTTTTAAAAGTATGTAATCTTCGAGAAAATCGCTTCAAAATCATTTAAAACTCAATAAAAACCTGAATTGATCCGATAAAAATCAGTATGAGACATTTCGTCAATCTGGTCGCCTTTTTTCTGAAGTTTGGTTCTTTGCATATGCTTCATGAGTCTTCTCATTTTGAAATGAAGTCAGTTTATCAGCGGCTCCGATTTGAAACGAGTTTTCTGAAAATGCCAAGACGTAAAATAACAAACGCTGAGGCTAGTATAGGGCTATCGGAATGCTACACAGGTTGGCCTAACTCAGGTTGTTGTAGAAGAAAGGCTCCAAGTCAGCCAAAGAGTGATATCTCGACTTTGGAATGGGTTCAGGGAGACAGGTTCCGTGTTGGAAAGACCATGGCTTGGTGAGCGACGAAAAACAACACCTGCTTAGGATCGTTTCATCACCGTTTCGGCGAGAAGAAATCCTACATCTACGTGTAGAATGCTACGGAATACTCTTCAAAATGCAGATGGGATCCAAGTTATCGAAACCATCAGACGACGTTTGAGAGAGGTGAATCTAGGTTCTAGACGTCCATTAAGAGGAGTTCCATTAACACAGGACCATAAGCTACAAAGACTGGAATGGGCAAGGCAACATATCAATCGGAACGATCAATGGCGTAGTGTCCTTTTCACTGATGAATCCAGATATGGACTTTTTTCAGATTCTCGAAGAATGAGGGTATGGACAATCCCACGCATACCCCGTTATCGTCGCTATATACAAGAAGTCCATCCATTCCGAAGGGGTAGTGTTATGGTATGGGCCGGAATATGTTTCAACGGGCGCACAGATCTACACATTGGTCCTGGGAAAATGACACTATAGGGAACATGTCATTGACAATGTTGTGCCAAATTGTCACGCTGCTATTGATGAAATTTTTCAATTTCTATACGATAACGCTAGACGGCACTGTGCAGCCATAGTTGAGAATGTGCGCGAGGAGCTTGGTATTTCACATTTACCAATACCTCCGCACTCATCAGATTTTAATTGCATAGAACATGCATGGGATATGCTTCTAAGAAGATTAGATAATCATCAACCTACCGCAGAATCCTCAAATGATCTGAGAGAGCTTCTGCCCCGTTTATGGAACCAAATTCCTCAAGAAATATTCAACAACCTCGTGTGTAGTATGCAAAAAAGATGTCAAGCTGTTATTGATGCCCGTGGAGGCCATATATTGTATTGATAGTCCCGAAATGCTTGAATTCTCTGGGAATAAAATTTCGTTATTTTACTCGATTTTTCTTAACTACCCTATATACGCTGCAGACCTACAGGCTAAAATTAATTTGCAACAATTTTCATCACGAAAATCTCATTTTAACTGTATTTTTTTTGCAATTAAATTCAATATCCCTAAATCATGTGAAGCAGTTTATTTTATTGAAGCTACAATGAATACCTGGGGTCCTGTCAGTGAAAGGCAACCGGGAATCGAAGTCAATGAATAATAATGAGCAATTCGATTATGGCGAAACCAACACCATCCCGGCCAACGAAAGCTTATGAAGCTCAACACCTAAACGCAAACAGCGGGAAAATCCTCCTTCTCGAAAACCGAATTTATTGATGCAGGATCCAGTTCATGAATATTTAAACAGTGTACATAAAAGCCCATTTATCCACCTCACTATTCATGGTCGATAAATGGATAATTTCAATGAAAAAATTAATACGAAAGAAGGGAAACTTTAATGGGCGAGTCGGCGCACGAAATGATCAGGCTTTGTGAATCGGAGGAAAAATGTTTGGCGCAGCGGTAGGAGGGCCTTCGTGAAGTTTCTTTCCGTCCAGAGTCGAATCGAGGAGATTTCACAAAATCGTTCAGTTTTAACTGAACTTGAATTCCATTTTTTCAATAATTTATAGAACGTTGTTCTTTTGAAATTTGGCAAACTGTCGTCATCATTCACTATTTCTAGAACTTTAGAAATCGTTGGGATTTCATTCCGGAAAAAAAAAACCGTGGACAATTCTTCTGATGAAGTTCATATCGAAATCGTCAATCGAATCGATTATTTTTAACGACTAGGCTCTCCTCTAAGGTGGCTTCAATGTTTTATTCTCTTCATATTCTCTGAGAATTCTGAATACAGCTGAATCACTCACCCCTGAGCATTTTGAAACAATTCCTACTAGGTTTCTTTTCGATAATGTTGGATGTTCTTCCAATTCTTTTAGAAAAATGTTCAAAATTATCTCTTTCTTTTCAGCAGAGAAATTCGACCTCTTGGGCCTTTTTCGTGGTGGTCTCCACATATCACCCTCAGATGCAGTATCCGTTTCCGAATTCGACATTGTTCTATAATAGTATATTCTAAAACTAGTTGCAGAATGGGCTACTATTCCAACACGTATGAGTGTTGGAATTGCATTCTGCAACGAGTATAAGACGATATTTTCTCTATTTCAGTCAAATTTCGTTGAAATTCAATGAAACATTCAGATTATACATCCTAGTGACTTTTGTATTGTATATTGGCAGTTGGTGACTGTTACGAAATTGACATTTCCAAATTGACGTGAGTTGAAAATTGATAGGATCGGACGCCAGTGCTGACAACCACGAAACGAAAAATATAACTGAAAACAGTGCTGTAATGAACTCATTACGATACTGAAATAGAGAAACACTATATACACTTTGTCAAAAGATTTTACAACACAATACACTTTTCACAACAAAATCTAAAACACTTTGAACAGCTAGACCTTCACAGTAGCTCTAGGTATTTTAACTGGTCCTGTCAATTGAAAACTTCGATATTTATGCAAATCCAGATGGCTCTAATTCATTAAGGAAAAGGACCCAAACCTGATGTTTCCCAGGATCACCTTGTTGGAATCTTGAGCAGCCGACAAAGAGTTTCGTACAAAATAATATAAAATTATGGACCGAAACTATATACACACAACCAAACCTATATTTAATCACCCAGTATTAAGATGAAATATTATTTTGATATCTTTTTCGTTAGAAGCAACTAAAATTGCATGTGTTTACTCACAAAAACAGTTAGGTTCATAAAAGCACTTGATAAGATTTGGCTTTGCAGTGTCGATTTTACCATTTCGTTCGAACGTCGCACTGAATTTACATTTTGTTTTTTTGCGAAGGTATGTCACAAAGACAGATTGGAAGAACGGTGGGGGTTACACAAGGGGCTGTTTCAAGAACCTATGCAAGGTTTCTGGAGTTAGGAACCCTAAAGAATAGGCCGAGAAGAAGTCATGGAAGAGTAACTACAGGAAGGCAGAATCGCTTTTTAGCCCAAACAGCAAGAAGAAATCCCGCAGTATCTCATTCAGAGCTTCAAAGGCAATTTTTGCAAGCTACAGGTGTTTCTGTCGAAACTATCAGAAAAAGACTTTGCGCTCGGGAATTATTCAAGAGAAGAGCGTTAACAGTTCCAGAACTATCAAGGCAAAATAAAGTTGACCGTTTTAATTGGTGTTTAGAGCATGAAAATGACTATTGAAGTGTTCGCATTTTAAGAGGTAGAGGGAGGCAAGCTAGGCTCCAAGCTGCAAGACGGATCCCTAAATACAAAGGAGGAACTGTAATGTTTTGGGGCGGAATTATGTTTGGTGAGAAAACTCCTTTAATTCCCATTAGACAATCTCTGACAGGGCCTAGGTATGTTGATCTAGTGCTACAACCTGTAGTGAGGCTCTGGCGAGGTGCTTTTGGAGATTATTTCCTATTTATGCAGGATAATGCACATACCAGCAGAGTTGCAAAAAATTTTTTTGAAACAGAAGGTGTGACTGTTTTAGAGTGGCCTTTTTGTTCACCGGACCTTAATCCTATCGAGCACTTGTGGGATAGGATCAAAAGAAAAATTAGAGCTCGTCAAAATAATTCTGGTAACGCAGAGCAACTTATACAAGCGGCTTTAGAGGAATGGGCAAATGTTACAGAAGAAGAAATTAACAACTTAATAGAAAGCATGCCTCGTCGAATTCAAGCTTGTATCAATGCCAGGGATGGTAATACTGATTATTGATTTGTTAAAATCGTTTTATTTGTTGTTCAATTCTCAGTTACATAAAAATTATTTTTAGAGAAATTTACACTTTTAATTTTCTGTTCTATTATAAAAATAATCTTTCAATAATTTAAAATATTTTTGTAATAAACTTGTTTTGGTAAAACTGCTCTTCACTTTTCAGCGACTTTTTTTTAATTGAAATTCGTTTTTTCCAAATAACAGGGTGATTCCATATAAGTTTGGTTGTGTTTATATTTCGTGTATTACAAGTAAATGACCATTATAAATTTGAACACAGATCTTTTTCGAGTCTTGTCAATTGGAAACTTCGATATTTATGCAAATCAAGATGGCTTTGACCCATTTGGTGAAAGGACCCAAATTCCCGGAATTACTTTGTCGGAATCTTGCAAGATTCCGCCAGAATCTCCGAAACTCTGGTGTTTCCTGGAATAACCTTGCCGCAATCTCGAGGATCTGGAAAAGAAATTATTTAGTAGATAATAATATGAAAACAAAAAAAAGTTAAAAAAAAGGGTTCGTTGGATATTAAATGTTTATGACAATTGCGAATCATAACAGAAATTTCGCACTAGAGATTCTGAGGAAAAGTTTCAATGTTGGAATTGCTTACTCAAATTATTGAATCATTTCTATCCAGTACCATTCAGAGTCCGTTCCGAGTATGATCCTGGCAGTCTCTTAGGGCGTTAAAAGGGAGCGTGGTTATGAGCGTTTGATCAATAGGAGCTTTATTGTGCGCAAACTAGAAGATTCTGTTTGTTTACAAAGCTCCTTCTTATATTTGAACGGACTATAAAAAGATCATACGATTTATGAGAATGCTAGATGACCTCCTTGGAAATCTATTCAGTAGGGTATAAGAAAAAAGGATCATATTGGTCAAAATTCTGAAAGTTTCTTCTATAGTAATTCCTTAGAATGACTATCGAAGAAACGGTGGCTACGTTGCCAGCCTTAGTTGCGATATCATTTTTCGTGTCTGCTGGATGCGGGAGTGAGAATAATCCTAAGGTTACTGTGAAAAAAATGTGAGGTATTCAATTGTCTACCTCTACATTATTGTTGAAAGAAATACAGGGTTACATCTGAAAAAATCGAGAAATAATAGTTCTTCACATTTGGAACTCAATAACGGACACCCTGTATACTGAAAATATGTCCCCAATATTTTGCGTCATGAAAGAGGTAATGGAGGTCATTGAAAATATGTGAAAATATATGGGGTGATCCATTAAAAAAATTCTCCATTTGTTGAATAACATTTACCGGGGACTTCATGAGATGCAGAAATGAAGGTACAAGAGGTCTTTTTTCCAACGAATTCCCTTAAATGTCTGGTTCGGCAGCTATGGAACATTTTCGCACTCTTGCAGAACCCTGTATATTCAGGCAATAAGTCTATAATTACTCGAAATTCTAATGACTTTGGTTTAATAACAGAAGGAATCTGCCGAATTCATTACCTTTCCATCCTGTATCGTTCCATTCGAAATTGATACAGAATCCTCATATTACCCCACTATTTCCTTATTAGACCATTCTCCTGGATAGATACCAATTGTTTCTGTCCCTCAGGGGCTGTGAAACTTTCAACCGAATGAAAAAATACGGCATCATATATTGCATCGAATGTCTCTGAGAACCTTCTGAAATGTCCTCAACAGATAACCCAGTTCTCTGGACAAAGTCTTAAGAAGACGGGGAACATGAGAGAAAGGAAGAAATTGAAGATCTTTGTGCTCACACAATGAGATGCATTAGGATGGTGAAATTTGGCCTTCCTTCTAGCATGTAATTTCTTGAATTCGTTTCGGTTTGAATGATGTTAATTATATGGTGAATACTTCGTTTTATAATCGAGGAATTTGTTCCGGAGTTAATTGATTTCATTTTCCCTTAGATATCATCAGTGACTCCATTTCGTTTTCAGAATGTGGTAGTCAAATGGCAAGGACGTAGCCCTTATGTCGGGTGTTTTCTTACATGCTATTGGCTCGAAATAGTAGGAATATGATTTAATCGATATCAATGACCATCATGTCAAATTTTCTCGAAAATTATCTGAGTTTTGGGAAAAATTCTTGAAATATTCCGAATTTGTTTTCCCCAATATCATTCAATCTCTTAAATATGTTGAAAATTCATATTTCACTCAAGCCCAGCCGCTCAAATTAGTCAAATTGAATATTCTCGACTGAGAAATGGAACAATGCAATATCGGAGTTTTCATGAAATTGGCTTGAGATAGTAGGATTATAATTTCACCGACATCAATGACCATAATGTTTTTATGGATTATTCATCTTTCAATACAGTACTCTTTGTCAAATATATTCGAACAGAATCTGTATATTTGAGAAAACATCTTGAAATAATTTGAATTATACAGGGTGGCTCACCTGAGACGCTGTTCTCATTTTGAGGCAGTAAATGAGGACTTTTGAAAATTTTTTTTTACGTGAAATGTGAAGGGCAATCGGATGCACAATTTAAAATTGTTTTCACATATTCAGGATGTTCGATAACAAAGATATAGACCAAAGTTACCCTTTTTTCAATGTAATACCCTATATATGAATTCGAAAATTGAATGGCAAGCTCAAATAATGATGAGTTTATAAATACCATTTTATGCCTCAGGAGAACCATTTAAGAGAAAATGGCGAAAAATAAAAAAAAAATAAGTATTTTCAATTTGCAATTAATGAATAAACCCTTCAAGCCAACGAGACAGACAATATTTTTTCGTGCAGACACATCGGCTACCCTTATGCAGAAGAAAAAAAGTCAACTCTGGAATATACTGAGTGATCCTAATTATTATCCAAACATTAACTACAAATAATGGCCAAAAAATTTCTTATTTCAAATGGCACACCCAGTATTTCTGTACCTTGTTGAATGTAAAAATCAATATCGAAACTATCTTTATTGGGTTCCCCTATACCTATAGTCCAGTCATCTTAGTAGTTTCACCTCGGAATGTGAGATACCCAGCTGTATATTTGTATAAACCTTTATTTTGACACCCTTAAACATTTCTCAAAACCTACATATTGTAAGGTGTCCGCGTATGTCAAAAAATAAGGTCAAAGGTCACAAAAAACAATTTTTTTGACGTTTTCTGCAAATATCTCGTTTCCTATGGGGTTTACGGGATTTGTATTCATTATCAATATTATAGAAGATAAAATTCTCTACAACTTTTGTCTTTAAATTTTTTTTATACGTTGAATCGTTTTTGAGATAGAGGGCTGTGAGCGCGCAATGTTTAACTATATATAGAGGATCATTAAAGTTCAACCGGTAGGTCCGATCAAAAATATGTCTCAAATAGTTTATTAAATGTTTAGAAATATATAATTATAAATTATTATAATTTTTTTCGAAAAGTACATTATAGTTAATGTTTTTTATGACTTATCTATTGTTAATTAAGTATCAATGTATTTAATCACACTTACCTGGTTGTGTACTTAGAAGTAACGAAGGCAAATACCTAAATTATTTTTAATGTTAATCAAAGCTATACTAATTACTGAAATAAGTGAAAATGAAGAAATGAAATAAATTTCTAATTAACGTTTTTTTTTTGAAAAATTTTTAATCGATACATTTATCAAAATAAACTAAATAAAAAGAATAATTATCATCGTCTTCTGGTTGAATTTACGCTTCTTCTTCATTTTCTTCTTCAATGACATTTGTCTCCAGGTCTTCCATGATGTCAGGGTCAAAGGTCCCATCTTCACTGGGATCACTCTGGTATGGCAGAGCATTGAGACAAGCTTGGCCATTACACTGGCCACAAGCTAAAGAGCACTGCAAACCCGATTTTCTGCAACCACATCGCGATTTTTTACTATTTCTCCGAAATCATCACCACGTTCTTTTGCTTTTTTGATCACAGATTGTTTGAATTCAAGAGTACTCACTTTTTTTATTTTACGTCGATATTTTTCCTTTTTCTTTATCTCTACGGCCTCATCAGCTGTTTCACTACAAAATATATATTGAGTCTTGAAATCAAACACTTCACTTCGTCTTTTACAGGGTACAGATGGAGAAGCAATGCTTTCCCCTTTTTCTAATCGCCGTTTTGCAGCTTGAATAAAGTTTTTGCTAATGTAAACACTTCAGCATTTTTCATGCACTTTTACAGAGGTTACGGATTTTAGACGATCAATGAGGCCATCATTTCTTTCGATACTTGCCTTTCTCAAAGTCTATAAGCCGCGCACTACTTAACTAATGCATCTTTTGAATCAGAGTTATTACTTATAAAACACACATCAGCCATGATTCTTGAAATAGTACGTACATAGTAACCATGATACGATTTAAACTTACGAATAACGGTCGAAACTCTATACAAGACAGCGCTCACTGCCCTCTATCTCAAAAACAATTCAACGTATAAAAAAACTTTTGAGACAAAAGTTGTAGAGAATTTTATCTTCTATAATTTTGATAATAAATACAAATCCCGTAAACCCCATAGAAAACGAGATATTTGCAAAAAACGTCAAAAAATCGATTTTTGTGACCTTTGACCTTGTTTTTCGACAGACGCGGACGTCTTACAATATGTAGGTTTTGAGACATGTTTCAAGGTGTCGAAATAAAGGTTTATACAAATATTCAGCTGGGTATCTCTCATTCCGAGATTCTTACCTTATTTTGACTAATATGACTGGACTACTAAACCTTATAGTTTTCCAGTAATTTTCGATTTTCAATTCAACTAGTTAACCTACTATTATGATTAGCGATATTCATAGAAATAATGTTAATGTTAACAATATTATTTGAAATCTGAAAAACTCATATAAAGATCTCAATAATGGTGTTGCGGTCACGCAAGATTTATTATTCCTTAGGTAGTGAAATGACTTATGTTGATGTGTTCAACCATTTGTAGAAATAGCCTCACCTCAAAATACAACCTGTATATCAATGTGAACCAGATCCTCCGCCATTTTGTGACGACGTTTGAAATACCATCTGGGGTGTTTAAAACTCTCTTGTAGAATGAAAATCTGAGATGGGGTCCTACTTCTCATTTTTCCCGAAAGGGGTCGTGATATTCCTCCACATAATATATTGCTCCGAGCTCAATGATAGAACTTGCTGAGAATATCAATATCCCTTTCAAGTGAACGATTGGAAGAATTGTCCCATCGAGTGCAGATTACTTCTTCTGAAGGAAAAGTGCTGAGTGGCCATCTGTAGCAATATATATGGAGTTCGCAGTGACACGCGTACTCCTTAAAATACCAGACTGCAACTTTCCGCTCTATTGAAGCCAATAAGTTTTCAATCCAATTCCAATCTTCTACGTAAAGTGAAACGATTAGAGGAACGAGTCAACATGATTTGTCTGAGGACGAATTGTTATCAGTCCTTCGAATAGGACGATGTCGATTACAATATATTGCTCCTTCATTGAAGTTTCTGATTGCTTGTCGTCGTATAGGCTTTTATAATCTGTCTTCACAACAAAACAACGTGGTCGCTTGCAAAATTTCCCATTCAGAATAATTTTCTGTGCTACCTTTTTCTGAGACTCTCAGCGAGGGAATCGCGTGACGAAAAAATATCTGCCAAAGAAAAATTAACAATGCGTGAAACATATTCTCGAACATTATATTTACCGGTACATTCGACATTGAACAGATCGGCTTATTGGACAGCGCTGTTCAATCAAAATATGACCACCCACCACTGAAATCGATTCTGATTCAATTCTTTGATGTAGGTACGTACCCTCTATCTGCGAACATGAATGTTTAATAAATCATTCACGTCCGCTGATGCTCTACCATTACATTATCGTAAGTTCAATCTGTTGCCAAAGTTTAATGAATTCACACCGAGCCATTAGGCTTATCCGATTATAAATGTCCTGAGTGAATTTTCATTTTAGGTTTGCTGGTTTCCTTTGAAGGAATACATATTGTTGTAACGACTGTTGTGATGAATGTATGTTTTTATTTAAGTACCTACTAGTATTGGTAACTAATTTTTTTGTGATATTTTTTGCATACTCTTCATGTTTTCCGCATTTTGTTCTTTTATCTATATTCTCATATTTTTATTTCAATAAACCTTCTTGTTCAACATGATTTGACGAATTAAATATAATTGGTTTGATCTCAACTTGGAAACGAGAAGTTTCTCTTTTTCATTTTATTCTCCATTTTTAGATTTTTTCTGAAATATCCTAATTAAATTATTCAAATCTGTTTTATCGAAACTAACAGAGAGAAATGAAGTATGGAAACATTTTTCGGACAATGAGAATAAAATTTAATGGTGAAATTAAATCACACAATTGAAAATAAAATGAAAAATATCCTAATTATAATATTCAATTCTGTTTTATCGAAACTAACAGAGATAAATGAAGTATGGAAACATTTTTCGAACAATGAGAATAAAATTAAATGGTGAAATTAAATCACACAATTGAACATAAAATGAAAAATATCCTAATTATAATATTCAATTCTGTTTTATCGTAACTAACAGAGAGAAATGAAGTATGTAAACATTTTTCGAACAATGAGAATAAAATTAAATGGTGAAATTAAATCACACAATTGAACATAAAATGAAAAATGAAATTGTACTAATTATCATTAGTTTTTTCATGACTAATGTTGGATGATTATGTCTGCCAATTATATAAAAAAAAATACTTCGCATCTAATTTTACTTTCAGGAAAAAACCAATATACTCCATTTAGAAATTTCAACTGACTTTTTCAATCCTTTGAATTTGACCACATGTCAAACAACAGAAGAATGATTTTGATACTGAATTATTCACAATTGTCACTATCTTGATTTTTCATTCATTTCAAACTGTCAATTCTCTTTGAAATACTTGGATTGCTCCGATTAAAAAAATCAACAATCCAATGAAAACAAAAAAAATATAACAATATCAATACATATTGCAGCAGATAATCAAACCTTGCCAGAAAAAGATAACTAAGAACAGCTGCGTTGAGGTTTTAGGTTGAAACAATGTATGAATACTAGCAAAACACATTATGAACTAATGGTGTTCCTCAAACCCCAAAGAACTTCTTCGCCGAATACCTTGGGTATTGATGTTTGAAGCAATAAAGACTCTCCACTAAGAAGTTCCAGAAGCTTTTATCTCAATCACAAAGGATCACTAGCAGATTTCCTGCATCTATACAGGGTCTTTCACGAGGAACCTCACCCATATTTATACGGGAAACTACTGAACGTATTTTCATGAAATTCAGCACTTATAAGTATTTCACGATGCTGATGAAATCTGAAATATTTTCAAGGCATGAGCACCTCCGGTTTTTCCGGAAATGACGTCAACTTCCGTTTTTCAAATTAGAACACTATTTTTTCATTGCAGAAATAGATTCCTTAGAAAATTTCAAGTTATTTTGATGTAACATTTTTCAGTTTTGGTTGGAAAATTCTCTCTGAGCGGGAAAATTCGAAAGAAAAATCGAAAATAGAGCTCCGCTGAAACAAGAATAACTTCGAGGTTTTTGGATGGAAAATTTTCATTTTTGGGATTTTTCAAGATGTAAGATTGATGTACCCACATTAAAAATCGAAATCGCGATTCATGATACAGGGGTAAAATGGATATTAACTCAGAAAATATCCATTTTAGGGCAAGGGTGTGATGCATACACTCACATTATTTTTTAACTTAGATTCAATATCTGCCATAAAAAAATGGGGTTCTAATTTGAAAAAAATTATTTTTCACGATTTTGTCATCCCTAACTTTGAAAGCGATTTTTTCACCCCCTGTATCATGAATCGCGATTTCGATTTTTAATGTGGGTACATCAATCTTACATCTTGAAAAATCTCAAAAATGAAAGTTTTCCATCCAAAAACCTCGAAGTTATTCTTGTTTCAGCGGAGCTCTATTTTCGATTTTTCTTTCGAATTTTCCCGCTCAGAGAGAATTTTCCAACCAAAACTGAAAAATGTTACATCAAAATAACTTGAAATTTTCTAAGGAATCTATTTCTGCAATAAAAAAATGGTGTTCTAATTCGAAAAACGGAAGTTGACGTCATTTCCGGAAAAACCGGAGGTGCTCATGCCTTGAAAATATTTCAGATTTCATCAGCATTGTGAAATACTTATAAGTGCTGAATTTCATGAAAATACGTTCAGTAGTTTCCCGTATAAATATGGGTGAGGTTCCTCGTGAAAGACCCTGTATATCAGCTCAATCTCAGTCACAAAAGTTTCACGCATTTAAAATCTACCACATGGTCACTAGCAGTAATACGCAAGCAAATAATGCACCCCACACACGAATTCAAATAAAAAAGGTATATAAAATGATCAGAATCGGAAATTGAATTCTACGAAATCATTGTATTAGAAAGTTCTTTCGTTTAATAATAAAATTTTCAGAAAAACTGAAGCTTCCTGACGAATATAACAGCAATATCTTCAAATTCTTCCTGACCCAAGCATTCTAGCTCATCTCATTTCCGAAGAGAAATTAAGGAAATTCGAATGACATAATTCATATTAATTGGAGTCAGCATTCTGAAATGCTGAATGTTATAAGACCGGATTTTCCGCTTTTCCTCGCCCCATTTTCATTCAATCAAACTGAGAGCTGTTCCCTATATATTGGCATTATTATTACATTTTCATATTGGAGAAAACTGCAGATTTATCAGAATTATTTACATACCAAGAAGGTACATGCTGATATTATCGACTGAATGGAGACGGTCTTCTTCTTATCTGTTAATAAGAGAGAAAAATATGGTATGAATGGAATTCTGGGGAAATCTTGCTTGAACACTCTGAGGATGTTGATCTTAGCTTGAGTGCATGATATTTTTTCACGTGGTCAAGAGTACCGTAGATAACTGAAAAATGATTTTCCGGTTATTTCAAATCATTTTCCTAACTAATTACTGAAGATGAAAGAAAACCCGACGGCAACAATTTAACTGAATTTCGAAATATGAATAGAAAGAAAGATTGAAATATTAATAAGCAAGTACTTCACAGAATATAGTATTGAAGACAATTGATTATTCATGTAAAAATGATGGAGAAATCTTATAAAACTTTCTCGGAAATAATTCATTAAACTCGCTAAAATCTGGAATAGCCCCTGACAGTATCGATTTAACTTCGAACTTGAAAAGCAATTCATTCGAGATAGAAGGATGACACCCCCTTTCATATTAATAATTCTATAAATTAATGTAACTGTTCCTGTCTGTTATATACCGTGCCATTCATATTTGACCTTATCACGAAAAAAGTTTATTTTTAGTTCCGACATCGCATTCACAAGTGAATGTTGTACCTAATGGCATGTAAAAGGATGAACACATCCCCAATTAATTGAAGTGGTGTGGTGTAAACTAACCATTGATTGTGTGATGGTATGATAAGAATTATATTACTATAATACTTTTCTTCGTTTGGAAATAAATGACATCACTTCCACTTGTATTTAGTATTAATCTTTATTACTACTACTACTAATCAAGTTCATTTCAAAAACACATCGAACGTTATTCAGATCAGTTAGTTCAATTCCAGAAATGATCATTCGGAATTTGGTTAAGTCACATTCAATTCGATAAGCGTCATTTGTAATTCAGATTAGTCTCATTCATTTCAGAAAACGGTAATTGTGATTTGAAAAACATCCAATGTAATTCACTTAAGTCTTTCCAATTTCAGAAATTTTAATTTGAAATTCAGTTCATATGTATTCACATTTTATTCAGAAATTGTCGAGTGTAGTTCAGAAATGTCAATTTTAATTTTGATCCTGAAGAAAATCAATAGAATACTCAACTCTTGACGACACAATCTAGTCCTACTTTCTGAACCACAAATGAAGTAAATATGACCAATCTGAATTACAATTGAGTGTTTTCGAATGTTTTCTGAATTACAAAGGTCGCTTTCTGAATACGTAGGATCTAAACTAAACTGAATTTCAAATGACCATACCTGAAATAAAATGGGCTAATCTTAATTACGAATGGCGGTCAGGGCCGATCCTAGCAGGTGTGCAGCGCGTGCCCCGCACGCGGGCGGCCAAAGTCAAGGGGCGGCCGCAGGCCGCCACCTTTATATGCCAGTTTGTAAAAATTATAATTTTCAACAAATTTTAAAGAAGTAATTGTTTTTAATTATTGATAATTTCTCTAATCATCAAAAATTTTGATGAGTCGACAAAAAAAAATCAATGAACTGAAATAAACATGAAATTGCGCTCAAATATTTTCTGTGAAATCTTGGTGCGAGTTGAAATTGAGATTGGAAAAGAATTGTACTATTGATGCGGAACAACAAAATGTTTATAATCGATAAAAAAAGCGATTTCGTGCCATCATTGGAAGAATGATTGTTGTAGTACAATTTTTGTCCAGTCAGAATTTGGCAATAGGGGAAAATAGTTCAGAATTATATCGTTTCTGGAGAACTGGACATATTTTAAATCTTAAAATTGCGATATTGTTCGAAATTTTCTATATACCTAGAATATTTTTGGAGCCTGACCACTTCCGGTTATACAAGCAGTGAAAAATGAAAATGAATTTGTATCAATTTTTCCGTTTCTGATATGATGGAGTATTCAATGCTGAATACATTTCTGTCAAAACCATTGTATTCATTCAAATAGTTTTCAAAATATCGAAAAACCTGAAGAAAAAGTCGAATATTTATAGTCAGTATTATGTTGATTTTTCTAATTTTAAACATCCCCAGTGTAAACCGTTCTCACAACGTTAAAGTAGAAGAATGTGGAAAGGTCATGCATCTTTTGAATTCTATACATAAATATCATCACAGGGTGTTTCAAATTTTGTGTCGAAAACTGTGATCGAAAATTGGCCATAACTTCTGTTTTTCGAATTAGAAACCTATTTTTTTATGATTGCGTTGGATTCTGCGAAGAAAAATAGTTATGCCCTCGCTTCTTAATTCAGTGGTTCCTGAGTAATTTGACACTACGTACGTAGTAACATTAATCCAGAAAATCTCAAATAAGTCCAAAACTACTGAATTCAGGAGCAAGAGAGAGTGCTATCACTATTTTCTCTGCAGAATCCAAAGCAAATAATAAAAAAATAGGGTTCTGAATCGAAAAACAGAAGTTATGGCAAATTTTCGATCATAGTTTTCGATCCAAAATTTGAAACACCCTGTGATGATATTCATGAATTTCAAAAACTTGAAAAACTGCATGACCTTTCCAAATTCTTCTACTTTGACGTTGAGAGAACAGTTTACACTTGGAATGTTCAGAAAAAGAAAAATGAACATAATACTGTCCATGAATATTTGACTTTTTATCAGGTTTTTTCAGATATTTTGAAAACTATTTGTATAAATACAATGATGTCAACAGAAATGCATTCAGCATTGAATACTCAATCATATCAGAAACGAAAAAATCGAAAAAAAAAAATTTTTTAACAAATTTATTTTCACTCCTTATTAAAACGGAAGTGTTCAGGCTCCAAAAATATTTAAGGACGGTAGAGAATTTCGGACAATGATCCCAATTTTCTGATTTCAAATCATATGTATGTCCAGTTCTCCAGAAACGTCTAATAGGCACTCGAACTTGGGACACCCTGTATATACATATCAAAAAAAGTTATATTTTGTTTCTTTGGGGCGGCACATAAAGATTCTGCACGCGGGCGGCCAACACCCTAGGATCGGCCCTGATGGCGGTGTCTGAAATACAATTAAAGGTTCACATTGGAAATGGTACAATTTTCTCTATATATTTTGTCTTGAATAATGAATATATGTTAACTCATGTTAATCAGGACGAGAATCAGGATATATTTTTCCAAAATGATTTTCTTCTGCAGGACTTCGTGAGATCCAATGGAACCTTTGAAGGCATTGACTATGGCCCCCTACAAACGTTACCTGTCCCCACTATTTGGAACGCAATGCCAACCTTAACCACAATAATAAGTGCTGACAATAGCGGAATGCCATGGTGGATCAAGTGTGCCTGGACCTCGGTATTCGCCATCATGATCACAGTGGCCTGCGGTGGAAACTGTATAGTTATCTGGATTGTTATAGGTGAGCCAAAAAATATTTCGTAAAACAGTCACAGAATTAGGTACTATTCGTGGGGGAGACATTTCTATGGCATTTCGTCTCCATAAGTTCATTCAAGGTTGTTATTGGATATTTATGGATCTGAGCGAAATGAGGAAAGGAACTCCTAATGATCTTCATGGCCATATTTATCCTAATTGATCTATCTTATCCTTGACATAATGATTTATCCGCTGTGGTGATTAATAGCTACATCCCCTGCAATTTGGGATTTTTAAGTTGTACTGTAATCTGATTTCCAGGCGAACCTTATTTTGCAAGATTATGGTGAACGTGGAATTTTCAATGGAGATTAAATTTTGGCATATCACAATTAGGAGTAATAAGCTTATTATTTAAAAGAAAGAAATAGTTATTTAATCAACTCAAAAAAAAAAAAAAGAAAAAGTGGAGGTTGAAGTATTATTCACTTCGCAACTTGTATCACCTGAAATTTCTACTGCAGCCTATTTCATTTTGAATGGAGTTGTCAATATTTCCTTCTGTGACAGAAGTTGATTTCGATAGTGCTCTGACTGCATATTTTATGTTCGGTTAAAATAGGTCTTTAATGGATGATTTCGAGTGCGTTAAAATGAGCTTTTATTCTATGGTCGATGGAAATTTTTTTAAAGATCTTGCTCCTTGAAGAAAGAAAGTGTGAGTACGGCCCGTCGCACTAGGTACAGGACTTAATAATAATAAATAAAACACTCCGAGAATAAAATTGAGATGTATATTGTGTCGAAAATAAGAAAAACGGTTTCACACACTGACTATGAATTATTCACGCCAAAGGATTGAATTTTCACAATAATTGCTCGACTCATCTTAGCAAAACGAAATCAAAGTATCAAAAACTTGGGGAATTTCAGCACTCTGGACCTAAGTGGTTTGGCGTTCAATACTCAAATAAGCGAAGCATACTCAAAATCATCTACCCTTTTTCCTTCTGACAGTTAATTCAAAGAATGATGGATGTATCCTTGAAAAAACACGTCACTAACCCGTTGTTCGCTGTTAACTTCACTCCCTGTCTTTCGAGACGAAGCTTTCTATATTGCGAGTTAATCGACGAGACGTAGTCTAAAATACTATAAATAATTCTGAACCTTCAACTTTCGATTCAACACTTCACTCCGCTATTCTCCGAATAGCACTTTTTTCGTCTCCGTTTTGAAACCGTACTTTCGTACTCCTAGGGAGAGCATACGAATTATGAGGATGGCAGATGATACCCTCGGAAACAGATTCAGTAGGATATACGAGCAGAGGATGAACTTGATCGAGGTTCTGAAACAACCGACCCCATGATATCGAAATTAATTACCTAAGGAATTTATCAGGAAGAGATCATAGTTTGAGTCAGAGTTAGGATAATACCAATTCGGATTTCGGTTAGTATTAGAAGATCTTGCCTAGTTGAGCAGCAGATAATTTTTATAAAATCATAAAGTTTATTCGAGAGCCAAACGCAATATCGTCTCCATCCGAAAACCGCATTCAATCTAGTGTTTCGAAGATGACATTCCTCTCCACTTGTCATCATTAAGAACAATTCAAATATCTAACTCAGCTTCTGTATCTTCAAAGGGGACATATCTTCCGACCGTCGACTTGCTCGCAATCAATCAATTCGCTAAACAAAGAGCCCAGACTGCGTGAATTATGACGGAAATTCATCCGCAGAAAGCCATCGTTACGGTAATGAGGTCGCACTCAGAACGAACCATCCACGGAACGAACCTATCAACAACTATCGACGTTTAGTTCGATATCGAAAGGAAAACGGCTCTTCGGATAACAAATTGAATACAAATTTGGATAAGACGCGCCGAGGAGTTTGTATTTAAAGGGGGTTTAACTTAAAGGGATGTTCTCGAAGAGAACGCGGTAGCTCCGATCAGATAGCAGTATTTGAAGCCATGTTGATGGGTTTGGATTTTGATACCAATCAGAATCGATAATCTGAATGGAAAACTGAATCTATTCGTTGAATGTGTTGTTTTTGCTGGGAATTTGAAGATGATCGACAAGGACATCTTCTCATTTTAAATTTTCAGAACCTTGCTTGTACCAAGTCCTCAGAATAGTCTGCTACTGAAGAGTGTTTCAAGCAGAGCACAAAATTGGAATTGCTCGCCATATTTGACAGTCATAATGTCATAATGTTAGATTACCAGATTTCTCTTGAATAGGATTAGGACTCCTCGCTATCACCAAGTTCATCATCTTCTCCTTACCCAACTAGCAAAATAGTCCCCTTAAAGAACGAAATTATTTCATAATCATTATATTGCGCAAATTGAAACGATAAAATTATTTTTTAATGCGTCCAATACGACAATTTCATCATAAAATATGGGTATTTCTATAGTGCGGTTGTATAGACGTTCTCACAACTCATATCATACGATAAAGAAATAGTCTGAGTGAACAAATTTTATAACAGTTGCATAACGTCCTATAAAATTCTTATAAAATAATTTTAAAGCAGTCTTATACAGATTATAATACGGTTGCATAGCTATTTTGTTACTTATAATAGCGGCGTTAAAAGTTGGTTGTAAAAGAATCTGTATAGATAGTTGTATTAGAGTTCCATAAAATTCTTATAAAATAATTTCAAAGCAGTCTTATACAGATTATAATACGGTTGCATAGCTATTGTGTTACTTATAATAGCGGCGTTAAAAGTTCGTTGTAAAAGAATCTGTATAGATAGTTGTATTAGAGTTCCATAAGAAAAGTAATAAGATTGTTGCTTTACGCAGAAGTAGAACATTACACAATAAATCTTAATAGATTTCATAATCATCTGATAACTACTAGAGAATTCTCTCTTATGAAGTGCTTATAAAATAAAAATGTAGTTCCCAGGAATGAATTTATCTCAAGTCATGCGTTATAAAATAACTTTAAACTCTCTATATATCTCTACCTACAAACATATACCTATGAACATCACATACATACTAGAAAAATTACGCGGGTTTTCTAGCAGGTTTCGTTTACAAAATAAATTCGGCAATATCTGATTGTGAGTGGAAACGAATAATAAAGAGTGGTCATTCTAAAAGATCAGTTAAAAAGATGTACCATGGAATACTTCAGACACAGAGTGCGCGTGGAAAAATATCCTCGTATAAAATCTATTTCTTTAAATATAAACATGGACCGGCTGCGATTTGCGAACAGATGAGGGTTTCCGAAATAGAAAAAAATGGAAAACATCATGAAACTGAAATTGCACTATAAGAATTGCAAATAGATATATGGGAGAAGATTTTCCTGTTAGGTATTCTTTACATTTCATTGATCTAGGTGTAATGAAAAGATGTCAGACAGCGTGGAGAGATGTGAATTTTAGAAATTATTCCACAAAATGGTGTGCTAATGACATTAAAAAAGTATCAAGACTTAAAGAAAATTGTAAGATGCCTTTCCAAATAATCTGTATACAGAAGTTAATCGAAACTCAATATAACTGAATGATTGTTTACTGTCGTACCACAAGCCAGTAAGCGATAATTCTGTTCTATTATGTATTTTGCCAACGCGCTATAGGGAAACGCGGATATCTCACGTACAGTGTTGCTAGCTTTGGCAGTTAGTAGTTATATTTTACCAACAGGCAACATTCATAATATTAGGTGCAATAAATAGGAAGTGGACTATTTATTTTATTATGATGCATCTTAAAGTTCAAAATGTTTTGCAATTCAATTGAAAAAGTCATCTCTTACTAGGACAACATTTTTTTAATAATAACTGAAAAAATATTTTTGCACGCATCAATGTGTTGAATCATTCATTATACATAGTCGTGGTTTGTAGTATAAAATCTGGCAACATTCAAAGGTGGTCAAGAATCAAAACATAGCAATGACTCTTGGGGCTATCAAAAGCAATGATATGGCGCTGTAATAAACAACATAATAAAACTTTAATATCGTATACAGCTCAGAAGGAAATACAATCATTGTATAAGGTCTCTTAAGTGTGTTGTATCATATACGCCATTTTATTAAACGGTCGGCTGTTCAGAAACCGCCGCCATTGTGAAAAAATCATATATAAACGTAAAAAGGTGAAATTAAAATTGATTTTTCAGAGAAATGTAGAGATTTTTCCCTGCTTTAACAACAGCCACAATATATATGTTTCGGTCTAAGTTGACAATTACAAATGAAACATGATTTGTTAATTTTTATCTTTTAATATTATCAATAAATGTATACTAAACTGAGGCGCTTTCATTTTTTATCAACAATATATGCATATATTATCAGAAAAGTTAGCTGCGCAAATAAATTTAGCCCCTGGAGTGGCGATAAAGATCCTTAATATGTTCAATATGATTAACAACAGATACAATACCTCCATTACCCACCGCCATATAATGCCTGTGGCATTATGATATTGTCGCTGTCATGACACAACGCAAACGTTGACCTAATAAAATATTCTTATGACAATTCTATTCCGAATTTAAACAGTAGAGAACAAAATTATTTTATAGCGATTCTTTCTGCATTATAAAATACTTTCTTAGTAGTTCTATAAATGTTCGTTGAATACTGCTATTCAAAAGTTTTATAGCAGTTCCCAAATGGTTTTGTGAATGCATTGTATAAGTAATTTCGAAGACATGCTTATAGGACAGTTTTATAGTGATTATCTTATAACGGTTGTATAGGTTACTAAAGAATTGTCCTAAAAGAACTGATCTGTTGTATAAACTGGGGCCCTTTTTGGTTGTAAAGACATTGTATAGTGGTTTATAGCCACATAATAAGATTTTCACGGTTCTATAAGATATGCTGTATAGAATTTCTCACAGCCTTTATGGAATTAGTTTTGCTAGTTGGGGTGCCCTATCAAGCCCCCTTGACGTTTGCGAAGTTTTTCCATATGAGGTGTAATTGGAGGTGCGGCTTTTTTTAATATGAATTATGCCCCTCTTTCGAGAAAATGGAACTAGAATATTCTCTAGATTCTAGGTGAATCTCTTGTTTTTTGTCTTCTCATCATACCTAATTGTGATCAGTTCATCTTCGATCGTGTTACGGCGAGAGTAGTATGGTGTAGATTGTATTTTATGTTTCGAAATGCCGCACGTTTATTCGAATAATGAACTTGTTGATAACAGAAAAAAATTCCAGTTCAGCGTTTAAGTTGTTCAGAACAAGATTTCCGCTAAGAAATCACCCAACTTCGTGGATGTTCATAAACCTGGTGCAGATATGTGGAGATATTTAGGCAAGAAGAAGTATTATGGTATTGATACCCAAAATTTTTATAAGTTCTTTAAAATGAACATTTCATATAAGAAATTTTCGGTGAAATGACTTATTCTGATGAGTTCTATCACCTGTCAAAAAGAAAAGCATCACATTAAAATACACCCTGTATTTGCCAATAGCAATTACTGAAGTATAGTTTATGTATGACGATTCCGTCGAAGGCTTGTCACTGATAATTCCTAATAAAAAAAGTGAATGTGAAAAACTCAAATTCTGTTCGTATCGTTAGTTTTTAGAGTATATGTTTGTTAGGTACCCCAAACCTCTTGACAGAAGTGGCATTTTAAGTTTCGTTGCAGCTCCTACTCTTGAACCTATCAATACATTTTGGTAGGAGCCTGCTATAGACGTGGGGTGGGGCACGAGTGATGTGGTTTTTCCGTCGCATCGAAGGAGTGGGGGAAACGGTTCTTATAAAAGAAGCGGCCGTTCCCTTGAGGCGGAATAAAATCGCGCGCCATCTACGCTTGGAACGAGGAGGCTAGGGAGATGTAGATCCCTACAGTATCATACTGTTCTCCTATTTATCAATTCCACAATCATTGCGCTCATCACATCATATTATTGTGAATGAAGGAAAATTGAATAAAACACGTGACAATAAAGAGCATTTATTTTTTTAGTATTATTCTTCTGCAGATATCCATGAAGGCAAATTATGCAGTAAAATTGGTTGAGCGGTTCCCTGTGACTGAATTTTCCATACATATATTCACGTTTACATTATTCGCGTTCCATTACTGAATATACAATTATCTAGAGAATCTAGATATCATATTTCACCCCTGCTGGTTAGTGATGCGCACTTTGAAACATAGAAAGGTTGGTGGAACATTGCAAAGTGAGTAATTGGAACAGCAGGTCATTCTGTTGGAATTTTGATCATTGTTCATTATCAGGTAATGCGATTCCGAATTAATGGTGCATTTGGTACTTATTAATTGGAATATCTATGTGATTTTGACTTAACATATAAGCATCTAATCGAGGTCAGAGATTTAACCCTATATTTCGGTGGCAATGAATTCTTCCTAGTTGAATTCAGTTTTTATTATGTGTGAATTTTGAATTGAGTTTAAAGAGCAAGAGTAAGTCTAACCTCCCAGTATCCCAGTATGCCAGTGTAAAAAGCACCCTCTTCGTGATTGGACGGAAGAGCGGCTTTCCACCAATCAAGGGTGTTATTACTTAAAGAAAAAAAATAAAAGATGTTAATTAAAATTTTGAAGTTCTTTCTTCCGACGGAAGAAAGTGTGGGATCGGCCCAACGCACTTGGGTCGGGTCTTGGTGTTTAAAATTATTTTCTAGGGAGAGGGATGGTAAATGAAACCTTTTAGATTAAATTTAAGACGTATATTAAATTCAAATCAAACCCAAACAAATTTACACTGGTTAGTTATATGCGTTACTTAAATCAAATGATTCAAATTATCAAATGTTCGGATATTTCTTAATTCGAAAGGAAATAATCCCATCAAGTCAAACTGTTATATTAGCTTTGAATTACAAAGGCAGATCTATCCATTGAAATTAAACCAACATCAGTGTGAATTCCAAATCGTATAAAAATGAATTCAAATCATCAACAAAAATGAAAAGGGTTTGTCAAAATGACCCCAGAAATAATAATTATGAACAATCTCGAAAGAATTCACAGTATAAGGTAAATTTTCTATACCCAAATGATATGACGGAAAATAATCCTTCTTAAACTTTAATTTTACAAGGGGAAACTCAACAATAGTTTCCTCGTGATCTTTCAAATGAACCTGAGTTTTCTCAACAGAAAACTCCACTTAGACCTTCGACTACTTAAGGGTGATTACAAAAATAATAATACGCTTTAACGAGGATACAAAAAAATTATGAAACTATGACTTTTAGAAGATTTCAGGACTCTGGACTATAAATATATTTTGGGCGGGCATGCGGCTTTTCTACCAATCCTCAAAAATAGCTAAGCATAAACAATTTATCTGACCTTTTTCCTGTACAATGATCCCAAGAATGATGAACCTAGGAGGATAATTCTACGACGATGCTTCTTTCCTGAAACAGACAGATTAGATACGAAACACGACACCCACACGTTTTCGCCAAATTGATCTTCACTCCCGAATATACCGACGATACGCAATCTAAATAATTCCAAGTAATTTTAGACACTTTACCAATTACGACTTAACACTTTTTTATATGTCCCTGTTTGAGACTGATTTTCCAAAACTTCAAAAGAAACCAAGATCTATGAGTTACCCTAATGCCGTCTTCCGAATAACTACGAAACTAAATTAACTCTTAAACCTTCCTTAAAACCATATCAAACAATCAAACACATATTAAATGAGTCAACTCAGAATCTTCCCGTTTAAGACTTCTGCAGTTACTCCTCGAGTTCAAAATCAACCTTAATTGTTTTCGTTTCCACTTTGAAACCGTACTTCTTAACACTCAAGTACCTAACATGAAACCGTACTACCCTAGTACCCGAACCATAGTCGCGAGCACTGGCAACCTATCCCGTTTAAGGTTCAACCAGTAACTGCCGTTTTCGTCTCCCGAATAACTGAACTCACTTTCGTCCGAAACTTCCCCGACTACCTTATTCTTTGTTCCTTTTAGAAACCAATTAAATTAAAGGTTTTTCTTTCGTCAGTACTTCAAAACCAATCAAACCAAAACTTCTTCCATCTTTGTTTTTATGAACCAATCAAATTAAAGATTTTTTTCTGCTTCCCACCTTCTTCTTGAGATATTGCAGTTTCCCATGCAATGGTTTGGGAAATGCTACGTGACAATTCTCAACAATGCCTGCGTTGAATTTTATTCCTGTCATCGTGTGCAGTAATTGCAACCAAATTCGTGGGACAATTATAATTTATCATTTAGTTCTCTAAATAAACTTAAACTGAAAATCAACAATTTCGGTCGTTAACGTCTCGCCAAACATCCTGTGTGGGCTTGATAAACGATCCAATAATTTTTCTAACACCAGGCTATTAAATTTCAGAAGTTGAAGTGGAAAATACCGGTTAAATATTACAGGAAAGAAAATGTTCAAGTCCTAATTTTAAAAAGGATATTCATTTTATTACTTCCAAGTTATCTCTCCTATTACACCAGTATCTTTCTCTAATTTTGATCTATCGGTAAACCATATGAATGACGTTTTGTCCAAGCTATTCACGAAACTTATTGCTCTAGGACGTTCAGATTGGACCGTTTGGAAGGGCTTTTCGAAATCGAAGATTGTTGGCATAACATCTGTAATAAATCGAAATATTTCAGTTGACTAGTATAGACTTCTGAAATTGATATCCATGGGTGCGAAAATTATTGAAGTGCTTATCGGTATGATACAGGATGTTGGCGAAGACGATAACGATTGAAATTATTGATTTTCGGTTCAAGTTTCTCATGGGACTCAGACGATATCAGAAAATCGTTCCACGAAATCGATTGCACTAAATGCAATGCAGGAAAAGTCGAGGCAGGAATCGTGGAAATTGCAACGTGGCAGTACCCAAAAGTTTAATGGGAAAACTGCTTTCACTATCCACCTACGGGAGGTGGGAATCTCGCATGCCGTTAATCAGTATAATTCCAAGAGGGGTTTGAAATATTGTTTTCTAGGTACTTTCAAAACTGCTTGTTCGATCGAGATGAAATTTCTCACATAGAGAACGACGTATTCAGGCTACACCGGCATACTCGAAGTATTCGTGGAATGGATCAATTTCTGGATATGCGGAAACCAGCCACATTCAGATAGATTTTATCACAAAATTCAGATTGCTACATTAGTAAACATATCAAGCTAGTAGTGGATTGAGATATGTTTGAAGATATTACGGTATGTTATTTCCGTAAATTACTATGGAAATTGCCTGTGTTGATTGAAGCTTCAACAAATGGAGAAACGTGCTTCAAATAATTTAGGAAATATCTGGATATCACATGGGGGATTGTTCCATTAACTGAAAGCTGTGACGTGAAGCATAAGGGTATTTCTTCATCTAGTTTGTAGGTTGATTTGCATTTGATAGTAGAAATCTATTAAAAAGTTCTGGTTGCTGACAAAATGATATACAGGGTGATCCACGAGGAACTGTACATACTCCTATCACGTGAAGAGGCTATTCAGGTGAATATCAAATGACCATTTGAACAGGACCGGCGCTAGTAAGTTTGGCGCCTGAAGCAAGGGCGCCCCTAGCCCTACCATCAGAAGCATCGACAAGTCAGCTGGCGAAAAATGCCGCCCCCAGAAAGCTGGCGCCCTGAAACATTTGCTTCAATGTTTCACCCCTAGCGCCGGCCCTGCATTTGAAGGTGCCTTCTCATAAGTTTTATACAGGATAATTTTCTATTTTCTACGAAAATTTCGATCCGTCAAGATTTGACACGATTGCAATTTCAGAGTTTATTGTATTTGAGTACCTTCAGGAACCAACCTATTCATAATTCTGAAAATCCAGGCGAGGCTTTGAAATTTCCGGTTGTTTTTGTTTCTGAATACAGATGGACGGGGTGGACATCAGTCATGGCCTGCCAGATCCTATCACTTTTTTCATGCTTACTGGATTTTCATGGGAATTTTGATTTTTCTGGGGATTTCCAGAGAATCGTTCGAAATTTATTTCTCGAATTCGCTAGCAGATACGACAAAACTACAAGAGACCATAAAGTTCAGTATAACACCATAGTTATATATATATATATATATAATATAATATATATATATATATATATATAGAAATAGGCATTTCACATGGTGTAAACACTTAATTGTGTTATATATGCCAAAGTTCAGTTAAATATCCTATGAAATGCAGATATTATGAAAAAAAGCTTGAACAGAATTCAATATTCAATACACCTTGAAGGAACACGAAAATTTCCAATGTTTATGGGACTCTCTTTCTTGAAATCATTCTGGAGATCTCTCTTCCTCGTTTCTACCTCCAACTTAGGAGCACCCTGTAATGGGTGATTTTTTTGAGAGCTTTAACGCATTAATGTTGCCTTCCAATGCGTCAATCGAAGCGGTCTTGTCAGTATAGGCGTAAGCCTCATTGAAGCCCCACAAAAATAGTCTAGATGCGTTAAATCGCACGATCTAGGCGGCCAATTAACCGGTCTCAGATGTGAAATAAACTGTTCACTCAACTTGCCTCTCAATAAATAATGAAATAAATATACATTTTTTCAACCATTCGATATATTATTATTATACTTGAGAGTCTTTAGCCTTCAAAATAAGGAACGTATACCGCCAGATGGCAGTGCAGTGCATTAATTTTTATTCATTGAGATAATCAGCTTAATTGAACAAATGTCGGGGCGCAGGGAATATAACAAAATATCCTACACTGAAGTAGATTTCACATTGGCTGTATAATACTCTAATTTTCCTTTACCAGTCATCTGGGAGGAGATACCTGCGGGGCGTGTCATTTGAAAGAAATTCAATTCCATCCTAGAATCCACAATTGTAAGAAACAATTAATTTTCACTAATCGACGGCTAAAACAAACCTTAATGAATTGTCCTTGATAAAAATGATATTTATCATTTCAAATATAGAAATTCAAGGAATAGATTTCGCGAAAACAACACATTGTGATATTTATTTTATTGTTCAATATTTACAAAAAAAAACGGTAAATTCTAAAAGAAAAATGAGATAGACGTTTGATTAACTAAATGATGGACTTCGGTACTGAAATGAAAAAACCCAAAAATATTGTTCGCTTTGATGGTGGAAATGTTACAAAATAACCAAAAATGATGAGGAATGTCCTTTTCATTCATTTAATAGTTATGAAATATTTTTTTTAATAGATGTTCTTAGGTTATCGTCCATTTATGTTCGAATGAAAACGTCGGCATTGTCTTGAAGAACAATAAAGAATTCAGTCCAAGAATCCCAATATATTCTTCTCATTTGCATTTTTTCAATTATTTTTATTTTTATACACTCATATATCCCTTCATCAATCAGTAAAAATAAATCGTTTCTGAGCCCCTTTTTTTCAGGGATGTAGACCCTTAAGGTCGCCGTTCAGAGAGAATAGGAAAACTCAGCCGATAGAGGCTCTCTATAAGTTTTATGTTTATCTCTCTAATTATGAATGAAATGTACAATGGCGCTCTCTATCCGAAAATAGCTGAACTATGAAATTAGTGAATATGTGGGTAAATCAGGAACTTTTTCCCGCCATATATTTGAATTTAGACATTCTCTGCGGATTCCGTATTCCAATTTGTTTTTCTGAATTTCACTTTTAATCGAAAGTTGGACTTTTTTCTGGGTCTTTCCTTTGAAATAAAACAGAAGCATCAGTTGGCCTATTTTCTTCTATTTTTGAAAGAAAAAAATGAACTTTCGAAATGAAATCGATTTAAATTATCTCATTGAAACTCCAATCCTTTCTGAGTTCACACACAAAATTCCAGTTCTCAAAGTGAAACCATTTTCAAATGCAACTTGAAATAAAAACACACTACATTGAATGCCCACTCTAATATGAAATTTTACTGCCGACTGAATTAAATAAGTTTTGTATATTTGGTTCTTATATTAGATTTTTTATTTGATTTGATTTAGCAATAAAGTGGAGTCTAATATTTGAATATTTTTGACGAATACATTTCATTAAAAAAAAAGGTTAACAGGGTTATCTAACACATTTTGTAGTGATTCGAATAATTTAGTGTTCCGAGAATCCTCAATTATTCCATTAGTAAGTACTCTTGCCATAAACTTGCCATAAATCATCTTCCAGGGAGACTATGACGATGAATTATGGCATAGTCTCCCTGGAAGATGATTTATGGCATGTTCGACTCAGATGCGTAGTGGTCATTGATGATTTTATTGATGAAAACTGTGTATCTTTTTACTATTGATATTGTAGTAGATGATAGACAACCTTCTCAGAAAAAAAAATGTTAATTTTTCATGAGAAATCTACAGTTCACCGTTGATACCCTCATTTAGAAACAGCCTGTATAGAACGGGAGTTCTAAAACTTATTTTCCTTTCGATTACTTTTTTTTCTATCTAGAGACGCATCCCAGACATATCTATCAATCGTGGATATCCCAACAATCTACATCGAAATCACGAGCCGTAACAGCCAAACGAATCCCACTGTACACAAAAGACGACAAAACCAATATAAAGGGGAATCCGCGACGAATTTATAATTGAGTGCCTTGCTACCGATTCCAATAAATGAGGCTTCTTCGATTCTGCCATATTTTGATGTGGAAGATAAATGTGTATGCGAGAAATTTCATACAAAGGGCACCGCGGGCGACTGAACACGAGCGTACTCGACAAAAGTCCCTAACGTCGTTTTTAATCCGAATTCCTGAGAGACTTATTTCTGCCATTACTCACTCCATGCATATTTGAACCGACCCCGGAGTGGCCTACTCGCGTTGAGCGATGGATTCATGAAAATCTGTTATGTCCGCCAAGTGTTTCTTCTATTTTTCTCCCAGCGCATAAAAATCAGGATGAAATTCCATGTTTCTGTCAACAGATACACCCTGAAGTTGGTGAATGGATTAATGAACTGAAAAGCTTTACTGGATGGACTTTGAGAGGAAAGTTGTTTAAATTTGAAATTTTTATTGGTGAAACATACGAATTTTTGTTGAATTATTTTACGTTATTAGTTTATCATATTTATTGTTGGGTTAATATTTCTTTACAAGGAACATATCAGTGAAGGATATCGCCCCAAAAAATCGAAAATTCTCACTCGTGAACAAGCTGAAAAGTTTATAAATGAAGCACCAGATGAGAAATACTTGATGGTTAAGGTTGCAACTATTTTCGGATTATTTGGAGCCTGTCGGCGTGAAGGATTGTGTAATTTATCAGTGGAAGACATCGAAATAACAAATAAAACATCGGTTATAGAACTTCCAAACACAAAAACGAAAGTTTTTGCAATTGCTGAATTTTTTTCATCTGATTTCATCATGAGAAAATGATGTGCTAAAAATTTTTTTAACACTGATGTTTAAAATATTTTAAACACGCTTTCAGGTAAACAATCAATTTTAACATTGTTTGTTGTCATTAAAAGTGTCACTTATTATGGCAGTTTTCCAAAAAAATGTGTATATTTTTGAATTTCTTATTGCTCTCAAGAAATCTTCCATTAGAATTAGGATCGACACCACTGCCTTCGCCATTCTGCACCGCATTTGCGTCCTCGCATCTGCGGAATGTTTGAAATTTTCATTTTATTGGAAGATCTGACTCTGTCACGGCTAAATTTGAAATTAGCTTTTGTTAGATGTTGGTTGTAAGATTAGTAAACTCTGTATAATAATAAATCTGTAACAGCGCCGATATCTATATCAGAGAAACATGTACGTGGTTTAGCACTGCTTATAAGAGTAGTAGAAGGCAAAACAACCATTTTTAGAAATTTTCTGTGACTTCCAGTATATGGAATCGTCTTCGTATAACATATTAACTAGTGGTCTGCATTCTTTGTGAAGTTCCTGACGGTTTCACTTAAAATATCACCCCCCCTTCAGAAGTTAATAAAAAAGTTGGACTCTGTGCATCCACCACATGGAAAATGCGTAAAGATCTTGGCCTTCAAGAGCATGCGATATGACTCCAGTGGATTATTTTCTTTGCAGTTATGTCAAGTCATTGGTTTATGGTGATAAGCCAGGAACAATAGACGCTTTGGAAGCCAATACAGGGTCTTTCACGAGGAACCTCGCCCATATTTATACGGGAAACTACTGAACGTATTTTCATGAAATTCAGCACTTATAAGTATTTCACGATGCTGATGAAATCTAAAATATTTTCAAGGCATGAGCACCTCCGGTTTTTCCGGAAATGACGTCAACTTCCGTTTTTCAAATTAGAACACCATTTTTTTATTGCAGAAATAGATTCCTTAGAAAATTTCAAGTTATTTTGATGTAACATTTTTCAGTTTTGGTTGGAAAATTCTCTCTGAGCGGGAAAAGAATAACTTCGAGGTTTTTGAATGGAAAATTTTCATTTTTGGGATTTTTCAAGATGTAAGATTGATGTATCCACTTTAAAAATCGAAATCGCGATTCATGATACAGGGTGTGAAAAAATCGCTTTCAAAGTTAGGGATGACAAAATCGTGAAAAATAAATTTTTTCAAATTAGAACCCCATTTTTTTATGGCAGATATCGCATCTACGTTAAAAAATAATGTGAGTGTATAAATCACACCCTTGCCCTAAAGTGGATATTAACTCAGAAAATATCCATTTTAGGGCAAGGGTGTGATGCATACACTCACATTATTTTTTAACAAAGATTCAATATCTGCCATAAAAAAATTGGGTTCTAATTTGAAAAAAATTATTTTTCACGATTTTGTCATCCCTAACTTTGAAAGCGATTTTTTCACCCCCTGTATCATGAATCGCGATTTCGATTTTCAAAGTGGATACATCAATTTACATCTTGGAAAATCCCAAAAATGAAAATTTTCCATCCAAAAACTTCGAAGTTATTCTTGTTTCAGCGGAGCTCTAGTTTCGATTTTTTTTTTCGAATTTTCCCGCTCAGAGAGAATTTTCCAACCAAAACTGAAAAATGTTACATCAAAATAACTTGAAATTTTCTAAGGAATCTATTTCTGCAATGAAAAAATAGTGTTCTAGTTTGAAAAACGGAAGTTGACGTCATTTTCGGAAAAACCGGAGGTGCTCATGCCTTGAAAATATTTTAGATTTCATGAGCATCGTGAAATACTTATAAGTGCTGAATTTCATGAAAATGCGTTCAGTAGTTTCCCGTATAAATATGGGTGAGGTTCCTCGTGAAAGACCCTGTATATCTCGTGTTATTGCTGAAATAAGGCTACTCAGAGCTAGTCATAGTGGACATATGCCAAAAATTATTTGAATCAAATATCATAAACTTATTTTTCGAATGAAAGAACATTCGAATTCAACCTTAATCAACATGTGTTTTATTTCAATTTAAAGTTTTATTACTCTAAAAAAAACACCCATTAGTTACTCATAGAGATCGCTCACATATGTATACCATTCAATTAGGAAGCTCGGTACATAAGAACGTAATTCGCCTCGAATACAGATGACGATTAATTGAGTTGTGAATTCAGCTACTGTGAATTTTTCGAATGGAACGTGTGATATCGACATCATATCCCGTGGCTTGAAAGAGGCTTTCCTGGAAATGAGTTTCACATTGAAGGGTCCCCATTAAACCTATCAATAGAGGGTTAATCGAGCACGAAACTTCAACGTTTCATGGACAACTTAAACAATGATCCAGGCCAATTGCTCAAGTGTGAATATTGTCACAAAACCCCCTGCGTTTCTTGAGATAAAATAATAGACCGTCTACGTACTAACTCTATTCTCTGAAATAGAATCTGAGCTGGGATTTTGAGGTAGTTTCAGTTTTTTGTGATAATGATTTTCCCTGCACTTTCACTCTCTTGGGTTTGGGTCATAGCAGAAGCACATAAAATGAAAAAACTGTAATATTCATTGGTCCCAATTCATATGTGAACCAACCTGTTAGAAATATGAATCAGGCTCCAACGAAAATGTTATGTGGATTTTTTATCGAATTTCGCAAGAAGTTTGAAATGATTTCATACGTGAAAATGAGAATTCCTCGAAAATCCAGAGGCCCGTGTTCGATCGGCTCCAAGTTAAAGTCTGTAACTGTTGAGAACTTAACACCCCCACACCTAAAACGCAATCAATATCGCAGATTACAGAATTGAATTGGTGCGAATCCAACAGTGAAAATATTCACCCCCCCCCCCATTCAGCGAAAAGTTTATGCGGAAAGTTCTGAATTCCAGAGTGAACCACAACGGGAATTCGATGACGAGAAAAATTTGAATTCCGGAAGTTTTGAAAACGCTGGAAGAATTCTAATTATGCTTTTATATCGCGAAGTCGCTGTCTTGAACAAGGGAACTTTTTGACAATGTTGCAAAAATACCTAATCTCACCTCAGAGCCACTGTCCTCATTCTTTAAATAGAATCTTTTATCGATTTTCCGTTCATTTAGAGTTCCTACACCATTTCATTTGTAATTCAGAAAACATCACTTGTATTTGAGATTTTTAAAGTTTATTTCATTTGAAATTCTATTCAGTCACATTTATTTCAGCAAACGTCGATTGTATTTCAGAAAATATCGAATGCAATTCAAATATATTTGATTTCGAATTCATTTTAAGTATTCACATTTACTCAAGAAATCGTCCATTCCATTTCACGAATATCAATTTTAATTCAGAAAGAAATCGATGGGAATCCCATTTTTTCAATTAAAAAAAAATCGAATTATGGTTTCTGAAATACATATAATTAGTCTGAATAACAAATGGAGATTTTTGGAATTATCGAGACTAATCTAAATTACAATTGACGATTTCTGAAATAAATGTGACTAAACTGAATTTCAAATGACCATTTCTATGATTAGATCGACTAATACATGGTCCTGCAAAAATCTTGGAAGGTAATTTCTGCATCTCAGTAAATTATTTTCTGATATACAGGGTGACGAAGTTTCATTTTGTCTATTTTCAACGTTCGTTAGTTTTATTACGTTATTATTTGAATGAAATTTTCAGTTGCGATGTCATTTTTTGTGTTTGCTGTATGCGGGAGTGTGAAAAATCACAAGGTTACTTCTGAGAAAATGTAAGATATTCAATTGTCTACATTATTGTGGAAAAAAACATACAGGGTGTTATATTTGGAAAACTCGAGAAATAGTATTTAAAGTTCTTCACATTTGGACCCTGTATATGACAGGTTGATCATTTAGGAACGGTGTCAATGTAAATCCTTCAATTAAGAGACTTTTAGATCAAAATTATGTTAGTATCGCTTCTGGAAATCGTCAGAAGACTTTTACTGAACTGCTTTTCCCTCACTTTCCTGCAGTTTTCTTCGAATAAGATCTGTACCGTTGAAAAAATGTCTCTAATATTTTGCTTCATGAAAGAGGTACTGAAGGTCATTGAAAATATGTGAAAATATATGGGGTGATCCGTTGAAAAAATCATTCATTTGTTAAATAACATTTATTGGGACACCCTGTATATCAGAAAATAATTTCCTGAGATGTAGAAATTAAGGTACAAGAAGTCTCCGTTCCAACGAAATCTCTGAGATGGTTCGGCAGCTATGGAAGATTTTCGCACTATCGCAGGACCCTATACATACAGGGTTGGGATAAAGTATGGGACCAAGTAAATATCTTTTGAACGAAAAAACACTATTTATGAAAATTTGCAGGTTAGTGCAATGGAACTAAATGCATCTGATGAACTTTTTTTTTGCTATCAATTTCTTTAATTCAAATGGGACACCCTATATATTTTTACAGATTTTGAGAGAGCTTGTTATTTTGAATTCATACAGTTTGAGTTAAGTGTAAAAAAAAATTTAAAAGAAGAGGAATATAGCCCCACAGATGTTGAAGGTTTGGATGGGAATTGTAGAAATAAGGCTTATAGGCCCACTTTCTATCGACGGAAACTTGAATGGGGACAAGTATTTGGATCTACTAAATAACGGAATCATTCCTGCACTTCAACAAAATTGACAATTACCACAAAATGTTTGCTCTCAACAAGATGAAGTACCTCCCTACTATGATAGACGGGTTAGGGATTTTCTGGATGCGAATTTTCCAAATCGATGGATTGGACGTAGAGGATTCATAGAGTGGCCTGCTCGTACTCCGGATCTCAACCCGTTAAATTTTTTCTTCGTGGTTATCTAGAATCACGAGTGTACGTTAGACGACCAACAAACTTACAGGAATTAAGATAAAGAATTATTGATGAATAATAAAAAATAGGCCTATAAGCATATTTTCGACAATTCCCATCCAAACATTTAACTTCTGTGGATGCTATATTCCTCGTTTTCGCGATTTTTTTTACACTTAAATCAGTATGTGTGAATTCAAAAAAACAAGCTCTTTCAAAATCTGTAAAAATTTATAAGGTGTCAAATTCAAAATAGAGAAGTGGATGGCATTTCCGGTTAAGCCGGAAGTATATCATCAACAAAAAAATGTACCGGGTTTTTCACCATAAATTGACCCCCCTTTACTCTCACAAAAACAGATACCTACATACAAATATTTCATTGCAAAAATTGTACGGAATCAAATAAATTTTTTGAAAATGATTACGTCAATTGGGATATATACAGGGTGAACAACATATTGAATGCAAATACATTTTTTGAGAAATCATTCCGAAATTCTTTATAATCAAACAATTTACTTGAAAGCAATATTTTTTCAATGAATACCAACAGTATCCAATAGAAAATGAAAAAATAATAAACTATGGTATTATGGAATAAATAATGTCAACTAAGGAAATTGTTTCTTAAAATTTGAAACTCAGTGGTACTCAGAATAAGGGAGAAAGACCAAACAGATGTTATACATATATTCGAAATTAGAGGAAAATGAGCTCGCCAAATATGGAAAAGTATATAGGGTGTTCCATTTGAAAAAATGAAGTTGCAATCAATATATTGCCCACTCTGTATATATTTCATTTCGTGAAATCATTTTGGAAAACATGAGTCGATTTCGTGAAACTTTCGTGAAAAACATTTATTCGTACCCCTTTCAGTAACAAAGTTAAATGGGGGGTCAAATTATAGTGAAAAACCCGGGATATCAGATGCATTTTGTTCCATTCAATTCTCACTGCATTGGAGCGAAATAACGATATTGTTCATTTGTTTTTAAATTTTCTAGGAAAACGGGATGTGTTCCAAAAAAATAATGAAACTTCTGTGATGTGAAGTTTGGTAGAATCTGAAGCAGGTAGCAAATTTTTAAAAACGGAATGAAAATTCTCACAACCTGCAAATTTAATCTGAACCTATTAAGATTCCCACCCTGTATTTTTGAGAAAATGTTCGAATTATTGAAAGTAGACAATCACTTTGTTCTACACTGAAAATTTCATCAATATTGATCACGCCATACCAATGTTATGAATAAAAGAACAATCGGCCGAATCAGACAAATCACCCTGTAGACTCTCAATAGAGGCCACCAACCATAAACCAAACATTGTTTCGGAGCTGCCCTGAATCACCCTGTATGATAGTTCTTCGATTTCTCATTTTTCTTTTTAGTTCAGGAAGGTTAATGCCGACACCCTGTAAAGATCCCATTGGAAAATATCATAGAAAGAAAAAACTCGTTTCAGCGAGAAGATTCGTACCGCGACAGAATTCACTTTACCCCTTTTTATTTCACTCCGCAAGCATCCATTAATCTACCTCATTTAAGAGTTCGAGAAGTCGCTGACACTTCAAAGCAGAAGGATCCCACGCAAAAATACAGTTCAGATCCCTCTTCATCCCTCTTCCAACCCGACAAATTGGTAACGGAACTCCAATCGTATTCGGCAACAAAAAAAGATAAGGTGACACAAATACGGTCTCTCGCAGACATTTCAACCCTCAAAAGAGTAATCCGATAAGGGATGATAAGACATTCCTTTCTGTTCCAGCGCATAGGAGGATGCGGACCGTCACCAACTACTTCCTGGTGAACCTGAGCACAGCAGATCTTCTGCTCACCCTTCTGAACTGCAGCTTCAACTTCAGCTATATGATTCAAAGGTAAGAGGGTTCTGTTTGAGAAGAGAACAAAGCTAGAATTGGTATTGATATCGTATTGATTGTAGTTAGAACTGAATTAATTAGCGACAGAAATTGGGATCTTGGATGCTGAGGGATTGAAGTGGGAAACCGTGTTCGTTGGCGTGTATATGTTATTCGCAATAGCCGAAATCGACCACTGTCCGAAATTTTTGCCCACAACGCGTTATGGGTATCCAAATTTACCCACGATGCGAATAGATGTTCTTTTTTCGAGCACTGAGTAAACCAGAATACCCAGAACGCGTTGTGGGTAAATTAGATAATCCACAATGCGAATCCAATTTTAGCGCGCTTTCATTCTGCGTTGTGGACAATTCATTTTACCCACGTCGCGTTCTGGGCATTGCACTTTTCCCAGAAAGCGATGAACCAGAATTTGTCATGGAAGTCAGCCTGCTGTAAGCTGTAGGTTGTGTACTGACAGGTATTAATTGGTGGAGAGAAGGATAAACTTGTTAACATATAATAGAGCGTTTAGCAAACCAATCTGGCCTAGATTTTTAATGTGCAGCAAATGAAATGTATGATGTAATACTGATAACTCATTGAAAAATTGGACACAAAAGAGAAAAAGCTATCTGTCCATTTCGCTTTACCCAAAATACGTTTCAAGTAAAACAATGATTACAAAAAACCTTATATTGAAAGTAGAATAAGTTTAACGTCTTTGAATATAATTAAGAAGAGAAATAATTTTCAAAAAATATTCAATTGTCTGCATGCCGTTATTTCTCTTCTTACTTATATTGAAAGTTCATAAAGGTGAAACAAAACGATATATCAACAACTTATTAGAACTAAAAACTTTAGGTATTATTTATTGTCACAAGTAGGTACCTACTTTTATGAAATCTTGAATTATATTTTATATTCAATTTCACACATGCACACGCCTCAGTTTGACAACCTTTCAAACAATTGCATTTTATAAAGCCAGATTGGTTTCCTGAACGTTCCTTGTTAACAAGTTTTTTTTTGGCCAACTGTTAATAAATCATATCTTTTCAATCTTCGATATTTTTTGGATGATAATTGAAGCCCATCCTGTTTTCTTCGTAGTGCCACTTTGATTTCATTTACTAACTCCAAAAAACGTTCGTCCGATAATAACAATAACAACGACCTGTCTTTTTTTTCTAGCATACGTTCACTTAGTTTTTGTTCAAATTAGGTTTTCATATTGATATAATTTCGAAAACAGGCCCTTCAATCAAACTTGAGAATTCACAAGGTGCGTAATCTATTCACGTTAGATACTCATGATAATGGCTTCTCGTACTTGCCAGTACTCAAGCTACAGCACACTGACTTCGACGACAAATTCTGGTTCATCGCTTTCTGGGTGAAGTGCGATACCCACAACCCGTTGTGGGTAAAATGAATTGTCCACAACGCAGAATGAAAGCGCGCTAAAATTGGATTCGCATTGTGGATTATCTAATTTACCCACAACGCGTTCTGAGTATTCTGGTTTACTCAGTGCTCGAAAAAAGAACATCTATTCGCATCGTGGGTAAATTTGGATACCCATAACGCGTTGTGGGCAAAAATTTCGGACAGTGCCCGATTTCGGCTATTGCGAATAACATATATACAGTGTGGAAATGCTAAATGAAATGAATGCATTATCTTGCTGACATTGAAAAATTTCGAAACACATCAAATTTAAATTTCAAATTTTCATTTTTCTTCATAAGAATGTGAACCCAACTTCAATCCTTCAAACCTTCAATTGATTGGCCAACACGTCCTACCACTACGGCTTACGGGTGATCTTTCCTTAGATTTCCTCCAAAATCATAATTCTGTACTAGTCGAAGGTACGGACATTGCAGGAATGCATTTTCAGCATGATGGAACTCCACCTTATTTCAGAGTAATGGTCAGACAATTTTTATATCAGAACTTTCCAAATATGAGGACAGAGGTGGACCGCCTGCGTCTGGACCGATAGATCACCAGATTTCAATTCTGTTCATTATTTATTTTGAGGATATTTGAAATGTTCAGTATATTCATCTGAAATAGGAGGCGAGGAATGAAAATATCCTAATGCAACGTATCGAAGTCGCCTGCAATGAAAAACGCAATAATCCAGACATGATCAAAAAAGTATCAGACATATTTCTTTTGGTAAGAATGTGTAAAAAACAAAATGGTTTTACTTTCGAGCACTTTCTGTAATCCAAGTTAAGTTTTCATGTTTCTTTATTTATTCATCTTTGTTGACTTCAAATGAATTTTTCTCAATCAATTCTGTTTTTTCGGGAATAACTGGTAATGATTCCTCAGAATAATATGAAATTCGTTTGTGCAATTAGTAGAACAAAAAAAATTCAATTTGATCACAATGTACGATTTTTCTGAGATTTTGGTGGAATTCCAATATTCAATTGGATCTTTCCCTGAAGCTCTCTTTGAGCTGCGGGACAATGAAATCTACTGAACCCTATTGAAAATTTTCTGATCTATTCAAATATCTCAATCAGATCCCAAAATTTTTATATGCAGGGTGTTGAATCTCAGCTTGGATAAGTCCCGTATTTTTCGAATATGGACCTCGAATTTTTTGGGTATTCAAAAGTGCATCGATCAACCTGAAGATTTGAATCATACGCTCCAAATATCAAACCGACTATACTGGTTGGTTCAGAAGTTATGAGAAATTGGAATTTTTTGTGAATACATAAACCACCCTGTATTTTGGTTATTCAATTGATAATATATAGGTTTTTTGGACTCGCCTAGGTTAGCTCTAGCTCAGCTTATTATGTATTCATCGACCAATGACTACCCTGTATATAGGGTGAGTCTTTGACTTGTACATGTATTTAAACTGTAGATTCTTGAGGCCAAAAGAGAACTTTTCTTTTATTTTCTATTTTTTCAAATTCGGCTCTCTTGAAAAGATATAGCCATTTGAAAAAAAAATTGGGCTAATTACGTCCCTGAAACGATACTCTGGAATCGATTCAAAGTATTTCTCGATTGAAATGGAGTTTATACATTTAGGGAATACTCAAGCACCAACCTTGGAATAAAAATGTTGCGAACACGATATTTCTCAACAAAAACAGTTCCATCCGATTATATCTGCAACTAAAAAGCCACATTTCTCCCACCAAAATAAGTTCCTTCTTCGATTTTTCTGCAGATTAGTTTGTAAAAACTAATAACTTGTTCATATTTTCCTCGAAATTCCAAAACGATCTCATGAAGAAAGACTTTTCATTCAGATCATCAGAATTTATTATTGAAAATCTAACCTGATCCATTTTGTATCCATTCTGTGAATATTTTCACGAAAATTTCAAGAAGATGTTGTCAGCATGCTGATATTTTCATTGAGGTTGAGGATTTTTTACGAAGCATAGTATAAATATCTATGAATTCTGCCATTTCCATCAGGAATCGACTTCGCCGCGAAATTTCACGAAGCATGCGTATAGCGAAAACCGGCGGATGACGGACATTGGTAATCTCAATTACCGTTGGAGGCGCTGCCAACTATAAACAAACTGTAAACATTATGTGAAGTAATGAATACAGTGAATTATTGTAATAATGTGATTATTTTGTGAAGTGAATTAATATTATAATAATAACCGTATGGTGTCGAGTTTATAAAATTCCAAGACGATATTGTTCAGATAGAAACATCGCTACAGATTATCAGGTATCAGATAATTTCTCATTAATTTCAATATAATACGTGGTTTGTATCGAAATCCAACTTCAATACGGATCGGTACCAATAAATTTTCAATAGAAACTGTGCGTATTAAATGCTCCTTGGTGTTCAATTCATTTGAATTTAAGTCCCAACAAAGTTGATAAATATTCTGACAACATTGTTTTCTCGTTTTAAGACCAGAGAAGGGAATATATTCGATGATTTTTAATTCAGAGAGAAGCATTCAGTTTATTCATGAGATTAATGATTTTTTCGTCAAATTTTCACGTGTAATATTGGAAAAAACTCGAAAACGACATTGAAAAAACATAAGAATACTTTTATTTTTTCAAATGGTTGATTCTTTCGAAAATATGAATCGTTTATCTTTTCAGAGAGGTTTTATGGTGTTTTTGCGTATATAGATGAGCCGAATACCCACCCTGTAACTTCTATACCATGAGAGATATTGAATAAGTTTCGATTGAAGAATATGAACCTTGAATAGAGTAACCAATGAACCGAAATTCAGTTCATTTGAAATAACGGTTCCGAAGATATAAACAGAAAATTGTTTTTTTTTCATGGATTTTCTTCCAAACGAAACCGAATTTTGAAAAATGGTGTGGGAAGAAAGTGTTTCATTCGATGAGAGAAATCTACAGTTAAAATATATGTACAAGTCAAAGACGGTGTCAAATAACATGATCTTTCTGCGAAGTGAGGTTAAGCGCCATCCTGCTAAAACCAAATGTCCTCAAGATCGATATTCATTGAATCAGGTCACAAACACTCGTTTATCATCATGGTATCGATCACTTCTCACAGAACGCTGACTTTCATAAAATAATTCAACAATTTGAACACGTTATTGTATCGTGTACGAAGCCATTTTTATAAATGTCATACATCACACTTCTTAAATGTCAAAATACTCAGATGAATTCAGTGCGCCATCTATACTTTATTTATTCTTGAAAAACCGCACAATTTGAAACACCCTATATCTTGGAACAACCAGTATACCTTATTCTTCCTAAATCTAACTATTTTTGAGCATCATATATCGAGGAGGAAAGACTGTCAAGTCTTTTCATCACATAAATATAAATCCAATCTCTGTCCTCTGAAGTTTCTCAAAAGGTCAAAGCGATGGAAAATTAAGGGAATTACTGTTTGTTCAGTTCTATCAGTCTAGCCGAAGTTCAAACGACAACATCGGGACCAGTATTTATGTCATAATTTCCTAACAATGCACAGATAACTCGGAGGATATCATAGTCGGAACAGAACCGACCGGACATTTTCCAGAACAATTCACCGTAATGGAAGAAGTCTGCTATTAACAATTTTAATAGTTTTATTTTCATCGCCATCCAGTCTAGTGCACAGAGTTCACAAAGTCCCGTCCGCAAAATCCTTCAAGCTCTATATACTGTGGCTAACTTTCAACTTCAACTCATATCGATTACTCCCAAAAAAAAGCATGAATGTGTGTTCATACTGTTTATCCTCACATGATAAACACGCTAATGGCCCTAACGACGCAACTTTTCGCCTCCCACGCTCCAGTTTTTATTTCAATGATATTCATTAATGTTATCAATGACAGGTGTATCTAATTGTGTGGGCTGTGAACTAAACGCAGAGTTGGAAATTGCTTAGTTATCAAAATGAGTTGAATTTATGAAATTATGAAAAAATCACATGGTTTCCGTTTATGATAGCCCATGTGGAGAGTCCTATGAACGGAGCTGGGACGAGACGTAAACCTTTCAGTACTCCCTCGTATCGAACAAGCGCTCAAAAACTATTTCATGTTATGCACTTATCGAAATTAAATGCTCAAGAAGCTTTATGGTTGAATCTTCATGAAATCACAACCTCCATGTGACTTGAACCGATTGTTTTCTGCTCGTTTGGTTGTACCATCGTGTATACAGGGTCCTGCAACAGTGCGAAAAACTTCCATAGCTGCTGAACCAGACATCTCAGAGATTTAGTTCGAAAGGAGACCTCTTGTACCTTCATTTCTGAATCTCAGGAAATTATTTTCTTATATACAGGGTGTCCCCGTTAAATGTTATTTAACAAATGGATGGTTTTTTAATGGATCACCCCATATATTTTCACATATTTTCAATGAAATTCATTACCCCTTTCATGACGCAAAATATTAGAGACATTTTTCCAACGGTACAGACCTTATTCGAAGAAAACTGCAAAAACGTGAGGGATAAGCAGTTCAACAAAAGTCTTCGGACAAATTTCAGAAGCGATAGTAACATAAATTTGATATGAAAGTTTTTCAATATCAGGATTTGCCTTGTCACCGTTCCTTAATGATCAACCTGCCATATACAGGGTGTCTGTTATTGAGGTCCAAATATGAAGAACTTCAAATTATTATTGCTCGATTCCTTTGAATGTGAAACCCTCTATTTTTCTACTATAATGTAGACAGTTGAATATCTTACATTTTCTCAGAAGCAACCTTAGGATTATTTTCACTCCCGCATCCAGCAGACACGAAAAATGATATCGTAACTGAAAATTTCATTGATTTGAGTAATCCTGACATGAAAACTAACGGACATTCACAAGGGGTCAAACAATGAAATAAAACTAAATGAAAAATCATTAAGGTGGGCGTTCAATGAAGTGTGTTTTAATTTCAAGTTTCATTTGGAAATGGTTTCACTTTGAGAAATGAAATTTAGTGGGTATACTCAGAAAGGATTGGAGTTCTTAATGAAATAATTGAGATTTATTTCATTTCAATAGTTCATTTTTTTCTTTCAAAAATAGAAGAAAATAAGCCAACAATGCTTCTGTTTTATTTCAAACGAAAAACTTCCGATTAAAAGTGAATCTACAAATAATTTCATTAAGAAACACAACTTGAAATACGGAATCGGCAGAGAATCGCCAAATTCAAATATGTGGCGGGAATAAGTTCCTGCTTTTCCCACAGCGATTTTCGGATGGAGAGCGCCATTGTACATTTCATTCATAATTAGAGAGATTCATAGAACTTATAGAGATGATGTAAGTTCTCTGGAGATATTCCATAAAATGCACGGTGGCGCCTCTATCGGATGAGTTTTCCTAGTCGCTTTGAACGGCGACCTTAACAAACTTGAAAACCGTCCCAGAATCATTCTTTCTGAGCATCAACATGAAAATGATATATCTTTTTCCGTACGAGCAATACATATTGATCACGTTATCAACCAATTAGATCAGTTTTTATCGTCTTTCGAAGAAAAATATTGATCAAGTTATTGTGACTTAGAGCTCAAAGATACTTTCGAATACAGTGAATCAGTATGAATTTTTGGAAAAAATGGGATGGTTGATATAATTTTCAGTGCCACAGAACCTGTTTTTTTAGGAAGTCGAACTTATGCTGCCCAATATCCCGGTAGGAAACATTCAAAAGAATCGAGTTTTTGGGGGTTTTTCAACAAGCTTCTAGTGACAGGAAATGCCAAGTAAGAGAAAATAAAAACATCGGTACAAATGCTTCCAATTCAGTTATTTAGAACAGCCTGTCTATCGAAGGTACCCATGATGAGTAATTGTTATATGTTTCATTTTGTCTAATTTTAAAGTCCGTTCGTTTCAATTATGTTATTATTTTAATACAATTTTCAGTTGCGATATAATTTTTCGTTTCTGCTGGATGCAGAAGTGAAAATAATCGTCAGGTTATTCCTGTGAAAATGTGAGGTATTCAATTGTCTACATTATTGTAGAAAAATACAGGGTGTTACATTTGAAAAGATCGAGAAATAATGATTTGAAGTTCTTCATATTTGGACCTCAATAATGGACATCCTGTATATGACGAGTTGTTCATTAAGGAACGGTGACAAAGCAAATCCTTCAATTAAAAAACTTTCAGATCAAATTCATGTTACTATCTTTTGGAAATCGTCAGAAAACTTTTACTGGACTGCTTTTCCCTCACCTTTTTGCAGTTTTCTTCGAATAAGATCTGTACCGTTGGAAAAAAGTCTCAAATATTTTGCGTCATGAAAGAGTTAATGAAGATCACTGCAAATATGTGAAAATATATGGGGTGATTCATTAAAAAAATCATCCATTTTTTGAATAACATTTATCGGAAATACCTTGTATATCAGAAAATAATTTTCTGAGATGCAGAAATGAAGGTACAAGAGGTCTTCTCCCAACGGAAGAGAGAGCTACGGAAGATTTTCGCACTACTGCAGGTCCCTGTATTGTTACAGAACTGAATCATCAGCCATTTTGTAACAAAGTATATCATCAATAATAATCTCTTCACTACCTGAACTGATTTATATCGAAATTTTACGAAATCTGCGAATGGCGTGTATAATGCAAGGCTATATCCAATTTGACAGCTAAATAAGATTATGGGATCAATGGATTGGGTGAACGAGACACTATGTATTCTAGCGAACCAGATTTCTGGAGTCTACCTAGTCTATTTGTGTATTTTTATGAGGAGTTCTGATCGATTCCTTCATATTTCATCATCGATCTGTTTACTGAACCATTCCCGATTTTTTTTTCAGGCATTGGCCATTTGGAAGTTTGTACTGCTCCATAAGTAATTTCATAGCAAATGCCACAGTAGCAGCGAGTGTGTTCACCCTAACAGGGATTTCTTGCGATAGGTAAGCAAATTTAAATTCGATCATTCTTTGAAGTTTCTTATTTGAGCTCATTTAGACAGGGCGAGTCTTCGACTTGTACATATATTTAAACTATAGATTCTTGATTCTTCTGAATTTGGCTCTGATGAAAAGATATAGCGATTTGAGAAAATTGGGCCAAATACCTACCTGATACGATTTTCTGGAATGAATGCAAAGTTCATATTTCTCTATCGAAATTGATTGGATACATTCAGGGAAATCTCAAGTACCAATCCTATATAGGAATAAGAATGTTACAAAAACACTCAGTAGTGCTCGGGTACTTCTGCAATTCACAAGCCATATTTCTTACCTCAAAATACCGTCTATTTTGCTGAAGATTAGTTCGTAAACGCTTAAAATTGTTCATATTTTCCTGGATATCGTAGAAATATCTCGTGAAGAAAGGTTCAATTTTCAATTGATCAACCTATACCAACATATTTTGTATCCAAAACAATCAAAAAAATAATTTTTTATGAATATTTCACAGAGCTTTTGAGAAGACGTTACTTGTTGATTTTTCGGCTAACATTGTATTAATATCTATGAATTCTACCATAAATCACCTTCCTCAATATCAGGAATCGACCCATCTCAAACATTAGCCTCTGATCTGTGATGTCCCCTTTCCAGAGAAGCATCCAGATTATTCTTGAGATTCTTGATTTTTCGTTGAATTTTATCGAATTGAATCAGGGCTAACTCGAAAACAACGATTTTTATAGAAAAAACATACGATCACTTCTATTTTCTTAAACGAGTGTTTCTTTCGTTTGTCTTTTTCGGATAGTTCTATAGTATTTTTGCATGGATTTATGAGTCTGCTATGTTGTTGCAACTTTTATACCTGTAGGAATTTAGAATAAGTGCTGATTGAGGAATGTGCACCACCAAAATTTAGTTTATGTGAAATTACGGTTCCGAAAAAAAAGATATTTTTCATGAATTTTCGACATCCTGCATCTTTGAAACGAAGCCGAATTTTGAAAAATGGTATGGAAAAAAGTGTTTTGTTCGAGGAGAGGAATCTATACAATTGAAATATATGTTCAAGTCAGAGACTCACCCTGTATACCTACTGTTTGAGATCCGTACACAACCGTGTTCGATGGTATGTAAGAGCTATTAGGCAATACATGTACATTTGGCCTCAATTTGGGAGCTTGAACAGTCATTAATAGGACGAAATTCCAGTTGTAACAGTCGAACCAAGAGCTAATCGTTCTTATGGAATGAACAATTCTGGCGTCAAGTTCACATTAACATAGCATTTGTTGATTCTTTGTTTGAGTCATATGTCTGAATAGTTAAGAAAATTGGTCTATCATTGTCCTAAAGGGTGGAATATCAATCTACCTAGTTGAAAAAATGAATTCAAAATCAAATACTCTATCCGTGGGTTTCACGAAGCGTAATCATCATTGGTGATCGGAGGTTGATCTAGGATCAACACAATTGGACAGTTGAAAAATCAGATAATCAAGCCGTTGATCCCTGATCACCGGTGATAACGCTTTGTGAAACCCACCATATATATCTTATTCACACGACATTGTATGTTTGTCCAGTTTATGGTGAAACACCCTGTAATTCGTTCTTGTTACGATCTCTGCACGATTTTCCAGGCTGCTCTCTGCTAAAGGCACACACAAAGCGAAACGTTATCGATTTTGTTCAACTGGTTCTTCTTTTTCAGAGACAGAATCAACTTTCATCATGAGTCGAAAAACAAGTCCCTAATTATTACGAAAAAATATCAGCAAAAATCGCTTTTTCACGGTCATTAAATTCGGAAAAATAATTGCAGCCTAGCGACAGACCATGAAAGGATTATTATGTTTTTTTTCGGGGTGAGAATCGAGTAGGTTAAATCTCTAACATGAATCAGTCACGATATTCGGATATTTACAGAGGAATAATGATCGATTTCTACTCGACAAAGCAGCTTATTGATTCGCGCTATACTTGCTGCTTCGGTGTTAGATGCTCCTGCATGCTTGAATTGATACGAACTGAACAGACGAATACTAATCAAGCTCATATCTTCAACCTATTCAAGCTACAGCAACAAATAAGATGCTGATTTTATTGCGTGGGGCACTAATAATACAGGTGTCGTGTAAATAATTCCCTGAAACAACCTAAGCTCGAAAAGAACAAAATATTATTGTTTTCAAATTCGTTTGAATAAATTATTGTTGTTTCGGAAAATGCACGAAGTGAAAGAAAAACAAATTGTGTTTATTTCCTCGTGATCGGAGGTCATAATGGTTAGTTGGGCTTTAAGGATCATAAAAGCTATCATTATGTTCGTGAATGTTATTGAGCGAGGTGTAACCGAGTCCGATAACATGAGGTGTACCATAATGATTCTTTTATGATTTGTAATCTACAGGGTGAGTCTTTGACTTGTACATATATTTCAACTGTAGATTCTTCTCATCAAACGAAACCCTTTTTTCTCACAACATTTTCCAAAATCCGGTTTCGTTTGAAAGATACGGGGTATCGAAAATCCATGAAAAAAATACTTTTCAGTTCATATCTTCGGAACCATTATTTTAAATCAACTAAATTTTTGTTGATTGTTCACTTTTTGCATGGTGCATATTCCTCAATCAGAATTCCTCATGTTATAAAAGTTACAGCGTATCCACTCAAAAATACCATAAAACCACTTGAAAAAGATGAACGGTTCATATTTTCGAAACAATGAATAATTGTTATTCCTAATTTTTCCCGATAAAATTTGACCCAAAAATCATAAGAATAATCCGTATGCTTCCCTGGATTTATAATATCACAGAATGACTGAAATTTATACGAAATCTCTGATCTCTATAGAAGTTAACAATGTTGTCAGAATGTTTATCAACTTTGTGAAGACTAAAATCCTCATGATGGTGAAACGTTTGATTTATAGATATGTGGGAGATAAATTTGAATTGTGAAAAGCATGAAATTATACATTTTATACGCACAGTTTCTATTGAAAAGTTATCGTCAATATTGAAAATAAATGCCAATGAAATACAAAATTCGGTTATTGATGATGAATGTCGTTAGGTACAAACCACGTATTGAATTGAAATTAATGAAAAGCAAAATGATACTTAGCATAAGATAACCTGGCGATTTTTTCATCCACACAATATCTTCTGGGAATTTTGTAAACATGACACTACACGTTTATTATCACATTAATTCACTGTCGTTTATCGCTATTCGCATGCGTGGACTAACGGTGAAGACACAGAACAAACTCAGATCAATTGGTTGGTATGTGGAACAACGGTTTGTCTTGCGCCAAGTTAACAAAACTAGTGTGCTTGCACTACTTGCGTTAGTTCATCCGTTCGTGATAGGGGACGTACTGCTTCTTGGTTTCGCCTATACTACTGTTTACAGGGAAAAGCAACACAATCTGGCATCGTCTTCTTGAAAGCTCTGTGAAATATCGTAGAAGTTGGTTAGGTTATATTATTGACCTCGAATACTGTGACCTGGATTAATGGGGTTAGGTTAGGTTAGTGTAAAACAATTCCTTATGAGATAGTTTTGGGAGATCGAGGAAAATATGAGCAAGTTATAAGTGCTCACAAACTGATCTTCAGGAAAATCGGAAAAGTAACTCATTCTGGTGGAAAAAATATGGCTTTTCAATTGCAGAAATAATCTGACAAAATTAAGTGTTTTTGTTTGGAAATATCGTGATTGTAACATTCTTATTCCAATGGGGTTAGTATTTGGGTATTATCCAAATGTATCAACTCAATTTCAATCGAGAAATATGAACTTTGAGGTATCTGCAGAGAATCGTATCAGGCACGTATTTGGTCCAATTTTTTTCAAATGGCAATATCATTCAATCAGAGCCGAATTCGGAATAATGTAGAATGAAGAAAAGGTTTCTTTCGACCTTAAGAATCTACAGTTGAAATATCAGGTCAAAGATCACCCTGTACAAAATTTTATCAGCTGTGCACTTTCATTCATACATTTTCGGAGATCTATTTTCAAGAAAGTTCATCGCGGGCTTTTTCGATTTTATGATCTGTTTAGTCGTTCCACTGAAGCGGCTATTGTGACTAAATTCCGTACCAAATTAACATTCTAGGACATTTAATCATCAATACGCTCACGTACAGTGTGAACTGAAGAAAATATCGCAGCTGTATCGGCCAGTGTTATTGATGACCATCAATTATCGATTCAGCGTCGTTCGTTGTTAGATTATATCCATTTTTTTTGCCTGAAATGGAAGAGCTTGACTTGCATGACAAGTGGTTCCAACAAGACGGTGCCACATGCCACACAGCAAACGAAACAATGAACCAATTGAGAGACCAGTTCGGTGAACACTTTATTTCACGTTCGGGGCCGGTCGATTGGCCGCCTAGATCGTGCGATTTAACTCCTTTAGACTATTTTTGTGGGGCTCTGCTAAGGCTCATGTCTAAACTGGGAGACCCACTTCAACTCATTGCAAGACAACATTAAAGCAATTATTCGTGAAATATCGACTGAAATATTGGAAAGACTTTGCAAAATTGGACTGAGCAGATGGACCATTTGAGGCGCAGGCGCAGCCAAAATTTTCTCCAAATAATCTTCAAACATCAAAATATATGGACCGTACTATCCATTCAATGAAAATTTTAAGCATTTTCCTAAATTGTTTTTATTTCAAATTTCCTAGAGTTCTTAAAAAACCACCCTTTACATCTGAAATCTCACCCAGCTGACTCGCGTCAAATACACAATCACCACAGAGTTGATGGCACGACTGTGGACCGTTCTACACAACCGGGGGCTCATCTAGATAAGGAATCAGAAAATTGAATTTTGTCCTGCAGTATTCCCATTATACACGAAATCCTTTTCAACTCCAAAAGTTCAGTGAGGCGCGTTTTATCCGAAAGGAACGGAATTGGTTCTCGTCGGGTTGATAGCGTTTAGAATCATCCCATATTCATTCGATCAAGGGTGGATAATAATATCTGGATTGGTATTTGCGGCGACGAACGCGATATTTCTGGAATCAGCAACAGGTCGAACAGGGATACTGTATTAATTAACTCTTTTGAAAGCCAACAATCCGTGGAGCCTTGCCAAATGTGATCCTGAATGAGATTAGCATGTCTGTGAAATTTTGCTCTGCCTTTTGTAACTTGTTGAATGTAACATGACAATTTTTTGTGTGTGGAATCTTATCACTCAAATGTTTACGATGAACCAACAAAAATTGTTTCTTGTTCGGAAGAATACCGGTGTATTCGAAGTAAATCACTTTCCAGGGAATAACGAGAGTGCAATATTGAGAATATTCCATGGAGTAAAAAAAACACAAAAACTGCACTAACTCGCAGATCAATTTCAGTCCCGGTCGCATATTTCCGTTCCCTATACAGTCAGCGCGACAGGTCGCTCTCACCGTATAGGAAACGGAATGCACAATGGAACACTCCGTTTCCTAGCAGATATGCGCGATGTGCTCACTGTCCTGTTAGTCTTCTGGGTGCCGATGGGACAATTGCAAATTATTAATAAAGTTTTCATACTTTCAGTATAGCTTAATTAGGTAGAGTCCACCACATTTTTCCTCTGTGAACATTTTTGTAGCCGCGGATTTTTTTCAGCAAACCTCTCGAAAGTCGACCATATTTTCATTTTTCTTGAATCAAACATACTCTTTTTTCTAAAATGCAATCATAAGAACAATCTTGGAGAAATGAGAAACATGATTGTCTACCAACATAAACATGACTGATAATCGCATTTTCTCAAAGTAATACCCTTCCGAATTTTTCAGAATCGGTTGATACGACCATATGAAGTATGAAAATGCAATTGTGCGACAAAAAAATGTGGCGATTTCCTTGTCCGACAGATGAAAATCGACGATTTTTTTGAGGTTTTAAATTCATTAATATTTATCGGACAAGAATGAATTTATATTTAAGAGAGATTTGTTTAATAGAAAAAACAACTGTCCACCAAATGAAATGCGGCAAATCCTTAGTCTAGTTGATATATAATGGTTTTGTTTCAGAAACTTTTTCCGATTATTATTGAAATTAAACTTTTGATTTTGATTGAAAGTGTATAATTCAAATTGTTTACTGACATTTTCATTCAAATCTAATAAAAAAAAACAATGAAAATACTTCTTCCTCACATTGAATTGATTGTAACAAGACGAATGGTATGCAGTAAAAGTATCACACCAATCGTAAGGATGTCACTTCCTCCTTTTTCGTTTTAAAGTCACGGATATTTTTCAAATGTTTGCTCGAAAAAACTCCATCACTACTGAGAATATTATATCGGCAACAACTAAAATTGCCGAACTTTATTCCTCGGACAGCTGGATGATAGTATTCAGCATTTAAATGGTCCTCAAAAAATCAAAATGTTCATTTGTAACATGAGCAGAGTTATATCCGATAAATGCATTATAATCTATTCATAACCAAATTAGAGCAGTGAATTCTTTAATTTTTGAATCAACGCGACCGTATTATCGAGGTGGAGAGAGAATAAGAAAAAAACGACATTATTCATAATTTTTCATTCTGAAAAATCTTCTATTTTCATTGGTCGGACAAGGAAATCGCCACATTTTTTGTCGCACATTTGCATTTTCATACTTCATATGGTCGTATCAACCGATTCTGAAAAATTCGGAAGGGTATTACTTTGAAAAAATGCGATTATCAGTCATGTTTATGTTGGTAGACAATCATGTTTTCTCATTTCTCCAAGATTGTTCTTATGATTGCATTTTAGAAAAAAGAGTATGTTTGATTCAAGAAAAATGAAAATATGGTCGACTTTCGAGAGGTTTGCTGAAAAAAATCGGCGGCTACAAAAATGTTCACAGAGGAAAAATGTGGTAGACTCTACCTAATTAAGCTATACTGAAAGTATGAAAACTTTATTAATAATTTGCAATTGTCCCATCGGCACCCAGAAGGCTAACAGGGCATTGAGCACATCGCGCATATCTGCTAGGAAACGGAGTGTTTCATTGTGCATTCCGTTTCCTATACGGTGAGAGCGACCTGTCGCGCTGACTGTATAGGGAACGGAAATATGCGTCCCGGTCTTCTCGACGAGACGTGTTCTAAATATGTAATTCTAATTAATTTCTGTAAGCCTTCAACTTCCGACTAAACGCTTCACACCGCTATTCCCCGAATAGCACATTTCTGTCTCCGCTTGAGACCGTACTTTCAGAAACAGAATTACTTTTTGAACCTTCCTTGAAACTATATCCCGAGTCAACTGAGAACCTTCCCGATTAAGACTTCTCCAGCTACTCTTAACTTCCGATTCAAACTTAACTCCGCTATTCCGCGAATAGCCTTGTTTCCGTTTTCCGAGACTGAAATACCCTAAAACCTACCCCGAGTCAACTCAGAACCTTCCCATTTGAGGCTTCTTCAGCTACTCTTACGTCTCCGTTTTCCAACGTGAATTGAATATTGATGTAATTTATATGAAACTTTTGGGTTGTAGCAATGTTGCAGGTCCCACGATCATATCCTCGAATTTTCTTCTGTCGTCTGCACAGTTCGTGGAACAATTTTCTGATACTGAGTTTCATGAGGAAACTTGACCCGAAAATCATTAATTTCAATCGTTATCGTCTAGACTGCATCCTATGCCATGCTGATAAACAACTAGGTAATTTTCAGAGCCATGAATATGAATTTCAAAAGATTATATTGGTTAACCGAAATATTTCGATTTATTACACACATTCTTCAAGAGAACAATATTCGAAGAATAAACTGTGAAGCAAACTTACTGGACATGAATCCAATCGCGAAAATTAACCTTTAAATATTCAGAAATTGAGTTTAGCCTCCAGGTAGAATGAAACGATATCTGTGAGAATTTCATTGATGACTTGATCAGTGGGACGCCTAGGCGTATTGGACAGTTGATTAAAAGAAGAGGTGGTAATAGGGATTGTTCAATTTGTATTTGGATGTGGAAAAACTATAATTAATCAAAAATGAATGATGGATAAATTTAGATTTTTTCTCATTCTGCCTATTTTGTCTCTTTCTGCATAATGCAAAAAGTAGCAAACAACAGAGATTCTTTATCGAATATATTGCAGTTGAAATAGTGGGAGATATTCAATTCATTTCCAGAAACTAGATTATTTATATCTTGAGAAACTTATGGACGCCAAGACTTCTCACGATGTCTGTAGTTTTGGATGAGATTAACATCTCTGTGAAATTTTATTTTGCATTCCGTGGATTGCACAGGGAATGAATAAATAGGTGAACAACCTAGAATTATTCACGAATTCAATTTCTATGCAAATTCATCTAGTAATGATTTGGTTTTCAGAGTCGGTCTGAATCAATTTATTCTGTCAAAACTGTATCAGCATTCCTGATTGGTAAACAATGAAATCAGCAAATTGTTCGGAAAACAGAATATGATTATGATTCTCAAAATTACTCCCCACAGTTGATCAGTTTGTTGTTATTGGTTATCCTATGTTGATATGTTAGTAACTATATGGAATATCTGCTGATAGAAGTGGAATCAAGGGCGGTCATAAGGGGGGGGCCATGGGGGCCATGGCCCCCCCCAAAGGTGGCAATGCACTTAGAATAAATTCTGGAATGTACTAGATACTATTGTGACACCTTATGTAATTGTACAAAATGGCCCCCCCCCAGAATCAAGATATATGACCGCCCTTGAGTGGAATGAGTAATTATTCGTTATATATAATAAAATAAATTATTATATTATTATGTTGATAACATAAATATCGACTAGGAAACAATTCTCGACTGGGGATTCAATTACTTGGTAGAATTCAATGCTAACAAAACACAAGCAAGTCTTTTATCTATACCATACCCAATATAAGCTTGTCAGGAGTAACCATACCATTGAATCATTCAATCTCAATGCTTGGTGTCACTGTTGGCGACAACTTTTCTTAAGAAAGTCACGAGAGATCAATTGCTAGAAGGGCATCCCAGAAACCTGGTTCGTGTCAAGAGCAATTTCACTTCCATTCGACTGCTTATGATCTATAAGTCGCAAATTCGAGTTGTCCTTGAGTACTGTTCCCATTTTCGGATTGCAGAACCTAAACATGTCCTAAAATTGTTGGATGCTGTCCAAAAAATCAAATTCGTCCAGTCGCTGATGCATCCCATGTAAACTCGCTCTCTTCCCTTGAACACTTTAGTAGAAAAAGCGATCTCTATTTTTTCATAGAAACTTTCACGGTCGATGCTCTTCTGATTATTATATTGCTGAGATTAATCAATATAGATTTATATTCATGGCTTCGAATATAACTATGATGCATAAAGATATCAGTACGTGAGAAACAGAATGTATGCGAAGATGAGCAATAGAGCTGCTGTTTTTCGAGTCAAGTTTCCCCATAAAACGCAAGCGAGAAATCAAGAATTAATTGTATAGCGGGACGGACGGACTGCAATCCCTAGTGCGACGAGTTTTACCAACACTTTCTCCCCTTAAGGAGAAAGATCTTCAAGATTCTAAACATCTATTTTTTTAAACAGTAACAACCGTTGACTGGTTCAAAACCTCTCTTTCGTCGAAACTCTATGGGGTTCGTTTTTTACACATGGTCACTTGGGAAACCTACAGAAACGTATCTTTTCAAAGAGTCGTTCATCCAAAGAACAGCGAAGCTCTGGAAATCATTGCCTAGTTAGGTCTCCCAGAGCCATAAAACCTACAGAAATTCAATATGAACACCAATTTCTACACTCTTTTCCTGGGTTCTCTGAAGATTGCAGCTTTCCCTCCTCGTGGAAACCAGTGCATTAAAAAAAGGATATCCATAAATTAATTAGCAAATTGATCATCCAGGTGACTGGAATTGTAACCAGTGTTTATTGAAATTGATTTTTCCTTCGATAACTCTCATTGATTCAGAGCAAGAGTTGTATTCATAATTTGAGGAAAAACATTTTTCTGTAAAAAGCACCCCTTTTGTGATTCAACGGAAGAGCGGCTTTTCACCAATCAGGGGTGTTATTACTTGAAGAAAAGAAAAGATGTTATTTTAAATTTTGAATATCTTCCTCCGTGAAGGTAGTAAGTGTGGCACGACGCACGAGGGTAGGGACTTAATGTCTGATAATTCTCCAGGGAGAGGGATGGTGTGGTGAATGAAACTTTCGAATTTAAATTTAAGACGCATATAAGAATCAAAGTGAAATAAACAATGTTACACACGCTAATTGTAATTCAATCACGTCAACAACTAAATTAACAAAAGATTCGGCAAATTTCTCAAATCAAATGAACTCAACAAAACCAAATCAAATTATTACATCAACTTCAAATCGCAAAACAAAATTGAATCATCGAAACCAAATCGAATCATCAGTACAAATTCCAATTATGAAAGCGAAATCGAATTATCAAAACTCAGGGGTTTGTTAAAATATCTATGAACCGCAAACATGGGGTGATCTCCAAATAAAACATTTCGAATTTCTAAATATTCAAGGGAGATCTCAAAAATAATACAATTCAGATAGACTTGTGGTAGATTTCGGTACTCTGGACTCTAAAAGATATCCGGCCTTGCATGCAGCTTTCTACCAATACTTAAACAAGCTAAGCATAAACAAAAATACCTGACCTTCTCCTCGTGCAGATAATCCTAAGGATGATGAAAAGATCCTGAAAACAAAAAAACACAAAAACACGTCACTAACTCGCTTTCGCAGATTAACCCCACTCCCGTTCTACTGACGAGACGCCATCTGAATAATTCTAAGTATTTTCAAAAAAATCTTCTACTTACGACTTAACACTTTTCTGTCTCCGTTTGAGGCCGTCCTTCCAACAAAAACACATAAAAAAAGAATTACTCTAACACCGTTCTCGAGCCAACTCAAAACCTTCCCGTTTAAAGCTTCTCTAGCTACCCTCAATTTCCGAACCGTCTCCCGAGCCAACTGGGAACCTTCCCTGTAAGGCTTCCCCAGTTACTGCCTTTTTCGTCCCCAAAACAAATTAAAGGTTTTCCTTCTTCGTTCTCTTTGAAAACCAATCAGATTAAAAATTTTCCTTCTTCATTTTCACAAACCAATCAAACTAAAGATCTTTCTTCTTCCCACATTCCGTGGGTGGGTTCTGAAAGGATGATGCAGTTTCCCATGAAAATTTCTGGTACTGCCACGTTGCAAATCCCACTATTTTAGCCTCGGATTTTTCTGCTATCGTACGCATTTAATGCAACCGATTTCGTGGAACGATTTTCTGATTTCGTCTGAGGCCCATGAGAAACTTGAACCGAAAATCAATAATTTCAATCGTTATCGTCTTGCCGCACATCCTGTATCATACTGATAGCGACAAAGTAACTTTCGGACCCATGCATATGCATATCAATTTCAAAAGTCTACAGTGGTCAACCAAAATATTTCAATATATGTATTAGGTACATTTCTGTACATGGATCAAATACAGTAATACAGCAATTTTGAACCTCCGTGAAGAAACTCCATTCAGTTGTTACTCTCAGAGGGCAGATTATTGCATTCGTTGTCATTTTCAGATCATTGTTGAATATGCCATTGGCAGAAATACGGGGTTCATTTTTGAATGCATTCATTAATGGCTTTTCCATGCGTTTTAGCTGACTTGTTTGTTGTTGCGATTACCATTCTTTTTAATGTTTATGGTGGAGTTTGCAGCAGCACTCATAGAATATTCTTTCATTCAATTTATTGGGAATTAAAACTTTTACCATTTGATTTTTCAGTTCATTTGAAATTTTGTCGTGTTCTAATACACAATGAATCTGACCAAAGTTCAAGCTGCTTGAAATATCTATTTATTCCGTTTCCTTCCAATTTTATAAATACCAAGCAAAACTATTATCGGGGACTATGCCATAAACAGGGTTCCACAACTACATTTCGAATAGAGAAGAGAAAAAAAACATTATTTAGAAAAATTAACCTATACCGTAAATCCTGCCAACTTTGCCCTGCGACTACAACTTTGCCCACTTGCAAGGTCATATTCACTTTCATTTTTAAAGCACGGCAAGACTGTTAGAACGTTGTATGGTACGTCTAGGCGTTCCTAGGAATTGGCGGGAATGTTCAGTGATCCTGCAACCACTGCTGGAACGTGTCAGGCTCGAACATCAGGTAGGGAAAATTATCATCTTTTTCGTCAATTCCGAAGCCCAAAAGCTAAGGTTCAGACAAGTATTATTTGTAGAGAGATTCAGATGAAATTTTGACTTGATATGCTTTGATGCTTTGTGACCAAAAGGGATATTTCGATTTACAGCTCAATCTAATAGTTTTTATAGCGTGCTGAATTATCAGAATGGGCAAAGTTGCCACCTGAAGCATTGTATTTTCATTCTTTATTATTTTTTTTTAAATTGATAGTTAATGGTTTCATGGGAACATGAAATGAGTGATGAAACTATAAATTCATTTTTCAACGTCTTTCTTTGCAGTATGCCACGACCTAGCAGAAGGGTTCTTGGCGCTCGCCACTACAAAAACTACTCTGAAGAAAATCTCTCACAAGCTATTTCTGCTGTCAAGAATCGGCAAATGAGTTCGAGGGAAGCTGAAATTAGATTCAAAGTTCCCAGAAAAACAATTCTGAATAAAATAAAAAACAAGCACACTGAGAATGTGGGTCGCCCCACAGCACTTACAGCGACTGAGGAACGCCACTTCGTAGATGTTATCATCGCGTGTGCTGAGTACGGTTCCCCTTTAACATCATTGGATGTCAGAATGCTGATCAAAAATTATTTAAACTCCAGAGGAGTTCGAAACCCGATCTTCTCAGATAATATGCCTGGCAAAGTTTGGGTAGAAGGGTTTATCAACAGACATCGGCATCTCTTAACAAAAAGACACTGCCAAAATTTAAAACGCTCTAGAGCAGAAAAAACTGATGAAGAAATGGAAGAATATTTTAAACGGCTAGAGAAAAGTCTCAATGGGGTCAAGCCTGAAAACATTATCAATTACGACGAGACGAACCTAAGCGACAATCCCGGAACTCAGAAGTGCATTTTTAGGAGAGGGACCAAATACCCAGAACGATTTATGAATTCGACAAAAAGTGCTGTTTCACTAATGTTTGCCGCAACTGCATCTGGTGAAATGTTGCCTTTGTATGTTGTGTATAAATCAGAACGTCTATATGATAGGTGGGTCACTGGAGGACCCCCTCGAACAGTCTACAATAGGAGCAAGTCAGGGTGGTTCGATTCATCAACGTTCCAAGACTGGTTCAACAAAATAATTGTTCCTTGGGCAAAAAAAGATAAAGAAGTAAAATTGCTCATCGGTGATAACTTATCATCACACATCAACATTGATATAATTCAATTATGCCAAAGGCTCAACATAAGATTCGTTTTACTCCCGCCTAATTCGACGCAATTGACTCAACCTCTTGACGTCAGTCTTTTCAGACCTGTTAAACAGGCATGGAGATCAATACTGACAGATATCAAATTGAAACAGCCATCTATTAACTGCGTAGAAAAAAGTGTTTTTCCTCAACTTCTAGCTAGATTATTGTCTAAACTTGAAGAAAATCTTGAAAAAGTAATTAAAAGTGGATTCCGGGCTACAGGAATTCACCCTTTCAGTCCACATGAAGTGTTAAAGAAGATGCCTAATGAGAGGTTCAAACAGCACGTGACAGAGACTATTGACAATTCACTTCTGGACTTTTTGAAAGGAAGAAAAGAGCAGGGACAACGTCTTAAAAGGGGTAAAAAGAAAGCCTTAAGAATACAGCCTGGAGAATCCATACGATATGAGGATCTTAGGGGGGACACAAACGAAACTGAAGAAATTGATAGTGACGAAGATGGGAACGATGACTTGAACGCCGAAGAAGCTACCCAAATTGAAGAAGAAAAAAATGATGACACAATGACAAAACCTACAAGTGGCAGAGATAATCAATTCAATGAATCCAGGCTCTCTAGTATTTCAAATTCTTCGGAAGAATTTGGTCCGTACGATCTTACGCAAGGAGCCTATGTCATAGTTCGTTTCCCAACTAAGAAGACCATCAAACATTACATCGGACAAATCCAATCGGTCTCCGAAAACGATGATAATTATACTTTAAAATTCCTCAGAAGAGACAACACTTCCTTTATCTATCCAGACTGTGATGACATTTCCGAGGTGAATTTTATGGACATCGAAAAGTTATTAAAAGCACCCAAAATAAGAAGAGGACACCATTTTTTTGAGACTGATTTGAAAATGTACAACCTTTAAGTCTTTAAGAACTTGCAAGACTGATATATTTTTTTGTGATAGGTACTTATATTTTTGTTGTTCTTGTGAAGTTTATTTTTGATACGTTCATTTCTTTATATTTTGATATTCGAAAACTCACTGAGTTGAAGAAGCAATGTTTATTTTGTTAGAATTTTTTGGAAATAAATTTTATATGGATTTTTTTCACATTCATAGCACCCAAGCATCCTTCTGATCAATAAATGGTGGGCAAAGTTATTAAATTGGGTGTTCAAAATTGATTCTCTACGTTTTTCGAATGTGTGGGTAATGTTGAAAGATTTGCTGACAACTTTGCCCACCATATATTTTTTTTTTTTTTTTACATTGAGGCTATACCTGGAAGAAGCCAGCTGCTTAAAGCTGTTTCGAGAATAGAGAGACATCATTAGACGAAAAAAGAATCATGAAAAAATAGATAATAAGGAAAATAAAGACAAAAAACGATTTGCACCTAGGCAAAGTTGGCAGGATTTACGGTATCTATATTAATAAAAGGCGATCTATGGTTGGTTCAAAACTTCGAAATGCCATATTGTTCAAACGATCGCACCAAATTGGACAATTTTTTTTTGTTGTGTTTATTATTGTTAGGGCAAGGTTTATATATCAAAATATTCCCAAAAAAATCCTACAGAAAAAAAAAAAGACATTCCTTTTTCTCGAGCAATCATAGAGAACTTATGTAGGTTTTGACATTTGGACAAAGGAGGTTAGTTTTTCTTCCACAGAATCGCATGTCAAGTGAATAGTTAAAAGTGCAGTAGGTCTTACCACAGAATACCTAACAACGGTATAAGAATATTCTATGGGGATTAATAGTGGTAGAACGAAGTTCCACGGTATTCAATAGAAATGCAATAATAAAATAGAACGAGAGAAATGGACTCGCTATTTTCGATAAAATAGAACGTTGTGAAGTTATAAGCCATGAAGTAGTCTGGCAACGGTGGATTTCATTTTCTTGAAGGATAGGAAATTCAGAAATGGTATAGACTAGACTAGAGTATGAATGGCGATGTATACAATTATTGTGTAATTTGCATAGAACTTATAATAACATGGAAGGCTATTATCAGATCAAGTTGGTGGAACAGTGGATTTTTACCGGAATGTAAAGTAAATCGGATTGTGACGATCAGCATCAATCGTGAATTGTCCATTTTCATCTTTTCTCTATATTTTTGAAATGTTTTTGATTTATGTTTGGGTAATAAATATATTTGCGGAAATAACTGAATTCAAAATTGCCCATAATTATTAATTGACATATTATTTTTGTATTTCTGTTTTGTGTGACAGCTCATATCCATGGAAAAGATGACGTTTGACAGATGACATTTGACAGATGACGTTTGACAGATGACATTTGACAGATGACGTTCGACAGATGACATTTGACAGATGACGTTTGACAGATGACATTTGACAGATGACGTTTGACAGATGACATTTGACAGATGACGTTTGACAGATGACGTTTGACAGATGACATTTGACAGATGACGTTTGACAGATGACATTTTACAGATGACGTTTGACAGATGACGTTGGACAGATGACATTTGACAGATGACGTTTGACAGATGACATTTGACAGATGACGTTTGACTGATGACAGTTGACAGATGACATTTGACAGAACTTTTTTTATGCCTAATTTATCTCCTGCTTGAAAAAATAGCAATGGTAAGTTTATACAACTTTAACGGGGGTTTCACAAAGCATATCACCGGTGATCGGAGCTTGATCTAGAGTACTCGATTTGACAGTTCAGAAATCTAACCAAGCCGTTGATCTTCGATCACTGGTGATTGCGTTGTGAAATCTACTGTAAGTATAGGCACGGCCTTCTTAAGATAAAGATGGCTATGGTATAGGTATTATTTAGGCGAAACAAAGTTCGCCGGGCCAGCTAGTAATGTAAATAAATCGCCTCACATGTCACCACCTAGTGATTGAAGCAATAAATAACATTGAATACTTAATTCACAATATAATTCCCGATTATCAGCCCACGTCTGATGTCAATACAGAAAACGTCCATTATTAAAAATCAGTCAATAAATTTTCATCGAAATTCGTCTAAATTGAAGTACAACCATAACTTTTCCGATCGAATGAATTCTATTATTCGTTCCCTATCGTATCTCATGAAGTTCTTCGAAACAACGACACGTCAATTCAATATTCGCTTATTGACAGATGGAAGAATTGAGAATGAAACGCAAGCAGAAAAATATGTTCGCTATTCTGTTCATCATATGAAGTTTCATGACTTATGGGTAGTAAGCGTCAGAAGCTATCATCTTCCATTTGGGAAGGATTTTCACATCATGGTGACCTTGCCCGTTCAGCATGTTCTACGCATAATTAGCAGAGCGAGAACTGAATGTAGTTCACGCAAACTATATCGGTTTGATTTTACGATGTTTGTGTTGGGTGTGAGTTGTAAACGTCATCTTAATGAACACACCCTCATGTAAGGAAGTGATAGCTACAGGGTAATTACTAGATGAGCGAATATTAGTCAAATATCTTTTATCTCTCCATCGAATACATACAACCAAACTTATATGGAATCACCCTGTTATTTGGCAAAAACGAATTTTAATTAAAAAAAAGTCGCTGAAAAGTGAAGAGCCGTTTTCCCAAAACAAGTTTATTACAAAAAAAATATAAATTATTGAAAGATTATTTTTATAATAGAACAGAAAATTAAAAGTGTAAATTTCTCTAAAAATAATTTTTATGTAACTGAGAATTGAACAACAAATAAAACGATTTTAACAAATCAATAATCAGTATTACCACCCCTGGCATTGATACAAGCTTGAATTCGACGAGGCATGCTTTCTATTAAGTTGTTAATTCCTTCTTCTGTAACATTTGCCCATTCCTCTAAAGCCGCTTGTATGAGTTGCTCTGCGTTACCAGGATTATTTTGATGAGCTCTAATTTTTCTTTTGATCCTGTCCCACAAGTGCTCGATAGGATTAAGGTCCGGTGAACAAGAAGGGCACTCTAAAACAGTCACACCTTCTGTTTCGAAAAATTTTTTGCAACTCTGCTGTTATGTGGAGGTGCATTATCCTGCATAAATAGGAAATAATTTCCAAAAGCACCTCGCCAGAGCCTCACTACAGGTTGTAGCACTAGATCAACATACCTAGGCCCTGTCAGAGTTTGTCTAATGGGAATTAAAGGAGTTTTCTCACCAAACATAATTCCGCCCCAAACCATTACAGTACCTCCTTTGTATTTGGAGATCGGTCTTGCAGCTTGGAGCCTAGCTTGCCTCCCTCTACCTCTTAAAATGCGAACACGCCGGTCGTCTGATCGTAGGCCAATTCTGGTCTCAACCGAAAATAAGACATTTTCCAATCTTCAATAGTCCAATTTTCATGCTCTAAACACCAATTAAAACGGTCAACTTCATTTTGCCTTGATAGTTCTGAAACTCTTGACGCTCTTCTCTTGAATAATTCCCGAGCGCGAAGTCTTTTTCTGATAGTTTCGACAGAAACACTAACACCTGTAGCTTGCAAAAATTGCCTTTGAAGCTCTGAATGAGATACTGCGGGATTTCTTCTTGCTGTTTGGGCTAAAAAGCGATCCTGCCTTTCTGTAGTAACTCTTCCACGACTTCTTCTCGGCCTATTCTTTAGGGTTCCTAACTCCAGAAACCTTGCAAGAGTTTTTGAAACAACCCCTTGTGTAACCCCCACCGTTCTTGCAATCTGTCTTTGTGACATACCTTGTTCTGCCATAGTAATAATTCTTCCTTTCTGGACTTCCGATAACCCCACATAAGGCATTTTTTTTTAAACTTCGCAAAAAAACAAAATATAAGTTCACTGCGACGTTCGAACGAAATGGTAAAATCGACACTGCAAAGCCAAATCTTATCAAGTGCTTATGAACCTAACGGTTTTTGTGAGTAAACACATGCACTTTTTATTTACTTCTAACGAAAAAGATATCAAAATAATATTTCATCTTAATACTGGGTGATTCCATATAAGTTTGGTTGTGTGTATATTTGGGAGTGTTGGGACATATTTTGAATTTCGAAAACTGATTCGAGTTCTACAAAACAAAATCACCTGCATCTTCACAGAAAACACAAGGTACAAAGACTAGATAGAGCATCTCAAATTTATACCATTTCCGAATTTGATCTTTATATAATTATTATATATAATTAGATAAAAATTTGAGATGCTCTATCTAGTCTTTGTACCTTGTGTTTTCTGTGAAGATGCAGGTGATTTTGTTTTGTAGAACTCGAATCTTTATATATAAAGATGAAATTCGAAAATGTTAAAAATTTGAGATACTGCTTAGGACGGCATTATTATGACCCAAAATAAAATAAACAATTTCACACATACTATTTATAATTCAATCACGTCAACAAACTAAATTATCAAAATATTTGGTCAATTTTTCAAATTCAAAATTATTACATCAAATTCGAATTGCAAATCAAATCTTCAGAACAAATTCCAATCATCAAAACTTGGGGTTTTATCAATAACCCTAAACCGCAAACATGGGGTGATCTCAAAATAATACAACTCAAATTTGCGAAAAAACAATACAATTCAAAGTAGGTACCAATAGACTTGTGGTAGGTTTCGGGACTCTGGACACTTCTCGCCTCGCATGCAGCTTTCTAACAATACTCAAACAAGCTGAGCATACACAAAAATACCTGACCTATCTCCTCGTGCAGGTACTCCTAAGGATGATGAAAATATCCTGAATAACAAAAGAAACACAAAAAGACGTCACTAATCCGCTGTTCGATGATTAATATCACTCTAAGTGATTTCGACTTGACACTCTTCTGTCTCCGTTTGAGACCGTATTTCCAAAAAAGCCAACAATGAGTTACCCTAACACCGTTCCCGAGTCAACTGAGAATCTTCCTGTTTAAGACTTCTGCAGCTACTCCATAACTTCCGATTCATACTTAAATCCGCTATTCCTCTAATAGCGTTTGCCGTCTCCGCTTTGAGACCGTACTTACAAACACTGAAGTACCTACTCTAAAACCGAACCCGAGTCAACTTAGAACGTTTCCGTTTAAGGCTTCTCCAGTTACTGTAAACTTCCAAACCGTATCCCGAGTCAACTGAGAACCTTTCCGTTTAAGGCTTCTTCAGTTACTGCTTTTTTCGTCTCCAAAGGAAATTGATGATTTCACTTCTTCGGTCTTTTTCAAAACCCAATCAAATTGGAGATTTTCCTTCTTCGTTTTTACAAACCAATCAAATTAAAGATTTTTCTTCTTCCCACCTCCCGTGGGTGGCTTCTGAAAGGATGACACAGTTTCCCATGAAACTTTCGAGTACTGCCGCGTTGCAAATCCCACGATTTTAGCCTCGAAGTTTTCTGCTATTGTACGCATTCAGTGCAACCGATTTGGTGGAACGATGTTCTGATATCGTCAGAGTCCCATGAGAAACCTAAACAGAAAATCAACAATTTCAATCGTTATCGTCTCGCCACATATTCTGTACCATATACCGATAAGCACTTTAATTATTTTCGGATTCATGGATATCAATTTCAGAAGTCTACACCAGTCAACTGAAATATATCGATTAATTACATATTCAGGATGAAGGGCGCTGAAGAAAACGAATGAAACGTTACAAGAAAGAAAGGCCATCAAATCCCAATTTTCAAGATATATATCTTGAAAACTGGGATTCGATGGCCTTTCTGCTAATCATGGCTAATTATTTTGATTTATTACAGTCCGAAATATATCGAAGTTCGACGAATAAGCTGCTTTGTTGGCGATTATGTTCACCATAAGTGCTCTATATGTTTGGGGAATAGAACACTGAAATTTCAACAATTTGTAAACGATGATGCGGCGCGAGTCTTTCCATGATATGTTTTCAATGCTTACTGAACAGAAATGTCAAAACATGGCTCCTACCTTCTGTCAAATCACGGCTTTCCGGATCGAAAGTTCTATCACTCTAAAAAAGCACCTGATAATTGTGTTAACCGGCTGACTTCTTCATTTCAGATCAGTGATAGTTTTCAAATCACGAAACTTTGATCAGAGTTATCGAAACTGCATCAATATAATCCCCTACACGCTATGATGGAACGAAAACTCTTTTTCCCAGCACTTAGTGATAATTCCTCTTGCCGAGTTTCAACAGACCCGAAACTATTTATCTGCAGAGCAACCCGCAAACAATAGCTGAAAATTACGAAATACCAGTCGTAATCCGCAAACGTAATATTCGATAAATCCGCTTTTCGAAACTTTGCAAAAAGCCGCGAAGTTTATCAGCGAGATGTGAAGAAGCGTAATGGCCTCAAACCTGAACAGATCTAATTTCCTTTTAACGTTAATGAAAACTGTATTTCTGCTCAACATTTCATTCTCATCGTACAACTAATTGAGATAACAAATTTAAAATGAGGGGAAATGTAATCTGCTGCTAGAATTTCATTTTCATCATACAACTAATTGAGGTAACAAATTCAAAATGAGGGGATCTGTATCTGCTGCGTTCCAATTAATAAACCTGGCCAGAGTTAAGTGGAAAAACAGTGAATGCTACAACAACTTGAACTTCGGTAATCTGTGAGAAACTTCATTCACTTTAGGCTACAATTGCATGAAGTTCTGCTCATTAAAATAATTATTATTCCTCACCGTATATTTCTAAGTTAGATTAATTGCGTAGCCGGAAATTGATTTCCACATTTCCAAGGAATCTTCTCCAACCTCAAGAAATTTTCGGCCAACGGTGAAACATGCACGGGTTTTTTTTTCAGAGTGATAAAACTTTCGATAGAGATAACTGTGATTTGACAGAAGGTAGAAGCCATGTTGTTTTTGCATTTCTGTTCAGTGAGTCGATAGGTTTCGGACAACATTTTCTCTACTCCATGCAACAACAGCACCAAGACAAAGAACTGTACTCACAGTAGAAAATATCGCTGCTGTGAGTCATAGTGTTAATGAAGATTCAGATTTGTCTATTCGTCAACGTTCATAACAAGTTGGACTCTGTGCATCCACCACATGAAATACACTGCTCCACATGAGTTAGGGATATTGACTTAAATTGCAAAAAAATATAGTTATATAGTTGAAATGAGATTTTCGTGAAGAAAATTCATATTAATATGATTTCAAGTTGCAAATTAATTTTAGCCTGTAAGTCTGCAGCGTATACAGGGTGGTTAAAAAAAATCGAGTGAAATAACGAAATTTTATTCCCTGAGAATTCAAGCATTTTAAGACTATCAGTCTATCAATACAATGTATGTCCTCCACTGGCATCAATAACAGCTTGACCTCGAGCTTGACATCTTCTTTGCATACTACACACGAGGTTTTTTGAACATTTCTTGAGGAATTTGGTCCAATAAACGGGGCAGAAGCTCTCTCAGATCATTAAAGGATTCTGGGGTAGGTTGATGATTATCTTATATTCTTTGGAGCATATCCCATGCATGTTCTATATCTATGCAATTCAAATCTGGTGAGTGCGGAGGTATTGGTAAATGTGGAATACCAAGCTCCTCGCGCGCCTTCTCAACTATGGCTGCACCGTGCGGTCTTGCGTTATCGTCTAGAAATTGAGAAGTTTCACCAATAGCAACGTGAAAATTTGGCACAACATTGTCAATGACATACTCCCTCTAGTGTAAGGCGGTCGTATTCAAGTGTGTAGATCTGTGCGCCCGTTGAAACATATCCCAACCCATACCATAACACTTCCCCTCGGAATGGATGGACTTATTGGACATAGCGACAATTACGGGGTATGCGTAGGATTGTCCTTACCCTTATTCTTCGAGAATCGGAAATCGTCCATAGATGGATTCATCAGTGAAAATGACACTAAGCCATTGATCCTTCCAATTGATATGTTGCCTTGCTCATTCCAGTCTTTGACGCTTATGGTCACGCGTTAATGGAATTCCTCTTAATGGACGTCTAGAACATATATTTCATCTCTCTCAAACGTCGTCTGATGGTTTCGATAGAAACTTGGACCACATATGCATTTTGAAGAGTATTCCGTAGCATTCTACACGTAGATGTAGAGTTTCGTCTCGCTGAAACGGTGATGAAACGATCTTGAGCAGGTAATGTTTTCTGTCTCCCACCAAGCCTTGGTCTTTCCAGCACGGAACCTGTCTCCCTGAACCTTTTACAAAGTCGAAATATCACACTTTGGCTGACTTGGATCTTTTTCGCTACAACAACCTGAGTTAGGCCACCCTGTAGCGTTCCGATAGCCCTATTAGCCTCAGCGTTTGTTAATTTATGTCTTGGCATTTTCAGAAAAGAAAAGGCGGCCAGATTGACGAAATGACTCATACTGATTTTTATTCTATCGATTCAAGTTGTTATTGAGTTTTGAATGATTTTACTGCGGTTTTCTCGGAGATTACATACTTTTAAAACCGATTGAATACGATATCTCTAACTCTTGTGGAGCAGTCCATTTTGCGTAAAGATTTTGGTCTACACCCATACAATATCCAATTGGTTCAAGAAACGAAGCCACTTGACCATAATAAGCGTCGTTTGTTAGCTGATTGGGACCTAGAACAGCTTGAGGTTGATCCACTGTGTTATCGAAAAATTGTGATAAGTGAAGAAGCTCATTTCTGGTTGAACAGCTACGTAAACAAGCAAGATTGCCCTATATGGAGTGGGAACAAGCCTCAAGAAGTTCTGCAGGTTCTATGGCATCCTGAAAAATACACTGTATGGTGTGGTTTACGCGCTGTTGGTAACATCGGTCCATATTTGTTTAAAAACGATGTTCAATGATTTATTTGTTTCAAAATTTAAATGGTATCGACCCAGAAGTGTTTTGGTAACAATTGATTCATTGAAAGAAAGATTTGGCGATAACATTATTTCGAGAAATGGTTCAATGAATTGGCCTCCAACCATGCGACATAACTCCACTGAATTATTGTCATTGGGGTTATGTTAAGTCAACATAATTCCTGTTTTTGCTGGGATAAAACTCGAAAAAGTTGCCAAAATTGGTCTGGTCGGTGCTAGTCGTGGACATATGCCGGGAATTGTTTCCAAAACATAAATATCATAGAATTATACTTCAAATGAAATAAGGATTTGACTTCAATCTTAATTCAAATGTGTTTTATTTCAATTTGAAGTTCCATCACTCTAAAAAACACTCCATAGTTTGAATTTCATTTAATTTTGTTCGTTTTTTGCGTCTTTGTATTCAAGTTTGTTCTGTTTTTCTAAATTTTCGTTGAAAGGAATTGATACATTATTTCTTGACCAGATCTACGATGCTCCTTCTTTCCTTTCCATTTTCTTTTTTGTTTATTGCGTTTGAGAACTTTGTTTTGGAGCTTTTTTTAGTATTCCATATTTTCATTCAGTGGGATAGATGCATTCGTGCTTGGCTAGGTATATGATGCTTTTTTTCTGTTCATAACTTCTTACAGTCCCATCGATTGGAATCTGTGTATGTATTCCACATTAAAGTGTAGAAAAGCAAGAGACAGTACAGCATGGACTAAAGAAACGCAATTCGTTAGTCAATCAATGAACATGATTGGAAGTAACAGGCATGATCACAAATATACCGAGAAAGCAAAGTCCTGAATAAATAGAGTAATTGAAGGCATCTGTAAATAAAATCACAGGTGAAATTCTCATTAGGGAATCTCTTTGAGATCCAAGCGGTCTGATATGACGCAGAACGGAGTTCCCAATTGAATCTATTTGAAGTGTTTTAACCACCATTCGCAGGAACGAGTATTCTCGAGCTAAATTTTCAGCTATAAGCTTACCTGCCTTAAATTGTAGCTTGTAAATTTAATGGGGGTTTCATTGCACTGCAACCTCAAGGTCTATTGTGCCCCCAATCACAGCTTTTTTCGCCATTACGCAGTCTACAGTTCTCGAGTTCTAATAAACCAGGACGTTATTTCCTGACTTCTACAAGTTTTCTGTCCAACGGATTCTTGGCGTTGGCCATCAATGGCGTAACATTTCGTAACCAAGTGGTTTGGAGTTTCTTACCACTCCCGACAGAATCTGCACTGGTGGTTTCCGAAATACCGATTCCCATTGGGTGCTTTCTGAGGCGGGAGGAGGTGAAGCATACTCTTGCTAAGATCCAGATACTTCTCAGACCTCGCAGTATTAAAATTTCGAAGAAACTCTTCGGAATGATGCAACCCAAAAAGATTTCACCAGAATGCAACTCTTTCGATTTTCTCCTTCACCTGAAACTCTCTCCTATAGGTGCCTCTGCCTTCAGTACAGAAATGTTCTGGGCCATTCAAAGACGTTCGTGCTCTTTTCTGGCAAGTGTATTGGCCTCTACATGTTCTTTGATTCCTGAGGGGCCAGGAGCCCAGTCTAGGATCTTGATATTCTTGCCTATTCAGGTTTTTTTTGGCACTCCCATACCATCTTAGGACCTATGACATGAGAGCTTAGTGCTTTAGCCCCAGTTTGACTATCAAAATATATAGCTTCATCACATTTCTGACAGTTCCTTTCTAGAATCATTCCAACACATCTGTAGATTGCCAGCTATCCTGCCTGAAAGACGCTTGGACAATAGTCTAAAGTTAATAATCAAATCATCTGGTGGCAGCCTTAAATAATCGCTATTCCCCATCGTAATTTCGAAACCACTTGTCTACCATTTGATGGTATTCTTTTTGAGTGCATAGATTGTGGTCCCCTTTCTGAATCAAGCTCTCTGAATACTCATTCTTTCACTGCCAGTACCTGCCCTGGATAGTCTTAGAATGGTACCATTGACTAATCAATCTATTAGAAGATGAGAGGTCTGTAATAATCCCAGATGCTCTAGTTGAGCACGTTCTCATAGCTTCAGGGATTCATACACAGATTAACTTTTGTGTTCTATCGAGGGCTCCCTCCGTACTTTTCTGACGATCGTTCTTCGCAGTACTACGCATCCCCAGGTCTTACCAGCTAAATTTCTGCACGCTACAAAGACCTTTGTTGCTCTGCCACAGGAGCTTGCTGTCTATGGATAAATAAATAAATAATCCTTTATTTCATACAGCAATTTACATTGCATAAAATGCAAAAGAGTGACGTCTCAGATATACAGTGTGATTCTTCGACTTGTACATATATTTTACCTGTAGATTCCTCTCATCAAACGAAACACTTCTTTCCTATACCATTTTTCAAGATTCGGTTTGGTTTCGAAGATACAGGGTGTCGAAAATCCATGAAAAAAACACTTTTCTGTTTATATCTTCGGAACCGTCATTTCGAATGAACTGAATTTGAATTGAGTTTTTACTCTATTCATGGTGCATATTCCTCAATCGAAACCTATTCAATATCTCTACCAGTATAAAAGTTACAGATGAGTCGACTCATCAATACACGCTAAAACACCATAAAACCACTTTAAAAAGATAAACGGTTCATATTTTCGAAAGAATCATTTATTTAAGACACTAAAAGTATCCCTTTTTTTCCATAAAACGCGTCGTTTTCGAGTTATTTCCAATTTTACATGAAGAAATTTGACGAAAAAATCATTAATTTCTAGAATAATCTGAATGCGTCTTTGAATCAAATATCGTCGAATATTTTTCTTTCTCTGGTCTTTAAACGAGTTTGCAATGTTGTCACAATATTTATCAACTTTGTCGAGATATTTTGATAATAAAATCCCACAAATGTGGGAGATGAAATTGATCACCAAGAAGGATTTAACACGCACAGTTCCTATTGAAAATTCATAGTTACCGATACATATTGAAGTTAAATTTCGATTAAATACAAAATTCGGATATGAATGATGAATCTCGATACAGACTACTTATTAAATTGAAATTAATGAAAAACAAAATGATACCTTATAATCTGTGTCGATGTTCCTATCTAAACAATATCCTCTTGGAATTTTATAAACTCGACACGGTTAAGATTATATTAATTCACATAATAATCACATTAGAACAATTATTCACTGAATAAATTCAAAACTTCACATAATGTTTACAGTTTGTTCAGAGACTCCGGTTTGTGATTGTTTATAGTTGGCCTCCAGATACCTAACCAATCTTTCGGTTTTCGCTCTACGCATGCGTGGTAAAATTTGGCGGCAAACTCGATTTATGATAGAAACGGCAGAATTCATAGATATTTATACCACGGTACACAAGTGTATCGTGATTTATACTATGTTTCGTAACAAATCCTTAACCTCAATGAAAATATCAGCAAGCTGACAACATCTTCTTGAAATTTCTGCGCAAACATTCACAGAATCGATACAAAATAGATTAGGTTAGGTTGTTTAATAATGAATTCTGATGAATTCAATGAGAAGCCATTTTTCATGAAATTGTTTGGGGATTTCGAGGACAATATAAACAAGTTTTTAGTGTTTACAAACTAACCTGCAGGAAAATCGAAGAAGGAACTTATTTATTTGGTGTGAGAAATGTGGCTTTTTAGTTGCAGAAATAATCCGATGAAACTAACTGATTTTGTTGAAATTATCGTGTTTGCAACATTTTTAGTCGAATAAGATTAGTACTTGAGTATTCCCTAAATGTATAAACTCAATTTTTATCGAGGAATATGAACTTTGCATCAATTCCAGAAGATCATTTCAGAGGGTCAGCCCAATTTTTTTTTCAAATGGCTATATCTTTCTAACAGAGCCGAATTTGGAAAAATGGAAAATGAAAAAAGGTCTCTTCTGACCTCAAGAATCTTCAGTTAAAATATATGTACAAGTCAGAGACTCACCCTGTGTGTGCTCTTGAATCCTCCTCTAACTGTTAGGACTACTTTCCCGTCAAGAGATGGGTTGACGAGAAATTATCCTCTGGGTGGAACACAGGAACTGATCTCAGGCAGTCGACACTCCTTATCGAGGGGCATTCTTCAAAGCCGGAGGTAAAAATGCTCTTGATTCTCGAGAAGAAGCAATTATCTCTGATGCTTCACCATCTGTTTACCAAACATTCTCAGGAAATGGGTCTAACTGAGTGTTCGTTGTGCCGGCGGAACATATACTGTTCACGTGCGGTAATCTATCAGTATTGAGGTTAACACAATTAGGGAACCCCACACCTTCCATCTCTATGGTGAAAGGGACTCCTCCCTGTCGGCTCGCGGCATTCTTGTCGGCGTGCCTTCGGGTCTGAGTCCCTCTAGTATCACATGAATGCGGTATGAACAATGGACCACAAGGCCTACGTTCGGTCAACCAAGGGCGCTGCACATTGGTCATTACGAAGAAGCGATTATAGGACTACGCAGTCAGCAAAGCTTCTACAGTCGAATCCAGAGGTGGTTTCATTGAACCTTACGAGGTACGAGGGGCGTTTTAGTATGAAAGCTCATCAGACACAATTCACCTCCCACGTAAATGAAAACAGCAAATTTTCATTCACGTCTCTTTAATAATTGGAGTAACGAATTCAACATTCGCAATGAGAAGAAACATCTCGTCCAATCCTTGTGGAATTAAACACAACCAGAACATGAGTATGCTTTCAAACAGCGCTTCGAAAATGTATTTCTTCAATCATTCGGCCTGGACATTTATAGCGTTCATGGTGGTTGCGTCCACATTTTTAATTATTCAACTATGGGGGTTATTTATGTGATGGTGACGTTATAATGCTTGTAATGGGCTTTTACCCCACTGAAATGTGCTCTTCACGGCTTGCACGCGCACGAAACAATTTTCTCGACCACTATAAATTTGAGGAGCAACTTATGACTCGGTCGATTTAATGGGAGATTCCACGTTTTTTTGGGATTTTGCTGTTTTATATTCAAGGCTGGACTGAAAAAGACCGATTAGGGTATCCCTGCGTGAAATATTCGTTTTAATAGGGGAACCTCGAAATACCGGGTGACAACCAGTGGCTTCTGGTGGTCAATAGGACTGAGGAGGCTAGGGTAATAAAATTACCTATTTTTAGTCGAATAGGTATACTCCATTCACAATTATGAAATCACAACTCTGGCCTTGGAAATTTGACACATTCCACTCTGTATCGAAGTTATGACGTTTTTCAAAATATTTTTATGTTCCAAGTCAATACTATGTTGCCCTTTCTACATTCTTAGCGTATTTCTCAGAATGTATATTCCATTTTGGAGAACACAACAGAAAATTGTGAACAATGTTCTACATATAAAGGAGTTTTCGGATTTATGATTGTAAAGATTTATCGATGTGCTTTGTTTTCATCATGATATTGTAGGTGATATAATTGTGAGGGTGCATCACATTTATATTTCTAATATTTCTTTATTTCAAATAAAAAACAGTTTTATTCATTCACCACAAAGAAAATAAACATTATAACTAAATTAACGAATTTGTTTACAGAGAAACTAATAATTTCAATGCAATAGTAATTGAGTTTTGGTTATAAATTAATAAGCAAGAATGTCAATTCCTGAAAGCTTTATAGATATACATTTCATTTATTTGATCTTATGAACAAGGAGTAGAATATTCTGACTGTATAGGAAAATATTCATACATTACTACCACAGTAGGTTTGTACAAATAAAATGGAATAGGTCAAACATATGCTTCACATTTATCATTCACTTGTTCTAAAATGAGACACAAACTCCTGGAATATGGAAAAAACCGATGTATTCTGGTTCAATATAGCCTATATTTCTACTTTCGGCAAAGGATTGATAGGAATGAAAGCTTCAGTGACACATTTCAATATAGTCATATTTCTTCTTTTTTTTAGCTTTTTCGACGTGTTTTTTTCTGAAACGTGAAAACGATCAACAATAATCATTAAGAGACCGATGATGGCCATCCAGAACCCGTTTAGGTACTTACGAAAATCGTGCAATTTCATTCTGCAGGTTTTTTCCTCATAATTCCTCGAAAATCCTGCCTGAACCATATTTTCCGGTCGCTTTCGTTGGAAGATCGTATAAGGAAGCCTTTTTTGTTCATTTACACATTTCAAATGAATTTTGAGCACCTAAAACGATACCGAAACTAACCAAACTTCTGGGAGACCGGAATTTCGTTTGAAATCTTTCTAAACGCTCAGATACCTAAAAAAACTTCGTTATCAAGTGTAAAAAGGTCGATGAGTACTTACTTTCGCTTTATTTATGCTTATAAATCGATTTTTGGTCAAATTCAAATTTGTCGTTCGTACTCACGCCAAAAGTCGTGAAAGGAAAAAATGACACTCGCACGAAATTTCTCATATCGACGGGAAACTTCTTCTGGACGACGAACAATGGGAAAATAGGCGATTTCCTATCGATATTTCGCCCCAAAATCGCAGATCGATTCGAACTAACGAAATGTGGAATATCTTTGATACTTTTACTTTGATGTAAACAAAGAAACTGGCAACGTCGTTTTGTCATAAACGATATTTTCTGTACGCGCACAGACTTTTCATCAGGTGCACCATTTCCTGAAAACGAAACCATGACCTCCTATGTATGTAGTATATATATTATGTGATTTGATGAAACCTCAATTCAGAGAATTAAAGCGATCTCACCAAAATTAGCAATTGGACAATGCATTCCAATGTCAACATTTAAGCTCTCCAGCTTTCTAGTGAGTTTCGATCAGTCATCTAAAAAAATGGCATCTTTCTTTGAATTTCGAAGTAGGACCTCTTATTTGAAAACCTTTTTATAAGTAGTTCTCAACACAAACTTTTCCAATGAAATCTTTCGGAACTCTTCATCCGACCCTCGTCGCCATTAGTAACCTGTGGAGTTCCCCCTTGAAATTGTTCATTCAGAGAGGGTAAAACAGTTCTATTCTTCCTCTGATTAGAAAGTATCTCCTCAAGAACGATGTTGTCCGGTAAATCAAGAGTAGAATGCCATTATTCAGGTTAACTTATTCGAATCAGCCGAAATGCCTTAGTGGAATGCGAAAGTGGATATTCCCCCAAAATTGTTCGGAAATTACGTCGGAAGGAATAAAGGAAAGATTTGGAAGCACGCTAAAATTAATCGAAAGTTAGTTTCTCATTTCGCCGGCCGACGCAGATAAGAATTGATGCGTAATACCTTCGTTTACTTTACTAACAATTTTTACCATAACTTTTGGTAGCTTCGTTAAGTTGAAATGTGGATGTTTCGAATATTCTGTTGCGAATTGAATTAAGTTCCGAAAGTTCAATAAATTTAATCTTTTTACGACGGTTATACCACATCATCGTTATGATGTAGAAGTTCACTGTTTTCGCTGGTTACCTTGTGCCTCAGATATCCTTCTACAATGGAAAATGCATGATCGTGAATATTGAAAACCATAAATTAATACATAAATAGCCGTGAGTCCAAGTTTACATATCGCTTTGTCCATGAATCACCGAAGAGCAAACGTCATACAGGGTCTTTCACGAGGAACCTCACCCATATTTATACGAAAAACTACTGAACGTATTTTCATGAAATTCAGCACTTATAAGTATTTCACGATGCTGATGAAATCTAAAATATTTTCAAGGCATGAGCACCTCCGGTTTTTCCGGAAATGACGTCAACTTCCGTTTTTCAAATTAGAACACCATTTTTTTATTGCAGAAATAGATTCCTTAGAAAATTTCAAGTTATTTTGATGTAACATTTTTCAGTTTTGGTTGGAAAATTCTCTCTGAGCGGAAAAATTCGAAAAAAAAATCGAAAATAGAGCTCCGCTGAAACAAGAATAACTTCGAGGTTTTCGGATGGAAAATTTTCATTTTTCGGATTTTTCAAGATGTAAGATTGATGTATCCACTTTGAAAATCGAAATCGCGATTCATGATACAGGGGGTGAAAAAATCGCTTTCAAAATTAGGGATGACAAAATCGTGAAAAATCAATTTTTTCAAATTAGAACCCCATTTTTTATGGCAGATATTGAATCTACGTTAAAAAATAATGTGAGTGTATGCATCACACCCTTGCCCTAAAGTGGATAGTAACTCAGAAAATATCCATTTTAGGGCAAGGGTGTGATGCATACACTCACATTATTTTTTAACGTAGATTCAATATCTGCCATAAAAAATGGGGTTCTAATTTGAAAAAATTGATTTTTCACGATTTTGTCAACTCTTTGAAAGCGATTTTTTCACCCCCTGTATCATGAATCGCGATTTCGATTTTTGAAGTGGATACATCAATCTTACATCTTGAAAAATCCCAAAACTGAAAAATTTCCATCCAAAAACCTCGAAGTTATTCTTGTTTCAGCGGAGCTCTATTTTCGATTTTTTTTTTCGAATTTTCCCGCTCAGAGAGAATTTTCTGAACAAAACTGAAAAATGTTACATCAAAATAACTTGAAATTTTCTAAGGAATCTATTTCTGCAATAAAAAAATGGTGTTCTAATTTGAAAAACGAAAGTTGACGTCATTTCCGGAAAAACCGGAGGTGCTCATGCCTTGAAAATATTTTAGATTTCATCAACATCGTGAAATACTTATAAGTGCTGAATTTCATGAAAAAACCTTCAGTAGTTTCCCGTAAAAATATGGATGAGGTTCCTCGTGAAAGACCCTGTATAGGTACATGAACTGCCGTGTACAATAACTGCGATAAAATATAACTATACAGAGAGATTCTTCGACTTGTACATATGTTTCAACTGTAGAAACCTTTTACATTTTTCCGCATTCGGCTCTGTTTGAAAAATACAGCCATTTGAAAAAAAAATTGGTCCAAATACGTGCCTGATACGATTCTCCGGAAATGATGCAAAGTTTATATTTCTCGAATGAAATTGGGTTGATACATTAAGGAAATACTCAAGCACCAACCTTTTTGAATAGGAATGTTACAAACACCAAATTTCTTAACAAAAACACTCACTTTTGTCCGATTATTCCTGCAATTGAAAAAGTCATATTTTTCTCACCAAAATAAGTCCTCGATATCCCAAGAATATCTCATAAAAAATTGTTTTCACACTAACCTAACTCCATAAACCTAGGTCACAGGATTCGATATCAGTGGCCTAACCTAACCAACTTTTATGATATTTCACAGAGCTTTTGAGAAGACGATGCCAGATTGTGTTGATCTTCTCTTTAAACAATGGTGTAGGCGAATCCAAGGAAGCAGCACGTCCCCTATCAATAACGGATGAACCGTTTTGTTGACTTTTCGCTAATGACGTCTAGGCGTTCAGTAGTCCTGATTCTCGACGATATAGCTTAACGATTTCAATTTGAGTCGCCTATAACGGTGCGCTACCTAGCCGGCACGCAAGGCAAACCATTGTTCTATGTCTTCAACGTCAGTCCCATGAACGACGCATGCGTATAGCGATAACCGGAGTGACGGACCCTACGATTTATTAATTCATTTATATACAGCGGAGAATGCAAAGAGGTGATGATTATGTGAAGGCTTTTAGTGAATTAATACAATAATAACCGTGTAGTGCCGAGTTGAAATTCAACGAATATATTGTTTAGAATGTAACATCGCCACAGATTATTTAGTGCTGAGTATCATTTTATTTCTCATCAATTTCAATTTAGTACATAGTTAATAGCGACACTCATCATTACTATCAGAATTTTGTATCTCATTGACATTTTTTCAAAAATGGACCGGTAACAATAAATTCTTAATAGAAAATGTGCGTATAAAATGTATAATTTCTTGCTTCTTAGAATTCAGTTTTATGTCTAACATTCGTGGGATTTCATTATTACATATCTCTACATCAAACGATTTTCCATCAAAGAGGTTTTAGTCTTGACAAAGTTGATAAATATTCTGACAACATTGTTAACTTGTATAGAGATCAGAGAGTTTATAAATTTCAGCCATTCTGGGATATTATAAGTCCAGGAAAGCATCCAGATTATAATTATAATTTTTGATTTTCCGTCAAATTTTATCGGGTAAAATTGGAAATAACTCTTGAACTTCACAGAGTGTAACAGCCAAATGAAATAAATTCGTTAACGAATAAATGAGGGCGTGTTGGGAAAAACGCTCGGACACGTCGATGTGTAATTTCAAATGCGCGTATTTTTCAAGGAAATAATATTATATAGGGTGTTCCAAGTGCCCGTGGCCAATACCAACTTTCTTATTTCAAATGCAACCCCCTGTATATTATTTATTTTTTGGGTTCTTCAAAGACTTCTAGACACAATTCATGCACAATGTACTATAGCTATCTTTAACTATTCCGGAAGTATTAAGTGTTTTCAGATTTATTGCAAAAATCAACGTTTCGAATGAAAATTATTTTATCTCACGAATTCGGTACCTACATTACACTCAAAACCTGATTAGTAATACTGATTATTTCTTAATTATTAAAAAAAAAACATTGATGTCAATGTATAGGAAATGTTCAAAATGCTCGCCGCGAATGTCTTGGCAACATGCTAATCTGGTGTAGAATTGTCTTCTAACGTTACTCAACATTTCAGGCGTGACTGATCTAATCGCAAGCGTGATTCGGTTTTTTAGGTCGTATAAGTTTAAGGGTTTCGTTTCGTATACAATACTTTTGACATATCCCCACAAAAAGAAGTCAAATGTGAAATTGTAAAAAATTGTAAAAAATCTGAAAACACTTAATATTTCCGAAAAAGTTCAAGATAGGTATAGGACATTGTACATGAATTATGTCCAGAATTTTCTGAAGAATCCAAAAAATAAATGATATACAGGGGGTTGCATTTGAAATAAGAAAGTTGGTATCCGCCAGAGTCGCATGGAAACACCCCATATAAATTTATATTCTTGAAAAAAATGCGCATTTGAAATTACAAATCGACGTGTCCGAGCGTTTTTCCTAACACCCCCTCATTTATTCGTTATCGAATTTATTCCATTTGGCTGTTACACTCTGTATGTAGAAGTCAATGTTGGTTCATCAGATTGAAGAATTATGTACATATGATATTCGATATAATTCCATTCACACTCTTATGAATTTTGTAGAGACTTTGTTTGGATTTTCAATCTCAGATTACTCAAATAGCTCTGCAATCTTTTGCAACACTTATCTGCTTCAAAGTGTTTCACCCTAACTGATGATTCCTTTGCTAAGTGGGTTTCAAATACGTCTCTCTAATTGTAAACTACATTCTCATTTCAGATATTTGGCAATAGTACATCCACTTCAGCCAAGAATGTCGGAGGTCTCATCCATTGTAGCTATCATTATATTCTGGACAGCGAGTTTCATATTTGCTCTTCCTTGTTTGATTTACTCGACGACAATTACACACAGGTAAGTTTATTTTTTCTCCTCTGAAAAACCTTCCCGCATATTGTTCGAAATGAATTCGTCTTCAATATATTGTAGACATTTCCATCATCCGTACATGTTCCTCGAAATTTTTATTCACTTCTTGTTGTTCATTCGTCGAGGAAAATGAACCTTATACGAGATAATTTTCCTCCAGACAATGTGACCTATTGCTTTTACCCGAGTGCACCAAAAGGAAGGTGATGTTTTCAGACTGTATGTACCTATACAGGGTGGGTGTTCGACTTGTAAATATATTTCAACTGTAGAATATTGAGGCGAAAAGAAACCTTTTATTTTTCCTTATTCTGGATTTGGCTCTGTTAGAAAAATATTGTCATTTGAAAGAAAAATTGGGCCAAATTAGTGCCTGATATGATTCTCTGAAATAAATACGAAGTTCACATTTCTCGATTGTAAATGATTTACTTAATACATATAGATTATAGAGAATACTTAAGTTACAAACACGATATTTCTTAACAGATATACTTAGTTTCATCCGATTACTCCTGCAATTTACAAGCCTCATTGCTTTTTTCAAAATACCTTCTTTCTTCTATTTTACTGAAGACTAGTTTGTGAAATGCTAATAATTTGTTCATATTTTGCTCGATATCCCAAAAATATTTTATAAAAAAAGGTTTTTCATTCAATTTATGAATCGAGCAATATCTACCTATTTTGGTATTCGAAACAATAATCTTCTATGAATATTTCACAAACTTTTTGAGGATGCGTTGCTAGCTTAATGATTTTTCGGATAACAGTAGATATAAATAAATATCTATGAATTCTACCATAGATCACTTTGATATCAAGAATCAATCCATCCCATATACGTAAGTCTCCGATCTGTGCAGCGAAAGTTCACAGTGCATGCGTATAGTGACAACCGGCGCTAGATTTTGGAGATTTCAACTACCGTTAGAGGCACTGCGAACTGTAAACTGAGTTAATGAAATTTATGTGTATGAATTAGCTTTTTTTTTCATGCAAAATTTTTTCCTTTGTTGAAAGTTCCATTGTTTCAGTAAAGATTTTTGCAAATTATTATAGGGGTCATTGCTTAGATAGAAACATCGCCGCAGATCATTTGGTGCTGAGTATCATCTTCCTTTTCAACAATTTCATTCCAATACGTGTTTTGTATCGACATTCACCATCCATATACCTGAATTCTGTATTTTATTGATTTTTATTTTCAATATTTTCCTAAAGGATGAAACGGTAACAATAAATTTTCAATGGAATCTGAGCATAAAAAATGTATAATTTCATGCTCCTTAGAATTCAATTTGTCCACATTTGTGGAAGTTTATTATTACATATCTCTACATCAAACTATTTTCCATCATAGAGATTTAAGTCTCGAGTTGATAAAGATTCTGACAACATTGTTAACTTGAAGTGTGATCAGAGAGTTATTAATTCTTCTACGATTCAGTGATATTCAAAATCCAAGGGTGCATCCAGATTATTCCTGGAAGCCTAATAAATCTTCTTTATTAGATTTCAGGATAAAATCGAGTCCTTATTCAGCCAGTTGGAGGGACTATGAAATGTTATTTCTTAAAGGAATAACAAATTTTAGTGTTAGATTGGCCTGGGTTGATTGATTTACCTTCGATAGAGGAAACATTCAAAGTACCCAATCAGCCTCTAAATGAGCATCTAAGAAAAGCGTGTCACAACAATGAAGTTCACGATGGGATTTGAGCAATAAAGAACACTTGGCACATTACAACAGACTGCTGTAAGCTCTTAGCGAAATTTGTAACATAAATCGATAAAATAAAGGTTTAACGAGAGTGCAATCATAGAAATGGAAGCCGTTAACTTTGAGTACCTATTTTCTTGAGGACAAAATGAGGCCCACTCGAATGAAAACTATCGAGCAATATCATAAACTATTTCTCGACACAATTTTGAAGGGTAAGACCCTTGGTCGAAAATTGACGGTAAAATATTTCACTCCTCTCGATATGATTCTCCCGACAATAATGAGCAGTCTTGATGTAATATCCTTCATTCAGAGCATAATGAAGTGTCCAAGATGGCCAACAAGTTGCACTGCATAAAATTGCCACTATACAAGTGCTCCAGTATAGCCGAAGTTCTGTTCTTCTCGAAACATACAGACGAAAGCGTGTGGCAACTGTTGTGACGGTCATTAAGTAATTACTTTAATTGACTATACCGAAAGGAGCCATTTTATGTCTTCATCGTGAGCGAAAGGAGATTTTCTAGCTCTAGAATTCGTTTCTGCGCTTCCCTTTGAGCGAATCGGATTTGTAGGGTTGGATCGAGGCCATAAAAGATTTAATAAAGATTGTTCCGAACAGGGAATTCGAAGTTTAGTGTTGTAGATTGTCGTGGAAAGATAGAGCCTGTTGGAAAAACATCATAATTCACTGAATGTCCAAGGATGCTGCCGCTTTCACCATATCAACTTATTATCGGAAATTTTTCGAAGAAATATTATCAGTTTTATTCTTTCGTCGAGATGTTGAGAGATATAATTTTTGCAGGCTTATACGAAATATTCGGAAAATATAGGGACGAAATATTGTTTGGGAAATACAGGGTGCGGCAGTTAGTTCTCCCACATTTGAGGGAGGTGTTTGTTGCGTTTCACTTCGCAACATCTGGAACACATAAATTCCGTCTCCTTTGTTCAGTAGAAAGGAGCTGTCACTTTTCAAAAATGTTGTATTGATTCAACCATATGAGATCGAACCCTTGGAAGGCAATAATCTTTCCATATGTTTTTTGTTACAATTCTCGTTCTTTGTTCCCTTTTCCGACAAATTATGGTCTTATTGAAAAGTTTCTCAACCCAAGAATTCAGTTCAAGTTCAGGAGATTCATCCGGTTTTTTGGTGACAATGTCATATAAACCATTATTTTGCAGTGAGAGCTCATAAAATTAAACATATGTCAGGAGAGAGTAGCAAATCGTCGAAGCGTCATTGGTCTGTATACTCCATTCACAATTATAACATCACAACTATGGCCTTGGAAATTTGACACATTTCACTCTGTATCGAAGTTATGACGTTTTTCAGAATATTTTTATGTTCCGAGTCAATTCTTAGCGTATTTTTCAGAAATTTGGAGAACACAACAGAAAATTGTGAACAACATTTTACATATAAAGGAGTTTTTCGATTTATGATTGTAAAGATTTATCGATGTGCTTTGTTTTCATCATGATATTGTATGTGATATAATTGTGAGGATGCATAACATTTCTATTTCTGATAATTCTTTATTTCAAATAAATAACAGTTTTATTCATTCATCACAAAGAAAATGAACATAATAACTAAATTAACGAATTTGTTCACAGAGAAACTAATAATTTCAATGCAATAGTAACTGAGTTTTGATTATAAATTAATAAGCAAGAATGTCAATTCCTGAAAGCTTTATAGATAAACATTTCATTTATTGGATCTTATGAACAAGGAGTAAAATATTCTGACTGTATAGTAATTTATTAGTTTGAAAGATTTTTATACTTCACCACCACAGTAGTTTTGTACAAATAAAATGGAATAAGTCAAACATATGCTTCACATTTATCATTCACCTGTTCTGAAATAAGACACAAACACCTGGAATATGGAAAAAACCGATGTATTCTGGTTCAATATAGCCTATTTCTACTTTCGGCAAAGGATTGATAGAAATGAAAGCTCCGGTGACACATTTCAATTCATCGGAATCTGAATTCACCTACCGTTGAATGCAATATAGTCGTACTTCTTCTTTTTTTTCAGCTTTTCCGACGTGTTTTTTCTGAAACGTGAAAACGATCAACAGTAATCATTCAGAGACCATCCAGAACCCGTTTACTTACGAAAATCGTGCAATTTAATTCTGCAAGTTCTTTCCTCATAATTCCTCGAAAATCCTACCTGAACCATATTTTCCGGTCGCTTTCGTTAGTTGATAATATAAGGAAGCCTTTTTTGTCCATTTACACATTCCAAATGAATTTTGAGCACCAAAAACGATACCGAAACTAACCAAACTTCTGGGGGACCGGAATTTCGTTTGAAATCTTTCTAAACGGCCAGATACCTAACAAAAACTTCGTTATCAAGTGTGAAAAAGGCGATTAGTACTTACTTTCGCTTTATTCATGCTTATAAATCGATTTTTGGTCCAATTCAAATTTGCCGTTCGTACCTACTCACGCCAAAAGTCGTGAAAGAAAAAAATGACACATGCACGAAATTTCTCATATCGACGGAAAACTTCTTCTGGACGACGAAGAACGGAAAAATAGGCGATTTCCTATCGATATTTCACCCCAAAATCGCTGATCGATTCGAACAAAATATGTAAAATCTTTGATACTTTCACTTCGTTGTAAACAAAGAAACTGGCAACGTCGTTTTGTCATTAACGATATTTTCTGTACGCGCACAGACTTTTCATTAGGTGCACCAACTCCTGAAAACGAAACCATGACCTCCTATGTGATTAAATAAAAGTGAATGGAGTATAGATGGTTGTTTTTCTCACTATAGTCAAAATGGCAAATGAGAGCATTTTGCTTGCTTAGCGAGGCGTTGTTCGATTTCGACATCAAATCAATTGTTGATCTTTCCCACTTCATTCAGAGGAAATGAACCTCCCTTATTTTCGAGCTTGTCTTCGAAAACAAGCAACGAGTAAAGTGAAGTTTTTGTATAAGTAATCATAGTTCCTCCTTGCTACACATTTTCCTGTTGAAGGTATATAGAGTCTATAATCGTCGGTCAATTATCAGTAAAGTAAAGTCAGTAAAGTGATGGTATTTGTAAATCACACAACACCTTTGCTCCCTTGCTATAAATTATCATATAGAAGGTAGATTCATATTTGTAGAATACATAATATTCGTATAATCGTTTCGTGCTTGTTACTCGAGTTGAGATAACAAGAAAAATACAGTTCCTCATCCTCTTCGTAATTGTCATCAAGAACTGATAACAACTTATCGCAGTAATCATCAAGATTACCATAGGGTGCTTAGTTGAGTATACCCCCTTACATCGGTTATGACAATGTGCATCACAACGACCCAAAAATGTTCGAGTTTAACGAACCGTCTCTGCCAAATTTTCACCATTTTTATAGCGAATTTCAATAATTTCTATGCGTTGTTGAAGCCTGTATCGTTTCATTTTTAATTATGGCTTAGTTTCTACTTGTCGAATGTCAAAAAATGACAGCTTCAAAAGTGACATCTACCGAAATAGCGGGCTATTCAAAATAACACCTCTTATTGGAGAACCCATCACAATGTGTAAAAGTCAAATGGAGTCAATTGAAAGATATAACTGTTATTCTATTTTTGTTTCATGGGTGATTCTGTAAAAATAGGTAGCCATCAACTTTGGACAAGTAGAGCGCTATATCAATACGCCTCAGACTATTTGGTTGGAGCTACCGCTCACTAGAGGTAATTTCCTTCCTGCCAAAAGTCATAACAAATGCAACTAAATTCAATCTGGTTCTATATTCTATATTCAATGGTTCTATATTCAGAATGAATCTACTTTCAAGGTGGACCTATCTACAAGGTGAAACTACTGGCCCATTAGTACAAGAAAAGAATGACTCAAAACATTCAGATTCCAATCATTGATATCGAAATCTATTTATATTTTCCACTGATATCCTTAAAGCTCAACAAAGCCCTAAACTTTCCTTCAAGACATCTCGCTAAGCCTACTTCAGAAATGCTGCGAGCGGTGTTTTCCTGTTTCTGTGCACCCTATCGAACTACGAAATCCACTAGAAACTCTGAAGAGAATGCCATCAGCAACAAGAAGTGTTGGACGGGTTCGAGTTGATTGAAAGAAAAATGGAAGTTTGATGAGGGCTGTAGACACGCTCAATTTATTGCAACTCGTGGAAATGGGATCTGTCGGAAGATGATTAGAAATTGATATGAAATGCTCGAGCAGTGAATTCGTGAAAGTTTGATGGGAATTAGTGATTTGATCGGTAGAACTTATATTTCACCCGCGGAAGATGAGGTTTATTTAGGGAGCGATTATATCATGGGAACCGCACGGTATGTTAGTTAGATAGTTTTAATATTCTGGCAGAGCGGATTGAAATCTATTAATGTATCCCTTCTCAAATTTCAATCAAAGCTAGAAGAAAAAGCTCATTTTTAAAGTTATAATTCATTCAACTTCATTTGTAATCATTTCGATGATTCAGGATTTTCGAATACTATAAACCTACGGTTTCAGCTTTCATCAAATATAGGGGAAGAACGTCTGGGGTTTTCACTATAATTTGACCCCCCCCCTTTAACTTTCTTTTTGAAAGAGGTACAGAAAAATGTTTTTCACAAAAGTTTCACGAAATCGATTTATGTTTTTTAAAATGATTTCACAATATGAAATATACAGGGTGATTTTTTTAAGTGTTTCATTAGAAGTTTTCGAGGAAGGAATTGCGATACGAATTCAAAATTTTGTATTTTTGTTTTAGAGTACAGGAACTTGAATTGTAAAATATTATCAAGCGGAATCTACTTCCGGTTCTACCGGAAACGGATGTGCACTTCGTTATTTAAAATGTAACACCCTGTATATTCATACATATTTGAAATCTTAGTTTAATTTTGCAATGACTTGATGTCTGATATGCGCAACCACATCAAGCGATTGTTGAGTTATTGCCTGATTATCAAATTTTTTGACAGAAAGATCGTCACAAATTAGTGTTCATATCTTCAAAATCCCTCATTGTAAAAGAAATTTTTTTGGACAGTGAGACAAAAGAAAATACGCTGATACTCCATCTTGTATAAATTATGAGGAAATATTATACAGGGTGCCTGAAACAGGGCTTCAAAGTGAGTTTCAATAAAACTATGAAATCTCATTTTTTTCAAATGGGAACCATATAATTTTATAATGCCGATCGATTGCTCGTCAAAAACTGGTTAGAGTGTGCCAAACATTTCATGTCTTTAAAATGAGTAGTTTCGCCGTTATCGAATAAAATTCGAATTCCACGACTAAAGCCAGGTTTCTTTGTCTAAACATCAGGTTTATTAAGATAATTTTCAAGTAGGCTATGTCAATAGTAATAATATGTCAGTTTTAGACTAAAATTTCTTTATTTAGTCATCATTCATTATCTGCTCTGTTTATTTGTCACATTCGCCGAAAAATAAAGAACAGACTTTTGATATATCATTCTAGTGTACCTTTTGATTATTACTTGTTTTGCATAGTGCTTGATCAATAAAAATAAGTAAGAATGACAATTCCTAACATAGCCTACTTTGAAATAGACGAGCATAACACTGAATTTGACTGATGAGAAAAACCTGGCTTTATTCATGAAATTCTGTCAAATTGAGTGGTATGCTCGTCTGTTTCAAAGTAGGCTATGTTAGGAAAGGTCATTCTTACTCATTTTTATTGATCAAGCACTATGCGAAACGAGCAATAATAAAAAGGTACACTAGAATGATATATCAAAAGTCTGTTCTTTATTTTCGGCGAATATGACAAATAAAGAAAGCAGATAATGAATGACGACTAAATAAAAAAATCTTAGTTCAAAACTGACATATTCTAACTATTGACATAGCCTACTTGAAAATTATCTTAATAAACCTGATGTTTAGACAAAGAAACCTGGCTTTAGTCGTGAAATTCGAATTTTATTCAATAACGTCAAAACTACTCATTTTAAAGACATGAAATGTTTGGCACACTCATACTAGTTTTTGACGAGCAATCGATCGGAATCATTAAATTATATGGTTCCCCTTTGAAAAAAATGAGATTTCATAGTTTTATTGAGGCTCACTTTAAAGCCCTGTTTCAGGCACCCTGCATAATACTTCCTCATAATTTATACAAGAAGCAGTATCAGCGTATTTTCTTTTGTCTCACTGTTCCAAAAAAAAATTCCTTACAATGAGGGATTTGTGACAATCTTTCTGTCAAAAAATTTTAAAATCATGCAATAACTCAACAATCGCTTGATGTGGTTGCGCATATCATACATCAAATCATTGCAGAATTAAACGAAGAATTCAAATATGTATGAATATACAGGGTGTTACATTTGAAATAACGAAGTTCACATCCGTTTACGGTAGAACCGGAAGCACTTCATTTTTCCAAATGGAACACCCTGTATATTTTTCTATATTCGGCAAGCCCTTTTTCCCCTGATTTCGAATATATAACATATATTTGGTCTATCTCTCTTTTCTGAGTACCACAGAGTTTCAAATTTTAAGAACCAATTTCTTTAGTTGGCATTATTTATTCCATACTACCATAGTTTATTATTTTTTATTGGATATTGTTAGGTATACATTGAAAAAATATTGCTTTTAAGTAAATTTTTTGAATATAAAGAATTTCGGAAAGATTTCTCATATGTATTTTTTTATTTCGTAGTTTGATTTCAAAACTTTGAAAATCTGAAAATAAAAGAGACAGACCCACATACGCATATATGTATATTCGATATCAGGAGAAAATAACCAATTTCAATAGGGAAAAATATATAGGGTCTTTCATTTGAAAAAATATAATTGCATTCAATGTGTTTTTCACCCTGTATATATTTCAATTGACGTAATCATTGTCAAAATTTATTTGATTTCGTACAATTTTTGTATGCAATATTTTTATGTATCTGTTTTCATAACAGGGTTAGAGGGGGGTCAATTTAAAGTGAAAAACCCGGTACAAAATGACATAAGGTTTTATTTCAGAGGCATAACTGTTTAGTAGTGAATAACAGTAATGTCACATTCTACACCTATGATCTGTGGTCCATTCTTTATAATCTCTAATCAACCTTTATGAAATAAAAGTACCAAAAAATGGAATATTCTGAGATAAACGAAATTCATTTCATGTACATTCATTTCATGTATAAAATTATATACCGGCAACAGGCAACTGTAGTTTTCTACTTAAAATTACGAAAGTTCTGACAAAGTTCAGCAATAAAACGCTTGGTTCTTCTAGTAACACCAGCAAAAGATGCGTGAGCCAATGCAACCAATGTATCCATCGTAACTAGTCTTTTCCAGGGCTAATCCTGGAGAAGACTGTTTTTTTCCCGATCTGAATCGGGAAAAAGGACATAACAATAGATAGATGGACAGTCGTCTTCATCATCTCGAAAGTTGCTAGGAACATTTTCTTCTTCATTGTCTTCTTGAAATAATGCGCTAGGAACTTGTCTCCTTCTATTCGGTGGAGATATGGGTCCATTTTTCGACTTGCTTGCAATCATATTAGGTGTAGAAGTTGAAACTTGAGGAACCCCTCATAGGATCATCAAAAGTAGGTTAAGATGCATTGCCTTTATTAGCCGCAGATGGATATTTTGTTATGAATATGTTAAGACAAGTCCTGGCTCTTTGTTTGCTGATGGAACCTGGGATGAATGGTCTCGGTGTTGTCCGGTAGATACGATTAATTCAGCTGAAATACCTTCGTCATTCTGTATGTTCACTGTATATGTCTGAAATATGGCTTATCAATTGCAGAAATACTTAATCGGACAAAACTTAGTGTTTTCGTTAGGAAATATCGTGTTTGTAACATTCTTAGTCACATAAGGTTAGTGCTTGAGTATTTACCAAATGTATCAACTCAATTTAAATCGAGAAATATGAACTTTGCATCAATTCAAGAGAATCGTGCAGGCACGTATTTGGCCAAATTTTATTTCAAATGGCTACATCTTTCAAACAGAGCCGAATTCGGAAAAATGGAAAATAACAAAGGGTTTTTTTTGGCCTCGAGAATCTACAGTTGAAATATATAAGTCAAAGACTCACCCTTGTATAGATACAAAGAACGGTCATAATCCACCTATATACAAATTATGGCCCTCAAGAATCCAACGGTTCAAGATTCATCATTAAACGCAGAATACATTTTTGCATAGTAGATATTAATGACAGCATAAATCTCTAACTCTACCGCCACACAAAAAATCAACATGTTTGAACCATCGCAACTCACTAACAATCTTAATGCCAATGAATTAAATGCTATCCTCAGAAACCACAGAAACTCCGCCACTCTCAGAACTGAGTGTGTCATTCTTCGTAGCTCTTGTATTGAACAAAATACATTTTGTTTCGTCAATATTCAGAATGAGATCGTTTTTGTGGCACCATTCAGAAAAACATTACATCAAAATGGAACATTCCTCCGAAAGGTCCTCAGGTGTGTGCGCCTGTATTGCAAACAAGGTAACATCCGTAAAGATGGTAATTCTACTGGCAACGACGTATTCAGGTGAATCATCGATGAAGAGCAGAATAAGTAATGGCCCAAGCACACACCCCTGAGGGACTCCTAAACCCACATCATACTCACTGAACTCTGACCATGCACCATCGTACTATTTGGGATGAAGTAACGTAACCATTCAAGTACAATTCCCCTGAAACCATGTTGTAGGGCTAAAAAATAGGTTTTGACAGGTCGGAAAACAACCTGGCAACACAAAGACCTTCATCCAAGCACTCATAGATTTTCATAGATATAAGTTCGACGAAATATTCAATTGGAATGAAATATGCATTTGGTGGAAATCAGATCCTATCAGGACTGTACCTTCTGGAAACAATTTCTCGATCATTCCCGTTGAATCCCAAGCTTTTTCGCGTAGTCTAGCCAATAGTAATCCACATTAAAATCGAGAAAAAGCAGACCAATTAATCAAAACCACCCAAAACGGCAATCTTTCAAGAATGATTCATGAACCAATCTCAAAGACACTTAACGAAAATTGATTCTGTGCGAACGTTCTTCTGCTGAGATGGGCGTATCACTATGCAAATATCCGCTCATTTATCTCGACCAAATTAGCTCTATTTCCTTGTTCAGCAGCGGCAAAACATGCTAATTTATATTATCGTTTCAGCTACAAAGGAAAGGAAACTATAGGATGCATTCTTATCTGGCCCGATGGCAAGAAGGTTGGATCCAAGTTCGATTTTGCGTAAGTATCTCTCTTATCTTTTTACGGTGTGTATGGGATCCAGGGGGCTCTCAGATCCTCGAGGATGCTCTCGAGTACGAAACGTTGACATATTCAGTGTGTGAACGATTTGGTTCAGATAACAAAAAAGGGATAGGTCTTTTGAAGCAGTAGGCAGAGTGGCTCTATCTGCCTGGGTTTGAAGGTGCGTTTGTTATAGGAAATGAGATAATTTTATGAACATACCATCTTACTTCGGAGTTTTTTTTTGTCAAACGTAATATCTTGAGTCAGCAGAATAATTATTATTGAGCGAAATCTAGACATAATGTATTGCGGATGGCCAAACTCTTGTTTAAAAACTTCTGTATATTGCGAGATGTCTTCATCCTCCCTCATAACTTTGAACATTTATTCCTCAACTTGAAACTAAAATCGGTGAAGGTATTTCACAAAGTGATAAACCATTTCAACATCCTCTCACAAAATATAGCAAACGATTGGTTGAATGTAACCACAATGTATTATATTTTGTATGTCAACAGATGATAAAAGATGTATAAACCTCCCAGCTTCGTTCTTATTCACATCAGTGAAATATGGGATGAAACAGTTCGAGATTGAATTTCAGATTTATACAGGGTCTTTCACGAGGAACCTCACCCATATTTATACGGGAAACTACTGAACGTATTTTCATGAAATTCAGCACTTATGAGTATTTCACGATGCTGATGAAATCTAAAATATTTTCAAGGCATGAGCACCTCCGGTTTTTCCGGAAATGACGTCAACTTCCGTTTTTCAAATCAGAACACCATTTTTTTATTGCAGAAACAGATTCCTTAAAAAATTTCAAGTCATTTTGATGTAACATTTTTCAGTTTTGGTTGGAAAATCCTCTCTGAGCGGAAAATTTCGAAAAAAATTATTTCTCTACAAGAGCAAATTCATCCGATAAACAAAGCTCGTGGTGTTATATATAAAAATTAAACTATTTATGAATCTATGAATCAATATCGTCAAAAGAATAAATCTTCACAATAATAGGTCAAATTATCAAAAAGAAGTCAAAGTACCAACACTTGGGGAGATTTCAGGACTCTGGAATCAAGATATTCAAATAAGAATAGCATAGGTACTCAAAAATATCTGACTTTTCTCCTTCTGGCAGTTAGTCCAAAGGGTAATGAGTATTTCCTCAAAAAAAAAAACGTCACTGAAGCTGAACCTTCAACTATCGATTCAACACTTTACTCCGCTATTCCCCAAATAGCAATTTTTTCGTCTCCGCTTTGAGATCCAACTTCCTAACTCTGAAGTAATTCCTAAATTTTCCCACCCGAGTAAACTAAGAACCTTTCCGTTTAAGAATTCTCCAGCTGCTGTCACTTTTTCGTTTTCAAAAGCAAGATTTTTCTTTTCCCACCTCCCGCGGACGGGTTCCGAGACGGGTGTCGTACCCGTTTGAGGTTTTTCTGTTAATTGCAGTTCCCACGCTGAATTTTGCGCTGCTTCGGCTTCCCGCCAACTAGGTCGTGAGACAAGTCCCCTGACACCGTCTCGATATAAAATTTATTTTCGATTTCTTGTTTGCGTTTTATCAGGATCCGATGTGTTGTGTATTCCGGATCCAGATTTCTTTCATTTATATGCGGACTGACAAGGGCGAACATCGTGAGATGTACTTAAAGCTCAAATGTGATGTTCAAAAGGAATCGCATCGTTCAATTGGAGATTCCGCAGAGAACACATTGCATCGGCAAAATGTATGTTTACCTTTGCATTAGAAACAGTGCGCCAAGATGAGGTGTTCATGAAAAGCGTGGTGGCTCGATGAGTTTTATTTCTGTCTTGCTGGATTCTTTGTGGCTAAAATAAGTATGTGAAAAATACAATGGTCGGTGAACGTCTTAAACGAAGGGTATTTTAAATATGCAAAATGGCGACAAGTAGATTACGGTAAATGAGCACATCATCTCAGAAATTCATTCCTTATTCTTTCTTAAGGCCGCTGTCAGCTATTTGTTATATTCAAGTTAATTATTTGCCTCTAGAAATTCGAGATTATTACAAACTTAATGAATACTTGCTTTATGCAGAAGAAGTTTCTGTAATCTTCATAAGGTTATGCAAATAACAACAGATATTGAGTTGATAAGGAGAATGAGCACCTCGGAAAACATCAACATCCTTGTGATTTGAACCTAAGAGGTTGTTCTGTGGAAGACTGTCATCAGAAGTTCTGAATTGAATATACAGAAAGATATTTCCACTGCTTAATTCAAATTCCTCCTGTAATTTCACTCAACCCTAAGGAAAACTTCTATCGCGATCTGAATGCTGATGAGCTCCGTAGACCACAGAGGTTCGTGAGTCATCTCGAAGACTTTATTGGTCTCTGCAACTGCAACTCCGTCCTACTAACGAGTCCAATAAAGTATTGAAGGTGCAATAAATATGATTTAATCCTCAATACACCGATGGCCGAGCGTCATATCGGAAAATTTATTGGCTCTATCGTTCCGTCGACTACTCCAGTATCCGGATAACACCGGAAATCCCGGAATATACGATCTCTGAAATTATAATCCACGTGATTTGCTGTCCCTGTCCGTACCGGAGATTTGAGGAGAAATACTGGATTCTTGACTTTCATACAACTTTGGCGACTCATAAATTGGGGTATCGATGATGAGAGCAGATTTGCAGGGTTTGGCTGAAAAGTTTCTGGAGGAATTCGTGTTTTATTGGTGGATTTACTCGGTCGAAGTAACGGCAGGAGGTGAAGTTGGGTTTGGAAGTATGTTTTCTTGAATGGGGGAAACATAAAGTTTTCATTGGCCAATTTCTCTAAATATTCACGGCTCACCTCGGGGAGTTTTGAATTTTATGGAAGGTTACCAAATAGAGTTGAATCTTGAATTTAGGAGGCTCAATATGGTACTCAGTCTCATAATGAATTCTATAAGAAGAACATGTGGAATCAAAAAAGTTTATTAAAAATGATTAACCATGAACGAAACTATTCAATATTCCTAAATGATAAAAAAAGCATTTTCTACAATTTACAATATTAATTTTAACGGTTTCCAGAGTTTCTACATAAGTAGCTTTTTGGCGAACTTGTAATCCTGTTCAGTTGTTGGTACCAAAAATTGCTCCTGATATTGCTCCTTCGAATTTGAAGGACAGTATTGCTCCACCATGGCGTTTCACGGTATACAGATCAGCTCCAGAATCAACAAAAATGAAGCAGGCGATCGCCGAAAACAATGTCTGGTATATTCTTCAGGCTGAGGAAAATTCAAAAGGGGCAATCACTTTAAGCATTTCATCAAAGGTGTGAATTTCAAGGGATTGTTTCGTACATCTGCTGGATGTGCTGTAACACCATGGAGCAACTGGCCAGAGGCAATAAAGTGACTCTACTATGGGTGCCAGGGCATTGTGGGGTTACGAAAATGAAATAGTTTGCGAAATGTGCATCGATGTTAACACCTGCTATAGGTACCTGCACCTATCTGTGGGCTTGGAAAAGACCAATATAAGGCAGCGGTCAAACAATGAGAGTTGGATAAAAGAATAACCCTCTGGAGAAATACCCCTAGACTTACTCAGTCCAAGAAATTCGTGATGATTTCCCCGACCCATACCAGTAAGCTCCTAAAGCTGTCACGAGCTGAGCTTCGGGAAATGGCAGGTCTTCTGACGTGACACTGTCGATACAAACATCAGTTGTACCGTATGGAAAAGTCAGCAGATGAGATTTGTAGAGTCTGTGGATCAGAAGCAGAAACAGCTGAACAGTTATTGTGCAGCTGACTGGCCTAAGAACCATTCATTTGGGAAAACCTTTCCTGGATACCCATGAGGTAACGACTAAGGCTCCTAAGGATGTTGTATAGGTCTTATCAACACCATTGAGGACTTCCCTGGGTTTCAATGAATGAGTAGGGTTGTAAAAAACACCCCTTTGAGATTCGACGTAAGATCGGCTTTTCACCAATCAAGGGGTGTTATTACTTAAAAGAAAGAAAAGAGATGTTATCATAAATTTTGAGGATCTTTCCCCATGAAGGGAGAAAGTATGGAAACGGCCTGTCGCACTAGGAACAGGACTTAGTGTTCAATAACAATTTTCCAGTGAGAGGGATGGTAAATGAAATTCGAAATTAAACTTTAGACGTCTATTGAGACCAAAATAAAATTAACGGTTTTACACACACTGTCTACAACTCGATCACGTCGAAAGACTAAATCATCAAAATCAAATCAAATTATAAAAACAAATTTATATGTATAATGGAAACAATTCAAGTTTCAAAGCAAAATTTAATTATCAGAACCTTAAACCGAAATCTTGGGGAGATTTCAGGACTATGGGCTCTAAAAGTTTCGGCGTTGCGTGAAGCTTTCTAACAATACTCAAACAAGCCAAGCATACACAAAATTACCTGACCTTTCTCCGCCTGGCAGATAATCCAGCGAATAATGAAAATAACACAAAAACTCGCCATTAACTCGCAGATCAATTTCTCCTTATCGACGAGACGTGATCTGAAAATAGTATATTTTTCCATAAGGAGGAGAAGTGTCACTTCTCATGGCGAGCTTTAGTTTGACCGCCGAAAGTAGTGAGGCGGGTAATTGAAAGCGAGCAATCACTTCTCCTTCGAATGAAATATGTTATTTTATTTTCAAATATTTTGAAATTCATAGAAAACTGAATATCCACTTTTGGATTGACATTTACGATCGTTATATTTGAGTGAAAAATGAAACATTTGCATAGTTACGTTTGTCTTGCAAAATTAATCCCTTGCATACCAACACTTTTTCTGCCGCCGCGCCGGAGGGAAAAGTAAGCCATAGCAACTATTTTCCCTCCTAGGCGGAAAAATAGAACTTTTCGATGATCCTGTCAGTCGAAAAATGACGTCGTTATCGTACCTTTGAAAATAATAGTATATAGTTTACCGAGTAGGAAAAGCGTAACATTCCTGGACGATTGTGAAAATTGCTAGGTCGAGGCGCAAGCCGAGACTTTGCAACACAGAGTCCAGGAATGTGTCTTTTCCTACGAGGTGAGGTGAACATACTATTTTTCCGCAAATCGTTTAAAATTCGACAGATTCCAATTAATTTTGATGAAATCGCGAATTATTTAATTCATAAATAAAAGATGCTTCGAAATTCGTATTGAAATTGGTTACGATACTATGGAAACGTACTCATGTTGAATTGTCAAAGTTGAAGCATATAATTAATTTAATTGCTAGTGTTTTCGAATTTAAAACAGTGTAAAATGATAAGTGATGATGAATTTGCTATTTCTGGGACTCCTGCAGAGCTGGTTGATGCAGTAAAAATACTGCTTCTTCAGAATAAGTGCCGAAGGAATCATGAGAAAAGTTCGTATATGCATATGTCGAACCAACTGTAAGGAAATATCATTTTCATTACACCGCACTGAAAACCCTATCACAACATGTAGATTTAGAACATCGAAAATAACTCTTTTCCGTGCGGCCGCACCGCAAAAAGTTTTACGGTGCGCTGAGGCATAGATGCATCCTATGATTCCTATGCTGAGACCATAGAACTTATAGTACATGGAATGCCATTAGCCTTGCTGCTCAGCTTAAAAAAGTGGATAAACATCTCAAGTTGGAGGAATACCGAAATTTACATGTTCCCATGGATACGACTTGTCATACAGAATAGAAACACAGAAATACTATGAATTTAATCGTCAAAATCCGATTCACTTGGCATTTCGGCAAACATTTCTGTGTTTTTGATCGGTGTGACAAGTCGTATCCATGGAAACATGGAAATTTAGAGATTCCTCCAACTTGAGATGTTTACCCACTTTTTGATCTGGTAATAGCATTCCATGTAATATAAGTTCTATGGCTGAGACACAGAGCAACGATTGCGTGACAGTAGATGTCAGTGTTTTGAATAATTATTGTTTCACAATATCGAAATGCTTTCTGCTGAAAATTTTTCCCGTGTTATTGTTTTCAGAGAGGTGTAATGAAAAATATCGTTCATTACACGTCCAGAAAGACTTTTTTCCGTGCTTGAACGAGTTCCCGTGTTCGGCTCCGCCTCACACGGGAACACATCGCGCGCGCACGGAAAAAGCTTACTTTCTGGACTAGTAATGAAATATACTATTCCTTACAGTAAGGAAATGAATATTTCCTAACAGTTAGGAAATCTTGACTTTTTCTATGACCAATTTTGACTGGAATGTCAAAATTTCCTAGCGATTTGCGGAAAAAATCCTATTAATTTCTGTAAACCTTTAACTTCCGACTTAACGCTTCACACCGCTATTCCCCGAATGAAACTTTTCTGTCTTCGCTTGAGACCGTACTTCTGAAAACTGAGCTGCTTCTTAAACCTTCCTTAAAACCGTATCCCGAGTCAACTGAGAACCTTCCCTTTCAAGACTTCTCCAGCTACTCTTAACTTCCGATTACAAACTTAACTCCAAACTTTTTCGTCCCCGCTTTGAGACCGTACTTCCAAACACTGTACCCTAAAACCGATCCCGAGTCAACTGAGAAACTACCTGTTTAAGGCTTCTCCAGCTACTGCCACTTCTTCGTTTTCCAAAGCAATTGAAGATTTCCTTTTCCCACCTGTGAGTGGATTCTGAAAGGGTGATATATGAAATTTTTGATTAGTTGCAATGTTGCAAGTCCCACGATCTTAGCCTCGAATTTTCAGCTGTCGTCTGCGCTTAGGAACGACACAGTTCGTGGAACGATCTTCTGATACCGTCTTAATCTCATGAGGAAACCTGACCCGAAAATCAATCAGGCTCGTCTACACCTCGCCCAATGATGGAATATAAATACTGATTATTTTTTGACGTTTCTCGAAACCAATAGAAATCTTCAATTTCAGTAATTCATATACGTTCTAGCCAATCAAAACATTATTATAGTGGAAATAATCTACCTACATTATTCCAGCGAGAATAATTCAATGTACATTGTTTTTATTGAATGACAACCACATGACAACGGATTTTCTCGATTTGACGCGTGTCGAAAATTTTCAAGAAATTCGTAAAATGAACCCCAAAAGTTTTAGTGAACCATCAGTCGATGATATAAATAAAATAATCATTGAACGTGTATGTTTGAATACCAAAAAAAGCAGCGCGTCGATTTGAAAACAATTCCAATTATTTTGCGACGAGAGGGGCTTCAAATTGGAAGAGAAGACATCAACAACAAAACAAGCCGTTATTTTGAAGGACTATGGGTTCAATATGAAGAAACAGAATGTGGAATAAAACTGCAAAATGAATGCAAGAGTTGTACTACGACCAATTAAATAGAAGATTCGACCCATTCAATGATATCGAATTCAAATCCACCAGATATGCTAAAAACACTAAGCGTAAGTTATTACAGGAAGAGCTCGAAAAGAGGAAATAAAGTTCTGCGAGTTTGAGCAAAGAAGAAATCTTGGACATGATAAAACTCAACGACAAAAACACACCGTCTGGCTTCCAGAAGAAATTGTATTTTTCATGTTCAAAACTTCAATGCATCCTAATATGTATAACTCATTCTGTTTATATTGAGTCGAGTAATATAAATTTGTTGAAATAGAAATATAAAATTTTAAAAATTAATGATTTTGATTGTAACATCAGAGAATAATGTCAAAAAATAATCCATCGAATACCACACGAGAGTTCGATAAATTAGATAATAATTCTCCAGGCATTTTCTCAAACTTGTTGCCATTTGGCAATAGCCACTCGAGCCCTTCGGGCTCTCGTGTCTATTGCCTGGCAACAAGTTTTCTAAAATCTGTCGAATTATTTTCAATTTATTCTCACTCTCTTGTGATATTATTACTGAAAATTGCATTGCATCCTCATGAATCATCGAATCTCTCACGGAAAAAAAATTGTGTCCTTATTCATCAATTTCCCAACCCTTTCCTGGCAATGAATAGTGAGAAAAATGGAACCTTCAATCAATCCCTTCAGCAGTTCCACAAAAACTCGATTATCCCGTTTCGCACTAATAAAATCCCTTGGAACGCTTTGGCAGGCCGATCAAAGTAATCCGGAAAAGATTCAATCATAGCAGGGAATCCGAGGATCTTCCAGGATCGGAGATAAACTTCCACGTGGGACTGTCACAGGAATATGTGCCTTCAATTAGCTCCACAGGATCTTGAATAAATTCCCCGAGTATCGTGTGTTTTCAGTCCTCCGATATGGGCTGAACATTTGGAGCTGAGGAAAATATCCGAAAACGATTCGGGATGATTGATTGAAAACATTCCTGTTTTCTTATAATAACTCTTTTTGGTTATATTCCGGAGTCGACGTCGGGATAATGGCAGATTTGAGATGGGTTTTTGGATGTGATAAATCGCGAATGGAGATCTCTATGTAGATGATGGCCTACTTTATAAAGGGTGTTACAATAAGAGCGCAAGATTTCAGTGTTCAATTAAACATGATTTGCTGTAGCAAAGTATTGCAATATTCATCGATTTAGATAATATATAGGGTGTTTTTTAGATTGGTAGAACTTTGAATTGAAATAAAAAACATTTAAATCAAGATTGAAGCCAATTGTTTTTTAATGAAAGATAATTTTATGACATTCATGTTTTAAAAATAATTTCCTGCATATGTCCACCATGACTAGCTCTGAGGAACCGCTTTCGATCAGACCAATTTTGGACCACCTTTTCGAGTAATGCAGGCCTTATTTCAGCAATAACACGAGTTATGTTGGCTTCCAAAGCGTCTATCGTTTCTGGTTTATCTGCAAATACCAAGAACTTGACATAACCCAGAGAAAATAATCTAGTGGAGTTATGTCTCATGATCTTGGAAGTCAATTAATTGGAACATTTCTCGATGATCTCCAAATCTTTCTTTCAATAAATCAATTGTTGCGGTAACAACCTGAGGTGTATTATACCATCTTGGAACCAAAACACTTCTGGGTCGATACCATTCAAATTTTGAAACAAATAATCATTGATCATCGATCTGTAACGAGCACCATTCACTGAGACATTAGCTTTAGCATCTTTTTCAAAGAATTATGGACTGATGATGCCTCTAGCGTGTAGAGCACACCTCACAGTGCATTTTTCAGGATGCAATGGCACCTGTAGAACTTCTTGAGAATTGTTTTCACTCCATATACGTCAATTTTGCTTGTTTACTTAGCCGTTCAACCAGAAATGAGCTTAATGACTAAACACTATTTTTCGATAAAAAAGTGGATCAACTTCAAGCTGTTCTGGGACCCAATCAACATACAAAATACGCTCTTTATAGTCGAGTGGTTCTAGTTCTTGAACCAGTTGGATCTTGTATGGTTGTAGACCACGATATTCACGCGAAATTTTCCATGTGGTGGATGCAGTCCAACTTGTTGTGAATGTCGAAGAATAGACAAATCTGGATCTTCATTGACACTATCACTTACAGCAGCGATATTTTCTTCTGTACGTACAGTTCTTTGTCTTGTTGTTGTTGTTGCATTGAGTAGAGAAAATGTTGACCGAAATCTATATTTCGACGAATAAGCTGCTCTGATGGACGATTATGTAAACCATAAATTTCACGAAGTGCTCTAAAGTTTGGCGAATAGAAGATTTTGAAGATAAATTTCAACAATTTGTAAACGTTGTTGCGGCGTGAGTCTTTCCATGATAATTTGTCAATGCTTACTGAACAGAAATGTCAAAACAACATGGCTTCTACCTTCTGTCAAATCACAGTAATCCCTATCGAAAGTTCTATCACTCTAAAAAAAACACCCGATCCATTTGGGAATTACGTATGAAACAAAAAAATTTGTAAATAGCCGCCACGTCATTGCTGGCATATACGTACCATTTAGAAGAATTTTCAATAATGTTATTGAATAACTATGGTCGTATTTCATTTCGGTATCTGAAACCATGTTGTAGGCTGAATCATTCAATTAGGGTTTATTCAACTTTACGTTGACCGAAATAATCATGGGAATTTATAATTTACATCGAATGGGGTTACCAGAAGAACCCTTTGGAAAAGATAGCTGTATCAGAACTAATTGAAAATTCCATACTCCTCTCATAATTCTATATGAAAGTTGGATTCAACGAGAGGATATGATGCAATAATATTGACTTTCGGCTGACAGTATGTTGAACGGTGAAAATTTGCATTTTATTGATTTTGTTCCGTTTTCACAACGTGAAAACGAAGAACACCATGAAAAATTGACGTCAGTTGTATGGTAATGCGAGAATGGTACAGATGTTACAGAGTTATCGGATAGAACAACTCAAAAATTCAAACCTTACTCAAAAGTCCCCGTGAAAGTAATGGAGGTGTGAAGTGTGGGTATAGAACTTACGTGATGATACTATCCACGTTTCTATATTCCTTGGTGTTATTTCTTTAGAAATAAAACAGTAAATATGGTGGCAATAAATTTTGTATAAGAATGCATATTCAGAATGGGATAATTTGTGTTGCGTCTCACTTCGCAACATCTCTGGATGAAATAAATTCCATATCCATTGTCCACAAGAGCTGTCGCATTTCTAAAGATTGTATAGATAAATTGATTTTAACGATAATGGGATGGGTTACTTACGGCAATATCTGTTCATTCTCGTTCTTTGTTTAAAAATACCCTTTGCAGTAATTTATGGGTCACCTATTGAAAGATTTCTCAATCCAAGAATTTGAGTCAAGTTTGTTTTCCCACTACAGTCAAAATGGCCAATGAGAGCACTTTGTGGACTTAGCGAGGAGTTTTTCGATTCTGACACCCAATCAATAGTTGATCTTTCCCACTTTTATTCAAAGTAAATGAACCCTATGTTACAGAGACAAGCAATCAGTAGCAGTAATTAGACAGTCAGTTGTAAATCACAACGACACTTTACTCCCTTACTATACATTTTCATATAGAGGGTAGATTTTTATAATCGTCGGTCAATAATCAGTAAATCAAAGTAGTGTCAGTAAATAGTCAGTAATCAGATCACTTTGCTTCCTTGCTATACATTTTCATATAGAAGGTAGAGTTCATTATTATCAATAAGTTGAGGTAACAAGAAAAAATACAGTTTATTGTTTGTTGAGAGTGCGTTCACATTTCACCACTTCCTTATCCTCTTCGCAGTTGTTATCTAAGTGATGATAACAATTTATCGCAGTAATCATCAAGATTACCATAGGGTGCTTATAGTTTAGTATACCCCCTTACAACGGTTGTGAAGTCACAACAGTTTATGATCAAGATTAACGAGAATCACCAGCATCCTACCAACTAGAAGCAGTGCAAGAAAACCATTATCCTAGTTAAACAATCAGGGTACAAAAATAAAAACAGAAAAACCTTGGTAAACTAATCAAGGTAAGAAACAATTTGAACTCATTGAATCTTACCATTTAAATATTGCTTGAATAAACTGTTCGTCAACAGTTAAGGAAATTTTGAGACGGTTTCAGAAGTTTCCATCGTTTTTGAACAATTTTTTCATTTAAGAACTCTAAATGTTTATTCACTCAACTAAGTTATTCTTTTGCCTATTTCTTGATAAGTTTCACAGCTTCCGTTGATAGTTTATTTTAAATATTTGTAGTACAAACTCATTTCATTCAAAAAATCGAAAATATTATGTTCATTAAAGATGATTCTAAAGGGTGTTTCAATAAGACTAATAAGAGCGCAAGATTTGAGCGTTCAATAAAACATGGTTTTCTGTAGCGAAATATTGAAATATTTATTGATTTATGAAATATACATTTGGAAATTATCTATAAAACAAAATATCTTTTGAATGGTCGCCATGGCTTTGCTGGCATAAGCGTTTACCCTTTTGACGAAATTTTGAATAACGTTATTGAATACATGTGGTGGTATTTCATTGAAACAGCGTCTAATTTCGGTTTTCAAAGCTTCGATGGTTTCCGACTTATTGTGGCATTAACGCCATTAACCTGTCACTTCAGAGAACCCCACATCCAGAAGTCTGAAGGTGTTTAAGAGCGTGGAGTACAATTCTGGTCACCAAATCAAGAAATGACACGACCAGGAGAAAACTCGTGCAAGACCGTCAATGTTTCACGGGCGGTATGACATGTGGCACCGTCCGACTGAAACTACATGTCGTCAAGACCAGAAACTGAGTTATCATAGCATGATAATGTTACTGCATTTTTCGGCAGGACGCATTGTTCTACCGTGTAAACATGGACCATGTTTTCTCCCATCTGTCAACTTTCGATCTTTCTCGTCATAATCATGTGACATTATGACTGTCAAACATGGCACGCAATCCAAATCTTGCCCTCTTATTGAAACATCCTTTACAACCTTTTTGACGTAAGAATGGATCGTAATCGATTTGGAAACTGAATACTCCATTTGATTCCAGCAATGTTGGGATGAGTGAGACAGGAATATAAGGCTCTCTTCTTTCTAGCGCGTCAAACGACTTCTCTTTCTAAATCATGGTTATTTCGAGTCTTTCGAGAAGTCATTTGCGAAGAAGTCGCATACGAGTACACATTAGATAGTGACTACAAGACCTATGAGAATAACTAGACTTGGAAATAGTGTCAGACATATCTGAAAGTATATACTAGCATAACAAACAAACAACATACATAACACATTCTTATCTGCAATACATGGACGATTTAAGGTTGATTTCGTGGACTAGTGGAAATGGTTCTTCCTTTGAGCCAGGACTTATCTATTGAAAATGGCGTATACGAATATTCATGCAGATATCATTTCATTTCCGCTCGTTAGCACAACTCTGTCAATCGGTGTGTATCTATTGGAAGTCAAATTGTACGTGGGACAGAAACTGGTTCAATAACGCTTTGCATCTACCCTTTCGAAATCTGCATTTCGATGGAAAGCTCAAGCCCGACTGGAAATACCACTTACTCAGAACAATCGTTATGTTATGATTCTCCAAAATGGTTCATTTATGTTCGGTTCTGGAACAAGCGATCGTTTGAAGTGGGTCATTCCAAAAAAGCTGAACATGAAAAAAATTAACTTTGGATAGCTTGCTTGGTTCATTCATGACAAATAAGGACTCTTGTGATTTCTACCAAATTTCAAGGCTTTCGAGAAAAAGAATAATTTATCAACAGGTAATTCGTAGAGGTACCAATTGAATAAATTCATGGTGTGAAATAATTCCAGCCTCAACGACTCGGGCGTATTATGTGTTGATAAATTATTCTTTTCCTCAAAATATACCTGAACTTTAGCAAAAAATTACAATGTGCCATGAATTCATCGTCGTTTTGCGCCCTTATTTGGCCTGGAACCCACCTCACAATTATTGGTTTTCATGCGGTTCACAACTCAGGGAAACAGCCTGTAAACGAATGCGGATATACATTTACCGATTCAACCTCTAATTGCCGAATGTGACAATTAAAATTGGGCGTACTCGTATCTGCCATACTTTCAGAACACAACTTTTATCGTTTTAATTCTCATCCAACACGTCCGACGGTTTTCAAACTGATTAGATTCGGGAATGAATGGTAACACGCGGACAGATGAACGTGAACATTGTACACGATGTCATGTATTATTTATTTCCTGAGAGGAATGGAGCCAGACAATGGTCATTATCTGGATTCTGGAAAGGTTAGGAATGTCCGCAGAATTATGCAAATACAGTAGGATTCATATTAAGAGCCGTGTTAGCAACTTCGGTAATAAAGATGGGTGTTGGCTTTGGGAGTTACTTCTTCACATACGATTGCATTGTGTTTTAGGGTTCTCGGATTTCTTTAATTAACTGACTTCTCTGTTCTCTCGATTTCCTCGGGCAGTATTTGAAATTATTCTGACTAATGAGGTTTGTGAAAGAATCCTTTGCTTGGGAGTTGTTGACAGTGGGTTCAAACGTCTTTTTCAACGCAGTGGCTCTGGTAGAATCACGAGTGGTGGCAAGGGCGTTCACTATGTTGAATATTGTTTCAGAAGTAGGAAAAGGATTATTGAATTCTTAAAAACAATAAATACTTGCTACAGAAAGCGACCCTCACAATTCCCAGCACTTACAAAGTCAATTGCCAAAATTTCAAAACCCCCCCCGAAATTAGTTCCTGGCTACGCCCTTGAGTGGTGGGCACCTGCAGGTAGTACCGGTCACTCGATGAATTACACCACTCGCCTGACGGCTCGTGCTGCAAAATTCATCTGCGTGTGTTATGACTTACATTATACCGCTCGTTGAATAATAGACTATTATTGTAACAAAACACGATTTATTTTTGATGTTTTGAAGTGTCAAAATACAATGATCACAGCCCAATATGATTGATTCTTGCTGACGCTGGTTATGAATGGGCATTTCCAGTCATTTTCAGAAAAAAATATATTTTGACATTGGATTCTCACGTAATTCGTGATTTGTTGTTGGTTACACCATTTATAACTCGAGATTGGATGGACTGCTTGTTATGAAACTTCATTTATGGATTCGTCTACGGCCTGGTTATTATAAAGTACATTAAAACTCTGAAAAATTCGATGAAAAATTTGTTTATATAGGAAACGCTTTTCCTCCTTTTGAATAAGGCCACTAGGTGTCGCTAACCAAGCCGTTGATCTCCGATCACTGGTGATTACGATTTGTGAAATCCACCGTAAGTAGGTATCATTTAGGCGAAACAAAGTTCGCCGGGCCAGCTAGTTTATTAATAAATTCAGAGATTTTACAAAGACTTGACAACAGTGGCGTAACTCTCAGTTACTCTGGGCTTTGTCCCCTCCATCAAAAACTTCAACCAATCATATTACAAATTGAGCCACTGACGTCACAGCAGAGGGACGTTTGAATTCACAGGTGTTGAAATCACATTTTCAATATCGCAGAATTAATCAGTTCTTCAAAGTTCAGAGTGAAGAAATGGTTACAAATGTGTTATAAACTGTCCTTCATTACGTCATGGGAAGAAAAGTGCATATTTTGAGGTACTGGAAATCCCCATTCCATACCATTAAAGCGCGCATAACGCACGTAGAGCAAAACGCAAAAAACAATGTTCTACCACTTGTAGTCACTCAATACTTATGTAAAATTGAAGAATATACTATTTTCTATCTTGAAATGGTATTTCCATGCAACTACAATGAGTAGAAATCACCAATTTGAAGGCCTACATAATTGCTGACTGAACTATGACGAGCTATGAATCTGTTCATGCCTAAAAACCTCTGAAATTATAATTTTCCCGTACTAAGCTCAATATGAGCGGTAATGTAAGTCATAACACACGCAGATGAATTTTGCAGCCCGAGCCGTCAGGCGAGGCTTGTAATTCATCAAGTGTGTTATGACCATTACCGCGAATTGAACACTATACTTTATCTTCGACTTCTTCAGTGAAATTCGAATTAATCTGCATTTTTAAAATTGACAACAGTTGTCAAAAGCGATTTCTGTGGTCGAAAATCGAATCGATATCGAATCTCGTAGAAAACGTCAAGAATTCACGTTTTCCAAATGCAATTTTTGGATATTCAGACCTAAGAAAATGTAGAAATGGAGGGCGAGAACGTTACCTCGATGTCTGAAATAGAGTTCCCCATTGACCCGACTCTTTTATTCATTTCGTCAGCTACATTTTTCCTATTTGTATTAGAGTGAGTTATAGGCGTGAGTTATTTTTACCTTACACTATTGGTTTATAGAGACTATTACAGATCAAATTCAGTTGAATAATGGATATATTATTCTATGGGAGTAGATAAAAGAATATTATATTTTCTGTCCCTCAATGCACTTTTAAGCTAATACAATCAGTATTAATGGGCATTGTTGAAATAAATTTTAAAAATATTTGATTTTCCACCACAATTCGGTCTTAACGAATACCACGCGAAGTCAAATTAATATCCGGAAATTTATTTTCGTTCATGAACATTCTTAGAAAATTTCCCTTGTCTCTGACTCAGGAAATTTTCAAAATACAAATTCATGAGCTCTAAAAATTTACTAAAATAATTTGACCTCTAGTGGTATTACTAGTGAAAATTCCGATTTTGTTGAGGATTTTGGAGGATTTTTCTTAAATCGGTAGCTACAAGAGACCATAAGGTTCAGTTTAACAACAAAGCACCTTTTCACAATATTTCAATCAAACAGTGACTCACCAAAAAGAATTTCTGGAGAAAAACAGGGTACGGTGAAAATATACAATCCAAATCGGCATTTCGCATGGTGTAATAATTAAGTTGTAATACCTATGCCAAATTTCATTTGAATATCTTGTGAAATGCAGATACTGTGAGAAAAAACTTGAAAAATATTCAAACTTGAAATATCTTGAAAACCAAACGTATGCGGTTCCGTGTTTATGGCAATTTTTTTCTCAAAATTACGAAAGGTACCTCGACTCTTCGTTTGTAATGCTGGACGCGGAATATCCGGCTTCTTCCGATCAATCAGGAAACAATTAGGAATTAGACCCCGCTCAGGTGCCACGATTATCCTGTGGACTAATTAATTCCAGAACATGAATCTCCCCTTAATTAGGCCCTGGCAAAAAGCCCTCCCGAAAGAGACAGACGACTTCAGTGCGGGTCATCGTGGTGATAATTTTAGAAAGTTAATTAGGTCGCTTTGTAACTGCTGAAAAACAGGGGGGACATATCGGCACCCCATGGAAGTTAGAGGATTGGAAAACTCATAATTGGAAAATTTTCAGACCAATTTGTTTGTGTGGACGGAACGCTCAAAGAAGTTTCAGCGATTTTCTTTGATTGAGATTAAAAGCTTTGCGGGGCTTATCTGAATAAACAGCTCTAGAACTCATTGGTGAGTGCTGCATAGCGATAACATGGAAGTACGAATGCCTGTTTTTTTTTATTTAAATTATCGTGTCTCGGCAACTAGGCCCTAGGCCATTGACACATGGTACAATGCGTTATAGATGAAGACAATAATGAAAATTTACAGAAGAGAAAATACATATACTATAGATGTATTGATCATATACACTATACAGGATCATACAATAGTGCGTTCTTCTTCCATTGCTTCCGAACCAGACATCTCAGAGATTTCGTTGGAAAGTAGACCTCCTGTACCTTCATTTCTGCATCTCAGGAAATTATTTTCTGATATACAGGGTGTCCTCGATAAATGTTATTCAACAAATGCATGATTTCTGAAGCTATAGTAACATGAATTTGATCCGAAAGTTTTTTAATTGAAGGATTTGCCTTGACACAGTTCCTTCGTCAGCAAATATCTGCTATCGGGAGCGTTTTGGAGAAAGACATTGAATTCTTTTGATGTCAACGTTTTCGATTTCTTACTCTTGAAACCATCCGATTTTCTTTTGGGAAAAGCCAACAGTTTAGGATAAGACTCAATATTAACGTTATCATGCGGTTTATGTTTATTGTTGACCTTAGCATCGAATATATTGACCAAAGTGACGATGGCTTCATTGTTTTGGACAGTTCTTCAAAATATGCTAACATAACATTTTCCGAAAATGAATTGATTTTATGTTTCAGCTTCCAATCCATGAATTTATGATAAACTTGTTCGTATCTTCCACGACAGTTTGCGGGTAATAAATTATATGAAGCATTTTTCGCTCTTTCCACTATATCGGGAGGTGTGCACAATTCATCTTCGCTGCCACTGGACATTTTTCACAAAAGTTATTATTCGTTATGGGGGATTTATCTTCAAATAATTTTGGCAAATCCAAAAACTGGTAACAATTCGCGATACATTCACGAAACGTCAGAAACTAATGGTTATTTGCCGTGCGTTTCACTTTACAGATTCACCGTATTGGCTTTCGAGCGTGCTTTCTGTTTACGGTAAACTAAATCACACAGTTTTACGTTGCACAGTGCTTAAAATAGGCAGTTACATATGTGGGTCTATGTACGAATTTCGTCACTTTCTATAGGAGGAGTAGAAAAATGATATTTTTTTCCGTACAAACTATACATATTTCTCACGTATTCAACCAATTATATCAGTTTTTATCGGCTATGCAAAAAAAATATAAATCAAGTTATTGCTACTTAGAGCTCAAAGATACTTTCGAATACAGTGAATCAGTATGAATTTTTGGAAAAAATGGGATGGTTGATATGATTTTCATGTTAGGGCAGTGCCACAGAACCTGTTTTTTTAGGAAGTCGAACTTATGCTGCCCAATATCCTGATAGGAATCATTCATCCCATTTTTTCCAAAATTTCATACTGATTCACTGCATTCGAAAGTATCTCAGAGCTCTAGTAGCAATAACTTGATTAATATTTTTTTTGGAAAGCCAATAAAAACTGATATAATTGGTTGAATACGATGATCAATATGTATTGCTTGTACGGAAAAGAAATATCATTTTTATGATGATGCTCAGGAAGTATGATTCTGGGAAGGTTTTGAAGTTTGTCAAATAGTTATTTATGTAATAAGGATCATAAAGACGATCATTATGGTACAAGTCGTGATAACACGGCGTGTGCCATAATGATTGTTTATGATTCGTATTACATACAAAATTTTATCTGATGGCATTTATATCAATACATTTTCGAAAAATTAAAAACTGCATTTTCGACATGTCACAATGACAACTATTTTTAAAGGAGTATGTCACTCAATTTTGATGACATAAGGAAGCTCATTATGGTATCTACTTAGTACCATAATGAATTCATTATGGTACTTAGTCCCATAATGAGCTTCCTTATGTCATCAAAATTGAGTGACATAACGTTGTCATTATGACATGCCATCAGATAAAATTATTTATTTAGTTTCATTTCATTGCTTGACATCTTTTGAATGTCCGTTAGTTTTAATTATGTTATTATTTGAATAAAATTTCCAGTTGCGATATCATTTTTCGTGTCTGCTGGATGCGGGAGTTAAAATAATCCTAAGAATCTGAGAAAATGTAAGGTATTCAATTGTCTACATTATTGTGGAGAAAAATACAGGGTGTTCCATTTGAAAAAATCGAGAAATATTAATTTCAAGTTCTTCATATTTGGATCTCAATAACGGACACCCTGTATATAACAGGCTGATCGTTTAGAAACCGTGTCAAGGCAAATCCTTCAATCAAAAAACTTTCATATCAAATTCATGTTACTATTGCTGCTGGAAATCGCCAAAAGACTTTTACTGAACTGCTTTTCCCTCACTTTTTTGCAGTTTTCTTCGAATAAGATCTGTACCCTTGAATAAATGTCCCTTATATTTTGCTTCATGAAAGAGCTAATGAAGGTCATTGAAAATATGTGAAAATATATTGGGTGATCCATTAAAAAAATCATTTGTTGAATAATATGTATCGGGGACACCTTGTATATCAGAAAATAATTTACTGAGATGCAGAAATGAAGGAACAAGAGGTCTTACTTTCCAACGAAATCTCTGAGATGTTTGGTTCGGCAGCTATGGAAGATTTTAGCACCATTGCAGGCTGTATATTATCGTATAGTCGGCTTTCTTTCAGGAATCTCAGTGATGTTTCAATTTGTGTTGCTGAGCTGAGGATGTCTTTTCAATTTTTTTTCAGGCCCATTCTATGTGTGATCATAATAAAATCCAATATTTGGAAAGGTTTCAACGAAGCTAATTCCTCACTCCTGCAATTTTCTTGTCCAAAGAATTTAGAGTTAGAGTTTCTATTAATTTCATTCATTTCCTAAAGAAATATAAAACGTTTTCTTGTATAATATCATCCTTCATTCTGTTACAGATACCAAATGTTATTCTTGATTCTGACCTATGTGGTACCTTTCATCCTTATGACTTATTGTTACACCATGATGGGGAAAGTACTATGGGGATCAGCTTCAATAGGAGAAATGACTCAGAGACATATTGATTCCATCAGATCGAAAAGAAAAGTAAGTACTTAGCGATTCCAAACATTCTGCCTTGTTATAATCATACTTATAGGACTGAAACCTAATATAGGAACCGCTGGTCTATGATCAGGCTACCAAATAAATTATTGAAGAAAAAACAAACTGCATTCAACTGCAAATCATAGTGTAACACAACCAAAAATTTTAGAATGTCTGCTTAAGTTTATTCTTGTCAGTTTTTGGTCTTTGCGAACAAAATTGAAAACTGTTCTTCGGGCGTAATCGTCTTACTCAGCAGGAGGGCTCAAAAAAAAGTTCATATGAAAGACCCATCCTATTTTTTGACAAGGAAGCACGCCCTTAGTATTTATTTAGTGAATAAAGGCAATTTAATAACTAATAGTGTAAATTCAAATTATTTATCATTATTGTTGTTCCTAGGTTGTAAAAATGTTCATTCTTATCGTCTTCATCTTTGGCATTTGTTGGCTGCCTTACCACAGCTACTTCCTTTACATCTACTACGACACGAATGTCATCTTCAGCAAATACACCCAACATGTCTACCTTGCGTTTTACTGGTTGGCTATGTCTACAGCGATGGTCAATCCACTTATTTACTACTTCATGAATGCCAGGTATTTATTCCTAATTTGGAAAGCCTTTATCCATATTGATTTTCATTTCTTTTCAGATTCAGGAGGTATTACAAAATGGCTGTGTGTGGATGGGGCTGCTATGACACGGAGAGTGATATACACATGAAGTCTCCAAATACTTTGAGAAAAAACTCACATTCCTACCATTCAGGTAGTTTTCGTTTCTCCAAAACTATTTTTTATAAATTTGTAATGACTCTTACTATTTTTCCCCCTGTATAATATGTGTGTGCAGCTGAGACAGTCAGAAATATTGAATACTAGCATTCACTGACAAAGACTATAAACTTCTAAACATAAATTGAGTCAAAAATATACAATAGAAGTTTCACCAGCGAATTTGAAGAAATACACATGTGAATTAAATTAGGCGAGAAGAGTCCCTAAATGAAAATAATAGGAATAAATAACTTTCAATAACCCAGAGAAACAAAAAAGTATAGGCAATATACAGGGTGGGGCATAATGAATGGATAACATAGATGCAGATAGAGGATACTATCTACTATCCAAAAAAACAGATCAAGAATAATCCTTCATTTGGAATCTTCCCACCAAAAGGAGTGACGAAACGTCACTGCCGAATATCTTGAAAACCGAGGAACTTTAGCTAAACATGACATATTTTTCTGAATCGCCGCAAAGTCTTCTACCATATTATTCCATCATTGCGCCACGTCATGTATAATCTTTTGAATTTCGATCATTTGATTCTTTCAGCAATGGATACAACATTGAGGAGGAAGAAACCAAATGGAGATGACATGCACCAATGTGTTTCTAACGGGAAGAGCCCTCTATTGTACAGACAGGGAACTACTGTTTCAAAAGTGAACGTCGATGCAAAATTCAGGGAATCTAGGTATAAGAAGAGGACAAGGTGGATAGGAAATGAAAATGAAGAGAAAAAGGAACATGGACAAATGACAGCAGAAGTATAGCATAACCACTTTTTTCTATTTTCCGTGTAAACTAATAGTTAGGCAACGAAATGAAACAAGAATTCAAAATCGAATATTATAAAACATAAACTTTTTCATCTCAAATATTTCGTTAACATATCAATACATAATTTTCATTTTTCAACGAAAAGAAATTATTTCAAGTATTCATGAAATTTTTATATTCTTTCATGTAATATTATTTGTCGAATTTGTAAATCAAGTATGCTTGAAAAAATCAAGGAGATTCATATACGTACTTTTTGTAACCAATAAATCAGACAGATCAAAAAATCAAACAAGAAAAAATAGTATGAGATAATATAATTTTCAGCTCTAATAACTGTAAAATCAAAGGGGAAAATCTTATACACTACAAAATTAAGAAATATATGTTCAAGTATTTTTATAAATATAGGTAGTAAAATAATGTTACTTGCTTGAGAAGATTGCATATTTTATACTAGTTCTATAGGTATGTACCCAGTATGAAAGATTCACCATTTGTAAATGTATATATTAAATTTGTCAATTTTTTGAGTTGATGGATGTTTATAAGTTCGTTCAGTCGGAATTGAAACAATAACTCAATGTAGATATTCTGTTCTCTCTTCATCTTTTTCTCGAAGCCAAGATGGTCTTACACTTCTGACAATTATGTATTTATTCTTTCAGGAATTGACTAACGAATTAAGATATAGTTAAATGAAAAAAATGTGAAATACCGAGTAAGAAATAGAAGATGCAGAAGAAACCCCTATTGTGATATTTTTATAAAATATTGAAAAAAGACTTGTGGATTCAGTTTGACACATATGTGATGATTATTGTAACGAAGTTTTGACATTATCTAATAGATTGCAGTTATTTGTCTGTTTTATTTCATTCCCTTTAAAAAACTTATTGAATATTGAATATGCATAAATTCTAAATAACAAGATCGATTAACATCTTCAAAATATACATAATACCCCTTTAATTCAAGAAGTTGAGATTGAAAGAGGAAGTGAAGTTGTAGGTATGCTTGAAATCTAAATAATAAAGTCAATATCTACGAATATGTGGAGGGTGCCCCCTTTAAACTGAAAAATTGAAGAGCTACAGTTAAAACTCGGAATAGGTCCTAATTCCGAGTCTGAAGTCGGAATAATACCTAATTCCGACTCGGAATTAGGGCTAATTCCGAGTTTGAAGTCGGAATTACGTATAATTCCGAGTTTTTTCAATATAATTCCTAGAGTATGTAGTCTGTGTTTCTAGTTCAAACTCGGAACGGAATGAGCCTTAATTCCGACTTCAAACTAATTCCTAGTTAGAATTTGGAATAAGTTCTAATTACGCGTCGGAATTAGGTAAAATTTCGACTGGGACTTATGGCTTATTCCGAGTTTGAAGTCGGAATTAGAGCTAATTCCGAGTTTGAAGCCGGAATTAGGGCTAATTCCGAGTTTAGTGTCGGAATTAGATATAATTCCGAGTTTTTTCAGTATAATTCCTAGAGTATGTAGTCTGTGTTCCTAGTTCAAACTCGGAATAAGCCCTAATTCCGAGTTGGACTAAGCCCCGATTACGAGTCGGAATTAGGTGGAATTTCGACTGGTAATTATGGATTTTTCCGAATTCGAATTCGGAATTTGATCTAATTCCGAGTTTGAAGCCTGAATTGAGGCTAATTCCGAGTTTAGGGTCGGAATAACGTATAATTCCGAGTGTAGTGTCGGAATTACGTAAAATTACGAGTTCAAAGTCGAAATTATGTAAAATTGAACAATCCGAAAATCCCCAATTACCCTAAAACTATTGAATTTAGGTTGGCATGTTTGATGAAATTGAATTCGGAATCAGAAAATCAAAATATACAGGGTGTTTCATTCGAAATAGGAATGTAGGTGTGTGTTTCTTGTGTGACCGGAAGTATCATACCGTGGTAGTTCCCCAATAGAGTTCCCCTGTATAATATAGGAAATGGATTGGATATTTACTGGAGGTGGCTCCTATCGGATGGTTACGGATTCATTGAATGAGAATGTGGTGTTCGAAACCGAGATCATACAACAGAGGTCACTGTTGTGAAAGCATCCAATCGATAATGGTGCTGCTACCTGGTGAACATTCCCGATTCCACAATAGAATAGGGGGAATAGGTTACCCGGCGCATTCTAGCAAATAAATTCTCGACGAACGTCAAAACTGACAAGCTTTGACGTGATGAAAGCTCCCAGTACAACAAACGAAAGCTCGGCGTACTGACAGCGTCTCACTTGTATGATTTATTTTTGAGAAGTTCATTCAACCAGATGTGAAATAGGAGATAGTGTTTGCGTATCCACAACATCCGCACTTTGTTCTGTATCAATCATCTTCTAGATTCTCGAACATAATCAGAGTCGACGTTGGAGAGATAAGTTTGATATCGAAGTCAGCTATGATTTGTGATAGTGATTCTTCGCCAAAATTGAATACAGTTTCTACCAACAGTGACAAGTTCAACACTATTGATAAAAGATCTTGCACTAGGCCTGCTGCAAGGGTAAATATTTTGCTTTTAGATGGTATTGCATGAGTTTGACACTTCCTGTTGACTAGAGTTTGCTGTGAAGAGAGATGAAATCGATAACTTATCAACAAGTTGAGGTTTTCTCGTGCGATATCAAGAGGAGAAAATTCTGGTCCTTCTCATCGGATCGGTAAAATTATAGGTTAAGTGGCCTCCTTTGTGTTTACATTTCGTGAAACATGAAGATAATTGATGAATAAATCTGCAGAGAATTATTAATACTGAAGGAATCTTTCAGCTCGAATTAGGAATAAGAACCTCTCAAGTGTAGGTTCCTACAGACCCTTTGATGCCATGTACCTACTATGAAGAAATGAAGAATCAGATATCTTAAACCCTCACTCTCACAGCTGTCTTGTATTGAATGGGTAATTTTTTTTACCTGTAGTCGTCTGGTACATGAGATTTCTTACTCAAAAGCTTTCTGAATAGGGTAGGAAAGAATATTGATCCCGAATAGAAAAATGTTAATTTCAAGGCCAAAAGATGGAATGCGAATAAATAACTGGGAAGATAGCTTGATGTTTTCATCCTTATTCTGAACCTTAGACCGAGGAACTTCTATAATATACAGTGTGTCGCAATGAAAAGGAAACACTCATCTAGGGTACAACAATTATAATTTCGGTGAAATATTAGAATATCTCTTGAAATAAAACCGACAACAATATTTGAAACGTGAATAGATAGATACGATTTTGCGAGTTTCCGAAATTATAAATACAAAAAGTATATAGGTACATACCTATATAAATCTAAAAAAGTTATTCCGAATTACAAAAAGAGTTGAGTAAGGTTTACCTTTTACTTTATCTCCAATCACATTTTATCGTTATGCCATAATGCAATGAATATTATGGCATATTCGCAAAAGATGAATTATGCAAAATCATTCCGATACTTTCCTTTTTTCAGTTAATACCAATAACATCTGTTATGATCGCACATTTAGTTACGAAACTGAGTTTGAACATACAGTTTTTCGTAATTATTTTTGCATGGTCTGATGCTCCCAAGCACACATAGATCGTGTGTTGATTGTTCATCCTTTATGACTTAATTCATCCTATAAAACTTTAAACACATAGGAGATGTAGTGACTTATTTTCAATCCTGCAAAGGCTTTTAAGCGTCGAAAAATTTGATGTTCGGATATGCCGCACAATCACAAAGAATACTGTTATGTATACTCCATTTACTTTCATAACGTATCCCGGTTGGCCATGACATTCTGACACAATTCACCGTGTATATGTATTTTGAAAATGTTATGGTCATTTTCTGTCAGATACATACGCAACGTTGTCGTTTCTACATAGAGGTTGTAGTAATTACGACATTATCAGAATGATTGATTCGAGAATAAATTATGTGAATTCAATAATTCCAAAGACCTGGCGAATGTTGGAGAAACTTTTTTCTCTGTTGATACTGGAAATATTTCACGTATTTAAACATGGTTGGATGATTCAGTTATGCTTGTTTCTTGAACGGAAATCAAGAATCGAGTGTTGAAATTTCACTGAAAATGAGGGACAGAATAGTCCGCTGCTTTGTGATAGTTCATTCGAAAAAAGAATAAATGTATGTACTCGAATAAACCAACAGAAAAACTTCTAAACGAACAGACGGACCTATGGAATTCTCCACTTTTCAAAATTCTCAAGAACTGAGCCGAAAGAAACAGTTTGAACCTCTTTGCAAAACTTGAAACATTCCAGTATGAAAATGTAGTTGTATTACGAAACCTGTGCACAGTTAAACTACTCCATTTACAGAGTCAAAAAAGAGTAAATGAAAATAAGCATTGACTACGTCTTTGTACAGCGTGAAAAATATATAGACTTACATACAAAAACATTCCCCTCTTTCCGCCACATTCAGATAAAATTGAATTTAATGGAAATATCTGAATAAATAAAACGAATAACTGAATTTAAGGCAACTGACCTACTCGTAATTCCTTCATTCCAATATCTGAATATTTTATGCAAGGAAATGAACTGCTCCACAAGAGTTAGGGATATCGTATTCAATCGTTTTTAAAAGTATGTAATCTTCGAAAAAATCGCTGTAAAGTCATTTAAAACTCAATAACAACTTGAATTGATCCAATAAAAATCAGAATGAGACATTTCGTCAATCTGGTCTCCTTTTTTCTGAAGTTTGGTTCTTCGCATATGCTTCATGAATGTTCTTATTTTGAAATGAAGTCAGTTATCGACGGCTGCGATTTGAAACGGGTTTTTTGAAATGCCAAGACGTAAATTAACAAACGCTGAGGCTAATAGGGCTATCGGAATGCTACAGGGTGGCCTAACTCAGGTTGTTGTAGCGGAAAGGCTCCAAGTCAGCCAAAGTGTGATATCTCGACTTTGGAATAGGTTCAGGGAGACAGGTTCAGTGTTGGAAAGACGAAAAACAACACCTGCTCAGGATCGTTTCATCACCGTTTCGGCGAGAAGAAACCCTACATCTACGTGTAGAATGCTACGGAATACTCTTCAAAATGCAGATGGAGTCCAAGTTTCCATCGAAACCATCAGACGACGTTTGAGAAAGGTGAATCCAGTGTCTAGACGTCCATTGAGAGGAGTTCCATTAACACGTGACCATAAACGTCAAATACTGGAATGGGCAAGGCAACATATCAATTGGAACGATCAATGGCGTAGTGTCCTTTTCACTGATGATATGGACGATATTCAGATTCTAGAAGAATAAGGGTATGGACAATGCCACACATACCCCGTAATCAACGCTATGTCCAAGAAGTCCATCCATTCCGAGGGGGTAGTGTTATGGCATGGGCCGGGATATTTTTCAACGGGCGCACAGATCTACACATTCGTCCTGGGAATATGACCGCCTTACACTATAGGAAGCATGTCATTGACAATGTTGTACCAAATTTTCACGCTGCTATTGGTGAAACTTCCCAATTTCTAGACGATAACGCTAGACCGCACCGTGCAGCCATAGTTGAGAATGCGCGCGAGGCGCGTGGTATTCCACATTTACCAATACCTCCGCACTTACCAGATTTCAATTGCATAGAACATGCATGGGATATGCTTTGAAGAAGATAAGATAATCATCAACCTACCCCAGAATCCTTAAATGATCTGAAAGAGCTTCTGCCCGTTTATGGAACCAAATTCCTCAAGAAATGTTCAACAACCTCGTGTGTAGCATGCAGAGAAGATGTCAGGCTGTTATTGATGCCCGTGGAGGCCATACATTGTATTGATAGTCTTAAAATGCTTGAATTCTCTGGGAATCAAATTTCGTTATTCTACTCGATTTTTCTTAACCACCCTGTATACGCTGCAGACCTACAGGTTAAAATTAATTTGTAACTTTAATATTCATATTAATATGAATTTTCATCACAAAAATCTTATTTCAACTATATTTTTTGCGATTCAAGTGAATATGCCCAACTCATGTGGAGCAGTTTATTTGAGTGATATCCTTAACATTTATTATTTTACGATTGAAATAATTAACATTCGCTTCAATATTAAACGAGTAGAATGTGGAATGAAGCGGAACCATACTAAACAAAAGTTCACTTGTTCATATCGCAGAAAGGTTATTCGTTGAATACCGAGTTTTTTAAGCACAATTAACGGTATACATATTTCGATTTTATTTGAATAAATTCCCTTGAACTACTTATTCACAAAAAATCTGCCGTTATGGTTGTTCAAATTCTCTTCCGTTTGGAATAAATGAGATTAGTTTTTCTATTCATACATTCTGCAAAACTGCAACAAAACGTTTGTGAATTTGAAATTTTAATTGAGTGGGTGTGTATGGGGCATGTCGAACTAATACCGTTAGAATATTAGCGATTTTTCTGGATTTTAGCTTTACCGCGAAAAAGAATTTTCTGATTTCGGGGGAACTCTTCATATTGACTAATTTTAATTTGTTTTTTTTTCTCGAAAAATTCGAATTAAGATTATTTATACTAGCAGATTTTAAACAACCCGATATCCAGAACTCCAAAAGTATAATATGAAATAACAAAAATTCGGGGCGATAAGATAAAAAGATTATTATGAATCGAATAAATATGGGGTAGATAAAGAGTAATGCACTTCAAACTACCTGCTAATATTGTGCCTAATGGGCCAAAATTGAAGTGCCTGGTTGCACAACTATTGCATGGTCATTCAGTTGGTAGAAATTATTGCGAGGTACAGATACCTAGTTATTCCGTTGAAAAAGTTTAGGTATAAAGGGGGCTCTCCAGTAGACAGAACCGTTTCACGCAATCTTACGTTTTTTCTCATGTATTATAAAATAGTTAATCACCTCGTAAACTATTGTGAACAATTTGTGCTGTGGTTTTCCTAGTGAATTTTCTTCTTAAATATACATACAAAAAAAATAAATTGTGAGTATTTGAATATGAAAATCGAGATGAAAATTTTCATGAAAATAATATCTACTTATTTTGGAATCCATATTTTAAAACGAGTGTTTCTATTCAAGAAGTCTGAAATGGGACGAATAAAATAGAATAAAGATTTATTTGGGTACTTTATATTTGGCGATGTTCCGAAAAATGTTTGGTTCGCTTCTCCGGGCCCAATTTTTTTTATGACCAATTGAAAACATTTAAAAATAACAAATAAGTCAACATAGTGAAATGATGTCTGTCAATTGCCTCTATAGACAATTAATCCATGAGTCAAATAGTTCGATTTTAAATAGAAATGAAAGCAGTAATCAAATTAATATCTCAACAATCAGTCATATTGGTTAGATCTCAATTATGTGTTTTGTCAATTTATCTTCAATTTTAGTGTGAAAATGGTCTCCCATTAGTCATATATTAATTCGCTATTTGGTTGTCAGATTTCAAGTTTTGTTTGAATTTGGATGTAAATTAATTATTTATCAAGAGTTTGAATTAATATTTTTCAATAGGTTCTTCATCTCCAATTGCTTTGAATAATTAATTATTCATTCATTCTTCATTTTGATAGTTTACTATTCAAATTTATAGGTCGTTCACGATGGTACTAGTATAGATAATTTCCAGTCTAGCTTGGATAAGAGCCAACAACATTTTGCATCTTCCATAACAATATTTGCATGTGAACATTTGAATTTTTGAATTGATTTTCATCCCCTAATGAATTGTCATATATAAATTCCAGCAAAATTGCAGTTTTCACGAATTAAAATCAATGTATTGATGATATAATTAATTCGAAAGGAGGTTTTTTCAAGCGACAGAATTCAATTCAAAAGGGAATCAGTTTTTTTCGAGATATTCAACTTGAAAAATGTGGTACATACTACTTTCTAATTTATCGAAGCAGCTTTCCGTATTCCAAATGGAGAACTTTTTTATGCTGATTCGGAATGAGTTTTTTGAGATAAATTGACGACAAAATTTCAAGCTCAATAGGGTGTTGTGAAAAATATAATTATATAATTCACAAGTTTCTTTATCTTGAAAAATATGGAAAACCGAGTGGAAAACTAATTGAAAACAACCCTGATTTGATTAAAAAATTTTAGATTGATTTTACAAATACGATTTTCTCGAAGCCCTGATGAAAATAAATCTGAAACCTTGCAAACGATTAAGAAATTTTTGTTTTTTCATAAACTGTAGCCAAGAACTGGAAAAATCAGATATAAACAGAATCTGATACGAAGGACAAGAAATTGATAACGTTCAACTGAATAGATACAGTTGAACATTCAATAGAGTTATTGAAAAAAAAGACAGTTTGAATTGATTAGCAAGTAGGTAGTGAAAAAATTAATACCTGTCGTATTCAAAAATATTCGACGAAATTGAGCAATACTAATGACACTTATTATTATTATCTCTTATAGTTATTTATCTCGAAATTATCTTCATTCATAAGTTTTCCAAAAACATTTCAATGGTCTTTTACTATATCTCTTGATACGCTCGTTGATTTATGAAGATTTTTGGAAAAATATATTTTTTTTCACTAAAAATATATTCGAATCGTAAAATATCAGTACATCACGATCCTTATTCAATGAAAATTAGATATATCGCATCCACTATGTATAATGATTTTTCAAGGTTATTCATTGTACAAACTTAGGAAAATTTTGCGGCAATTCACAAAATTACCACAATATTCTATTCAATGCCAAGTGATAAATTATGAGGAGATCGTGACTATAATCCAGCATTCTGATATTTTGTTTCAATTCTGTCTGTATGTGATAATAAAAAATAATAATGATAATACAATTTATTCACGAAATTGTTTATGACAGATTTGAGAGAAATGAGAGAGATCACAATAGGGCACGATTGAAGTAAACTAGAGTAGATTCACACAGATGCAGAGCAAAAAAATATATTTAGAAATTTAGACTACAACAAACAAAAATTATTTTTCTCCCAAATTTTTTTAGAATATTCTCGACAACCACATGTCGCATTCCTTCATTAGATTCTGAAAGTGATAATATATCAATAATCAATCGAAAGTTTCGGAAAAAACTAATTAGGAGTTCATAAATAAACGGGAGCTATCGATTTAATCAATTCAATAAAGTCCGGATCTCAAGATAATTGTTGAACATTGTAAGCAGAGCGCTATCCACAAACGAAACTCGTAATTTCTATTTGAAAGCAAAATAGGAGAATAGAGAAATGGAGGTGGTTTCTTATCCGAAATGATCCGATTCTGTGATTGCCCGCGAAAGATATGAACGGTAGTCTGCGATTTTCACTTTTAAGTTCAACACGGATCACGCCCATGGTTTAAAAACGCATAGGAGTTAGTTGTATTATTTTTCCTAGTGTATTAGTGCAAAGTGCGAGCTTTGAGTTGAAAATGAGACTAAAGAAGCCGGTGATTTGAATCCTTATGCTCCGGAGTGAATCGAATATTTCATTTTTCTCAATTCTAATAAATTTTCAATGATTAAACATCGTTTTCAACTCTAAGTTTTACTTCTGTTTTTAATTTTTTTTTCGTATGTGTGATTTTATTTTTTCCTTTCAGTCACTTTGACTCTGGTGCATGATAGAAAATCGTTGTGTTTGTGATTTATTTTCCTGACCCTACATTATCGGAGAATGACGAATTCACAGGTGAGTTCTTTTTGTTTATTTCTTTTATTTTAATACTTTTGTGAATGGTTTTGTGGCGTTATTTTGTATCATTTCAATTTATTTAAATCAAGGTTCCTTTACGTCAAAACAATAATGAAGTACTCAAGTTTGAATCTGAATAAGACCGGTGACTACTTCGAATAACTACCAAGTCAAACAGTGTCCCAAATACAATGAGCGCCGAAATAGATCAACATTGGATTCTCAAATGACGTTTTGTCATCTTAAAACTACAATTTAGCTCAATTTGGAAGGCAATCCCTAAACTTTTTAATCGCAAGAAGTAATGAGTATAACCGAAAGATTCCTTCGGTTCTCCATCCAGAAATGCTATCAATTTTGAAATATTGAGATCAAAGTTTCAACCCACAAGGAATAAAGGATGGTTTCACATCATTTTTCTTAAAGAAAATTGAGAACTTATATTCACGTAACTTATGTACTGACTTCTACATTTAAGTTTTTCTTTCGATTATCATTTCTACAATACATATGAGAACTTTTATTGGTGGTTTCATATCCTTGCATAATTTCAGTGAGAAAAAGTCTCATAAACATGGGACTGCAAACGTTTTTTTTTTCGAGGGGAGGATTTAATGAAAATTATGAGAATAGGTGGATTGGATGAAGGGGTCATCGGTCATGTTCCGCTTGATCCCCAGAAATAAATAATAAAATAAATAAATAATAAATGAATTTTTTTAATGCAAACTGGATTTTTGTGACAATTTTGATTTTTCTGAGGATTCCGTGAGAGTTCAAAATGTTTCTCGAAATCAGTAGCAGATGCGACGAAACTACAGAAGACCTTCAAATTCAGAATAATAAAAAAGCTTCCTTTCACAATTTTTTTAAGTGCACCAAAAAAAGTTCTGAGGAATAACAGGGTATAGTGTATCAGAAAAATATATCCCCTGTGAATTTGCAATCGAAATTGGCATGTCACATGGTGTAAACTGTGAATTGTGATACCTACGCCAAATTTTAGTTGAATATCTTGTGAAATTCACAGATAATGAGAAAAAACTTAGGACATAGAGAGGAGTGACACAGCATTTCATTCATAAATTCGAGGATTGGCGATGCCAGAATTTAGTCAGTTTTCAATAAGTGGAACGGAGATAGCAAAACAGCTAGCAATTTCATTAGATACTTCCGTGGGAACATTGCAGAATCCAACTTTGAGAGGTCCAGTCTCGTGTTGTTTTCGGTATTGAAGAACGAAAATAATATTACCAGTATGTTATTTAACTATTTTTGGCGAATTCATTCAATGTTCCGAACATCAAAACCACCAAAGGTACTTATAATGATAAGAGTAGAACAATCCCGCGTGAACCCAAATCAATTTATCACAAACAAAACACATACGCACCATTTCTTGAACGTTTTCTAAAATAATATTCAGAAATAAATCCAAATCTCACTTTACCCACGCGATGAAATGCGATATCGTGATGACAACATTGTTCAAAACGTCATTAGTAACACAAAATTGAAATAGTGGTACGAAATTAATGAATGAACTGGCGACACATTCAGAAAACGGTTCAGTCACACGATCTCCATGAAATTTTGTATACATTCAATCATCGTTTTATTATACAAAAGCCTATTTTCACTGAATAATATACGGATAGTTCCTGAGAGATTGGAAAAAAAAATTTTTTTAAATTCTTTATGGGCGCATTTGACCCGAAGAGAGAAACCGAGAATTGCAAAAATAAAGGTCTTTTCTTTTGGAACTAATCGTTTTTACGAACTGACGTACAGAATTGAATAAGAATACGAATACTTCATCAATGGGTTCAATGTATTGTTCGAAAAGTAATCTGATTTCGAGGAGAAAAGTGGAGAATTGAAAAAAAATTACATCTCATAGTGAAGACAACAATTTTTTTAAATGCAATAGTTTAGAACATATTCAAGAAAATTTTCGAAGTAAACGAGTCTGAGATTAAAAAAAATTGAGAATGCATAATTACATGAAAACTATAGCAAATTTACACAGAATAACTTATAGAAAGGAATCCTCTTCCGAAGATTTATGACTTGCACTAGTCGGTACTTTTTCAAACATCTCCTATCTATCGATACGTCAGGTCAGGAACTGGAATGGAAATTATCTCGTATCTTGAACATCCATCTATTTCAGAGTCCGTTAACGACTTATCGTCAAATGTCGCAAGGAGTGAAACGAACTCCGTAACTATTTCAAATAAGAGATAAGATCTGCATTGCAAATATCTGATAAATGTTTAATAAAGAAACACTCAGTTTCAAACTTCGGGGCGTTATCATTTCTGGCAAGAAATCCTTATCATCTGCCGGTAATTGAGTACCTATTTTGGAAATACTAGTAGAGGATTTCGTCTAGTCGATAAGATTCGACAGATAAAGTTAATTTATGTATGTATATTTATTCTGCATGGGTAGATTTGCACAGACCGTCAACAATTCTATTTCGAGCCTTTGACGTATAGATTTACGATGTTATAGAAATAAGAAAATATGTAAGTGACGACGAAGAAGTACAGATGTTTATAAAACGGTCAGGTATACAAGTTGTTTCGCATTTTTTTAACAAGAATTCAGCAGAGTCGATAAAAAATTAAAGAGAATACCATTAAATATATTGCTCGAATGTAAACTGTGAAGGATTAATTCTTTTCGAAATTTCCTCGACCGAATCAAATTCCAGTCATTCAAAAAAGGGTCAAAAACCTCATCGTACCCAATTATAAAGACCGTAATCTACCGAAAGCTGTTGCCGTCGAAACACATTTAATAAGCCTAATTCATCACTCGGCCTATTCTCATTGTTTTATTCATTCCGTTTATAATGCTCATTAACACGAGAATGACGTAGAAGTGAAGGCCATTGTGGCACTGTAGCGATCCCTATCGAGCAACCAATTCGGAAAATGAGTGCCCTTATACGGATTGTTTCGATTGTTCCGGAATTGTAATGAGGCATTATGTAACATGTGTTGGAACATGCACTTAATAGTCGATGTGAAAGAGTTCGAATATGGAAAACAATGCGTTGAGAGATGATTCCTGAGTTCCTTGAAAAATAGCTCTAGGGAATGCTTCATTTATTTCTTTTGGAAACGCAATAATAAGTACAGGGTGGGACAGAGGATTTCGCGAATTGAGAAATTCAATCAAACAAAAACTTATAAAAACATCGATTCAATTTTTTCTCCATCATCAAGTACAATATTTGGAGTTATGTTTAGACAGTTTTAAGGGGCCGTTATACTCTGTCCGACGGCACCGATTCTCCATTCAAAAAGTGCTTTTCATTTTCCAAGTTCACGCCCTCAATTTTCCACCTGAAAGCTTGATTTTTTTTTATTCTCTTGGAATTTTAGACAGTTCTCTTCGTTTTCACACTTTCTGGAAGTCTTTTCAGTATTTCCATCATTTTTGCATTAATTTAGCGCCTATCCAAATGGATTTTTTTTTAATGAAACATTGATTTGTCGAGGGCATTCCAATGAATTTTCTAAAAAAAATTGATGAACAACCGCCAAAAAACCATTATGAAGTCAATTTTCATAGATCCAAATTCAACCTGATTTTTCATGCGAAAAAATATTTTTTTCAATGAGAAGAAATTGGAGTGCCTTCAAGACATCCTTTAACTTTAATTTGAGGAAAAAATCAAGATCTCAGGTGAAAAATTGAGGGCGTAAACTTGGAAAACGAAAGGCACTTTTTGAATGGAGAATCGGTGCAGTTGCCGATTTTTCCATGCGAAAAAATAATTTTATCAGAGAGAAGAAATCGGAGTGCCTTCAAGATATCCTTCGACTTCAATTCAAGAAAAAATCAAGCTTTTAGGAGAAAAATTGAGGGCGTGAACTTGAAAAAATTAAAGGCACTTTTTGAATGGAGAATCGATGCCGTAGCCGATTTTTTCATGCGAAAAAATAATTTCATCAAAGAGAAGAAATTGGAGTGGCTTCAAGATATCCTTCAAGTTCAGTTTGAAGAAAATCAAGCTTCAAGGTGAAAAATTGAGGGCGTGAACTTGGAAAAATGAAGGGCACTATTTGAATGGAGAATCGGTGACATAGCCGATTTTTCCATGCGAAAAAATAATTTTATCAAAGAGAAGAAATCGGAGTGCCTTTAAGACATCCTTCATCTTCAATTAAAAAAAATCAAGCTCTTAGGTAGAAAATTGAGGGCGTGAACTTGGAGAAATGAAAGGCACTTTCTGAATGGAGAATCGGTGCTTAGCCGTCGTCCAGAGTATAACGGCCCCTTAAAGATGATATTTGACAAATGGTGTCCATATTATTGTCAATACACTGCGTCGATCGATTTCGAGGGCTAAATCAGACGACGGTGCTGGCCACTGCAGATCACCCCTCGAAGAAATAAGGCCTTTAGGGAAATGCCGCCGCCTGTGTGTAACAAACATAAGAATTTTCGAAGCAGGATAACTTGAATAATTTTTTTTTTCGTACTACCAAATGCGAATCTATCTACAATATATCTTAGAGGTAAATGTACCTTATACAAGACAAGCAGGCCGTCCCAGCTCCGCCCGGGTAGAAATTTGTTTCACGCGGCGGTTTCATCTTCAACACTCTCACCTGCCATATCTTTTGATGTTCTCGTTGTAATTGTATGATGTGAAGGGCAATTTCGTTCTAAATTAAATACTGGGGATAAATAATGTATTAGTTTGGATGAGGATCAATACCCAATTCATAAAAACACACTCCCAAATAGTGCATAATTTTGGAAAACATCTGATTACCATAAACAGGTTATAGCACGTCAATCTTGGTAGACAGATATATGCTATCGCGGACTTTTTTGTAGAACTATTTAAGAGGTACATTTCCGTCATACATTGTATCCACGTAAGTCTTACGGTTTTTGTCATAGTATATTTTTTCGGGTGAAAAGTATAGCCTATGTCACTCAGGTGTAATGTAGCTTTCTAAGGGTGAAAGAATTTCTGAAATCGGTCCAGTAGTTTTTGAGCCTATTCGTATCAAACACACAAAAATACAAATCTTTCCTCTTCATAGTATTAGTATAGATGAATCTACCAATAAGGTTAATCTACGTACGAGGAGAATGAACGAGCGCTTATGATCTTAAATGTCTAGTTGAATGTTAAAATCTGCGTTTCTTCGTCTTTTTGGAGAATATTTGTGTGCTTGACTACAATACAGTACGACGGCATAATAATTCATTATGGAATCTCAAGAAATTATTATTGCAATTAGTATTATTATTTTATTATTCATGTTTCGCAAATTCTATTCATTCTGCAGGTGTCGATTTATCAATTTCGGTAATGGATTATACATATTTGATCAAATCTCATTTCAATAAAATAACTGGCTCCACATCGTCATATAATATATTATGTTTTGGAGGATTGCGTTAATAATATGCAACTCTGAGTCTAATTAAGCACCATAATATACTACAAGGTTTTATGATTATAATTTATGATTTCCTCATTTCGATAAAACCTAACCTCACTATGCATTATCTATTCGCCTTCACTATTTTCACGTTCTCCTGAACCACTCTTCTGTTCGTTCTAATTGACAGGTCTTGCGGTAAAATCTGTGAACTGCGTAACTTATAGTAGTTATGCTGTGTATATTAACTCGTTTTTTCGCGATATAAGACAGAGTACTAATGAACTAGAATTCATTTCACGAAATTATTGGTCAACTAAAGCACTGACATGAAGTCAGAAGCTTTGAAACGAACGTTTATCCATCTAGTAGGTAGAGTTCAGCGTTAGCATTTCACAAGGTTCCAATGCAATTTAGACAGAATTGAATGTGAGTTGAACACTTCATTCCCCATCTGAATGCGAAATTCCCTGGTCATCAAAAGTCTATTTGCGAGATACTCAGTAAAATAAAATTTCCGTTGTTTATATTTACGAGGTTCACTAGGTATATCGTCTATGGTTGAAAAGAATTGATTTAGTATCAAAGAAGGGGTTCACTTCACTGCTACCTTGAGGTCTATTTTCCCCCTCATCAAAGTTACCTTCGCCATAACGTAGTCTACAGCTTGCCCTCCAGTTCTGAGGTTCTCATGAACTCAGTAGGTAAACAGGGTCCTGCAATAGTGGGTTCTTCTTCCATAGCTGCCGAACCAGACATCTCAGAGATTTCGTTGGAAAGTAGACCTCATGTACCTTCATTTCTGCATCTCAGGAAATCATTTTCTGATATACAGGGTGTCCCCGATAAATGTTATTCAACAAATGGATCACCCCATATATTTTCACATATTTTCAATGACCTTCATTACCTCTTTCGTACGCAAAATTTTAGGGACATTTTTCCAACAGATCAGATCTTATTCGAAGAAAACTGCAAAAAGGTGAGGGAAAAGCAGTTCAGTAAAAGTCTTCTGACGATTTCCAGAAGCCATAGTAACATGAATTTGAACTAAAAGTTTTTTAATTGAAGGATTTGCCTTGACATGGTTCCTAAACGATCAACCTGTCATATACAGGGTGTCCGTTATTAAGGTCCAAATATGGAGAACTTAAAAGTATTATTTCTCGATTTTTTTTTCAAATAGAACACCCCTTTTTTCCACAATGATGTCGAATATTGAATACCTTACATTATCTCAGAAGTAACCTCAGGATTATTTCAACTACCGCATTCAGCAGACACGAAAAATGATATCGCAACTGAAAATTTCATTCAAATAATAACCCAATAAAAACTGGCGGACATTCAAAAGACGTTAAACAATGAAACAAAACTAGATGAATGATTAATGACAAACTTCAAAACCTTCCCAGAATCATACTTCCTGAGCATCATCATAAAAATGGTATTTCTTTTCCGTACAAGCAATATTGATACATATTGATCACGTATTCAACCAGTTATATCAGTTTTTATCGGCTTTCTTAAAAAAATATTGATCAAGTTATTGCTTTGCTACTTAGAGCTCAAAGATACTTTCGAATACAGTAAATCAGTATAAATTTCTGGTTCCTATCGGGATATTGGGCAACATAAGTTCGACTTCCTTAAAAAACAAGTTCTGTGGCACTGCCCTAACATGAAAATCATAACAACCATCCTATTTTTTTCGAAAATTCATACTGATCACTGTATTCAAAAGTATCTTTGAGCTCTAAGTAGCAATAACCTGATCAATATTTTTTTTGGAAAGCCGATAAAAACTGATATAATAGGTTGAATACGTGATGAATATGTATTGCTTGTACGGAAAAGAAATATTATTTTTATGATGATGCTCAGGAAAAATGATTCTGGGAAGGTTTTGAAGTTTGTCAATAATTATCATTCAGTTTTATTTCATTGTTTAACCTCTTTTGAATGTCCGTTTGTTTTGTTATTATTTGAATAAAATTTTCAGTTGCGATATCATTTTTCGTGTCTGCTGGATGCGGTAGTTGAAATAATCCTGAGGTTACTTCTGAGAAAATGTAATGTATTCAAGTTTCTACATCATCGTGGAAAAAAATCCAGGGTGTTCTTTTCGAAAAAATCGAGAAATAATAATTTTAAGTTCTCCATATTTGGACCTCCATAACGGACACCCTGTATATGACAGGTTGATCGTTTAGGAACCATGTCCTTCAATTAAAAAACTTTTATTTCAAATTCATGTTACTATCGGTTCTGGAAATCGTCAGAAGGTACGAGAGGTCTACTTTTCAACGCACTATTGCAGGACTCTGTATAGGATGGCTTCAAGGAGTGTAATGAATCGAAATATTGAATAAAGACTTCTAAATTTATAGTCATGGCTTCGAATATCATTTAGTTGCATGAGGATATCAGTAGGTACGTGAAAAACAGGATGTATGCGAGAAGATAAGCAAAAGATCTGTTGATTTTCGGGTCAAGTTTCCTCATGAAACGCAAGCGAGAAATCAAAAATGAATAGTATATCGAGACGGTGTCAGAGATAAGTCTCACGAGGTGGGTGGCCGGGATGCGAAGGCAGCGTAGAATTCAGCTAACCGAAAATTTTATACGATTACAACACCCTTCCGGAATTGCTTTTGTAAATAAAGAATTGACAGTAGCTTGGAGAATTCTGAAAAGGGACTCGGGTTCGGTTGTAGGAAGATTTAGGAAGTACTTCAGAGATAGGAAGTATGGTCTCAAAGCGGAGTCGGCAAAAGTGCTATTCGGGTAATAGCGGAGTGAAGTGTTGAATCGGAAGTTGAAGGTATTTCACAAAAGACCGGGAGTGAAGTTTACAGCGAACAACTTGTTAGTGACGTGTTTTTTCAATGGTATATTCATCATCCTTTGTATCAAATGTCAGAAGGAGAAAGGTCGGATAATTTTGAGTTTGCCTCGCTTATTTGAGTATTGTAAGAAGGCTGCACGCAACGCTCAACAACATGAGTCCAGAATCCTGAAATCTCCCCAAGCTTTTAGTACCTACTGTGATTTTTTTTTGCTAAGATAAGTTGAGCAATTATTGTGAAAATTTATTGTTGAATTGTTCTTTTTATTTTCGACTCAATATACGTCTAAAGTTTAACTTCGAAGTGTTCCATTCACCACCAAGTCCTGTCCATAGTGTAACGGGCCGTACCCACATTTTCTCACTCCAAGGAGAAAGATCTCAAATTTTTTTTTCTTTTTTTCAAATAATAATACCCCTTGATTGGTGGAAAGTCCTTCTTCGGTCGAATATTTGAGGGGGTGCTTTTACAGGAGGTTACTTCCTCACATCTTGTCTTAAGCATGCTTCTCCGCACAGAATCTGTACTCGTTAGTTTTCATTCTCATTAGGTTCTTCCTGAGGCCTGTGAAGAATCCAATGAGCATATTCTTGATAAGATCCAGATTCGTTTTCGGGGTGAGGCTTCCAAAAAAAGCCATAGGGGAAATACGTACAAAATGACATATATGGACAAAATGACATAGGCATCATAACTTGAGTTCGGAGGTATGAAATGCGGAACTGCCTACCACATTACACGACCCGAGTGACCGAGTGACCTCTGAAAATTAGCAAGAGCTACTCTGGTTCATTCGGTCGTTATGATTGATAACAGAAATCTATAGGTCACGAGTTTTTATTCATTGCGCCAAATTTTAAGAAGAAATGGCCAGTTTTCACCATTTGTTTCATTCAAATTGCATTCAATTCAAACTTTACTTATTTGTCATTGTATTCACGGAGCTTTTAGTATGTTGAATATACTTTTTGTATTAATTCGATACATTTCTAGTTTCATAACGCTATATGGACAAAATGACATATACAGTGAACGGACAAAATGACATAGGTATTTCAGCTGAATTAACCGTATCTACCGGACAAAACCAAGACAATCCATCTCAAGCTCCATCAGCAAACAAAGAATCAGGACTTGTCTTAACATATTCATAACAAAATCTTCATCTGCGGCTAATAAAGGCGATGCATCTTAACCTACTCTTGCTGATCCTATGAGGAGGTTTCTCCAATCCCTAAAGGACGATTTATACGTGAACAAGGCAAACGTGAGCCGAGGACTCGACAAACGTACTTAGTTTCAACTTCTACACCTAATAAGATTGCAATCAAATCAAAAAAGAGCCAATACCTCCTCCAGAACAAGGGGACAAGTCCCTAGGGCATCATTTAAAGAAGACAATGAAGAAGAAAATGTTCCTAGCAACTTTCGAGATCATGAAGACGACTGTCCAGTGTTATGAGACCTTTTTTCCCGATTCAGATCTTCTCCAGGATTAGCCCTGAAGAAGACTGGTTACGGTGCATGCATTGCTTGCATTGGGCTCACGCATCTTGTGCTGATGTTCCTAGAGACCTAGAAGAACCAAGCGTTTCATTTGTGAACTTTGTCAGTAGATTTGTAACTATAAGTAGAAAAATACAGTTGCCTATTGCCAGTATGTCATTTTGTCCAAAGCATGCGAGCAAAATGAATTTCCTTTATCCCAATTTATCTAAGAATATTTTATTTCTTGGTACTTTTATTTCATAAAGGTTGATTAGATTTTATAAAGAAAGGACCAAAGATCAGAGGTGTCGAATATCACATTACTGTGATTCACTACTAACAAGTTATGCCTCTGAAATAAAACCCTATGTCATTTTGTACGTACTTCCCCTATTGATTATTCCATGGGAATCATAACTGACCCGCCCCACTGTCTGCCGCCTTTATGAGGTCAAGTTCATCAGATAATGGACCCATTTACCAACCAAAACATGGACTTCATAAGCAACATGACGCTAATAACACCTTCATGAAAATGCGATTTTCCACACCTTCGATCGTCTATGCAAAAACAAAATTCAACACTCGCGAACCTTCCAGTTGTGCCTCGGCATTCTAGCCTGATATGGTTTTTTCCTCTCGGACGTCCGATGTCTAATAAGGTACGTGGAGAAAGCACGAGTAAAAGTTATCCGTAGTTTTATTTACGAGTATATCGATCACAAGGTGCAGAAGATCGGTTTCGAGCGATTAATTGGTCATTTTCTCCGTGGATTTCTTTCAGGTCCCATTATTTCGTGATTTGATAGATGTGTTAGCGCATTAATTGGTGCGGCGTCTATTTGTTACCGTGAAATTGAAACTGAAAGTTTACGGCAATTCAGTCGGATTTATTTGATGCTCCCATATAAAGGGTGCGTCAGCTAAAATAGCGCCTGAACTATACCGTGTCGAAAAAAACTTATATAATATGGTTGTAAGGTTGATAAAAATCCACAAACTAAAAATAATTTTACATATACAGGATGCGTCAAAAAAGAGTTATGAAAGAATAGGCGGTTTTTTCAAATGGAACAACCTGTATTTCATGGCATAATTCTGTTGAGGACAACGAGAGCTTCACACTAATAACTCGTTTTTTAAATTCCATTCCGGCGTTGCCACATAATTCGTATTTTTAGTTTTTTAAGGGGTTCATCGAAATTCTTATAGCAACCGCTGTGTTCAATCTAGATAAACGAAATTTTCCCAGAAGTTAGCTCAAGGTATCAGCTTCATCATTCGGTAAATATCTGAAGTTTTTTCCGTACAGAGTGTCTAATATAAATTTACCAATTTACTCAAATTAAATATGCGATAACTGGATTTTTTCAAATGGAACACTCTGTGTTCTTCTCTTTCATGAAATTTGTTTTTCAAATGTCTATCTTTTTTACGAAGTACATAATATGTCCCATACTTGAACTGTTTTTTTTTGTGATAAGGTAAAGTGGGGCAATTGCAATCACAAAGAAGCAAAGTGATTCTTATACCTGGAAATTTATAAAAAATCGTTTTAACTTTAACTTTAATTTATGCTTGTATACAAAATACGTTATTACAGTATACCCAAAACCACCAATTATATTTCATTTCACTTTTAAACTACATTGAAAATCAATTTTCATTTTTGTGGTTTAGTGAGCGCAATTTCCATATAAAAACGGGAAAGTGCAATCAGGCAACATTTTTCACGTTAAACTCTATTTATAATTTATAAGATCTTGGGTCAAGTGCAATCGATTGAGAGGTGATGAAAAACCATATAAATTTTATATTTTCTTTATAAATCGTCAAAAGAAATAATATAATAACAAATCAAATATTTCTCTAATAGCATTTTTTGCATTTGGTTCCATATTATTCTTTAAAATAATAACTCTTTTTTCAGTTACAGTTAACCGAAATACCTTCATTATTTGATCCTGGTGCACATGTGCCAAGCGCGGATCCAGGGGGGGGGGGTCATGGGGGTCATGATCCCCCCCCCCCCCTGGAAGGGACGAACCCTCAAATCTTGTGTGTTTGATAAAAAAAATCAATTGGGGGGTATGTAATCCACCTGACCGTGACCCCCCCTTTCTCGAGAGCTGGATCCGCCACTGACATGTGCACAACTGACAGGTTGTCTTCATCAGCGAATACATAATAATTCGATTTCATTGAGTTTACTACTCTTTCCCATCACGTTATGATTGCACTTTCCCTACTAACAATTTTCGTGGGGTAAGTGTAATCGTATTTTCAATACCTGAAATACAAAGTAAAACTGAATAATCCCATTACAATCATTAATAATACATACATAACCGGCCAGAAAAGCAAAACAGATACTTATCGTGAAAAATTGTCAATTTACACACAAATTTCATGAAAGAGAAAAATACAGGGTGTTCCATTTGAAAAAAATTGAGTTATCGCATATTTTATTTGAGTAAATTGGTAAATTCATATTGGACATTCTGTATAGAAAAAAAATTCAGATGTTTACCGCATAATGTAGCTGATACCTTAAGCTAACTCCTGTAAAAATTTGGTTCATCTAGATTGAACACAGCGGTTGATATAAGAATTCTGATGAACCCCTCAAAACACTAAAAATATCCTAAAATTAGGAATTATGTGGCTACGCGTTGATGAAATTAAAAAAACGAGGTATAAGAGTAAAGGTCCTCAAAAGAATTATGCCATGAAATACAGTCTTCCATTTGGAAAAACTACATATTGTTCCGTTTTTTTTGACGCACCCTGTATGTACCCATATGTAAAATTATTTCTTGTTTGTAGATTTTTGTCAACCTTATAACTATGCCATATAAGTTTTTTTTTCCACAATGTACAGTTTAGGCCCTATTTGGCCGTTCTCGGTTTTGAATAAAAAACTATCTTTCCAATCGTTGATCCCAGTAAGTAATTTAGAAAAAATCTATCAAGACAGTAGATCTACCTTTGAAGTGAATTTATGCAGTTCTGATTTTTTCTATATGTATTTTATTCATCCTCCTCACATCAACCAAAGACGCAAGAGAGAATACTGAAATCGAGGTGCTGAAAAAAATAATAAACGGTTCGGGAGAAAAAACAGTAATTCGCATATGTTGGGAAACAAGGAAGGTCGACATCCAGGTAAAAAATAGTTAAAAATAGTGTTTCGTGATGATATGATTTTCTTCTCTATAACCATCTGCTTCGTCAAAGTCCATAATATTTCAAGTTACTGCTAGAAGATGGCCTATTTCAATGTTTGAAGAACAAAATTAGATTGTCGCTTCGCAAGGGCGTCGCCAGGGGGGCAGAGGGGGCGAAGGGGGCTGCCCCCCCCTAGAACTCAAAAATCCCTTAAAAACTTATGAAATAATAGCACCATATACGAAAATCAGTTCATTTTTTCTATTCTAATTGTTTTTTGCCCCCCCCCCTCCGGCTGGCGACGCCCTTGTCGCTTCGGTCAACTTTGTGGTTTGTGAAAGGTATATCGGGTCCCCTACCTGGTACACGTCTGAGCTCGCGAGCTCCCTTCAAAAATTGGGCTATTTATTTCCATGATATCTCAGTTCGTATGCTGCGTAGACCAACAATTTTTTTTTTTTAAGTCAAAGCTTAATCATTTCTCTAGATTGTGTATAACTCGCTTTGCTGTTTCTCTTCGTATTTTAGGAAAAAACCTGGTGTGCTGTTCATGAGAATCTGGACAAACGATTTTATTTCCATGATATCACCTTCAATTTTCGGAATAAATGTATGAAATTTTCAGTATACCTACATGCGGAATAATATTTTGCAGAATGTGTATTATTCGCTTTTCTGTTTTTCTGCGTATATTAGGAAAAAAACCTGGTTGAAAAAATTACCAATAATGTTCCTACTTAATAATTCATTTAAAAATCTAGGAGGCAATAAACGAAAAAACTGATCAATACACATTCTGGAAAATATTATTTCGCATGTAAACTGGAAATTTCATACATTTATCCCGAAAATTGACGGAGATATCATGGAAATAAAATCGTTTGTCCAGATTTTCATGAAATTACAGGTCACCAGGTTTTTTCCTAAAATACGAAGAAAAACAGAAAAGTGAGTAATACACATTCTAGAGTAATGATTAAGCTTCAATTAAAAAGAAATTGTTGGTCTACGCCGCATACGAACTGAGATATCATGAAAATAAAAAGCCCAATTTTTGAAGGGAGCTCGGACGTGTACCAGGTGCCCTTAACAAAGCCGAAATGCTCGCAAAAAGATCAGATGACAGCGGGGACTTAGTGGATCACCTTATAGAAAATACCTCTATTTCCTTTTCAATGGGACACCCTGTATTAACATTTCATTTTCGACTACTTACTAATGGCATACAATAATCCGTTGTTTTTCTCGAACCATATTATCATGTCGATTTAGTTATATCGGTTTTTCAACTGGAGTTTATAAACAGTAACCTTTCGGTAGTCGGCTTCTCATCATATACAGTTCATTTCAGTTGTCGGTGTTTTGACTAATAATTAAATAGAAATTTTTTAATAGCCGTCTTTTCTCCGTATAGACATAATCACATCCTCAAAAGAAAGGATCAAGAGCGAAACCAAAGGCGGAAACCGCAGCTAATATTCAATATTATTGTCATTTCTCTTGAATACCTCCGCATCCAGATCTCTAACAAATGAACCGTATACTGATAATAAATTTCTTTAGAAACCAGCAACTGCCGTCCAAGATTTTTTATTTCTCTCAGTTTTCAACTGTGATCTGATATACCTACTACTAAACAACCGATTGGGTTTATTTAAACGATTTGTCATCGTCGAGTGCGCTATTTGCACGATGCTTCAAACCGAACATTAATATTCCTTTCTCTTATTTTTATTATCTCGATTCTAGCGGAATGAAGATATATTGATTCTAGCAGCATCTGTTTGATGCGAGCCGACTGTTCTGCATCGTTAAATGTGACGTCAGTGAATTCAATATGGATGATCTGGATCATTTAGAATTCTCTTTCTAAGTGAAAGGGCCCTTGGACCATTAGAAAGAGTTCGAACTAGATTAGAATGCACAAAAGAACATCACTAAGCTTATTAAAAGACGACACCGTGGATTGATCAGGAATAACCCTTGATATCACTGATGATTTCTTGTATCACTGCTGGCAGACAACCGTGAATTCCGCATATAACTCAAGCCTTGCACAGGGGCCATCCTTAGTATGAGTCTGAGGCATTTCATTATGACTGTTATCACAAAAATGAAATTAGGAGGATATAAGTACTCAAAAAAGATTTTGATGGTTGTATACTTTTGATAAGTAGGTACGGAAAGCTACTCCTGAATTTGTTCCTTTTTCCTCGTTCTTATAGTACCATGATTCCAGATCTTAGACTATACAGGGTCTTTCACGAGGAACCTCACCCATATTTATACAGGAAACTACTGAACGTATTTTCATGAAATTCAGCACTTATAAGTATTTCACGATGCTGATGAAATCTGAAATATTTTCAAGGCATGAGCACCTCCGGTTTTTCCGGAAGTGACGTCAACTTCCGTTTTTCAAATTAGAACACCGTTTTTTTATTGCAGAAATAGATTCCTTAGAAAATTTCAAGTTATTTTGATGTAACATTTTTCAGTTTTGGTTGGAAAATTCTCTCTGAGCGGGAAAATTCGAAAAAAAAATCGAAAATAGAGCTCCGCTGAAACAAGAAAAACTTCGAGGTTTTTGGATGGAAAATTTTCATTTTTGAGATTTTTCAAGATGTAAGATTGATGTATCCACTTTAAAAATCGAAATCGCGATTCATGATACAGGGGATGAAAAAATCGCTTTCAAAGTTAGGGATGACAAAATCGTGAAAAATCAATTTTTTCAAATTAGAACCCCATTTTTTTATGACAGATATTGAATCTACGTTAAAAAATAATGTGAGTGTATGCATCACACCCTTGCCCTAAAGTGGATATTAACTCACAAAATATCCATTTTAGGGCAAGGGTGTGATGCATACACTCACATTATTTTTTAACGCGATTTATATTTTTAAAGTGGATACATCAATCTTACATCTTGAAAAATCCCAAAAATGAAAATTTTCCATCCAAAAACCTCGAAGTTATTCTTGTTATGCTCTATTTTCGATTTTTTTTTCGAATTTTCCCGCTCAGAGAGAATTTTCCAACCAAAACTGAAAAATGTTACATCAAAATAACTTGAAATTTTCTAAGGAATCCATTTCTGCAATAAAAAAATGGTGTTCTAATTTGAAAAACGGAAGTTGACGTCATTTCCGGAAAAACCGGAGGTGCTCATGCCTTGAAAATATTTTAGATTTCATCAGCATCGTGAAATACTTATAAGTGCTGAATTTCATAAAAATACGTTCAGTAGTTTCCCGTATAAATATGGGTGAGGTTCCTCGTGAAAGACCCTGTATATAGTCCAAGATCTGTTCAGGTACCTACAAATTCATATCACAGTCAGGATTGTTTGCTATTTTGTAACAATATAGACAGTCTTTATTACATTTATTATTGTCATTTTGTCGTTACATAAACACTCGTTGTGAAGAATAAGGTCTTGATTGGCCAAAAATTCTAGTTTGTTGGGAATACTATCAGACAATACAATCAGTATATAATTATTTTTGAACATTTATATTCTGCAAATGAACTAAGAATTGATGTATTTCTTTTTAAATAATGAGTATCACGATATTCTAATTTCTCAATAATTCAATGATAAAATTACAACTGGATTTCAAATAATGGATTGACTCGAACTTCACTTGATGGAAAATTTCAATAGGAATTAAATGATTTTTATTTCCAAATTTTAATGATTCAAAATTCAATTGTTTCGCCATATAGTAGCTTTTTCAGATTTCAAACTTTTGAATTGAAGTTATAAAAAAGTGTAAAATATGAAGAAGCTACTGAGTGGAAATAGAATAACTCTTTTTTAATTTCTATCAAAATAGATGCATAAATGTGTAACAACTCATTTAGTTTAAATATACAGTCGACTGTCGTTAATTCGAAACTCAAGGGACTCTCAAAATAATACGAATAATCGAGTGTGCGAATTATCAAATGGTTCGAAATTTGTGAGAGAAAATAAATCAAACTTCGAATTATTAAGTATATATCAATCATTATCTTCTATTCTATAACCTCTGCCAAAGGTTCTGATGTATCGTCCTCATCTTCATCGTTACTTTTTTCATTCGTATCTGTCACAGATAAAATTTCGCAATTTTTCCGAGGATTGTTCCACCTGTCTTGCCCCACACAAAATCCCAGAGCGCGATAGGATTATTGTGTTCTTCCCTATTCAGGGACGGTGATACTTTCTGTGGTAGATAGTGTCCCATTGCCAGACGCAGCTTATACTTCCGAAATGAACTTGTTCTCCAAATTTTCCTGAAAAATTGCATTGTCTGTGAATGTTGTTGAAATTTTAATCACCTCCATATTTCCTTTCAGGTTTGGTTCAGAGGAGTGAGAAGTTCAAAATTTAGGCACGTATACGGCGATCCAGCGAAGAGGGACAAATGCTATGACAACGTGAATGTCACAAAAAATGCCCATGATTCCCAGTTTTGTGCCGTCAATCCAAAGTTCATAGCTATCGTGACTGAAGTGGCTGGTGGTGGTGCCTTTGTGGTGATTCCCATCGATTGCGTGAGTTTTTAAGAATATTCTTCAATGATTCAATATACAATGTGTATCAGAGAAGGTGTACCAAGAACCAAGCTGATAGAGTTGATAGTAATGTGGACCATTGAACTCATTTACTGAATCAATTTAAATTTCCAGACTGGAAGGTTGGATTTCAACGCCAGCAAAGTGACAGGACATAAAGGTCCTGTATTGGATATCAAGTGGAACCCCTTCAATGACAACGTGATAGCTTCAGCCTCAGATGACTGCACGGTAAGTAAAACTTTGGTTAAATAGTATATTATTTCATAAGGAGGAGAAGTGTCACTTTTCATGGCGAGCTTGAGTTTGCCCACCGAACGTAGTGAGGCGGGTAATTGAAAGCGAGCCATGAAAAGTCACTTCTCCTGCGAATGGAATATGTTATTTTATTTCCAAACATCTTGAAATTCCTGGAAATCTGAATATCCTCTTTTGGATTGACATTTACCATCGTTATAATTGAGTGAAAAATGTAACATTTGTATAGTTACGGTTGTCTTGCAAAATTGGTCCCTTGCATAACAACACTTTTCCTGCCGCCGCCGGAGGGAAAAGTAAGCCATAGCAACTATTTCTCCGCCTAGGCGGAGAAATAGAACTTCTCTGTGATCCTGTCAGTCAAGAAATGACGTTGTTATCGAACGTTTGGAAATAAATGGTTTTTATTTTTCACCTCTAGAACAGACATAGAGAAATTGGATGCGATGATCAGGAAGGATAACATCCAGCTTTTGAAGTATTTATTTGTTGGATCTTTGTTTTCATTCCCATAAATGAACTCTTGGTGATTCAGGTCACCGTTCAGAGCGAGTAGGAAAACTCATTCGATAGAGGCGCCACCGTGCATTTTATGGAAAATCTCCATAGAACTTACATTATCTCTATTAGTTCTATGAATATCTCTCTAATTATGAATGAAATGTACAATGGCGCTCTCTATACGAAAATCGCTTAACTATGAAATTAGTGAATATGTGGGTAAAGCAGGAACTTTTTCCCGCCATTTATTTGAATTTGGCCATTCTCTGCCAATTCCGTATTTCAAGTTGTTTTTCTGAACGAAATCATCTGTGGATTTACTTTTGATCGGAAGTTGAACTATTTTCATGGGTCTTTCGTTTGAAATAAAACAGAAGCATGAGTTGGCTTATTTTCTTCTAGTTTTGAAAGAAAAAAGTGAACTATTGAAATGAAATAAATCTCAATTATTTCATTAAGAACTCCAATCCTTTCTGAGTTTACCCAAAAAATTTCAGTTCTCAAAGTGAAACCATTTTCGAAACCAACTTGAAATAAAAATACACTACATTGAACGCCCACCTTAAGAGTTTCTCTATCATCTCTGCTTTGATGTGGTTGAGTCTAAATAGCTGAGCTAGACTTCGTCACATCCTGTTAGTATTTTCATCTTGCATTTACTTTGTAGTTCAATTTAATGTTAATCAATACGGTTCATTATCATTGAAAAATGTTTGGTGAAGTATGTATCGAGTGTTTCTTTTAGAGTTATAGAACTTTAAATTGGAATAAAACATATTTAAATTGTGATTGAATTCATATATTTTTTTTTATTTGAAAGATAATTTCATGACATTTATGTTTTGAAAATTTCCGGTATATGTCCACCACGACTAGCTCTGAGGAAAAGCATTCGACCACACCAATTTTGGAACACTATTTCGGTTAATTCAGGCCTTATTTCATCAATAACACGAGTTATGTTGTCTTCCAAAACTTCTATCGTTTTTTGTTTATCAGCATGAACTTGACATAACTGCAAAGAGAATAATCCATACGAGTTTTGTCACATGATCTCGGAGGCCAATTAATTGGACCATTTCTCGAAATAATCTTATCGCCAAATCTTTCTTTCAATAAATCGCTTATTATGGTCAAGTGGCTTTGATTCTTGAACCAGTTGGATCCTGTATGGGTGTAGAACAAGATCTTCACTCAAAATTTTCCATGTGGTGGATGCACAGAGTCCAACTTGTTGTGAACGTCGACGAATAGACAAATCTGGATCTTCATTAACACTATCACTTTCAGCCGCGATATTATCTTCTGTACGTACAGTTCTTTGTTTTGTTGTTGCGGCGTGAGTCTTTCCATGATAATTTTTCAATGCTTACTGAACGGAAACGTCAAAACAACATGACTTCTACCTCCTGTCAAACCACAGTTATCCCTATCGAAAATCACTCCGAAAAAACACCCTATATTTGATGCCTAAGAAAGTTTTGTGTTATAAAGGAAGTGTGAGGAGTTTGTGAGTTTTCAATTATGTTTCATATTATCGAATTGAAATTTTTGTCAATGATAATTGAAAGTTCTGTTTTTATATCCCATGATTACAATAATGAAAAGACAACTAGTTCCTTATAGCCAAAGAGAAAATCTCCCATAACTTCAGAACACATCGTTCAAACCACTGAAGTAATAATTATGAAATAAAGACGAAATATATAGTTGTGCATCGCCAAGATTAGCAATGATTTCTTTCTTCCTATTAACATAATATATACACCGTCCGTCGTAATTTCCTAGATTTTATCTACATATAATTAAAACATGTTGTACCGTAACAATCGGTCATTATCTGATTTATCCCATTGTTGAGGTTAATGGATTATATTTTTCTCTTTCGAGATATCCTGGAAAGTATAAAATTTGATGTGCTTGAGTTTCAATTCTTCTCCCACATGAGAGAATGGTAGGTACGTAATCGAAAACAATTCGATACAGAATTTAGGCATAGGAATAATGGGAAAACGTTCTTAGATAATCGGAATTTGCTATTAATGGTACTCTTAACTATATTGATCATTTACTAAAACTCAGTTCCTCCAGTTTAATATTTTCGAGGTATATGATTCAATAACTCGAACAGAATTCTCAGAATGATTATCAACTTCGTCCAGGCTAAGATCTAAATTATGTAAAATCGTTAGATGTAGGGATATGTAATAATAAAATCCCACAAATGTGGAAGATAAAATTACATTCCAAGGAGCATGAAAATATACATTTCATACGCGCAGTTTCAATTGAAAATTTATTGTTATCGGTCCATCCTTCCGAAAAATATTAAAAATACAAGTCAATGATATACAAAATTCAAATAAATCAATGACTGAATTGAAATTAATGGAAAATGATACTTGATTGATCTGAATAATGACTTCTGTGATAATTTACTACCAACAACAAACTAGTGAAAAACTTCTGCACAAAAAATTATGCTAATTTATACACGAAAATTCTATAAAATCGACATTACACGGTTAATATATCATTAATCCACTGAAAGTCTTCACATAATCATCACGAGTTCGAAAATAAAAAATTGAAATATATGCACAAGTCACCTGGCGGATCCAGATAATGAGATAATGATGAGATAATGATGTCACGCAGACTAAGATGTCTGCGCGGGTGAGAAAGTTGATAGGTGGGGGACGCGGGTTCAACTCCCGCCTGAGGTGAAAAACTTTTCCGGAATTCGAAAATTGTCTGTTAACCGATTAATAATTTTCTCTTATATACATTTCACAGACGCTAATTTCTAATTTTCTAAATGTTCTGTGTAAATCTCGAATGTCTTCACTATGTTTCATTCTGAATTTATTTTTTCCTCTGAAGTGATCAGATTATCTTAGATAAGGATGAATTTTTCATTATTGTTCAACGAAAGTTATCGAAGATATTGCTGAATTATTCTGTCGAGTTGTTTCGTATCTTCTATTGTCGTCAGTTTTCTTACCCGTTAAAGTTTTTTACCAATCTCCTGATGGGGGAAGCAGCATTGAATAACCAAATCAAATTTCTCGATATGCTACAGACCCTTAACATTATCCGAATCAATTTTCTGTTCCAGATCAAATTATGGCACATTCCAGATGCTGGACTAGCCTACCACCTCACTGACTGGCTGGTTGAACTACAAGGCCATAAACGACGAGTCTCATACATAGAATGGCATCCTACAGCCGAAAATATACTCTTCAGCGTTGGTTTCGACCACATGGTAAGATGATTTTAAACTCGAAACTTTCAGGTTTATACTAACAATCTTTAAATTCCAGATCATCGTTTGGAACATAGAGAAAGCCGAGGCCGTGAACGTCATTGACTGTCACCCAGACGTCATCTACTCTCTTTCCATCAACAGAGATGGCAGCCTGATTGCCACGACTTGCAAGGATAAGAAACTGAGGATAATCGAGCCAAGATCTGGCATAGTTAAATCTGTGGGATACTGCCATATGGGGTCAAAGGCCAGCAAAGTTACCTTTTTGGGTACTAGTGGTCGACTTCTGACCACCGGATTCTCAAGACATTCGGACAGACAATACGCAGTGTGGGATCAAAATGATTTATCGAAAGAGTTGTATTCAGACACTGTGGATAGCTCTTCTGGGGTGGTTTTTCCCTTCTATGATTACGATACGAATGTTGTCTTCTTGGCTGGGAGAGGAGATGGAAATATTAGGTACTATGAGGTTACTGACGAGTACCCTTACGTGCATTTCTTGAACCAGTTTCTCTCTGGGTTTCCACAGGTAAAATTCTTAGTTGATTTTAAATGTTATTCAATCGGTATGCATAAAGAAAACACCCATATAAGGAATATCCACAAAGGGGTCAGTTGGCAACAGTGTATTTAATATTCTATATTTTGCAGCGAGGTTTGGGCATCATGCCGAAAAGAGGATTGAACACAAGCGTTTGCGAAATATTCAGATTTTACAAACTGCACGCTACAAAAGGCATATGTGAGCCCATAAGCATGATAGTACCCAGAAAGAGTGACCAATTTCATGATGACATTTACCCTAATACTGCCTCTTCGAAGCCTGCCCTGACAGCACAAGAATGGATCAGAGGATGCAACGCCATGCCCGTGTTGGTTTCTATGAAGACTGGTGAGTCTTATTTCTCCTAATATTATGCTCACTTTCCTTTAAAATTGCTTTTCAGATAATAAACTCGATTAAAAATTTGTAATATATAATTGTGGTGAATAAAATTATTATTATTATAATAATAAAATGCGATACTGATGAAATTATGCACTTACGAAAAAGAACATCTTCAATAAATAGTTTTATTATTCGAAAATATTATTTGAAAACGAAATAGTGAACGTAAATACAAAACAGAATCAGAACAAAATTAACTAAACAGGAACATACAGAGACAGTTACTTCAAATGAGATGATGTCTGGAGACTAAATATTTTTTATTGCATAGTGTGATGATGGATATAACTCAAATTTTATTTATTTCAATATTCAAACAAATATTTCGTAGATAACGTTTTATTTTCAAAGAGATAACCTCATTTCCCAGTTGGTTCTGTTTTGTAAGATTAATTAAAGGGTCACATTCAGTAATGTTTGATGTACCTTTATGCAGTACAATCTGAAATTTATGAAATCCATTTTTTTTTTTGATAAATCGAAGTTTAGAGAAAAACTGATTACTGTCATCCACACAACACTTAAATATTCATTATTTTCAGGTGATAATATACAAATACAATTGCCGAAAAAACAGAAACTGTCATCATCTCCAATTGAACCTGCAGCAATGAACAATAATAAGAAGAAGTTTGCTTTCCTCTCCACCGAAACAATTCCAGACTACAGGCCCAAAGATTTGATAAACGAGAAAAACCTGAAAACAAATACAAATCAAACGACCAAATTCCAAGAACTCCAGCAGATATTTGGTCATGTGGACGTAACGAATGAAAGCCCCTTGATAAAGGATACGGAAAATATAAATACGGAACACGAACTGAAAGCTCTTTTCAAACAACAGTCCGATGAACTCAGAAAAATGAGAAAAATCATTTCGCAAAAAGACAGGAAGATAAAGGAGTTGGAAGAAATGCTTAAAAAATTACAAAGCAATAAATAAGAATTTCGTTGGGTGCTTTCGATTTATTTTAAGTGTATAGTTTCATTTTATTGACTATTTGTATATTTTGTATTTAAATGTGATAATCGTATTAGTTGTTATATTTTGTATTTATTATTCGTTGATTTCATATCATTTTATTTCGATTTTAATTATTTTGTCATTGCGAAATCATTCCAGTTATTAAAATAACATATGCGCTTGATTGAATTGAAATCTCAAAAGCTGGCGTACAAATTTCTTCTCAGAGCTTATTTTTCTAGCTATTTACGTAGTATAGGCATAAGATATATTTTTTTACATTGATAAGCTGGATTTGATGAAAATATTTCAAACATTATGAAACCTTCATCATTGTCATACCAGAGATCTATTCAACAAAAAACCGATATTGTCATTGTACATATCCGTAGTTTCATCATTTCCTGTCATTTTTATCTACAATGGTAGCTTTCCAGGCTGTATTTAATTGTTCATTTGCAGAAAGACAATTTCGTATTGAAATGCAATAATTCCGAAATATTGGAAGCTTTGCTTATTTGAAACATCACTTGTGTAAAAAATTCTTATACCTATTTGGATGTTGCTATTGTGAATATTGAAATAAAAGTTTCATTTTGCAGTTTGTACTATTCATTTCATTTCTCAACGATGTTATGGATGCTCTGGAAAAAAAAACACCGATAGTTAAATGCAAGTACTATAGTCCGTTCAAATATAAAAAGGAGCTTTGTAAACAAACAGAATCGTATGGTCATAACAACGCTCCCTTTTGACGCCCTAAGAGACTGCCAGGATCGTTCTCGGAACGGACTGTGGATGGTACTGGATAGAAATGATTCAATAATTTGAGTCAGCAATTCCCACATTAGATTTTTTTTCCTCAGAAACTCTAGTGCAAACTTTCTGTTATGATTTGCAATTGTCATAAACATTTTATATCCGACGTACCCTATTTTTTTCGTTTTGTTTTGTTTTTACATTATTATCTACTGAATAATTTCTTTTTTGGATGCTCGAGATTGCGGGAAGGTAATTCCAGGAAACACCAGAGTTTTAGAAATTTGGGTCGGAATCTTGCAAGATTCGGACAAAGTAATTCCGGGAAACACCAGATTTGGGTCCTTTTCCCTAATGGGTGAAAGCCATCTTGATTTGCATAAATATCGAGTTTCAATTGACAAGACTCGTAGAAGATCTCTGTTCAAATTTATAATGGTCATTTACTTGTAATATCCGAAATATATTTAGTTTCGGTCCATAATTTTATATTATTTTGTATGAAACTCTTTGTCGGCTGCTCAAAATTCCGACAAGGTAATTCCGGAAAACACCAGATTTGGGTCCTTTTTCTCAATGGGTTAAAGCCATCTTGATTTGCACAAATATCGAAGTTTTCAATTGACAAGACTAGTTAGAATACCTAGAGCTACTGTGAAGTTCTAGCTATTCAAAGTGTTTTTAGATTTTGTTGTGAAAAGTGTATTGTGTTGAAAATTTTTTTTGATAAAGTGTATCCTAGTGTTTATAGGACAATGTCGAATTCGGAAATGGATAATTTTGAACATTTCTCAGAAAGAATTGGGAGAACATCCTGATTTATCGAAAAGAGATTTAGTAGGAATTGTTTCAAAATCCTGAGTGATTCAGCTGTATTCCGAATTCTCAGGGAGTAAAAAGAGAATAAAACATTGACGCCACCTAAGAGGAAAACACAGTCGTTAAAAATAATCGATTCGGTTGACGATTTCGATATGAAGCTTATCGTATGAAATGTCTACTGTTTTTTCCGGAATGAAATCCCAACGATTTCTAAAGTAGGACTAGAAATCGTGAATGATGACTTTGCCAAATTTCAAAAGAACAACGTTCTATAAATTATTGGAATTCAACTTCATTAAAAACTGAACGATTGTGTGAAATCTCCTCGATTCGACTCTGGACGGAAAGTAACTATACGAAGGCCCTCCTACCGCTGCGCCAAACATGTTGTTATTGCTTCTTCTTACATTTTAACAGAGTATGGAATATTAACGGAAAATTCAATTGAAGCTTTCGAAAAAGTCCTTGAGTTCAAACTTTCAACGTAGACCAATTTTTCGTGCAATCTTAAACGTATCGTGAATGGCAGTTAGATTCTAGAGCTCTTAGTGCTGACTGGCTTTTGCTATGTTTATGCCCGCCTCTTTGAGGTTTATTTTCATAACACTCTTGTACGCAGGCATAGACAGCCATTATTTCCGCCTGTAAAACGTAGGGTTCTATCCCTATTGGCACAGAGTCACAGGTTTATGTTAATAATCCTGCCACCATCGAAGCATTGAAACCATGAAAGAAATTAGGGGCTGTATCAATGAAATACCATCACGTGAATTCAATAATAATTGAAAATTTCCTCAAGAGGGTACGCATTTGCAAGTAAAGCCGTGGAGACCATTTCCAAGAAATTTTGTTTCATACGAAATTATCGAAAGTATATTTTCTAAAATCTAAATCAATGAATATTTCGATACTGTGCTACAAAAAACCCTATTTGATTGCACACTGAAATCTGGCGCTCTTATTGGAACACCCCTCTATTTCTCATCAGCAAGACATCTATAAATAAGTGCAGCTAGATCATATAGTGAGTCATTTTTGTTGCAAATATTTCTCTTTTTTCATAATCATCCGTGTTATCGACGTCATCGTCGGTTAAACAAATAGGATCACTTTTCTGTAATGACAGATATTCGCATTTCTCATTATCGGTTCAAGGTGAGACATTAAAGTTCCCGACTCTTAAAATACCCAATACCTAGCCCTACCTCTAGATGTGATGTGCAACATCTATAATTGAAACCAATTAGGAACAAACAATAGGTTTTTCATAGTCGGCGTTTTAATGGATTGTAAATGTTCAAATTGTTGGTGGTCCTAGGAAATCACTAGACTGATACAATGTATGAAAATTATTCTACACCGGATAGAGAAACGATAAAAATTCGTCTGAACATGTAGACATATTTATCATTCAAACACAAATCTACGATTAAGCTTTTCAACAGATGTTACCTTCCACTGGAAATAAAGGCGTGTATATCATGGTTTGACGTGGATTAGGGGCGTGGAGAGAGTTCCACGAGAAATAGGGGCGCAAATAGGGCCCGAACAGGGTTTCACGTGATATAAAGTAGCATAAACAAAAATATGGTAATTTCTGAAGAGGGTAGACATTTTTGAGACCTCTGTATGTTGAAGTCACCTTGAAATTTGCAATAGGTGAAGGGTATTCATAAATTTGGAATCTCGTGTTTTATTACATATCTTCCGGGCACTTTTTTCACTGCTTTTCTGCGGTGCTACTGGATTTTTCTACAGTGTCTAGATAAGATCCATTAACCGTAGCGACGTAGCCTTATTCAAAAGGAGGAAAAGTATTTCCTACATAAAGAAATTTTTCATCGAATTTGTCAGAGTTTTAATGTATTTTATAATAACCAGGCCGTAGACGAATCCATAACTGGAGTTTCAAAACAAACAGTCCATCCGATCTCGTGTTATAAATGGTGTAACCAACAACTTTGTTTTATATATGTATATAGATATAGATTCAACAACAAAGCATCATCAAAAGATGCAAATTATGTATTTCCTCGAATGGATAACGATTTAAACATTGGTTGTAAATACTATTTTTCTCAAATAAACCGAAATTTTTTTCTTGAAGGAGCTTTTTTGCCCCTCATGGAAGCATTCATTACTGTTATGAACGTGTTACATAAAACTTTGTGATATTGTCATCATCATCCTCCAAGTATTTGAATGCTTTTCATTTTTTCATTTAGCAGAGAAATCATACTAGAATCAACAAGTTTCTGGTCTGAGTTATAATGAAGCTTATATTTTCCTAATAAATTTGGCAGCTTACAATAATTGTGAGATATCGAATTATATGGCCTCTTCAGTTGGGCGGAAGTGAACAGAGACAGTTTCCCCTCTCTATGGAAGTGAATCAAAGCCTGCTTGGATTTTATTGAACGAAAGGCGTTGTTTCAAAATTTTCGAAATGCAATGCATGTTTTTTGAAAACATGAAAACAGCCTTAGCAATTTGGGGTTTTCAGCAATTTATGTTTCTCGGAAAAAGAAGACATGACATGTATATTACTTTCTCTCTATCTTTTATATTTCAGGAGTTGTAGTACCAAACCATCGAAATCTGGCCTCCCTGTACTGTTGTTACCGTTGAAGAACCTCTTCATCCTCAAAATTTTTGATTCGAAATAACCAGAAAGGAACTTCGAGTACCTACACGTCCATCAAATTTGAATAATCGTGCTAGGAAGGTCGAAGGATGTAACACAGAAACTTGTCGCACATTGAAACTAACCTATATCCTCATCACCTTCAAATTTCTCTAGACTGACTCAATCAACTTTCCTAAGAATACATTAATTTTAATTCCGGCAGGCGTTGGTTTCCGGGTGTTCTTCAGTCATCTCCTCACAGTTATCCTGTTTGTTCAGTCGCAAGCAACACTAAATCAATCGTTTCCAAAATGATGTTTTTAAAATTTCAAGTTGTCGCTGTCTTGAGTTTTATCATTCTGGTGTCCTTGCCTAGAATTCGTTGCGATCTTTGTGAAGTTTTGAGTTTCACCTGGGAGCCAAATGTGTTGAGAAAGTGTTGTCTTTTAACGGATCCTCCAACGGAAGTTGAGAAAGCCGACGAAAATAATAGTATTGTAGATGTGGATGGTTTTTTATATCTATGTAAAAAACTGGATATGGTTGAAGAAAAACCGAAAGAGGTGAAGAATACATACATTCCTGCTTTTGGGATCTACAGAACTGGATGTCCTTATGGTTGGTTCTACAATTTGTATGGAGGTTGTGGGAAAGCTGCAGTTGGTATTTAAACAACATAACCTTAGTTTCTATAGCTGAGTAGATATCCAAAGAATTGTCCAATTTCTAACGATACTTTTTAACGATTTTGTATGTTGAATCATCAGAAAAACTGACAAAAGCATTTCGATGTATATTAAGGCATAATTAAATTAGCAGAAACGAATTTGGTTTCATTTCCATAATTCATTTATGAAATAAAAATTTAGGGGTAGGTAAGTATTGATATCAAAACTCGGAGGAAATGTGAGTATAGTATACTCCATTAACAATGATGAAATCACAACTCTGGCCTTGGAAATTTGACACATTCCCCTCTGTATCGAAGTTATGACGTTTTTCAAAATATTTTTATGTTCCAAGTTAACACTATGTTGCCCTTTCTACATTCTTAGCGTATTCAGAATGTGTATTTCATTTTGGAGAACACAACAGAAAATTGTGAACAATATTCTACATGTAAAGGAGTTTTTGGATTTATGATTGTAAAGATTTATCGATGTGCTTTGTTTTCATCATCATATTGTATGTGATATGATTGTGAGGGTGCATAACATTTCTATTTCTAATATTTCTTTATTTCAAATAAATAACAGTTTTATTCATTCATCACAAAGAAAATAAACATAATAACTAAATTAACGAATTTGTTTACAGAGAAACTACATAATAATTTCAATTCAATAGTAATTGAGTTTTGGTTATAAATTAATAAGCAAGAATGTCAATTCCTGAAAGCTTTATACATTTCATTTATTTGATCTTATGAATAAGGAGTAAAATATTCTGACTGTATAGTTATTTATTAGTTCAAAAAACATTCATACATTACTACCACAGTAGGTTTGTACAAATAAAATGGAATAGGTCAAACATATGCTTCACATTTATCATTCACCTGTTCTAAAATAAGACACAAACTCCTGGAATATGGAAAAAACCGATGTATTCTGGTTCAATATAGCCTATTTCTACTTTCGGCAAAGGATTGATAGGAATGAAAGCTCCAGTGACACATTTCGATTCATCGGAATCTGAATTCAACCACCTTTTTCGCTTTTTCGACGTGTTTTTTTTTTCTGAAACGTGAAAACGATCCACAATAATCATTTAGAGACCGATGATGGCCATCCAGAACCCGTTTAGGTACTTACGAAAATCGTGCAATTTCATTCTGCAAGTTCTTTCCTCATAATTCCTCGAAAATCCTACCTGAACCATATTTGCCGGTCGCTTTCGTTAGAAGACGTATAAGGAAGCCTTTTTGTCCATTTACACATTCCAAATAATTTTGAGCACCAAAAACGATACCGAAACTAACCAAACTTCTGGGGAACCGGAATTTCGTTTGAAATCTTTCTAAACGCCCAGATACCTAAAAAAAACTTCGTTATCAAGTGTAAAAAGGTCGATTAGTACCTACTTACTTTCGCTTTATTTATGCTTATAAATCGATTTTTGTTCCAATTCAAATTTGCCTTTCATACTCACGCCAAAAGTCGTGAAAGGAAAAAATGACACTTGCACAAAATTTCTCATATCGACGGGAAACTTTTTCTGGACGACGGAGAACGGAAAAATAGGCGATTTTCTATCGATATTTCGCCCCAAAACCGCCGATCGATTCGAATTTACAAAATGTGGAATATCTTTGATACTTTTACTTCGATGTAAACAAAGGAACTGGCAACGTCGTTTTGTCATTAACGATATTTTATGTACGCGCACCACAGACTTTTCATCAGGTGCACCAACTGCTGAAAACGAAACCATGACCTCCTATGTGATTAAATAAAAGTAAATTGAGTATACAAGAATATTGAGTGAAATAATGGAAGTCTAACTAATTTTCAATATTTCCCCGACCTGAGGAGTTTCGATGAAGCTAGGTATATCATTTCACCACCATGTCCGATAGACTTGATTCGTTAATGAGCGCGTCTAAAATGAATACCTAAACTTGCAATGAAGACACTACGCCCTAGTAAACTCATGATGGTCTTTCAGAAAGTCCATCGGAAATCTGCCTAAAAAGATCACCCCTTATGCTGGAAAAACAATTATAGCTCGTTGAAATTAGCTCTTCAAGGAGCATTCAACTGCATTGGAGAATACATCTAAAGTTTGACGAATTAATTGTAATCATTAATTATGTGGTTTGCAGTTTCCACATAGTATGACTACCACTCTCAGTAAGTTTCAGTTTAAGTGAAAATGATAAATGTAACTAGTTGTTTCCTTTCATTCATTTCAAATATGATTGATTTCCTTTAAATGTGTGCACCATACCTATTTTACGAATCAAATAGTCGCTAGCAGTTTTCGCGCCTTCTGGTCAAGCTGGCAACTAAACATACCTACATTATCGACATTTGAAGAATAGATCGGACCTCAGCTAGAGTGATGAAATATGTCTTTTATTACTCTTGAGAATCGACCTACAAAACCAATAATTATACAAATTTCATGTGTAAAGGAGTATTCGTGAGTCAAATGGATCATTATAATAAAAATAACATTTATTGATCGATTGATCCAGTAAGACAAAAAAGAGAATTTGCATAGGACAAGTCATCAAAGTGCACAAATTACAAAAACAAATTATTCACCAACGGAAAAAGAATCATCATCCAAGTATTCACGAACACTATAATAATCTTTAATAACCGATATACTCTTTACTTTATTCTTGAATTTTTTGATATTCAATGATTTCAAACTGACAGGCAAATAATTGAATACAGCCTGATAAATAGTGAAAGACCCAAACTTAGCAGTATAAAGGTTGGGATACACATAATGGCATTACTTCTGGTGGTTTAACCATGAAAGCTGGATAACCATTTTGAGGGTCTACATTCCTGAAAAAAAAGGGAGTCAGAAACGATTTATTTTTTCCGATTGATGAAGGGATGTATGAGTGTATAAAGATAAAAATAATAAAAAAAAATTTTTTATAAGTATTAAATGCATGAAAAGGATATTCCTCATCATTTTTGGTTATTTTTCAACATTTCCTCCATCAAAACTAACAAATATTTTTGTGTTTTTTCATTTCAGTATTGAAGTCTTTCATTTAGTTAATGCAATGTCTATCTCCTTTTTCTTTTAGAATTTACCGTTTTTTTGTAAATGATATCACAAGAATGTGTTGTTTTCGCGAAATTTATTTCCTTGAATTTTTCTATTCGAAATGATAAATATTCATTTTTCCCAAAGACACGTCATTAAGGTTTGTTTTAGCCGTCGATTAGTGAAACTCATTTGTTAATAACAATTATGGATTTTAACATGGAATTGAATCTCTTTTAAATGACACGCCCCGCAGGTATCTCCTCCCAGATGACTGATAAAGGAAAAAGAGAGTATTATACCAAATTATACAGGCAGTATGATATCTAGTTCAGGGTAGTATTTCTAGTTATATTCCCTGTGCCCCAACATTTGTTCTATTAAGCTGAATAATCCAATCAATAAAAATTAATGCAATGCACTGCCATCTGGCGGTATACGTTTCTTACATTGAAGGCGAAAGACTCTTAAGTGATCATGTTTCCTTACATAAATTAGATATGTATGTGAATTAAGATGGATGCGTCAAAATGCCATATTTTTAGATATCTTAATCCAACCATCTCAAGCCAATTTTCTGAAAACTCAGATCTTGCACTGTTCTAATTTTTACCCAAGACTTTTCGATTTGAGGAAGTGGGCTTGAGTGAATGATGAATTTTAAAAATAGTTCAGAGAATTATAGGTACCTTGACAGAAGAAAAGTGCTATTATTTATGTTCGAGAGACAGAATAAAATTTGACCATGGATTGGTCACAATCAGTGGCGGTTCTAGCAGGTAGGCCAGGTAGGCCCGGGCCTGCCCAAAATTTTATATTTATACCAGTGGACCTATACCAATATCCTAAGGGGTATTTTCCAGTTTTTGCGTTTCTCCTAATCTGGGCCTACCAAAAAAAATCCTGGAGCCGCCCATGGCGACAATATATCATTTAAGTAGAGCGAGCGCACAAGAATGCACTCGTGAAGTAAGAATGAAAACAAAGTTCGATTTAATGTCATCTGACATTTGTGTTTTATATTTATTATTCAACTTTTATGACATCTGTATTTTCACATATAATATAAAAGATCCTATACATAATATCAGTACAGTAATTACCAGTTTATATCAATAAAAAACTAAATTTACAAAAGTGTTATTTAGCATAGTATATTTGGCAATATTTGTTATATCATTGTTTACCTCTGAACCAATGTTTGAAGGTATGTATGTTTGCGATAGCAGATGCGGTCAACATACGGGTTTTGGCAAACGAAAAGTTTTACTTTAATTTACTTTCATACTTGAAATTAACTTAAAAATATTGATTTCACAAAACTGTGAGATTTAATAATGGAAGAAAACGGAATAAAATAAATATTCAAAAAGATATCCTGTTGCCAAATTGAATTTCAAATTGTGAAACTAAAATCAGCGGTCTATTGAGCATGAATTCAGTGTCTGGGCCCAGAAAGAGCTCAATGAAGATATGCTGAAGAATTTTGTTCGATGATGAGACCCATTCTGACTTCAAAAATAAACAAAAGCTTCGATGGCGGAATAATTTATTTATTTATCCTCACTTTTTACATACACCAAAGTTAATTACATGCAAAGGTTTACATATAGGCGAACATTACCGCTCTTGTAACTGGCTAGATTTCTTCATAATTCTGTACAATTGATAAAAAATTTAATGTTATGAATAGATCATCAAAGGCTTAGCAGAGGACGAAATCTCGAAGAAAATGAATGTCAACAATTTTCTTCAGTTCATAATAAAGCTCTACCCATTACATCAAATTTTATGTGTTTTATTACAGAATATTTTCCTAAACGTCACGATGAATCATCAATTTTTTCGAAATATTCAGCATCAAAAAAGTAGTTGTCCCTGAATAAATCTCTTAATATTCCGTTAATTTTTTATCTATGCCCCTTTTGAATTTTTCCCTTTGGCTAGTAGTGTTATGATTTCACTAAAATCAATGATTATTATGTGTACATGGATTATTCATCATTCAATAAAGCTGAGTTCTCCCTGTTAAGTATTCTTTTGTGGAAATCTGAATTTTACAATATCTGAATTTGCGAAGAAACTGCTTAAAATAATCGCAATTTTCTTTAGCCAATATCTATAATTCTCTAAACTATGTTTAAAATTCATCATTAACTCAATACCACACCCTCAACTCAGAAAATCTCGAGTAAAAATAAGAACAGTGCAAAATCTGAGTCTGCAGGAAATTGACTTGAGATGGTAATATAATGATTATACTAAAATTGATGATTCTAATGTGTATATGGATTATTCATCATTCAATAAAGTTAAGTCTTCCCTGTTGATAATTTATGAGTTAAAATCTTAATTTTACAATATCTGGATTCGCGGGGAAACTGCTTGGAATAATCAGAATCTAATTTTGCCAATATCTATAATTCTCTAAACTTTGTTTAAAATTCACTCAAGCCCACACCCCCGAATCAAAAAGTCTTGAGTAAAAATTAGAACAGTGCGAAATCTTTGTTTTCAGGAAATAGACTCGAGATAGTAGAATAATGATTATACTCAAATTGATGATTCTAATGTGTATATGGATTATTCATCATTCAGAAAGATAAGTCCTCCCTGTTAAATATTTTCGAGTTGAAATCTGAATTTCACAATATTTGCCAATATCTATAATTCTCTTAACTATGTTCAAAATTCATCATTCACTTAAGCCTACAGTCTCAAATCAAAAAGTCTCGTGTAAAAATTAGAACAGTGCAAAATCTGAGCTTTCAGGAAATTGACTCGAGATAGTAGGATTATGATTTCACTAAAATCAATAATTCTCATGTGTATATGGATTATTCATCATTCGATAAAGCTAAGTCCTCCCTGTTGAAATCTGAATATTACAATATCTGAATTTTTGGAAAAACTTCTTGAAAGAATTGTTATTTGTTTTTACCGATATCAAGGATACTCTTTACTGATATTTCTACCATTAAACGCTTTTCCCATTTCGTATCTACATATTTCACAAATTTGTATAATCGGAATAATCGCTGGCGCTTATGTCATCATCTACCTGCTTCAAATAAGAATCCGCTTCCAAGCTAGATCACACCCTCTGGCCTCTATGCATTTTTCAATCCATTCTTCCAGGATGCATCCTTTAACTTTCGATTTCTGTATCGATAAACCTTCAGGTATCCGTTGCATGTTATTTAAAATTCAACCTCCTGGCTTCATAAACTCCATTATCCATACATAACATCTTAACAACCAGAGATGCATCACTGTATTATTTATTGGTATCATCTCATCGAATGTCATAGATTTCCGTATCGCAGGATGTCTTACGTAGACTGTAGAGGGATGGCTCAATAATGATCATGAATGAAAATGAGCCATAGTACCTTACGAAACCGAGCTGTCTATAAATTATTCCGATACTATAATGACTGCTGTTAATTCACTATCATCTGAATTATGTGATGAAGCTTGATTAACTACGTTCACCAGTGAAGAGATGGATTGTTCAACATATTCGGACTAAAGGCCGGTTCAGACTACATGATCAGGGAACGTGAAAGAGGACTGATCCTTGATCAAATAATTCGTAACATCTCATAAGTGTATGAGACTTATTTCAGGAAGCATCAGAGTTAAGTCGTCCTCAAGTTTCAGTCATTTTTGACATATATTGTAAATCCTCCAACAATTGAAAATAAGTCAAAAAATTCATCCAGATTTACAACATGGCTGATCACGCAGTTTTTTTCTCCTAAAAAGTTGATCTACTTGCAAAGTAAAGCATATTCAATGCAACAATATTTGAACTTCTTCACAGAACTTTATTCAGGTACATCGACATCAAATATAAATAAACTGAAAAAACTGGAACAGACAAAGCTAGTCTACATAATAAAGAATAATTTATTGATGACACGAGCTACTTTATCCGTACTCACAGAAAAGCATGATTACAATGTTAGAAGTAAATATGCAAGAACATGTATCGGACAAAATACTCCACTTCAATTCTATTCCTGTGGAAAAAGCATGTAATGGAAATATAAAAAAATGTGCAATGACCCCAAAGGATATTTTTGTGAAAACAAATTACTTTTCCGAAATAAAAGCTTGGAACTTCGGCGTATAATAATGAAAATAATAGAAATCTCGATAAATACGTAATTATCAATACAGGAAGGGTGAAATGGACACCTCTCAAGAACCATTTCAGGACATTTACATTTCATCATGTCAATAACCTTCTCATAAATGGTCTCAACGAAAATTTTCGAGTTTTATTTCATTTATCGAAAATTCTGTTATTTTGTTTTGGATAATCCAACAATTTTATAGTGGTCATTGATTATTTCCTTTGTTAACATAAAATTTGTTGATTCAAAATTGTAGATCCATAGTTTCGTCAACTTTAATGAGGAATTTGAGCTCTCCTTTGAATTCGAGATTGCAGAGTAAGGAAAAAGTAAGAAGGGGTCATCTGCTTTTTCTCGTTTTAAACAAACATCATCGAACTTCGGATGTGTGCAAAAAAGCTCTAGGCAGAGTGATTTTAAACGTTCTTAGCCGATGTGATAATACGTGATGGTTGGAGAAGAAAGTGCCCAGGGCCCAGTTCGATATGAATGTTCGATTCCTGCCTTGGGTACCCCCTCTCGGCAAATTTTCGTTGGTCTCCACAATTTTGATTCTTTATCATAAACCACATTCGGTCGTAAGATTTGAATACGGGCGTGTTGAGTGAAAAAAAAGTTCAATTTGAGGTGCGATCTGTTATGGAACTCTACAATTATATTCCGGTATGTTAAACTTAATTTGAAATTTTTTTTATTATTTTCAATGATTTTTTTCATCTCATATCCCCCTCAGATGGATTAATTTTTCTGGAAATTAACAGAAATTCGTCAATTTCTTTTTAGTTACTTGACGCGAACATATAATAAAAACTGAAATAACTATAGGAGTGATTCATTAATTAGAATACCGAATTATTTTTTTTTATTTTTTCAAGTCATACGATGAATAGTAGGTTTTTTGCAGCTAACTACCAAATTTTAAGTCGATTGGATATGGAGCTTTCTGTAATACTGGGCAAAATAATTAGGAATAAGCACGCAAACTGTGTGATAAGCAGCGATATAATGAAAACTACATGGTAGAAGATTGGAAATAATTTTGTAACAAAATTCATAGTTCATTCCGAAATGAACATATAAATTGAAGAAAAAAATAAATTTTCTAGCTTTGATGAGCCAACTCGAATATTTTGGTTATTTTTACAATTTACCGGGTTTTTCATTATAAATTGACCCCCCCTCTAACTTTGTCGAAAAAAATATACATAAAAATATTTCATACAGAAATTGTGCGAAATCAAATGAATTTTCCGAAAATGATTACGTCAATTAGACTATATACAGGGTGAACAACATATTGAATGCAACTACATTTTTTTAAATGGACAGCCTGTATATTTTTTCATATTATTTTCAAATTAAGTCTTCCCGTATCTCTATTCAATTTTGAGGGGTTGAAACGCCCCTTCTTAGGTTAGGGAATTGCTAACAAAATCATTCGGGAAATTTTTCCAATCACTATGGGATAAGGATAGTACGGGGTTTCTCGTCTGAGATGGAACACCCTATATACCTGTTTCCTGGAATGTTTTCCTTGAAAAAAGGATTCTGGTTCGAAGTGATTTCGCACAATCTCCAGGCTAAATCATATTTATGTTTTAGGGAAAAAATACTAATAATAAAGTTCTCAAAGAGTGAAAGCAACAATAATGAGGAATAAATGGAATTCATTCCAATTGAAGGATTTTAATAAAATTAAAAATGTATCAATCTCGTGCATTTCCTCAGTATTTAATATCAAGGTCTAACGCTGTTATAGAATTAATGACATCTAATATCAATGAGTCTGTTCTGAGAAATATAATCATGAAGTTCATGATTACAACATTATTGTAACAACCACCTGTAGTAGATAATCCTAAATCTCAAGTTCAATAAACATATCGAATGAAGTCCCGCAACTTTTATCCTGTGAATAATATCTACTTCAATAGAACTTTTTGAAATTATTATTTGTCAGTCTGTTAATAATTAAATTTCCTCAAATCGCAGTGGTCGAAATTATTTCACTGACTTGTGAAATAAGCTAGATTCCTGACGATTGAAGAAGAGTTCTTCCATACATATCATCAGAAGCCCTGTTATATTTTTATGATGCGTTAGTTGAATCAGTTTTTTGAATCAAAACAATGAACCAATAATTATGATTATACTGATTACTCCTAGGTCTTTCTAGGAGACCCCTTCTGAATTTATGCGACCCAAACATCAAGGGATGATGTCTGCATGTGAGTTCTATAATTTCTACGTATTTGATGCACATATCAGACAATTGGGAAATTCTACATCTATTTGCCTGTGAAAATTACGTGAAAAATCGTGTACTCATTTGAAAATTTATCGAGTGAGAAGAGAATGAACCAATAAGGATTTCAGGGGAGGCTTAGCCCCTCTTGCCTCATTTGACGAGGTGAATGATTTTTTCTTAACTCTTAACAGTCTCGTATAGCAGGAAAAAAATGTTGCTTTCGGCTTTTGAATTGTAAAGATCATACTGATGACTATATTACCCTCAGTATTCTGCTACCTCCTGGTTAAACAGGGTGCCATGACTAATTATTTCAAAATACTGGGATACCTATATTTTGTTACGTTCAATTAGTACGCTGTAAATATAGAGTGATCGTCAGATCACCATTTAATTCAATCAGGATTATACTAAAGGAGACAATGATTCAACAACCCACTCAGTCTACAACTACAAGAAATCTACCACATTTGCATTGTATGAATAAACACAACCAATTAGATAGAGCACATGAGTGACTTTCAACTAATTAGACATTGAGCAATGACAATCATTTCTTTATCACGAGCCTCGGCGAATGAAAAAATAAATCAATGATGATTTTTTTCCGCAAACACAATAAAGTCGATAATTTCACAGCTGATTGTTAGTTCACTTATTGGTTTCTTCGGCATACCTTGACATGGATAGTAGGTGATCTATTTTGCATTTTATCCGATAAGAACTGGCTGTTTATTTCACTAACAGTTAAGGTAAATAACTCAGTTAACCGCTGTAGTCGAAGTTGAAAAGGCGCTAGTTTGCTGAATGTGGACAAATGATACGATCGAAGTGAAGAAATCGAAGAAAAATGATACGACCTATAAGAACATTGCATTTCGGTGTGCAATTATATCTCAAAGTGTCCAACTACTGGAGTTTCAATTTGAATTATAATTTTTTTCAGTGAATGTGTGATTGAGCCATGCTTTGATATTCTTCGGAAGCAGGCCCAGTGTTGAGAAAGTTGCCATCTTAAAAATGCACTTATGCAGATGGATTTCCGTTATTTCCATCGTCAGTATATATTTGACCAACGTTTTGGGTCAGAGGTCAATCCTGGACTATCTCTACAATTACCTCAGCAAGTCTACTATGGTGAGTAATCCTTTCATTTCCTATTGAATTAATTTGTGGAGCGAGGACACAATTGAAAAGCATCTAACGTATTTTCTGGACCTTTAATGGGGATATAAATTTCCACAATCTGGACAAATCAATATTGAGGATCGTCCATTTTGTCATAGCAGAAATTAAGTTTTTGAGTAAACGGTTTGAAATTGTCAAAATCTGCTTTCATCGATATCGAGGATACCCTTAAATATATTGATATTTCATCATTTACTCAAGGGTAGTTCTTCCAGTTTTACTACAGTACTAATGATTTCAGAATTTCATCTTAGAAGAAAGTGACCTTTGTAGTTCTCAAATTAAAAACTTGTGGTGTAAGAAAATCGATGTTTTATATATCTTTTTTGGAACACCTGTGTTTCTCTTGTTTAATTTGGACACCAGGATGCATACAGAGCGCATCGTTGGGTGTTTCCAATTTCATAATGGTAGTGACTGTTTACAGTGAAGCAATGGATTTGCCAAATTTCATTGCATCATGTTGTTATCGGTCAAACCTGAAAGAATTATTGAAATGCATAAGGTGCTGTTCATAGTTGAATCAAAAGAGGACACATTGAGTTATTGCAAATCACCTATTCCACGAATATCTTTCGAGAAAGAAATTGTGAAATACTGAAACACGTTTATTTCATTTTCACAAATTATAATATTCAATTGTATGTAATGGCTAGAATTCGGGAAAATCCAATTGGAATGCACCCAGGCAGTGGATTTCTGGGACCCTACCACAGAATTGAGTTGTTTTTTTTTTGGTCCTACGCTTGAAAACTTTTTCAATTTCTTCCATATTATCAGAGTATTGCCCAAAGTTGACATTGAACACCCTGTATCTCGCTTATGCGTTGAAAACGGGGTATATGTCATAGGGCAAAAATGACTTCTCCGGTATCGTCTACACGGCTATACAGGGTGTTTCACCATAAACTGGACAAACATATATAGCCGTGTTTAGATGACACCGAGAAAGTCATTTTTGCCTCATGACATATACCCCGTTTTCGACGCATAAGCGAGATACAGGGTGTTCAATGTCAACTTCGAGCAATATTCTGATAACTGTTGTGAGTTACGCGTGATATTTGAAATAAACGGTTTCTAGTCACATCTCAGTATTTTTGAAAGCTCAATTGAAATATGGTGTAGAATTTTGCGAAAAAAAATTCAATATGGCGGAAAACCTGCAAAGTTGGAATTTTTTTTTCTCGGTTATTGCTAATTTGGAAACTCAACTTTTTTTTTACATGTCTTCAGTGAAAAAAAATTTCCGGTCAAAATTTTTGGAATTTTTCAATTCTGAATACTTGGGTGAAAACAGAATGAAAAAATATCAATCGGTTTTCTTTTTGTTGCCGTCCGAAGATTACACTCGGTGTACAATTTTTATTTGAGAAACTGGAGGCCGTACGGAGGTCAAAATTGTGCTGATGGGCTGCCAAAATGATTCGGATAAAAATATGAAATTATAAACCAAAAAAATTTTTCGATTCGAACTCTCTTCGAGTATGAATTGGGTTTATTTTAATCTTATGAATCTCCGTTACCAAAGCAACACTAGTTAATCGAGAGTGTAGTGTTCGAACCTTACCAAAATTTTCTGGAAAAAATAAAAAAAAAATATATTTTTTTTTCAATTTTTTTTTTTCGAAAAAATTATGTTTTTGTTATAATTTCATATTTCTATCTGGGTCATTCTGGCAGCCCAGCAGCACAATTTTCACCTTCGTACGGCTTCCAGTTTCTCGAATAAAAATTAAGAAAGTACACCTAGCATAATCTTCGGAAGGCTACAAAAAAAACCAATTAATATTTTTTCATTCTGTTTCCATCCAAGTATTCAGAATTGAAGAGAGTTCAATCATGGAAAATTCCAAAAATTTTGGGCGAAATTTTTTTTTCACTGAAGACATGTAAAAAAAAGTTGAGTTCGAAATTTGAAAAAAAATTTTCACGGAAAATCTTAGAAAATCGAGTACGTTGAGTTTATGCTTTCCAAATTGGAAACCGAGAAAAAAAATTCCGACTTAGAAGGTTTTCCGCCATTTTGAATTTTTTTGCAAAATTCTACACCACAATTCAATTGAGCCCTCAAAAATACTAAGATGTGACCAGGAACCGTTGTTTCAAATATCAAGCATAACTTACCACAGTTCCCAGAATATTGCTCAAAGTTGACATTAAGCACCCTGTATCTCGATTATGCGTCGAAAACGGGGTATATGTCATAAGGCAAAAATGACTTTTTCCATGTCAACTACACGGCTATATAATATGTTTGTCCAGTTTATGGTGAAACACCCTGTATATGTCCAGTTTATGGTGAAACACCCTGTATATTGTTCATCTTCAAAAAAGTCTTCTAGGAAAACTGGACGTGTGCCAAAAAAATAAAAACGCTGCAGTAATGTCAACTTATGGTAGAATCTGAAGCAGGTAGCGAATTTTTGAAAACGGAATGTACAAGGTGTTTTTTCAGCCTGCAAATTTAATCTGAACTTATCATAATTCTTTCCCTGTATTTATGAAAAAGTGTTAGAATCATTGAAAGTAGACAATCATATTGTTCTACATTAATAATGCTCATCAATATTGATCGAGCCATACCCAAGTTATGAATAGAAAGAAGAAAAATCGGTCGAATCGGATAAATCACTCTGTAGACTGTCAATAAAGGCCCCCAACCATAAACCAAACATTGTTTCGAAACTGCCCTGACTAGTGTAAACTTCTCCTAAAATCTGAAGGTCTCCTCCGAGATCACCCTGTATATTAATGGGGGTCAACTACTAATTAATTCATACTTTCTCATATTTGCACTGACTCTTCGTAAAACCGTTAATATTGAGACCCGCATTTTTTCGGAGGACCAATTGTTTCTTGGATCGGAAAAAACATTTGTCCTATGAGTAACAATAACAGGCAACGAACAGTACTTCCAATAAGGAAAAGATTTAAAATAGGATGAGCGATTTGGCCAACAAAAACAGTTGGGTACGGTATAACATCGCATACTCCGCTATTCAGTCAGAAATTGTCATTGTGCAAAAGGTCCCAGAGATAGAAATCACTTTCCCAGGCATACCTAGAATATCAATAACCATAAATCAATTAGTAAGCTGAAGAGGCCATCGTTCACTTATCCAACAATCGTCGTGTTCTTCACTTTTCCTTTCTTGTTAGCGATTCGACAGTAGTCATGAATTTATGACAACCCCACGACGCAAAATCAGTCTCTTTCACATGTGAATGGAACAAAACGTTTCTTAATTGAATCACCAGGATTCTAGATGGATTGTGTATTGGAACCAGCTGACATAACGTTCAGCACGATGGAAAGTGGATAGAGCGATGACATTGAATACAAATTGATAGAATATTAATGCCAATCCATATCTTGAAAAGTCGTGTATGATAGATAGATAGATGATTTTCTTTATTTCAAATTTTACATAAATTACATAAGAAATGAAATGAAGTCAACAAAAAAAAACAACTCAACTTCCCCTATTGAAATAATCCCCTTAGCTATAAGGTTCTAGCTTAATTAACATATCTTTTATATCCTTTTTAAATCTCGAAAGGCTTTACAACATTTGATATGATTAGGTAGTTTATTGAAAATATTGATACACATATAATATGGACCTTTTTCACTCAGAGTTAGCCTATGTAATGGATATAACAAATCTTCAGTTTTGGTATTGTAATTATGTCTTTCTCCATTATCAAACTTTTCTCTATTCTTAAACACAAATAACCAACCTTCATAAATACACACAACCAAACTTATATGGAATCACCCAGTATCAAGATGAAATTTTATTTTGATATCTTTTTCGTTAGAAGCAAATAAAAAGTGCATGTGTTTACTCACAAAAACAGTTAGGTTCATAAACACTTGATAAGATTTGGCTTTGCAGTGTCGATTTTACCATTTCGTTCGAACGTCGCAGTGAATTTATATTTTGTTTTTTTACGAAGTTTCAAAAAAAATGCCTTATGTGGGGTTATCGGAAGTCCAGAGAGAAAGAATTATTACTATGGCAGAACAAGGTATGTCACAAAGACAGATTGCAAGAACGGTGGGGGTTACACAAGGGGTTGTTTCAAAAACCTATGCAAGGTTTCTGGAGTTAGGAACCCTAAAGAATAGGCCGAAAAGAAGTCGTGGAAGAGTAACTACAGAAAGGCAGGATCGCTTTTAAGCCCAAACAGCAAGAAGAAATCCCGCAGTATCTCATTCAGAGCATCAAAGGCAATTTTTGCAAGCTACAAGTGTTAGTGTTTCTGTCGAAACTATCAGAAAAAGACTTTGCGCTCGGGAATTATTCAAGAGAAGAGCGTTAAGAGTTCCAGAACTATCAAGGCAAAATAAAGTTGACCGTTTTAATTGGTGTTTAGAGCATGAAAATTGGACTATTGAAGATTGGAAAAATGTCTTATTTTCGGATGAGACCAGAATTGGCCTACGATCAGACGACCGGCGTGTTCGCATTTTAAGAGGTAGAGGGAGGCAAGCTAGGCTCCAAGCTGCAAGACCGATCCCTAAATACAAAGGAGGTACTGTAATGTTTTGGGGCGGAATTATGTTTGGTGAGAAAACTTCTTTAATTCCCATTAGACAATCTCTGACAGGGCCTAGGTATGTTGATCTAGTGCTACAACCTGTAGTGAGGCTCTGGCGAGGTGCTTTTGGAGATTATTTCCTATTTATGCAGGATAATGCACCTCCTCATACCAGCAGAGTTGCAAAAAAATTTTTCGAAACAGAAGGTGTGACTGTTTTAGAGTTGCCTTCTTGTCCACCGGAACTTAATCATATCGAGCACTTGTGGGATAGGATCAAAAGAAAAATTAGAGCTCGTCAAAATAATCCTGGTAACGCAGAGCAACTTATACAAGCGGCTTTAGAGGAATGGGCAAATGTTACAGAAGAAGAAATTAACAACTTAATAGAAAGCATGGCTGGTCGAATTCAAGCTTGTATCAATGCCAGGGGTGGAAATACTGATTATTGATTTGTTAAAATCGTTTTATTTGTTGTTCAATTCTCAGTTACATGAAAATTATTTTTAGAGAAATTTACACTTTAAATTTTCTGTTCTATTATAAAAATAATCTTTTAATAATTTATATTATTTTCGTAATAAACTTGTTCCGAGAAAACTGCTCTTCACTTTTCAGCGACTTTTTTTTAATTAAAATTCGTTTTTTCCAAATAACAGGGTGATTCCATATAAGTTTGGTTGTGTGTATATGATGCTTATACCGTCATTATGTACAAATTCCTAAATTTACTCCTGCTTGAGTCTCTAAAGCTCATTTTACATACGAGGATGTATTGATATCTAGTAATCCTAGACCAGTTACATGCATAAAAAAAATATTACGATACCATATCAACGAATAATAACTTATAAGAAGTGTCAGTGTAGAGTTCGACGTCAAAAAAGTAAACCAGAGTTACGCAATGAATTGAAAAAAAAGTCCACCGAAACTGTAAAAATCGAAAAATTGGAGTATCGAGCCTGTATTTAAAAGGGTTAAGAGGTAAGCAGATTTACGAAGATATGCTTAATACCCTTGGTGATCAATGTCCTTCGTATGAAACCGTGAAAAATTGGACTGCAAGCTTCAAAAGAGGTAAATTTTCCATTGAAGATGATGACCGATCGGGAAGGCCAGTTTCTGTGTCAGTCCCCGAAAATATCGATGCAGTTCATGACATGATTTTATCAGACCGTCGAATTGGGCTAAAACGGATATCTGAAGCAGTGAAGATTTCATACGAACGCGTTCATCATATAGTTGACGTCAATTTGGACATGAGAAAAATTTCTGCAAAATGAATCCCCAAATGTTTGAATGTTGACCAGAAGCGTGCAAGGGTAGAAGCATCGAGTTCGATCTGTGCTCGATTTGAAAACGATGTAGACTTCTTAACCCGAATTGTTACTATGGATAAGACTTGGGTACATTTCTACGATCCAGAAACAAAGCAACAATCGGTGGAATGGCGACACTCTGGTTCTCCAAGACCTAAGAAGTTTCGTGTCCAAAAATCAGCTGGAAGAGTTCTTGTTTCAGTTTTTTGGGATTGCCATAGAGTAATCATGATTGATTTTTTGGATAATGGTAGAACAATAACTGGAGATAACTATTCGACATTAGAGACCACTCTACGGAAAAAATTCAAGAGAAAGGCGCGGAAAGCTATCCAAAGGTGTATTGTATTTACAGGACAAAGCCCCAGTACACAAATCTCATGTTTCGATGTGAAAATTCGTGATTTAGGGTTAGAATTACTAGAACACCCCCTTTATTCACCAGATTTGGCTGCGTCCGACTATCATCTCTATCCTCAACTGAAAAAAAGTTTAAAAGGTCGTAAATTTTCTTCCAACGAGGAGGTAATAAAAGATATGGAGGACGGGTTTGCAGAGCAGAAGAAATATTTTTTTTTGAAGGGTCTAGAGACGTTGCATGTATTCAATTAAGAGGAGAATATGTTGAGTAATAAAATATTTTTGATATTGAAATTTTGTTTATTTCTATAGTAGGTTAAGAATTTTTCGATATATCCTCGTATAGTCCTTATAAGTAAGTAATTCTTTTTTGTGCCATGAGGACTCACTGGATCTTAGAATTGCCCCCCCCCCATAAAATAATTCCAAATCTCATAACGGATTCACAATTTGCGTGATATAAGATTTTAATAGTATCAGTATTCATATACATATTTAGCAACTATTTTTATTCCATGAATTCGTGAAAAGCACTAACATGGAGTCGGGAACTTTTGACCCCTCGTTCATCTACAGCTCCACAGGGCATAGGTTATATCTTGATAAATCTGCCATTTGCTAAGACCTTTTTTACAGTCTAAGCACAACCTCCTCAGCACCACATATGTGCTCACAATTTCCATAAACAAACTTATTGGTGAAAGCTATTAGAAGTGATTTCGATCCACATCCATATAAGATTTTTGTGAATACAAAATATAACGGGACTAAATAGATCCGAATGCAAACTACCGATTCCGTCGGTATAACACGAAATATTAGCAAACAATACACTCCCCAATCATTTTCACTAATTCATGTGTAGCCATCAATATTCAGTGGTCTCTATTAATTTATATTCATAGGGTCATTGTTCTTTTCACTTTCCATCACGGTGGGAATTATGTCACCAATAGTTAATTCTCTACCGATCTCGGATCCGGTTTAATATGACACCTTGTATATTTTGAAGAGGCCCTGTTTTGTAGAATTACATTACATATTATTCTCAATATTAAATGTCTTGTTATTTGCTGAAAACTTATTAACTACGAACAGACATGTTAATTCTATTCTCCCAAACAAGAAACATTTTTTGCTGGTATATTGTTTTCATTTAAGAGTCTTTAGCCTTCAAAATAAGAAACGTATACCGCCAGATGGCAGTGCAGTGTATTAATTTTTATTTATTGGATTATTCAGCTTAATAGAACAAATGTTAGGGCGCAGGGAATATAACAAGAAATCCTACCCTGAACTAGATCTCACACTGGCTGTATAATACTATATCTTTCCTTCACCAGCATCTGGGAGGAGATACCTGCGGGGCATGTCATTTGAAAGAAATTCAATTTCATGTGAGAATTCGCAATTGTAAGAAACAATCAATTTTCACTAGTCGACGGCTGAAACAAACCTTAATAAATTGTCGTTGATAAAAATGGATATTTATCGTTTAATTCGAATAGAAAAATTCAAGGTAATGGATTTTGCGAAAACAACACATAATTGTAATATTATTTACAAAAAAACGGTAAATTCTGAAAGAAAAATGAGACGTTTGATCAACTAACTAAATGATAGACTTCAATACTGAAATGAAAAAACACAAAAATATTTGTTCGTTTTGATGGTGGAAATGTTACAAAATAACCAAAAATAATAGGGAATATTCTTTTCATTCGTTCAATACTTATAAAATATTTTTTCTATTATTTTTATTCTTATACATCCCTTCATCAATCAGAAAAAAATAAAAAATGTTCATGTTACATTCAAGAAGTGGAGAGTTGATCCTTTCTATTAATTGGGATGACTCCTCTAAGGAAGATACCATTTCTTCCTCATTCATATCCCAAATTGTCACAAGCAATACACCAATTCTGTCAAAATTCTTTTTTCAGATAAACGGTGGAAATTTCGTGATCCAGTATCCAAAGAGGGTGGGCAATGTGAGAAAACAGAAGCCTTTCTCCCCTTACATGCCATTTCCCTGCGCGAACACAACAGGAAAAGGAATCGGTAGATCGCCGTATCCCCCAAACAGTGTGCATAAACTTAGACCTGGTGATATTGATGTGATAGGAGCCATGGGGGACTCCCTTATTGCTGGAAACGGAGCTATGGAGGAATATGCTCTAGGAACCATGATAGAATACAGAGGAATATCTTGGTGTGCTGGTGAGTTTGCATGTATAGATTCGACATCAATATACTATTGACATTTTGTTGCTATTTTCTAGGATGTCTAAAATAATGGTGTGAGCACAGAATAGATTTTGTTTCGTCAAAGGACCCCGCACACTTACTTAGGAAAAGCGGGTCCAGTGAATTTTCCCCATTTCTACATATTATATTCATATCAACTTCAAGAACAATATATCAGATTTTCACGGAGGTCTTACATCCGGTTTGGTCTATAGGGCGTTCCAAAATTGCAGCTACGGAAAAATGAATCTTTAAATTTTGATGATAATTCTTCTAATTTTCAGAATTTCATCATGATGCCTTGGGTTCTGAATAACAAGATATCACAGATATTTAAACACCGCCCACCACGTTGAGTTTCGTTATACAGGCTGTTCCATGAAGCTGTATAAGTAACTGAATGTAACTTTGTTAGTGACTTTGGGACCACCCTGAGTTTTTCAAAATATGATACCATGATGTATGTCCACCTCTGTAGGAAGTTTCATTAATGTACAAAAAGCAGTTGCGATATTATTCAGGTTTAAATTCGGATTTCATACAATTTTTCTTTAAAACTTATCTGTAGTTGAGATTGCTGTCCAGGAATATAGGTTTTCATTCAGTATAATTATTATGATAGGTATTGACGGTCGGTCCAAAGGTGTTTTTATTCAGGAATGTACAAGATGGACATAATTTGGTGTCACTAATCTCCTCATTTCTCAATCTCAAAATCTATTTATATAGAAAAACAGTATTATCATTCCAGGTTGTTGTATCTTTGAGTACTCCAGGGATACCTACATATTTAAATATTATACCATAAAAGTATGTCGACCTTTGTGAAAAATTTCACTCGTGTATAAATAATTGAAAGATTGTTGCCAAATCATTCAGGTTCAAGTTCAATATACATACACCATTACTTGAAATAATAATTAAACACAAATTTACATAAAAATGTATCAGCACAAAATATGAAATCTAATAATTTCAATCTTAAAATAGGGTTATTAAAACGACTGATTAACAATTGAAAGATTTAACAGTTGAAAGACTGAAGATTTCAGCTTTTTATTTGTTACACCACTATATAATCTAGGACAGTTACTAAAAAAAGTCATGGAATAATCACTCCTGCATTCAAGATAGAATTCAAGAGTTGAGTACGACATATGCGAAATATTAAGTACCCCTCTACTCAACACTTGAATTCTATCTTGAATGCAGGAGTGATTATTCCATGACTTTTTATAGTAACTATCCTAGATTATATAGTGGTGTAACAAAATATATGAAACTAAAATCTTTCAGTCTTTCAACTGTTAAATCTTTCAATTGTTAATCAGTCGTGTTAATAACCCTGAGTGAAAACCTATATTCCTGGACAGCAATCTCAACTACAGATAAGTTTTAAAGAAAAATTGTATGAAATCCGAATTTAAACCTGAATAATTTTGCAACTGTTCTTTGTACATTAATGAAACTTCCTACAGGGGTGGACATACATCATGGTATCATATTTTGAAAAACTCAGGGTGGTCCCGAAGTCATTAACAAAGTTACATTCAGTTACTTATACAGCTTCATGGAACAGCCTGTATAACGAAACTTAACGTGATGGGCGCTGTTTGGATATCTGTGATATCTTGTTATTCAGAACCCGAGGCATCATGATGAAATTCTGAAAATTAGAAGAATTATCATCAAAATTTAAAGATTCATTTTTGCGTAGCTGCAATTTTGGAACGCCCTATAGAACAAACCGGATGTAAGACCTTCGTGAAAATCTTATATATTGTTCTAAAGGTTGATATAAATATAATATGTAGAAATGGGGAAAATTCACTGGACCCGCTTTTCCTAAGTAAGTGTGCGGGGTCCTTTGAGAATATGAGAGAAGTTTCATTCACAAATTATTATTTTTATTAGTTATTTTGAATATTTGAATTTTAGTTCTGAAAAAAGGTATAATACTTTCATTACATAAAAATGACATTGTCAGATCAAATCGATCAACGGAAAAAACACCGAAATGACAAGTATGACATTGCGGCGCCCCCACGAAACAAATCTAATATTTTCGATTTGGTCGAATGTCAATGCTTTCAAAAATTGAAGAGTGCATTGACCATGTTTTCAGACATCTTAGTATTTCCATATAACCTTATGAATATCTGTCTGTGTCTAATTCGATATTCGACCGCAAATTTCGTATCGAAAGTTCCACATTGATGGAGTTACGAGACCTAATATGCATATTACGTAATAGTCAGAATATTATATATGTCGTTAATTATTCGAAATTCGCCAATTTCTGAATTAGACAAAATCGAGAGGAATCTATTTGGTACAGATACAGATCTCTTCGTTTCCTGTACCTACATTGACAAATTCTTCCGCTGAAAACCAGTTTATCGATATGATTTACCGGATAGTGATGCCTTGATTGAATTTATTAGATGGGTTTGGTAAAAGTTTTCAGAGTGAAAACTTCTCGAAGCATTCCATAATTTGCTTATCATTTTTTTTGCTGGATATGTACATTCCTTATGTTTGTCTTTGCCCGTAGGTTTTTTTCGGTAATTAAGGCTCCAGAAGCATTTTATTATACAGGGTGTTCGGCAAACATGCGGTAAAAAGGGAAGAGATTATTCTTTGCAATATTCTAGGGGTATTAAATCCTTTGATTATCTTTGAAAAGCGCTTTGTTGCGGAAAAAGAAGCAAGAAACAAATTTTCAACAAATAACATTTTAGTACTGAAAATAACATGTAGCATTTCTTAACTTACAACAATTGTTGAAAATGGCTACATTCAGCAAGGATGCAACCATCCAATCTTCTCCTCATAGAATGTCGAAATCTTTCACACACACCAGGATCTGTTGAAAATTTTGAACAATAAATAAATATATATGTATACAGGGTCTTTCACGAGGAACCTCACCCATATTTATACGAGAAACTACTGAACGTATTTTCATGAAATTCAGCACTTATGAGTATTTCACGATGCTGATGAAATCTAAAATATTTTCAAGGCATGAGCACCCCCGGTTTTTCCGGAAATGACGTCAACTTCCGTTTTTCAAATTAGAACACCATTTTTTTATTGCAGAAATAGATTCCTTAGAAAATTTCAAGTTATTTTGATGTAACATTTTTCAGTTTTGGTTGGAAAATTCTCTCTGAGCGAGAAAATTCGAAAAAAAAAATCGAAAATAGAGCTCCGCTGAAACAAGAATAATTTCGAGGTTTTTGGATGGAAAATTTTCATTTTTGGGATTTTTCAAGATGTAAGATGGATGTATCCACTTTAAAAATCGAAATCGCGATTCATGATACAGGGGGTGAAAAAATCGCTTTCAAAGTTAGGGATGACAAAATCGTGAAAAATCAATTTTTTCAAATTAGAACCCCATTTTTTTATGGCAGATATTGAATCTACGTTAAAAAATAATGTGAGCATCACATCCTTGCCCTAAAATGGATATTTTCTGAGTTAATATCCACTTTAGGGCAAGGGTGTGATGCATACACTCATATTATTTTTTAACGTAGATTCAATATCTGCCATAAAAAAATGGTGTTCTAATTTGAAAAACGGAAGTTGACGTCATTTCCGGAAAAACCGGAGGTGCTCATGCCTTGAAAATATTTTAGATATCATCAGCATCGTGAAATACTTATAAGTGCTGAATTTCATGAAAATACGTTCAGTAGTTTCCCATATAAATATGGGTGAGGTTCCTCGTGAAAGACCCTGTATATTTCATTACATGCCTAGGTCAACAGTGTTTTATTTCAAGAGAAAATTATCTTTTCACCCGACTGCGCCAGGAAAGTAATGTTTTTGGAGTGTATGTATGTTTATTTCTTTTTCACGCCTTGCAGCCCGATCGGCTTGATGGATTTTAACATATGAAGAGTCATTAAATTACCATATATTGTGGGAGTGACATGGGCTTTGTTTTTATTCTGAAGACACTTTATTCAGCGCGAAATTATTGTTTATGTGATTCGAGTCGAACAGAATATTATATGTGTCCAAAAGATCTAAAAAAGGCTGTAACAGCATTTCTTCATCTCCCAAGGATAGCTCACAATATCTAATATTCTTTCTGGAAAGTTTATCAATGCAATTGTCTTTTACACCATACAATTTGGAGTTATGGCTTCGGAATTGTAATGATAGGTTTAATGTTACAACTATCCTCTGAAGTCTCCACCATCTAGTCGTAGGCCAATGTAGCATTTAAAGCCTTTAAATACACCCTGTATAGTCTAAGATTACACCCATGGTCAAATAAAGTCTTGCCCCCCCTAGGTTTCTCAAGAAATAAGCAATTATATGGATGTGGATCGAAATCACTTCTAATAGCTTTCTGTTTTTCACCAATGAGTTTGTTCGTGGAAATGATATGATATACAGGGTGACCAAGAGATTGACGTCAAAAAGAAAAAAACAGATCCCTCGTGTCATGGGCTATTCGAATTACTCCCATGTATGTTATGCGATTTTTCACGGTTTTCGAGTTATGAATTTTTATAAACTTTGAGAATTTTCGACTTGACCATCTTAATAAAGTTATTAAAAAAAAAAGTACAAGACTTACACCCTTGCCCTAAAATGGATATTTTCTGAGTTAATATCCACTTTAGGGCAAGGGTGTGATGCATACACTCACATTATTTTTCAACGTAGATTCAATATCTGCCATAAAAAAATGGGGTTCTAATTTGAAAAAATTGATTTTTCACGATTGTGTCATCCCTAACTTTGAAAGCGATTTTTTCACCCCCTGTATCATGAATCGCGATTTCGATTTTCGAAGTGGATACATCAATCTTACATCCTGAAAAATCCCAAAAATGAAAATTTTTCCATCCAAAAACCTCGAAGTTATTCACGTTTCAGCGGAGCTCTATTTTCGATTTTTTTTCGAATTTTCCCGCTCAGAGAGAATTTTCCAACCAAAACTGAAAAATGTTACATCAAAATAACTTGAAATTTTCTAAGGAATCTATTTCTACAATAAAAAAATGGTGTTCTAATTTGAAAAACGGAAGTTGACGGCATTTCCGGAAAAACCGGAGGTGCTCATGCCTTGAAAATATTTTAGATTTCATCAGCATCGTGAAATACTTGTAAGTGCTGAATTTCATGAAAATACGTTCAGTAGTTTCCCGTATAAATATGGGTGAGGTTCCTCGTGAAAGACCCTGTAGAGGCGCCACCGTGCATTTTATGGAATATCTCCATAGAACTTACATTATCTCTATGAGTTCTATGAATATCTCTCTAATCATGAATGGAATGTACAATGGCGCTGTCTATCCGAAACTCGCTGAACTATGAAATTAGTGCAAATGTGGGTAAAGCAGAAACTTTTCCCGCCATATATTTCAATTTGGCCATTCTCTGCCAATTCCGTATTTCAAGTTGTTTTTCTGAATGAAATCATCTGTAGATTCACTTCTAATCGGAAGTTGAACTATTTTCATGGTTCTTTCGTTTGAAATAAAACAGAAGCATGAGTTGTCTTATTTTCTTCTATTTTTGAAAGAAAAAAAATGAACTGTTGAAATGCAATCAATCTCAATTATTTTATTAAGAACTCCAATCCTTTCTGAGTTTACCCACAAAATTTCAGTTCTCAAAGTGAAACCATTTTTAAATGCAACTTCAAATAAAAACACACTACATTGAACGCCCACCTTAATGTTATAATTTTTCACAGGCGGTGAAGGAACCTGGAGAGAATACCTTACTGTCCCTAACATCCTGAAAGAATACAATCCAAACCTCACAGGTTACTCAACAGGAACCGGAGAGTTCCTCTCAGACCACTCCAAACTCAACGTGGCCTATCCGGTATCTGCAGACGAAGACGCTCTGCGTCAAGCCAAAATTCTAGTCAAGAAAATGAAGACGGATCCCCGGATCGACATCAAGAACCACTGGAAAATGATCACCATCTTCTTCGGCGCCAACGATATTTGCTCGGCGCAGTGTTTCGATAAGGACAAGGGTTCGGCAACGTCGCACGTAAGACAGCTGATGTACGCCCTGGATTACCTGCAGAACACCCTGCCCAGAACTTTCGTTAATCTGATTCCAGTACTAGGTAATTACATCTAAGGTAAATGATTTATGGGTTCTTGAATTCTTGTCTTGACCGTAAACATTTTCATGCTTCTCATCTCTAAGTAGAACTATTGAGGACCTATTGTTTCTAAGTATCATTTCATTTCTCATCAATTTTAATTACGTTTAATTACGTGTTGTTTAATCATCATTCATATATCTGAATTTTGTATTTAATTGAAATTTATTTTCAATATGGATATGGATATATGGACCGGTAACTATAAATTTGAAATAGAAACTGTACGTACAAAATGTATAATTTCATGCTCCTTAGAATTCTTTTTTATCTCCCACATTTGCGGGATTTCATTATCACATATCTCCACATCAAACGTAATTCCATCATTCAGATTTTAGTCTTGACAAAGTTGATAAACATTCTGACAACATTGTTAACTTGTAGTGCGATCAGAGAGTTCGGTGATATTTGAAATCCAGGGAAGCATCCAGATTATTCTTGAAATTCAAGATTTTTGTCGTTGAATTTTATCGAATAAAAACGACGCCTTTCATGAAAAAACCCATAAGAATACTTTGATTTTCTCAATTGATTGATTCTTTGGATAATATGAACCGTTAATTCTTCTCAAGTAGTTTTATAGTATGTTCGCGTGGATTTATGAGTCGACTGTGCTGTAACTTTTAAACCTGGTGAAATATGGAATAATTTTTGATTGGGGAATATGCACAATGAATAGAGTGAACAATCAAAAATACTATAAAACTACTTGGAAAAAAATAAATCATTTTACAAAATCAAAATCTTCCCGTTTCTCAATGAAACGCGTCGTTTTTGAGTTTAAAATAGAAAATGAAAAAAGGGTTTCTTTTAACCTCGAGAATCTTCAGTTAAAATATATGTACAACTCAAAGAATGACACTGAATAACCACGTCCAAGCGTGAGGTACATCAACTTTTTAACTGTGGATTTGTTGCATCCAGGAAAATGTACAGTTCCTCGTGATCCGCCCTGTATAAGCCATGGCCTTTACGCACACCATTTATTTCTATGCAAATTATTATAGTCACCAATGATTTTTTCCAAAAAAAAAATATTTTTGAGTTTATCTCTTAATGGTGATATTGATTGGATTTCTGTAGAATCTCGAACCCTCGTGGCTATTTTAATGACTATTTCCCTCGTCTTAATTTCCACCAATCAGAAACGCGCAATTTTGAATCATAAATGGTTTCTAGATGGAAAAACTGTATGGCAGCAGCTGTCAGTAGTTTTTTCGGGTTTACCCGCGGCAAAACTTGACAGTTGTTGTCAACGAAAATTAAAAATACATACATAATGCATCCAGAATAATCTGTTACTCATGAAATAGTCTTGTCAAATAACATTCGTGCATCTAATTTTTCCTGTGAAAAAAATCGAAAAAACACAATGCAAAGTAATATTTTTTTAACAAAAAGCATTCATGCAGGTGCAAAAATCCTCGTCTTCGACTCGGATTTTTGTTGCCACCAGCACTCATGCTTCTTGTTAAAATATTACTTAGCAACGTGTTTTTTCGATTTTTTCCGGAAAAATTGGATGCACTCATGATATTACTTACGACTATTTCCCTCGTCTCAATTTCCACCAATCAGAAACGCGCAATTTTGAATCATAAATGGTTTCTAGATGGAAAAACTGTATGGCAGCAGCTGTCAGCAGTTTTTTCGGGTTTACCCGCGGCAAAACTTGACAGTTGTTGTCAACGAAAATTAATAATACATACATAATGGCATCCAGAATAATCTGTTACTCTCGAAATAGTCTTGTCAAATACCATTCGTGCATCTAATTTTTCCTGTGAAAAAAATGGAAAAAACACAATGCAAAGTAATATTTTTTTAACAAAAAGCATTCGTGCAGGTGCAATAATCCTCGTCTTCGACTCGGATTTTTGTTGCCACCAGAGCACTCATGCTTCTTGTTAAAATATTACTTAGCAACGTGTTTTTTCCATTTTTTTTCGGAAAAATTGGATGCACTTATGATATTACTTACGATAACTCACTGTTTTCGAGAAAAATTCAAAAAAATGGAAATTTGCGACCTTTGATTTCAGCAAACGTGGGGACTTTCGATATTTGACTTATGATCACAAAGTCCTACGCCAGAGTTAGGAACTAAAACGATTTCTTTTCAATTGAAATGTCGATTTTGACCACACTGTTGGATCTGGTATACCCGTCGCATTCGCCATTTCGCAAACGTTATATCTCACGTAGTGTTTTTTGATTGTTTCTTTTCTGGCGCATCCGGTTCTTGGTTTTCCATATCGATTTATGGAGTTCCCAAGGACTCATCGTGTATTAGAATAGAACAACTCAAAAATGCCATTAAAGAATTCTTGGAAAAATTAAATTATTGCTAAGTCATGCCCAGCAGACCGTATAACCAGGATACAAGAAAGCTTCTATTTTTACTAACACTATTACTTAACAAAAAATGATTTCAGATGTGTCGGTTAGTCTGAGGGTGAAAAGATCAATGATGTGCAGATTCCTACACGTATTTTTCTGTTCATGTTTTCATCATCAAGGCGGAAATGAAATGGAAACAGTTATTCGAGCAGCTAGAGCTTACCAATATGCGGAAGAACAGTTGGTAAGTTATTTGCAAATTTCCTATGTAAAGAACAATATTCAAACACCTATTCTTACAGGTAGCAAGTGGACGATACGATGTTAAAGAAGATTTCACAGTAGTTTTGCAACCTTTCATGAAGTTGTTCAATGCTCCAAACGATCCCGCTCATTATTATGATGAAGTCATAGATATTTCCTACATCACACACGACTGCTTCCATTTTTCCCAAAAAGGACATGCATTGGGTGAGCAAAATTCTGATTGATGGTTCTCTTTTTGAATGAAGGTTCTTTTCTTCCTTTCTATAAAAATACCATTCTGGACAAAAAATTCGCTCCCTCGGGTAGCTTGTTTGTGTAGAATGCATCCTTCGCAAAGCAGATGGAGATATCTTTGATGATCTTGAGTGCCCTGATTGCTAGATCCTTTAACTGAAGGGTTTTCCAATAAGAGTTATTATTTTGAATAGGCATCGAAAAATTAATCCTGAGTGATGAGGCCCGTTCTCACCTCGGTGGCTTCATGAACATGCAAAATTGTCGCATCTGGGGCTCGGAGAACCCAAGAGTTATTGTCAATTTTTTTTTCACTCGACGAATAAAAAAGTTATGAACTTTCCGACTTGAAGAACTCTTTAAATTGAATAAAAGTGAAAACCCCATATAAATCGGTGGTCTCTATCGTGAGAAATCCCGAATCGCGTTTTGAACTGAACGTCGAACGGTATAGACCCCTCTTAATGTATAGATCTGGACAACTTTTACTTTCAACAAGACGGCGCTATGTGCCACACAAGCAACGGAACTATTGATCTTTCACGGGAAAAGTTTCCGGACCGTGTTATCTCTCGAAGGGGTGATCACAGTTGGCCACCGAGATCTTGTGATTTAACACATTGCGACTTCTTCCTTTGCGGCCTTGTTTCAAGGTATACGTCAAGAGCACAGCGTCGATTCAAGGCCTCAAAGATGGAATTCGAGGACATAGGGCAGCCACTTAGCGATTTCTTCATTGAAAATTTCATGAAAGTAATATGGTCCTGTAATCGTAGTCGTGGTGGTCATTTGGCTGATGTTATTTTCCAATATTAACGGCAAACCTTCCTCTTCATATTGAAATAAACATCCGATTATTTATCTGAAAATTGGCATTTTTCTTTTAATGCCAAAATAACACCTCTCATTGGAAAACCCTTCACTTACCACAATTAATTCTTCATAATTTCATGTTCGGCCTTTTACAGGAGCTAATTTATTATGGAACAATTTGCTGGAACCAGTTGGGAGAAAAAGTACGAAAAGGCTGAATTATGTTATGGAAAAGTTCAACTGCCCCTCCAAAGAAGCTCCCTACCTCTTCACCAAGAAAAATTCAATTAATTATCTGAGCGCTGGACGGCAATGAGTGTAAAATGAATGTACATATGTGATTATTTATTGAAAATTAAATTTTATTTTGACAAAATCGTTATTCAAATTTTCTTAAGAAATACCATTCCTTTTGAGGAAATGCTAGGTACGCTACTGATCTGAATATCTCAGAATATACAGGGTGTTCCTAAATTGAACGTACAAACGAAAAGGGGAGATTCCTCAAGTAACATCAAGAAAAAAAGTCCCATAAACATGGGTTCGCAAACGTTTCGTTTTCGAGATACAGGGTGTACTAGGTTTATTAGGGAGTATTTGAAAGAATGTTATGAAGGCAGGTGAATTGGACATCAGTCAGGGCCCGCCAGATCCCCAGACTTGAATAGTTCAGATTTCTTTTCATACTAACTGGATCTTTATGACCATTTTGATTTCGAGAGCATTGTTCAAAATTTTTTTCTCGAAATCGAAAGAGGCCGAAAAGTTTAGTTTAACAACAAAGATTCTTTTTACTTTATTCCAAATTCAAAGTTGCGCACCAAAAAAATTTTTGGAGAAAAACAGGTGACAGTGTTCCAGAAAAAATATCACCCTGTAGATCTGCTATCGAAATTGCCATGTTTCGTGGTGAGAACTCCCAGATGTAATATCTATGTCAAATTTCAGTTGAATATCTTGTAAAGTGTAGATACTGTGACAAAAAAATTTGAAAAAAATTAAAAGTTCAACACTCTGTATCTTGAAAACGAAACGTTTGCGACCCCATGTTTATGGGACTTTTTTTTCCTAAACTAACTTAAGGAATCTCCCCTTTTCGTTTGTACGTACAATTTAGGAACACCCTATATCAGAAGTTGAATGGAGAAAAGAGGTTTTTTGGTGAATGAGAAATTGAAATAAATCTCATAATTTGTTTATTTAATCATTTCACAGATTGAAATGTACCTGCTATTCGTAAATCTGTTCTTACATTATTCGAAAAAATATCACTCTAGAACTATGGATATTAGATATTATTTAATAATAAATCTCATGTCAGGGTCTCTACCTCTATCTTATCGAAGCATGATGAAACCATAGAGCAGCAAACCTGAAAATAATTAATAAGAGTTAAAATTCAACAGTTCTGAATCTCCTAAGCAGAAAGAATCGCTCCGATTCTTCGAAGGGTTTATAAAAGGCGAACCGAGGATTCAACTGTGCGCCAACTACCAGATAGTGAGGTAGTGAGGAATTTGGTTGTTGACGCAACGGTTGAATCCTCGGTTGGCCTTCATAATACTGGCCCTTAGATATAAGTCAATCATGCCTCACACTTTCTAGCAAACTGCAGCTATCCTTCAATTCGAACTGTGTCAGTTGTAACTTTGACGAAGTATGTGAAGCTCAACATTATTCATTTATCAGTTCCTGTATTATTGATATACAAATGGGGTTCAAGGTTGCAAATTTATGAAAGAAGAAATAGACACGAGAACTTTTGCTTTTTCGACCCTTGGAAGATAGACAGGCATCTGAAGTGATTTTCCCTACCATAAAATAGGAGTTCCAAACGAACATTTCGTAATTTTGTTTTTTTTTTTCGATTAAAATAGACATTGCGGTTGTTTCCAACTCACAATAATCGAATTAGCTTGTTCAACTGATTGAACGATAAACAATGGAACGATCGAAATGAAAACAAAAAAGTAGCTGGTGCTGTCCATTACATTTTTTTCCCTGCTTTACTCGAAATGTGAAGGACGCTGAATTTAAATCATTCTCGATCAAATTTTTTCTAAAAACTAAGGAATTCAAGAACCAACATTCTCATCCAATTCATTTTAGTGGATCTAGGTGTGTTAAGTAGTCGAGCATTTCAATTTGAATAACGCTATTCTGTATATTACAAGATTTGTTAGTTTATATCGATTGCTATGCTTATGTAGTTTAGCAATAATGTTTATGAATTCAGAGGAACAACCACGTTGATCAGGATTAAATAGAAGGTAGATTCGTATTTTCCAGTTTAAAAAACAAGTCAAAAAAAAATTCAAAGTTCCCAAAAGAGAAAGATGGCAGCTATCAGAGCAATGGATTCATGAGCCCGGCCTGATCTGTTACAGAAATATAAGGAATTTCCTTTAGATGATACAGGGTGAAAAAACACTATACCAGATAAATTACTTAGGTAATTTTTAATCTCTCAACATGTTTCGAGCTTAATAAAGCTCATCTTCAGGAGTAATCACGTAAGTGGAGCTGAAAAATTGAGAAAACATGAAGAAAGCTCAAAAAACAAAATAAAGCATAAGAAACAATCAAAAAATAAAAAAAAACAATGTAACTTAACGAGCAAAATGACATGACGGAATAATAAAATGAAACAAAAGTCAATATGAACAAAAACTGGTTAAAGAATAAAACTGGATGAAAATGTTCAATACAAAATAGTAAAAGTTCAGTAACATAAAATCTTAAAAAAGTCATTAGCATTAAAAAGGTGAGGTGATCGAAAATCAGAGAGTACAAAAAAGGAAACAAAATAATAATGGAAAATGGCAGAATGTCATGCATCTTCAAGCACAATTCACAGAAAATCACAGAGTCATGTAGATGATCTAAAATGATTTCTCTCGGAAATTGTTACTAAAAGGAAGCCTAGTGCACAAACTAATGTATTACGAATATAAAGGGATAAAGAAACGGACAAACATGACGGAAACACAGATAAGAAAAGGGGAAGTCTGAAACATCAAATATGATCGAATTCCAACATTCATGCCATCTAGTTTAACCACATTTAGAGGTGCGGATATCAAATCATCATTTGAAAGTCCATCCTCTGCTACAAATAAAAAAGCTTCCGACTTCCATGCAAACACTAGTGCTAAACAGATACCACATCCAAGTATGAATATTTTTTTCATAATCTACGCTCTACGACTAAGATCGTAGACAACAGGCAGGAGAACGCAAAAAAAGAGAATTTTTTTCAATTGAAATAATCATGCAGGCAACCAGCAATGGGAAGCTATCATCCCTTGATGTTTGGGTTGCAAACATTCAGTATCTTGCAGAATAACAACTTTATTGATTTGAACTTCAAAAGAGTTGTTCCCCTTGATACAGGGGCATAAAGGTGTTTAGTGGACACCACATTTCTTAATACGTTTTTTAGTGTTGTAAAATGACGTTCATGTGGAAATCATGGTAGAGTTTCTCAATGAATTTAAATTATAAAGATGCCAAATGAAGTTTTCTCTTTTTTCAACTTCAGAATTGGATCTTTCAGGAAGAAACAAAAGACTTGTGAACACATCAAATTTCGAACCTTGCGCGATGGAATGATTTAGATTTTTCACCATGAATATTAAAGTACAAACTATTATTTAACAATTTTTTCAACAGACAGCTAATTCTGAAACCGATAATCTGCCATAGATTTACATTGGCTAGAACAATTCGAAATTACAGTGTAGAGGTAACAATGATAGATTAGACTTGTTTTTCAATTAATTCACCTCATTGAACGATAGCGAATGGAACGATCAACATAAAAAGCAGCTTGTGTTGTCAATTAATCTTTTTCACTGTATGCATTACTCAGAAAGTGGAGGACGCTGCATTTTCAATCATCCAATCACAATTAATCTCGAAATTATCCAATTTTAGAATTTAAAGACAGATTTTTTCGCATGTCAAGGCCGTTTTGGTTATATTCGTGAAAAAATTTGTAAGCTCTAAATCCAGAAAAGTGGCTATCTAGGTGATTTTTAATAGTTTTACTACTTATGCACTGCAGGCGGGGACAACTAAAAATTAGGAAACATATTGTGAAAATTGGAATAGATAGATTTCAGGTTGTCCCCGCCTGCAATACATTGAAGCAGTTACGTCATCTATAGATTTATATTGAAGAAGAGAAAAACACATTGCGTAGTGCATCTTTTAAGGACTGAACGAGAATAAATTCGCTATCACAAAAAAGCTCATATCTTTTGAGCCATTGGACCGATTTCGAAAATCAATCATCACTCATTTTCGAATCGTCTTCTAATTCTAATGAAAACTGCTTTTACAATAAAAAACCCAAAACTATTTTTTACAAAATTCATGGATTTTTTCTGGAATTTTTCCCATCATGCTTTTAATAGGGTTCTCAGTCACTTTCTGGGATTCTGTCTTCCACTTTTGCTTGAATTCCGCTAATGTTTTCGTTAATTTCTTAGTCTTCTTCAATTCTTTCCGTACCAGGACCCAATATCTTTCGATCGGCCTGAGTTGAGGGCAATTTGGTGGATTGGCCTCTTTGGGGACAAAAGCCACCTCATTAGCTTGATACCATTCCTTGGTGGCCTTGCTGTAGTGGCATGAAGCTAAATCTGGCCAAAAGATTGTTGACTCATCGTGCTCACGTAAAAATGGTAAAAGTCGCTTCTTCGAGCATTCCTCGATGTATATCTTCGAGTCAACAGAGCCTTGGCCAACGAAAAATTTGCTCCTTTTGCCACAAGTGCAAATTGCTTGCCAAACCTGGTATTTTTTTAGGAAACTTTGCTTGTTTCTTCACGCGAAATTGTACGTCAACATTTCCACGAGAATCTGCAGTATAATATTCCTGACCAGGAAGTTGCGAGAAATCAGCCAAGACATAGGTTTCGTCGTCCATTACGCAACAGGAAGAAATTTTCAAGAAATCTTTTTTTAATTTCTTTGCTCTTGATTTCGCTTCTTGATTCTTCACAGCGTTCCTGTCTGGCACTTTCTGCACTTTGTATGTTCTAAGCCCACAACTCGACTCGATTTTCTGAACGGTTGACTGCGAACAACCCACTATTTGGGCCACTTTACGTCCTGAAAGGTTAGGATTCTTCTGAAAAAGGCTGATGGCTTTCTTCACTCTTTTTGGGCTATGAAACCCCTTTTTCCTCCCGGTTCCTTTCTTGCGGATCTTCGTTGAAGCGCTTAACAACTCTTGATACCGTTTCAGGACGAACGCGAGCTTCTTTTGCGATTCTTTTGCAGCTCCATTTTTGATCATTTTGAAAAAGTTTCACCATAAATTCTCGTGTTTTCACTTCGCTTGACATTTTGCGGCAGAGAATTGGAATATCAATGAAGTAAATGTTCCACATGTTTCTGACGTTCATAACAAAGCTTACTATGATCAAATTTTGATTTTTTTCTCAATTGGTTCAAGAGATACAGGCGTTTTCGTGATAGAGAATTTATTCTCGTTCAGTCCTTACCTAACTAACACAAAATTATATTGAGTACAGATCATGTTTATTTTTCTTAGTTAAATGTTTTTGCAGTCGGGTTTTATGTTTTTCCTTCAATAATTTGTTTTTTATTTACCGCCTCTCATCAACTATTTCACTAAATGTTAGCTTATGCTCATTTTCCTGTCAGATACATACGCAACGTTGTCGTTTCCACATAGAGATCGTAATAATTACGTATAAATCGAAATGTATATTTACTTTGAGAAAATATTATGTGAAGTCGATAATTCCGAAGACCTCTGGCGAATGTTGAAGAAACTTCTTCATGTGTTGATACAGGTTTATCAATAAAGAATCATATCTTAAAAAACTTTATTTGACTACCCGATAGATTTTCTTCAGTTTTGGTTTTCATCGAAGTCGAGATTTCTACCTAATTCGATTGATTCATTGTTCGAAGGAGATAAATGACAATATTTGATTCATCCTGTGCACAGGAAAAACATGTTTTTCGGCAAATGGGCTGTGCCTCGATTGAGATGAGTTCGTGCTTTTCGATGTACAACTCATTGACGGATAAATTTTGAAATTTTCTCATTCAGCGAAATAAAGGGTGTTTTTTTTAGAGGTATAGAACTTTAAATTGCAATAAAACAACGATGGATTATTCGATTGACATGAATTTCATTTATCCGGAAGATGATCTTGTGGCAATACATTTTAAATGTGATTTCTGGCATATGACCGCCACGGCTGGCTCGGATGTAGTCCAATCTGGACGTCCAATTTTCGATGACTTTTTCCAACATTTGTGGCCGTATATCGGCAATAACACGGCGAATGTTGTCTTCCAAATGGTCAAGCGTTCGTGGCTTATCCGCATAGACCAATGACTTTACATAGCCCCACAGAAAGTAGTCTAGCGGTGTTAAATCACAAGATTTGGAGGCCAATTTACAGGTCCAAAACGTGAAATTAGGCGGTCACCAAACGTGTTTTTCAATAAATCGATTGTGGCACGAGCTGTGTGACATGCTGCGCCGTCTTGTTGGAACCACAGGTCCTGGACATCATGTTTGTTCAATTCAGGAATGGAAAAGTTAGTAATCATGGCTCTATACCGATCACCATTGACTGTAACGTTCTGGCCATAATCGTTTCTGAAGAAGGACGGACCAATGATTCCACCAGCCCATAGAGCGTCTCTGGGGATGCGAGTGATCAATAAGAGTAAACGTGGTGCGAAAACGTTCCATGGTTAACCGAATTAACTGCTATGATGGACGATTTTGTCGACGATAAAATGGACGTAGTGCGCGATACGTATTCCGCACAGAACCATTATTTTCGAAATAAAATTGCACTACTTGCAAGCGTTGTTCAGGAGTGAGTCTATTCATGATGAATTGCCAAACCAAACTAAGAATAAATCACTTGACAGCTGTTAAATCGGTCGCCATCTTGAACAGTAATTCCAACTTGAAGTTCTATACCTCGAAAAAAAACACCCGTTAGTAGGAACGTGTAGACTTTTAGTGTCTAGCATTATTTACTATTTTAATGATAATGGTGATTATTTACTATTTTAAGTGCAATAGGATTAACTTTTGAAAGGAATTTGGTATCGCTTCATTTTATCAGTAAATGGGAATATTTACCTTTTCATCCAAGATAATCTTTCAAATTCACTTTCTTACTCTCTCCTTCCTCTCGCTTTTCAATCTTGTGACGCTCGCGAATATGTGAATACTCCTGAGTGTCCTACTGCCTAAACTATCCCTGTCCCAAGTCGACTCCTTTTTTGATTGTCCCTTTTCAACATGGAAAATTTTGTCGAAAACTTGCCGAATAGTACAATGCTTTCTATTGAAGGGATTCTTATACATTCTTCGACAAAAAATTAGAACAATCACTTCTCGAAATTGTCACCAGACTGACGATTGTTCAGCCTCTGTCAATATCAAATAAAGGACTAAACGACTGAAACAATCTTTTAGATTAGCTTGTCAATTGGAGCAGCGTAAGTGTAAGTGAGGAAGTCGGCTATCGTCGTAAATTGTGGCATTGTGAGCGGGCCCCTACACAACTTTGGATTGATTAAATTTGATTGAATTTGATAGAACGCATTAAATGCTGGTGGATAGACTGTGATACCGTAGACTGTTACGTAATTGTTTTAAATATTATGGTTTGAAAGTTTTTTCGATAACGTCGTCTGAAGAAATATGATCAGTTTATAAATAGACATAGAAACTCAACCAAAATAAACTTGCATTCGAAGATTGATAAGGATATAATTGTAGTATCAATAACATGAGTTGATAAAATGAATATACGACTCAGTCCTTATTGCTATAGTTTTCGTATATGAAGATGGAACAATTTCTTTCTTGCAATGGGTTTTTCCAACAGCTTCCTCAACAGGGCACGTGTAATAACTGAAGAGACAAAACAAGAAAAATTATTTTGTAAGGTCATCTGAAGAAATATGATAAGTTTATAAATAAACATAGAAACTAGAGACCGAAATAATCTTGCATTCGAAGATTGATAAAGGATACAATCGTAGTATCAATGACACGAGATGATAACCCGAATATAAGACTAAATTCGCATTGCTAAAGTTTTCAAAGGACCCCGCACACTTACTTAGGAAAAGCGGGTCCAGTGAATTTTTCCCATTTTTACATATTATATTTATATCAACCTTAAGAACAATATATCAGATTTTCACGAAGGTCTTACATCCGGTTTGTTCTATAGGGCGTTCCAAAATTGCAGCTACGGAAAAATGAATCTTTAAATTTTAATGATAATTCTTCTGATTTTCATAATTTCATCATAATGCCTTGGGTTTTGAATAACAAGATATCACAGATATCCAAATACCGCTCACCACGTTTAGTTTCGTTATACAGGCTGTTCCATGAAGCTATATAAGTAACTGAATGTAACTTTGTTAGTGACTTTGGGACCACCCTGAGTTTTTCCAAATAAGATACCATGATGTATGTCCACCTCTGTATGAAGTTTCATCAATGTACAAAGAACAGTTGCAAAATTATTCAGGTTTAAATTCGGATTTCATACAATTTTTCTTTAAAACTTATCTGTAGTTGAGACTGCTGTCAAGGAATATAGGTTTTCATTCATTATAATTATTATGATAGGTATTGACGGTCGGTCCAAAGGTGTTTTTATTCAGGAATGTACAGGATGGACATAATTTGGTGTCACTAATCTCCTCATTTCGCTATCTCAAAATCTGTTTATATAGAAAAACAGTATTATCATTCCAGGTTGTTGTATCTTTGAGCACTCTAAAGATGCATATTTTCTTAAATATTATACCATAAATGTATGTCGACCTTTGTGAAAAATTTCACTCGTGTATAAATAATTGAAAGATTGTTGCCAAAATCATTCAGGTTTTAGTTCATTATACACCATTACTGGAGTCAGAACCCTGGGGACATGTTCTCACATAACAAGCGTACTCTGGTTTCTTGGATACGACATATGCGAAATATTAAGTACCCCTCTACTCAACTCTTGAATTTTATCTTGAATGCAGGAGTGACTTTTTTTAGTAACTGTCCTAGATTATATAGTGGTGTAACAAATATAAAGCTAAAATCTTTAGTCTTTCAATTGTTTAATCAGTCGTGTTAATAACCCTATTTTAAGATTGGAAATAATAGATTTCATATTTTGTGCTAATACATTTTTATGTAATTTGTTGATAATTATTATTTCAAGTAATGGTGTATATTGAACTAAAACCTGAATGATTTGGCAACAATCTTTTAATTATTTATACACGAGTGAAATTTTTCACAAAGGTCGACATACTTTTATGGTATAATATTTAAAAAAATATGCATCCTTAGAGTGCTCGAAGATACAACAAACTGGAATAATAATACTGTTTTTCTATATAAACAGATTTTGAGATAGCCAAATGAGGAGATTAGTGACACCGAATTATGTCCATCCTGTACATTCCTGAATAAAAACACCTTTGGACCGACCGTCAATACCTATCATAATAATTATACTGAATGAAAACCTATATTCCTTGACAGCAATCTCATCTACAGATAAGTTTTAAAGAAAAATTGTATGAAATCCGAATTTAAACCTGAATAATTTTGCAACTGTTCTTTGTACATTGATGAAACTTCTTACAGAGGTGGACATACATCATAGTATCATATTTTGAAAAATTCAGGGTGGTCCCAGAGTCACTAACAAAGTTACATTCAGTTACTTATATAGCTTCATGGAACAGCCTGTATAACGAAACTTAACGTGGTGGGCGGTGTTTGGATATCTGTGATATCTTGTCATTCAGAACCCAAGGCATCATGATGAAATTCTGAAAATTAGAAGAATTATCATCAAAATTCAAAGATTCATTTTTCCGTAGCTGCAATTTTGGAACGCCCTATAGACCAAACCGGATGTAAGACCTTCGTGAAAATCTGATATATTGTTCTTAAGGTTGATATAAATATAATATGTAAAAATGGGGAAAATTCACTGGACCCGCTTTTCCTAAGTAAGTGTGCGGGGTCCTTTGAACCCCGCACTTTCTTTATGTATATAGTGGCGACCGGTCAAATTTTCTGAAAGTTTGGTTTGGGGTTATTATTGTATCGGATTTTTGGAGAGATAGAACTCATCATCGGAAGACTCACGCTGCAACAACGGTTACAAATTGTTGAAATTTATTTTCAAAATCAGTGTCTATTCGCATAGAGCACTTCGTGAAATTCATGGTTGACATAATCGTCCATCAGAGCAGCTTATTCGTCGAACTATCGATAGATTTCGGACAACATTTTCTCTACTCGATGCAACAACAAGACAAAGAACTCTACGAAAGTGATTATGAAGATCCAGATTTGTCTATTCGTCGACGTTCACAACAAATTGGATTCTGTGCATCCACCACATTCAAAATTTTGCGTAAAGATCTTGGTCTACATCCAAACAAGACCCAACTGGTTCAAGAACTAATAGACCAGGGCCGAAACCTTCAAAAATGGTAAAAAATGAAAAAAAAACAGTAGGATGAAACCCATCAGAAAAGGAGGGGAATATGATCAAAATGAAAGGAAAAATAAATTACGGTCGATCCGAGTTCGGGAAGTGGGAGGGGTGAGTTTTTAAGGGTGAAAAATGGTTTTCCTTGATTTCCGGCAAAACTACAAGTTCTATGGAAAAAAGTTGAATGGCAAAGTTGTAGGAAATGAAAAAATCTACAACTTTTGTATTTGCAATTTTTTCACATAACCTCAAAATTTAGGTGAAAAATTCAAAAAACCAAGTTTTTGGTATTTTATTTATATCTTTTTCAAAAAAAAATTTTTTTCTACGAAATTTTGTGAAAACTTACCTTATTATGTCCCAAATACACTGTAATTTACTAGATTCAAAATATTTATGTTTTCGCCTTATTTTAACTTAATATCAAAAAAGCCCCCTAATTTTCAATCGAAAATTCTGACGTCAAAATATCAGCTTTTTTCAAAAAGTTTAGGGGCTTTTTCTTCCTTGAAATATCTACTTTCTGATGGTGTAAAAAAAATATACATTACTATAGGAAATGTTCTCAGAAATGCAAAAAAATGAAAAAACTCAAATTCGAATTTTTTTTAATCATTATGTACAATTTTGACGTATTTATTGAAATTTACTCTTTAATTACTCAAAAAACGTAAGATTTCCTGTTTCATTTATAAACGAAAAAATTGCAAATTGAAATATACTTCTATAATTAACAAAAAAATAAGTTAATGCAGTTAATATTTAATAATACATCTACAATATTTCGAAAAAGTTGTAGAATCTTGTTTAAATAATATTTTTAGATGACTATTTATTGCTGTTTTGAGATAATTCATATACCTGAGTGACCTTCGGTTAATTTTCAACCCATTGTAAGTTATTTCATAGAGAAGTGGGGACTGAGTTACTCTAATGGTGGGTTTCATAAATCGTTGATTGAACAAATCACAGAATTATTCGACGAAATTGTCAAATCAACCAATAAGATTTCTAATTTTCGAAATTTTTAGCATACAATTGCTTGATTGAGTTGTGAGAAATTTACTTTATTCAAACAATTGTTTGGAATCTACATAGCAAGGTAAATACTATCTGTATTTTTATCTATATTAATCAACTTTAAATAAAAATAGAAATATTTTCTTTCATAAATAGTATGTTTAACGTAACTTAACCTAAAAAATTAAAATTGAATGATATTTTGGTACAAGAATAAAAACTAGTAATTTCGTTTATTTTGTACAAACAAATTTAGTTATACTCATGATAAAACTTTGAAGGGATTATTAATTTGATTTTGTCTTTTCAGATTGTCAGTATGGATGAATCTGTTTGTATAATCTGCAATAAGATAGCAAGCAAGTGTATGAAATAAAAAAAACAGCTTTGAATCGTTTAGTGGCGTCTAGCAAGAAGAGAATCGACAATAAATACAAAAAATTTGAAGTTTTAAAATCAGCTTTTATTCATCGAACTTGTCAAAGTCACTATAATGATGAGACTGCAACATTCTGTAGCTCAAGACGTAAGAAATCACAGGAAGGAAAAGAAATAAATAAGGTCACTCTTACATTTAATTTTCAATCTCATTGCTTTCTCTGCGGTGGGTTCTTCGGTAATATTTCAAAAGATAAAATTTCAACTGTTCAAAGTAACGATACAAGAGATAATATATTACAGCATATTCAAAAACAAAACATTTTTGAAAAAAAAATAAATAAAATGCGTAATCAGAATTAAGTAGATATCTAAATTCAATAGTACGATTTACCTGTATATTTATATTGTATAAGATTTTCTATGACATGAATGTAATTCGAATTGAATAAATAAACTCTTTATCCTAAAAAAAAATGCAGCAATCACATTTTTTTGATGAAATTGACGAAATTGTACATAGTGATTAAAAAAAAATTTTCGAATTTGAGTTTTTTCAATTTTTTGCATTTTCTGAGAACACTCCTTATAGTAATGTATATTTTTTTCACACCATCAGAGAGTAGCTATTTCAACGAACAAAAAGCCCCCAAACTTTTTGAAAAAAGCTGATATTTTGACGTCAGAATTTTCGATTGAAAATTAGGGTGCTTTTTTGATATTAAGTTAAAATAAGACGAAAACATGAATATTTTAAATCAAATAAATTACAGTGTATTCGGGATATAATAAGGTAAGTTTTCACCATATTTCGTGGAAAAAAAATTTTTTTTTGAAAAAGATATAAATAAAAAACCTAAAACTTAGTTTTTTGAAATTTTCATATAAATTTTGAGGTTATGTGAAAAAATTGCGAATACAAAAGTTGTAGATCTTTTTATTACCTACAACTTTGCCCTTTAACTTTTTTCCATAGGACTTGTAGTTTTGCCGGAAATCAAGGAAAACCATTTTTTACCCTTAAAAACTCACCCCCTCCCACTTCCAGGACTCGGATCGACCGTAATTTATTTTTCCTTTCATTTTGATCATATTCCCCTGCTTTTTTAATGGGTTTCATCCTACTGTAATTTTTTTTTGTTTCAAAAATTATCGACCCTGGTCTATAAAGCCACTCAACCATAACAATTGATTTATTTAAAGAAAGATTTGGTGATATCATCATTTCGAGGAATGGTTCAATGAATTGGCCTCCAAGATCATGCGACATAACTCCAATGGATCAGTTTCTTCGGGGTTATGTCAAGTCATTGGTTTATGCGGATAAAACAGCTTGGGAGCCAACGTAACTCGTGTTATTGCTGAAATAAGGCCTGAATTACTGGAAAAAGTGGTCCAAAATTGGTCTGGTCGAATGCGGTTCCTCTGAGCTAGTTGTGGTGGACATATACCGGAAATTATTTTCAAAACATAAATTTCGTAAAATTATCCGTCAAATGAAGAAAACTTGGATTCAATCTTATGATATTTCAATATTATAAGGAGGAGAAGTGTCACTTTTCATGTCTAGCTTCAGTTTACCTCTGGATGACGGTTGAAGAAATTGTTTACAATTGAAAATTTTCATCGTAATATTGTTATTGTACTGAATATAATTTCATATAATTTGTTTCAACCTTGATCGATATTTATTTAATCATTGTGAAGTATTGTGAGTATGAATTGCTGTTGTAATGGAATAATTCATCCAATGGAAAAATATTTCATTGATTGGAATCATCAAGGTTCTACATTACTTCTAATGAGTTGAATGATGTAGAAGCTAAAACATAAAAAATGTTAGATCTCGTTGAAAATTTAAAATAAACACAGACAGTGATTCGCATATGTAATAATGCTAAAAATAACAAATTATAAATCATATTTCACACACTTTTTCGCATGGAAAATGTGAATAACCCTAAATAAACAACTAGGAAATATTTTTTCACGGAAAATCCTTTTCGTAAATATTGACTTGTGTAAATGAATATATCATAACGAATTATCAACAATGTCACAACCTGTTGAGAGAAGATAATGTCCTGGAAATAATGATGTGGAGAATTATTACCTTACCGCAATCAATTTCGTATATATCTTTCGGGTTAGAATGATGTATTCACTGGAAACAATGAAACATTAACATTCCAATATATTCTCTCATGAAAACAATTTAGGAAGGTATTTGTTGAGGTGTAGAATAGTTCACGATAAGACGTCAGTACCAAATTTATCAGGTACTCGTACAGTATCTCTTATAAAAAACAACAATATTTGTTTTGAGTAACAAATATAACCCGAATTGAAAAAAAATTGACTCACGCACACATGATAAACAAATTTCATAAACGAATATTCTGAAAAACAATTTAAGTTTTCATTTTCTCATTTTAAAAGGAGTCCCAGAGGAAAGTTTCGAAAAATATTTTCTGTTTGAAATGAAACAAAGTTCAAAAATTATTCTTTGTTCAGTGGCGTACTATGTATTTTAGTTTCGATTGAGATACAGAGTGTAACAGCCAAATGGAATAAATTCGATAACGAATAAATGAGGGCGTGTTGGGAAAAACGCTCGGACACGTCGATTTGTAATTTTAAATGCGCATATTTTCCAAGAAAATAATATTATATAGGGTGTTCCATGTGACCGTGGCCAAATCAACTTTCTTATTTCAAACGCAACCCCCTGTATATTATTTATTTTTTGGATTCTTCAGAGAATTCTAGACAATTAATGCACAATGTCCTATACCTATCTTCAACTATTTCGGAAGTATTAAGTGTTTTCAGATTATTGCAAAAATCAACGTTTCAAATAAAAATTATTTTATTTCACAAATTAGGACAATACACTTAAAACCTAATAAGTAATACTGATTATTTCTTAATTATTGAAAAAGAACAAAAAAACATTAATGTCAATGTAGGAAATATTCAAAATGCTCGCCGCGAACGTCTTGGCAACATGCTAATCTGGTGTAGAATTGTCTTCTAACGTTACTGAACATTTCTTCTCAGTAATGGTTTTTGCTTACTTTCTTCATATCAAGAGGTAGATGGGAAATAAGTATTGGGTGTAATGTATCAAATTTGTGAAATAAAATAATTTCCATTTAAAATGTTAATTTTTGTAAAAAAAAATCTGAAAACACTTAATATTTCCGAAAAAGTTGAAGATAGGTATAGGACATTGTACATCAATTATGTCTAGAAGTTTATGAAGAATCCAAAAAAATAAATAATACACAGGAGGTCGCATTTGAAATAAGAAAGTTGGTATTGGCCACGGTCGCATGGAACACCCTATATAAATCGACGTGTCCGAACGTTTTTCGTAACCACCCCTCATTTAATCGTTATCGAATTTATTCCTTTTGACTGTTACACTCTGTAAAAGAATGCACTTGTGGATATTTTCATCGGAATAATTAATTCATTATCAATGAAAACGTTCTCAGACTCTAAAAACACTTTCTCTAAACCATCCTCAACTTATCTCCAACACAATGTCACAATAAGCCTATAACTCTTTGAAAAAATTGCAAGCACACTTTCTAGACTGATCACCTCGCAAAATCAAGTTATTGAACTTGACGAAATGAAAACAAAGACAGGTTATCATAAAAGCTTTTATAAATCATTGTTTAACATTATTTATACCAAACCGGTAAGGTGGTCGAGGTGAATCTCTGGTACGGTATTCCCAACAACTGGAGAAATTATTCCATCAGGTGGGGAATGAACTTGAAAGTCCATGAAAGATTCCATGACTGCAACTCCACACATTGTTGATTAAATGGGTCGTAGAATCAATGAATTTCCGCGAAATTTTAAAATAGATATTGGATAACAGGAACATGTTGATAGGAGTTATAATATGGGAATTTCTAAGAATTATACTATGCAGGAAATCCTTAGAAAAAGAAGACTGATATCCAGTTGAACTTTTCTAGATTTACTTTCAATGAAGGACCTAATCTGGTATTATTTGCTTTAGTTCTTAATTTTTGTATTCATTTAATAATGATATTTCAAGACGCACTGTTTATACAGTGTGCGTAGAAATTTTGGAACAAATTCATTTTCTCAGAAAAAAAATATTTGCAGGTCAGTTTTTTTTTTCACTTTCAGCAAATTTTTATGCATTTTTGAAGGATTTTTATTGCAGCCTGTGCCATCATCAACCCTAAATTTTTTGAATAGGGAAAGTGGGTCATGTGGTCCATTTTTGGCAAGGTCTTCATATTTCCTTCACAGGCGTACAGAAATTTTCAAGGAAATTTTTTTTTTTTCGAAAAATTAGTTAGTTCAAAGATTCGGTGACAAATTTCATCAGGTACCATCATCTCAAAGTAAATGAGCCATGACAAAGTGCACATATTGAAAACATCTTCGAAATAACCAATTTTTCAAAAAAAAATTTTTCTTGAAAATTTCTGCACGCCTGTGAAAAATATACGAAGACCTTGCCAAAAAAAGACCACATGACCCACTTTCCCTATTCCAAAAATTTAGAGGGATGATGAGAATGGCACAGGGTGCAACAAAAATCCTTCAAAAATGCATAAAAATTTGGTAAAAGTGAAACAAAAACTGCCCTGTTTCAGGATTTTGTTGCCAAATATTTTTCTTCTGAGAAAATGAATTTGTTTCATAGTTTTGACGCGCACTGTATTGAAAGCTACATGTTCTTGTTTCATGAAAAATCTGCAAAGAAAAACCAATATATCGCTAATTTTACTCAGAGGAATCGAACGGTCTGTAACTGCTCTTCGAAGTAATTTTTTTGAGGACCTAGAGACAGGTAGTCTAATCAGTACCATGAGGATATGGTTGCATTCTTCAAATTTAAGTACAAAAAGTACCTCCGCTAACACCTGGACATAAAGCTACTTTCGTCAATGGGCAGAACAACCACCGACAGGCTTTTACCAAAACGGCGCAACCGTACTTTTTCTGAAGAGTCACGATTCGGTTCACAAAGTGATAGTTGACGAGAATTGGTTTGGAGAGGTCCCAGCAGACTAGGGCGACTAAATTTCGCCCGGAAAGTTGTGCCCCTTTAAGCGGAACAATAATGTGCTGGGGTACCCTTCTCATTATCGATGAACGAACAAATACTGTTGCCATCTACGTAGAAACCATAATTGGACCTGTTTTGTACCTTGCTTAGTTCACCAAGTCGTTTACTGTTATCTTTACTTAGATAACAACTGCGAAGAGGGTGAGGTAGTCGTGAAATTTGAAAGCACTCTCAATAAACAAAAAACTTTATTTTCTTGTTGACTCAACTCAGATAACAAGCACGAAATAATTATACAAGTATTAAGTATACAATTATGAAATTTACCTTCTATATGAAAATGTATAGAAAGAAAGCAGAATGATCAGTTTTGATCATCGAATATGTTTGGTTCACTACTGATTGACAAACAGAATACTTCTTGCTAGTCTCTGTAACATAGGGTTTCAAAAACAAGCTGGAGAAAAAAAATGGGAGGTTTATTTCCTCGGTGTAAAAGAGGAAAAGATCAATACTTGATTGGGTGTCATAATCGAAAATCGCCTTGCTAAGCCACAAAAAAGCTGTGGGAAAAACAACCCATTTCTTGTGTCTACAGACCAATGAGAGCACCTTTAGACTTGGACATTCGATGTCTAGCATTGGTTTCCCAATTTAAAGTTGTCCTGCAATAAATGTGTCATCATATATTCAGTTTTTAAGCCTATTCTGAGAAACTGAAAAGGCTCACATAATACACATAATAAGTTTCACCGAATTTTCAAAGTTCGAATTATAACGTTAATTTCTCCATATTGGGGAATTCCCATATGGATTATCTTTGATGTACAAGAAGAACTTGTCAGCTGTGGAGCGCAGCACATGTCGCATATTTGTTTCATTTTTCATATAATTCAATTTAGTTCACTGATTGACTTCGTGAATAATTCTGCTTCCATTAATTCCTAATTTGCTGCTTCCCTTTCGTGAATTCCGAAAAATTTCAGGTTTTTCCTGTGATTCGCTGTTTGTAGTGATTTCGATTCAATCGAATTACATTCATTTAAAACTTCCGCTTGTGCGAATTATTTCGAACAAAAAGACTGTTACCAGTGGCGTGGTTATTTTATAATACCACAAGGATAAGTGTACACAATTTGACATTTTCAGCAACGGATTTTAACGTCAGCTTCATTCCATATTCGTTTGTCGAGCTCGAGCAATCTTTATATAGGAATAGGAGTCATTGACAGGATCCTGTTTTGCTGATATATAGGGAACTATATTTCTATTATTTTGGGCACATTTATCCTTTCATTTGTGTTGGGTTTCAATTGATTTCATATACGTATACAGTCCACCAGCCTTATTTTTATTTTCACTCGGAAGATTATATTTAGAAAATTTAAACTTAAATAATTGAACCACACTTCAGTTGGTTAACTGAAACTCTACCCAACAATGGTCTTGAAAAAGCAGATGGATTTCCCAAACTTGACCTGACTATCTTGGGTTGAGAACACTTCCAATAAATGACCCATAAATCAGTCTGAAGGGTACCTATTTCATTACCTTGAGAAATGCAGATGCTATGATGAAAAATTTTCGAAAAAAATTTAAATGGAACACACTGTATCTCGAAAACGAAGTGTTTGCGGAACCATGTTCACGAGACTTACATTTTTGATATCATCCAAATAATCATTCCAGTTAAGAAAGGCCATTTATTTTTCCTGACATTCGCTCATTTAAATTCATTGAAAACAAATAGACAAAACACTGTATCTCCTGTTTAAATTTCCACGTAAATGCCTACAGGAATATAATGAAGACGTAAGTCGAAAATACCGTCAATTTCACGTAAACAGCCAATAGAAATTTATTGTCCGCATCATTTACCGCTTTTAGTGATGTCAAAGCATTAACGATATTCGTTTTCCTCTGTACACATTGTTTTCTGACGTCAATTTCGGGTTTTATATAAAAGCGTCGGAACTTGAGTAGTCGACATCAGATACCAAACAGGTTCGGTGAAGTTCACAACGCTCAGTCGCAACCTCAAAATGTATACAAATCCGTTTGCTCGCACCCACTGTACGATCAGACAAGTGATCGATAAATTTCTTCATATCGACTGTAAACACAAAAAGCCCAAAAGTGCTTTGAGAAGAACCTACAGTAACAGTTCAAGTGTTTCTTCAAGTTCATTGTCGAGCCAAACTATCGATTTATCAAGTTCGAGTTCCAAAGTGAAAAGAAGGTTTTGATTTCGAGAGGACCTCCTACAAAGTGTTTGGATAATTGTACAAAATCTTCGATGGAAAAGAAGAATTTAGTGTGGAAATCAATGTCATCACCCATCAGTAGCTACCAGGAAGGACCCAGACGAGAGGCGTTAAAGGTTTCTTCCACAATGATATCTCTAAGTAGTAGAACCCCATGGATACAGACTTGAAATGGTACTTCAAAGTCTGTTCATCGAAATGTGAATGATGAAGGAAAAGTCCTTTTTTTAGATATTGTTATATTTATGCTGTATGTATTGATGCTTCCGAAAATCTTTCTGTTTGTATTCAATTCATATTTATCAACTTTTTTTTTTATTTTGAATCCCAGTGAAGCTTGAAATGTTATTTTAATAAATTATTATTTTCTTATGTTGGTATTTCATTCCTTTCTTTCCTCACAAGTAGAACCTTTCTAGCAATTGACTATACAGTGTGGATTAAATTTATTATCTCGGTTGCTGAGAATATTCATGAAAAATTCCGAAATACATCAAATTTGTATTTTAAATTATCCTTCTTTTTGAAATATCAGAATTAAATTGTCATTTTTCTTCGTGAAAATGCAAATCATATCTTCAACTCCTTTTGAAAAATGGGTACAACCCCCAATTTTTCAAATAGGAAGTATGTGATTGTTGTTCCTCGTTTGAAAGATCGCGTCATTATCTATTCAGAAATGTTATCATATTCATGTTTTTCGCAAAAATCAAAATAGAACAAAATAAAATCATGTGATAACAGAAATGCATTATAATATTCCCTCGAATAATTCTGAATCTCATGACAATAATATTCAACTGATTAACCTTCAAAATGTGATTTCCAAATGGTATCATGGAAACTACGTAAAACACTTTCTAACAATTTTACAAATGATTTGTTACGGAGGTAACACCCGAACACAAATAGTCGCTTGTTTGAAGAAAAATTTTCGGATTTGTCGTCTTCATTCCAAGGGGCAATAACTAAAATAGGAGCGTTTGGGAATATAAGGAAGATTGAAAAAGCAGCTGCTAAAACACTATGTGAGAATGTGAAATCAGATGGGATGCTTGAATTTGAAGAAAATCCACATAAATCGAGTAGAGATGCCTTCACAACATTCAATGTGAGCCATACATCGATTTCGAACATATTGAAACAAAATAAAATATGTGCAGGGTGATTGTTTATATTTTACTCAATAGCTATCTCAGTTAATATTGGTCGTACAGAAACGTTTAAGCGAGCAAATTTATGGTATTTTTTATGGGTAATCAGAATTTAGTACTAAGAAATGCATAAAAGAATCGTAAACCTGAGAATTTTATGAGAAATGTTATTTTTTAAATGGTAAACCCTGTGTTTTATTTTTCCAATCGGAAGAGCTCTTTCTTCTTATTTCAAAAGTTATGGAGGTTATTATCGGCAGTTTTCTAAAAATATAGTTTTTTTTTCTAAATCAAATTCTCGAGAATGCTGTGATTTCTTCATGTTGAAGTTGGATAAAAGAACAAGTAAATTTTTCTGTTTGACCATTCTATGGCCTCCTAACAGTCCCGACTTAAATTCATTCGACACTTTTTTATGGGGATATTTGAAATCCCTAAAGTGGATATTAACTCAGAAAATATCCATTTTAGGGCAAGGGTGTGATGCATACACTCACATTATTTTTTAACGTAGATTCAATATCTGCCATAAAAAAAATGGGGTTCTAATTTGAAAAAATTGATTTTTCACGATTTTGTCCTCCCTAACTTTGAAAGCGATTTTTTCACCCCCTGTATCATGAATCGCGATTTCGATTTTTTTAAGGGGATACATCAATCTTACATCTTGAAAAATCCCAAAAATGAAAATTTTCCATCCAAAAACCTCGAAGTTATTCTTGTTTCAGCGGAGCTCTATTTTCGATTTTTTTTTCGAATTTTCCCGCTCAGAGAGAATTTTCCAACCAAAACTGAAAAATGTTACATCAAAATAACTTGAAATTTTCTAAGGAATCTATTTCTGCAATAAAAAAATGGTGTTCTAATTTGAAAAACGGAAGTTGACGTCATTTCCGGAAAAACCGGAGGTGCTCATGCCTTGAAAATATTTTAGATTTCATCAGCATCGTGAAATACTTATAAGTGCTGAATTTCATGAAAATACGTTCAGTAGTTTCCCGTATAAATATGGGTGAGGTTCCTCGTGAAAGTATACATTTCGGAAAAAATGTATGGAACGAAAGATCTGTTTAAATACCTAGGACTACTTTGAAAGTTTCCCCCCAAGCAAATGTCCTTTGTTGTAGGCCTCTATTGAAAAAATCACAAATACAGTTTCCATGATGTATAAGAAAGAGAATATTTTGTACCATAGAATCTTTTCTGGAATTTCTGTCCTTCAAAATGGCAACTGTTATGAATCCTCTTGCGAATAAATTTAAATATGAATATAGCACACTATCAAGTTGCAGTTGAAAGACATCACCATTTGACGGAAATAGGCAATAAGAAATTGTCAGCGGCCGTTTAACGCTTTCGGGCATTGACGATCGTCGAGTTCCCATGAATTCATTGATATTCATGACGTCGATTTCGTATTTCCTATAAATACGACGGATCTTGATCACCCAGCATCAGACTCCGAACAAGTTTCGTGAAGATAGTTACCTTCAGAAGAAACCACAAAATGTATACGAATCCTTTCGCACGTACCCACTGTACAATCAGACAAGTGTTGGATAAATTTCTTCATATCGATGGTAAACACCAAAAATCGAGAAGTGATTTGAGAAAAACCTACAGTAGTAGTTCTAGTGTGTGTTCGAACTCTTCTTCGAGCAGTGCTTGGAAGGACAATCCAACAAGTTCAAGTTCCAAGGCGAGTGGCAGATTTTGAGGTTAAAAGCATGTGCAACATATGAATCCAATGTGGAAATTGTGAATCAAAAGCAACCAAGATAGATGCAACTTTGGATGATACCAGAAGTGTAAATCGACATTTCTTATCCATCTCCAATAAGAGGGACCACCAGGAATTACAGACTTGATATGATATTGTTGAGTCTGGTAATTATCATCGAATTGAGAGAGATGAAAGAATGTCTTTTGTCGTTATAAATTCTTCTCTCTCTTGGTTATGAAGCTGTATAGACATGATGCCAAATAGCTTTTTTATTTGTACTTAATTAATATTTATGTTCTTATTTATTTTATTTATTGAATTCATTGAACTATTTTGTGAATAAATATTTTTTAGTTCAGTACCTATATTTTTTTCAAGTCCTCTGCATGAAAATTATTCTCACCATTAATAATAATAATAATTTTTTCGCATTCTTTAAGACATTCTACATGCATAAGAAAAGTCAACATCTAATTATTTCCTAATGATAACTGTGAAAATGGAACAACAAAAAAGAACACAAAATGGCAATGGAAAGAAATAGAGAAGGAAATATACAACTACCCACTTTCACCTCAATACTGCTTCGAAATATTCACTCCTACTATAGGAGCACCTTTCTCAAAGTTTCTTCAACATTCGCCAGGTTTTTGGAATTTTTGAATTCACACAATATTTTCTCAAATTCATTATTTACCCAGAGTAAATAAACATTTCGATAAATACGTAATTACAACGACTTATATGTAGAAAGGACAACGTTGCCCATTCATCTGACAAGAAAATGACTACAACCTAACTTTTCCAAAATGCAGGGTTGGGATAAAGTATGGAACTAAGTAAATATCTTTTATACGAAAGGTACGAAATTTCTGAAAATTTGCAATGGAACAAAATGCATCTGATGTACATTTTTTTGTTAATATTATACTTCCGGTTTAACGGGAAATGCCATCAACTTCTTCAATTTAAATGGGACACCCTATATATTTTTATGCATTTTAGAAAAGCTTGTTATTTAGAATTTATACATACTGAGTTTAGTGTAAAAAAATCTGTAAAAACGAGGAATTGAGGCAAAGAATGGTTGATGAATGTGAACTACCTAATACTTGGAGAAGTTTTGGAAAGAGTGACTCAAGAATGTGTTAAAAGGATGGCATATTGTCAACAAGTAAACGGCGAGCATATTCATATCAAGTAATTTTGTTAATCATTATTCTAAAATGAAATTTACACCTACTAACTGTACAACAGTTTATAAAAATTTTTACACCAAACTCAGTATGTATGAATTCAAAATAACAAGCTCTTCCAAAATCTGTAGAAGATATATGGGGTGTTCCATTTGTATTAAAGAAATTGATGGCGTTGCCGGTTAAACCGGAAGTATATCATTAACAGAAAAATGTACATCAGATGCATTTTATTCCATTGCACTTACCTACCTGCAAATTTTCATAAAAATTTTTGTTTTCGTTTAAAAGATATTTACTTGGTTCCATACTTCATCCCAACCCTGTATATTCGATAATGGAGAAAATAACCAAATATGGAAGAATATACAGGCTGTCCTTTTTGAAAAAATGTTTTGCATTCAACATGTTGTTCACCCTGTATATCTTCTGATAGACGTGATCATTTTCAAAAAATTTATTGGATTTCGCACAATTTCTGTATGACATATTTGTATGTATCTGTTTTGTAACAGAGTTAGAGGGGGGGGGGGGTCAATTTATAGTGAAAACCCCGTTACCTGTCTTTGGAATTTGAATTATTCATCACGCGAATATTTGAGCAACCAAGATTATTTAATGCATCTGAGAGATTGGTTTTCTGCTTTTCCTTTGGTTTCAGGTGATATCGAAAATAATTTTCGTTGAATTTCAACAACCTATGGATAAAGCGTTTGCAAAACTATCTTAGTGAATAATTATTTTTAAAACCATCCAATATTAGCACATTCAATTAAGGAACTGTGTTTTCCAGTTTTATTGGAATTGAAATGCTTTCCGAACTCGCCAAAATTTTCGCAAATGGATCGAAAATCAATTACCGATTTGTCGCTACTCCATAAATTATCTGAAAAGGATTTTTTTTCATTTCTATCTATTCTAACCTTCACCTTGAATTCGATTAATAAAAAAAATCAGTAGGGATATCTATTCAGACCGTGATAACTACTTGAAATTACACAATAAGAATGGGAGTTGAAGTTTGAAGAATAATCACATAATGAAATGTTTCTGTATTCATAATCTAGAGAAAACGAAAATATTTCGTGTCATTCTTCAAAAAAAAATGGAAATTCCTTGTGAGAACGAACTCATAAATTAAAGGCGAATTATTTTGGAGGACAAAACAACTGACATGTGTATCTATCAGATAAATACTTCTTGCCCCATGTACTACAAGTTATTATTTTTGAAACCAATTGTACCAGCGCTTTAATTAGGTAAGTATGGTACCATTTCTTTGTACTTCTCAGAATTGAAAAAAGACTGCATAATTCGTATTATATAACTGTCATGTTTTTCATTAATTCATTACTGATTTTGGCAGTGATAATGTACTTTTTCATTAATTCGTATTGATGATTGAATAAATCAAAGTGATCTAGAATAATATATTTTATTAAAATAACATAATAGGACTTCATGGAAGTTCAATAAATAGAATAAATAAGAACATAAATTAAATTAAATACAAACAAAATTGAGCATTTTGGCAGCAAAAACATTTTCACAATAGGATACTGGTCACATATTCCAAAACAAAACTAATTTTCAATCTTGACTCCATCTAGCGTCTTTTCAATCTTGGAGAAAGTGCGTTCACACTTCTGATGTCATCTAAATTTGACTCCTTTGGTACCAGATGAATAATTGACTGATCTCCACAGTGGATTCTTCAGTTTTTCGATGATACAGCACATTTCCTTCAAAAGGTGATTGCTCTTGAACTCAAAATCTGGCCACTTTTGAACTTGAACTTGGCATCTTCCAAGAACTGCTTGACGATGAACTAGACACACTTGAACTGTTACTGTAGGTCCTTCTTATCTCACCCTTATTCTTCTTGTGTTTACTGTCGATATGAAGAAACTTATCGATCACTTGCCTGATTGTACAGTGCGTGCGAGCGAAAGGATTTGTGTACATTTTGAGCTTAGACACGACGTTTCGAAATCGAGAAAACTTCTGATCTGATGCGCTCGTACCAAAGCTCCATCGTATTTATAGAAGTTGTCCATTGACGTCATCGACTAAAAACAATCATTATCAGCGCATTAGGATCCTCGCCTGCTATCATTAAAGTTTGCATTCATTTTGACCTGACGACTGTGACGTCACAATGGGCCCGAATGCAGAGTTAAAAAAAGGCCGGATGGTTTTAGAAATCGATCTTAAAGTGGCCACGTAATTAGACACTGTTGAAGCTTTCTTGCGGAGTTCGTGGTCCAGACATAACATCCATTAATTCAATAATTGCGAACTTTGTACGGTATGGACCAGAGCGGATCAGAAAAATTCCGGTGAATATTGACCGGAAAAGCCATACAGGGTGTCAGAAATGACAATGACAAGTGTCAGAAGTTTTTTGAATTTGTTTTTGCTTTTTTGCTAATTTTTCGATAAAAACAACGACTTTAAATCTATGGGGGATGATCACCATAGATTATACGCAGAATTGTATGGTACCCCGTTTACATTCCCTCTGTTAACACTTAGATTTGGAGCGGGTTTTTTTTCTCCGATACAATCTGTTCCTTGTCGCCATTTCTTCAAAGGTACCATATACCTTTGTTGTTTGATTTAAAAAAAAAATATGAAATGCATGTTGGTATGTATAGTGAAGGTATACAGGGTGTATTTTGAGGTGAGGCTTTTCTTTTAAGACAGTTGATGAAACTTATCATTTTACCGAAAATTTCTTATATAAAATGTTCAATTCAAAAAATTTATAAAAAAACGACATTTGGCAAAATGATCTGTTCTACGCACTAGAAATTTTTGCAAATTTGAAGGATAAGAAGAATAAACAAGAGATGTTGATATCTACGGAGGAGCAGGCGAGGGAGCAGATTCGGACTCAGGAATTTTCAGATTCACCTAGAAACTAGGAAATAAAGTTTCATTTTCTCGAAACAGGGGCATAATTCATATAAAAATTTTTTGGTAAAATCACTTATTACGATGAGTTCTACCATCCGTCCAAAAAAAGCCTCACCTTGAAATACACCTTGTATATTGAACAGGAAATTAAAAACAGAGGTCTTTGCGGTAAGGAAAATCGAGATTTTCGAAAATAGCTCGGTCTCGTAAATTTATTTCATGAGGTGGGCATTCTTCACAAAAAAATTGAAGGGCCCGTTGTACTCTGGCCGACAGCTTCGGCACCGATTCTCTATTCAAAAAGTGCCTTTCATTTTCCAAGTTCACGCCCTCCTTCTTCCACCTGGAACCTGTTTTTTTTTTATTCTCCTGGAATTTCAGAAGGTTCTCTGCGATTTCCTACTTTCTGGAAGTCATTTCAGTATTTCCATCATTTTTTGCATTAATTGAGCACCTATCCAAAAAAAATTTTTTTTACCTGAAGAAAATTGATTTGTCGAGGGCACTCCAATGATTTCCAAAAAGAATTGATGAACAATTGCCGAAAAACGATTATGAAATCAATTTTCATAGACTCTCAAATTCAACCCGATTTTTTCATGGAAAAAAATATTTTTTTCAAACAGAAGAAATTGAAGTGTCCTCAAGACATCCTTTAACTTCAATTCAAAGAAAAAATCAAGCTTTCAGGTGAAAAATTGAGGGCGTAAACTTGGTCAAATAAAAGGCACTTTTTGAATGGAGAATCGGTGCCGTAGCCGATTTTGTCATGCGAAAAAATAATTTTATCGAAGAGAAGAAATTGGAGTGCCTCAAGACATCCTTCAACTTCAATAAAAAAAATCAAGCTTTCAGGTGAGAAATTGAGGGCGTGAACTTGGAAAAATAAAAGGGACTTTTTGAATGGAGAATCGGTGCCGTAGCCGATTTTTTCATGACAAAAATAATTTAAATCAAAGAGAAGAAATTGCCCTCAAAGCATCCTTTAACTTCAAAAGAATAAAATCAAGCTTTTAGGTAGAAATTGAGATAGTGTAATATTTAACTTTGAAAATCAAATATCTGCTCTATAATAGTGCAATACTTAGGACTTTTTTTCTTAAAAGTATGCAAGGAATCACCCCGTTCATTTGTGCTTTCATTTGAGGGACACTGTATACATAATTCTTAATGAGATCCGATTTTTCTGAAGAAAAACACAAATTGATTCAATATCCTAATTTTTGACATGCAGTTAATTAGAAGCATAATGAGTTGAAATTAGTGAAAATGAAATGAGTTGATATTGATGGAATTAATTTTCAAGAAATTAATTCAGTATCCTTAGTTTTTGACCTGCAGTTAATAAGAAGCATAATAAGTTCAAATTAGTGAAAAAAATGAATTGATGTTAGATTTAATTCATTTTCTACTTTTTCTAGAATGATATAGAGATATGGACCAGGAAGTGATGTGAATGCATATTGAAATAAGCAGAATAAGCTACATTCTTTCTGTCGGACAAACGAATAAAAACAGTTTCAATTTGTTCTTAAACCAAAAGAGTAGCTGCTGTGAAGAAAAAACACCTTAATTGTAATTTCCAATTTTCTTAATCGAATTTACATGCAAAAGCAATATTTTAAAAACCCAACACATCCTAATATAAACATTCAGTCTTTAGTTCTCTCAGTACAATTTTTTCTTCATTTCGGATTGTTGAATGAAACAACATTCAAAAACATTGTTCCGGAGGGGAAAAGAATAGCACTTAAACTTTCTAAGCGCTCCCTATACGTAGCTAAAGTTATTCTCTCACTAATTCGCAACATTTTGCGTTGCGAAATTGAAATCTCCATCAGCTACTTTCTTCGGTGCTATGTTGATGACGGAAATCGAAATTTAAAATTCATGATAATCGAGAAGCCCAGTGGCGTTAATGAAAAACTTTCATGGGCAACGTGTTTAGGGGGTCATTACACATTACTTAACATTGACACTGACTCCGCATCCGAAAATGATTGAATAATTGATTCTTGAGAATGTTATGAAATAACGAGAATATTTGTATTAATTTGATTCAATACTGTTAAGGATTTGGGATGAAGTCGTTTCTGTAAATAAAGAGTTTGAAAGAAACATAGTTGGATTTTCTACACCCTGCATCTTTCTAACAAATCTGAAAAGTGAAAAGTGTTGTTTCGATTGGTGGCAGGCACCCACAGTGAGAAAACCTACAAGTCAAGGATATATCTTGTAGGTTTATAAAGTCAATTCATGTGGAAAAATGAATAAAACGGAAATGTTGTTCATTTTTCCCTGTAAATCTTTTGGGTATTCTCAATTAGAAACCCATTGCCGATGATCGCCTTGATCTTGAAGTAACAAATTTCCAAATGAAAGTTGAGTGGGAAAATGCATTTTTTACAATTTTTCAGAATTGAAGTGGTAGCAGTTTAAAATCGTAAAAAATTAGCTTAATTTTGAAGTCCTATAACTATGTTCTTCTTTATTGAATCGAAAATTCTTCAGAAATTAATGAGATTCCTGTTCACATCATGCGAGAATTGCCGATGAAGATCTGGAAATGTATGATATTCTGCATTTGGCCCTGCCTCCTCGGTCGCCAGACCTCGATCCCATTGAACACCCTTGGGATCATCTACAGAGCTTCGGATTCTCATCAACCACCTCCCCATACACTTCAAGAACTCAGACGGCTTCGACCTTAATTCTGGGAGAAACTGATCTAGGCTATTTCAACAATCCGATCGAAAGTATGCAGAGGCGTTGTTAGGCTGTGTTTGATTTTAGAGAAGGCTACAGTCTTTACTGATTTTTTTTTTTCGAGTGAACTGAGTCTGTAGCACAAATACTAAAAATGAATTTTCACCTGAAAGTGTGAAATGGAAGGAGGAAAAAGTAAGATAAGTAGGCGAACATTTGGATTTCCAAAGAAATTGATGAAATACAAATGGAAACTTTTGAAAGAATCTCAAAATGTTTGAACCTCCTTAACTTTTGTGGAGCAGTATATTCTCTTTCAAGATCAAGTACCTATACTTCCTTGATTGTCCCAAAATTGGATGACTGTACTGCGTAAACTCTATATTCCAAGAATTCCAGATTGATTGAAAAACCACTTATTTCCGAATAAAAAAATGTTAATTATTCAAATTGGGGCAGCTTCATTCCTCCAAAGGGTTTCATTAATTCCGGTCTGCACCAATTATAATAATGTCGTTTTAACGATGGAAAAACTCCGAGATCCACAAGTTCGATACCCTTCATGACCATATCGATCAACCAGATATAGTCGGCCCACCATTCGAATCACTCTCTATTCCATTTTTTGATTATTATGGAAATTCGAAAAATCTCATAAATCATTCATGAATGTAATTCATCGGATTCGAATGTAGTTGCATCAGGTGATATAAAGCGGGGTTTCCGGGAATGTGATCATAAATTGTAGGTACTCACCTACTTGATGATAGGGAGATATTAGGGATAAGTTAAAATTATCCACGTTCAAAATATTCATCAGAAATCTCGTGACAATAGATAAGGCTGAATACACTGACTGAAGGGTTTTGCAATAGTTTTCAAAACGTCCTGGCTGCCTTTTCTAACTCTTGAACAAATACTTGATAATTCATTATACGATCAATATAGAAATTGATCATCTAAATTACAGACGTGACGTAAAGTCAGGAGCTTTTGAGGAGCGCTCGTTCATTCGAAGGTAGATTCACCTTGTGGGTATAACGCAATTCAAGTGCGAGAACGTGTGGACGTAAAGTCGTCCTAAATAAAGGGTGTTGCGCATTTTTTTTTAATAAATAAAATGTAGATGGCGCACTTAATTCGTCAGGCTATTTCGACATTTGAGAAGTGTGATGTATGACATTTATAAAAATGTCATAAAATCGTACACGATACAACAACGCGTTCAAATTGTTGAATTATTTGATGAAAATCAGCGTTCTGTGAAAAATATTTTTTGTACAACTGCCATTGAAAGTGACACTTTTAATGACAGCAAACAATGTTAAAATTGATTGTTTACGTGGAAGCGTGCTAAAAATATTTTTAACATTAGTGTTAAAAATATTTTTAGCACTCCATTTCCTCATGATGGAATCAGATGAAAAAAATTCAGCAATTGCAAATTTTCATTATCAATATTTAGCAATCAATACTTATGAACATTAATATTAATCGTAAGACTAGAACAATTCCTAACATTAATGCCCTGTGACGTTAGGGAGCTTCGCAACACATTATTAGAATCCTCAGCACCATCAGTACTTGTAGAAACCGGAAGTACAATATTGGGTGATGATGATCCAAAATCTGTTGAGGTTGGGAGAATTTTTTCAGCAATGACATTTCTATATGCAATGGAATGATCAACATAGCCCTCGGCTACCGTCGTAGACTTCCATCCACCATGTTTTTTTTATCCGTAATATTTGCTCCTGATTCTGCTAGCAAAGAAGCGGAGTATCTTCGAAAACAGTGTCCTGTAAGTATATTGCTTCGGTTCTGGCAGTTTGAGGAATTCGGCAACATTAGATGAAATTTTCCCAAATATATTGATACCAACTGGATTGGCAGTGCATTTATTATTCATGTATTTTAGAAAAAACGACGATGTTTGGTGACAGAAGGGCGCAGTGCAAAGTGCTTTTGAAAATAGTCAACATAGTTTCCAATAATACCGAAATAACGACTGACCTGCGTTTTTGTGTTCGGAAGTTGTATAACCAATGATTTATTTGTTCCACTGATAAATTACACAATTCTTCACGCCGACAGGCTCCAAATAATCCGAAAATAGTTGCAACCTTACCCATCAAGTATTTCTCATCTGGTGCCTCATTTATAAACTTGTCAACTTCATATGTCATATCCTTCACGTTTCCGTTTAAAATATGCTATTACCTTAAAATATCTACTAACATCCACATCATTTTCAACAAGGGCGCTTGACTTCATCATTGAAAATTTGCTCCACAAATTTGATGAACTCCATATTTTTGATTTTTCTTCTTAGTATGCCAGGAAAACAGATTCACTGAAGTTCCGCTCTACAATTTTCAATTTACACCAGGCCAGGAAATTGTTATATGCAATATCGTACTGCTGAACAGATTTTTCAGGTAGGAGTTCCAGATTTGCTCTTCTTGCAGACTCTCCAATATCCACACAGGAACAACCAAATCGTCACTTTTATCAATAATAGGACTCTCGAGTCTCGACAAATATATTAAGCAGTTAAAAACCGAAGACAAAAATTGGACAAGAACGAAATTCAAATGACAGCGTCTTTTCTCAATTGTTAATAATCATAACGTTGGCAACGTTTGCCATTCACAACAACCTTTTGATTATTTGAATATTAAAATGCATTTTGAAGTTTATGGTCATTGCAAATTCGCCCATTTCATTATCAAAATAGGGCAGTTGTACAAAAAACATTGTATGGTATTTGTGTTGAAAGTGATTTTATTTTGTTCGTGAAATTGTTCAATTAGCTCCGCTCATTTCACAAACTTTTTCACTCACAAAATAAAACGTCTCTTTTAACACTCAAATCATAAATAACTATTTAGAATTGCATGGTTTACATAATCGTCCATCTGAAAGCACAATTGGTCGAATTATTGAAAAATTTCAAGAGACCGGTACGGTGGAATCGTAGCGGTCATTCACAAAAAAATATTAATTTGGTTCGTGAAAGTGTTGCTGAAGACCCTGAAATTTTCATTAGACGACGTTCACAACAATTTTTGTGGCCTTTATTGATGAATTGTGTTTTGTTCTCGTCCATGTTATTTAATTGAAAAGGGTGCTTTACTTCACTTTGCAAATGACACAATTGATTTATTGAGAAAAAAATTTCCTGAACGAATAATCTCCAGAAACGGTGATGTCAAATTGGCCACCAAGATCATGTGATTTGACACCGTCGGACTATTTTCTTTGGGGTTATGTGAAATGCAATTAGGTCTATGTCTATAAGAATAATCCACAATCGATTCCTTAACTAAAGGATGAAATTATTCGTGTCGTCAGTGAGATAGAGCCTCAATTACCTATGTCAAAATGTCATTGAAAATTTAAACGAAAGAGTGGACGTCTGTAGAGCTGCAAATGGAGTCCATTTGGCAGATATTATTTTTCTGATACTTCAATTACCAATAAAAGTTTTCGAAAATGAATGCAAATTATGTGTTTCATTTATGTATTCTGAAAACAAAGCGCAATTGCAACACTCTACACCCGAAACGAAAGTGTCCAAACTTTCTCGAAAGGAAGAGAGACCAAATAGTTGAATAGGCCTAGTGTGGAGCTTACACAAGGATACCATTTCAGCAAAATCAAAATAAAATTCCCAACAAATAATAATACGTTTCCGCAAAGAATGAACCTTGATTCTCGAAAAATCATCGAGTTACATCAATTACACCGTCAAAACAAATATTGCCAGCCGTTCTTTACGACGTACAAGTGTCGTCATTCAGCGGAAACTCGTTTGCGGAAACTCTTCCTGTAGGCGTCTCGCGACTGAAAAATCAATGAATAATTACAATGGCGTGATACGGATTTTTTGAAGAATTCATGTTGAAATGTCTGATAAATAACACCACACCTAGTTGTAAATGAAACCTTGACTTTATTTATAGCTTCGATTGACGAGTTCTCAGAATACCTTCCATGGGTGAAAATAAAGGAAAATACGTATACAAGTAATTAGCTAACTCGAAAAATATTGACCATATTCCAAAAAATGTCAATTAACCATTCCAAATATTCTGAATTAAAACTGGATTGTTGAGCTCATACGATCATTATATCCATAAGAAACTTTATTTACATATCCACACCTGCATTATTATTTTTTTATACCACAACAAAGTTCTTACTTCGACTGGACCACGTCGATAACAAAGAAAACCCAGAGCTCTATGGTTTAACCACTTTCGTCGACTCTGTAGTTGAAATTCTTAAAGGAGGGTACCCAATTCCCCACCAAGGATTCTCTCTCTTTTACTACTAGTCTAGCCACGATCCTTTTGTCATCAGATTGCCTCACTTCGTTTAACACGGACATCAGTTCGCGACCCTATGACAGTTAGCCTGATATCATTCCCCACGCCGGAACCCGTTAGTTTCGTATCTAGAAATTTAATTCGTTCCGTGACAAGAAAGAAAACCAGCAGATACATCTCGCCAGCTGCGTAGCTACGTGGGTGCAAGGGTGTGCAGTGCACCAGGGCCCCCGACCTTAGGGGCCCCCAAGGCCCCAAGCGCTGACCACCGTTTTTACCACGTTACAATTAAGATTTGTATAATTTTTTCGGAAATAGCATAAAACGTTGGTATTGTCAAAATTCACTGGTGAATCGGACACCTCTCTGAAAAAACTATATCCGACTAGATGGTCCAGTAGGGTCAACACAATTTCAGCAATTAAACTTCGTTTTTTGATATCATTCGTGCATTATCAGAAATAGTTATGAAAAACTCGTGCAAAGATGAGCGAAGCCAAGCAAAAATAATAACAAAAAATGTTGAATTTTGAATTTACTTTTCTCTGCGATTTTATGCACATTCTTATTGATATCAATTTGGACGACGCATGCAGAGCTTAGAAGAGACGAATACAAAGATAAAAATTTATAGGAGTGACTTCGAGTCCTTCAAATGCGAGCCTAGAGAAAATGCCATAGCATATGGTATAGATCCCCATTTCGAAGAAAAGAGGCAAAAAAGTTCAAAAACATTTCGATGAATTAGCTTCTTTCTGATCACGGATTTCGAAGTAGGGAAGAATTGTTCAAAATGAATATTTTCTATAGAGTGCTCGATACAATAATTTCACAATTAAGGGGTCGTTATATTCTGGCCGTCAAAAACTGGATCTCTACGTAGGTACATTCATTTTTCAGTTGTTTGCTACCGAAGGAAGGGCTATGTGGCACTGATGACGGCTAACAAGTTCACGCTTTCAATTCTTCACCTAAAAGCATGATTTTTTCTTCAAATTGAAGTTAAAAGATGTCTTGAGGGCACTCCCATTTCTTCTCTTCGAGAAAATTATTTTTTCGCATAAAAAAATCGGGTTGAATTTGAGACTATATGAAAATTGACTTCATAATCGTTTTTTGCCGGTTGTTCATCAATTTTTTTAGTTTTATTCAAAAAAACTTCCATTTGGATAGGCGCTTAATTAATGTAAAAATGGAAATACTGAAAAGACAGAAAGTGTGAAATCGCAGAGAACTGTCTGAAATTCAAGGAGAATAAAAAAAATCAAGCTTTCAGGTGAAAAATCGAGGGCGTGAACTTTTCGAATGGAGAATCGGTGCCGTCGGCCAGAGTATAACGGCCCCTTAAATACACGTTTCGAGGGTTTGACTGCAGTCAACAAAATTTTTAATTTTCTGTCACCCTCATTTCTGATAGATCTACCTACATCTATCCTATTCTCCTACGAGAAAAAACTGTCATTCAAAGCTACGACAAATTTCAAAGTAAATATTGCGATATGATAGGGACCAATTTTTCGATTCAATTTCTTAATATTTATCACCTATTTCTACTTGAATTGAATAAGGCATGGACAATTCACGAATTCTGTATGAAAATACATAATAAGGAATTACGAAATGCGATCCAACAGAAGTATTTACAGCAATATTAGTAAAAATAAAAAATAAAATTCCGGTCATCTCTGTAGGAGTCGAAAGATCTTTCAGCAAATTAAAAATAATAAAAAATTATTTGAGGAACACTATGGGCCAAGCTCGACTGCGACAATTATCGCTTATATCAATTAAAAATGAAGCTGCATCAAGTCTAGATTTGAGTAATAATATAAAGTCAATGAATCATTTGCAAAAAATGAGTCTCAAAGGTTGTAAACATATTTTTCCCGAAGAAATCAATGACTTCAAATTTAGACTTGATGGACCTCCAGGTTTGAATCCTCAATAATTAATTTAAATGAATTCCTTAAATAAGTTATTCTTATTGTTATTTTGCCAAATAATCTAACATATCAATAAAATAAAAAGTGTTTTCAAAGTTATTTTTCATCCTCCTAAATATAATCATTTTTATACCTACTACATAAATAAACATTTCGAATTACCTATTTCTTTTCATTGCCTAATGACAACATCATTTATTCAAGTATACTCCTCAATTGTACCTTCAGTAAGTATAGCTCTGCTTCTTCGAAGAATTTATATTTCGACTTGTTTAAAACCAAACAATTTATTTAAGGGGCCCTTCTCCGATTTTTGCACCAGGGCCCCTGACTATCTAGCTACGCCAGTGCATCTCGCCAAGTCATATCATCCGGGAGTACCATTCTTATCATTAAAACATTTTTCTTTAATTCTCGTGGTGATTAATAGTAGCCTTCATAGTCTTCATACTAAATTTTAGCTTACTATTACTTATGAAAGTTCCCTAGAGGTTTTGATGATCAGTAAGTGAGTCAGTGATGAAACCGATGTATCTAAGGTATTAATAAAATTTGAGGAGTAATAGCTGCATAAATACAACTTCTCATATTTGATCAGTCTATTAATATTTATTAGTATAACTACGTGGGAAGCGCGCTTACGGGCTATCCCAATATTGTGGTTAAATTGACTGATACCTTCCATTAGCGAAACAAATGCCAGAAGAAATAGGATAAAGAACAAGTTCCTGATAGTGTCAAAACCGAACACTTGTTGTTTCACGATAACAGAAATAACAATTCCGTATAAAAATCCCCGTTTCTTGGGGAATCTGATAATCTAGACCTCTTTTATCACTCAACCTGTTCTATTTTGTGTGGTGCAGAGCGGGTTGAACAGGAAATGGAAAAAGTCCCAGACGAAAAGGTTCCGGTTATAAATTTTACATAATTCTAAAAACAAACAAAGCTATTTGGATACGAAGTATGGGCTGGGGATTTCAGACTGGCAAACTACTAATGAAACTACTTAATCGAAACTGATTTGAAATTCAAATTTGAATAACAACTGTTCAGTATCTAAAAAAAGAATCAATTGGCTTGAAATAATTTTATCGATGTTGTGGATCCAGGTGTGAGACTGATATAGATTTTTGCTGAATCATTGTGTCGCTTGGAACATTATGAAAATTTCTTTATTATTTAAATTAGACAAAACAGAAGACTCTGCAAACCTTTTTGTTAAATTTACGTAGAGAATGTACCTACTGATATACGAAATATATCAAAACGAAAATTAGAGAAAAAATTTAAGCATGAGATGCAAAAATTTACCACGAAGTAAACAATGAAAGAATGGGTATTCTCACGGTTTATGCTGGCTCGAGAGTTTGATGGTCTTATTGTTTTTCTGCACAAAACCCTCAATATTTCAATAATTTTCATTGATTGAAGTAGATACAGGAGGTGACAATTTGGAATTTTGCTGGGCCAATTACATATGTCTCGACAAGGATGTTTTCGAAGAAAAAGCCGGAAAAGGTCAATTTTTAAAGGGACTGGGACATATTTTGAGCCAAATTGTGAGCCAAAATCTCCTCAAACCTAGGTGTAGGGGCTGTCACCCTCAAATTCTTCATAGGGAATAGAGGGTGAGCTGAACCTCAATTAAAATTTGCAAACCATAGTATTCATGTAAAGGGTCAAGTGATCTTCCAATTGAGGTATAGCTCACCCCCTATGTCCTATTGAGAATTTAGGGGTGATAGCTCCTATACCTAGGGTTGAGGAGATTTCGGCTTACAGTTCTGCTCCAAATATGTCCCCCACGAATAGAAATTGAACTGTTCCGGCATTTTCTCCAAAATCATCCTTGATGTGACAGGTAATTGGACTGGCAAGTTTTAAAATTATCATTCTGTATAATTGACAGTGCAGTGTCGAGTTTATAAAATTTTGGTGTGCAAATTGGATTCTTCTCTTTGAATTGAATCGACAGTTCACGAGGAATTCGATGGAAATTATGAAAATAAATGATTGTTTTGAATATTCTTCATTCATGGAATTCATGGAAATATACTACAAAATAGCAACATAAAAAAACTTACATCCGCCATAAACTATGATCTGAATTTGAATAAGTTTTCTATTAAATTTTTTTGGAGTTTTTGCCAAAAGAGGGCGTTTTGATCGTTGGATTCGCCAATTATGAACAAGTTAGTTCATGAACCGGTCAAAAGTTAGAACGGATCGAAATGCTAGGAATATGTATAATATACAGGGTCTTTCACGAGGAACCTCACCCATATTTATACGGGAAACTACTGAACGTATTTTCATGAAATTCAGCACTTATAAGTATTTCACGATGCTGATGAAATCTAAAATATTTTCAAGGCATGAGCACCTCCGGTTTTTCCGGAAATGACGTCAACTTCCGTTTTTCAAATTAAAACACCATTTTTTTTATTGCAGAAATAGATTCCTTAGAAAATTTCAAGTTATTTTGATGTAACATTTTTCAGTTTTGGTTGGAAAATTCTCTCTGAGCGGGAAAATTCGAAAAAAAAATCGAAAATAGAGCTCCGCTGAAACAAGAATAACTTCGAGGTTTTTGGATGGAAAATTTTCATTTTTGGGATTTTTCAAGATGTAAGATTGATGTATCCACTTTAAAAATTGAAATCGCGATTCATGATACAGGGGGTGAAAAAATCGCTTTCAAAGTTAGGGATGACAAAATCGTGAAAAATCAATTTTTTCAAATTAGAACCCCATTTTTTCATGGCAGATATTGAATCTACGTTAAAAAATAATGTGAGTGTATGCATCACACCCTTGCCCTAAAATGGATATTTTCTGAGTTAATATCCACTTTAGGGCAATGGTGTGATGCATACACTCACATTATTTTTTAACGTAGATTCAAGATCTGCCATAAAAAATGGGGTTCTAATTTAAAAAAATTGATTTTTTACGATTTTGTCATCCCTAACTTTGAAAGCGATTTTTTCGCCCCCTGTATCATGAATCGCGATTTCGATTTTTAAAGTGGATACATCAATCTTACATTTTGAAAAATCCCAAAAATGAAAATTTTCCATCCAAAAACCTCGAAGTTATTCTTGTTTCAGCGGAGCTCTATTTTCGATTTTTTTTTCGAATTTTCCCGCTCAGAGAGAATTTTCCAACCAAAACTGAAAAATGTTACATCAAAATAACTTGAAATTTTCTAAGGAATCTATTTCTGCAATAAAAAAATGGTGTTCTAATTTGAAAAACGGAAGTTGACGTCATTTCCGGAAAAACCGGAGGTGCTCATGCCTTGAAAATATTTTAGATTTCATCAGCATCGTGAAATACTTATGAGTGCTGAATTTCATGAAAATACATTCAGTAGTTTCCAGTATAAATATGGGTGAGGTTCCTCGTGAAAGACCCTGTATACAGTACCATGGGACCCACCCTGTGTCGAGGTTCACAGAATATTCTGTCAATTTAATAATGAAAAATATTCATTATTTTCCATATGACACAGTGATTCAGCTTCAGCAAGAATATATTCATGAATAATTTTTTCTGAATATCTGTGGTAGTACATCTTTTATAGGTAGGACTGACCTTGTTCATCTCAACTAGCGTTCACGATGAATTTCAAATAAATAAAATTCATATTTTCAGCACCTTTTCTGAGAATGAGTCGTAATAGGAGAAATATTTAACTCAAGAAAAGACGTCAATATATCAATTACCGAAGACGATAGCCGCAAAAAATAATTGAATTCTTTACGTTAGTATATTCAACGAATAGGTATATTATTTTCTATTTGAGGTCACTAGAGTCTGCATTAGTCTACAGTTATCTTGAGATAAACATCCCGTCCACATCGTCCATCGGGTACAATTTATCGAAACAATCAATGTGAACGTGTTCAAAGAACCATCAATCTTCTACGTATGCTAAAAGTTGAGTAGCCAAGAGCTGAATTTCAAACGTTATTCGGCTCACCATTGACGTAAAAGTGTAACTTCACTTTTGGCAACATGTTTTTACAAGATGATAGTTATTAAACTGTACATTGACGTCGTATTTACTGACTAGGACTAGATAATGTATCTGTCGTCATAACTGTTTCGTAGAATTGGTATTGAAAATTTTTAGGTGCCAAATTTCAATTAACAATGAACATTTAGATATTATCACTAAATGGTGATGTCCTCGAAAAATGGATTGTCGTTAATTATATAAATCAAAGAAAAGTAAGTTTGACGAACCAACTGAATATTCATCGAAGAAAACTTGTCATTACAGAGGGTGTAAATGAATAGTTGCGAAAAGTGATAATGTAGGTCTTTCATATAAACTTTTCTCTTTTAAGTCCCCCCTGCTTAATTACAGCCCCCTGAAGATGGTACACGAAAAAGAGTTTATAAAATTAAGCAGACATTGCAAGGAGTAAAAAAACCAACCGTTATCCTTGTTTCACGAGTTACTTTTTGCCATATTCATATTTTACAATAAAAATCAATTTTGGATAGCTTGATCCATTCTCAGCGAATGAGGTCTCTCGTAATTTGATGCTAAAATTCACGGTTCATGAGAAAAAAAATATTTATCGACAGCTAATACGCCTCCGTCATAGGGGCTGAAATAATTTCTTACTAGAATTTATCTAGTGAGCGTATGTCATTTTGTTATGACAATTTACTAGTTTTGATTATAATTATAAAGAAATAGTATTTCCCAAAGCACGAGATAATAAATTAAAGACAGCGAAGATAGCAGTTTTATGACTTCATTGTCAGTGGTGAAGTAGGATTCTTGTTGAAAACTGATATTATTCAAAAAATTCAACACGACTAATTGGGGAATTCTCAATTAATATTCTCATTTCGAAACAACAACCGGAAAATCATTATCGTATACCAATACGTAAAGGTCTTTGATAAAAACCACATATAATGTTATACATCCTATGTTAATCATTCGGAAATTAAACATAAAGTTGTTAGATATGCAGGCTACCTACAAAGAAATTCGATATGCGTTCCTTCCAATCGATTATTTTATAATAAATTATAAACTTCCCACAACTTATCGTTCGAGATGTAACTTACATCCTCATTTCGAATTGAAATCATAAAAGGAGTTTTTCGCTCGTTATATAGTGCTCCACAAAAGTTCAGAAATTTTGAGATTGTTCCAAAAGTTTTTTTTTTTTATTCATTTGTAACTTTAACAGTTGAACATAATTGAAAAAGGATTTCAAAAATGAAATGAAATGATTGAATCAATTGAAACAGAATAATTTTTAATTCGTGCGCAACAAAGACTTATATGACAAGGCAAGAATGAACACCGAATTCCATAAAGAATAATATTATATGGATTTGAAGGTGAATCTTCCTACAAGGTCAATACACATGTTCAGTAACGCCCTTTATATGAGAGCGCCTGAATGTTTACCCCTAAAGTTAGTTTCAAATAATTCCGCCCACTGCGCATTGCATTCATTCGTATAAGCCGTCCCGAACGGTGGCTGTGATCAAAATGTGGCGGATGTTCTTCTTTAATCTTTACGCATTTTCTGTGGTTCGGATAGAAGTGGAAGGGGGATGAATTGGACGCGGGAGAACGATAGATGCTAAAACTCATTCTCTTTTGCTGTTTAGTCGTCGTACCGAGTACTTGCATGAGTTGCACATTGGCCTAGTCGCCACTTGTTGTAGAGGTCCTATAGTCGGCCATTTTTCTAACGTCGCCAATCAACCCTAGTCGGTTGTAGTTATCGTTCGTAGTTAAACATCGAAACCACCCTCGTCGGTAATTATAGAAAGTGCGTGTACCTACTGATTCGTAGTTTTCGATCAACTGTGTAATTGAACTTGTGTGAAAAGTGTATAAACTGTGTATTGAGACTTTCTTCAATAAAAACTTCTAAAAAATAAACTGGTCCTTCGAAATAAAAATATTAAACCCAACACCTGATTACAGTCCTTATTTGTGTAGGGATGTTTTACATCGACTAGCTACATAAAATGGTCCTTCGAGCCGGATACAAATTACATAAAGTGTGATATAGATTGGAGATATCCTTGAAGAAGTCATCAACAGCATCTACAAATCCACGTGGTCTGAAGCGGACATATTGGACAAGCACTCCGAACACGTGCTCAAAGCTTGGAAGAGTCCATTTTTAAGGGGAGCCCGCTGTCGACGCTTCACATCGAAGAAGAGGTCTTGGAGAACATCGCAGGATTTGTACACACTGATAAGTCAACTCCAAAGAATTTATTTTTCTATTTTTTATTTTCTTAGTTCTTTTTTGTAGTCAACATGTCTGAAGACGAAGTTAAAAATTTGGTCAAACATAGAACTATAGTTAAGGGTAAATTAACTAGAATGGCCAATTGGTTCGGTCAAGATGAACCCAAAGATTTCGAACAAGTTAAAATTCGTAAGGTTCAATTAGTACAAATCTTCAAAGATTATGATGATTTTCAAACTCAGTTGGAGTTATTTGATTTTGAATTGTATGGAGAAGACAGAGATATTGTTGAAACTAAATATTATAATGTAATTTCTGTTGCTACGAAAATTATGAATCAGTTCGAGGACGCACAAAAACCTAATAAATCCACAATATCACATTCTAGCATTAAGTTACCGGAAATTTCAATTCCTAATTTCTCGGGCGATATCAAACAATGGCCCAGCTTCTTTGAATTATTCAATGCTCTCATAACAGATAATGAAAAATTATCTGATATTCAAAAATTGATGTACTTAAAATCAGCTTTATCCAAAGAACCGTTACACTTAGTTGAAAATTTGGAAGTTGTCGGTTTAAATTTTCCTATTGCAATCAATACTTTAAAAGATAGATATGATAACCCATATCTTATTGTCAATGCATATATTCGCAAACTATTGAATGTTCCATCCTTGACGAAAAGCAACGAGCACGCGTTAAGAGATTTCATTACGCAAATCAAGACAAATATTGCAGCCTTGAAAACTTATAATTTATCGATATTAACCGATTTAATTCTCATTCAAATTTTCACCCAGAAATTGGATTTTGCTCTCAAAAAAGATTTTGAAGAAGAAAGGAATACATCAGGATTTCCAACGCTCCAAGAATTCATTGATTTTTTGGAAAAGAAGTATAAAGTACTCGAAAATTTGAGTTCAACCGAACAAACAGGGCATTCAAAATTCAAAACTTCCCCAAAATATACTCATACTAGTTCTCATTATGCTAACACTTCGAACAAAAGTAAATTCTGCAAATGTTTTATGTGTAACACTGATGAGCATAAGATATATTCGTGCAGAAAATTCTTGAATTTGACTCCAAACGATCGCCACACTGTAGTGAAGGAAAGAAATGCTTGTTTGAATTGCCTTGCTTTAGGTCACAATGTACAGTCGTGTTCAAGTCAACGTACATGTTCCAATTGCCATAGAATGCATCATAGTCTGCTCCATTTCAATAGGAGTTCAACTCGCAATTATTCTAATACAGTTCCTAGTCCACGATCCGATAATGATTTGTCCAGATCAAATAATCATTCACAAGTTCTGAATCAATCGCAAACACCTCCTAATTTGTCCTCTAGTGCTCAACCATTCATTCCAAATCGTAATGAAAATATTAGTTCAGTTCAAAACGTGTCTACTCTTTCAGCTTCATCTTCTAATAATGAAGTTCTTCTAGCTACTGCTTGTGTCAAATTGTATGATTCGTATAACAAGCAAGTCATAGTTCGTTGTTTGACGGATTCTGCAAGTCAAACATCTTTTATAAGCGAAGATCTTGTAAACAGACTGAATCTCAAACCTTACAATCAAACGATACAAATTTCTGGCATTTCACAAAGTTGTTCTATGACAAATAGAATGATTGATCTAACAATTCACTCGTTAGTATACCCTGATAGAAAGTTTAAGGTTTCCTGTGCTATCCTCAAAAATATAACTTGCAAACAACCACAATCACCTATAAACTTGTGTTCTCTTCCAATTCCTACTGATATCATATTAGCAGATTTCAAGTTCAATATTCCTTCCAACATTGATATTCTCTTAGGTGCAGATATTTATTTTGAAATAATTACCGATGGTATCATTAAATTGGGTCCTGGACGACCTGTTCTCCAAAACTCTCACTTAGGATATCTAATTGCAGGAAAAATTCCACAGTCAGCTCACATGTCTCGCGTAACTCATTTAGCAATTGCACAATCTTCTCATAATTCGCTTGAATATTCAAAGTCAGTTGCAAATCAAGAAGATACGTTAAATAATATTCTAACCAAGTTCTGGGAGATTGAAGAGATTCCAAATCAATCTGAACCCATTCTTTCTTCAGCAGAAGAACAAGCTGAAGAAATATTCAAAAACACAACCATTCGGTTACCATCTGGTAGATTTCAGGTTGACCTACCGTTCAAAACTCCCAACGAACCATGGAAATTGGGTGATTCGTATTCGCAAGCGAAGAAAAGATTCTTGAATCTCGAAAGACGACTTCAAAATTCTCAGGAACTAAAACTTCAGTATTCGGATTTTATAAAAAATTATATATCCCTAGGACATGCAAAATATGTACCTTTAGCATTAAAAAATGAATTATCCCAAAACAAGTATTTTTTCCCTCATCATTGTATAATGCGTGAGCAAAGCCTTACAACCCAACTTCGAGTAGTTTTCGATGGTTCAATGAAATCTTCATCTGGTTTTTCGATCAATGACATTATGCTCAAAGGTTATACAGTACAACCTGACTTGTTCGACATTTTGATTCGTTTCCGTGCGTTCAAATATGTCCTAATTGCTGACATTCAAAAAATGTTCAGACAAATCCAGGTAAATTCGAATCACACATTTTTGCAAAACATTTTGTGGCGTGATAATCCTCAAGACGAACTGAAGTGCATAGAATTACAAACAGTTAGTTATGGCACAAATTCTGCTCCTTTCCTAAGTACAAGATGTCTCAAAGAATTGGCAATTCATAATAAAGTCGCATTTCCTCTGGCAAGTGAAGCACTTCTGCAGGCTTGCTACGTGGATGATATCCTTTATGGTTGTCATGATATCGATAGTCTGTTTGAAGCACATAATCAGCTCACACAATGCCTACAATCAGCCTGTATATCTCTCCATAAATGGGGATCCAACTCTCAAGAATTCTTAAAGAGTATTTCGTTTAATTCTCAACAGGACAATTATGTTCTAAATTCTGAAAATTCGTCCAATAAAATTCTAGGTTTGATATGGAACTCTCATTCTGATAAATTCGTTATTTCATTACCTACTTTTTCGATCAAAGAGTCTTATAGTAAAAGGGAGGTTCTTTCAATAATCGCATCCATTTATGACCCTATAGGATTAATCAATCCCATTATCGTAAGTGTAAAAATCCTTATGCAGAAAATTTGGATTGCAAAAACTGGTTGGGACGAAAAAATAGACTCCGAAATTCTTTCTGAATGGACAACATTCTTGAAAAATCTTTCATTGCTTTCTAAATTAGAAATTCCTAGAACTATTCTACAGTTTCATTCTGATGTCACTCAATATGAAATTCATGGATTCTGCGATGCCAGTTCTCAGGCGTATGCAGCTTGTGTTTATTTACGTACACTCTACGCAGATAATTCGGTCACTTCACATCTGATTACGGCTAAGAGTCGTGTTGCACCCTTGAAAATTTTGACTATACCCAAACTCGAACTAATGGGCGCACTACTTCTATCAAACCTTGTGTCAAAAATATCAACTTTATTGCCAGCTCACTTACGAAATATTAATTCCATAAATCTATGGTCTGATTCGGAAATAGTGTTAGCGTGGATTCGATCTCACCCATCACGTTGGTCTGTATTTGTTTCAAATAGAATAGTTCAAATTCAGGACACTTCCAAAGATGCTACTTGGCGACATATTCGATCGAAGCTAAATCCAGCGGATATACTTTCTAGAGGTTCATTGCCATCACAATTACTTGGCTCAGATTTATGGTGGAATGGTCCCGATTTTCTTCTTCAATCAAATCTAGATCTGACACAATTTGAATTCAAAAAAATCATTGCAAATCTCCCTGAACAAAGAAAAACTGTCCATCTTATTCGAAATGAAACAGATATTTATCATGTATTCACGAAATTTTCTGATTTGTTTCGCCTTAAAAGGGTGATAGCATATTGTTTGCGATTCATTAAAAACTCAAAAAAGGGTTCTGAAAAATTAATTGGTTCGCTTTCTGTTTCTGAATTGGATTCGGCAGAAAATAAAATTGTTCAAATTTGTCAACAAAAATATTTTTTCGGTGAAGTTGAAAACATTCAAAAAGGAAAAATTCTAAAAAACAAAGCCGTTCAAAAACTCAATCCCTTTCTTGATTCATCTGGACTCCTGAGAGTTGGTGGTAGACTCTCGAATGCTAATATACCATACAATCAAAAGTTTCCTATGTTACTTCCATCCAGAAATCATATTTCAACACTAATTCTAAAATCGGAGCATTTGAGGCTCTTGCATGCTGGTCCTCAGAACACACTTTCAAACGTTCGACTGAAATATTGGCCGCTAGATGGGCTTAGAGAGATAAAACGGATTATGAACAATTGTTACACATGCTATAGGTTCAAACCACAATTCTGCACGCAACTAATGGGTAATCTTCCAAAGGAAAGACTTCATGTGTCACGTCCATTCACTAACACCTCTGTCGACTTTGGAGGCCCTTATTCAATTAAATCTTCTCTCTTAAGAAGAGCTCCAATCTTAAAATGCTATATCGCAGTTTTTGTGTGTATGACAACCCGAGCAGTTCACATCGAACTAGTTTCAAGTTTGAGTACAGAGTCATTCCTACTCACTTTAAAAAGATTTATTGCCCGTCGAGGAATTCCTTCTACAATATTCAGTGACAATGCCACTAATTTTTTAGGTGCTAGAAACCAGTTGAAAGAATTGAACGAATTCTTTCTAAGACCTGGAACTTCGGAAAGCATACAAAACTACGCAATACGAAATAATATTCAGTGGAAATTTATACCACCCCGTTCCCCACATCACGGTGGGCTATGGGAAGCAGCTATCAAAAGCGCAAAATACCATATAATCCGAATCATGGGAAATTATGTATTCACTTATGAGGAATTCAGTACTGTACTATCTCAAATCGAGGCAGTATTGAACTCACGTCCAATATGCGAAATGTCAAACAGCCCTTCAGATTTCACCTGTTTAACACCTGGACATTTTCTGATAGGATCTAGTTTAACAACATATCCTGAGAAAGATGTTGCATCCACTCCTATCAATCGTTTATCCCTTTGGAAAAAATGTAGTCAGATTCAACAACAATTCTGGGAACATTGGAAAACTGATTACCTAAATAGGCTACAAAATAGACCCAAATGGTTCATTCCTTACAATAACGTTCAAGTTAATGATCTTGTCTTATTGAAAGACGAACAAACACCCCCACTCAAATGGCCTTTAGCCCGTGTAATTGAAGTGATACCTGGGAAAGATTCGCGTGTTCGCATTGTTCGTGTTAAAACTCAAGGATGAACATTCACTAGAACTATCACTAAGATATGTCCACTTCCATTCTGCAATGAAAACATCGGTAATCAAGACTGATTATCAATATGATGTCAACTTTGCTTCTTTCTTTCTCTATTATTACATTTTTCTTGTTATTTCATTTATCATTATTTTTTTTTTTGCATTTTTCACTCACTTTTATTCTTAACCTGGAAGGTTCAGCCCGGGGAGTATGTTCAGTAACGCCCTTTATATGAGAGCGCCTGAATGTTTACCCCTAAAGTTAGTTTCAAATAATTCCGCCCACTGCGCATTGCATTCATTCGTATAAGCCGTCCCGAACGGTGGCTGTGATCAAAATGTGGCGGATGTTCTTCTTTAATCTTTACGCATTTTCTGTGGTTCGGATAGAAGTGGAAGGGGGATGAATTGGACGCGGGAGAACGATAGATGCTAAAACTCATTCTCTTTTGCTGTTTAGTCGTCGTACCGAGTACTTGCATGAGTTGCACATTGGCCTAGTCGCCACTTGTTGTAGAGGTCCTATAGTCGGCCATTTTTCTAACGTCGCCAATCAACCCTAGTCGGTTGTAGTTATCGTTCGTAGTTAAACATCGAAACCACCCTCGTCGGTAATTATAGAAAGTGCGTGTACCTACTGATTCGTAGTTTTCGATCAACTGTGTAATTGAACTTGTGTGAAAAGTGTATAAACTGTGTATTGAGACTTTCTTCAATAAAAACTTCTAAAAAATAAACTGGTCCTTCGAAATAAAAATATTAAACCCAACACCTGATTACAGTCCTTATTTGTGTAGGGATGTTTTACATCGACTAGCTACAACACATTTTTCAAGATGGATCTTCCTATAAAGTGAATGAACGAGCTCTCAACAGCTCCTGAGTTTATGTCTGTGCTTTAGATGATCAATTTTTTTATTGATCGTTCAATGAATTATCAAGTATTGCGATAGTTTCGTTCAAGAGTTAGAAAAGGCAGCCATGACGTCTCGAAAACTATTGCAAAACCCTTCAATAAGCGTATTCGACCTTATCTATAATCACGAGATTTCTGATAAATATTTTGAACGTGGAATATTGTAACTAATCCCAAATATCTCCCTATCATCAAGTAGGTAAGTACCTACAATTTATGATCACATTCCTGGAAACGACGCTTTATATCACCTGATGCAAATACATTCGAATCCGATGAATTACATTCATGAATGATTTATGAGATTTTTCGAATTTCCATAATAATCAAAAAATGGAATATAGAGTGATTCAAACGGTGGGCCGACTATATCTGGTTGATCGATATGGTCATGAAGGGTATCGAACTTGTGGATCTCGGAGTTTTTCCATCGTTAAAACGACATTAATATAATTGGTGCAGACCGGAATTAATGAAACCCTTTGGAGGAATGAAGCTGCCCCAATTTGAATAATTAACATTTTTTTATTCGGAAAGAAGTGGTTTTTCAATCAATCTGGAATTCTTGGAATATAGAGTTTAAGCAGTACTACAGTCATCCAATTTTGGAACAATCAAGGAAGTTTAGGTAGGTACTTGATCTTGAAAGAGAATATACTGCTCCACAAAAGTCGAGGAAGTTTAGACATTTTGAGATTGCTTCGAAAGTTCATTTGTATTTCACCAATTTCTTTGGAAATCCAAATGTTTACCTACTCATCTTACCCTATCTTTCGTCCATTTAACAGTTTCAGGTGAGAATTTATTTTTAGTATTCGTAGTACAAACTCAGTTAACTCGAAAAATTCAAAAAATAAAATTCAGTAAATAGTGTGGCCTTCTCGAACATCAAAGACAGCCTGACAACGCCTCTGCATACTTTCGATCAGATTGTTTGAATAGCCTAGATCAATTTCTCCCAGAATTAAGGTCAAAGCCGTCTGAGTTCTTGAAGTGTATGGGGAGGTGGTTGATGAGAATGCAAAGCTCTGTAGATGATCCCAAGCGTGTTCAATGGGATTGAGGTCTGGCGACCGAGGTGGCAAAGCCTAATGCGGAATACCAGACATTTCCAGATCTTCATCGGCATTTCTCGCACGATATGGTGGCGTATTATCGTCTAAAAATTAGAAATTTGGACCAATAGCAGCTTAAAAGAATGGCATTATATTGTCAACGGCTTTCTCGGAGTAAATCTTCGCATTCTGGGTAGCACTTCAATTGGAGTCGCATATGATTTTGAGTCAGTGGAATCCTTCTCAAAAGTCGTCGAGAATGTAGATTAACGACTCGAACAGTTCCATGAACTGTCTCAGGCGAAACCAAACCACCTGAAGCGTTCAAAAGCCGCTGTTCCATGATTCGTCAAAGACTCAAAGGCTCTCTACGGGCAGACACAGTCGAAAACCTATCTTGTGCAAGAGTGGTAGATAGGCGTGCACTTTTCGGTCACGATTCCTGTTTCTCGATATCGATACTGATCCAAAATTTTTAAAAAGCAAACGGCAAGAATTTGTCTGAAACTGAAAAAGTTATCAAAGAATGAGCCAAAAAACCGTTCAGATATAAGAAAGTAGACATTTGATTTATTATAAATGAACATTTGTTGTACAAAAAGCGGCAACTTTTGAAACGGTCACCAAATTTCTGAATTTTTAATTGTTGTTTCTATCGAAACATACAAACTTTCAATTCCCATGCAAATGATCAGGTAGTTGATATTAAATTATCTAAATTGACAAAAATAATTTTTAGTGCCCATCTTCCATGTTATTTTTCGGAAACAATCTAAAATATTCGAGATACATTCCATATTTTTATGGATCAGCTCGGGTTTTTATTAAATTATCATGTAACTTGACTACTGCAACGAATCTAAATTTGAAAACGCTTAATTCTCCCACAGTATCAGACATTTTAAAATAATGCATTCATCAAAGTATCTCATATTCATAACTATTGATCATTTAAAAACGTCTAATACCACACGTTCACACGATGTGATCTGGAGCAAGCAATGTATATCAAGAAATAGTTGTTCAGCGTTCAAACGAAAAAGTAACAGAAACTGGATTCGTTTCATGAACTTGGGAATTCCCAAGATTACATTGGAAGAGAGAGAATACCGGATGGAGCTTGATGAAAAAGAATCTTAAGGTTTATTTACACGCGTCGAGTCAACCGAATCTTCAAGTCAACAATTCGAAGAATTCAATGTATTTATTTTGCTAGAAATTTAATGACTTGGTTGGTAACTTACTATTCTTCATTACAAAATACACTATTCAAACGGAAAGAATATATTGATATTAAATTGAAATGCATAGTCATGAATAAACAAATTATTGACATCTGCATCAAAATACAAAATTCGCCTTCTTGAATTGAGTAATTGTCATCAAGCCGGAAACCATTTTTTTTTAAGCAATAATATGCATTCTTTCTGGTATTCAATTATACCAGACTGCAGGTAACAACGTTGTGATGCAGGCATTCCAATCTCCGATTTGCAAAACCGACATCATATTTCACAAATATTTCATTGAATTTCATACTGAATATTCATGTAAGACTAGTGCAATATTTCATTGAAGGACATTCAAATGGAGATAAAGAAATATTTATTGAAGAATTCATACATTTATAAATAAAAATTGCGTATATACAGTATATTTATATTTCATATAATGCCTGAAAAAATATTTGAACATCCACTTAAACGATGGCTCTGAGGTAGGTGAGCCAATGAAAGCCCTCGTTTTTGTGAAATGTTATAAATTGTATTTGGTAAAAAATAAAAATATATAATTAGTTTATAATTCAGTTCTTTGTAGATTCAAAGGTAGCTTCTTTATTTTTTCTATGATCATCAATGATGAAAAAGCGCTTTTTGAAAATCATGCCCTAGAACCTATTAAGGTAGCCGTGTTTTATTGTAACTCAAGTTATTCATTCACACAATAGTTGCGAAAATATTTTGGTGGTGCTTCCTTGTCAAACAATAAGTTAGATGAAAGAATAGAAAAAAGTCCTTAGGTCCCACAATCTTTATTTCTTGACGACTAGTTTCGAGACTTTAAATTGGTCTCATTCTCAAGTCTTCTGAAGATACAAGCTACTACTTTAAGAAAACACAAGTAGTAGCTTGTATCTTTAGAAGACTTGAGAATTAGACTGATTTAAAGTCTTGAAACTAGTCGTCAAAAAATAAAGATTGTGGGACCTAAGGACTTTTTTCTCTTCTCTCATGATGAGTCACCTACATTTCTCAATCTTCAATTTTGTAATCAGTTAGATATTTTATACTTTATATTTATAGACTTTCTTTGAGGCTTCCCCTGCTAAATAACAGCCCCCTAAAGATGGGCTGGAAAAACAGTTCCACTGAAAACTATAACTGATAAGGCAGTCAGAAAAATTTTTGGTGGTGTTCCTCTATGATAGCAAGAGGTGCAAAAAGCCACTCCTTAACATTGTTTCGCAAAAAACTTTTTTCCACATCCATATTTGGAAATAAGGAAATAAGTATGTTGATAATTTTTTTTTCTCAAAAAAGCATGAAATTACAAGAGGCCCTATTTGCTAAGAATAGATCAAGCGACTCAAAATTAATTTTACGGTTAAATATGAACATGGAAAAAAATGAATGATAAATTTTTTTTTGTCAGTTCTTTGGTTTTTCAGAAAAGAATCAAAAACGGTTTTCGAGAGCCATCTTTAGGAGGCAGTAACAAATCAAGTGGGAGCTCAAAAAAAAAGTTTATAGGAAAAACCCACCTTATTTTTGACAGGAAATCACTCCTTAATTTAACATGAACTCGAATTGTAAAATATTTCGAAGCAGAATCTACTTCCGGGTCTACCGAAAACGAATGTAAACTTTGTTATTTCATCAAATGTAACACACTGTATATCTATACCTACATATTTGAATTCTTCGTTTAATTCTGCACTGACTCGATACGAGTATGATTATAATATGCGCAACCACTTCAAGCGATTGTTGAGTTAAAGCCTGATTATAAAATTTGTTGACATCAGAAAGAGCGTCATAAATTAGTGCTCAAATCTCCAAAATCCCTCATTGTAAGAAATTCTTTCTGCAACAGTGGAACAAAAAAAAGTACGCTGATACTGCTCCTTGTATAAATAATGATAAAATATTATACAGAGTGCCTGAAACAGGGCTTCAAAGTGAGCCTCAATAAAACTATGAAATCTCATTTTTTTCAAATGGTAACCATATAATTTTGTTATTCCGTATCAGCATCAGCATTCTTTTGTTCCACTGTTACAAAAAAAAATCTTACAATGAAGGATTTTGGAGATATAAACACTAATTTGAGACGCTCTTTCTGTCAACAAATTTGACATTTCGGCTATAACTCAACATTGCTTAAAGTGCTTGAGCATATCATACATCAAATCAGTGGAGAATTAAACGAAGATTTCGAATATGTAGAGATATACAGGGTGCAGGGTGTAATATTTGAAATAACAAAGTTTATATTCGTTTTCGATAAAACCGGAAGTTGATTCCGCTTGAAAATATTTTACAATTCAAGTTCATTTACTCTAAAACAAAAATGAAGTATCTTGAATTTGTATCAGAATTTCTTCCTCGAATACGTCTAATGAAACACTTAAAAAAATCACCATGTATTCGTTAATACACAGGTTTATGGTCAAGTCAACTTAACTTCATTCAAAAAAACTTCATAAAGATATTTAAATTGGAAAATGAGGTACCAATATTGCATCATATATCTACATTTTACCATTTTTTCTTCTTTTTCCTTTTCAGAGTCATTACCTGTTGGGTTCTTCAAATTTTTCACTAGGTTTGGATCATACAGGGTTTTCATTTCAAAACTTGCCACCCCTATTATTTCCATTAGGTATATATTTTTTTAAATCGGCGAGACCCGTCAATTTTGTTTTTGAGGGGGAACAATTTTGACGTATAAATTAGCTCTCCCCCTTTAACCCCCTACCCTCCAGAGCCACCCCTACAAAAATCTTAAATGAGAAAGGGGGTCGAGTGATACTGCATTTCAAAGGGCTTTTTATTCTCTATATTTTGGCATATTATTTTTCAAATTCGGGTGTTGCATTAGGCGCAAGATCGCGTTGATGCATCGAGTGAGCTCGTACGTAGAGTGTAAGTGAGTATGCGTACGGCCGTACGCTTATCAGACGCATAAGAAAACATCTCTTTTATGTCGAAAATATTTATTTACATGTATCGTCGAGTTACAAGAAAAACATATCCTCATTTTTTTGCTGTTTTATAAAAATAGTGTAATAATAGGTGGTGGGAACTTTTCAAATTAACACACGCCTAACTCGGCAACGTAACACCCAAATTTGAAAAATAATATGCCAAAATATAGAGAATAAAAAGCCCTTTAAAATGATGTATCACTCGACCCCCTTTCTCATTTAAGATTTTTGTAGGGGTGGCTCTGGAGGGTAGGGGGTTAAAGGGGGAGAGCTAATTTATACGTCAAAATTATTCCCCCTCAAAAACAAATATACAGGGTGTCCCACGGTCGAGTGCCTATTAGACGTTTCTGGAGAACTGAACATATTTGAAATCCGAAAATTGGTATTATGATATTATTCGAAATTCTCTACAGACCGAAAATATTTTTGGAGCTTGAGCACTTCCGGTTATACCAGGAGTGGAAATAAATTTGTTCAAAAAATATTTTTTTCGATATTTTCGTTTCTGATATGATTAAGTATTCAATTCTGAATACATTTCTGTTGAAACCATTGTATTCATTCGAATAGTTTTCAAAATTTCGAAAACAAACCTGAAAAAATGTCGCATATTCATAGTCAGTGTTATGTTCATTATTCTTATTCTGAACATTCTGAGTGTAAACCGTTCTCACAACGTCAAAGTAGAAGAATGTGGAAAGGTCATGCATCTTTTGAATTTCATAAATATCATCAAAGGGTGTTTCAAATTTTGTGTTGAAAACTGTGATCGAAAATTGGCCATAACTTCTGTTTTTCAAATTAGAACCCTATTTTTTTATGATTGCGTTGGATTCTGCGAAGAAAAATCGTGATAGCACTCTCAGATGTTCTTGCTCCTAAATTCAGTAATTGCCGAGATATTTGAGCTTTTCTGGATTCATGTTGTACGTAGAGTCAAATTCATCGAATCTGAAGAGATTCGATGAATATTCTTATAAAACCATAGTAACAACTAATAATTAGATCTGCCACCTGTGAATTATTAATGGGATCATTTATCTTCTATGGCCACATAATATTCTTATCACATAATTCTATACCTATAATTTGATCCTTGAAATTAAAAGTGAAACATCTAAGAGGCTGTGCCTAGGGTCAGTGAGACTAGTGAGCATGTGCGATAACGGTGAGTGGGAACATAGGGGCATCGTAGCGATCAGTGGATGCAGATTTGTTATTTGTCTCTGTTTGTATTGTCACATACGGTATCCATGGATACAGAATTACATGTCCCTTCTCTTCTCCCTTGGCATGCGTATAGCGATGACTGACCCTGGATTTAAGGGGAACGATTGCCACACTTTTGTATACTTATTAGACACTACGCTCAAATTCTATATTTATAATTCTATGATTCTCATGCCAATAGATTCGATGACTATTCTTATGCAACCATAGTAACCATTTGAAGTGAAATCGAGAAGTAAGGTTATGGCATAGAATTATAAATATAGAATTTGAGCGTAGTGTCTAATAAGTATACAAAAGTGTGGCAATCGTTCCCCTTAAATCCAGGGTCAGTCATCGCTATACGCATGCCTAGAGAGAAGAGAAGGGACATGTAATTCTGTATCCATGGATACCGTATGTGACTCAATACAAACAGGGACAAATAACAAAACTGCATCCGCTGATCGCCACGATGCCCCTATGTTCCCACTCTCCGTTATCGCACATGCTCAATAGTCTCACTGACCCTAGGCACAGCCCTTTAGATGTTTCACTTTTAATTTCAAGGATCAAATTATAGGTATAGAATTATGTGGGTTATGGTCTGAAATAAGACCTGTCACTTGTGAATTATTAATGGGATAATTATCCTCTATGGTCACAGAATATTCTCATGCGAAAGATAAGATGAATTTGACTCTACGTACAACATGAATCCAGAAAAGCTCAAATATCTCGGAATTTACTGAATTTAGGAACAAGAACATCTGGGAATGCTATCACTATTTTTCTTCGCAGAATCCAACGCAATCATAAAAATATAGGATTCCCATTTGAAAAACAGAAGTTATGGCCAATTTTCGATTACAGTTTTCAACACAAACTTTGAAACACCCTGTGATGATATTCATGAAATTCAAAAGATGCATGACCTTTCCACATTCTTCTACTTTGACGTTGTGCGAACGGTTTACACTCAGAATGTTCAGAATAAGAATAATGAACGAAACACTGACTATGAATATGCGACATTTTTTCAGGTTTTTTTTCGATATTTTGAAAACTATTCGAATGAATACAATGGTTTCAACAGAAATGTATTCAGCATTGAATACTTAATCATATCAGAAACGAAAATATTGAAAAAAATATTTTTTTAACAAATTTATTTCCACTCCTGGTATAACCGGAAGTGCTCAAGCCCCAAAAATATTTTCGCTCTGTAGAGAATTTCGAACAATATCATAATACCAATTTTCGGATTTCAAATATGTCCAGTTCTCCAGAAACATCTAATAGGCACTCGACCGTGGGACACCCTGTATATATGGAAATAATAGGGGTGGCAAGTTTTGAAATGAAAACCCTGTATGTAGTCCTTATACATGGGTTTTCAATGGGATTATTCCCCCTTTGTTATTTCTTATGTTTATATGATTTGTTTCGTGATATCTTTAGATTTTTTTTTGTATCTGTGGGTTTTTCAGAACATTTTGAGCCCTTTCTGTAGCCTGCCTTCCTTGTATACCGAGTCCCTACTTGAAGATTTGAAGGTATGCATAAATTAATTATCAATTTTGATTCTAATAATAGTATTTATCGAAAATTAATATCGCAATACCAAATAGGGCCCGGACCTTATTAGATAATCAGAACATAGGCCATGAAAGGAATTTCATTAGGATCGAGCAAAAATGGACGTTTGAAATCTTGTTTTCCTTATATTTGCAAAACTGCAGATTCGATCTAAATGAAATTTTTCATTGAATTTTATCCAAATCGCTCAACTACAACAATGTAAAATGCTAGCGAATTATTGACAAAACAATTCCTTATATTTCTGTAATAAGATATTCAAGATCATGGACGATTGCGGCTGTCAAGTTTTTGGAATGCTGTCAAAAGTTTCTTTCCTTAGATTCTTCCATACGGATCTACCTTTGAGAAGGATCAATTCACAAGATGGATCTACTTACAAGACGAATGAACGAGGACTCAAAAGCTCATGACTTCATGTCATTTCTTTAGACCATTTAACAAACCAATTAATCGATATGGTTGAAAAACTTATTTGTTTCTTGTTCTATAATAAACAAAAATATTTGTAGAAATTAGTTGTAAAAAATACAATCATACTGGGTGTTATTATTTTCTATGTCACACTGGTGCAGGGAAATGAAACTCTATGTATGTATGGAAAACTTCCTTCTTCCTATTCCCCAGATTAATAATAACTCCACTAATACCGGATGACATACACCTTTACGCATTCTCTCCTTTCCTTATTGTTCGTAACAAACACAACTAATGACAATTGTATGCTACATAATGAGTCTGAACTTTTGTTTTCCTCAACTTATCTTCGGGGGCCCATTCATTGAATATATTGTTTTCATACATTGTTTCCACCACCAAAAAAAAACTTATGAATGAGTTTACCTGCCATTTAAATATAACATTACCGAATATTCGGTAATACTCGCTGGGTGTTCGTCAAGATGAAATTTGTAGTGGTTTTTTTCACCATTTACATTTATGAATTGTACAGTTTTCCACAACAAGAAGATACCATCAATAGACCGGAAAGTTGTGCATCGGATCAGACAAGATGTATCTTCGGAGTTTATGGTGAGATCAGCGGATTTCCTAGTTTTATTCATCTGAGACCGATATTTTCAACCTATCTATACATCATTCACTTTTATAAAGTATACCAGTTGGCCAAGATTTAGGTTTATCAAGTTTTTTTACTTAAAACTGACGCAGGTTGGCACTCATGAAATGTCAAATAATTCTCAAAGACGTTGCCAATGCTAATTTCCATTTACTCTTTTTTAACTTTGTGAATGGTGTAAGTTCTTTTGAGGTTTAACTATGACACATAGGTTTCGTAGTACTGCAGTATTTCAAGTTGTGGAAAAAGGTATTTAAATGTCTTCTCTAGGCTTATTTTTTGAGAATTTTAAAAAGTGGGGAATTCTATAGCTCTGATAGGGGGCACAATAGACCTTAAGGTCGCAGTGAACATTTTCACTATAACTATAACTATAATTTTTTTCTGAGTTAATATCCACTTTAGGGCAAGGGTGTGATGCATACACTCACATTATTTTTTAACGTAGAATCAATATCTACCATAAAAAAATGGGGTTCTAATTTGAAAAAACTGATTTTTCACGATTTTGTCATCCCTAACTTTGAAAGCGATTTTTTCACCCCCTGTATCATGAATCGCGATTTCTATTTTTAAAGTGGATACATCAATCTTACATCTTGAAAAATCCCAAAAATGAAAATTTTCCATCCAAAAACCTCGAAGTAATTCTTGTTTCAGCGGAGCTCTATTTTCGATTTTTTTTTTCGAATTTTCCTGCTCAGAGAGAATTTTCCAACCAAAACTGAAAAATGTTACATCAAAATAACTTGAAATTTTCTAAGAAATCCATTTCTGCAATAAAAAATGGTGTTCTAATTTGAAAAAAGGAAGTTGACGTCATTTCCGGAAAAACCGGAGGTGCTAATGCCTTGAAAATATTTTAGATTTCATCAGCATCGTGAAATACTTATAAGTGCTGAATTTCATGAAAATACGTTCAGTAGTTTCCCGTATAAATATGGGTGAGGTTCCTCGTGAAAGACCCTGTATAGCATAACTGAATCTTTCAACCATGTTTATATAAGTGAAATATTTTCAGTGGCTCTAGTCTGCCCAATTTATACAAAAGGAAATGTTCAAGAAATGACCAACTACAGACCCTTAAGTTCGCTGACTGGTTTTTCGAAGATCTTCGAAAAATACTGGTGAATAGAGTACTTCATTTCTTTATAAAATTTGGAATTATCGCAGAACAACAACATGGATTTGTCGAGGGGAGAAGTACTGAAACTGCATTATTCGAACTTGTTTAATCAATCAATTTTTAAGTGAAATTTCAACACTCGATTTCCTTTCAATAAAATAGCTTAACTGAATCTTCCAACCATGTTTATATACGTGAAATATTTCCAGTATTAACAGAGAAAAAAGTTTCTTAAACATTCGCCAGGTCTTTGGAATTATTGAATTCACATATTTTTTCCTCAAATTCATTGTTGTCCTAAAGTGAATAAACATTTCGATGAGAACGTAATTACTACTACTTCTATGTAGAAAGGATAACGTTGCTCATTCTTCTGACAGGAAAATGACTATAACCTAACATTTCCAAAATATACACGGTGAAATGTGTGAAATTGCATGGCCAACTGAGAAACCTTGAAACTTTACTGAAAAGTAATGGAGAGAATAGTCCGTTACTTTGTGATAGTTCATTCGAAAAAAGAACAGAACAGACGGACCTATGGAATTCCCCACCTTTCAAAATTCTCAAGAAATAAGCCTACAGAAGACAATTAAATAACTTTTGGCACAACTTGAAATACTCCTTTATGATCATGTATTAGTACAACGAAACCTGTGTCACCGTTAACATAAACCTTAAAAGAACTGACTCTATTTACAGAGTTGAAAAAGAGAAAATAGTAAAAAGCATTGGTAACATCTCCTAGAATTATTCGACTTTCGACTTTCACGAATGCCAACTTGCGTCAGTTTTAAGTAGAAGAACTTAACTTGATAAATCTAAATCATGGCCAACCGGGATACTTTATAAAAGTGAATGGGGAGTATAGTTCTCACAGCTCCAACTAATCTCTAGATCAGTCCACTTGCTAAGATAAATTTACCAATAACTCACTCCTACTGAAAGATGTAAAGACCATTACGAATCGCATTCCTGTCAGTAGCGCTATTTGACAGTTAAGATGTACATGAATACACCGACCAGCGGCGTAGCTACGTGGGTGCAAGGGTGTGCAGTGCACCAGGGCCCCCGACCGTAGGGGCCCCCAAGGCCTCAAGCGCTGACTACCGTTTTCACCACGTTACAAGATTTGTATAATTTTTTTCGGAAATAACATCAAACGTTGATATTGTCAAAATTCACTGGTGAATCGGACACCTCTCTGAAAAAACTAAATCCGACTAGATGGTCCAGTAGGGTCAACACAATTTCAGCAATTAAACTTCGTTTTTTGATATCATTCGTGCATTATCAGAAATAGTTATGAAAAATTCGTGCAAAGATGAGCGAAGCCAAGCAAAAATAATAACAAAAAATGTTGAATTTTGAATTTACTTTTCTCTGCGATTTTATGCACATTCTTATTGATATCAATTATGCATCTTAAGTATTACAAATATGCGATATCAATTTGGACGACGCATGCAGAGCTTAGAAGAGACGAATACAAAGATAAAAATTTATAGGAGTGACTTCGAGTCCTTCAAATGCGAGCCTAGAGAAAATGCCATAGCATATGGTATAGATCCCCATTTCGAAGAAAAGAGACAAAAACATTTCGATGAATTAGCTTCCTTCTGATCACCGATTTCGAAGTAGGGAAGAATTGTTCGAAATGAATATTTTCTATAGAGTGCTCGATACTATAATTTCACAATTAAGGGGCCGTCATACTCTGGCAGACAGAAACTGGATCTCTACGTAGGTACATTCATTTTTCAGTTGTTTGCTACCGCAGGAAGGGCTATGTGGCACTGATGACGACTAACAAGTTCACGCCTTCAATTCTTCACCTAAAAGCATGATTTTTTCTTCAAATTGAAGTTAAAAAAGATGTCTTGTGGGCACTCCTATTTCTTCTCTTCGAGAAAATTATTTTTTCGCATAAAAAAATCGGGTTCAATTTGAGACTGTATGAAATTTGACTTCATAATCGTTTTTTGCCAGTTGTTCATCAATTTTTTTAGTTTTATTCAAAAAAATTCCACTTGGATAGGTGCTTAACTAATGAAAAATGGAAATACTGAAAAGGCAGAAAGTGTGAAATCGCAGAGAACTGTCTGAAATTCAAGGAGAATAAAAAAATCAAGCTTTCAGGTGAAAAATCGAGGGCGTGAACTTTTCGAATGGAGAACCGGTGCCGTCGGCCAGAGTATAACGGCCCCTTAAATACACGTTTCGAGGGTATGACTGCAGTTAACAAAATTTTTAATTTTCTGTCACCCTCATTTCTGATAGATGTAGGAGAAAAAACTGTCATTCAAAGCTGCGACAAATTTCAAAGTAAATATTGTGATATGATAGGGACCAATTTTTCGATTCAATTTCTTAATATTTTTCACCTATTTCTACTTGAATTGAATAAGGCATGGACAATTCACGAATTCTGTATGAAAATACATAATAAGGAATTACGAAATGCGATCCAACAGAAGTAAAATATTTACAGCAATATTACTATTCCATAAAATTCCGGTCATCTCTGTAGGAGTCGAAAGATCTTTCAGCAAATTAAAAATAATAAAAAATTATTTGAGGAACAGTATGGGCCGACTGCGACAATTATCGCTTATATCAATTAAAAATGAAGCTGCATCAAGTCTAGATTTGAGTAAAGTCAATGAATCTTTTGCAGAAAAATGAGTCTCAAAGGTTGTAAACATATTTTTCCCGAAGAAATCAATGACTTCAAATTTAGACTTGATGGACCTCCAGGTTTGAATCCTCAATAATTAATTTAAATGAATTCCTCAAATAAGTTATTCTTATTGTTATTTTGCCAAATAATCTAACATATCAATAGAATGAAAAGTGTTTTCAAAGTTTTTTTTCATCCTCCTAAATATAAATAATTTAATATACCTACTTCATAAAAAAACATTTCGAATTACCTATTTCTTTTCATTACCTAATGACAACATCATTTATTCAAGCATACTTCTCAATTGTACCTTCAGTAAGTAGCTCTGCTTCTTCGAAATATTTATATTTCGACTTGTAAAAAACCAAACAATTCATTAAGGGGCCCTTCTCCGATCTTTGCACCAGGGCCCCTGACTGTCTAGCTACGCCACTGACACCGACCCTAAATGAATGTGCTTATTCATTTTATTTCTAATAATCAAATTTCGGTTTGATGCACATCAATAAATGATGTTTATTAATCCAAATTAATTTCGGAATAAATGATCGTTTTCCCTCTCTATAAACGTAATTTATCATATCGTTACAAATTGGAGGAGGATCCTGTCCTTTCGTTTGCGAACACGATAACTTTCGAACAGATAAACCTAGAAACTTGAAGTTTCCAGTTAGGTTAAGGTCTGGAATGTGGAAATTGTAGCTGGGTCAATTACTTATCGAAATCTACGCAAGAGCAGAAAATCGGTGCGGAGAATACACGTTGAACATTATTGAGAAAGAAGTTCATTAAATTAATAAAATGAGGGAACTATTTGAAAAAGAATAATTTTATAATTAATGCAGATTAACTAGATACTTATATATAACAAGGCAAGAATCAACACGAAGTTCCAGAAAGAGTAGAAATATATTGATCTAACCTCACATATTTTTCGTGTGACAAACTGAAAAAATTTTCATTTCTGGATAACTTTGAACCTGAACAATTGCCTTCTCGCATTATTGATGCGAATCTTCCTACAAGGTCAAGATTTTGATGGCCTCATCGTTTTACAGCTCGACACGCGACACCTCAATATTAGGTACTCTCTAATTTTCATTTTGCCCCCCTCCTGAGAAAAATTTCTGCGGGTTTCTGCGGGCGCCCATGTACAAGGTGAATCTACCTAAAAGGTGAATCTACCTACAAGGTGAATGAACGAGCCCTCACGAGCTTCTGACTTAATGTCAGTGCTCTAGGTGGTTCATTTTTCTTTTTTTTTTCAACGCAATTAATAGGAAATATGAAAATCATTACAAACATCGTTACAAAATGGTGGAGGAACATGTTCACATTAAAATAATCCTTTTTTGTAATCCTGCTCAAAACGTTAGGTCAGAGTAGCAAAATTATTGAATCTTTCCTAATCCACCAGTCCTCAAGCAGCGATTCATAGATAATTTTTGTTAAAAATGGTTATTTTTACGAGTTCTACATTCTGTTGAACGAATGATCACTTTAGGAAAAATTGTCTCTATACAGGGTATTTCTAAATTGATGCGAATGATTTTGAAAGTGTAAGGGACCCCGCACTTTTTATAGGTAAAGTGGCGACCGGTCAAATTTTCTGAAAGTTTGGTATGTTGTTGTACCCGACTCAGTGACCAAAAGTGTCAATGGGTCCATCCCAATCCTATGGCTAGTTTTCCAAATACGGGGTGTTAAAGTTGAAAATTGCCCAAATTTTCGGATTTATTCTTTGATTATTAAGAGTTGGATTGGATTTCTGTTGCATACACACGTTTACTACATGTTCTAGTAATGAAATTAGAGGATACGTATGATCAAAAATATTTATATTTATAGGGTGATTCACGAATACATGACGGTAGTTTTTTGCCAAAATTCACTTTTTCTACTGTGACGTCAAGAAGGCATATTTTTGAAATGTTCTTTTCGATTTAGTATTATGACGACCAAATATTGCACAGTGCATATTTTTTATACAGGGTGTTTCACAGAGAGAACCACTAGACAGAATAATTTTTTTTTAGAATTAATTCGAAACCCTGTATTTGTGAATTGATTTTTGGGAAAAGTAATACCACAAACATATGTGTTTCTCTAATCTCCAAAATATTCATGGTGGTTTATTCATAGGAAGGTATTACATTTTGGGAAAAGTTCGAAAAACATGAACACCCTGTATTCGAAAATTTCCTCGGTCAAATGCAACTATTTTCTCACTATATATTGATTTCTACAACATCTCCAGAGGTATGAATTCTGAATCCGATACTATGACCAGTTTTCGAGATACAGGGCGTTGAAGTTGAGAATAAATGATTTCACCAGTTTTTTTTTCCAATTGGAAAGGCGGATCGATTTTATATTGAGCCATGAGTTCAATATGAGTACATATAAGATGCGCATGGAAAGGTTCAGCTAAAATATTTACTGTTACAGGGTGATTCACGAATAAATCACAATAGCATAAGTATTTTTGGTATGGTTGCCTGTATGGCTCACCCTGTATGAAAAGTAATCATAATGAAGTATTTGGGACTGAAAATTGTGAACGACTAGGTATTAACTTCATGGAATAATTTCTCTGTGACGAAACTGTAGAATTATCCAGTATTTGCAAAAGCTATTGTGATTTATTCGTGAATCACCCTGTAACAGTAAATATTTTAGCTGAACCTTTCCATACGCATCTTATCTGTACTCATATTGAACTCATGGGCACAACATAAAATCGATCCGCCTTTTCAATTGGAAAAAAAACTGATGAAATCATTTATTCTCAACTTCAACGCCCTGTATCTCGAAAACTGGTCATAGTATCGGATTCAGAATTCATACCTCTGGAGATGTTGTAGAAATCAATATATAGTGAGAAAATAGTTGCATTTGACCGAGGAAATTTTCGAATACAGGGTGTTCATGTTTTTCGAACTTTTCCCAAAATGTAATACCTTCCTATGAATAAACCACCATGAATATTTTGGAGATTAGAGAAACACATATGTTTGTGGTATTACTTTTCCCAAAAATCAATTCAAAAATACAGGGTTTCGAATTAATTCTAAAAAAAAATTATTCTGTTTCGTGGTTCTCTCTGTGAAACACCCTGTATAAAAAATATGCACTGTGCAATATTTGGTCGTCATAATACTAAATCGAAAAGAACATTTCAAAAATATGCCTTTTTGACGTCACAGTAGAAGAAGTGAATTTTGGCAAAAAACTACCGTCATGTATTCGTGAATCACCCTATAAATATAAATATTGTTGATCATACGTATCCACTAATTTCATTACTAGAACATGTAGTTAACGTGTGTATGCAACAGAAATCCAATCCAACTCTTAATAATCAAAGAATAATTCCGAAAACTTGGGCAATTTTCAACTTTAACACCCCGTATTTGGAAAACTAGCCATAGGATTGGGTTGGACCCATTGACACTTTTGGTCACTGAGTCGGGTACAACAACATACCAAACTTTCAGAAAATTAGACCGGTCGCCACTTTACCTATAAAAAGTGCGGGGTCCTTTCCAGCAAGAGAGTCTTTCATGTTATTCTTGTTCAAATCTCCTTCCAAGGACTCCAAATGAGATTTAACATGGAGACAGTTTTCAACGGATTTTGTAATGACTAGTTCCCTCGTCTTGATTTCCATCAATCAGAAACGCGCAATTTTGAATCACAAATGGTTTCTAGATGGAAAAACTGTATGGCAGCAGCTGTCAGCAGTTTTTTCGGGTTTAACTGCGGCAAAACTTGATAGTCGTTGTCAACGTTACATACATAATGCATCCAGTATAATCTGTTACTCACGAAATAGTCTTGTCAAATACCATTCGGGCATCAATTTTTCCTGTGAAAAAAATCGAAAAAACACAACGCAAAGTGTGCAGGTGCAAAAATCCTCGTCTTCGACTCGGATTTTTGTTGCCACCAGCACCCATGCTTATTGTTGAAATATTACTCAGCAACGTGTTTTTTCGATTTCTGGGAAATAAATTTCATGGAAAATCCCTTCAAAGTTTGCTGAAAATCTGTCTTTGAAATTTTCCACATCACCTCAAAAACACAGTGTATTTCCATCCATCATTGGTTATATTTAAAAAAAATTATTTTTTCTCTCCCAATATTGATCCTTTTCTCTTTTATTTTCGAAACGCTTCAACTTTGTGTGTTGAGATAATGCCGACAATATGTCTATCAATTATGTCCTTGGATCAGAATAAAATTTTCCAGACAGAATATCAAAATCATTTCTAACAAACCAAGATAACGCAATCCACTGATATTCAGGGCATTACTTCCTTCCTGAATCTTCCAGATGGTCCCAAATATGTTATCTTATGCGGATAGCATAATGAACATTTCATTATCACTGGCCTTATTATACTTTCCTCAATGAAATAAATAAAATGCAATCATGCATGTAGGTTTGTTTTCGGTCGTCTAGGAATATGACCTTCACTTTGGCTGCCAAACCTATATTTTACGTCTATCTTCTTCCTGTAGTTCGCTGAAGAACCAATAAAACTCAAACTGTTTATTTACAGTCCTTTCACAATAATCTACCCTTGTAAATTATACGTCTTATAATTATTACTTTTGACAAACATACGTTCAGTTACGATTTATCCACACTTACTGAACTTCGTGAGATAGAAAACGTCTTTACGGCGAACAAATGAATTGATCTTGTACCGGCGATATGGTAGGTAGGTACCGTCTAGATCTAGAAGATCTCATTCCGTCTCTAATGGCAATAACTACCTCCGTCTTAACTCTCTACCGACTCTCGTAGGAACTCTGTACTCAACTCCCGACTAACTATCAACTAACTGCCCACTGCAATTATGCCCTTAACGTTAATTCTCGGTTCATTCGCCACCTATTTGCATTCGAGAAAAGAGACAAGCCAATGAAATAAGTAAGTGCCACGTGCATCTTTACGCATCATAAATCATCCTACCCTGTTGGCCCGAGGCCACCTAGGGATGACAAGCTACAAAGAAAACACTTGCGTCTAAATTGTTCTATTTATCTTACTCCACGAAATGGCGAAACTGTTAAATCTTATATTGTACTTCCTTTCATCTATAAGATATATGTTTCACATTCAGGACTCGAAAGCTCGCACATGAAAGTCATCAAATGCAATCTAATCTTGGGCACAATATAAGGCGTCCCACACCCGCAATTCAGAAACATGAGAGAAATTTAACAATTATGTACAATTGAGGGTAATGAAATCCTACATACACATTCTATACAGGGTCTTTCACGAAGAACCTCACCCATATTTATACGGGAAACTACTGAACGTATTTTCATGAAATTCACCACTTATAAGTAATTCACGATGCTGATGAAATCTGAAATATTTTCAAGGCATGAGCACCTCCGGTTTTTCCGGAAATGACGTCAACTTCCGTTTTTCAAATTAGAACACCATTTTTTTATTGCAGAAATAGATTCCTTAAAAAATTTCAAGTTATTTTGATGTAACATTTTTCAGTTTTGTTTGGAAAATTCTCTCTGAGCGGGTAAATTCGAAAAAAAAATCGAAAATAGAGCTCCGCTGAAACAAGAATAACTTCGAGGTTTTTGGATGGAAAATTTTCATTTTTGGGATTTTTCAAGATGTTAGATTGATGTATCCACTTCAAGAATCGAAATCGCGATTCATAATACAGGGAGTGAAAAAATCGCTTTCAAAGTTAGGGATGACAAAATCGTGAAAAATCAATTTTTTCAAATTAAAACCCCATTTTTTATGGCAGATATTGAATCTACGTTAAAAAATAATGTGAGTGTATGCATCACACCCTTGCCCTAAAATGGATATTTTCTGAGTTAATAAAAAAATAAAAAGTGGATATTAACTCAGAAAATATCCATTTTAGGGCAAGGGTGTGATGCATACACTCACATTATTTTTTAACGTAGATTCAATATCTGCCATAAAAAAATGGGGTTCTAATTTGAAAAAATTGATTTTTCACGATTTTGTCATCCCTAACTTTGAAAGCGATTTTTTCGCCCCCTGTATCATGAATCGCGATTTCGATTTTCAAAGTGGATACATCAATCTTACATCTTGAAAAATCCCAAAAATGAAAATTTTCCATCCAAAAACCTCGAAGTTATTCTTGTTTCAGCGGAACTCTATTTTCGATTTTTTTTTCGAATTTTTCCGCTCAGAGAGAATTTTCCAACCAAAACTGAAAAATGTTACATCAAAATAACTTGAAATTCTCTAAGGAATCTATTTCTGCAATAAAAAAATGGTGTTCTAATTTGAAAAACGGAAGTTGACGTCATTTCCGGAAAAACCGGAGGTGCTCATGCCTTGAAAATATTTTAGATTTCATCAGCATCGTGCAATACTTATAAGTGCTGAATTTCATGAAAATACGTTCAGTAGTTTCCCGTATAAATATGGGTGAGGTTCCTCGTGAAAGACCCTGTATATGATTCCCGGGTGTAGCAAAGTGTTCAAGAACATCAGCTAAATGCTAATGGGTGACCTCGTTTGTACTGGCTGAATTCTTAATTCGACTCATCCATGATTAAGCTTTTGGGAATTATATGAACTAGGGAATTTATAGATAGAGGTTATTGTTTGACTCTTTTTTATTTATATTTTGAACTGTGGTCGTTATGGCTCAGTTAGCCTTCCGAGAACTGCCTCCACATAGTTCTTTTGTTCTCTACCCTCATTCATTGAAAGCCAAGGAGGTCGTCGATGTTGTAAATAAGACCGACAGCATCCTCAGGAGCCTTGGCCGTTACCTCGTGGGTATCCATGACCGCTTTCCCCATATGAATGTTTCTTAGACCAGCCAACTCTGGACACTTGCATACCATGTGTTCAGCTGTCTCTGCTCTTGATCCAAAGCCTACAAATCACATCTGCTGACTTTCCCATACGGTACAAATGATGTTTGTCCGACTGTGTCCCGTCAGCAGACTAACCATCACCTGAAGCTCAGCTCGTGACAGCTTAAGGGCTTCCTGGTATAGGTCGATGAAAACATCACGAATTTCTTGGACTGAATAAGTCCAGGTGTGTTTCTCCACATATTGGTCTGTTCCAAGCCCATAGAAAGGCTCAGGTCCTGCAGGTTGATGTACTTTTCGAAAGATCATCGGCTTTTTCATTTCCTTCAACACCACAATGCCCTGGAACCCATAGAAGAGTCACTTTGTTGCCATTGGCCAATTGCTTTATGGTGTTACTGCCTTCCCAGGTCAGCAGAGATCCCTGGCAGTGCGCTTCCAGGGACCCCAGCGTCTCCTGGCTGTCTCTGGTGATGAAGCTATGCGCCCCTTTGGAGTTCATTTTAAGACACTCCTGGAGCGCATACGTGAACAGCCAGTATCTCGGTCTGTAAAATAGAGGGGTTGACTTCCCAGTTGGACCTTCCAGAAATGCAAAGACCCATAGGATAAGGCTAGTTTTAAAATATTATCTTTGGTTTCTGAGCTTAGGACAAATTACTGCTGATGCCTCCTCTACCAAAACGAAAAATACTAAGAAAATTTCTGTTTTTTCCAGATTACGGTGTATCCACGAAAGACAGAGTCCTCATTGTGGACAAGCATAATGAATACCGTCAGCAGATTGCTGAGAATTATGTACCGAATCAGCCAAGAGGGGTGGATTTGATGAAACTTGTGAGTATTCCTAATATTGATTCAATTCACATCGTTAACTTCTTAAACCTCCAGAGATACGACTCGCATTTAGCTGTTTTGGCTCAGAGAGTGGCAGATAAATGTCATTTCGGGTACAGCAAGAATCAACAGGACGAAATGCCCATAGGAGAAAATTTGTTCATGACTATGGCTGGATCGTACGAAGACAAGCCTAACTGGACTGAAGCAATTGAGAATTGGTGGTCTCAGCATGACATGTACTTGTTTGGAGGTACGATTGTTGCGGAAAATAGACATTACGTTCAGGTAAGCTGTTTTGAAATCATTCATCACGCAATGCCTATTGTCTAGATTATTTTCTGCATTTGTTAACTGTTGAAGCGAAATCGAATTATTCATGATCATTTCCAGAAGAATAAGAATGATTTTGATCGTTGAATTATTTATACACTATGGATAAGACGTAGATTGACCATAAACTGCAGACGCAGAGGGAACTCCAGGCGTTCAAAAGCAGCCAAAATATTTGAATGCTCCAAAAAATATTATTACTCCTATGGGAAAAAACACATTGACAAAATTCTTTAATAGGTCACAGCACCCATATGGCCATGCAAAAGGCTCTTTGGAGAGACTTGGGTGCTGGAACCAGACTTGGTACTATGGTCGTACACGGCCATATCACGCCCCCCATTGACACCTATGCTTCTTTGGTATAGTCAAGTATTGTGTACCAAATCAGAAGAAGACACTAGGGATAGGACGTTGATTAACTCCAGACGTTCAAAAGCAGCGAAAATATTTGAATGCTTCAGAAAATCTCTTTGGAGAGACTTGGGGGATGGAACCAGACTTGGTACCCTGGTCGTACATGGCTAGCTCACGCCCCATGCGTCTTTAGTATGGTGTACAAAATCAGAAGAGGTAACCACACGAAATCGTCTGCAGGCACAGCAACGGCTTGCTTGTGTTTGTGAAAACGGAGGCGGCAATACGACTCCCACATAGCTGCTCTAGAGGTCATACTTGATGTGCCTCCCCTACATCTACATGTTAGGGAACTGCGAGAACTTTGAAGACTCTCATTGAACAGTAAGCTCCTACCTGATAACTGGGTGGGACCCATGAGGATCCTGAAGTAGTCTCGAACCTTTTAGCAAAACTCTCGTGTAGTAGTTGACGTGATGTCAACTACTCTTGATTTCGAATCACCATTTGCAACGATCATACCTGACATCAAGCGAAGTGCAGTGGACTGCGTTAATCAAATAGACAAAAAGTCATCCATAGGGTACGCTGCTGGATCGAAATCTGTCATAGGAGTATATAGTCCTAAACTGAGACTTTCCGTGCCAAAAACTCAAGACCCCTTCGTTTTACGATTGGAAATAGGGGCTGTCTATGCTTGAGCCTAAGAGTGTTTGAAATGAAACCTCAAAGGGGCGCCCATAAATAGTGCAACAGACAATCAATCAGCACTGAGAGCTCTGGAATCTAACTGCCAGTACTAAGTTGAATGCCGTAATTTCATAAAGCATCTAGGAAGAGGAAAGGAAGTGCAAGGACACTGTGACATTGAGGGTATGGGTAATGAGAAGGCTGATGCACTTGTGAAAAGTGCATCAAAGGTTGAATCTGTTATACCTGAACCCTTCTCTGTAGCCTTGGAAAGCAATGGGAGCAATGTGAGATGCAAAACATGACACTCCTCTGTAGAAGATCTCCAGGACTAAAACAAGGGAAAAGATTTGTAGATTTCTCGCCGTTTTACACAATGAAACTTATCGAACTAAAACTGACGCAGGTTGGCACTAGTGATATATTGGCAATATCAAAATAATTCTCAGAGACGTTGCCAATGCTAAAGGTATTGAAATGTTTTCTGTAGGCTTATTTCTTGAGAATGTTGAAAAGTGGGGAATTGCATTGGTCCGTCTGTTCATTAAGAAGTTTTTCTGTCGAAGTAACGGAGTAACGGACTATTCTGTCCATTGTTTCCCAGTGAAATTTCAACACTCGTTTCTTGATTTCCGTACAAGAAAATAGCATTACTGAATCTTCCAACCATTTGAGTCGCCATCTTGCTTAAAAGGTATGGTGACTAAAATTATCGAGTTACTTTTTTCTTCAGCTATTGGTTTTGGAAAAACAATTTAGGAATCGAAAATGTTTTTAAATAAAACAAGGATTACATGTTCCAATTTTATTTCATGAAACTTCATCTCGCAAGAAAGTTTTGATATACAGCTAGGGTGGCCATTTGAAAACGAAACAGACGAGATTACAGACGAAATGAATTTTTTCGATAGAAATGCTCGGACAGGTCGATTTCTGTTTCGAGGGAGACAACTTAAGATGTGGGTTACGGACGCATAGCGCTTCAACCCTTGCTACTACAACCCTCACCCCCAATTTTTGAATAGGGAAGATGGGGTTAGTGATACCTCAATTCAAAGGTATTCTTATACTGATTTCAGCACAGTAATTGTTTTTTCATTTTATGCATTAGTTCTCGAAATATTCTTGACTAAGTATTTGAAAATGAAGTGGTGTTTTCATGGCACTTGTAGTGTTTTTTGTGAAAAATCGACATTTTGATTAAAGATTTCTATGTCAGTGGATTGGAGGAAGGAAGCCACAGTCATGGTTGTTTTGAAGCTCAAAATGTCGATTTTTCACAAAAAAAACACTACAAGTGCCATGAAAACACCACTTCATTTTCAAATACCTAGTTAAGAATATTTCGAGAACTAATGCATAAAATGAAAAAACAATTACTGTGCTGAAATCAGTATAAAAATACCTTTCAAATGAGGTATCACTCACCCCATCTTCCATATTCAAAAATTGGGGGTGAGGGTTGTCTCCCTCGAAACAGAAATCGACCTGTCCGAGCATTTCTATTGAAAAAATTTATTTCGTCTGTAATCTCGTCTGTTTCGTTTTCAAATGGCCACCCTGTATGAAATAAAGTAAGGGTGACTTATTTTAACCCTATATATTGTAGCAGGAACATTAAAAAAAATACCCTTTATTAGTCCTTTGACAGTGCACGAAAATTGCAGATTTTCAAGATTCTAGCTTTACTGAAATTTGAAAAAAAAAAAATAATTAACCACTTTTCTAGGGTTATATCTCGGAAAAAAGGGGTGGGCTGAGGAAATTTTGTTATAGCAAAGATCCATCTTAATTTCATACGAGCAATAACCCCCAGAATTTTTTTGAATTAATTTAGGAACACCCTGTATGTAAGTTCCTCAGGCTGAGGTTAGTTAGTACCTAATTTATCAGAATTTCAGAAATATTCAACCGTTGATACAACGCAAACATTAACAACGTGATGAGCCCGCACGACCCTTTTCAGAAAAACTCATTATTACCGAAATACACGGCTGGACTGTTTTATGTAGGTATACCCCTGTATATTGAATTATTGAATGTTGCAGATGGTTTGGGCAAAAACATCGAGGATAGGATGTGGCTATGTAGCCTTTCCTTTGAAATGTGGCCACTTCATCTACTACCGGTTTTACGTCTGCAACTATGCACCAGGGTAAGGATCTCAAATTGTGTGAACGAAACATTCAGTTTGCAATCGGACAAATTCTTCCTTGTATACCATTGTGTTCGAGAGGAGCAACGCCCTTGAACGAATTGAAGCTAAAATTTTTGGCAGTGAAGTGGCGGCACATAGTAGCTACTGGAGGAACTATAATCTGACGGGACAGTCTGTTCCATTCTGTTAGCTATTCATTTACAGAAATCTGTAGGATATTCATTGCCCGCTAGTACTTTGAATCATAGGCAGGGTCGGATTCGTTCAAATTATACAGGGTGGCCAAGAGATTGACGTCAAAAAGAAAAAAACAGGTCCCTCGTGTCATGGGCTATTCGAATCACCCCCATGTATGTTATGCGATTTTTCACGCTTTTCGAGTTATGAATTTTTTTATGAACTTTGAGAATTTTCGACTTGACCGTCAAAAGATATTAAAAAGAAAGTACAAGACTTCTCTGTGAAATTCTTTTGATCAGAAAAATCTTGAAATGACAAAAAATAATTTTGTAGTGAATGTTTAGTTCTTTGATTTTTTTCCACCTCGATGACTTTGAAGGCTAATTCTAGCAAAAGTAGAGTGTTAAGTACCATTTTTTATCAATGATCCTAAAAGCTGGCTGTTGAGCGCAGTTTTTAAGCATACTAAGAAACCGTGAATTAGCCTTTTTACATTTTTAATTTTGATTCGAAAATTCAGATCATAATCCAATTCACGTAACTTTTTCACTTCAGACCAACATTTCCATAATTTTTATCGAAGTTACGAATCTGGTTATTTTATGTATTTAAAGAGGAACTTTTGAATAAGTTTTGAGTTTTAGAGATGTATCCTTTTTTTTGAATTACACGAAACGAATAAATCCAACAATTTTCCAATAATTCTGTAGTAAATGTCTATTTCTTTGATTTTTTCCACCTCGATGACTTTGAGGGCTAATTCTAGCAAAAGTAGAGTGTTAAGACCGTTAAGTAGGTACCTACCATTTTTTATCAATGTTTCTAAAAGCTGACTGTTGAGCGCAGTTTTTAAGCATACTGAGGAACCGTGAATTAGCCTTTTTACATTTTTAATTTTGATTCGAAAATTCAGATCATAATCCAATTCACGTAACTTTTTCACTTGAGACCAACATTTCCATAATTTTTATCGAAGTTACGAATCTGGTTATTTTATGTATAAAAGTAAAATTCATGGAGATTAAGTTACAAAAGAATTTCACAGAGAAGTCTCGTACTTTTTTTGTAATATCTTTTTTAAGATGGTCAAGTCAAAAATTCTCAAATTTCATAAAAAAATTCATAACTCGAAAACCGTGAAAAATCGCATAACATACATGGGGGTGATTCGAATAGCCCATGACACGAGGGACCTGTTTTTTTCTTTTTGACGTCAATCTCTTGTCCGCCCTGTATATCTTCGTTACAAACGATGTGAAAGGGAGATCGCATGTAGATCATTTGGATTACAATAATAAATAAATTACGCATTCGTGCCCAGTCCGCTTAGGAAATAGTACTTTATAGTTTAGCTACTCACCGCCAGATGCGAGGGTAAAAAATTTCGATTCACTGAAACAAGCCTGCGCCACTATGAACGGAAGAAGAAACTACAACTAAAAGTGGCTTCACTTCGTTCAATGACGTTGTTCCTCTAGGTCAAGGGCGTAGCCAGGGGGGGGGGGGGTGGGGGTTCAAACCCCCCCCCCCCCCCCCCCCCCGAAATGTTTTCAGTGTTCAATACTTGCTACAGAAAGCGACCCTCACAATTCCCGGCACTTACAAAGTCAATTGCCAAAATTTCAAAACCCCCCCCGAAATTAATTCCTGGTACGCCCTTGCTCTAGGTACATTTAAACTCAATGCTTGTAATCAATCGATTTTGAAGTACGAATTTATCAACCACTTCGAGATTATCCAGCTTTTTTATTTTTCTAGAATAACTGTCACGGAGCCGGTGGTCTATCCATACAAAAATGAATCCGGGTTACCGAGCACACCTTGTTATGAACTGTGTAATTGAAGTTTCACAGTGTTATTGTTGTCTCATATTTATTGAATAAACAATTGAAAAAAAACGTGTTTTGATTTTAAGTTGCTATAATGATTCCAAACAAAAGAACTGGAATACCAACTTTCATCTACGCACCCACTGGTGGATCCAGACAGCTTTTCAGGGGAGGGCTATCAGTTTTTTCAGGAGGGGCAGGAATTGATTTACTGAATTAGGGATCGATTGAACTTCTATCAAGGGATTATTATCAATTTCGAGGTCCAGGGGGGGGAGTTATTGGCCCCCATGGCCACCCCCCTGTGTCTGCCAGTGAACAGGGTGGGCAAAATTGGTGCTACATACATGAGCTAAAACATATGATACATTTCTGAAACGGGAAAAAAATGGCGATTATTCTTTCTAAGTCATTTCAAACTACTGTTTTCATAAGAAAAAACACAACTTTATGTTATAACTCAGCAAATAAACCTCTCAGAAAAAATCAGAGTACGCCACTGTATTGCTATCAGAAAAATGCCTGTATAATGTTTTTATTTCAGCAGCCTAGCATAAACAGAAACGGAGATAATGACCAAAGTTGAAATCGCCCAAATTTCAATTTTGGCCTATAACTCGGATACAAAAGAAGATAGAGAAATGCAGTTGATGGCATTATCAGTTTCTCGAAAAAAGAGGACTATAAGGTGCCATTCATTTTCCTCTATCTCCTCGGGTTAAAAAGTTTTAGTTCATGTAGCACCAATTTTGCCCACCCTGCACCTTGCTGTGTGTTTGAACTGTAACTTCAATGAATTCACAGGGAAAATGAAATAAAAGGCTAGGACAAATATATCAGTTTATTCAACCCAACTCTTTTCAATTTTCATTTTGTCTCTGGCCCCCTCTTCCAATCCGCCAGTGTTTGAAGCTTGAAGCCGAATCTCTGGTAAGAATTGAAGTTTCAGAACTTCCGTTCACAAAATTTGAATTTAAACAGGTGATTTTTTCATCGTCGTTCGAATCTAATATGTCTACAATAAGATGTTTAGACATCTTAGTTGAATCACTCTATACAGGTTGAGACAACAGGAAAATATATAGGGGCCACTCTGTATATGAAGGATCTTTTTTTCGACAGTAAATTATCCTCAAATTGACATAATCAGATTTCGTATCCAAGATTTCGCACTCTCTCTGGGCCACCCTCAACCTCATTTTTTCAATACGAACCTGCATTATCTGTAACACTTTTCGAAATAACTTTTAACGCTGATGAATTCAACGACAATGTCATTTCTTCTTATATTTTTTTTATCCACGGACTACTTCTTGAAAATAATACAGTCGATTAAACTAGAGTTGTGTGTATGAAAGAAAAAACAAGTCTATGAACGATATCAATGTTCTTATCGAAATGTATTGCATGTTGTTAATTAAACTAAAGGTAAATGTACTACAGATCCGACCAAAGACATTTGGATAAGGGTCAAAATCACCTAAAAATCAACTTTAAATGACATATATCGTTGAATTCAGAGTTAAGAGTTATTTCGAAAAGTGTCATAAAATATGTAGGTCCGTAATGAAAAAAAGAAAAATCAAAATGACAGAATTTACTTTTCTTATGGTATCTCAATAACCGGCCCTGATATTCTCGATTTGTATGATCTGCTTGACAATGCTTCACTAGGCGCGTTCGGTATATACATATCCGTCAGCTCCTTTCTATCCGCTTGCTCCGTTGGCGTTCGATAATTCAGTCTGTTGACACATGGTTGACACTTTCCTCTCTGTTCTGCGCTCCGAAGTCACGTGATTGTATATCCGTTTGTATCCTTATTCTCTCGCTCCACTCCGGGAACGAAATAACGAACCCAGTATATGAACGCAACCTTTTCTCCGTTTGACCGACCCATTAAAAAAGTGGCCACTCTGTATAACAAGGAAGAAAAAAATTCCACAGAATTTTTTTCAATTCAGTTCGAAAATATGATTAGTAAATAACAATGTTATGAAAGACTTGAAGACAATTCAGAGCGAATGAAAAATATCACATGAAATTGTCAGATTATAATAGAAAATATTCACATGAAATGATGTAATGTACGACTTCCGTTACATGAAATAACAAAATGTGTCATACAGACATAATTAATAAGATAGATGCATAGAACACCTGGTGTTGGCACTGATTTTGTTTTATATTATATTAACTTTCTCCGAGGTGTCGCCGCACTAGCGCCACGACCGCGAAATATTGCGGATTATTCCGTAAGTAGAACCCGATCTACCATATATGTAGAGTGCCGTTTTGATCTACAAATTTTGGTCGCGATTTTAGGTAAGGGGTCGTTACACCTGAGTTTTATACATCTATTTAATAAGTAATGTTCATTCTTGATGTTACTACACATCCGCATACCAGGATTCTTACCATCATGAGAACTGCAAATAATTTTTTATATATTTGAAAAGCTTTATTCAAATTAGATTCAAGAAGGCTGTTATCACATATAGCTCAATTGAGATATGGAAAATATCACTAATGACACTAATGTAGAGGAAAACTAAAGCATAAATCCTCGAATTTCTATGGAAAAAATTTCCTACTCTCACTTAGCCATTTCACCTTTTCTTACCAAAGTATATAACATTACTTTTATTCAGCGAAATATTTCGAATGAAAGATACAAAATAGGACGAAAATATTGTATTTCTTACAATAAATTTTTTTTTGTCTTATAAATCATTCATTTGATAAAATCAAAAACTGAAACTCTACACATGCAAACAGTTTAAACAAAACATTTTGTTAAGAGATTGTTCAATCTCTAGTCAGTAACATTAACACTTTTATGTCTAATTATTCTTCCTATTCTTCCTACTTTTAGGAAATTCAAAACCTTCGTTAGGATCTCTTGGTGTATAAACAGTTCTATCGTTACTGATCCTATCTGCCAATGATAATTCTGGTTTCTCTTCATCAATATGTGGAGCATCATTTTTAGGAACCTATAAAAAACAACTCTTCACAATTGCAGCAAATTTATAGTCCAGTACAAAAACTTTTCCTCATGAAAATTCATAACAATTTTAGTATTAAAAAACAAGATTATCAGTGCTAGACCTTCCATAAACATTAAATAATACTCACATTTCTGGAAGTAGAGCTTACACTCTCTTGAGGAATGCTTGCATTACTAGTTGTTGGGGCTCTGATTGTATTCATTCTCCTCTGTTCGTCCCTTCTGAATTGTTTCATGGTAGATGGCAATTCTACTGCATAACTACGAAGGACATTTCTATGTTCAGTATTTCTCTCACCATCATAACCTGGGTGATCCAACTGCAAATTATTTTCAATGTTAAATTTGCAGAACAGATTGTGATAAACCGTTTTTTATCCAAATCATCTCATGCTGATTAAATCACCCCATAGAATAAATGAGGGAATTTTGTTGCATTTTCTTGTTGAAAAGATTATAAGGAAAGAAAAGATTCCCATTCCATCATACTTCATGGTTGCCTGCCATCTGAAATACTAGAAATAAACCTGTCCGAAGCAGAGATGATGTACTGACCTCTGTTAATCCGAGTTTTATCGTGTTGACAGGCGGACATATTCGAATTTGACCACAGCCATTGTTACAGTAGGTGCAGAGCTGTTGTCGCAGCAAATGGAGTATAAACCACTTATTAGAGTCATAAAAAGATAGCACAAGTTTGCTTTTAAGTAGACAATCCACAACAGGTCTGTTACAGTGGATTGAAATATCATTTTTTGATATTCTGAATTTTATTCCTGTTCGCAAATTTCGAACATTTTAATGCGAGCTTATCTACCAGCTACATCCCTTACTTTCTTGGAGAAGTTCATCAAAAGTCAACAACCAAAGTACAATCTTTTCAAATGATTGTAACACAAAGTGGTCATTGGAATATCATTTTCCATATGCCACTGTCTTCTTGTCTGAGCTTATTCTGTATCTACAACCTCTCAGATGCTACAATCATTTAAAAAGACCACATAGAAATCAATGTACTCACTTCTTCTTCATCCCATTCCGCATCCAAAGAAGTGATGATATTTTTAATGGGATAGGTTGGAACCTCATCATCATCATTCTTCAAAACTGCTTCTCTTGCTTGATGTGCAAATCTATCAGGGCAGTTTGCCTTGTGATACTGAAACCGACCAAGAGGTTTATGCATATAACTTCTAACAAGAGTGATATGCTAGTGTTGGGAATACTCAAGTTTGAAATCACATGAGTACTCAATAATCAAAATATCCAACACTACTAGAGTATGAAAAAACCTTCACAAGGATATCAATCAAGTTGAAATATCTTGTTTGAAAAAAGTATTTGTATATATTGATTGATTGCCATTAGTGAAACTCACCTCTTCCTCTGGTTTTGGAATAACATGATCATTATTGAAATCACAAATTTTCATTTCGGTTCCAGTATAGCTCTTACGACACTTGGTCAAATGGAATGCGAATCTTGCAATAAAACATGTGTGATTTGGGTTGTAAGGGCATACCACCTTGGTCTCAGGACTGAAAATATAATATTATCTTGGAATCATAAGAAGACGTAATTGGATTATTCCTCATTCACAGTAGAACCTCCTTCACCTGAGGACCACCAGTAACCAGTAACCACCATCAGATTAACCATACTATCCATTGACATAAATATATATTTTTCTCCTTTTTTACATAACATATGGTAAATAGTGGTTGGCTAAATCAAGTATTGATGAAGATAGCTCTCATTGAACGAAAATCTATTTTTCTCGGTACCTCGGATTAAATTAACTGTCACGAATCTCTCTACCCAACAGACCAGTAAATAGAGGTTCTACTGCATTATGAACACTCTGAATTTAATGTATCAGATAGGAAATGAGACCAAACAATGTGATTGTTTTATTTATATATTAGTGTACAACGATACTAAGCTGGAATTGTTGATACTTACTCAACAAAATTATTCATCTTTATGGTTTGATAAACAAATTAATGAAAATTATTAAAAACGTATAAACAGACACACTCTACGAAACAAAGCACAAATTCAAATCACGTCCTACTTCTACCAGATACAATTCTAGCAAAGGCTCTACAAAAAGTTCGATAACGATTGAAAATTAATTCCCGAAATAGCTCTAAAGAAATGATTGTTCAAAAAAAGCAGACAGGTTGTCTCTGTAAAAAATTATCTATCGTTTTCCCTCCACTTTTTACTTCTGTTTTTTACTGAAATCCCAAAGACTAGTCTTTGGAAATCCAGTCTGATTTTTAGAATTTTTAGGTTATTTCAAAATTCTCACAGCAATGCTGTCAACCCAACAGTGCCAAATTTTTTTTGTCATCGTCCTCGTATTTTGAAATTGATGTATCAACAATGGAACGAGTATTTTCAAAGAGGAATTATCGTTGATAATTTCCACTGAAAATTACCATCACTATTTTCAGAAATCAAACCTCTTTGAAATGAAATATGATTTGAAAATCGCCTGGGTGGTGATTGATGAAGCAGAAAAAATCCCCAATTACAAAATATTCTGTGGTTATTATTTTGATGGAAGTCGAACAGACAAATATTTTCTAGAGAAAAGTAAAATTCCAATTTTTTTTATTGTTGCTCATTTATTAATATTCTATTTACTACTACTCTACTGTATTGGCTTTACTGACCTGTAGTATTTCCTGAGGTAGCAGGTAGAAATCGAAATAATTCATTTTGTCGAAGTGATTTGGCATTCAATTATGTTGAGGTCATTCAATGAACAGATATCTGCGATTGCTTTATTTTTTTAAATAATCAACAAGCTATAACTGTTAGAAAATGACATTCATCGAAGGAATAGGAGATGAAGTCGTTCAGTTTTTGGTTGGTTTATTTTTTGTTTTAGTTGGTGAGTCAATCAGATATTAAAACTTGTTTTTCTTGCTTTGAACAAAAATTGTGATTTGCAGTAGTTCTAGCATGGTTCACCACAAACATCTCAAACGACAGGACATTAAGGACCGTATTCTTATTAGATAGGCGCCGTCTAAGAGCTGTCAGAAGATTTATAACTCATACAGAATCATCTACAATTGTTGAAGGTATTCAGTACCTCAGTATTATAATGAACGAAATAATCATCAGAAATCTGTAAATATTGCAGGTTCTACTGCAGATAGTTCGGAAGCAAACCAAACCACTCCTAGAGTGGAAGAAGATAAACCTACTAGTACATGTACAGAGAATACACAATCGGCAACGGATGAAACTAGGATAGTGGAAACTATGGATGCTCCAGATAACATCGGTGTAGATGATGGTTTGAGGAGGAGGATAAATTTGGCAAATGCAGGTAACAATATCAGAGTAGGATAAGTACAGTGTGAATTGCATAAATCATTTTTATTTTAGGTGAGTTTTGGTCTTGTTTGAATACAAATTTCTGACATCCATAAAATTACACTTCTGTCTTTATTATAAAGATGAAACAAACAATGCGTCTTCAAATGGTGGTGATACTTCTAATGAAATAACCAACAATGAAGTCATACCAGGTCGCAGTAAAATAGAAAATGAAAACAAAAAAAATGATAAGATACGAGTGAAATTAAAGTATGTTACTGATGAACTTAGGCATGTTGATGCAAGTTTGAAAGAGAATATAGGAGACTTTAAGAGGTGAGCATGAGTTCAAGAAGCAATAAATTGCTATAAATATTTTTCTATATCAGAGAAAATTTTTAAGTTAGTCATTTTTCTTGGAATTCATAATGTTACTGAATTTTGTATGTTTATATTTGCAGACAGCATTTTCAAGCTGAATATGCAGCCAACAAATTGGTCAAACTTATTTTCAATGGTCAGATATTGCAGAGAGATGGGGACACTTTACAATCTTGCGGTCTTTTCGATAACTGTGTTGTTCACTGCGTCTTTTTACCTGGTGCAACTTCGCCTTCAGGAACAAGTTCTGGAGACAGAAATAGTAATTCAACACCTCAGGGTTACACTTCTCGTTCAACTAACACTAACCAACAAAATGAATGGCATTTGGAAAATTTTCTTCTAGCCGTTTTGTGTTGCTTTTTGGGAGCCGCTTGGTACTTACGGTAGGTTTCAACCATAACTCAAATAATGAATTTTCCTGCTCCATGTTTGAGAAAAATCCCCAATATCTCTATTTTTCAGTTATGTGTATTCTCACATCTACACAGTAACAGCCACAATAGGACTGATACTTATGACGGGAATATTCACGATAGTAATGTTTGGAATGCATTTTCCGGATAATGTAGAGGTGAATCAAGAACGTACAGAAAATGTTGAAACACGTTGATGATATATTTTTCTTTTATTTTGTTATATCTGTTAAGGCTTGTGTATTGAATTATTTGATAATTTTATTTAGGATAAGAAAAGATCAGAGGAATCCTATGTTATTATATTTCTTTAATTTTTACGAGAAATCTTTTTATGCACTTGATGAAAATAAAGATTTTTGCATTGAAAACATCTTTTATTTGATAACTTTTTCCTCAATATAACATCGTTAATTTTTATGAAAGGAGCCGAACAACTTTATTTAATTTAATTCATTCGAAATTTTAGGGCTTTTTTTGGTTTTTCCCAATAGGTATTGACCTATAACCTGGCGTTTAATATAAAAAAAGCTTCGAATAACAAATCGGTCGTCAAATTTACGCAATGTTTTTCAACTTGACCCAAAAGGGAGAAAACTCAATAAAAATCATCTGTTCATTTGAATTTTTTGGCTAATTTAACAACTTTGGGCGTTTCTGCTGTACATAATTTGAAGCATCATTTTATCCTTTACAAAAATGGTAGGTATGGTATTTTAGCGCTCGTTCCACTTTAACGAGGGCTATACAAGGTGTTTCCTTATTGAATGTCAATATTTATAGGAGTGATTTTTAGGCCCATTTCAAGAAGAAAACTTTACATGAACATATGTCCTTAACGTCTCACCTTTCGAGATAGAGGGTGGTAAAATTTTCAAAAATGAATCCATTATTAATAGCTACAATACTTATGAAGCATAAGAAAATTAAAGTTTTAAATAATAGTTCTTCCCTTCTTCCAAAATATTCGTTAAATTAGAGTAAATTCGAGGTAGGTTCTTGTTCTTGCTCGCCTGGGCTGATTCTGTAATTTGATTGTACTTCGTTACTTTTTAGCCTTGATAAAGGATCAACTGTATCCGAAACGTTGGTGATGAATTGAAGAAATTTAACAAAATACATTAAAGTCCAAATTCCTGAAAAATTGTTTTATTTTCGATAACATGGACCAAAATTTCGATACAAGTTTAGGACTTATGTTCATATAAAGTTTTTTTCTTGAAATGGACCTAAAAATCAACCCCATAAAAATCCATAGTCCTTTTATTTATGATTTATTCGTTGTTGTATCGTGACGGGGGTTTTGGTTATTTTATTGGTTCACTAGACAATATTCATCCATCATCCACTCGTTTAACGCTGTATTGGCTATATTTCCAACTTATATTTCCGCACCGGTATATATCGCTCAAAGAATAGGATACTTAGGGATATTTGTGTGATGAAAAAAAAAATTTAATTATTTATTAAGAAAAGTACATGGATGTTCGATACAATTCCTAACCCATTGTCTAATGCTATTATTAACCAATTGATATGAAAATTTTGCAATAGTGCATGAATTTACAGTGTATGATTCCAAATATAATATTAAAACATTGGTTAACAATACATTCAGTTATAATATATCAATTATATTCTACTTGAGACTTCAATTGGTTCTAGTTAATTGGCATACTAACAAAAACTAGGAAAATTACACTGGTTTAATAAAAAAGTCGTCAAGAGAAGTACATACTAGTCCAAATTGTTGAACTACATTATACATAGTCAGAAAATTAAAATATGTTTCAATTTATTCAGTTTGAGCCATGAACCAACTTACATCCCTTATTCAGGCTACATCGAGATAGATCTTCAGGAAAATATATTATTTATCTTGTTACACTGCAAACACTAAATTATTAATATCCAGATTCCAATCTCAACATGGTTTAAAAAAATAGTTACTAATAAATAACAAGTTACCTATTAAATATTATTAAAAAAACTCAATACATCTTTTTGTATTGCTTCCGATAAATGGATAAATTCACATGTATATGACCAAAAGTGTCACACAAAGACAATATTTAAAACAGAGACCCTTATAAGAATACTACTAGTAAAGCTACCTTGATATTTTAGTTTTATCTGCTACATGTTTCACGCGATTTTATTACATCAACATCATTTCGGATTGACGTTCATTCTAAAAAGGATGATTCAACATACATTTCCCAAATTTGGCTGCGCGTGCGTTCATTTCTCGGTTACCTCATACCGGAAAGTCAAATTTATTGTTATCTTCACTCCAAACTCTCCCTTGTATAATTCCCATATAAAATTCGATTCAGATAAATTCAATATACCAAAACATCCTATAAATTGCACACTAACCTTAATATCACATTCGTCATATTTAAAGCTCAGATTACTCTTACTCAACATCAATTTCATGTGTTGCCAATATTGAATCACTTGTAACTTTTAAACAACAATTCTCTAAAATCTTTGTCTGATATGTCGCATTTCCAAAATTCCGTCAACAAGTATACAGGGTGTCTTAGCGAAAACAGCATCAATTGAAACGCGTTATGCATAAAGCACAATGAAAAATCAATTGCGTTTATTCAATTCAGTTTTCTTCATGTCAATCATTAAAGGGACAACCTGTATTTTTTAAATTATTCTATACTTTCCAAAATTCACATTCTAAGCAGAAAATTGATGAAGCACACGACATGCAAGAAATGTAGTTTATATTCTTAGAATGAACGTGAAAAAAATAACAATATAGTACAACCTATTAATAAATATTTCTTGGCACTGTATTAGGAGAAATGGACGGGGTTATGGAATACCTGGTGAAATAGGATACTAAAACTTGTCACTCATTCAGTTAAAAAAAAATTCAAATGTAATATTCTCAATAGTGAGAAAAGTGTAAAATCATGTTGTGTTTTTTCGGTGTCCTATTATTACTCTGATCTTTTTCCAAAAAACTTTTGCACACAATTATAGTATTCTTAATCTTAATTTACTAATTAATTCGATTGAAATAAATACAGAACCCAGAGAAATTGTGAGGCTTGTTTGTTTTTGTTTGAAACATTTTAAATTCTTTCATTTTAGAAAATGAGAGCAGTTCAACTGAATAAAATCACCTCGATGCATTGTAATCATGTTAGAAAGAATAACTTAAGTGTTGTGATCAAAGTTGAGTTTTATACTAGCATATTACGGTCAATATTCACGCGAATGGAAAATCATACAAGTGAATAATACAAAGGGTCCGACAGAAATGAGGACTCAAAAGTAGAGGGCTTTTGTTTGAGCTGTGCTGGGTTTAGAGAATTGGAGTTTCGTGATTTGTGCATCGACGTTGCCGGTTTCATTATTCAACATACCGCGATAAGTGAACAAAGTGCGCTTGCTGTAAGGTGTTTTTTTCAAAATGGCGAGTAGCAAAACGCTCTACGCCATATATCTAATAACGTCAATATGGCTTATACCCCTGCTATTCAGTGATAGAGTGAAGCCAAATCGTTGGTAAGAATTAAATTGTACGCATGAGTCAACTGGAAATCCAAAAATTGAGTGAAACGTAGAACTTATGTATATCCGAGAGGAGATGATATCAATTCTAAAATATGAATAGGAATTTGAAACGACATACAGAACTTGAAGAAAAACGGATTGAACTGATTGAATAAATCACATGAAATTGTTAGGTTATGATAGAAAGTATTCATATGAAGTTATCGATGACATCCGCTTCACGACATAATCCAAGTTATATTTACGCTTAATACTAATGCACATGCGCAGATCGGTATTCTTACCAAAGCCCGGCTTCAATTTTCATTGGAATGATTAGATATATGCTCTACGCACAACAATTGGCTTCGAGAAGTCAATTGTCTCCCTGCTTTTTTTCTGTAGGGGCACTGAAAGACATTGGAGCCTAAAGTTGCAATAATTGAAGAAATCGCAATTCTTCGACGAGATATGACGGAGCGAGCTATGCGCAGTTTTTGTTTGCACCTTGACTTTATGCCTGTGTCACCAACAAACGTCCTATGTCAGAAGTCGATTATCACCCACAAGTCCCACACTTTGTGGAATAAATCAAATATAAAAATATCGAATTCGGTTAAGTTTTCGTGTTTTTATCGAACTTTACTTTCTTGTCCAAACTTCTGCCGCACCCTGTACTAAACTGTTTGCGTGAAAACGTAAAATGCATTCGCCACAAAAAATACTTCAGGTTACCTTAGAGAAAAATTTAAGAATATAGTATCCCATTTGAACAGATACACAAACCTGACATCCACTTTTGAATGGCTTGTATGTATGTATATAATCTTGTAAACGTATCACTGTAACAAAATAATTTCATTGTACAAATAGGCAGGTGTGGTTTCTAACGATACACAGCGTTGGGCACTGAAAGAGCCACATACTTATTACTGTAGTAGTGCAGGTACAGGAGAAATTCTGTGTTTGTCCTCTGTAAAAATAAGTCGAGTTGCAATTTTCAGAATAATAATGAAGTTGAGTTAATTTGCTCGATAATTAAAGACATTTTTGAAGTTCAAAGCAGATAATAATTTATATTCTTCCACAAAATACTACTGTGTCAAAAATTCCCAGGCATTCGTTGATGAAAAACAAAATTCATCGTAATTTAATTCCAAAGACATTGTGACCCAGTAAAAGTGTCTCGAGGGGTTCTGTCGCCAAAATAGGTAGCACTATGAGCTTTTACATTTCATAAATATCTTGTATACCAAATTCAGTGATTTTTCTATGACTGGATTCTGAGATATAGGTACTCCATTTACTTCCATAATGTTTCCCGGTCGGCCATGACATTCTGACACATTTCACCGTGTATATTTTGAAAATGTTAGATTATGGTCATTTTCCTGTCAGATAAATAAGCAACGTTGTCCTTTCTACAGAGAGGTCGTAGTAATTACGTATTCATCAAAATGTTTATTCACTTTGGGAAAAAAAAGAATTCGAGAAAATATAATGAGTGAATTCAATAATTCCAAAGACCTGGCGAATGTTGAAGAAATTTTTCTCTGTTAATACTGGACATATTTCACGTATATAATCATGGCTGGAAGATTCAGTTATGCTATTTTCTTGTACGGAAATCAAGAATCGAGTGGTGAAATTTTACTGAAAAATAATGGACAGAATAGTCTGTTACTTTGTGATAGTTCATTCGGAAAAAGAATGAAAGTACTCGAATAACCAGTCACAAAACTTCTGAACGAACAGACGGACCTATGGAATTCCCCACCCTCCAAAATTCTCAAGAAATAAGCCTAAAAAAGACATTTGAATATCTTTTTGCACAACTTAAAATACTCCAGTATGAAAATGAAGTAGTACTACGAAATCGGTGTCACAGTTAAACCTTAAAAGAACCAACTCCATTCACAAATTTAGATAAGAGTAAATAGAAATAAGCATTGGCAACATCTCTGAGAATTATTTGACATTTCATACTTGATAAACCTAAATCTTGGCCAACCGGGATACTTTATAAAAGTGAATAGAGCATGCAAAGAAAATACTAATTTCATGGGCTGTAACTGTAAGAGAAGGTCTCCTAACAAAAGTTAATAATGAGGGTCTCTTAATTTAGTCTCGAGAATCTGTGACCAAATTTTTTCGCATTAATTTCGGGATATCCTGTATAGGAGCAAGTTTACTTCCAATGAATCAATTTTTCGTATTTGAAGTGATAAACTTGAGCACAAATTAAAATATAATTAAGAATATACTATAAACACCCTGAAAAATACACACAAACCAAATTCCATCATTTATATCACGAGAAAATTAATTTATGATCATTTTTCAATGTGTACCTACTATTCAAAGCATAGACCCAAAAGGTTATTCAAGAGAAATACCCATCCTGAAAATAGGTAGATAATAAAAAAATCTAGCTGTCGAATTTATGAGACAGTTTTCAAATTTTTCTGGAATGTTACTTATTGATTTGATGGTGATTTGAGACCAGTCAAGAAAGTTCTGAAAACAATAGACTCACCTCACATGCTGATCTCTTTCATTTGTGTCATATTTTTGTCATTCTCTATTCGCCAAGTAATCGCATTCGGTTGAAATTTACTCAGTTGCATCGCTCTCTCCATAACACAAGAGGCCGAAAGTCTCGCTTCAGCATCGTGGTCCCAGCACTCTTCCATTGTATCGCACATGCCCGCTAGACCCTAGGTAATACAATGAAGTAGTTTATAGTGAAAAGGGGGTTACAGTCCACAGCGACCCTAAGGTCCATTGTGCCACCTAACAGAGCTGTTATCATCGCTCCAACAATGAAGTAAGGACTGAACGAGAATAAATTCACTATCACAAAAACGCTTATATCTTTTGAAGCACTGGACCGATTTCGAAAAACAAACTCATTTTCGAATCATCTTCTAATTCTAATGAAAACTGTTTTTACAATAAAAAAACCAAAACTATTTTTCACAAAATTCATGGATTTTTTCTGGAATTTTTCCCATCATGCTTTTAATAGTGTTCTCAGTCACTTTCTGGGATGCTGTCTTCCACTTTGCTTGAATTCCGCTAATGTTTTCGTTAATTTCTCAGTCTTCTTCAATTCTCTTCTACCAGGGCCCAATATCTTTCGATCAGCCTGAGTTCTGGGCAATTTGGTGGATTGGCCTCTTTGGGGACAAAAGCCACCTCATTAGCTTCATACCATTCCTTGGTGGCCTTGCTGTAGTGGCATGAAGCTAAATCTGGCCAAAAGATTGTTGACACATCGTGCTCACGTAAAAATGGTAAAAGTCGCTTCTTCAAGTATTCCTCGATGTATATCTTCGAGTCAACAGAGCCTTGGCCAACGAAAAATTTGCTCCTTTTCCCACAAGTGCAAATTGCTTGCCAAACCTGGAATTTTTTAGGAAACTTTGCTTGTTTCTTCACGCGAAATTGTTCGTCGACATTTCCACGAGAATCTGCAGTATAAAATTCCTGACCAGGAAGTTGCGAGAAATCAGCCAAGACATAGGTTTCGTCGTCCATCACGCAACAGAAAAAATTTTTTGAAGAAATCCTTTTTTAATTTCTTTACTCTTGATTTCGCTTCTTGGTTCTTCACAGCGTTCCTGTCTGGCACTTTCTGCACTTTGTATGTTCTAAGCCCACAACTCGACTTGATTTTCTGAACGGTTGACTGCGAACAACCCACTATTTGGCCATTTGGGTCACTTTCCGTCCTGAAAGGTTAGGATTCTTCTGAATAAGGCTGATTGCTTTCTTCACTGTTTTTGGGCTATGAAAACCGTTTTTCCTACCGGCTCCTTCCTTGCGGTGAATTGTAAGATCTTCGTTGAAGCGCTTAACAACTCTTGATACCGTTTCCGGACGAACGCGAGCCTCTTTTGCGATTCTTTTGAAGCTCCATTTTTGATTATTTTGAAAGAGTTTCACTATAAATTCTCGTGTTTTCACTTCACTTGACATTTTGCGACAGAGAATTGGAATATCTATGAAGTAAATGTTCCACATGTTTCTGACGTTCATAACAAAACTAACCATGATCAAATTTTGATTTTTTCTCAATTGGTTCAAGAGATATAGGCGTTTTTGTGATAGCGGATTTATTCTCGTCAGTGAAAATATAGGTCGAGCATGATATTAACGAACAAAAAAAATTATACAAATTCAACTTACTTGATGATGCCTCCAATGGTCCTGGATGGTAGGGCGCACCTTCTTTTGTACAACCGATTCTTGCATGTCCTCCAGGGTGGGATGCTGACCTACTTCTTCCTCGAACGGCAAGCGATACTCTGGTATCGGTCCTTCTTGCGACGTACAACGCGACACGAGTTCCCACAGGACCAAACCGCAAGCGTACATGTCAATTCTTAAGAACGCGTCTGGGGTGAAGTTAATGGCGCCTTCGAGGACCTCCGGTGCCATATACCTATCGAAACAGTCGTTTTGCTAGTTTACACGGCTACCAACCGAACGATAAACAACCGATCGGATGAATGAAAACCTTCTTACCTTCTGGTCCCGACTTGTCCATGCGTGTCTCCGCATGCCTTTCCAGCTTCGAAGACTATAGCCAATCCGAAATCGGCGATACAAGCAGTCATGTCGCTTTTCAATAAAACGTTTTTACTCTTGAAATCGCGGTGTGCAACCGAATGTTTCATAGATTCGCCAGGCGTTTTGCCTGGAATAGCTTCATGAAGATGCATCAAACCTGAAGGAAAATGTTAAATTATAAATTATGTAACTTGCTACGTTGAATTTTGTCATTAATATGTTTGATCATTGATTTGGCTTGTTCGAGATTTCGTAACTAGGCAATCCAACGACCTGTCCAATATTTTTTGAGGTAAATGCTGCTTTTTTCATGAGGATACACATGAGTTAGGGACATAGACTTAAATTGCAAGAAAATATAGTTAAAATAAGAATTTTGTGATGAAAATTCTTATTAATATGATTTCAAGTTGCAAATCAATTTTAGCCTGTCGGTTTGCAGCGTGGTTAAGAAAAATCTAGTAAAATAACGAAATTTTATTCCCAGAGAATTCAAGCATTTTAAGACTATCAATAAAATGTATGGCCTCCACGGGCATCAATAACAGCTTGACATCTTCTTTGCATACTACACACGAGGTCGTTGAACATTTCTTGAGGAATTTGGTTCCATAAACGGGGCAGAAACTGTCTCAGATCATTTAAGGATTCTGGGGTAGGGTTGATGATTATCTTATCTTCTTTGGAGCATATCCCATGCATGTTATATGCAATTCAAATCTGGTGAGTAAGGAGTTATTGGTAAATATGGAATACCAAGCTCCTCGCGCGCATTCTCAACTATGGCTGCACGGTGCGGTCTAGCGTTATCGTCTAGTAATTTGAAAGTTTCGCCAATAGCAGCGTGAAAATTTGGCACAACATTGTCAATGGGTGCGTTCATCGGACTCAACAGTTGGCCAACTGTTGTGGAAAAGTCGGATGAACGACTATGCTACCTGAGTGCTACTTCCGGAGCGGACGCCATTTTTTCGAGCGGTCTATTCTTATGCTACAATTCAGAAACATGATGAGCTATCTGTCAAAAGCGTAAAGTTTGTTTACATTAGAAGTCTGAAGTGTCAAATTTAAAAATTGGAATTAGACGAAGAGTAGAATATTTAATAAATAATTGAAAATAATTCTTTATGATTTCCAATCAGCTATATTGATGTTAACAGATCCTCTGTGTATATAGAAGAATGAAAAAAATAAACCTAAAACAAAAATTATTTCCTTTTATATTCCAATATTCACATCATGCAGGGGACTTTTATTTTACATGAGGAAATGTGCATTTTCTTATATACCTTATCTTAATTTTCACTATCAGGAATTCACATGCCTCAAAACAAGTACAAATATATATTCTTCACTACTATAAAGAAATATCTCAATATTTAAGCAGTATTTTCATCATTTTTCACACACATTTGAAAATGTGGTGAACTGCAGTGTTACATGTAATGCATAGGTAGAGGGTTTTCCAGTCTTCTGGAATACTCAAGGGTTAAGATAAATAATCAACATGGTAAACAGGAAATGAAAGAATTTTATTATTTTGAAGATATATTTCAACATCGGTTAAATGCCAATTACCCAGCGACATCACTGCAATAATTATAAGATATATATGTTATATCACTCTCAAAAGGTTCACAACATTTTGTCTTCTCATTACACCCAACTGTGAACATTATTAATTTCACTGCAGTTCCCGTAATTATTAAATATTATAGTACGGAGTGTCTAATATTCACCGCCAGCAATATGGATGCTCCATCTCATATTGTATTGGATAATAACATCATTAAATATAAACAAGGTACGAAATTTGTTGTTTTAAAAGGCTGGGCATGCTAACCCTAGCAGGTTTATATATCTGTAGATGTTTAGTATTTGTGAGGAGAAATCCACAATATTTTAAATCGTATATCAATCACAACTCTACTAGACGAATGATGTTTTTTAATTTACCCCTACATCCTCTTACTATATGTCAGAGACAAACTGAATATATGTCTATTAAGATGTACAATAAACTACCTAAGCGGTACTAAACCATTGATAGTGACGGAATATTCAAGAGGCAAATAACTAAATTGCTAATTCTATGTGAACCATACATTGTTCGAGAGTTCTTGGAAACAAATCTAGATTCCATGGAGGTCTGATCATTTTGTAGGTTTCTAAAATTTTATTTTGTGTTTATTTTTGCATTGACTGTATCTCTTTTTCATTTGTGTTTTGAATTCTGAGAATAAATGGCTATTATTATTATACGAGCTGTAATGATTTCAGAACCAAAGTCACATTTCAAAAATGATTCTGGTTTAGCCAGCACCCAGATTCTGCTTTGCCTCAATTTAATCTGAAATGTTGTCTAAATGAATCTCCTATGATAGTGTTATAGTTTCCTCATACAAATTTCCATTTCTAGGCAATTCTATCCTCGGAACTATATCAAAACATTTTCTGATGCAGGTTCTATATAATAAAGCTTATGATCCCTTCCAATATATAACTACTCTCCAATAATTCTTGGAACAAAATATTTCGAATACGCGATTCATATTTATATTTATTTACTTCAATTTAACCTTAAAACTAATTTGTATTTGACACAACGAATCGAACAAATCATATGGTTTTGACGTTTGAAGGAGCATGTAGCGAAAAGGTCGTTCATAAAACTCGGATGTTACTCAACTCTAACCGATGGATCGTAGCGGTAGCTGCTTAGTCCGATGAACGCACCCATTGACATGCTCCCTATAGTGTAAGGCGGTCATATTCCCAGGACAAATGTGTAGATCTGTGCGTTCGTTGAAAGTGAAACATATCCCGGCCCATACCATAACACTACCCCCTCGGAATGGATGGACTTCTTGGACATAGCGACGATTACTGGGTATGCGTGGGATTGTCCATACCATTATTCTTCGAGAATCTGAAAATCGTCCATATCTGGATTCATCAGTGAGAAGGACACTACGCCATTGATCGTTTCAATTGATATGTTGCCTTGCCCATTCCAGTCTTTGACGCTTATGGTCACGTGTTAATGGAACTCCATTTAATGGACGTCTAGAACCTAGATTCACCTCTCTCAAACGTCGTCTGATGGTTTCGATGGAAATTTGGACCCCATCTGCATTTTGAAGAGTATTCCGTAGAATTCTACACGTAGATGTAGGTTCTCTTCTCGCCGAAATGAGCCTTTCCGCTACAACAACCTGAGTTAGGACGCCCTGTAGCATTCCGATAGCCCTATTTGACTCAGCGTTTGTTAATTTACGTCTTGGCATTTTCAGAAAACTCGTTTCAAATCGAAGCCGTTAATAAACTGACTTCATTTCAAAATAAGAACATTCATGAAGCATTTGCAAAGAACCAAACTTCAGAAAAAAGGCGACCAGATTGACGAAATGCCTCATACTGATTTTTATTGGATCGATTCAAGTTGTTATTGAGTTTAAAATTATTTTACAGCGATTTTCTCGAAGATTACATACTTTTAAAAACGATTGTATACATACGATATCCCTAACTCTTGTGGAGCAGTATATTAAAAACGCTTATTTGCTTGAAAAATTGTTTTATGGAGACATTTGTTTTATATTTCCAGTCAATCTTACTCTCAGGAATACCAAACCAGTGAAATTTATTTGTATTTAGTGATTTTTATTGAAAAAATGCCGTAAATATGTGCCAAAATCGGATACGCAAGTCGTTCAAAATAAGAATTCTTTCTCAAATATTTTGAAACACCCATTATGACTTACTTGATGTATTATCCACATATCAAGTATCTTACCAGGAAACAAAGGAAAATTTGGTCAGCAGTCATCAACACTTGACAAAATCGAAGATAAGGAACTAAAATATACATTTCTTCGGAAATAAGCAGTATTCAGTACATGTTCTTTGTGAAAATGATGAATATTTGAATCTTATATCAATTATAGGGCTGAAGAAGTTACAGGTTGCAGTGCTCTGAATTATATTTCCTGCTAACCAGAGACCTGTCAAGAATGTTTTAAGGTTAACATTGGTGGAATAATCATGTGGTTTGGGTTGCCTAATTACGCAATCTAAACCACGTGATTATTCCACCACTATTAACCTCAAAACGTATCTGACAGGAGTGACGTGACTGGTTTGCTATAAATATGAGGAATTTCATTATTTTATGCATTTTATGAGTGGACGAGTTTTTATGATTAATAATGAAAAATTATCCAGAAGCTACTCAGAGGAAGACAATTCCACTCAATCATACAATCACAACTTTATACTTAGTTGAATAAAAATGATTAAATAAAATCATCAAGCTGAGAAGGCAGCTACCTATATAATAGAAAGAAATAAGACACAAATCATTTCCCATTATAAATAATGAAAAATGAAATGTGAATACGAACTAGGTCTCCGATACTGTTCACCCTACCAGACCGAATGGTCCAACGTCAACTGAGACCTAGATCGTATTCACATTTCATTTTTCATTATTTATAATGGGAAATGATTTGTGTCTTATTTCTTTCTATTATATAGGTAGCTGCCTTCTCAGCTTGATGATTTTATTTAATCATTTTTATTCAACAATCTTTTTGGGTTTTAATAACCTACTAACTGCGAACCTCTCCGCGCATCTCAGGTGAATTGATGGCGTTCTCTAACGTTGAAATTCACAATCTGGTGTTGCAATTTGGAAGAAAGTTTCCTTTATTGTTCATTCAATCACCGAGGGGGGGTCTTTTCTGAAGGTGGATAGATGTCGCTCATTAATAGTCATCCGACATAATGCACGACCGATATCCATATCTTGACGAAAAGATTTTCCATCCAGCGTCGACTTTGGGATATTCCACCCTGATGAGTCCTAAATAGGACGAAACTGCAGTCGGTGCGATTCTCAGTTGACGTTGGACCATTCGGTCTGGTAGGGTGAACAGTATCGGAGACCTAGTTCGTATTCACATTTCATTTTTCATTATTTATAATGGGAAATGATTTGTCTTATTTCTTTCTTTTCTTTTATACTTAGTATTGGGAGCCCGCAGAGATTGTAGAGGAAGTATAGGAGAAAATTTATCATAGCACTGCAACCTGTAACTTCTTCATCCTTATATGATATAAAATTTTAATATCCATCAGTTTTACATTTAACATGGACTGAATACTGCTTATTTCAGTCTCTACAAAGAAATATTCACAAATATTCAGGTCTTGATGACTGCTGACCAAAGTTCTTTTTGTTTCCTGGTAAGTCACTTAAGATGTGGATAATACACCAAGTTACACACACTGGGTGTTCGAAATATTCAAGAAAATCCTGTTAATTTGAACGACTTGCACATTCAACTTTGGCACATATTTATGGTATTTTTTTTATAGAAAATACACTTAATTTAAATAATTTTCAGTGGTCTGATATTCCTAAGAGTAAGATCGACTAGAAATATCACAAAAATGTCCACATAAAAGAATTTTCCGAGCAAATGAACGGTTTAATGTCTACACATGAACCACCAGCACTAACCTCAAAAAATATTTGACAGTTCGTTGGATTGCCTAATTATTGCTGCCAGTTTTCAAGAGTTTATGAGTTGACAATTATGGGAGGCCCTATTTAATAGGGCCTATTCTTTCATGCAAGATAGCTCTCGATATCCTTGGTGAGGTTTTGGTTTTTGATTCTTCTTTTAAATGTTGGAAGTTTCATTTCAAAAACCAACACGTATTTATATTCGATTATAATATCACCCACGGTCAAGTAGAAGAGCAAATAAAATTTCAACTATTCAAAACGCCTCAACCATAGAACCGACTTTGAATAATTGAAGAGCGTAGGTAAATTCTTTCAAAAGTTGTCATCTTTACAGACAGACAGAATCTTAGGCGCCTGATGCACTCAAAATTTTCTTCACCCAAAACCCCAACTCACCTCTTGCCATAGTCTGTGCAATCTTGGACAATTCTGGCCACGTCAGGGTGTGTGCTTTCAGAAAATCACACAGGGATCCCCTCTCATGATATGCGGTAAGCAGCCAAAATTCTGAGTGCAGGTTGTCTCCATGCTTTTCCACACCGATATAGTGCAATATGTTCGGGTGGCTCATGTTCGGCAATTTGAATATTTCCTGTTCCGTTACCCAAGACTGCTTATCCTGAAAAAAAAAAGAGGCACAAGTTCGGAAAACTGTTGATGGAAGCCAACATTGTAGTTCATTAAAACTTATTGGAAGAAAAGTTGATTTTACCTGGACAGGAAACACCTTCACAGCAATTTCTTCAGTTTTGAACTGAGCCTTCCAAACGACACCAAATCTTCCTTTGGCTTTGATTTCAACCAGCTGGATAGGTCTCAGATCTAAATATGGTGAAGGTGGAGGTAATGGAAGGGGATCTGAAGTAGGCAACTGAAAAAATTAACAGTCAATTCCATTCACTTTATATTCTTTTATGTTCATTCGAAAATTCACCCACCTCATTGAAAACTTTCGTTTTCCTGTACCAAACATAGGTAACAATCAGAGAGAAGAAGAGCATGAAAAAAACTGCTATGATGACTGCAACTTCCAATACAGTCAGAGAACCAGGTGGTATTGCAGGAATGGGGGCTATAAAACAACAATAACATACTTTAACGCAAAATCATCACAAACATTTATTATTATTATTTCACATGAAAGAAAAGCTTATGTCACTGCGATTGTTGTTAATCCTTGCATAATATAAAAAGTAGGGTTTCAGAGTGGATCTCCCTTGTAGTTGTCCCTGTACAAACATTTTATCCATAGAAACACCCCACACGAAATAATAACAAAATTTGATAGCATAATCCTGAATCATTTATCAAGTTTGACATTTTCCTCCATAATTCACAAGAATTTTATGATTCTAGTAACGCGATATGGATTAAACTTCGCACGCAGCTCGTATATGTCATTCCCCATCAAATTACCAAATTTCTCAATCAAATTCCCAGTTTTGGAATCATCAGGACATAGAAATTTTGAACAGCCATATTTACAGTTTCTTTCGAGTACCTCATCGTATTCAAGATGATATTTGATTTCTTAATACTCACAACTTAACGGAGGTGATTCTGTAGGAACCAACAGCCATTTGAAATTCTGATTGCACATATTGCCTTCACAGCAGCAGAAAAGATGTTTATTTATGTTGGAGACCTTTGCCACACAATCAGACTTGTTGTAGCAGTCTTCACTGTCCAAAAAGCATCCCTAAAAAATTCAAGTCAAGCAGTTGGAAAAAAGAACAATGTGATATATTTTGGTACCTTTAAAGAAACATTCACAACACCGTTTTCATTTTCAGTCCAAACCACAAAGCAGTGGCTTCTCTTTCCTTCTTCGGGATTCTCACATTCTTCAACACCTTGGCAATCTGGATCATTGGGATTCTCACACATGGATTGGTTATAAAATGCACATTTTGTCCTTGCTTGAAGCGAATTGCTCGCCAGCACAGCTTGAGCACCTACGTAAAACGAAAATTTCAATAAAATAATTCTACTCACTCAATGAGCATCATACAAACCTTGGTATGTCACCCAAGAACATGTTACAAAAATAATGAAGAAGACTCTCATCGTTCTAGGAAGCTCGAAGTTACTTTCAAATCCTAAGTTTCCAGTCCAATAAAATATATATACAAGTGCCTGTTGATTTGTTTTGAGAATACAAAAGAAACATTTATCCTAGGTCAAGAAATTGTGGTTCAAATATAAGTCGCAAAAAAAATGGACACACTATGTTCTGTTCGAAACTACATTTTCGATTTACCCAGATTTATTAATAAATTAGCTAAATCTGTGATGAAAAGAAACAATCCTTTTATTCCTTTTTATAACAAACGCGAATAAATAAATATCTTTGCCATTAAACATGTCAGGTTTTTGACAATTTCCGGACTCATTTGACAGATCTCTGATCGGGCTCTTCTATATTTTAAAACCTCGCGCAACACGATTTAACCAGTTTCGCAAAAAATATTATTTCATTTAAAATCTCCACCTGGAAATTATGCGTTATCAAATTATGAAGACTTCTAATTGATTTTATCCAGTTGAAACTCGTGAAATAATCAACATTTTATCAATTTGAATACCAGTCCGAGACCGGTCTATAAAAATAGCCATAGATTATGCAACCAGTACTACGAACTACAAATATTTTTTTGCGGCTTTTGAGTTTTTATGGCAAAAGTGTAAATATGGAAGTTTGAGTCGGATTTCGAATTTTATCAGTTTATATCATCAGGGAACTTGTTAAAATCTAGTAGAATTCGATTTTCATTTATATGAAAGCAAATACTACATCTAACTCATGTGGTTTCTTACCTACAGAAAGTATATTAGGCAAGTTCTTGAGAATCCTTAGAAGTGCTTCTAGACAAGGATGATTAAATTGATTCTATTTGTAGGTAGTCTGTAAATATGGAAGGTGAACAATTCTCACTTTGCTGGAATAACTTCCACAATAACTTGAGCTCAGGATTTCATGCTCTCTATAAAGAAGAGGATTTAGTTGATGTTACTTTAGCAGCTGAAGGAAAATACATTAAAGCACATAAAACTGTATTATCAGTATGTAGCCCCTATTTCAAGGAGCTGTTCCGAATAAATCCTTGTAAACATCCCATAGTTATACTTCAAGATGTTAACTACACTGCTTTATGTAGTTTACTTCAGTTTATGTATCAGGGTCAAGTTAGTGTTAGTCAAGAGGAGATTCCAACATTTATGAGGGTTGCTGAGACACTCAAAGTCAAGGGCCTCACAGATAATGGATCCCCTAACCTTGTAAGTATGATGGAGTTAATTTTGTAGCACGAGTTTTAAGCGCACTTTTGGTTCTTAGACTTTACCAGTACTCCTAATTCTTTCCAGGTTCTTTTTTTGTGTGTAGAACTGGAAACAACAAATATCATTCTGCCAAATAATCCATATATTTTGATTGTTTCAATTAAATTTTCTAATGTGTTTTTTTAAATATAGTTTTTATAGTAGCTACTATATGAGATACTGGAATGTCATGGTAAACAATAATAAAGCATTGCTAGTTGGGTCGTTCTTCTTTGATCAAATGATTTTGTTTCATTGAGATTTGATATTTTATGGTTGATCACTATATGAACTATAGCTACTTAATGTATTTAATAAAAAAATGAAAGATCATTTGCTCCAAATTGTTGCTGTATCTTGCGACTTTTATCTTCTTGAACTTTGTTGACAGTTCCGGACACTTAGCTGAGGTTGTGTTTGTTTGAAATTTTGGGCAATATATTTATTCATGCATCAAGTTTTCCTATCCTTCATACAGGATACTAATGGAATGAACAGCCATTCAGATCAGAAAAATATGATGAAAAAACCTCTGAAGCCTGTGAAGAAAGTAGTAAGACCGATTCAACAACCACCAAGACCAACTAGTAGCCCAATACCGAGAGCTGTTAAATCACCTTTGCCTTCCTCGTCTACACCTCCAGCTAAAAGAATGCATTTGGAGGAACAGTCACCGCCAAAATCTGCCATACCCATACAAAAACCATCACACATTATACAAAAACAGCAACAAATGCTTCAACATTCCCAACCACAGGTAGTTTTTTGAATTATTATACTCCATTCACTTTTATAAAGTATCCAGATTGGCACTCGTGAAGATCGAATAATTCTGAGAGATGTTGCCAATGCTATTTTCTCTTTTTCAACTTTGTGAATGGAGTTAGTTCTTTTAAGGTTTAACTGTGACACAGGATTCGTAGTACTACTATATTTTCATACTGGAGTATTTCAAGTTGTCCAAAAAGGTATTTAAATTTCTTCTGTACGCTTATTTCTTGAGAATTTAGAAAAGTGGGGAATTAAGATCCGTCTGTTCTGTTGGTTCAAAAGTTTTTTTTCGCCATTTCAAATTAATTTTTTTATTTTAGTTGACCCTTTCAAATGATATCGATTTCTTTGGACATAAGGTCCTACTGATGTGAAAAAAATGTTTTTTGGAAGATAATACTACCACCTTTTATTGAAGTAGAACAATATGAAAACATTTAACTAAAAAATGTCATAAAAAAATTCTTAAAAAAAATTAAGTCAAAAAATTTACTGAATTTTTTAGTAAATCCTCAATAGTACAAAAACTAGCACATTGAAGTATAATTTTTTTTTCAATGAGAGTTATTGCTGTTTGAACATGACCCTTATGAAAATTGATAAAAACTCAGTACTGTACTTTTGATCATCGTTAATGATTAAACTAACAAATTTATCATAAAAATTGCTCAAAATGGCCGCCTCTGCTTTGTAGACAGGCAGTGGCCCTTATGACAACTTGTCTTTTGGCCCTGGAAAGCAATGCAGTGTCTGCTCTCTCGTAATGGTCATATTCAAACAACAATAACTCGCAAATTATGTAATTTACAGATATGATGTAGGTGTCGTTAGCTGATATCCTTGCGTCTTAGTTCATTGAAAACAAGTTATACTTAAATGTGCTAGTTTTTGTACTATTGAGGATTTACTAAAAGATTCAGTAAATTTTTGACTTACATTTTTTTTTTTTATGACATTTTTGAGATGAGATTAATGTTTTCATACTGTTCTACTTTAATAAAAGATGGTAGTATTATCTTTCAAAAAACATTTTTTTCACATCTGTAGGACCTTTATGTCCAAAGAAATTGATATCATTTGAGAGGGTCAACTAAAATAAAAAAATCAATGTGATTTTTGATTCAAATTGAATGTAGAATTTAGAATTCATTTTTTTCTGGTATACTGAAATATTTATTTCAGATGACGCTTTTCAGTTTCTGTATTTTATTGTTGTAAATATGAAACACATTCTTGGAATAAACGATATTATTATTATTATTATTAATTAAAAATGGCGGCTATTCCAAAAATAGGGGGGTAACACCCCAATGTGGGTGTTCTTGTCCATAAAATTAGGTATATTTGATGCTCTTAAAATATCACTAAGTCATGCCTAAACACACTGTATACTTCGGTATTGTGATGACTTTTGAATTGAATAAATTATTATTATCCATTCAATGAAGCCAATAGTTAAAAATCCACTATATTGATCATTTTTCTTAGAAATTGTACAAGTGTCTGTATGTTGTCATAGAATTCTCAACATATTATGGACTGCAAAGAGCCCCTTCTCAAGCCAAAAATGGAGCCAATGGATCACCCTGAAGATGATGACAGTACTCAACAGTCCTTTGACGAGGAACCTTTCGACATGAACGCCTTCATGGCCCAATCTCTGGATACAGGGGATCATTCGGTGGAATCGATGCCTCCTGGCTGGATCCCAGAGAATTTCAAAGCTCCTGATACCTCTAGCCCAGGTAAGAATTCAATAGTTTTTTCAAAATGTTCAGTCAATTTTTGAATGAGTAAGGATGTATTTTTATGACTGCGATTTTTTCTCGATGGATTATTGCGTATTTTGCAGGATAGAATATTCTGTGTTTCGACAGAAAAAGTTAAATGCAGAGAATTTTTCGCCAAAACCTCATCGAGCTCAATAACAGAGTTCTCTAGAAATAAGTACAGAAAAACATAACGGGAATTTTGAAACCTGAAATGGAATCCGAAGTTTCAAATTTTATATGCCGTCCTGTATATGAACAGTGAAAAACAAATATTTCGAATCGCCCAGAAAATTACACATCAAGTTGATTGCCTCGAGTAATGAATGTCTCGTGACAGGGTCCAGCCTGTGTAAATCCATCTTGTTCTGTTCGAAGACTCCGCTGGTCGATCTGTTTTCTTTCCACTCTACCTTTATTGTAGATGCAAGAATAAATTTTATTTCTTTTGATCTTACCCCAGAAGAACGAACCGGAAAACTTGGCTGCATATGAAATTTAGTGGCAGCAGAACTATATTAACGCAAGAGGAGAATAATTCGTGTAAAAAATATAATTCTTATTAAATCGAAATATCCAAGTGAGGTATATGTGAAGAAGTAGTTAGATGTAGATGTTGGTATGTAACACAGTTAATTGGTCTAGTCAGTTATGAGACTTTATTCAAACTTCAGGCACCATTCAATGTATCTTGGGCAGGAGAGGAAACCCCCGGCTGATCGTAGATGGCCACGTATTCTACAAAAAAAGCACATACAAAGGCAAGGCCTTTTGGTACTGCAAAAATAGCCGGACGTCCGACAAATGCCAGGCAGTTTGTTGGACCATGAACGGAAACATTGTGAAATGGCCTTACATGCATACTCATACCGTCATACCTGACGTATTTAATCCTGAAGAGGATACCGAAGTTCCTATAGAAAATTTGCAGGAAGTCTTGTGGCAAACTTCCTTGTAAAAAGTTGAAATTTGAAGAGACTTTAGAGAATTGAACTGTTGATTTTTTCTTGTTCGTTTTGTTGAAGATGCCGACCAAATTATGATTTCTCACAGAGATCTCAATTTATTTGTTGTTTTAATGTTGCAATCTGGAGTAATCAAAATAATTTGTCCAAATTATCTGACTGGAAAATGAGGAGTCGATTTAATTTTTCTGGCTATCAGAAAATTCTGATACTGAATAGGACCTTTTAGTTTTTGAATTTGGTTTGACTGGGACTTTTTTTGTTTTATTGACATATCAGTCTTGTTGCCAAGAAAATGAAGTATTAATTTTTTTTATGAAATGGAAAAGTGATCTTTAATTTGTATTGAATATATTTTAAGTACTGATTATTAGTGATATGAATACCATGATTAATTTTTTTATTTAAATCTGATTAAGAATTTATGTAATATATTTGAATATATTTTACTCAATGCTGCAATTATTTGCACTTGTCATTGGATTACATTGTATTCTGTATTGAGAATATACCCTAGATTTATATAATTCAAGTTTGATGAGTTTCTATTGAATTGTGAAGAACTGAAATAAAAAAGTTTTACTATTCAATTTTTTGTTATTCCTTCATTCATGCAGCTATACTGCCGTGTTAATTGAAAAGGGCGTATCTGCAAAAAAGCACTTTCGAGATATTCGACTTTGAAGACTGTCATTTGTGCAATTTTGTTAGACGCGCCGATTTTATTTTTGATTATACAGCGCTTTAAATGATGAGATACGCCTCTAGAATTTGAAAGATGATAGAACTCATTGCGAAGATTTTCTAGAGGCAAAAAACTCAAATTGGCTGTTTTTGTAGATACGCCCCTTTCAATTAACACGGCAGTATAACGGAATATAAAATGGGAAAGAAATTTGTATTCTTTTATTGTTGCAATTTTCTGAAGTTTAGAATTTATGTGCTTCCTCTCTTACGGATAAGAGTACTACATTCAATCCAGGTGGAGGGGCTCAATGTATAAAAATATCATTTTCTCTTTCATTTTTGTTTCTACAAAATATGCATTATGTATTCGACGCACAGTTTCCGAGATATTATGGAAAATTATGTCACAATAGTTTTGATTCACCTTATATCTCTTTTCTGACTGCGCAAAAATTTAAAGAGGAACTTTTTAATTTCGTTTTTGTGCTCTTTTGAAATGAACATACCGATTTTGAAAATTTCAATATACAGGTTATGTTTCAAGGCAACAACTGCCATATTATTTTTCGTTTATACGGACCTGCATTTTTCTTACGATTTTGCATTTCTCATTTGGTCTAGAGGTGAGAATCATGTGTAGCTATTGTCCTATTATCGAAAAAAACATACATGGTAGTTGGACAGTTTTGGCTCTGATGTAGATGTTTGGCTCTGGCATTGTAGATGTAGATAATGTAGAGGAGAGGGGTTATAGTGCACTGCGATCTTTAGATCTTAAGGGGACGCTATACTCTGGACGACGGCATCGATTCTCCATTCAAAAAGTGCCTTTCATTTTTCCAAGTTCACGCCCTTAATTTTCCACCTGAATGCTTGATTTTTTTTAATTCTCCTTGAATTTCAGACAGTTCTCTGCGATTTCACACTTTCTGGAAGTCTTTTCAGTATTTTCATCATTTTTGCATTATTTAAGCGCCTATGCAAATGGATTTTTGAAAAAAAATTTATGAATAACCGCCGAAAATCGATTATGATGTCAATTTTCAAATTCAACCCGATTTTTTCATGCGAAAAAATAATTTTTTCAAAGAGACGAAATCGGAGTGCCCTCAAAACACATCATTCAACTTCAATTCTAAAAAAAATCAAGCTTTTAGGTGAAAAATTGACGGCATGAACTTCGAAAAATCAAAGGCACTTTCTGAATGGAGAATCAATGCCGTAGCCTTCGGCCAGAGTATATCGTCCCCTCAAGGCCCCTATCAGAGCTGTCCCCGTTGTTACACCATTCACAGCTCGCCCTCCAATTCCAGAGTTCTGATGAACTCTAGTGCTTGGGATAGCTTTAAGGAATTGGTACATCCTTGGTTCGACAGCTTTCCTGTCTTAAGTATCCGAAGTTTCTTCTTCCTGCCCACAGAATCTGCACTCGCCGTTTTCCGCTAGACCCATTCTCATTAGCTGCTCCCCAAGTTTGCCGTCTAGATATTTGAATTCAGACTTCCATCCTATGATACGCGTGAAGAAAAGAAGCAATAGAATAATACTAGAACAATATCTTCGATATTATTCTACTAACTGAATCACTCTTACTAAAGACAGATAGAAACAATCTCATATTTCTTAAATCTTGTAGGTGAAGGAAGATTATTTTTTTTACGAAGTGGTAAAGGCCACTTAGTACTGATACACAATGGTCACATGTACACATTAGGCAAAGCCAAAGACAATAAATATTTGTGGATATGCGTGAAGAAAAGAAGCAATAGTTGTTACGGATGCGTTGTAACTATGGAGGGACCTTTACTCGTTAACCACACAGTACATAATCACCCAGAGCTGAATGATGTTATCGAGAGGCTGCAAGTACCCCCAGTAACGCCTATGACAGCCTTAAATTTGAGTATAAAGGATTCCTAATGTTTTACTTGTTGACTAAGAGTTCATATTCATTATTGTTAAGTTTGTTATTACTTTTTATATCACAATGACTATTTATTTGATCACTGCTATCATTTCATTATTTACCTCATTTTATTTTTGTTATGACTGATTCAAGATTTATTTCAGAATAAAATTTTAGTTATTATCGCATCGTTTTTATTTATCAATGGGAGAATCCAAACGAGTTTTCTATATACTAATATTATAAAGAGGAAAGATTTGTATTCTTGTGTGTTTGATACGAATAGGCTCGAAAACTACTGGACCGATCTCAAAAATTCTTTCACCCTTAGAAAGCTACATTATCCCTGAGTGACATAGGCTATACTTTTCACCCCAAAAATTAAGGATACCTACTACAACTTCAATAATTACAAAAAAATCAGCCATAATCAGCTATTTTCACGTGCGCTGCAAAAACCGTAAAACTTACGTGGATACAATGTATGACAGAAAATGTACCTCTTAAATAGTTCTACAAAAAAGTCCGCGTTAGCATATATCTATCTCTCAAGATTGACTTGCTGTTACCTGTTTATGGTAATCAGATGTTTTCCAAAATTATGCACTATTTGGGAGTGTGTTTTTATGAATTGGGTATTGATCCTCATCCAACCTAATACGTTATTCATACCCAGTATTTAATTTAGAACGAAATTGCCCTTCACATCATACAATTACAACGAGTACATCAAAAGATATGGCAGGTTGAAGTGTTGAAGATGAAACCGCCGCGTGAAACGAATTTCTACCCGGGCGAAGCTGGGACGGCCGGCCTGCTTGTGATTTTATAAAAAGCAAACTTTCGAGAGAATACAAATTTTCGAGGGATCGTGTGATGAAAGACTATAAAAAAAAATATTACAAAATATCAATATCTCTTCAGTATCGCGTTCATATATGGTGGAATCGTTCAAGGAGCCGAGCACTACCTACAGGGTGGTTTGAAAACGAGTGCATTAACTATCGCGTTCATTCATTCCCTTGGTAGAATTCGTTCAAGTAGCCAGGGGCGGATTAACCAAGTGGGAGGCCCCTAGGCAGTGCAATTTTCATGGCCCCTTTTCAATTCAATTTTTCCCGTGAATGGGGCACACGAGGTACGCGGGGCCCCTTGGCAGTCGCTTCATCTGCCTAATGGCTAATCCGGCCCTGTCTTGTAAGGATCCTTAACTGGATAAAATCGTCTCTCTGAAAAACAAAACATAATAAATTATGTATCAATAAGTTTTATCAAAGAAAATTATAATCCTCGATGTGTTTTTTAATCTTCCGCGATAGTCTAATATCTTGTTAATTTGTAGATTAATTATTAATAGATTATTAGAAAATAAATTTGGCGCATTTCGACATAAAGTGGACTAGGCCTTCTGGGGATACCACTCGAAAACAAAACGCGCCGAGTACTCTACCTACAGGATGGTGTGAAACAAGTGCATACTCATACCATTGTTTAAACAATACTCATACTCTACTCACAGGATGGTTTGAAAACGAGTGCATTAACTACCGTGTTCATATATTCCCTTGGTGGAATCGTTCAAGCAAAGACTTTGGTTCAAGTACAGTGACTTTATACAAGACAGTGACGACAAGGAGCTGAAATCCGCCATTAAGAGGCTAATGTCAGATTATTGGAGGTTAAAATTCAAAGATTATAGAGTACATCTTTGATACTAACCATAGACAATTCTCATTTTCTCTATGATACTAACCTAAAAAGTTATAATTTCTATAGTTCTGTGCACAGAACACTAATTCTTCTGTTCTGTTCTGTGCTTCCAAACACAATTAGCCTCTTAATGGCGGAATTCACCACGTAAAATCCAACTACCAATAGAAATTGAGACATGAGCGTGTCGCCACTGTCTTGTATAAAGTCACTGTAGGTTCAAGTAGCCGTGCACTCTACCTACAGGATGGTTTGAAAAGTTACGAATTTGAAAAGAATAAGAATCCTATGTTGAGATTCTTCTATGCATTTGTTAAATGTTTTGTAAGTTGAGGTTAAGTCGTTAAAATTTCAAACGAAGCTTGTTTGGATGCTGAAATTATCAAAATTAATAATGTTTTCGTTATAGTTGTAATCAGTTTGATTTTATCCTTAATTTAAGCGAACAAATAGCTGCATCATGAAGAGTACGTCGAATATATGTATTGATAAATTTCGAAAACTAGTACAGCATTATTTAGATTTGGTAAAGCTGTCCCCAACTTGAAAACAATCCTTTTTTCAAGCTCAATTTGTTTTAGCAAATGCCAGAAACTGCTCTGTTTTGGGCTGACAAGGTAGTAACTTTAACAGAAAGCCCTCGAGATATTTATTGGCAAGCTAAATGTATGTTTCATTTACAACAATATCATAGAGCAGTTCATCTATTGAAGTCCAGGAAATTAGATAAAGTAGGAAATGAATATCATTCGCAACTGCTTACATTATAAATGAATATTATTGTTTCAGACTTATATTATGTGCAATTATTTAACCGCGAAATGTTTGTTTAAAGCAAGTGAATTCAATGAAGCCTTGAGTATAATAAGTAATTTAGATTCTCAGATATATTCCCATTTTTCACAAATTTCCAGCAATTCTCAATGTAATTTTGACACTATTCTATTTGATGATAAACCAAAAAATGTGAGTGAATACAAATACAGAAGAAAATTGAGAACTAATTCATTTTATCTATTCAATTTTAGCAAGTTTACTCTGCAATATGCTTTTTGAAGGGAAGAATCTTGGAGAGCGTAGAGAATAGGGTTTTATCAATGGAATGTTATAAACAAGCTTTACATTATGATGTGTATTGTTTTGAAGCATTCGATGCATTGACTAGAAATCAGATGCTCACATCTACTGAAGGTATTTTGAAATTTACTCAACTGTTTATGTGCCATTTTTCAGTATTGTTATTTATGATTATGGATATGTGTCCATGTATCAATACCCCATCTTAAATGATAATATTTTTCATAGAGAAGGAGTTACTGAAATCTATCCCAATATCGGAGCAATGCACTCCAGAAGATGCTGAAATTTTGAGGTTCTTATATGAGAGCAAACTCAAGAAGTATCATCAAACATCAGCTGTTACAAAGAGTACAGTTAAGAAAATTGCTCGGGCTGATCATATGTTGCTAGACAGCAACGTTCAGCTCAACATAACTCCTTGCGCCATCTCGAATCTCACCCCCAATTTCCTATCCACTCCTTCTGTCAGCACTCCAAATCTACCTGTGCCCAACAATGAAGAAGACATAACAAGAAATGAAAAGGTTGCAAAGCCCATGGAGGTCGAGGCCTCAAATGAAAATGAGAAAGCTTGTGTAGAAAAAATGAAAGAAAATTTAGAAATAGTTACGACACAGGCGGAGAGACACTATTATAATTGTGAATTTTATGAGTGTGCTAACTTGACCGATCAAATTTTGAATGAAGATCCTTGGCATATGGCATGTTTGCCAATCCACATTTCATGCAATGTAGAATTGAAGGAGAGTAACAGTGAGTATTGTAGAAGATTATTCGCCACAAAATCAGACATATATTCACACAACCAAAAGTATATGACGCCAGAACAAAATCACTAAGTCTTAAAAAAGTTTGTTTACCATATTATGTCTAAGCTTGGATATGTCAAAATCGACCAGCACTTACTGCTAGAGCCATCTATTGACAAACAGTGGGAACTTAGCTGCAGACCTATACTCCATTCACTTTTATTATGTATCCCGGTTGGCCATGACATTCTGACACATTTCACCCTGTATATTTTGAAAATGTTGAGTTATAGTAATTTTCCTGTCAGATGAAAGTTGTCCTTTCTACAAAGAAGTACTAGTAATTACGTATTTATCAAAATGTTTTTTTTTTTGGGAAAACAATGGATTTGAGAAAATATTATGTGAACCTGGCGAATGTTGAAGAAACTTTTTTCTCTGTTAATACTGGAAATAATATTTCTCGTATATAAACATGGTTGGAAGATTCAGTTATGGTATTTTGTTGTACGAAAATCAGGAATCAAGTGTTGAAATTTTACTGAAAAATAATGTACAGAATAGTCTGTTACTTTGTGATAGTTCATTCGAAAAAAGAATAACAGTACTCGAAAAACCCAACAGAAAAACTTCTAAACGACCAGACGGACCTATGGAATTCCCCACCTTTCGAAATTCTCAAGAAATAAGCCTACAGAAAACATTTAAATACCTTTTTGCGCAACTTGAAATACTCCAGTATGAAAATGTACTACGAAACCTGCGTCACAGTTAAACCTTAAAATAACAGAAAATTATTAATCGGTAAACAGACAATTTTTCGAATTCCGGAAAAGTTTTTCACCTCAGGCGGGAGTTGAACCCGCGTCCTCTTGATTTCCGGTCAGAGATGTTAACCAACTACACTACCGAAGCTACTCATTTTTCCGGAATTCGATGTTAATGATGCCACGCAGACTAAGATGTCTGCGCGGGTGAGAAAGTTAATAGGTGGGGGGGAAACTCATTCGCTATCATCGATCAAAGGATCCCCACTCTACCCTTCTCCTTTGCGTCATTAATAATTTTCTCTTATATACATTTCACAGACGCTAATTTCCAATTTAAACCTTAAAATATCTCCATTCACAAAGTTATAAAAGAGTAAATAGAAATTAGCATTGGCAACATCTCTGAGAATTGTGGCCAACCGGAATACATTATAAAAGTGAATGGAGTATACTTCACATGATGAAAATGACCTTCTATTGATATCTTCATGATACCCAGAGTAAGCTTGACTCTTAGGAAAAACTTAAATTTTTAATGTCTTCTTTCGTAAGAATGTTTTCGGCATAAACTGCAAAATGTTTCAATTTTAAAGATGATTTTAGACATTTGAGTTATTCAAACCAATAATTTTGACTCAGGATAGCATTAATCAAACGATTTTTTCAATAGGAATATTTCTACTAGCCCATAACCTTGTGGATTTATACCCAACCTTAGCAATTTCTTGGTATGCTGTTGGATGCTATTATTATATAATAGGTAATTTTCAATAAATTCTCAAAACATTTCAGAAACAGGTGGTTCTATGTGAAGTGTGCATACTTTATCAGTGGATAGAAGATGTGCATAATGCTCATTTCAGTACAGTTTCACTTTTACATGTCGTATTTGATTTAATATACAGGTTCTTTCCTGTATTTTAACTGTAAATACCAACCTGAACACAATAAGAATTAATTTCAAGAAGTAATTCTCTGTTGTAATGTTGGGTTAGTTAAGAGTGACCTATATTGAATCAAATAATAGTGTGTTGAGTGAATTTTACATTTCAAAGAATGCCAAATAACTGAAGAGCTTAAGCAGTCCAGCATCTTCTACCAACAAAAAAAATATGCAAAGTTCATCTACAATCACTTAGTATGAAATCAATTGCATTAATCAATTCAGATTAACATTCTTCAGGTAAAAGTGATTGTGCCAGAAGGTACTTAATGAAAGCAACAAGTTTGGATAAGCTTTTTGGACCTGCTTGGTTAGCTTACGGCCATTCTTTTGCATTGGAAAACGAGCATGACCAAGCAATGGCTGCCTATTTCAAGGCTTCCCAACTGATGAAAGGGTATAATTTTGGTTGCTACACCTTAAAGTTACAGCTGAACAATTCGAGATTTTCAGGTGTCACTTGCCTTTGATGTACATAGGGCTTGAATGTGGATTGACAAATAACACTCGACTGGCTGAAAAGTTTTTCCAGCAAGCACAAAGTATCGCTCCTGATGATCCATTCATTTTACATGAAAAAGGAGTCATTAATTTTCAGAGTAATGAGTAAGTTATCTTTTTTTTCAGCAAGACTGAATCCTTGATTTTGTTGAAATGCACTTAGCCCTTTCAATTATTAGTCCATAACATTTAAATATCAGCCTATCGGAATTTTGCACATTCAACAACTTAACCGAGGTGTTAGGACCTCAAATGCAAATTGAAAGTTTCTAAACTATAGTCCTCCTCTTTTCACTTGTTTCAGGTACAAAAAAGCTGAGAGGAACTTCAAGGAAGCATTAAAAAAACTTGGGAATGTTCATAAAGTTCCTTTGCCTTCAAGATGGGTGCCTTTGCTGAATAATTTGGGACATACATGTAGAAAATTGAAGAAATTCAATGAGGCTCTGGAATATCACCATAAGGTAGGTAATTTTCATTTTCCTTGTTTGCTCCAAACTGTGATGTAAATAATAACATGATGAAAAATTGTATTTTGTTTTCAAGGTTATTAATTGTAAATATCCATTATGCTACCAATAATTCAATTCACAACCAAGCAATTGAACACTTTTGATGTCCTTCCTATGTATTTTTTAAACATACTTGGTCTATTTATATTAATAGCCCACACTTAACATTGATAATAACCAATGCATGTTAACTTAGGCACTTCTACTTTCGCCAAGGAATGCCTCAATATATTCCGCCATTGGTTTTGTCCATTCCATCACTGGAAATACTGAAGAAGCCGTTGATTGGTTCCACAAGGCTCTAGGTTTAGATAGAGGTGATACTTTCAGTTCAACAATGTTAAATTGTTTGATTGAGGAACTGGCGGAGGAAAGACCAGCTTTTGAAGGTAAGTGTGGGAATCGATTAAAATTTTTTTTCTGCAATTTTCTTATTCCAAGGTGCGCCAAGAGGAATTCCCAAATTCATCCCAAGGGAGAGCAGCAGGAATATCAGTAGGACTTCATCATCAAGTGAAATGAACCAATCGAGTGAATTGAACCAAACAAGTATCAGTAAAGACTTATCAATGAGCATAGGAAATTCATTCAAAGCTGAAGAATCATCACAAAGCGATTCGAGTATGAGCTTTATAGAAAATACTCAAGATGCTTCAAGCATGAGCATAGAGGTAGATATGGAAGTGACCAGAGATTGAGGTTAGATCACACCATGAAGCAATGAGAATCGCGAGAAATATTAGGGCTGTAATAGGTCCGTTGGATCTATAGTTGGATCATTGAAAGAGTTGCTATATCGAGGTTCTTCTGAATGACTATATATTTTTCTTCAGTTGAAAGATGTATAAATAGAATTGAAAATTTTTATTTGAAGTTTTTCATTGCAAACACTGATAAAATAAACTTCACATGAGTTAGGGATATTGAATTAAATTGCAAAAAATATAGTTAAAATAAGATTTTTGTGATGAAATTTCATATTGATATGATTTCAAGTTGCAAATTAATTTTAGCCTGTAGGTCTGCAGCATATGCAGGGTGGTTAAGAAAAATCGAGTGAAATAACACAATGTATGGCCCCCACGGGCATCAATAACAGCTTGACATCTTCTTTGCATACTACACACGAGTTTGTTGAACATTTCTTGAGGAATTTGGTTACATAAACAGGGCAGAAGCACTCTCAGATCATTTAAGGATTCTGGGGTAGGTTGATGATTATCTAATCTTCTTTGGAGCATATCTGGTGAGTGCGGAAGTATTGGTAAATGTAGAATACCAAGATCCTCTCTCGCATTCTCAACTATGACTGGACGGTGCGGTCTAGCGTCATCGTCTAGAAATTGAAAAGTTTCACCAATAGCAGCGTGAAAATTTGGCACAACATTGTCAATGACATGATCCCTATAGTGTAAGGCGGTCATATTCCCAGGACAAATGTAGATCTGTGCGCCCGTTGAAACATATCCCGGCTCATACCATAACACTACCCCCTCGGAATGGATGGACTTCTTGGACATAGCGACGATTGCGGGGTATGCGTGGGATTGTCCATACCCTTAATCTTAATCGAGAATCTGAAAATCGTCCATATCTGGATCCATTAGGGAAAAGGACACTACGCCATTGATCATTCTAATTGATATGTTGCCTTGCCCATTCCAGTCTTTGACGCTTATGGTCACGTGTTAATGGAACTCCTCTCAATGGCCGTCTAGAACCTAGATTCACCTCTCTCAAACATCGTCTGGTGGTTTCGATGGAAACTTGGACCCCATCTGCATTTTGAAGAGCATTCCGTAGCATTCTCACGTAGATGTAGGGTTTCTTCTCGCCGAAACGGTGATGAAACGATCCTGAGCAGGTGTTGTTTTTCGTCGCCCACCAAGCCTTGGTCTTTCCAACACGGAACCAGTCTCCCTGAACCTATTCCAAAGTCGAGATATCACACTTTGGCTGACTTGGAGCCTTTCTGCTACAATAACCTGAGTTAGACCACCCTGTAGCATTCCGATAGCCCTATTAGCCTAAGCGTTTGTTAATTTACGTCTTGGCATTTTCAGAAAACTCGTTTCAAATTGTAGCCGTTGATAAACTGACTTCATTTCAAAATAAGAACATTCATGAAGCATGTGCAAAGAACCAAACTTCAGAAAAAAGACGACCAGATTGACGCAATGTCTCATACTGATTTTTATTGGATCGATTCAAGTTGTTATCGAGTTTTAAATGATTTTACAGAGGTTTTCTCGAAGATTACATACTTTTAAAAACGATTGAATACGATATCCCTAACTCTCGTGGAGCAGTATATATCTGCTTCTTCAGTTACTTCTGGGGATTAGCTAAGAATTTTCTATGAGTATCTTTTTTACACAAAAATAGGCCTGAGACTCTCAGTAAGATATTGGTATTATGGAATACGAAATATGAGTTTTCACATTCATGAATTACAACGATAAGGAAATGGGAACGTTTTCTCCTTAAAGGGTTGATTGTTGATCTGGGGGAGAGAGGAAGACAGTTTGTCCCGCTCATTTTTTCAGAACAATGCTTGAAAATATCTGTGGGAGTGATACAAGTGTTCAATCAGAGGAAGAATTCTTTAAAATTTAGTTTCGGTGTACGATTCTTCTAAAATCTTGGTAGAATTTCGTTATTGGATCAAATATTTCTTCGAAATTTTCAATACCTGGAATGACGTGGGAGAAAATTTAGTTTGCTTATCTCCATTGAATTTTGTTTTCATCTTTCCAAGTTGTATGAATCATGACAGTTTATTTCGATGAAGAAACAGCAAATGTGAGATGTTGGTCACTTGTACGCACCTGATAGAAAAAATGTGTCGCCAAAATCATGGACTTCGAGCGTTCGTTTATCCACCTTGTTGGTAGATTCGCATTCAGCCTTCGATTGTCTATGAAAAAAACGAATAAAGATTTTTTTTGACAGTCAAATCGATAATTTCGGAGATTTTACCGTTTTTTCAAGATTTCAACACACGTCTCACAAAGGTTATTATGTTCACGAAGATACAGTACTGAATTAACCACTAATTCTTCATAGAGTCGATCGGTATGTTTCCGTTCAAAATTCCACAAATACAGAAATTTAGATGAAAGTGATTATACTACGATTTCCACTTATGGTTGATTTTTTCTACACATGTTTCACTACATCATTTCTTTTCACCCTTGCAGTCATATAATTTATTCTTCTTCTAAACATTGAAGTGTGCTACAGACCACAAGAATTAGTTTGGTTTACCTATAGCGATAGGTGTCGAAAACAAAAACACTTTTTTCAAAAGCTCAATATATTTCAAGTTATTATAAAATAACAAATCAATCTCTTGGATATTAAAACACCACAACCATGAATGACTAGGAGGAGCACATACAACTCATACATGGAAGGAACATAAAAAACGTAAAAAAATAAATCTATTTTAGTATTAAAAGAAGGCTAGCCTGTTGGTCTTGAATTCTAATACTTTTGGTCCATGAATCACAGTGAACTGAAAAAAATAGTCCTAAGGTTTCGATTAAAACAATTCCACAAACATAAAAATTTCGAGACTCCACAAACTAAAATTCTAAAAAAAAAACGAACACAACAGAGTCGATAACATCACAAAGAGTAAAATTTCATTTGATAAACTTCCTTCGGAAGTGTTAAAATAAGACTAGAATTTCAAACATGACCACTGAATCAAAGCAATTCGGCTAACCTCCTGTAAAATTATTTGGCAAGACTTTTAGACCAAATAACTGAAAAAAATTGTCTTTAGAACTGATATATTTTTAAAATTTGAATAACGTCAAACTAATTCCTTCTAATTCAATATCAACGTTCACAAACATTAAAATGCGCGTTTGCAATTTGATTACAATGGAGTAAAAGTCTGCTCAGAAAAGTTTAAAACTACAACATTTACAAACAAAAATGTCACTCTTTAAAAACGACCAGGAACAAACGGGTACTTTGGCTAAAAACATGCAACATTTATTGTCTAAGGTATCACCACCACCACCAATAGCTGGAATAAAAAGAGACTGGGTATTATGCAGAATATTTTTAATTTCATTTGAATTTTAAGTTTTAAAAAACCAACATTTTGTAGTAACAAACGAATCGCTCGTAGTGAACGTGTAAATTCGAAAGAAATATAAACACCATTATCGCATCCAGATCGTAGCCTTGTTATCTTCGAATATCAGGAATGTGCACATAAACACTAAAATACATAAAATTTCAATACCCCCAACCACCCAAATTTCAAAGTTAATTTAGAACATTTAAGTTTTAAAAAGTTTAAATATCAACACTTAAAAAACTAATATATTAATTAATATGATTTGTTAAATATTTCTACACTTATCCAAATTTTAATATAAATTAACTTATAAGACTAAAAAACAAGTAATCGAAATATTGTAGCAGTAAAACTTTTTTTAGTAACTGTGTCCAAATTTAACAATAAGGAAATCATTGCTGCAATATACGTTTTTGAAAACACTTCTCGAAACTGTAACCATAAAATTGGACGTTAATTCTACTTCAGATTAACTTTGGTAGTTAAGTATTAATTATAAAAATTGAAGATTTATAGGCTCAAAAGTCAAATATTGAAGCGGTTCAATAGAGTTCTGAAACCCTAACATTTAGAATTTGGTTCCAACAATTTATATGGTTTATAAACAGACATAATCAAGATTATATTGAAAAACATCAATAACTGTGAAGAAATATCAAACTAGATAAATCACGAACTTGTCAAAGACCAATAATTATAGATATGGGCACTGAAAAAATTTTGATGAATGAAATAACCCTTTTATAGGGAGACACGGTTTCCTTCTGAAAAGTATAAAGAGCCAAACAATCAACATCTAAGCCTTCAAATTTAGTTTTAGTAAGATTTCTTTATATTTTCTATCAAAATATCCAATTATCAAATGGAGATTGAGCGGCGAGATTCCAAATAGGTTTCGCATACTTTTCAGAAGGCAAGATTAAATTTTGGATTCAGATCACTTTGAAAAAAATTCAACAAAAGTACACAAAAAACTGGACCGAAAAGAATCGTATCGAACCGCTCATTAAGATTAAATTCTTCCCAAAGAATTTGATTAAATAAAATCAACCTTAATTCGAACGATCGATACGAATACAAACTCCCCCAAAAGTTTCCATTCACCCAAAATTTCACCAGAAGAAAAAGAGAAAAATATAACAACATCATAACACTTTTTTTTTCATATATCTCCAGTTCGAAACCGGAACAATATTAACATTATTTTAAATTTTTTTTTGAACAACAAACAGACCTGTACGCTTATGTAAGGGTAACGAATAAAACTGATCACGCGCTGTAACTTTGCGAAACGCGTCCGAGTTACGTGGCGTCAACGAAGAAAAAAAATACATTTTTTCAAATAACGTATTTCTGTAAATACTTGCTCTTAGTTAACAGAGCCGCCGCTCAAGCCGAGTACGGTGCTGTTCTTGGAATTACGCGTCAGTGGTTTGTGGTGACGCAGATCGGCGTTGTTATGCTGCCATTGCCAGCATGTTCGGCAGAAATACCGGAAACAGAGGACGTCTCGGCAGAAGTAGGGACCCTGTTGTACTCCGCAGAAGGAGCAGAGCGAGTCTTCCAGGTATGGGTCTACTTGTACCTGGGAGAGACAGCAAAATCATAGTTAGTCCACCATCATCTTACCTTTTTCTCCGTTCCGATGTGTGATACGAATGGCAATAAGGCATTAATCATGAAATCATCCAGAAACATTCGACATAGAGGGTGTCCCAATGAAAATGAACCGCCACCGATATTTCCCATATTACAGTGAATACCGCTCTTAAACACAATTTAGATTTCGAACTAATTTCTATGTTCAAATTTACAGTATTCCGGGATTCAAGTCGTGGTCCACAAGAAATTCACCTTATAGGCCTACCACACGCTCAAGCTTCACGACAGTTTGGCTTGCGCAAACCGGCTTGAACACTGAACACTGAGGGAAACTGTATATAATTCTCCCAACCACACGCTCAGTGTTCAAGCCGGTTTGCGCAAGCCAAACTGTGGTGAAGCTTGAGCGTGTGGTAGGCCCATTACGTTTCGACTCCGACTGCGGTAGGCATCTTCAGAGGTTTCTTGGTGGGAGGTTGTAACCCGACGAATGACTGCTCCGAACTGGTTCGGAGGTACAACCTCCGACCAAGAAACCTCTGAAGATACCTACGCAGTTGGAGCCAAAACGTTGGACCACGGCTAGAAAACCCGGAATACTATAGATTTGAAGTAGAATCCGTGAATGTATTCATTATGGCGATCGCATGTAATGAGAGGTGCATACATGTGTGCCCCTAGCTCAGTGGTTAAGGTGACTCCAAAAGTCCCGAGTTCAATCCAGAGTCTAGGAAAGAAATTTTTAAATCTCGGTAGTGGGCCACCATTCCACTGTTGGTTGAAATCGTTCCGATGAATTTTCGAGCAACCCACCTATGAAGGCGGAAAATCTCTTATCTGGTTTCATACGATGCGTTGGAATAAGTGTTACCCCCCTATTAACTACACTATTTTTATATCTTAAGAAAAAAGCTCAAACAGGTCAATTTTCATATTAAACGAAAAGTTACGAACCTGACATAAATACCTCTTCATGGGGGTGTCACCCCTTCGATTTTTTCAAATGAGAAAGTGTCGCATCATGCGACACCTCATTTGAAACCTTCAGAAACACTGATTACAAAAATGTATAACACTTTGGTTACTGTTAAAGTTTAAAATTCATTTAGTTTTCAGTACTTCCTTAGTTGTTACTTGTAATTTATCACATTAAATGGTTAAATTCAGTTACCAACATTAACAATGTAGGAAAGATTTATTTGAAGACAAAACACTGCCAACCCTCCAATGAAAAAACCTACCGTCAAGCCAACAGAATTCATTGAATTCTTGCAAGGTAAGATTAAAACTCTCCAAGAACTCAAGACTCCGTTAATTTTTGAACCAAAGTGTTCACGAAGGCGTGACACCCCCATGAAGAGGGATTATGTCAAGCTCGAAACTTTTATGTCATAACATACTACGTTTAATATAAAAATTGACCTCTTTGAGCTTTTTTCTTAAGATATAAAAATAGAGTAGTTTATAGGGGGTGTAACACTTATTCCACCGCACTGTATAAATCTGCGGCTGCTTCCTCATACATTACACAGAAACTCAACGTGGTGCAATAGAATTTATTATTGAAGAAAGATTTAATTTTGTTTTCTTTTTGTTCAGAGTGCCCAATAGCCTTTCTATAGTGCTTCAAGATTATCCATCCATACTGGGACATCTTGTATATGCGATTTTCGATTTATTGGTTTATTTCAACGGGCTCTACATGTTAAAAATAAAGACTCACTGTTGAGAGCATTTATCGGTGTCGACAAAGAAATATTTTTGTTTTTAATATCGATGAAGAAGATACTGTAGATCTTTGTTTATGAAATCTGAAAATTATAATTAAAAATAATTTAAAATTCGAAGGAAAAAGCATACAGATTAACTGATTCTTTTAATACTGAAACCTTTTTTTTTTTCATATAGTTTTTGTTCTTATTACAAATTTATACATTGTGATTATTGTTATGTTCCATGTTTTTTTTTTCGAAAAATAAAGACAATCGTTGAATTTATTTATTCGTAGAAACATGGACCAAAAAAGCAACTCCAGTAGCTGCATCGTTGATGGGTGCTCTTTTCGATTAGGAACTGAAATAGTTTTTCTAAATCTTTTTGAAACGTATTCGTGGCGAACAAAATGGTTCTTGTTGAAGAATCACACTCATATTGACCATCTCATTTTTAACGAACTTATAGAATCAGTAGCAAAAATATTCAAAATAGACGTTAAATGAAGAAAACGAAGTTTCAGAATGAAATGAATGAAAGATAGTTCAACCTTGAAAAATTTCAACAATTTCGGCCCCAATTGTTTTTTCACTGAAGACATGTAAAAAAAAAGACGAGTTCGAATTTGTGAAATGAAATAATTTTCATTTAAAATGTTAATTTTAGTAAAAAATCTGAAAACACTTAATATTTCCGAAAAAGTTGAAGATAGGTATAGGACATTGTACATGAATTGTGTCTAGAATTCTCTGAAGAATCCAAAAAATAAATAATATACAGGAGGTTGCATTTGAAATAAGAAAGTTGGTATTGGCCACGGTCGCATGGAACACCCTATATAATATTATTATCTTGAAAAATATGCGCATTCAAAATTACAAATCGACGTGTCCGAGCGTTTTTCCTAACACCCCTTCATTTATTCGTTATCGAATTTATTCCATTTGGCTGTTACACTCTGTATATTTATCATGTACTCATTTTGATGGTTGTTATACCTATGTAGGCATGGATAAATAAATGCATAATATTTTTGTACATGATAAAAAGATACGATCAGAAGAGAAAATTCGATTTCTTGTCGAACCACTGACCCGAGAAACTCAAGTCCAGACATTCAGGAAAAGGAAATCGGGACAGTTTTAAAATTAGGAGACAGTCGATCCTTATTCCTTAGGTTGTACGTAGTTGTGTTTTGTAGACTTAACAGTATGGCAAAATGTGTCCCTGTACTTAACATAAATAAACATATCCAAGTGAATTTTGCAAAGCGTAATATGAGAAATACCAGTACTTTTCGTTGGGATACCTGTATATAATTTTTAGTTTCAATTTTCATGATGAGAAGAGGTTCAATACACTCTTCTTATAGACGTTAAATATAAAAAATGAAATGAGGAATTTAGGTCATGGAATCGTTCACATTTAACAAACTTTAGAGTCAAGATCCCGAAGATTAATAAACCGACCAAATTCTCACAATGTTTCGAAGATTCTGAAGATAAGCTGTAGATAAAAAAAATAACACAACATTTCTGAATGAGAACCACACCGTCATATTAAACGAGTAAGTTTCACTCACCTTTTTGGTAAATTTAGCAGTCTTTATCTCTATAAAAGCAGCAGCTACGGCCTTCATGTAAGACCGGTTATTATTAAAAGTAATTCGTCCAGATCCAATAGGATACTTATATTTGTCAGTATCGATGCCTGAAACAAAAAAAAACCCATCAATTCCCCTCCGTATACTCCCAAAACCCAAACAGTACCTGCATAAACGACTCCATCGAATAAATCGTTCATAATTTTCGCCAAACCTTCGGCGTTCAGCATGCCGTGAAGGGCGCCAACGAAAACCGTCTTCGAGGGATCCAGCTTCTGGGACGTGGACTTTGTGTAATTCGAGTCGTTCAAAATCCATGGGATCACCTGGACCTCCTTGGCCTTCATCCGTTTCGAGCTGATCTTGAAGTACCAATTGCCACTGTTGGCATGGTCATTGGTACAAGCCTGCAAGAGCGCCCGAACGTTTTTCTCAGACTCGAATATGATGTAGACGTAACCTTTCGGTTGGCTGGCCTGCTTCTCCTTGCCCGGCCATTCCACGCGGATGGGGCCGAACTGCTTGAAAGTCTGGATGAGCAACTGTTCGGATATGTCCCAAGGGACGCCGCCCAGGAACACCTTGCTGGAGTAGCCCGAAGGCTTGCTGGTTCGAGGTGGCAACACTCCGCTCCAAGTACAGGTAGCATCGTAGAGAGCTGTGACAATTTGAACCATTCGAAAGGAAATTCAAGCATATAAAAATGATAATAAACAAATTTAGACTAATATTCTTCACTCACATGCTGCAGATCTGTGAAAACGAGCTGCCCTATCTAAATGGATTGTATCGGGTAACAAATTCAGCAACGGTGACTGGTTGTCGTTCCACTTATCCAGTATTTGCTGGAACGTTGAACTCAATGTCAAAAAAAAATGGAACACAACATTGCAAAAACGAAAAATAATAAGGTAAAAACTTGGTACAGGATGAAGGTGTTTTATAAGAAGAAAATAACAGAATAAATACCTTATGCGAACAGGCGGTAGGTAAAAGCGACCCAAGAAGGGACGGTGGCTGCTGCAAATACTTCAAAGCTTGAATGGCTTGTAAATTCTGGATGCTCGAAAGATCCAGATCGCCACCATTGCCGTTATTGTTACCGTTGAATATATTTCTAGCCAGCGATTCGTTCAGAGTCAATGAGTTCTAAAAAATAAAAACAATTAATTTCAATTGAAAAACCGAAATCAACGCCATCTACCAGAATATCTGAAAGGCTTCCATCTGGGCTGGATACGGCACTGCTGTCCGATTCCGGAGAATCTGAACGACTGTTATTACTCAACAAGGATTGGTCGCCAACAACTGGGCTACTGCTGCCACAGGAATCGCTAGAATTAGTTGAGATATGAAGAAAAGTTTTTTCTATCTGAAGTCGTTTTTACCTCAAAGATGTGCTTCGTAAAGCACGAGCCGAGAAGTAGTTATTGTTGGCATTCCTCAAATTCAATTTTCCTGCGTATGGTTTTCCAGACGACGCTATAGAAGCGTAATTTACTGGAGACGACTGCAGTTTCACATCGTCGAAGTTAAACTAAAATCAATTTTTTGATCATTTCTGGAAATATCAACCCTTATTCCAATTCATATCATAAATCGGCTGTCATAACAATTCCTGAAGTCCTATACTGGACATTAATTGTCAAAATAAAAGTAGCATGCATAACTTCATTCCCTAGAAAACCTGCTAATTCAAACACCGACAAAGTGCAGCCATCCTAAACATTTAAAAATAAAAATCCACTGACGTTCGGATGGCAGCACTGAAACCCCTAAATGGCATGAAATTTTGAAATTCAAGTTGTTTTGGAGATAAGTCGTATTTATCAGGTGTGGTGTTGGCATTCTCGAACGCTATTGTTAAACAATTGTAGAACCCAATATATTTACCTGGAAGTTAGAGTTAACAGGCGATGGCGTGCAAAGTCCGGTCGGTGAATTTCCAAAATTCAGCAAGCCTCGGGGAGAATTCAATCCCAGCAACTCGGAGATCGACATGGTCTCACCTGCCATAACGGATCAGTTAAAATTAAACTGTTTAAAAAAGACGAATTACTAATTCTGAGTTGAATTGTTAAAATTATAAGTCAAAAGTACTCAGCGTATTGGACGCGTTCACTTTTCTTTCTACAATGACATGACAAACAGCACAATGCCACCTTGATATTCTGATCGTTAGCGAAAAACTGGATTCAAAATGAGATGCGTTGATGAAACAATACTTTTTCTAACTAACAACATCTGGTGTTTATCTGTAGGGATGTGCGTCTTTTATCAACTCCAACTAAAAAACGCAGAATCTGATAACGAGAATATGCTAGTTCGCAGTGAAATGAACAATAAATTTTCAACGATTCCTGTTTTACCGGCATAAAAAATCGTATCATAATTACCTAATCTATAAATTTGAAAATATTAGCAGCGAATTAAAATGGTATATTATGCAACACATGTAATAAGAGGTTTTACATACCGTCAGTCTCAGGGGAAGATAAAATATCGTGCTGATCTAGTAGAGAATTTATGGAATGTCTTTGCAAGATATCACTGGCAGAAATAGGTGAACTGCCGCAGCTGCTGTAAGAGGAACCCAAGGAAGTCTGTGAATGAAAAAAAAATTATTATATCCATAATAAAATATAGGTCTATTATCAAATTATACCATATTTATGTTATTCATTGGGATCAGAGTTGTAGAGCTAGAAATTTCTGTATTCCGTCGACTTTTAGGGGTTCAAACCATAATAATTTTCTTAAATTATATGTCGCTTCCGGAATACTTCGATGCCTTCTCAAATCTAAGCGTGGGTGATAATAAATTTTATTTCTTGTATGCCGTTGTATGATACGAGTGGCATATGTACCATTTGCAGCAGAATATAGACGTAATTTAATACTTTGGCAACAAGAAGCATACTAAACGAGATATACGATATTAGCGATGCATTTCTTGAAATTACATCGATATTGCATCTCGAAAGAATTTCTCTATGCTCTTATTTCGCAGATATAACGAACAATTATAAAAGTATAAAGTGAAATCTCCGAAAGAGAAAATTTGGTATATAGACTTGATTTTTCAAAACAAAATTATACATTTTTGTTTTAATATCGAATTCACAGAAGAAACAAACGATTTTCAATTTCCCATAAAGCCTTACATTTCTATGCAACTTCTCTGGAATTCTGACAAGGAAAAAATGAACCACAGATTTTTCTGGGATCTGTGTCCCAAGATGCATAGAATATAGTGTGGAATTTGTTCTGTACATTTTATAGGCGCAAACTCGATCAGGGGCGTCGATAATTTTTTTCTTGGGGGGCGTTATAGTTAAATCAATGAAAAAAACATGCTGTAAAATGTTGACTGAGACAAGACATAATGAAGACGTAGAGCTTCTAAAGATGTCCGATTTGTCTATTTTTTAAACGGAAAGTCCTACCTGAAGTTCAAATTTTACAAACTGAGTAATGTTTTTTTCTGAAAGAAGAAACAGTATTGGGCGGTTGATCGCGGTAGCTTAGTATACTAAAATGAAACATCCTCAGGTTATTGCTTCCATTTTTTTTCTGAAAGACCCTGCATAGGTGTAGATAATGAAGTGGAAAAACAGTAAGGTTGGAAACAGTTTGAAGTAGTTGAGTGGTTCACATAAAGATACAGTAGGTCCATTTAATACCACCTGTTTCTGAATTATCGAATAGTTTTAGTCAAAAAGCCGTTAATTGGGAGTTCATGTTTTGGTAGTGAACGGTACCAACTGATCTGATTAAAATTAAAAGAGAACAGAAAGAATCAACACATACATATATGTATGGATGTGCAAGATGGAGACCACTGACCATAACCGAGTGTGGTCATCTGAACCGTGGTATCAACGGAAGAACCGCTACTTAGAAAAGTGTACGCATCTCAATATTTTTGAGTTTGTTTATGTAAGGAATAAAACAATGAAAAGAGTTCAGTTGAATTCAAACAAGGTGACTATGCTTCATTCACTTTTATGAAGTATCCCGGTTGGCCATGTCATTCTGGCACATTTCACCGTGTATATTTTGTTAGGTTATAGGTTTTTTCCTGTCAGATAAATACGCAACGTTGTCCTTTCTACGTAGTGGTCGTAGTAATTACGTGTTTATCAAAATGTTTATTCACTTTGGGGAAATAATGAATTTGAGAAAATATTATGTGAATTCAATAATTCCACAGACCTGGCGAATGTTGAAGAACCTTTTTTTCTGTTAATACTGGCAATATTTCACGTGTATAAACATGGTTGAAACATACAATTATGCTATTTTTTGTGCGGAAATCAAGAATCGAGTGTTCAAATTGTTCTAAAAAATAATGAACAGAATAGTCCGTTCCTTTGTGATAAGTTCATTCGAAAAAAAAGGAAGTACCTGAATAACCCGACAGAAATCTTCTAAACGAACAGACGGACCTATTGAATTCCCCACTTTTCGAAATTCTCAACAAATAAGCCTACAGAAGAATTTTAAATACCTTTTTGCACAACTTGAAATACTCCATTATGAAAAAGTACTACGAAACCTGTGTCTCAGTTAAACCTCAAAAGAACCAACTCCATTTACAAAGTTAAAAAAAATAAATGGAAATTAGCATTGGCAACGTCCCTGAGAATCATGTTGACATTGCCGATATTCGACGAGTGCCAACCTGCGCCAGTTTTAAGTAGAAAAAAAAACTTGATGAACCTAAATCTTGACCAACCGGGATACTTTATAAAAGTGAATGGAGGTATAATAGCTAGATCGAGTAACTCTTTTGGCAGCTTGTAAGTGATAAATATTCATAGCATAGTATTCTTATTTCAGAATATTCCCACAAATTTTTTTTCCTAAACTATTCGACCCTTTCAATGAATGAATTTACTCATTTTTAAAATCGGAAAGTCCTAAGAGCTTTTGTTTAATAATAGTACATAATACCATTAATTTTCGAAAAGAAATTGCTAGCGCTAGCAGGAAACATTTGATTGAACATTCTGCATGTTCATTCTGAAATTTCGTACCATTGTCCATGAAAAATATACAACTTCATCCAAACTTCATTTGAATCATTATCATCCATTTTAGTTCATTTTGCAAAATCATGTAACTCCAATAGAAGCTTGCTTCTGATTATATGACTTTTTCGATGTAACAACAACATATTTAGTGTAATACAGTTCATTTTGCGAACGTTCTCGCTCTGGAACTGACATATTTTATACTTTCAAAATCGGGCATGCATTCAATTATGGATAACCCTGTATTCGTAACGATTTTCGGTCATATTCCTCTATATGCTTGCTCCTTGGGGATGTAATGAAATGTTTCTTGAGAAAAATTGAAGTTCATTCGATTCTGTTCCGAGATACGGGCGTAGTAAAAGTGGGTAATTCTCAACTTCAACCTGTATCTCAAAAACTAGTCATAGGACATGGGGCCATGGACACTTTTGATCAGTATGTCGAGTACTACATTATACCAAAATTTTAGAAAATTTGACGGAACGCCATTTCCCGTAGTAAAAGTGCGGGGTCCTTTGCTTATAACTCGAAAACAAAAGGAAGTAGAGGATTTTAGTTGACGTCATTATGAGTTTGTCAAAAAAAGATAACCGGAATGTGCCATTCATTTTACCTATTATACTCGTTACACAAATAGGTAAAATAAAAACACTCCTAACCTCAAACTAATCTTCCATTTTGAAATTACACTCTAGTTAAGTCCATTTCGTACTAATTTCACAACGCAATATACTTTAATTTCGTCAAATATAATAAATTTCTATAAATAATTCAATTCTTGCGCAGTCGCCCACCTTTCAAATCGATATGCCATAATAACTTTAAAAATATGTAATCTAACTGTACCAAATCGATTCATCCAGATAGAAAAGAAGTTGCACAACTCCGAGATGTCGAAACAAATCGGAATTATCCTCAGTTTCGATCCTGGTTTCTTTTAATTATGGCGAGGAAACCGGCAATTACATAAAAATTAAATATGTAACAATGAAAGTTTGTTAAAATGAATCGTGGTCACTGGGTGTAACGGTAATGTGTAAGTCGCCCCGTATGCTAGTTGTGGTCTTACTCTGGTTAATGAGGATTTTATCGGGGATCTAGTTAGTTTGGTATGACCGCGAAATGCTCAAGTGAACGATGGTTTTATTGGCGTCTTATTCAACCAATTTGAAAGTAAACAAATACGCAGATCTTCACGAGTTGTTATGCTATCTACACACTCAACAATGCAGAATAGTGTCGGGTGTCCCAACTGCAAAAACCACACTTTCCAACTTATCACATAATTGTTTCTAAAACCCTTTGGATCCATAAATTTCATCAACTTCATCCCCTAGAATTCAAATCTTCGCCCTCAAGTTTTTGAGGAAAGGTGTTCAAACGGCTGTGAAGTTAGCAGCCAATTCATCAGTGACTTCCGGTATTTATGAACATCGTGAGTTGAATTATATGGGAGAAGAAATATTTTTAATTTTTATTCATAATTAATTCTTCAGTTCTTTGATGACAATTAACCAGAAAAATACCCATTTATTGTAGTGAATGGAAAAAGTTATGATGGAATTTGACAAGAATACGTGAAATCTGAAGATTTGGGAAGTAGGTATTGGATGAATACGGGGTGGCCACTTTTTTAATGGAATTGTATTGGTAACTTTTAGAAGGTCGGTCAAATGGAGAAAAAGTTGCATTCATAGGAGCATTGTCAAGCAGTTCAAAAAAATCGAGATTATCAGGGCCGGCTATTGAGATATCTTAAGAAATGTAAATTCTGTCATTTTGATTTTTTTTCCACTTTACTTCAAATATTATCAAGAAATGTTGCAGGAATTTTTTATTCGACAGTAAATTATCCTCAAATTGAAATAATCAAATTTCGTATCCAACGTTTCGTACTCTCTGGGCCACCCTCAACCTCATTTTTTTCAATAAGAAACGTTGGATTCGAAATCTGATTATGTCAATTTGAGGATACTTTACTGTCGAATAAAAAATTCCTGTAACATTTTCTGATAATATTTGGAATAAAGTCGAAAAAATGGAAAATCAAAATGAGAGAATTTACTTTCCTTATGATACCTCAATAACCGGCCATGATAATCTCGATTTGTTTGAACTGCTTGACAATGCTTCTATGAATGCAACTTTTTCTCCATTTAACCGACCTTCTAATTCTTATGGTTTAAAAGTTACCAATACAATCCCATTAAAAATTTGGCCACTCTGTATACTTCCAAATTGATTAACCTGAATGAAATTTGGTAGAACTGTTGCTAGTATGCTCCAGAATCATAATTTCTTTGGAACTTCTTATCGAAAAAGTTTGGGTCTCAAAATAGAATCTGAATGAAATTTGGTACAAACGTTTTTAATGTGCTCTAAAATCTATTCCGAGAGATTCTTCGATTATAGGACTTCTGATGGTAGTTTTCATCAAGATTATAACGAAACATATCAAGTCAATCTCAAAAATGATTAATTTGAATGAAAATCAGTAGAAATGTTGCTAGTTTGCCATAGAATCATATTTTTCTTGAAATTTCTAATTCTAAGGGTAGTTTTCAGCCTTACCAAACAACTTGACTGATATATTCAATAGAAAAGTTTCTAGTGTGCTTTAGAAATATATTCCGAGATATTCTTCATTTCCAAGACTTCTGAGGGAAGTTTTCACCATAATCATCAAGATTGTAGCAAAATATCGTAAGTCAATGTCAAAAATGATTAATCTGAATGAAATTTGGTCGAAATGTGCTTTAAAATCATATGGCCATAATTGATGTTGCCACATATCAATCCGTCTTTGATTTTGATAAAAATTAACCTGTTTCTTGTTTTCCTGAAAAATTCATACTTTATAGCATATCGATCGATGGAGTTCCCGGTGGGCCACCATGTATACTCTCCAATACCTATGTGACTCAGTGAAATAAAACTCAAAATTATTCATTCTCAGTAACATTGATTAGAAGTAACATTCTTTTCACTTTTTTTTCACAATGTTACTGCACCACTAATAAGAATTGTAAATCATTTCTTCATGTTTACGGTCAGCGGTTTCGTGTGAAATACAGAATTTCTCGTTCTAATTTGCTACGTAGTACGTACCTATATCGGAGATTCAAATGAGTAAATCGCGCTCTTATTGCGAAATAGTTTATTGGAATGCGAGTGTTGTAATTTTTTTTTTGAAGTTTGGGTTAAATCAAATGGTCTCTGACTTCCTGGTATAGGTAGCCAGGATAATGATTTCAAGAAGAAGTTATGTCAATCTGAATTACATGGAAAGAAATGCATTAACAAAAAAGTTTCCTTGAATATCTGTTCATCTACGATTTAAAAAAGTTTGTATTTTGTGGAAAAATTATGGAATCACATGATGAGCCCACTATGCAATCTATATAAAAACTACAGTATAGTCATTTAGGAAATTACAGATCATACACTGGACATGCAGTAATCATAAAATTCACCACTAAAGAAAAAACTTCACAATCAGGAAAACAAAACCACTTGGGGAAGTACTTTTCCACATGTCACATGTGCATACAAAATCTTGTTTTTAGAATGTAGGTAATCTCAGCTGTACAAGATCTGATAAGGATAGTTTTTCGAATACCAAGAATTATAATATCGACGCATAATCGATTCGTGTTTTAATGGAAATATATTAACAGGATTTCACGAAGAAAGATATTTCAAGTCTTTAATCATGAAATCTTCAATCAAGAAATCGAGCAAATAAATATGTATAATAATTCTTTTTCACCTAAATGAGCATTCAAGAAGTAGAAAAAAGTTTCTTCTGTTAAATATTTCTTGGTTGACTCTACAAGAAGAACGGAATCTTTCAGAGTGCGCTGAAAAAACATCGACAAAGATGAAAGTAGCATAAATAAAAAACTTACATTGTTTTGAAGAGCAGGCATTTCGTCAAACTCGCAGCAAACACAAACACCAAAATTCACGGAAGTTCAGCACTAACAAAAAGCGATATGACGACAATTTTTGAAAATAGCATAACTTGAAAAACCGATCAAACAAGTCCAAACAATTACTCTAAGCGTACGTTCCTCCAAAAACGCGAAATCCGAAGAATCTAGAAGGCTGATTTTCCAATGAGAGAGGAAGCGATACGAAATTTAAATTTTCTACGTGGTAGGATTCCGCAGCCCGCGATTGGTCCGTTTCAGACTTGCACGTGCGACTCAATAGACTGCGTGGTTTTGATCTTGCCGCGCGGTGCCTTTGACGGCTTTCGTTTCATCCGGGGATGATATATGGTGATTTAGCGGTGTTTTTGATCTTGTTGTGACTCTTTCTGCAGAAAGGGGTCCAGAGGGGGTGTGATTCGGCAGTGGGGCAGTATTGCCGGTATTGCGTATTTTATTTGAATTGAATGAAAATACAGAGGTTTATCAAAAATGTATGTTCTAGTAATGAACTGATTTACAGATTTTGTGTAGTTATATTTTTTTCTATTGGTTTGGAAGAATAGTAATAGATTCGTAACAGTGACGAATCAGTACAGAGTGGAGAATTTTCATTCAGGGGTCCCGCGAAACAAGTTTTTAGATATGCATTAAATTCAAACTTTTTATTTTATCCTTATTATAATCATTGAATGATACTTTTATTCGTATGTCGGTATTATTCTGTAAATGAATATCGAATTAGTTTTACTGAATCTCACGTGTTACCTTATCAATATCAGCATTTAGGTACAGGGCCGGGTCAAAAACTATATTTTCAGGGCCCCCGTAAGGGCTACTGGCGCCTGTGTGCAAAGAGAATTTTGGCGCCCCTTAAGGCATTTTGGATTTTTTTATTTATTAGGTGGGAAGGTAGCTAGGTGCTTGAAATATATTGAAAAACTGAACTTTAGAAGTCAAAAACTAGATATTTCTTTGTGAACCAAAAAATAAAACAAACAAAACACAACAGAACAAACAGAATAAAATCATAACGAAATAAATAACTCAAAATAAATTCTTGTTCACAACCACTTTGAAGTATTTCTTTGACTAGTAGGGTACAGACACTCTGTTGTTAAATACTATAAAATAACCCAAAACTAAAAATCACATCTTTTTCAGGAACAAAAAACAGAAATATTCGCTAATGTGTTGGAATTTAAAAAAAAATTGGTTTTATGAAATTACTCTCTACACCGTACACGATTTTTTTTTGGGTTTCGGAGGTTATGAGTACGCATTGAGAAACATTTTTTCCTAAACAAAATGATGTTCAATTTTCACCAGTGGCGTCCGTACAGACTTCTGTCCGAATAAATTCGGTGCAAAAATTGGTACGCCAATAATTTTTCTCGAATTTTAAATTATTTAGGTGATCACCATATAATTCACAATAAGAATGGTTTCTTGAGTTTTTTACCGGCGAAGAATACTTTCTGAAAAAAAATAAAATGCAATTTCATCTAAGAGAGTTAAGAAATTCTTTGATTACCTACTTCTAAAATCGTCTGGACACAGATTAAGGCAGCTTAGTCGCCTTCATATTTGATGTTTGCAAAATTGATTTCGACTGCTGATTTTACAGAATATCTAAGATGGTAAATTTCACAAACATTTTTTTTATTTTCAACACCCTTATCTTAGGAACAATGCGTCAGAGAGCCATAGTCCATAGGAACTTTATATCATAAAATCATCTGGAGATTAAGACCCCGAATTCACGGGAACTTATTATGGAAATGAGTACGAATTCAAACACATGATGAGATTGCATTTTATTTTTTTTCTCAGAAAGTATTCGTGGCAGGCAAAAAACTCAAGAAAACATTCTTATTGTGAATAATATGGTGATTACGAAAATAATTTAAAATTCGAGAAAAATCATTGGCGTACCAATTTTTCCACCGAATATATTCGGACAGAAGTCTGTACGGACGCCACTGGTGAAAATTTTTTATAGGAAAAAATGTGTCTTGATGCGTACTCATGACCTACCAAAACGCAAAAAAATCGTGTACGGTGTAGAAAATAATTTCATGAAACCAATTTTTTTTTTAATTTCAACACCCCGTATCTCAGAAACAGTGCGTCAGGGACCTATGGTCCATAGGAACTTTATGTCATAAAATCATCTGAGGATTAAGTTCCCAAATTTATGGTCCCTCATTCTGAAACACCCTGAATATATTCATATAAAAGTATCACTTTCTACTTATACTTAGGTATTTTAAAAAATATGCAGGTACTTCTTTGAAAAATACCGAGTTCACTTCCCCATAAAATCAAAAATGAAAGCTAGGTACAGTAGAAGAATAAAAAAGTGCTATTATAGTAGCGATATTTCCCTAGACTTGGCCGTTTGTTGCAAATTCATCAATTACATCGCTAAAATTGATACCTACCATCAAGAATTTCTTGTTCAATTGTTAATATTGCTAGTCCAGACAATCTTTCTTGAAGCATTGTCGATCTTAAATAATTTTTAATGATTTTCAACTTTGAGAAAGATCGCTCGCCAGAAGCTACAGATACAGGCAATATCAGAAGAATTCTTGGTGAAATGCTTAGGTTTGGAAGGGTCGAGATTAAATTGTTTTCAAAAATATATTGTAAAATACTTAATGGGTCAGTATCATCAGGTAATGAGAACAACTACATGTGCGTTGAAGAACGTTCACAGAGACGCATCAAATACAAGCATTTTCATTTTAGCATTAATTTTTGTTTATTTTTTTTTGCGATTTTTGACCCAGGACTTTGGCGCCCCTAAAAGGATGGCGCCCGTGTGCATTGCACACTTCGCACACATGGTAGCGGGGGCCCTGTATATTTTAAATATACCTACGGAGTATTTGGTTGGTTAATTCATAATCGAAAGGGATCATTTTGAACGTATTTGACCATATACAGGGTGTATATGAATAGTTGCGATCACAAAATAGTGTTGGTATTTCATACAGAGTGTAACAGCCAAAATGGAATAAATTCGATAACGAATATAAATGAGGGCGTGTTGGGAAAAACGCTCGGACACGTCGATTTGTAATTTTAAATGCGCATATTTTTCAAGAAAATAATATTATATACGGTGTTCCATGTGACTGTGGCCAATACCAACTTTTTTATTTCAAATGCAACCTCCTGTATATTATTTATTTTTTCGATTTTTCAGAGAATTCTAGACACAATTCATGCAGAATGTCCTATACCTATCTTTAACTTTTTCGGAAGTATTAAGTGTTTTCAGATTTATTGCAAAAATCAACGTTTTAAATAAAAATTTCACAAATTCGGTACATTACACTTAAAACCTAATACGTAATACTGATTACGAGTATTTCTTAATTATTAAAAAAAACAAGAGAAAACATAAATGTCAATGTAGGAAATTCTCGCCGCGAACGTCTTGGCAACATGCTAATCTGGTGTAAAATTGTCTTTCTAACGTTACTCCAACATTTATGGCGTAACTGATCTAATCGCAAGCGTGATTCGGTTTTTTAGGTCGTCTAAGTTTAAGGATTTCGTTTCGTATACAATACTTTTGACATATCCCCTCAAAAAGAAGTCTAATGGTGTCAGATCAGGAGATCGTGCTGGCCATTCTATCGATCCGCGCCTCCCCATCCACCGATTTGGAAAAATTTGGTTCAAGTACTGCCGGACATTGAGTTGGTAACGAGGCGGTGCTCCACCTTGCTTAAACCATATTATTTTTGTTTTTTTTTTAATTTCTTCTCAGTAATAGTTTTTGCTTACTTTCTTCATATCAAGAGGTAAATGGAAAATAAGTATTGAGTATATAATGTATCGGATTTGTGAAATAAAATAATTTTCATTTAAAATGTTAATTTTTGTAAAAATAAATCTGAAAACGCTTAATATTTCCGAAAAAGTTGAAGATAGGTATAGGACATTGTACATGAATTGTCTAGAATTTTCTGAAGAATCCAAAAAATAAATAATATACAGGGGGTTGCATTTGAAATAAGAAAGTTGGTATTGGCCACGGTCGCATGGAACACCCTATATAATTTTATTTTCTTGAAAAATATGCGCATTTATTTGGAAATTACAAATCGACGTGTCCGCCCCCTCATTTATTCGTTATCGAATTTATTCCATTTGGCTGTTACACTCTGTATAAACTTTTCTGTTTTGAGCCCCCCTGCTTAATAACAGCCCCCTGAAGATGTCGATCGAAAAACAGTTTCAAATTTTCTTTTCAAAAACCAAGAAACTGATGACAAGAATAAAATTGAGCAGACTTTTATGCAAGGGAGAAGGAACTCAAGATCTCTATAATTGCAAGGGGTATAGGAAAAGGCAAACCTGGTTCTACAAAAAACTTTTTTAAATATTCATATTCTACAATAAAAAAAAAATTGTATAGGTTGATCCATAAATTACAAATAAAATGAGGTCTCTTGTAATTTCTTGCTGAAGTTTAGGTTTTTTGAGAAAAATATAATTTATTAACAGATACTCCCTATAGATAGTCGTAAGGGCTGGAATTGTTTTCGACCTTGAATTCATCCATGTGACCCTTTTTTTTTTTTTGACAAGGAATCACCCCCTTAATATTGTCATATACACGCTGTATTTCGAGATGTAGTGTTTTTCTCGAATTTCATTAGATTCGCTATTGGCTTCCATACAAGTAGCAATAAAATTATGGTCGAACTTTTGATCTGACTGATTCTTTTTTTCGAGTATAGTTGAATAATATTCATTTTATCAATTTCCAACCTGTGATGATAAGAGAAAAAAAATGTATATTTTCATTATTTTCAAAATGTTACATATATTTTTCGTGCGAGTGTGTGAAAAAATTCCAATATTTCTCAATCATTGAAGATTTACTTGACAGCTGTCTTAACATCTTTTCGAGCTGGAAAAGGAGATTCTATCGACAAGGAGGATGAACGAGTCCTCAAAATTTTCTGATATGATGCATAGTATACCCGAAGTACTTTTCATTTATTTTTGAACTTGACTTGCATAACCCTACGTAATGTCTAAAGGAAACTTGTTACCAAATTGAATGAAAGAAAAAAGGCATAACAAATGTATATATTTACAATGAACCATTAAAACATCATCAATATTCTTAACATATCTATGAAAAATGGCAAATTAAACCATAATGAAACCATGATCTTTGTACTTCTTAACAATATTGGAAGGTGATATAAATAGAGAATGAATCATTTTTCACAACCTAATCTACTAAATTCAATTGCTCATTACACCCAATAAAGGAATAATAAATATGAATATAGAAAAACAACAATAAAGAACAAATCACCATTTCTATGTACAGTCTAAATTAAGATAATTAAAATATCTTTGCAGGAATACATGGCTAGGAGCTCCTAATACATGGTATAAAATAAAATTTTAATCTTGTACATATTGCGTCAGTTCACAGTTTCAAGTTTGTAATAATGATTTTCATGAAGTTAATACACGTATTCCAAAAAGTTCTTTTAGATTCTGGCAAAAACAAATATGAAAATGTTTGACCAATTCAAGTAATTTTGGTTCAATTCATTCAACGGACATTAATGAACGAAATGAAAAAGAGTAATTTCTATAGCAAATATTACAAATTCTTTTTGGCAAATATTTGATACAATCCAAGAACTGAAGATAATGTACCTACTAAACCAACTTGCCATGTTTTTAAACTAGAAGACCACAGAAACCCTTTTGGTAGAGTGCTGACAGCATGTACGATATCTAAAGAGAGCCTTACACAAGTTATCACCTGAAATTTTTCTTTAGCCTGCAGTTTCTGGAGGAATACACTGAAATATAAAAGGATACATAGTCATTCTCAATTCAATTATATTATTTGAATTTAATGTTTGAGGTGAAACCGTGTGCATAAAACGATCTGTCAACTATTTTTGAGGTTAGTGCTGGTGGTCAATCAATGGAAATTTTAATTTAGCTTTGTTCATGTGTATATTGAAAACGTTTATTTGCCTGGAAAATTGTCTTATGGGGACACTTTTTATATTTTCAATCAATCTTACTCTCAGGAATATCAAACCAGTGAAAATTATTTAAATTGAGTGCATGTTTCTGAAGGAAATGCCATGAATGTGTGCCAAAGTCAGATGGGCAAGTCGTTCAAATTAGGAGGATTTTCTTGAATATTTTGGAACGCCCACTGTATGTAACTTGCTGTATTATCCACGTATCAAGTGTCTTAACAGGAAACGAAGAAAAATTTGGTCAGCAGTAATCACAACTCACCAAAATCGAAGATAAAACAGATAACATTTCTTCATAGATACTGAAATAAGCAGTATTCACGAAAATAGCTCCACCTCTCTGTTGGAATTCTCCCTATCTAGCCGAGCAGTTAATAAAAATATCTATACTAATATTATAAAGATTTAAGATTTGTATTTTTGTGTGTTTGATACGAATAGGCTCAAAAACTACCGGACTGATTTCAGAAATTCTTTCACCCTTAGAAAGCTACATTATCCCTGAGTGATATAGGCTATACTTTTCACCCGAAAAAATTAAGGATACCTACTATAACTTCAATAATTACAAAAAAATTAGCCATAATCAGCTATTTTCACGTGCGCTGCAAAAACCGTTAGACTTACGTGGATGCAATGTATGACGGAAATGTACCTCTTAAATAGTTCTACAAAAAAGTCCGCGATAGCATATATCTATCTCTCAAGATTGACTTGCTATTACCTGTTTATGGTAATCAGATGTTTTCCAAAATTAGGCACTATTTGGGAGTGTTTTTTTAAGAATTGGGTATTGATCTTCATCCAACCTAATACGTTATTTATCTCCAGTATTTAATTTAGAACGAAATTGCCCTTCACATCATACAATTACAACGAGTACATCAATAGATATTGCATGTTGAAGTGTGGAAGATGAAACCGCCGCATGAAACAAATTTCTACCCAGGCTGCTTGTACTTTAATATATTCAATCATTTTGTAATTGATATAATCTTTCCTTCTAATAATATAAAATTATTAAGTTATTAATAAAAACTTATTATACTGAATTAGATTCAACTCACTTAGTTTTTGGCTCATTTTGACTTCTCAATTCTTCAATAATTTTTCTCGTTAAGTATAAACTTCTCAAAATCCTGAAATAGAAATCATTGTAATGAAAGTGTGCTTAACATAACATATTTGGTTCACACCTTATCAAATTTAGATTCACTGAGGCTAGCCAACAAGCAGAAGTCAGGGTACCACATTTTGTCTTATCCACTCCATCAACTAACCCATATTCTGCAAACCAGCCCAATTTTTCAATCACAATGTACGATAAGTCAATTGTATTGGTAGTGACTCCAAGGGTGGCCATAAGAGGATTATTTTCCTACAGGAAGAGTAGGCAAAGGTCACTATGTTTACATATGGAAGGAACTATCATTATCTAATGATTCCTTATAGTATTTTGAATTTTTGATAGCAATCTTTAGAATCGTGTATACATTACAATTACCTCTTTCCCTAGTCCATATTGCAGAGTACTCCTCAGTGAGGGAATGTCATCCATAAGCCTTAAGGTTGTTCTTGTAGCAGACAGATGTTTGCTTACAGCCATCAATTTACCCTCCAAATCTTTGTTAGTAGTAAGTCCTGCTACTAATCTGGCTGTATAGCAAAAAGTTCTTATGACCTAAAACAAGAGTTTAGTGTTTCCATTTCAAATTTTTAGTTTTCCCACCTTATCTCTGCCCTTGTAAGTGTCCAGCACAGAACATATTTCATCTACAGTCTTTGAAGAAATCATTTTTGGAATGTTTTGTACAAAAATATTAGTTTTTAGTAACAATGCAAGTGAATGTGCGAATTCACATAGTCGAACGTATTTCTGGTTATCTCTAATCGCCAATGGATCTAAAACTGATAACTGTTACTCATTGTTCTTCATGTTTTATGAACTGGAAATTGTAAAATGTTTAAAAATCCTAGCAAGTAGCAAGTCAACTTTCAAAGTTCGAGGTTAACTTGTGTTGTCAAATCGAAAATAATCAAAGATATGAAAGATACTCTACAACTCAGAACTCATTGGCAGTAAGCTTTTGATTTCACGCTCAGATGGCAGCAAAGTGTGTTGGAGTAACGCTCATCGCGATCTAAGAGATGGCGCTGTAAATATCAAAATGGCGGAAATAGTAGTGATCAATCTTCCTGTATGATCTTTTTAATCTTGAAGATTTTTAACTAGGGACTGGGACTCATTTGACCACAATTTTTAATTTAATAACGATTGATAACCATTAAATCAGATACACAACATTTAATCACCTCAAATAAACTTTGAAACGTAATTTTTTTTTATGACTTCGATACTGAGAATGCTCATAATAACCAATCTGATGAGTTTTATGAGTGGAGCAGGGACCAAACGTTAACGTTTTCTCGATAGACAATCCATACCAACAAGCTATATATAATCAAAGTTGATAGGTATAGAAAGATAGTTTCCAACTTATAATTGATTGTTTTTATTAGATATATACCACCTTTTACTCCATTCACTTTTATAAAGTATCGCGGTTGGCCAAGTTTTAGGTTTATCAAGTTTTTTACCTGAAAAAATCGCAGGTTGGCACTTGTGAATGACATTACGTCAATGAATAAATCTCGTAGACGTTGCCGATGTTTATTTTTCATTATTAATTATCAATTTTCAAGCCTGGAAACTAAGAATGCCGAAGGCAGTTTAGAAAAAGCAGAGGCAAAGTATCAGGAAGTGCTATTTAGAATGGAAATCTGGGCATTCTAAAAGTAATCCTGATAATTTTCTTATATTCATTAGTTTCCCGAAGTAAATGAACATTTTGTTAAATACCTAATTAATTACTACGACATATATGTAGAAATGGCAACGTTGCTCGTACAACTGACAGAAGATTGACCATAACCTAACATTTTCAAAATATACACGGTGACATGTGTCAGAATTCCATGGCCAACCGGTATAGGTACTTTATAAAAGTCAATGAAGTATACATACATTCTTATTCATTGTTCTATTACTTTCTTGTATTTCTGAAATTCATTTTGAAGTATAAAAAGAATAACGAATGAAGTTTTTTTTTATAATTTCTCCGAAAGTTCGAAGGTTTTTGGGCTATACATGTTCTACAAGAGTTCTAAAAGAAGACCGTTCAAATTTTATCAACTCTAGAAGTTTTTTTGTGAATATATGAAATGTATTTATCTTGTTATTAGGATTTGACAGTAAGATCAAATAATGAATGAAATATCCAATTCCGTGACCTCACCCATCCAGGAAGAATAACAATAAATTTAAGTTAAATTTTTTGTGAAGGAAACAAAAAATTTGACCTCAAATAATTGAATTGAACATTATTCAGTATACGCTCATGATTCAGATTTTTATCGCACTTCCGAACATAGCTGCTAGTCAAAAACAAGAAAGCATAACATATTTTGATAGAGAATAATGGTGTAAGATTGAGTTATCAGAACAACAAATATTTGTTTGTTATCAAATATTGGTCGCTATCGAAGTATTGAATGTTGAAAGATCAAACAAATGGAATCTCAACTTGCGAATCCAGAAAAGGAAAATGTCCTGAGTAATTCAAAAAAGGATATACCTATACAGGGTCTTTCACGAGGAACCTCACCCATATTTATACGGGAAACTACTGAACGTATTTTCATAAAATTCAGCACTTATAAGTATTTCACGATGCTGATGAAATCTAAAATATTTTCAAGGCATGAGCACCTCCGGTTTTTCCGGAAATGACGTCAACTTCCGTTTTTCAAATTAGAACACCATTTTCTTATTGCAGAAATAGATTCCTTAGAAAATTTCAAGTTATTTTGATGTAACATTTTTCAGTTTTGGTTGGAAAATTCTCTCTGAGCGGGAAAATTCGAAAAAAAAATCGAAAATAGAGCTCCGCTGAAACAAGAATAACTTCGAGGTTTTTGGATGGAAAATTTTCATTTTTGGGATTTTACAAGATGTAAGATTGATGTATCCACTTTAAAAATCGAAATCGCGATTCATGATACAGGGGGTGAAAAAAATCGCTTTCAAAGTTAGGGATGACAAAATCGTGAAAAATCAATTTTTTCAAATTAGAACCCCATTTTTTATGGCAGATATTGAATCTACGTTAAAAAATAATGTGAGTGTATGCATCACACCCTTGCCCTAAAATGGATATTTTCTGAGTTAATATCCACTTTAGGGCAAGGGTGTGATGCATACACTCACATTATTTTTTAACGTAGATTCAATATCTGCCATAAAAAATGGGGTTCTAATTTGAAAAAATTGATTTTTCACGATTTTGTCATCCCTAACTTTGAAAGCGATTTTTTTCACCCCCTGTATCATGAATCGCGATTTCGATTTTTAAAGTGGATACATCAATCTTACATCTTGAAAAATCACAAAAATGAAAATTTTTCATCCAAAAACCTCGAAGTTATTCTTTTTTCAGCGGAGCTCTATTTTCGATTTTTTTTTCGAATTTTCCCGCTCAGAGAGAATTTTCCAACCAAAACTGAAAAATGTTACATCAAAATAACTTGAAATTTTCTAAGGAATCTATTTCTGCAATAAAAAAATGGTGTTCTAATTTGAAAAACGGAAGTTGACGTCATTTCCGGAAAAACCGGAGGTGCTCATGCCTTGAAAATATTTTAGATTTCATCAGCATCGTGAAATACTTATAAGTGCTGAATTTCATGAAAATACGTTCAGTAGTTTCCCGTATAAATATGGGTGAGGTTCCTCGTGAAAGGACCCTGTATACAGAGTGTAACAGCCAAATGGAATAAATTCGATAACGAATAAATGAGGGCGTGTTGAGAAAAACGCTCGGACACGTCGATTTGTGATTTTAAATGCGCATATTTTTCAAAAAAATGAAATTATATAGGGTGTTCCATGCGATCGTGGCCAATACCAACTTTCTTATTTCAAATGCAACCCCCTGTATATTATTTATTTTTTGGATTCTTCAGAAAATTCTGGACATAATTCATGTACAATGTCCTATACCTATCTTCAACTTTTTCGGAAATATTGAGTGTTTTCAGATTTTTTACAAAAATTAACATTTAAAATGAAATTTATTTTATTTCACAAATTCGATACATTGCACTCAAAAGAGAAATAGCTGATATAACGGGCTATTCAAAATTATACCTCTTTAGTTCACTGGCAGACACAGGGGGAGGCATATGGGGGCTATGCCCCCCTTAATAGATCCCTTATATTTTCAATAAATCAATTCATGAACCTCCCTGAAAAAAAATCATGTCTCCCCCCTGAAAAGCTCTCTGGATCCGTCAGTGCTCTAGTTGAACTAAATGGTAGTTGAAAGTGCGATATTTAGATTTATAGACTTTTAATAGACGAAACCACGAATACACGAAACCACGCGCAAAAATGATAGGGTAATTGAAACCATATTTCCTTGTGAGATACCCATCTGATTGAAATACATAATATGCAGATTGTGATAACTGATAAATTACTGAAGTTAGGCCTGTAGAAACAAAAAATGAATATTGGACGAACGCCACTGCCTCCACGTTTCTCGATTCCCATAAACGAGATAAAAGCATTGTCGATAATTCCTTTTCAGCACAATTCACAAAAACTAGAAGTCCCCATTTAGATCTAGAGAAATCAGCCCATTAAAGTTTCTTGATTCTAGTTATTGTCCATTTGAGTTTCAATGGAAGCTGTAATTGGATAATTGGATCCTGCACGGTTTGAGATGAGGATTACTCATTCTCTGATGATGTAGGTAATGATAACTGAACAATTAATATTGTTCTTGGTCGCATGGAAATCATGTTTGTTTCCAGATTATATTGATATCTTATCGGAAGAATTGTCGGTTAGAAAATTTCTACTCAACTTTGTGAACTGAAAGAATTTCGGTATTTCGGGATAATATCCCGAAAAATCTTTCATTAAAAAAGCTTTTGGTATTCTTCAACATAAATTTCAAAGCGTACTTCATACAGGGTGACCCATTTCGAAAGATCCACTGGGAAGATTTCCCTGTGACGAGCCTGGTTCGAAAAATGTTTCTTAGTTTTTAGGGGGACATCGAATGCATCTGACCTTGGAGTTTGATTTCAAGGTCATTCCAATCCAAGGTCGAGTAGAATTTTTCGTTCCAGAATATTGGTCTTCATGAAAAACTGAAGTATTCTATGTCGTTTGTTTTTTCATAAAAATAATTTCTCTGGAGATATGGAGTGTTTCATGCTTAAGATAGTCATGGTGAACTACTTCAAAGTTATTTCTCATAGAATCATTTGGTTTTGTGTTGCGTATGATGTGTATTTTTTGCCAACCCCATACATGGGTAGACACCGCGATAATAAAATCTCATCGCATGCCTAATTTTGAAATTATTGTTACCACTCCAAACAGTTACATTGGAAGCTTATTGTGAATTTTACATTGTGCGTGATTTCAGACAATTTTTCATAGTAATATTTTTTCTCCTTCATTTTTTTCTCCTCATTATTTTGTCTCGTTTGTGTGTAGAAGATTTTCATCAAAACAATCCTGAGCATAAAACACATATTTCGACAACGATTCATATTATGGCAGAAACAAAAAGGGCAGACTGTTTTTAGTTTTTCACGAAGATTAATATTCTGCAACGAAAAATGCCTTTTCCTTATTAAAAAATCTACTCGACCTTGAAATGACCTTGAAATCAAACTCCAAGGTCGAATTAAATGCCTGCATTCGATGTCCTCCTAAAAACTAAGAAACTTTCACTTGAAACATTTTTCGACTTTATAGCTAACGACTTCAGATATTTTAATGAAATTTGTCATACATGTGATAAATTCGATTGATCAGATATTATTCATTTTGTTGATTTATCTACTAAATAGTTGATTTATTGTTAATTTTGACATGTCCTATACATTGTATGTGGCAAGGGATGAATAAACATTGTTATTATTATTATTATGAATCAAGAGGCATTTTTCAATGTATCACTTTTTTTTAATTTCCACCAGTGGCGTTCGTACCTAATTTGACCTGCCTATATTTTGGCAGACATTGATGGTACGCCACAGATTTTTCCTGAAATAAAAATCATTTTTGAAATTCCCAATCATTCCTTACCAAAGTTGGTCACTTGTTTTTTTTTCAATCCGATGCACAGTTTTCGCTTGAAAAAATAAACACCGTTTCTCTACATGATCATAACAATATCGAATTCATACATATGATATACGGGGCTATTCACTAAGCAAAGTTGTTATGGATAGCAACTTTGCTTAGTGAATAGCCCCGAATATCACCACGCATGCAGAGACATACGCCACAGGTGGAAAAAAAGTGATACATTAAAAAATGCCTCTTGATTCATAGTACATGTAAGTATGACCAATTTCATTAAAATATCTGAAGTGGTATTGTAGATATTAATAACAAGCATCTCGTCCCAGCTTCGCCCGGGTAGAAATTTGTTTCATTAACTTTTAGCGATGAATTTATTTTTTTATTCTGTTTATAAAATCGTCGCGTGTTTGAAAGTTGATCCACGCGGCTACTCTTTTATACATATGCATGTCCCCATCTCACACTTCTGAGCCCTTTCCTACCCGCCTACCCAGCACGGAGACGCCTTTAGGTCCGGTCGTGCGGTTTCATCTTCATCACTTCAACCTGCCATATCTGTAGATGTACTCGTTGTAATTGTATGATGTAAAGGGCAATTTCGTTCTAAATTGAATACTGGGGATAAATAACGTATTAAGTTGGACGAGGATCAATACCCTATTCGAAAAACGCACTCCCAAATAGTGCATAATTTTGGAAAACATCTGATTACCATAAACAGGTAATAGCAAGTCAATATTGAGAGATAGATATATGCTATCGCGGACTTTTTTGTAGAACTATTTTAGAGGTACCTACATTTCCGTCATACATTGTATCCACGTAAGTCTCACGGTTTTTGCAGCGCACGTGAAAATAGCTGATTATGGCTGATATTTTTGTAATTATTGAAGTTGTAGTAGGTATCCTCAATTTTTTCGGGTGAAAAGTATAGCCTATGTCACTCAGGGATAATGTAGCTTTCTAAGGGTGAAAGAATTTCTGAAATAGGTCCAGTAGTTTTTGAGCCAAGTCTTATCAAACACACAAAAAATACGAATCTTTCCTCTTTATGAAATTAGTAGGTACAGAGTGGCCACTTTTTCATTGGTATTGTATTATTTGTATTGGTAACTTTTAAACCATAAGAGTTAGAAGGTCGGTCAAATGGAGAAAAAGTTATGCATTCATATAGAAGCATTGTCAAGCAATCTGTAAATAATTATTACGTAACAGAATCAAAGCAAGAAACAAGTAATAATTATTTACAAATTTCAAGAGGTGAAAAATCTAATTCATAATAATTAAACGAAACTATCATTTAATGAAAGACAAATTAAATGATTATTCGAAAGTAAATGATGAACATTAATGAAGTAAGTGTTCGAAATGTCCACCATTTTGTAAAATCAACTTTGAATGATATATCGTTGAATTCAGCGTTAAAAGTTATTTCGAAAAGTGTCATAAAATATGCAGGTCCGTATTGAAAAAAATGAGGTTGAGGGTGGCCCAGAAAGTACGAAACGTTGGATAAGAAATCTGATTATGTCAATTTGAGAATAATTTACTGTGGAATTAAAAATTCCTGTAACATTTTTTGATAATATTTGAAATAAAGTGGGAAAAAAATAAAAGTCAAAATGACAGAATTTACTTTTCTTATGATATCTCAATAACCTGCCCTGATAATCTCGATTTGTTTGAACTGCTTCTATGAATGCAACTTTTTCCCCATTTAACCGACCTTCTTACTCTTATGGTTTTAAAGTTACCAATACAATACCATTGAAAAAGTGGTCACTCTGTATATAGATGAATGATTTATTCTTGAAAACTTCACCACCCTTTATCTCAAAAGGTAAGACGTTAAGGACATATGTTCATATGAAGTTTTTTTTTAAAGTGGGCCTAAAAATCACCCCCATAAATATTGATATTCAATTAGGAAACACCCTGTATAGGTAGGAGAGTGGCCTTCTTAAACAAATAGACACAATATAAGAAAATATTTGGTCAGATTCTTCAGTTGACTTTCTGACTATTTTTTTTTCAATATCAAATTTTTAGTTCTTTAGTTTCTGCTAAAATCTATAGATAATATACCTACATTGAAAAACTACAGATAGTTCATCCGTTTTCAATAAGAACTCGATAAAAGTTCATGCCGCAAATATTTTTCATAATTTCTCAAGCCGAATCCGCCTCAGAGCAACAGCCAGACATTCTTTAACAGTGATTAATGCAATTAATCAGAAAAGCGTTGATTCATGTAGTCTCAGATCTCACGGTTGCCACGACGACCTCAACAGGTAGTCGAAGGCGACAAAGACCTGAACATGCTCCATCTAAAAACCGGCTCATTTGAATAATTTCAGAATGGGAATTTTGGCGCTTTCAACGACGAATATTAGTAAACCAGTCTGGCGATAGGAAAAGGGAACTTTGGTTTGACTCCTCCTGTACATGTTTTCGATTGCATTTCTTCCCTAATATTTTATTTATTCGGTTTGTGCACAGGGTGTTCCTCAATTGAAGGAACAAATAAGATACAGGGTGTAGATACTAGGAAGTACTTAAACTAAAATTATGGAAACAGGTGGATTGGACGGGGTGGACATCACTTATGCCCCTCCAGTTCTCAGACTTTTTACAATTCATGAAATTGGGAGTGGCTCACCAAAAAAAATTCTGGAGAAGAAACAGGGGTCAGTGTTTCAGAAAAAATATCACCCTGTAGATTGGCATGTCACACGGTGTGTACTTTAAATTGTAATATCTATGCCAAATTTCAATCGAATCTCTCGTGGAATGCAGGTACTATGAGGAGAAAACTCGAAAAAAAAATCAAAATTTAACACCCTGTGTTTCGAAAACGAAACGTTTGTGGTTTATGGAACTTTTATTCCGCAAGAAATGTCCTCTTTTCATTTGTACCTCTAATTTAGAAATGTAATAAACTTTATGGTCTATTCTATTGTATAGTTTCATCGTATCTATTACTGATTTCGAGAAAACATTTCTGAACGATTCTCCCGAAATCAAAATTTAAAAATCAGTTAGTAAGCTGCATGAATAAATTCGTTATCAGTTTTTATGGCTATACTTTCATCATGAAGATTCGATAAACTCGTATAATCATCACAAAAAATGTATTCAAACTCTAACACCCTGTATCTCGAAATCGAATCGTTCACGGTTCCGTGGACTTTTTTTCTTACAATTATGCAAGGAATTTCCCCTCTTCGTTTGTACCTCCAATTCAGGAACACCTGTATACCTACTTATCCCGTGAAACTAATGACCAATGAACCCAGGAACACCCAGTAATACTGTCATTCATTCGAAATGGTTATAATTCTCAGGCAAGAATATCTAGCACGTAGCTCATCTATAAACCGGACTTTTAGACAGGGAAGTAAATCATCCCGACCTCTGACTGCCAGGTAAAATTACGAAATGAAAGCCTTTTAGGCATATTAAAATCAATGGCTCAATTAAATTTCACTCCCTCGTTTATAGGTTTGAATTTCAGTATGTTCATGAACAGGAGTAACCCATCAGTAGTCAAATTTAAGGAAAAAAGAGAGGAAATATGATTATTATTATTAATACATAACGGTTAGAGTTGAGGCAGAGCCTTTAAACACACATAGAATCCTCAATTGTTGAGCGAAATGCTATTCTAGGATCGAATCAGCAAACAAACGACGCTTTTTATGGTCAAAAGGCTTTAGTTCTTGAACCAGTTGAAATTTGTATGGGTGTAGACCAAGATCTTTACGCAAAATTTTCCATGTGTTGGACAGGGGCGGATTAACCAAGTGGGAGGCCCCTAGGCAGTGCAATTTTCGGGGCCCCTTTTCAATTCAATTTTTCCCGTGAACGGGCCACACGAGGTACGCGGGGCCCCTAGCTGATGCGGGGCCCCTAGGCAGTCGCCTCATCTGCCTAATGGCTAATCCGCCCCTGGTGTTGGATGCACCGAGTCAAACTCGTAGTGAACGTCGACGAATAGACAAATCTGGATCTTCATTAGCACTATCACTTACACCAGCGATATTTTCTTCTGTAGGAACAGTTCTTTGTCTTGTTCTTGTTGCTTCGAGTAGAAAAAATGGTGTCTGAAATCTATCGATAGTTCGACGAATAAGCTGCTCTGATGGATGATTATGTAAACGATAAATTTCACGAAGTGCTCTAAAGTTTGGCGAATAGAACACTGATTTTGAAAATAAATTTCAGCAATTTGAAAACGTTGTTGCGGCGCGAGTCTTTTCATGGTAATTTGTCAATGATTGCTGAACAGAAATGTCGAAACAACAAGGCTTCTACCTTCTGTCAATTCACAGTTATTCCTATCGAAAATTGTATCACTCTAATAGAACACCCGATAGTTAGTCAGTGCCAACACAGCCAACAGTATACCTACACTTGCTTTTATCATTATAATATGCTTTTAACAGCTAAGATTGTTCATATAATTCAATATCGGTGTTGTGATTTACAATTATAAAAATCAGCAATAAACAATCAGAAAAATAAAGAATTCACAACATTACCAAAACAACTGCAGCATTTTTTGGAGAATCGGATTTTGAAATATTCTAGTCAATTTAGCCAAAAAAACATCCTGATCGAATTGAGCATTGAAAATATTAAAGAACAATAAGTCCTTTCAAAAAATTTGACAATGAGAATAATAAGAATTTCGTCTGAATACGGATAAAAATAATATTCTCAATGGAAATACTGTTTTGCATTGAATTTTCAACGAAGTCCATTAATTATTGATTAAAGTATTATAGTGCAGGAAAATTTCACATATTTCTTTAAAATTTTTAGATTTTTTCACCCCATATCTGGTACACAAAAAAAAATTGTTGACTATGCGAAATATTCCTACGATATACACTATTCGTCAGCAGCAATTCTTGAAACTGTCTTATGAATAACAACAAATACCAGGGTGATATCATAAACAAATTGTCATCGAAATAGCTTGTAATATTCTTGGTTAGGTATAATGTAATACTAATTTGAAAACAAATTTTTATACGACATTCAAGAAGGGAAAAAAATTACAATTATTATAACAGGACAAAAATGATTGCTAATTCATTTAATTTCTCAGAAATAACAATATGAAGATCGAAGTAGATAACTGAAATTGAATAGAAGACGATCTTTTAATTCAATTCAACTTTGAATTTACTCAATTTGAGTAAACTTCTTAAAAAGAGTTCATTACGTAAAATTCACTCATATTAACTTTTTCGTACAAAAATAGTTGTGCCCTTTTCATTTCCCAAAAACTTTTATGTGCCAAATCTGTCTGATGGCTTTGGTATACCATCTCTTATGAAACGCAAAATCTCAGAAATATTTTTTCAACGTTACAGATCTTATTCAAAGAAAACTGAAAAATTTTAGCGCATAGCCATAAAAGGTTGCAAAAACAATACGTAAATCGAAGGTGATAAGAATTCTTGCTTACTGAAAGATTCATAGTGACATCATAACAAAAAGATTAATCTGCCATACACAGGATTTCAGTTATTCTTATGGGCTCCCGCAGAAAACCGCAGGAATTTTTCTCAGGGGGGGGCCAAATAATGATCAGAAAGTAATATTGAGGATTTTTGCTGAAAAACAATGAGGACATCAAAATCTCAGGGGGGGCATTTCAATATTTTTTCTCCTTAGAGCAGTGGTTCTGAACCTTTTAGTGGTGTGGGACCATTTGACAGAATCTTTTATTGCCGTGGACCACCAACTGGGGACGTACCGAAGATAATACATATAGTGAATGTAAACGAAATAGGTTTTTTGGAGCTCTCAGTTTCACATGAAATACATACAGGGTGTTTCAGAATAAGGGACCGTAAATTCGGGAACTTAATCCTCAGATGATTTTATGATGACATAAAGTTCCTATGGACTATAGGTCCCTGACGCACTGTTTCTGAGATACGGGGTGTTGAAATTTAATGTATGTCTGCAAATTCTGTGTTTGTGAAATTTACCATCCTAGATATTCTGTAAAATCAGCAGTCGAAATCAATTTTGCAAACGTCAAATATGAAGGCTACTAAGCTGCCTTAATCTGGGTCCAGACGATTTTAGAAGTAATCAAAGAATTTCTTAACTTTCTTAGATGAAATTGCATTTTATTTTTTTTCTCAGAAAGTATTCGTCGCAGGTAAAAAACTCAAGAAACCATTCTTATTGTGAATTAAATGGTTATTACGAAAATAATTTAAAATTCGAGAAAAATTATTGGCGTACCAGTTTTTTCACCGAATTCATTGGGATAGAAGTCTGTACGGACGTGAAAATTAAATATCATTTGGTATAGGAAAAAATGTGTCTCAATGCGTACTCATAACCTACCAAAACTAAAAAAAAAATCGTGTACGGTGTAGAAAATAATTTCATAAAACCAATTTTTTTTTAAATTTCAACACCCCGTATATCAGAAACAGTGCGTCAGGGACCTATAGTCCATAGGAACTTTATATCATAAAATCATCTGAGGATTAAAATCCCGAATTTACGGTCCCTTATTCTGAAACACCCTGTTTATGCAATCGTTTTTAGCAAATACTGTCTTATTTTCACAATGAAAAAATAAATGGATGACTTCGCGGGACCACTTCAGGTGCTTCAAGGGACCACCAGTGGTCCTCGGACCACCGGTTAAGAACCACTGCCTTAGAGCATCTGAATGAAAACAAATTTTTAAAAACTTCAATATCAAGTTAATAGCTTTTTGCGTCTTCATCTAAGTGTGGAGAAAATAGATATTATGGGGAATAATATTTTCGGAGCGCTAACGGCTTATTTGTTTTCTTTCTATCATTACGTTTAAAAATGCAGTGCTCATTGAGATCGAATTGAGGTGCTCGAAATTTGAAAACTGAAAAACAAACTTTCTTGCCAAATATTACACCACACAATGGAACGGAATGTCTCAAGCCGTGTGAACAGGTTGAAGAGTGATTGGGTATGCAGTCTTGGTCACGACCGGGATCCAGGTATGCCGTCGAAGCCGTGGGGACAAAGGAAGAATTCATGGTGTACAGTTCGTTTCAGAGAAGTTTTTTTTCTTTCTCGGACGGAATACGAGATGTTCAATGGCGTCGACGGCAACCCGCGTTACGTACTAAAGTTGGGGTATTCAGCAACAGAAGTTACGGAGCAGGTTTTGAACTTCTCCATAGGCGTCGACGTTATTTGGAAATTCCAAAAAAAAATTGTCAAATTTCATTTCCATCAAAATAATATTGATGATGTCAATCCATGTCGTCATGGATGAAGTTGCTATTTTGGACCATGTTGCTTTAACGCCTAATACCCAGTCCATAAAAAAAATATCAGAAGCTTCTGGAGTCAGCAGGACACCTGTGTACAGAATTTACATAAAGACAAATTCTATCTTAATCAAATGAAGCTCGTGCAAGAGTTGACCAAAGATAATTCTTACAGACGTCCAGAATTTTCTGAAAAAATGTCAGACCTCCTCAGTGATGAGCTTCTGTACAGGGTGTCCCAAATTCGATGATCACTGAGAGCATCTCGAGAACCATAAGGGTTAGAGGAAAAATGTTCAAGGACTCCCGATCTCTTTTTTCAAAATAATCAATTGCCAGCAAACAGATCCGAGATATCTGAATTGGTTCTCGAGTTACAGGGCGTTTCTGAAAAATTGCTGTTTCAAATATTTCGCTATATCTCGTTTTCTGTTGGAGATATCACGAAAATTCCAAAAAGTTTTCTCCTGTAATTTCTATTGCCTATACGCTGCTTCCATCTGATCCGAAAAATTATTCTCCGTTCAAGTGCTAAAGAGAAAAGTTCGTGTTTTTCAGGAAATATCGTATTCTTCTATGATATCTCTTTTATTCAGGAAAATCAGTTTATTCAAAAAACAAACTAGACAAAAAAAAATTAAATATCTCTAAATGACAGAAAAATCTTTATACAGGGTGGCCAAGAGATTGACGTCAACAAGACAAGAACAGGTCCCTCGTGTCATGGGCTATTCGAATCACCCCCATGTATGTTATGCGATTTTTCACGGTTTTCTAGTTATGAATTTTATTATGAACTTTGAGAATTTTCGACTTGACCATCTTAAAAAAGATATTAAAAAAAAAGTACAAGACTTCTCTGTGAAATTTTTCTGTAACTTAATCTCCATGAATTGTACTTTTATATATAAAATAACCAGATTCGTTGCTTTGATAAAAATTGTGGGAATGTTGGTCTCAAGTGAAAAAGTGACGTGAATTGGATTATGATCTGAATTTTCGAATCAAAATTAAAAATGTAAAAAGGCTAATTCACGGTTTCTTAGTATGCTTAAAAACTGCGCTCAACCGTCAGCTTTTTGAATCATTGATAAAAAATGGTACTTAACACTCTACTTTTGCTAGAATTAGCCTTCAAAGTCATCGAGGTGGAAAAAATCAAAGAACAAGACATTTACTACAGAATTATTTTTTGCCATTTTAAGATTTTTCTGATCAAGTTATGATGGAAAATGCTGAAAATTAATGAAAATTAGCTTTAGATGTTGGTCAAGAAAAGACCTTAATCCCATCGACTTTTTCGTTTGGTTAATTTAAGAGAAGCCGAACGTGTCCTAAGAGAGAACAGGGCAGGTTTTATGCGATTAAAAAAAAATTTCTAAGAAGGTGTAGAATGTGTATTGAGTCTGGAGGTGGCCACTTTGAAAACCTACTGTAAATTTTATAAATAAATTTCTTTTTATTTACATTATGATGTGTGATTTATTGCCATACCTTTTTCTTTTTTTTATCTAGAACTTTTCTTGACCAACATCTAAAGCTAATTTTCATTAATTAGCATTTTCTATTGTAACTTGATCAGAAAAATCTTAAAATGACAAAAAATAATTTTGTAGTCTAGTTCTTTGATTTTTTCCACCTCGATGACTTTGAAGGCTAATTCTAGCAAAAGTAGAGTGTTAAGTACCATTTTTTATCAATGATTCTAAAAGCTGACTGTTGATCGCAGTTTTTGAGCATACTAAGAAACCGTGAATTAGCCTTTTTACATTTTTAATTTTGATTCGAAAATTCATATCATAATCCAATTCACGTAACTTTTTTCATTTGAGACCAACATTTCCATAATTTTTATCAAAGTTACGAATCTGGTTATTTTATGTATAAAAGTACAATTCATGGAGATTAAGATACAAAGAATTTCACAGAGAAGTCTTGTACTTTTTTTCGATATCCTTTTTAAGATGGTCAAGTCGAAAATTCTCAAAGTTCATAAAAAAATTCATAACTCGAAAACCGTGAAAAATCGCATAAAATACATGGGGGTGATTCTAATAGCCCATGACACGAGGGACCTTTTTTTTTTCTTTTTGACGTCAATCTCTTGGCCACCCTGTATACAAGCTGTCCCAAATCAAGTGAAGACGAAAAACTCAATATCTTTGAAACCGATCAGATTTTCGAAAAACCGGTTACAGGATGATACTCGGTGAATTTGCGGCTAAGAAGCAATGATGAAAAATATAGGGTGTCTCATTTAAAAAACACAAACTTTTCCCTGTACCACTTGAACGGCGAATAATTTTTGGGATCAGATGGAAGCAGCGTATAGGCAATAGAAATTACAAAAAAAAAACTTTTTGGAATTTTCGTGATATCTCCAACAGAAAACGAAATATTTGAAACAGCAATTTTTCAGAAACGCCTTGTAACTCGAAAACCAGTTCAGATATCTCGGATCTGTTTGCTGACAATCGAATATTTTGCAAAAAGAGATCGGGAGTCCTTAAACATTTTTTCTCTAACCCTTATGGTTTCCGAAAATAGTATGAAAATAGGCAAACAAATGCTTGTTTCCAATTCCAACTACCTCTCGCTCACAGCCTGTCTACGCCAATGTGAAATAGTAGTAGGGATGCCCTTTTCAACCTATTCGCTATTCAACTGTCTCTCTCCCCTCTCAGAACAGAACAGTAGATTGTGCATTCGAAAACGACGGACGCTTCCACTGTTAGTGCCAACGCAGCTAAGCAGTACAACAAAGTGATGAATTTCCTGTGATTAGTGTTGAACTTTGTGATAATCAATAACAGAACTTTAGCGTGAGTGTAATCAGTGAAAAAAGCCAGCATGTTCGACGTTTTTGGCTCTGTGAAGGGTCTTCTTAAGATCGATGCCGTATGCATCGACAACAATGTGTTCAGACTCCATTACAAAGCCTCTGTGGTTATACTGGTAGCGTTCTCTTTGCTCGTTACCAGTCGACAATATATCGGCGATCCTATCGATTGCATCGTCGATGAAATCCCTCCAGATGTTATGGACACCTATTGTTGGATCTCAGCCACATACACGGTACCAAACAGGCTTACAGGACGTGTAGGAATAGACATAGTACAACCAGGTGTTGCAAGCCATGTAGACGGCAAAGACGAAGTTAAATACCACAAATACTACCAGTGGGTCTGCTTCGCTCTCTTCTTCCAAGCCATGCTCTTCTACGTCCCCAGATACCTGTGGAAAACATGGGAGGGTGGGAGAATCAAGATGCTGGTTCTTGACCTCAACGCGCCCATCGTCGACACCAAGTGCAAAAACGAAAGAAAAGCCATCTTGGTCGACTATTTCATCACCAATCTCCACATGCAGAACTTTTACGCCTTCAGGTTCTTCATATGCGAAGTTCTCAATTTTCTAAACGTGGTAGGACAGATTTTCTTCATGGATTACTTCTTGGGAGGAGAATTCAGCACCTACGGCACAGATGTTTTAAGTTTCACCGAGATGGACCCAGAACAAAGGGAAGATCCTATGGCTAGAGTGTTCCCCAAGGTCACCAAGTGCACGTTCCACAAATACGGTCCTTCTGGTTCAGTGCAGAAGTTCGATGGTCTCTGTGTTTTACCAGTCAATATCGTCAATGAAAAAATCTATGTTTTCTTGTGGTTCTGGTTCGTTATCCTGAGTATTCTTTCTGGATTATCTCTGGTCTATCGTCTGTGCGTTATATCTAGATCCAAAGTTCGTACGTTCTTGTTGAGGTTCAGCTGCCGCATCGCTCCTCATAAACAAATTGACGTTATTTCGAATAACTGTAAGATTGGGGATTGGTTCATCCTCTATCAACTGGGGAAGAACATTGATGCTTTAATCTTCAAAGAAGTTCTCTCAGATATTTACAAGAAAATGGAAGGGAAGGAAACTGTCTAAAGTTTTATTTTAGGAGGTCCACAAACGAACATTCGCAATTATACAATCTTTTTATTCGTTATTCAATTGGCCCTACGGCCTCCATTTTACCTGTAAACTGCCTTGAAACAATAATCCAAGTGCCACAATTCTATAGTTAAATTTTTACCCTTTAATTCTAACAGTTTTACAACATTCCATATCACAAATTAAGGGACCAATTTTATGATATTAAGCATGATAGTTCTGTGATGGCAGTAATGAAAAAGACTGTATTATATTCCGTGGTTTTAATAAATTTGGCAATGATATCAATCGAAATATATCAAAGGATATTTACTATGTATATAATGTAGAAGTTTTTTAGGACATTTAATTCTCATTCCGAACATATTGTTATTCGTGCACATATTAATTTGAACTGTTATGAACAATAAATTTCAAATTGGTAGGATAAGATCACAGATTCAATTTTGAACAAATCCAGCTCTCTGATCCGGAGAAATTTTATTTGTATTGTATGTTTTTTTTTAATTATTTATACTGAGAAATTGTATCTTTTTCATATCAGCGATAGAATTTTTATCAATCTAGCTACGCCTAGAATTTTAAGAATTTGGGTAAGCATTAGTGATTTTCACTGAAGAAATTCAAGAATTCATATCAATTTTTAATTAGTATAAATATAAGCTCGTTAAGTATCCATTCGTTCCTAATTAACTTGAGAAAGTGCAGCTTGATATTTCTTCAATGATGATCGCTGGATAAAGTGTAAAATGTTGTGATTTTAGGTTAGTCTCCAATATAATATTCCATTTTAGTATTTAAAACAATTGAATGCTGCTGTGTTCCACATTTTTATTTTTACACTGTATTCTAAGTGCCTTTTGTCATTGGAAGATAATGAGTAATTTTTCGAATTAAAGTAAGGTTATTTTAATCGTTGTTTTTGTTGCGTTGCTTCATGCTCAATTTTCTTGGTTAATTGTTTAATGAATGCAAATGACATAACCTGAGGCAAATTTGGACAGTAAATTTGCAAGCACGTGCATTGAATGAATACTATACAGCCTCGATTTTTAGCTCTTAGAAGTTGGTTAACCAGATACCCAACTTCTTCGTAATGAAGCGTACAATAATAACTTCATTGTATCCCCTTTTTTCATAGAAAATGTGGATCTAAATACATAAGAAAGATTAGTTCTTATACGCCTACACCATGCTTTAATGGATTTTTGACCCCATAATATTTCACTATCGTATAAAAAAGGTGTCAAGTTTTCTCCTTTGAATGAATATTTTTAGTGTGCTGAATGACTCCTCCTCTGGAATTTCTTCAGTTATTGTTCTATTCATAGACAAACATAAAGTCATTTCATGCTGGACCAGGTATCCGTTTACACTCTTTGTTCATCACAAACTCCAAGATTTGCGTTATCTAAATGGGCATATTCTTGGCCTTGAATTTTATGACTAGATAGTCAGGTACGCTTGGAAATATATTTCTCTTCTAGACAGAGACCATAAAGTCCCTCATTTGGTGCCAGACAAAAATATATTTTAGGTCGTAATTCCTTGCAACCCCCTTTTCAATTAACCGTTTGGGCTAAATATAGTTTTCAGTGTATGACAGATGCGGTTTTTGAAACATAAATTAGGTACCTATCCGTGCATCGGTTAAGACATGGAGATTTCATTATTTTCAACAGCGTGTTGAAAGATCAAATTAATGAGATTTTTTTTTAATACAAATCAGTTTATTTTTCATTCAAATGGGATTGTTCTGATTAAAATCAGTTTTTTATATTTTTCAGAATTAGATCATATTATAAAACCTCGGTAAATATTTCATGAAATTAAAGAGCTTCCTATGATTTGTAAAGCTCAAAATATAATCGGAAATCTACAAAAAGTATTTAACTTAAAGCAATGCTTTCGAATAAGGATAAGGAGGTGGCTTAATTATTGAAGGAAATACTGCACCGATAACTTAAAAAGAAATAAACTAATAATATATGTATGTAATAATAAAGTCGACTATTTGAAAAAAAAAAATCTGATTCATTTGATTTTTCCGATTCAAATCAGATTTTTCTGATTGAATTAGTTTTGTATATTTTTCAAGATTAGATCATATATAAAACCTCGATATCTTTTTCATGAAATTATATTGTTTTCTATGCTTTGTAAAGCTCAAAATCTACATAATCCAAAAATTTACGAAAAGTATTGAACGGTACGAAGAAAAGTATTGAACCAAAGTCCGAAATAATTTCGATTAAGAACAAATTAGAATATATATATTCTTATGAAATGGAGCTGTTACAGATTTCTTTCCTATTTTGGTATGTGTCTCGAAAAGGCAACAAGGAACATATCATTCAAACAAACATAGAATAAAAAGCTGGCTTAATTCGAAAACGGAATTTGAAGATTTTATCGATTTAAACCGTATTTTTTTTTATTCAAATCGGATTTTTCTGATTTCAATCATATTTTTTTTCATTTCAGTCAGATTTTTCTAATTATAATTAGTTCTGCGTATTTCTCAGAATTAGATCATATTCTGAAATCTCAATAACTTTTTAGTGTAATTACATATATTGTTTACTGTTAAAGAGTTCAAAATATACAATTATCGAAAATTTACAGAAAGTATTGAACGTAAAGTATCTCCGAAATAATTTCGATTCAGGACAAATTAGAATGAAAAGCTGGCTTGATTAGAAAACGAAATTTTTAGATTTTTTCGATTTAAACTCTATTTTTTTTTATTTAAATCGGGTTTTTCTGATTCTAATCAGATTTTTTCATTCAAATCAGATTTTTCTGATTACAATTAGATTTGCATATCTCTCAGGATTAGATTTTTAAAAAATTTCTTTGCTTTGTGAGGCCCAAAATATAATCGAAAATTTACAAAAATTATTAAACGTAAAGCATGATTTCGAATAGGGGAAAATTGGAAAAAGAAGCTGATTAATTAAAAAACGAAATACTGCACCGATTTGAACAATTTATTTTACTTAAATAGAATTTTTCTGAGTTACACCAGATTCGTTCTTCATTCAAATCAGATTTTTTCGAATAATATTAGTTTTGAATATTTCTCAGGATTAGATATTATAAAATCTCAATAACTTTTTCGTGAAATTATGTTGTTTAATGTGCTTCCTGAAGCAAAAAATACAATTGAAATTAAACGTGGAGTAACCCCCTGAAATAATAACAAATGAGGGCAAATTAGAATTATAAAATGGCTCAATGAAAAATGGAAATACTGCACCTAGTTGAATATTTTGTTCTATAAGTTTAATTCGAAAAACTGATGAGCAGATATAGATTTTCATTGTTGTATTTAGACAAAATCTTTTTTATCATATGTATGACCCCTCTTTTCTCAGATTATGAGGGTTGGAGTGTCGTGAAATGTGAAATGGATTTCTTTTCAAAAGATTCTCTAAGAATTTACCTCATGGGAGGAACAGATGTTCCTCTAATCCTTTGCAATGAACTGAATCAAGTACATAATTTGTTATTTCAATCCAATGATTTGAATCGCTATTTGTACCATTGATTTAGGTAATCATCGCAACTGCTTCCTACATATTGAAATGAAAACGGTTTAGTGCCTGCACGTTGTTTCCGAAAAAAAATTATTCTCTCGAAAAAATCACCCTACATCAAAAAAGATAAAAAGTCGTTTTGACGTAAACCAATTTAAAAATTGAAATAGAATTTCATAAATTCATAAATTCTGCTAATTTCCACTGATATAATAGCAAGTGTACGCACTTGTGATTACCAAATATTATCTACTTACCTGTGATTAAGACATTTGAAGGAAATTTCGATTACTAATATTATTTATCGATCGACAGTTATCGTAATGTGGGTTATTTTGATCATATCTAGTGAATTTCCAGATCCAACTTCCAACTGATCTGCTCCAAGAGTAATTTGTGCAGAATTTTACTGCGTTTCTTTCTTTTGTGAACGAGAGATATCATTCTGCGAAAATATTTGAAATTAGGAGATTTTGGGCTAAAAATGGTATCAAAAATCAGGTTGGACACACTGAGGAAAAACAAATTGAATTCTGTCCGTTCATAAGCACGATAACTGTGGACAGAAAAGACCTATAGTCTTGAAATTTTCAGGTTCCAAATGCCTAGGTCGACCTGAGCCAGCATCGAATTTGGGACACCCTGTACGACGCAAGAAAGGAAACGACCCGGTAAGGCAACTCCACGATGAACGAAATATACGATTGATAAGATAAACTCTAAAGCATGATGGTTTTTCCAAAATCAAACAATACTAGTTATATTTTGTTATTTGTCCACATTAACACACAAATAATATAAATTTTGTTGATCAGTTTATTTCAAGCATTGTTGATCTGTGTAAAATGTATACTTCTATTCTGAAGAAGTAGTTTTCTTCATTTCTCCTAACCCAGTCCCATCAAGTTCAACAGTATTCTTTGATGCGCAAGTAAATTTTAGCGAACAAATGTAGGTATATGTATATAAATTGAAATGGTTGAAATTTTTTAGCGGACAGAAGCATTTTCAATGCATTTCATCGGTGTGTCTTTTCCTCCTAATATAGAGGGTTTTCCAATAAGAGGTGTTATTTTGAATAGCCCGCTATTTCGGTAGATGTCACTTTTGAAGCTGTTATTTTTTGACATTTGCATGACGGATAGAAACTACGCCATTAATAGAAATGGAAAGATACACGCTTCAACAACGCATTGAAATTATTGAAAATCACTATAAACAAGCTATAATGAAAAAAACATTTTTCAAGACAAGCTTTTATGATAGCAACACTCATCCGCCATTTTGAAGCCGCCATTTTGAGTTCCTCAATTTTTGATAATCGTAATTTCTGAACCCAAGATACCAATTTTGAATAGAATCAGAATAGGATCATTATCACAGAACTCGTCCGCCATATTGTAGCCGCTATCTTGAATTTTTCAATTTTGACCACAGAATCATCATTACCAAACCCAAAACCCCCAGATACTAATTTTGAATGGAATCGGATCATAATCACAAAACTCATCCGCCATTTTGAAGCCGCCATTTTGTTTTTTTCTATAACAAATATTTCATGATGCACTGTCACCAGAATTAGGTACACCTGCCAAATTTCAAATCAATCGGACCATTAAAAGTGTGTCATATTCAACTTGCAAGATTTGATTACAGACAGACAGACACCGGGACAGGTGGAACTAAATAAAAGCTTGTAAAATGGTGAAAATTTGGCAGAGATGGTTCGTCAAATTCGAACATTTTTGGGTCGTCGATCCACTATACAGAAATTGGTGAAAAAAATTGAGCTGTTAGGACAAGAACAGCCGAGAATATTGCTGCTGTAGCCGAAAGTGTTGAAGAAAACCCAGGTTTGTCCATCCCTCGTCGATCTTTGGAATTAGCCATTCCACAAACTTCATTACATAGTATTTTGCATGAAGATTTGGGTCTTAAGGCTTATAATATTCAGTTAACACAAGAACTCAAGCCAGCCGATCATCAACAACTTCGTGTCTTTGCGGATAGGGTCCTTGAAATGCATGAAAATGATCCGGAATTCCAAAACTGTAGGACAAAGTCCTTAATTTTGGTCCGGAAAGGAATAGACCCAAAATGTAGCAAATTGTACATACGTTGAATCATTATTAAGCGGAGATGCAATTTTACATTTTTATTATATTTGTTCAACGTTATCTTTTATATAACTCTGCTAAAACTTCGATCCATTGAATCCTTATCATAATTAATCCATTTACCTCACTAATCCATCCAAGCAATTTAGATAAATCAGCCATATCATCTTCAATGATGATTCTTACAGAGATATACGATTAAACTCCTATATTTTTGTCCATTCCAATTTCTAAGTCGTATCAATCGTGAATGCGTGAGAAAAAAAATATAGGAGTAATGAATTCGAAAATTTTCAGATGGTTTGCCTTTGCTATGTTATGTAAAACCACTATTCACAAATGAATGAACAATTGTATCAGGTATTGAGTTAAATAAGCGGAATCTGTTGCGGGCAGTACACATTAGGTATTTCATTGTGATGTGCTTTCAAATTGTTAGTTGACGTTTCAACATCACATCAAGGACTGAATTATGTTCACTGAATGAAACAATTGCTTCTTTGTTATTACTATTAGGTGCACCGAGTGTCTCCACTAGATGATCTATTAGTCGTTACTCAGAAATTAATGCATATTTAATCATGAAGAAGATGGAAATAGGCGCTGAAGTTATGAAAAACTTAAATTACTTTATCAAGAATTTTCGAGGAAATATCGTCAAATATACCTATAAAGGGTTTTTCAATGAGAGGGCAAGATTTCAATTTTTCCATACGTTAAAATATTCGATTTTGGATTTTCCACTCCTAATCAGGAGTTTACCAAGATAGGTGCTTGTAAATGTGACTGAAGTAGGATCCCGATTGAGCCAATTGTTCCAAATTTATCTTATCACACCACTGCGTGAGCTATGAGCCTTTTATCTTGGAATAATGCATATGACAAATATTGAACAACTGAGTTGGCCTGTTTCCAAAAGATTTACATCCTCATATGTATGTCTTTTATTAGAAAGCACAAATTTCCTTTGTTCTCCTTCTATTTCGGGCAACGACCGCTTGTTTTGATTCACTATTTGCTAGTCTTTACAGGAATAATTGCCTATTGTGGTTTTGTTTAAGTCAACTCAGAAATCAACGGTTCACACAGAAAATATTCCACCTTAATAGAGTACCAGGGAGTATCCAAAAATAACAAAAAGGGAATGAAAGCATTCCGATAGAGGGACTCCCAGATCTCTCCCCATCAATTGTTCGAAAATTCAGGTGATACACTAAATCATGGTTCATATTTTCTGGAAAACTGTAGAAGTATTTCATCCCGTCCTTTTATCAGTACTGTGCCATAGATCACACAGGGAATGAGGAGGAAATAGAAGAAATTTCCAAAAAATACTATATTGCTATGAAACATAGGAAAAATTAAAAAGAAACAACAAGTTGAGGATCGATAAGTCTATACTTTCGGCCCTCAATGAAGTCAAGGAGAAAGAGATTATGGTATACTCCAAGAAATTTAGAAAAAAAAATCAATCCGAAGAAATCAGTGGCTGTTTTTTTCGGTTCAGCGAGATTCATAAAAGGAGAAGAAATATAATGATAGACTATCAAAAGATTGACTGGAAAAAAGAAGATGAATATCTTGGAGTGATGCTGGACGAAAAACTTTCAGCGGGAAGAAAACAAGAAGAAACCATAATCCTATTATCTCAAGTCAATTTCCTGAGAACTCAGATTTTGCACTGTTCTAATTTTTACTCGAGACTTTTTGTAATGAGTGGGCTTGAGTAAATGATTAATTTCAATCGTAGTTTAAAGAATTATAGACATTGGAAAAAAAAATCGATTATTTCGAGCAGTTCCCCAAAAATTCAGATATTTGAAAATTCAAATTCAACTCGAAAAAATTCAACAGGGAGGACTTAGCTTCACTGAATGATGAATAATCCATGTACACATAAGAATCATTAATTTTAGTGAAATCATAATCCTACTATCTCAGGCCAATATCCTAAATACTCAGATTTTCACTGTTCTGACTTTTACTCGCGACTTTTTGAGACATCGGCAAAAAAAATTCCGATTATTTCAAGCAGTTACCCAAAAATTCAGATATTGAGAAATTCAACTTTAACTCGAAAATATTCAATAGTGTTTGGAAAATAGAGTAAAAATAATCAAGACGGTGATTATACCAGGCATAATATATGCCAGTGCAATCTGAACAATGTGGAAAGCTATAAGATAAAAGATCTTCAGAGTACACACAACAGATTAATCAGATCATCAATTTCAACATGATACACGAAAAACGAACGAATAAGAGAAGAAGTTAAAATAGAATCAAGGAAATAACAGAGAAACACTCAGATGTTGATTGAAAAAATGGAGGAACATGACAATGAGGATTTGAAAAGGATATTGACAATTCCTTTCAGAAAGACTGAAAAAAAGCATATGCAAACAATATGAGATCAAGTAAGAAGTCATAGAGAAAGTGATATACAGAAGACCAAAGATTAAATCTTTGCAGAAGACTATAGGTATATCAATTGGTAGGATTGATAGGATTATAGATCACTTCAAGAAATTTAGAAAAAAAAACAGTGGCTGTTCATTTCGGTCCAACGAGAATCATAAGAGGAGAAGAAAAATAATGAAGATGAACTCCGTCCAACAGTATAGAAAGTAGGAGCAGGAATTTATTGCGTGCGACCGACGTTCTGAAGGAATATTTTCGATATTCAATTTTCTGACTTTTCATTATAAACATCAAGCTATCAGGTGAAATATGAGTTCAAAGCTGAGTGATTGTCTTTCCCATAGCCGAGAACAATTAAATTCCTCACCCAATTAAAATACTACATCGTCAAATATAGCCACACATTAACAATTGCCAGGGCCCAGGAACTAGGTCAATTGATATATTCATACATGGTCATTCGAAAATGTTCTCTTATCTCAAGTCAGTCTCTCATTTTGAATCTTGGATAGATGCATGTGATCATGAGATTTGTCAGGTCGTACGATATTGGTTTTCGTTTTGTATAAACAAATGATGTTGGCGTCTTTTTATGTTCTTATAAACAAACAATGCCTGGGGAATCGCTCATAAAACCTTATAAAATGATGATCATCAAATTCTGATGGTGAACGATGAAAAATTATTATTATATCTGCATGTGTTATGAAATGGTAGCAATCAGTGGCCCATAAAGCATTGAAGGAATCTTTGTTTTGAAAAACGACACTGATTTCAACACAAGGACGGATCGAATGCAGATAAGCTTTCTTGAACACTCGATGGCAGCATTTTGTGATTGTCTTTATCCAATGATGCGAACTCTTGTAAAATGAACAGCGGTTGAACAGCGTGTAACGAGCGTTCAGAAAAAACTTGCAACTTGGTCAGGCTGCTTGAAAAGTTTCAAATACTACACTTTTTGGGCCACTCAACTTCTGAGATTGTTTCTCTGTTATTTCCCAATGCATCGTAACCAGTCTTTTCCAGGGCTAATCCTGGAGAAGACTGTTTGTTCCCAATCTAAATCGGGAAAAAAGGTCACAACAATAGACAGATGGACAGTCGTCTTCATCATTTCGAAAGTTGCTAGGAATCTTTATCTTTTTCTCTGTCTTCTTTAAATGATGCCCTAGAGACTTGTCTCCTTTTCTTTGGAGGAGGTATGGGCTCATTTTTTGATTTGATTGCAATCATATTAGGTGTAGGAGTTGAAACTAATTACGAGTCTTCGGCTTTCCCTTGTCCACTTATGAATCGTCCTTTAGGGATTGGAGGAACCTCCTCATAATATCAGCAAGAGTAGGTAAGCATTGCCTTTATTGGCCGCAGATAAATATTTTTTTATGAATATGTTGAGACAAGTCCTGGCTCTTTGTTTGCTGATGGAGCCTGGATTGAATGGTCTCGGTGTTGTCCGGTAGATACCGGATAATTCAACTGAAATACCTAAGTCATTTTGTCCTTTCATTGTATATGTCATTTTGTCCATAAAGCGTTATAGAACTAGAAATATATCGAATGAATACAAAAAGTAAATTTAACATAAAAAAGTGAAGTTTGAAATGAATACAATATAAATGAAAAAAATTGTGAAAACTGGCCATTTCTTCTAAAAATTTGGAGCAATTAAAAAAACTCATGGCCTATGGATTTCTGTTATCACTCATAACGACCGAATGAACTGCAGTAGTACTTGCTAGTTTTCAGAGGTCAATAGAACCCACTCGGGTCATGTGATATGGTAGGCAGTTCCGCATTTGATACCTCCAAACTCAAGTTATGATGCCTATGTCATGTTGTACATATACATATGCAAATTTGTACGTATTTCCCCTAGGTTTTGTTGATTAAGGGCTCCTAGAGTTAGGCTTTGAAGGGTTAAAGCCTTGGCTCTATATGAGATCTGATGACTTTTTAACAGTGGATGTGTTAAGTCAATTAGCCTTGGCCATTATCTTTACTTGATACCTCATATTAGAAGTCTAGATCATCTCAAAGTATTTTTACATGTTGTCATGCCACAGAAAATAATGCCCCTATAAGTACCAATTATTTGTTATGTTTTTTATTGTTGGAAGTCCAAAATAATTTTCAGAAACATTCGGAAGAGCCAGATTTTTTTTTCGATCGACATTACGTCAATCGTATCTCACTATCAATAATATATACATATACATTCATCAGAATGTGCTGGGATGAAACAAACTGTGTGCCTTGTATGTTGTATGCGTAAAATTTATGATGAGTATTAGTAACTGCCCACGTATATTTTCAACAGCTAGCGTTTCACAGAGAGGAGATGAACACCGCCATGAGACACATGCACGTCTCCTTGGGCTTAAATATTTTAATGAGACAAATTGACGGTCACGGCCTACATGAATAGTTCGTTCAACTATCCACACGTTTCTTTTCTAGGGTCCAACATATGGCACACAACTTGCATAGCCAACTTACTCCTTTTTTCGTGAATACTATCACATATTAGCAGCAAAACTTATGAAGTATAGCTGTAGTATATTCAGAGCATTTTACTTTTGCTGATTCGAGTATATTTAGCAGTGGCAGCTCGTGGTGATTTGGACTGGGAAGGCTCGGATTATGAAGACAACCATGACAACATATGATTTATGATGTCAATACTCTAACTGAGCAGGGGTACCTCTTTTCCAATGAATTAAAATCAAGAAGAAATTCCTCAAAGGCCTCAAGATCTCCAGATGTAGAGTTTTTCTTGTTGGATCATTTGAAATATGTTCGCAATCGAAAAAGGCGATGAAGGAATTTTTAAAAACTCGAATTCTTGTAACATTGGTCAAATATTTGGTCATGGCATTTTCAGGAGCTTCTGTGTTAGATGTAGCTTCAGGGTGCTTTCATTGCACTGCGACCTATAGGTCTTTTCTGCCTTCAATGAAGGTTATTCTCTCATGACCTCATTACGTAGTCTACAGCTCGCCCTGCAGTTCTATAGTTTCAATGAACTCCATTACTTTGATGGCTTCAGGGAGGTTACTTTCTCACCTATACAAGTTTGTTCCAGAGGCGGCAATGTCCTGCAAGGCACCCAGTAAAGAGGTGTAGCATGTGGACCACTGAAAGGAGTCCTCCTTTTTAGGCAAAGCTTCTGTGGAAGGTGCTAAATAAAGAAATGCTCTTGCCTGTGCTTCATAACTGAAGGCAATACACACAAAAAAAGAATTACTTGAAATAAAGCAGGCTGTTTAATTCCAAGAAAATTATTCTGTTATATATAACCGATAAAATATTCGTTTGTTTCGAGAAATTTATTTACTTGAATTATTTTCTTATTCCAAGAAAATTTATTTCAAATCAAGAAATTCAATTGTTAAATGAAAACATTCAACAATTTTGATTCGAGACTTTTCGTTTTCTTGACTTGAGATATTCAATTTTCTCATTATGATCATTTCTATTTCTTCTATGTGACAAAATAATTGTTTCATATCAAGTAACTGAGATTTTCATTGAGACAATTCTCATTTTGTTGGTTTGAGAAAATCAATTCTCTTGAATCGAACAAACCAATTTTCTTGATTTGAAAAAATCAATTACTCCTTTCAAGATAAGGATTTGTTTTGTCAGAGAATATGAATATTTCATTTCAAATAATTATGTTTTTGTTACGAGAAATCTGATTTTCTAGGTTTGAGAAAAAATATATTTGAATTGAACTATCTATATTACTTCTATTCGAATAAATTTGCTCTACTGAAGTTTTCAAGGTAATTATAAATTTCTTGATTCTTGTTGTCTCCAAAACTTCATATTACCCCTAATTATGCATTTCATTTTGTTCGAATAACGATCATACATAATTAGAAAAATAATAAGAAATAATGAATTCCACACACAACAAGAAATTGGTAATTGATTAAAAACTTCAGTTGAGTACATTTATCTGAATAAAGGTTATATAAATAGATCAATTTGAAAATATAATATATTAAAATATTGAGATTCTTCTAAAGAGTACATAACTATATTTCATTGAATAAATTATAGAATTTGAAAAATTAGGAACTAATTGTTTCATTTTCAATATTCAATTCGAATTCAGATTCAGAAGCTATACCTAGGTATATTGAATATAAAAAAACATATAAAACGAACATTTCATTTATTCACAAAATTATAATCATTATTTAATTATGATTTCATTATTTACTCTCACATGTAAAACATGGAATGTCTTGATTCTTTTATCGGAGATGAATCCACCTGGTCCATGAAGAGAAAGTGGAATTTTAGGGACAATTTCTTTTCTTCCACTTCTAGGACGTGAGGCTGAACATTTTTCTCTTCTCCAGAGCGTCTTTTTCATTTCTTGAAAAAGTAGCGGAAATATCCACAGCTGAAAAAGCGTGCATCATTAATGATAATAAATTTTCGTGGAAAAATTAGGTTTCTTCTTAGTGTCAAATGGGCTTCAGAGAAATTTTTGTGATTGAATAGGGTAAAAGCAAAATTTCACAGAAAACTCACCATAACATGGAAAATAATACTTTCTGAAGATTCCCAAAGCAGTTTTTCATTTTTCTGTTTTCCTTTTGGTAGAATAACATGAGGCAGAACATGAATTTGTATTGGCAATTTTTACCTGAAATGGTTAATTGAATATAAAATATCAACTCAAAAATTAGATTTTTTTTTAAATTAAAGATTAAATAATTTTGATGGTTTCGAACAACCGATTAAAAGCAAAAAGTTTATAGAATCACTCGCTAGTCTCTCAATGTCAATTTTTCGAAATCTATTCTACAGAAATAGTTGTAACTTAGAACATACAATGATGAAGTTGGGTGACCCAATGACGAATTAATATCCGTTAAAAAAAAGAATTTTTATTTTTGAGTGAAATTATGAAAAAAAAACCGGAAAATTTTACTACGTGTTATATCAAATTGACGCCCTCATAGTGAAGATTATAAATAATTTTTTTTCAATTCTTGAAAAACATAGATCCGAAGATATACAAACATGCGAGATGTATCTACTGAATCTAAAATTTTATTTTGGTACTTTATCGAGCAATAAAAATCAATACTCTTTATTTTTGCGATACCTTATGCATACAATTACTGTTTCTGTAGTTATAGTTTCCTGGAGGCATTATTGAATATTTGACATCTGTATTATTTCAATCCATCTCTCCATCATTTCCGTGAAATAACAAGTTGATGAGCGACTTCCAAAAAACATGTAATGAGAACTGTGATACTTGAATCTGAACCCTCAAAAAATGAAGAGCAGAATAACCTGCATCCATAGTACAGAAACCGTAAAAAATTATAGCTATTCCGACAACCTTTCAGTAAGAATAAGTTTTTTCGATTTCTATTGCAGAATTTCAATCTTCACCTTGAATTTTATCAAATTTTAGATGATATGTGTTGAAAAACTTACCTCGAAAATTCGGGATGAATTCCTGTGGTACATCCCACTCGTTTAAAAATTTCACTAAATCAACTGATCCATTTTAAAATTCTGAATGAACTTTTCCAAACCTCACACACCTCATACCCCACCAACACTTCTTCAAATTATGCATCAATTGATCATCCCTCTAGATTTCAGAAGATTCTCTTCTGTAAGATGTATTCGTTTCGATACGGAATCACACGAATATCAAGAAACACACCCGAAGTATTATAATCCAATGAACACTCGCGATGCGTATTGGCCGCAAGAAATTCATTTTCTTGAGAGAAGAGAATAAATTGAAATATTTTCTTGGCTCTTAGACGAAGATGAACCGTGTAACAATGATTGCAATAGAATTCTTGTTTATGTTGCAACCAGTATAAATATTTTCACTTGACTGAGAAAAGAATATTTCTTTCAAAAATATGTAATTCGAACAATCCAAATCCTGTTAACTGTACATATCAAGCGGTAGAGTCTAAATTTGAAAGCGCCATGGTATTCAGAATAATTCAAAGCATGCATTAATGGACTATCAAATGTCGGAAAATTCTTCGAACGATGTTGCCATTGAAAAACTTGTTGTTCTGGGATTTTTCCCAAATAATCTTCATTCATATTCTGACCTATTAATATCGATAATGTCAAAAATCTACAATACCAAGAGCATTTCATGAAATAGTTCTCTAATTTCATGAATGTATTCACATGAGGTTGTACATACTTACTAATAGTCGAAATTATTCCATCGTATGTTATGTAGATTATTGATAATTTGAACAAATGAATTTCATGATTCAAACAAATGAAATACATTGTTAATGGCCATTCAAAATATTTCATTTAACCCAAATGTGAAATACGAAACTTTTCAAATGAAAAAGTCATTCACCCAATTCGATTTTCTAATTTACTCATCATATTTTATATCACAATTCACAAGGTGTATAAATTCAATTGATTACTTTATCAAAATATTCAATAGTTGAATTAAGATACAATATTTCATTAAAATTAGTGGGCATGAAGCTATTTGTCGAAAAGCAGAATCATGCAAAAAAAAATTTAATATAGTTCAATTCGTTGATATATTCATAGGTCTAGTGATACATTGCAGATTATTTCCTTATTGAAAGCAGAAACAAAGTTTGTTATTGCATTGCAGAAGCCTTCATAAAGTTCGCATTTCAAATTCTGACATATTTATACAAAAGATTCACGACGAAACTGTTGCCAAGAATAATGATGAACGACGAAATAATAACCCCCTACTTCCTAATGGAGAAAATAATCGTAATTGAAAAATTTTATTGAATTGAAATAAAGAAATTGAAGTTTCGAATTGAGATGAGGTACCTGCTTTCCTCATTATTCCAATTATCTAAAAATCAAGAAACATTTACATCGGGATAAGAAATCATATGTTCTTTTTTCAAATTGGCCAATTACTCATTTCAATATTTATATTGGTTCCAAACAAGAAAATGTATAATTGATTCGAAAGAATTATAATTTCGAATTAATATAATTTATTTACTTTATTCAATATTCTAATTACCTCACAATAAGGAAATATTGTTTTGAATCAAAGATGAGAAACATTGTTGGATTGAGATAATTCATGTACTCTCTTCAAAACATTGGTTTTCTTCGAAAAAGAAAAAATAGTATTGAAATAAGAATACCAAATATTTTGAATTGAAATGTTTCAGTTTTTCCCTTTGAAATATTTATTTTCTCAGACGAAGAAAATTTTCTTATAATAAGAAAATGGCCTGAGAAAATTAAATTCTCGATTTGAAATATTCAATATTCTCCGAGTGAGAATATATTCTTGAAGTGAATCGTTATTATTTTCATCCAAGAAAATAAATTCAAGAAAATACATATTCTTATTTCAAGTAATCTTTTTTATGTGTGTAGTGTGATTCATTTTGTCTTAACATTTATATATGAACATGGTGAATAAACATATAAGTGTTTAAAGGAAAATTTATCAAAACTTACAATAGGACCAGATGAAGGAATAATTCAGATAAAATTCGACAAACAGTGCTAATAATCAGCAGTGATGCTGTGCGTGGGTATACTACTTCAATTGTTGCGATATTGTTACTGTGGGAAAGTTAAGACTTTAATTCAAGCCAACGGAAATCGGATCGGAAGTTTATGTTATCTAACAATAAACTAGATATAATATGTTTCCCATTTCGTGCTTCGAAAAGCAACAACCTAATGTCGTCTGACGGCTCGAATAAAGACTAATCCAAACTGGTAGGTTGCTATTAATACCTGAGTCGGAATGAGGGTGTGGAGATGAAGCTTTGCACGAGCGCAAATAATTTGAGGGCGCAAATTGGTGGAATTTTTCTTTATAAAATTTCTCATTTTGATCCCATTGAATATGAATGAATTTTGCCTTTCACATCCTCTTAACGGCGGTGTAGACCGAAAACCTTAACAAGATCAGAACTCTGGAAATCTTATTCAGGAGGGGGTCAGGTTTTGCATGTCCCAATGCTGTAACGCTGTCGTAATTTTGTCCTTTCGAAGACCACAGAAGGGTTCTTCTTCTTTCCGCCTATGGTCGACCGAACGTAGGCCCTGTGACCCATTGTTCATACCGCATCAAGTGATACTAGAGAGACTCAGACCCAAAGGAACGCCGTTAAGATTGCCCAGAGCCCCCTCACTATAGTGATGGAAGGTGTAGGGTTCCCTGGGTGTGTTAACCTCAATTCTGATAGATTACCGCACGTGAACAGTATATGTTTCATCGTTTCATCTGCGTTCCTGTACCAACGCACAGGAAAAACCCAGTTAGACTAATGCTCTTTGGATGGTTGTTAAAAAGATAGCCAGTTGAAGCACTAGTCGTCAGACACAATTGCTTCCTCTCGAGAATCAAGAGCTTTTTGACTTCCAGCTATGAAGAAGGCTCCTTGATAAGGAGTCCGAATAGAAGTGTTCAGATCCAACAGGTTCAACCTTTGATGCATTTTTTGCAAATGGATCAGCCTTATTCTCATGACCCTCAATGCCACAGTGCCCTGACACCCATAAGAGAGTCACTCTGTTACCTCTGGCCAGTTGCTTCATCGTGTTGCTGCATTTCCAGGTGAGCACTCGTGAGTACCTACTGGCAGTCAGAGTCCAGAGCATTCAGTGCTGATTGACGCTTGTAAAACGGAAGGTTCTTGCATCATTGGCACGGAAAATCTCAGTTCAGAACCATATACTCCTATGGCTGTTGACTCGGTAGATTTTGATTCATCAGTGTACCATAAGAAATTTTTTTTGTCTATTTGATTTACTTAGTCTATTGTACTCTGCCTGCGCGTATGAAGATTGCAAAAGATGTTTCAAAATCAAAAAAGTACATATACTCCATTCACTTTCATTTAATCACATAGGAGGTCGTGGTTTCGTTTTCAGGAGTTAGTGCATCTGATGAAAAGTCTGTGCGCGTACAGAGAATATCGTTAATGACAAAACGACGTTGCCAGTTTATTTGTTTACATCAAAGTAAAAGTATCAAAGATATTCCACATTTTGTTAGTTCGAATCGATCGGCGATTCTGGGGCGAAATATCGATAGGAAATCGCCTATTTTTCCGTTCTTCGTCGTCCAGAAGAAGTTTCCCGTCGATATGACAAATTTCGTGCAAGTGTCATTTTTTTCTTTCACGACTTTTGGCGTGAGTACGAACGGCAAATTTGAATTGGACCAAAAATCGATTTATAAGCATAATTAAAGCGAAAGTAAGTACTAATCAACCCTTTTTACACTTGATAACGAAGTTTTTTTCAGGTATCTGGCCGTTTAGAAAGATTTCAAACGAAATTCCGGTCCCCCAGAAGTTTGATTAGTTTCGGTATCGTTTTTGGTGCTCAAAATTTATTTGGAATGTGTAAATGGACAAACAAGGCTTCCTTATACGATCTTTTAACGAAAGCGACCGGAAAATATGGTACAGGTAGGATTTTCGAGGAATTATGAGGAAAGAACTTTCAGAATGAAATTGCACGATTTTCGTAAGTTCTGGATGGCCATCATCGGTCTCTTAATGATTATTGTTGATCGTTTTCACGTTTCAGAAAAAAAACACGTCGAAAAGCTAAAAAAAAAGAAGAAATATGACTATATTGCATTCAACGGTATGTGAATTCAGATTCCGATGAATTGAAATGTGTCAATGGAGCTTTCATTCCTATCAATCCTTTGCCGAAAGTAGAAATAGGCTATATTGAATATATTGAATACATCGGTTTTTTCCATATTCCAGGAGTTTGTGTCTTATTTTAGAAGAGGTGAATGATAAATGTGAAGCATATGTTTGACCTATTCCATTTTATTTGTACAAACCTACTGTGGTAGTAATGTATGAATATTTTTTAAAGTAATAAATTACTATACAGTCAGAATATTTTACTCTTTGTTCATGAGATCAAATAAATGAAATGTATATCTATAAAGCTTTCAGGCTTATTAATTTATATTGCATTGAAATTATTAGTTTCTTTGTAAACAAATTCGTTAATTTAGTTATTATGTTTATTTTCTTCGTGATGAATGAATAAAATTATTTATTTGAAATAAAGAAAATTAGAAAGAGAAATGTTATGCACCCTCACAATCATATCACATATTTGGATTCCGATAGAGGGATTTAATTTCCATTATTCTTGATTCTAGTAATTACCCATCAATTCATCAGTCATCTTATATCTTTGGGTTGATTTTTTTTATGAATTCTTGATTAGAATCAACAATTGATTTCGTCAAGTCTTGAACTTTCAGTTCAAGAGGATAATAAACATTAAATCTTCACAAGCATGCATATGAAAATTATGTGAAAGCAATGCAATTTTCTTCCATGGCGAAAAATAATATATTTCAACAGTGACCTCTTGTACTTTTCATGCAAATAACTAGAAAAGGAATCCTTTCTATCAATTCATATAAACGTTAATTATTTTCGTCCATCACATCTTTTCCAATTGATTCACATTCTGAGAAATACGCTACGAATGTAGAAAGGGCAACATAGTGTTGACTTGGAACATAAAAATATTTTGAAAAACGTCATAACTTCGATACAGAGTGGAATGTGTCAAATTTCCAAGGCCAGAGTTGTGATTTTATAATTGTGAATGGAGTATAGTTGGCGTTATGTCACATTGTTTTGCCAATAGGTTCGAGTCTATTTCATTCAGGAACCTCATATGTCCCACCAAGTTACCCGGTAGAACTGGTAGAAGCTTGCTGTTCTATGACAGTGGTACTCGTTGAATGACAAATATGATTCTCTGATACGTTGCCAATGCTCATTTCTATTTATTTTTTTTTCAACTTTGTAAATGGGGTTCTTTTGAGGTTTAACTGTGACACAGTTTCGTAGTACTACACCATTTTCATAATGGAATATTTCAAGTTGTACAAAAATGTATTTGAATGTTTTCTGTAGGCTTATTTCTTGAGAATTCTGAAAAATGGGGTATTCCATATTCCATTATCTGTCGGGTTATTCGAGTACTTTTATTCTTTTTTCGAATTAACTATCACAAAGTAACGGACTATTCTGTCCATTATTTTTCAGTGAAATTTCAACACTTGATTCTTGATTTCCGTAAAAGAAAAAAGCATAACTGAATCTTCCAAGTAAGTTCATATACGTGAAATAATTCCAGTATTAACAGAGAAAAAAGTTTCTTCAACATTCGCCAGGTCTTTGGATCATTGAATTCACATAATATTTTTTAAATTCATTATTTTCCCAATATAAGTTAACATTTTGGTAAATACCTAGTTACTACGATCTCTATGTAGAAAGGACAACGTTTCGTAGTTGACAGGAAGATGACTGTAGACTGTAATCTAACATTTTCAAAATATTCACGGCGAAATGTGTCAGAATGTCATGGCAAACAGGGATACTTTATAAAAGTGAATGGATTATACATAAGCAAGCCATGCAGTGTTTGCAGTAATTTGTGTGTGATAGATAACCTCTTCTGTCTTTGTCCACCATAAAAAAGACACATTTTATTGTCGAGTGATTTATTTCTATTTTTTACAAATCATTTCCACTAGGGTACGAATTATGAATAATAATCTCTTCTGTAATTTGCAGATATACAGAGTGTCCATTTAAGTTAAAAACTTGATGGTATTTCCGGTCGAACCATAACTGCAATGTTTCATGAATATCCTCTTCGTTTTGAATATATTTCTTTGTTCCATACTCCCTTCCAATCCTGTATCTAACTTTTAAGGCGTTTTATGAGCCATTACTTATACCATAAAGGTGAATTAAAAAATAGAGAAAAGTATCTCTCTCTATTCAATGTAATGATTTCTACATTTATTCAATCAACAAGAATGGAATACTACTTGAGTGACTTCTATAAATCATGCTTCCATTCATTTAGGCACAGCCTATCCCAATCATATTCTAAATATCATTTGAAACTATAATGTAATGTCACATGCATCAGAGCAACATCAGAAAATTATGGTTCCATGAGATTTTCACATATATTTCCTGATGTAATGTACAGCTAAGTTCGTTATGATAGTTTATCAATAAGTTAAATCTTTATCACAGTCGCAATTTTGGTTATTGATGCTTCAGTTTCGTACCAAATCGAAAAATTCTTTTCTGAGTTTGTTGTCTTCTTTGAAGCTTCCCAAAGTTGTTGTCGTAATCGTTTTGCTGTTGATCTTCTGGACTCCTCTCATGACCATACACATGTGACTGAAACAAAAATATAACTAAGAACTTTGCACACCAATATTTCCTGTTTGATTGGTAATTCCGAAAATGTTCACTGGCTGGTGGTAATTCCCAGGTGACCAGTTGCATATCTGTGATGTGATATCCGCAGATCAAATAAAGAACTTTGTTACATATCAGTGCTCCATAACAGCTATGTAAGTCACTGAGGAATCGAAGGAAATGAAATGGCTAAAACTCTAGCCGGAAAAGCAGCTCAGAGACCTCTAACTGGCCCAGAACCTTTCTGTGGTAGAGGCAAATGCACCCATGAGAAGAAGTTCTTGAAGAAGGGAGAAGCTGAAATAAGAGCACTTTGGTTTTGGAATAATCTTTCAAGAATGAATCATTCCAAAAAGTTGCTTCGGGATTTTGAAGAAGGGGACTCTTACTCATCTGGTCACAGAATGCCTCGCCATTGCAAGCCTCCGCAAGAAATGTCTTGGATAAGAGAGTTATAGGAGGAACCCCTTTGAAGCCCTTTCAGATACTGGAGTTCATAAGAGCTCTAGCTTGAGGTCGAGCTGTAGATAGCGCAGTTGCGAGAGCAGCTCTGATAGAGGGCGCAATACACCTTGAGGTCACAGTAAGATGTAACCAAACCCTTACCAAACTATGAACTATGAAAATACCTTCCTACATTAAAATCCTTGCATAACCAATCTGTAAATATTGTTCAAAATATCAACTTACACTCCCTCTACGAATACAGCGACTCCAGCTGGGTTAACAGCATCGAAAACTGCTTGGGCGATCTGTTTGGTCAACCTTTCTTGGACTTGTAAGCGTCTAGAGAATATCTCGACGATTCTGGCGAGTTTACTGAGTCCCAAGATTTTTCCTTGCGGTAGATAGGCTATGGATACTTTACCATAAAATGGAACCATATGATGTTCGCACATGGAAAACATTTCGATGTCTTTCACCAGCACCATTTCGTCATGGTCTTCAGTGAAGACTGCTTCGTTGAGTACCTCTGGAAAGTATGGAATGAGTTATGTTATTCAATGAAAATCCAATGGGGTATTCCGAATCCAGCTCATTTGGTAGGTTTTACCAGTATTTAAAGAGGAATTCCAATTCTCACATGAGAACTCAATTAGTGTCGCCACCTGGTGGTCGATCCCATTTTCGTCCAATAGACTGTTCTTGGTCTTTGGCCAACTATCCTTCCCTGAACAATGGTATTACCTACCTCTCCTGTAATCTCCCTCATTATGCCAGACTCTCTATTCCTTAAGCTCTGATTAATTTTTGAGATCTTACCTTGTACACTTTGTGAGTATCCTTTGGTGAAGAACATCAATGCCTTGCTTGCTCTTTCTGGTGTTTTCAAAAGGCCTTCTCTTTCTGGATCTTCACCAAGGTTTTGAAGAAGACTTTTGTAGCAGGCTGTCATTTCAGGTAATTTTTCTTCCCTGTTAACTCCATTTTGTTGCACTTTTTTGATTTGGCATTCTTCTTTTCCTGCAAATGATGACAGGATATTACACATATTATACTCCATTCACTTTGTATAATCGAAAATTCGTTGCTGATAAGTTATTATAATGTATGAAATTCTGACACATTCCACTGTGTATATTTTGAAAATGTTAGTTTATAGTCATTTTCCTGTCAGTTGAATAAGCAATGTTTTATTTTCTACATAGGAGTCGTAGTTATTACGTATATTCATCAAAATGTTTATTCACTTTGAAAAAATAATGAATTTGAAAAAATATGTGAATTCAATAATTCCAAAGATCTGGCGAATGTAGAAGAAACTTTTTTCTCTGTTGATAGTGGAAATAATTCACGTATATAAACATGGTGGGAAGATTCAATTATACTTTTTTCTTGTACGGAAATCAAGAATCGAATGTTGAAATTTTACTGAAGAATAATGGACAGAATAAGTCCGTTACTTTGTGATAGTTCATTCGAAAAAAGAATAAAAGTACTCGAATAACCCGACAGAAATACTTCTTCGAACAGACGGACCTATGGAATTCCCCACTTTTCAAAATTCCCAAGAAATAAACCTATAGAAGACATTTAAATACCTTTTTCCGCAACTTGAAATACTTCTGTATGAAAATGTAGTAGTACTACGAACCTGTGTCACAGTTTAACCTTGAAAGAACTAACTCCATTTACAGATTTGAAAAAGAGTAAAAAGAAATTAGAATTGATAACGTCTCTGAGAATTATTTGACATTTCACGAGTACCAACCTACGTCAGTTCTAAATAGAAAAATTCAATGGTTTTGCATCATCTTATTCTCATATGGAGTTTTTCAATATCAATTCGTCACATATTCTGCGCAAAAAATAAATGTTTTTTCGGAGAACATGTTTTTAGTGCGCTCATTTTGTTAGTAAAAACAGTTGAAGTTTCCAATTAGTAGCGTGATTAGTGAGATAGATCTTGCAAGAAGACCATATTGAAAGATTTGTGACTTATGAAGTTGATGTTTCTCAAAGTGACGTATCTCGCCAATTCCCTTCATGACAGATCAAGGAGCGGTAAGAAGATTACCTATCACTAATCAACGACCAAATCACTATTATATTATACAGGGTGGCCCACCCCAGACGCGGTTCTCATTTTGAGTCAGTGAATGAAGACATTTTGAAAATTATTTTTCGTGAAATGTAAAGGACAATCAGATGCACAATTTAAAATTGTTTTCACATATACAGGGTATTCGATAACAAGGATCTAGAACATACTTACACTTTTTTGAATGGAATGCCCTATATATGAATTCAAAAATTTAATGACAAGCTCAAATAATGATGAGTTTATGAAGACCATTTTATGCCTTAGAAAAACCATTGGCGAAAAATCGAAAAAAGGAGTATTTTTAATTTGCAATTAATAAATAAACCCTTCAAGCCCACGAGACAGACAATGTTTTTTCGTGTAGACATATTGGCTACCCTTATGCAGAAGAAAAAAATTTAACTCTGGAATATACTGAGTGATCATAGTTAATGTTCCAACATTAACTACAAATAATGGTCAAAAACTTTCTTATTTCAAATGGAACACCCAGTATTTTTGTACCTTGTTGAACGTAAAAATTAATATCGAAACTATCTTCATTGGGTTTCCCTTTACCTAAACCTAATAGTTTTCAAGTAATTTTCGATTTGTAATTCAACTAGTTAACCTACTATGTATTATGATTAGCGATATTCATAGAAAAACTTGGAAATATTTGTGGGGAAGTGCTCACAATATTATTCGAAATCTGGAAAACTCATATGAAGATCTCAATAATGGTGTTGCGGTCACGCAAGATTTATTATTCCTTTATAAATGATTATCAACTGTTTTTCTGAATATAAATTCTTTTTTTCAATGATATTCAAATTAATTTCGCCTAGAAGGTATTAAGTGTCATTATCATTCAATATTTTCCGGTACATGCCCTTAAATTTTTCTTTATTCCGATCGTTTTGAAGTGTTAAGCCTTACTTTCGAAGAATCATGTAACAAACGATTCCTTATTCTTCACATTTTCAATATTTTCAAGACTTTTCGAGATTTTCAAAAGAGATATTCTGTGATCTTCATATGAGTTTTTCAGATTTCAAATAATATTGTTAGCATTTCCCCACAAATAGTTCCAAGTATTTCTTGAATATCGCTAATCATAATAGTAGGTTAACTAGTTGAATTCGAAAACTACTGGAAAACTATTAGGTTTAGGTATAGAGAAACCCAATGAAGATAGTTGCGATATTAATTTTTACGTTCAACAAGAAATTGAAATACTGGATGTGCCATTTGAAATAAAAAAGTTTTTGACCATTATTTGTAGTTAATGTTTGAATATCAATTATGATCACTCAGTATATTTCAGAGTTGAATTTTTTATTCTGCATAGGGGTAGCTAATATGTCTACACGAAAAAACATTGTCTGTCTCGTTGGCTTGGAGGGTTTATTCATTAATTGCAAATAAAAAATACTCTTTTTTTTCGATATTTCGTCATTTCCTTAAGAGGAAAACCAGTTAAGACTGGTTTTCCTAAGGTATAAAATTGTCTTTATAAACTCATCATTATTTGAGCTTGCCATTCAATTTTTGAATTAATATATAGGGTATTACATTGAAAAAAGTGCAACTATGGTCTATATCTTTGTTATCGAACACTCTGTATATGTGAAAACAATTTTAAACGGTGCATCTTATTTCCCTCTACACGAAAAAAAAAAATTTCAAAATGTCTTCATTTACTGCCTCAAAATGAGAACCGCGTCTGGGGTGGGCCACCCTGTATATTTTGCGGTGCCATATTTAAAATATCGTGAAGATCGTGTGAAAAAAATTGGTCTCAACAAATAGAAATGAATGCTTCCTTTTCATTGAACTATTAAATTTGGAAATGTTGATTCTCCGTTTATGAATGAAGCCACATATTGACAATAAACAAAAACAATAGAAAGCATCTACCGGAGTGATCATTAAACTTTATGAATTGATAAAACAGTTAGAATTCCCACGTCTGGTCTTAAAAAGACTAGCCTGAGATAAAACTCGATCAAAATCCTCATAATGATTAATTGAAAGTTTCATTGAAACCTGCTTCAACACCAAGAATAAACTTTCACTATCAGGACAATCCATCGGAGCATTTATCAAACAACTGGCACAGTTCTATGCAAGCAGAACAACGAAAAATTCGAAACAAAGAACGCACCATTTTTGGTAGCAGCAAGTGGACTGCAAACTGCTGCGGCTACTGGAGGCATTTTTTCACAATGATTCTTCAACTCACAAGTTACCACTGAGTGCGATACAAGAAAAACTGAGCTCTATCACTCAGTCTACCCTATTTATTGCAAAAGCCTTGGAGGATCAACTGAATGATGAATGATAAAGATTGGACATGGAAGATAAAACCATGATATTGATTTCAAAGTCACAGTTTGGAGAACACTCAAAGAAATTTGCACAAACTCAATAGATACACGTATTCGATAAAAAAAAGTTGGTCGGGAAAAAGTGAATTACCTCTGATTCAAACCAGGGAGGGGGAGCATGAAATTGAATAATTGTTTTAATTGGCCAGGAGCATGCGATACAAGGCCAAGGTTTGACTGGCGGTTGATAATGAGCAATACGTAATAATAATGAGCGATTTATTCCATTGTCTATAGTTCTGATAATTTAACATAATTCGTCTTATCTTTTGGGAATTGAATTCTGCGAGTGTGGAAATCAATTAGTGTAGACTGAAATTGAATGTGATGCATTAATTCAGAAACTATCACCTTGGTGTTCACACATCTCGTACTCGTATCGTGTGAATTTCATTCATATGTTGAATTGGTTTAAATAAGATACAAACAGGGTGAACCACTGGACTTTCACGAAGGACGAGACGTACGTTTCAATGGAAAAATTGGTTTTTTATGTACTAACCACCGCTCTATCTGCCTGAAATATACTGCTCTACCAAAGTTAAGGAATTTACGATATTTTGTGACCGTTTCAAAAGGTGCCGATTCTTGTTCACCAAGAAGTGTTGATTTATGAGATATTAATTTTTTTCTCTTTTGTATCTGGATGTTTTTCCTCTCTCATGATAACTTTTTAATTTAAAGCAAATTCTTGTCGTTTCCTCTTTTTGAAATTTCGGATCAGTTATTGTTTGAGCCAATACATTCTACAGACCTTCTTGTTGATTTAGCTCGAATATGGTGTTTTCGAGTGAGGCACTGATCCAGTGGCGGATACAGGGGGTGGGGCATGGCCCCCATGCCCCCCCACTGTATCCGCTTGGACCTCGAAATTGGCAATTATCCCTTGAAGAAGTTCAATCGATCCCTAATATTTTCAATAAATCAATTCATGACCCCCCCGCCCCCTAAGAAAATCACTCAAGGAATACCATTAGAAACTAGAAGGGCATGCCAACCAATTGATTGATCGACTGACAGAAAATCAATTCAACTTCCAAAGATTACAAACGACTTGATTTGATGTGATATACAGAGTAGCAACTTTTTTAATTGGATTGTATTGGTAACTTTTAAACCAAAACAGTTAGAAGGTCGGTCAAATAGAGAAAAAGTTGCATTTATAGAAGCATTGTCAAGCAGTTCAAACAAATCGGAATTATCAGGGCCGGTTATTGAGATATCATAAGAAAAGTAAATTCTGTCATTTTGATGATTTTTATTTTTTTCAATACGGACCTGCTTATTTTATGACACTTTTTGAAATAACCTTTCTCTATTTCAGTATCGTAATGAGTTCATTACAGTACTAAAAACAGTGCTGTGTTGAACTCATTACAGCATTGTTTTTAGTTATATTTTTCTTTTCGTGGTTGTTAACAATGACTGCCGATCCTATCAATTTTGAACACATGTCAATTTGGAAATGTCAATTTTCTTAACAGTCACCAACTGCCAAGATACAACACAAAAGTCACTAGGATGTATAATCTGAATTTTTCATTGAATTTCAACAGTATTTCACGAAATTTGACTGAAATAGAGAAAATATCGCCTGATACTCGTTGCAGAAGGCAATTCCAGCACTCATGCTTGGTTGGTAATTGAAGTATCAGTTATGACATTTATGTACGAAAAATAATATTTTGCCAATAATGGCCTCTTCTTGTAGCTCTTCAGACGTCCACTTTTTTGTTTAAATTTTCAATGAAATTTCCACATAATTGAGGCTCTATCTCACGAATGACACGAATAATTTCATCCTTTCGTTCAGAAATCGATTGTGCATAAATTATTCTTGAAGACTTGGCAATCACATAACTCCAAAGAAAATAGTCCATCGATCATCATCCGACGTTATCGATCACCATTGACAGTTACAGCTCCACCAGCAGCATTTTCAAAGAAGTAAGGTCCAATTACACCACCGGACCATAATGCACACCAAACAGTGACTCGTTTAGGATGCGTAGGTTTCTCATGAATAATACGTGGATTTTCCTCACCCCAGATACGACAATTTCGTTTATTAACATAGCCACCAAGTTCAAAATGTGCCTCATCGGAAAACATGATTTTTGAGAAAAATCAGCCGGTTTTTCATTGATGAAATTGACGAATGAACGACGTTTTAAATGATCTTATGGCTTTAGTTCTTGTGGTATTTGAACCTTATATGCCTTAAGAGCTAAATCCTTGTGTAAAATACGCCATGTTGTGGACCCACTAAGTACAACTTTGTGAAAATCGTCTAATGGACATTTCAGGGTCTTCAGCAACACTTTTACGAACCAAATCAATATTTTCTTGTAAACGACCGCTTCGACTATATTTTTCACACTTTTGGTCTTCCACCGAACCAGTCTCTTGAAATTTTTTAATAATTCGACCAATAGTGCTTTCAGATGGACGCTTATGAGAATCATAAAATTCACGTTAAGATTGAAACACCTTTTACATTCTCGGCGTCTTTTGAGGTGGTACATTTATCGTTTATGAAGGCGTTTGTTTTTGTTTCAATGTAGATACATTCTGAATTGTGGGTGCTTGATGCTACCACGAATGCGCAGATTTACATAGAGCAAGTCATCGACAATATTATTCCGTTGTTTTCGAGAATTGCCGGTGAAGCTCTGGGAATCCATGATATACCGCATTTGGCCCTGGCTCTTCGGTCACCAGACCTCAATCCTATTGAACATGCTTAAAATCAGCTACCATCAATCACCCTCACATACTCTTTAAAATCTGAAATGATTCTTGAACGGAACACTCAGTATATTATAGTTTTTTTCGATCCGCCATAGCAATCTCTAGAGGTTGTCGAGTTATTGATTAATTTATCTTTATTTTGTGCGAAACAGCTTCACCTAAACATTAATCAGTTCAGTACTAGAAATCCTAGGAAGTTGGAATATCGGATATGGATTCAATGAAATGCGCCCCTAATAATACAGGGTTGTTCGAAATCCGAGGCTTTTCAGAGACATAATAGAACGATAAAACGTGTTTTTTTCTCTAAATGAACGACCTATATATGATAGGATGATATCATGATATCAGGATGTATCGAAAAAAAATTAAATTTTCTTTCAAAAGATAGACCATATTCCTCTACCTGAATTTTAAGAGTTTTGGAATAAAAACAATTTTAATGCTAATTATGGGCATATTGAGGTATATACTTTTCGTCTTAGGTATCCATGAAATGTCATAGAACATGTAAATTATCGATTGTGAAGCGTTGCTGAAGTTACTAAGGGGGATTTATTTGGAAAACTATTCAAATGGAAGGCAATGCTAGTTTTGATGAAATTGTTAATTCTTCACGGTCAATGCGGTCAAATTGTGCTAGGAAAATACAGAATTTTCAATGAGATGTATCCAATGATCAAGAGAAAAGTTGGGCGACTGTGGATTAATTGCATCAATTGAGATGAAAAACTCACACGACTGATAAAATCCCGTCAACAGAAACATATAATTTTTCTTAGCGAATTATCGAAAAACAAATTTCCAATCATTCTGTTACGAAGATCTAGGATCAGTAGGATCATTGATAATTTTGTGACTGCTGTTGAAAAATTTTTGCAATTGATTTCTTGAACACGAAATGCGAATCAACAACCTAAAATGCTCAGATAATAATTGAAATATCCTTATTGAACATGCGATCAACGAATTTAGCGAATCTAACGACCTGCTCAAAAGAATGAACTAGCGATTTCCTAAAATCAATAATTCCTAAGAAATCAATCATATGATTTATATGGATTTGTATTTTCATCATACCACTATTTATCTTTGCAATCTGTTGGGCTCTCAGAGGTACTGGTTTACTATAATGTATTGGCATCGTCATTTGCTAATAATGGATATTTAACCGTTACAGGGGAACTCATAGAAACCACCCTACTGCGATTTTTCCTTGAATTCTCACTACCTGGAATTTTTAAATTATCATATCTCATATAAAATTTTAGTTTATGTCGCTTATCTAATACTTTTCGTCATTAGACGAGCTTCGTATAATTTTTTATGAGGTTTGAAGTAGCGACATTCATGCGTGTTTTCCTGGAAATGTTTCAAATGAAAAAATTATCTCTTATCACATATCATAATACTAGGATAGTTGAGAATTTTGAAAAGGGAAACTAAAACAACATGAATAAATACGTCGAAAAATTCAATCTTCAGTTTATTCTCCTCTGCGTTAAATACATTTTTTCTATTCATTTACCCCATTCCTGAGGTGGTCTTCCCGAGGAATCATAAAATATCTATTTATATATTTACACTTCACCTCTTCATTTGTTGAAAATCGCTTGTTTGCTGAAAAGTTTTTGAGGTTTGAGAAGATACACATAGATTCAAAAGTTTTGCATTACCTTATTCTAATATGAAGACATTTTTCAATTTTAACAATATTGTCTTCGTTTACCAATCTTTCTCTATTTCAGTATCGTAATGACTTCATTATCACAGTACTAAAAACAGTACTGTGATGAACTCATTGAGGCATAGTTTTCAGTTATATTTTTCGTTTTGTCATTGTCAGCACTGGCTTCGGATCCTATCCAATTTCATGGTAATTATTTAGAACTGAAAGGATCGTGTTGGAAAAGTGAATAGATTTGTACTCACTAAGTTTGGGTAACATATTACGAAAATGATATCGAGAAGTCGGCAATCCTCCTATTTTTTGCAAAAAAAATCCCAAAGTTTCCGATTGGGAGGTGTAGTTCTTTAGCTCGTTTTCTTCTATTTTCTCAGTCAATCCTCGTTGGAAATGTTTTATTCATCAATTTCTGCGCCATACTGCGTTACATTGAATAAGTTCATCATAATGTAGAACATTTACTTATATGCTTTTCGTATTCTTTTTCATACATGGATTAGGATTTTTTGGGTATGAATTTATTCGAAACATTATTCGCAATTTTTCTTAATTCTGGAGGTGTTAAATCGATTTCTTCGAAGATAATTCACGAATTCAATGCGTACCTAATTATAAATGATTTCAGAATTCGAAACGTACGATTCAAATGCCGCAATCTCTCAATTCTTATTCTCTTAACAGTCACATCGACTGTCAAGATACATAACAAAAGTCATTAGGATGTATAATCTGAATTTTTCATTTAATTTCGACGGTTTTTCAGAAAACTTGACTGAAATAAGGAAAATATCGTCTGATACTCGTTGCAGAAGGCAATTCTACAACTAGTTTTGAAATATACTATCATTTATTTTTCAAGAATAGTAACTTATTTTGTGCAGGTCCCATTTCTAATACGATTTTTCGTTAGCAAAAACAGTTGAATTTTACTATTTTGACTACCGGTAAGTGATAAGTGAGATTGACCGTGCAAGAATTGTTGCACCCATTGAAGATAACATAAACACATGAACGATGGCGGCCAATAGAGTAGGTGTTTCGCTAAGTTACGTATCGTCACCTTAGAGTTACACTGTTGTATGTCGCATTTTTTAAATTTTTGCTTTCTTGGGTAAAACTTTGTTTTATGTGCATGGGATCGTCTCTATAAGGAGTTTTGGGGTTCTATCTCATAGCCTGTATTGTATGCCACCAGAAAAACACAGTATTTCTTGCAATGGAATAGGTGTAGCAGATATATAAATTTTTATTTCGCATTAACTCAGAACTATCACTTATGCACATACAACAGTGTAACTCTAAGGTGACGGTATGTCGCCAAATCTCGGCTGCAGTGAAATGCTTTACAGCGTTAGGATGCTCACTTTTTTGTAAACACAGAAAAAGTGGTATTTTATATATACAATTGGCATTTCCAACAGCTTAAGGAGTCTGCGAAAATTGGCTTGCGTGAGGCTGATTTGTCCTTTTAGAAGAAATAGCCACTGTGAAGCACTAGATATTCATATTTTGCAATGTATTCGATTATATAGCCCTAAACAGAGCTGTGCCAATGAGGCAAGAAGCCTTCGTTTTTTAGGCGTAAATAATGGCTTTCTATGTGGGCGTCAAGGAGAAACCTCGAATGGGCGCGCATTCAGGTTTTTCTATAGCCAATCGACCCCATGATATAATAAAAATAATAACAATAATGTATACTTCATTCACAATTATAAAATCACAACTCTGGCCCTTGGAAATTTGACACATTCCACTCTGTATCGAAATTATGACGTTTTTCAAAATATTTTTGTGTTCCAAGTCAACACTATGTTGCCCTTTCTACATTCTTAGCGTATTTCTCAGAATGTATATTTCATTTTGGAGAACACAACAGGAAATTGTGAACAATATTCTACATGTAAAGGAGTTTTTGGGTTTATGTCGTAAAGATTTATCGATGTGCTTTGTTTTCATCATGATATTGTATGTGATATGATTGTGAGGGTGCATAACATTTCTATTTCTAATATTTCTTTATTTCAAATAAATACCAGTTTTATTCATTCATCACAAAGAAAATAAACCTAATAACTAAATTAACGAATTTGTTTACAGAGAAACTAATAATTTCAATGCAATAGTAACTGAGTTTTGATTATAAATTAATAAGCAAGAATGTCAATTCCTGAAAGCTTTATAGATATACATTTCATTCATTTGATCTTATGAACAAGGAGTAAAATATTCAGACTGTATAGTAATTTATTAGTTCAAAAAAATACTCAAACATTACTACCACTGAAGGTTTGTACAAATAAAATGGAATAGGTCTTTCACCTGTTTAAAATAAGACACAAACTTCTGGAATATGGGAAAAACCGATGTATTCTGGTTCAATATAGCCTATTTCTACTTTCGGCAAAGGATTGATAGGTGTGAAAGCTCCAGTGACATATTTCAATTCATCGGTATCTGAATTCACCTACCGTTGAATGCAATATAGTCATATTTCTTCTTTTTTTTTTAGCTTTTTCGACGTGTTGTTTTTTCTGAAACGTGAAAACGATCAACAATAATCATTTAGGGACCGATGATGGCCATCCAGAACCCGTTTACTTACGAAAATCTACAATTTCATTCTGCAATTTCTTTCCTCATAATTCCTCGAAAATCCTACCTGAACTATATTTTCCGGTCGCTTTCGTTAGAAGATCGTATAAGGAAGCCTTTTTTGTCCATTTACACATTCCAAATAAATTTTGAGCACCAAAAACGATACCGAAACTAACCAAACTTCTGGGGGACCGGCATTATGTTTGAAATCTTTCTAAACGGCCAGATACCTAAAAAAACTTCGTTATCAAGTGTAAAAAGGTCGATTAGTACTTACTTTCGCTTTATTTATGCTTATAAATCGATTTTTGGTCCAATTCAAATTTGCCGTTCGTACTCACGCCAAAAGTCGTGAAAGGGAAAAATGACCCTTGCACGAAATTTCTCATATCGACGGGAAACTTCTTCTGGACGACGAAGAACGGAAAAATAGTTGATTTCCTATCGATATTTCGCCCCAAAATCGCCGATAAATCCGAACTCACAAAATGTGGAATATCCTTGATACCTTTACTTTGATGTAAACAAAGAAACTGGCAACGTCGTTTTTTCATTAACGATATTTTCTGTACGCGCACAGACTTTTCATCAGGTGCACCAACTCCTGAAAACGAAACCATGACCTCCTATATGATTAAATAAAAGTGAATGGAGTATATATGTCGATGTCTAATCAACAATAATTTTCCCTCTCAAAATCTGTTATGGCCGCCTATGGATCTCCTGCCATGACTTTATTGTAATGATTTTGAATCAATTTTATAATTCTTTTTCTATCATCTCAGGATGCATTAGAAAATAAAATCCTGCTGCGAAAACATAATTTATCAGATTTTCTAATATTTCAACCCCCAGTATTTCTTTTAAAGGAACTCCTAGAATGGTCTTTTGTTGGAAACTTAATCAACTTTTATTCTGTATGTAACAATTATTCATAAATAATTAACCAGAAGTTACTATTACCTTTGCATAAACAGTGTAATATTGCTTGGAAAAAGGTTAAATGTACAAAATAATAAAACAATGTCTCAATTAACTATTTTATTAATTACAATGTCGTTGAAACTCACCCAACAATAAAAACAGATCAGTTTTTTAGCATAATTTATAAAATATTCAACTTGATACGGTCATGTTAGCCAAAGGAAAAATTAAAGAGTATGTAGAAAATAAATGGTCGTAAATCACCTCCACCAGAAGCTTTGAAATATTGAATACAAACCATAGTCGAAGCACGCAAAAGCGGAGTAAATATAGTAAAAATCTTAAAATAGTGTTTAATATAAACCCAAATTTGCAGTTATCCACACATAGCGTGGTTAAGTGAAAAATTGGGTTAAAACCCACTGAGTATTAGAAAACCTGGACCTTTCCTTAATTGCATTTGTTATCACAGCATTCTAGTTACTAATATTAAATTTAAACCATATGCTCTTATCGAGCATGGCAGCTTCGTTTAATCGTGTTCAAAATCGTTCATCGAAAAATATTTAGGAACAAAGTCTCTTATGGTTAATCATAAACTTAATTTATTGGCAATCAATTTTGAACCTTTAGCACCACTGATGGTCTAGTTTTCAAATGAATCATTGGTGCCATGCTGGTCTTTGCCTGGACACAACCCTTGAAGACGACTGACTCATTTCACTGGTCATAACCTGTGCAGTACCACCTCCTGGCATGGTTCTAACTTGGCTAGAGCTCGACTGCCACATGGATCTTTGTTCCCCGCCCATAGGCTGTCCAGGTTGCACCTGCATCATTCTGGTGCTTCTTACAGCTTTTGGAGTAACTTCTGGTGAAGTGTACTCACTGGCAGTGTCGTATCGAGAGGGAGCCCCCCAATGTTCTGTGAATTCACTAGCCGATCTAGCCAGACTTGGCTGACTTAGAGATCTAGCAAGGGATGGATGCCCAGTACCAGGCCTATAATAACTATCGGTTTCATCATCATCGTATTGATGCATGGAGAAGTAATGAGAAGACTCTGATTGGCTGTCTGCGAAGTCTGGCCTTCCAAAATCAACAGTCATTTCTGACATCGATCTCAGATCAGCTTCACTTTTGAAGCTCGATCTAGATGTTCTTCTAGATCTAACTAACGGGTACTCCATTGGTTCTCTTGTCAAAGTCCTCACAGAACTTTCTCCATCTGAATCGTACTCATACAACGTTGGTAAGCTACTCCTTCTACTTCGATTGTCCCATTCTCCCCTCTTTTTGAATCTACTCTTCTGCTTATCAGTAGGTGCCAATATTCTTATTATAACATCCCATTTTGGTGGCTCGAATAGAGTTTCGTACCTAGCGTCTCTTCGAATCCTCTCATAATCTTCTCTCACCACTGCTTCAGTTAGAAGAGTGCGTAGTGTGGACTCTGTAGTGATTATTTGTCGCCATTTAATTTTGTCAGACATAGTGAGCTGAGAGCTGAAAGTCTCAGTGGTTTCTGTTGTTGTAACTTCTTGTTCATTAGGCTGGAGAACCCTCAACAAAACATTCCAGTTTGGTACTTCCGGATTTTCGGCTGGCAATCTGAAGGTGGAGAGGTAATGTTGGGGACTGTGTGGTTGTCGAAGACTTCCCACCAGTTCTGGAGAATTCAATGGTAGTTTGTTGTCGTCTATGGTACTTTTCGGTGGTATTTCGACGTATCTGTCTGGGAGGTTCGTGAGGGTTAAACCAGAAGCTGAGGATATATCTGAGAAATTTTCCCATTCTGGAGGCTCAGCCATTTCTATTGGATAATTCCTGATGGTGACATCCCATTGAGGTGCTTCTACAGGTCTGGTATGGTACTCAGTAACTAATCGTTTATGACGCTCTATATCTTCGATAGTTTTCTTCTCTGTTATGGTTCTCAAGTAGACATCATCGACGGTATGTGATGTAATCTCTGGTCTACGCATCGGAGCAGGTTCAAATACTTCAGTTCGATCCATTGTGACCACATGCTGTTCTCTAGGCACCATCGGTGGTGGTGGTGGTGCAGGTCCCTTGATACGATGAGACGACTCCATCATTTCTGTTATAGAATGAGTATCGGTCATCTCGGAGTTCAAAGAAGCTAATTCTTGTAGTTCCTGTTGTCTTTTTAGGATCTTGTTGTAGGTAGGAGCAGGTTGAATATGTCTAGGAGGATGATGCAGTTCTGGTATATAGGTGAATTGAATTGATTCTGGTCTCGACTCTTCCCGTTCCAAAATGGTCGACAGGTTTCTTTCTGCTCTTGAAACTGAGCTGTCAGTGTCGGAAATGGCAAGACTGGCAGGAGAAGGAGGAGCTCTATTGATCTTCATCGAAACCTCGAATCTAGGCTGTTCTTTATAGGCTGAAGCTCTTGGTAGTGTGGTTGTTTGCAAGGCACCATCGCTGTAAACGCTGCTGTTGTCTTGTACGTATGCTCTGTTTTCGAAGCTGCCTGCGGAGGAGACTGGCAGGGATCTGGCGTCCAACTCTTCGATTTCTGAGTGTGATTCAGAGGGGTAATCTGATGGTAGAGTGTCGCTGATTAGAGGTCCATCGCTTCCTGAGCTGCTTGCTGTGGCTTGGACAGGGGCGTGAGCTCTTGGAATCTTCACTGGGTCGTATATAGAAAGATTGCCTGGAAAAGTTTGGTTCGATTTATTTTCACGAAATATGTTAGCTCTTCTGTAATTTAAGTGAAAGGACGTAAAGGCTGTCTGGTCGACATGTAGGATTTTGCATTTTGTCGAATACTTACCAAGACTGCCACTGGACAGTTTTGTGATTTCAGAGTTAGTCCCAATACTGGAAAATGGCCTGGATAAAGGAATGACTCGCCTTCTCAAGCAATAGTTGGTGCATCCAAGCCCCAATAGAAGTAGGGATAAGAAAAGTATTCCACATATTATCAGCATTATTTGGAAACTGGTGAGTGGTGGAGCGACCACTGGCTGAGGTACAACATCATTTTTTCTGAAAAAAAGACAAGTTTTAAATTGTTCAAAATCAAATTGAAGGAGGATTTAAATTGCAGAGGTCTCTTAATATTCTTAAAACTTACATGAATTCTGGCAGTACTGGCGGTAGTGGTGCTACTGGAGGTGGATATCTACACACCACAGTTATTATTTCATCTCCATCAATTTCCAAATTTTGATGGAATCTCACGTTGATATTGTTGGTGAAAACACGCTGTGGTCCCTGAAAATGTGGAAATGTTATGAATGTGCTAAAGTGTTGATAAAATTCATAAACGTGAAATGTTTTACACTATTGCTATAGATTGTCTACATAAAATATCGAAAGAGCATCTTTAAAATTGAAATAAATCAAAGGACCCCGCACTTTTTCCATGGGAAATGGCGTTCCGTCAAATTTTCTAAAATTTTGGTATGATGTAGTACTCGACCTACTGATCAAATGTGTCCATGGCCCCAACTCAATCCTATGACTAGTTTTTGAGATACAGGGCGTTGAAGTTGAGAATTACCCACTTTTACTACGCGCGTATCTCAAAACGGAATCGAATGAACTTCAATTTTTCTCAAGAAACATTTCATTACATCCCCAAGGAGCAAGCATATAGAGGAATATGACCGAAAATCGTTACGAATACAGGGTTATCCATAATTGAATGCATGCCCTATATGGAAAGTATAAAATATGTCAGTTCCAGAGCGAGAACCTTCGCAAAATGAACTATTGCACTAGATATGTTGTTGTTACATCGAAAAAGTCTGAAATACCCAGAATTTATACTGGGTGATCCACTATTATACAAACTATTCTCAAGGAAGGTTAAATGGACATCCTGTATTTATGGGTTGATTCAAGGTGTTTGTTTAATTTTTTTAGAACATATCATCATGGACTTCAAAGAATACAGGGTGATTCAGTCATGAAATGAACTTTGAACCTCACGAAAATACCCAAAAATCACCTCTTTTTTTCATCACCCTCTATTTCAAGATTAAATCCGATGAGGTGGCAGTTTTCTTTCACCATTGTAATTGATATAAAAACATCAATACGGCTGAGAGTTTTTATCCACTTCCTATGACCAGATTTTTAACTGGAATAAGAATAGAATAACAAAAATAAATAATTTTCATATTACTTAAATAAAAATCTGGTCATAGGAAGTGGATAAAAACTCTCAGCCGTATTGATGTTTTTATATCAAGTACAATGGTGAAAGAAAACTCCCACCTCATCGGATTTAATCTTGAAATAGAGGGTGATGAAAAAAAGAGTTGGTTTTTGGGTATTTTCGTGAGGTTCAAAGTTCATTTTATGACTGAATCACCCTGTATTCTTTGAAGTCCATGATGATATGTTCTGAAAAAATTGAACAAACACCCTGAATCAACCCATAAATACAGGGTGTCCACTGTCCATTTAACCTTCCTTGAGAATAGTTTCTATAATAATGGATCACCCAGTATAAATTCTGGGTATTTCAGACTTTTTCAATGTAACAACAACATATCTAGTGCAATAGTTCATTTTGCGAACGTTCTCGCTCTGGAACTGACATATCGGGCATGCATTCAATTATAGATAACCCTGTGTTCGTAACGATTTTCGGTCATAATCCTCCATAATATGCTTGCTCCTTGGGGATGTAATGGAATGTTTCTTGAGGAAAATTGATGTTTATTCGATTCTGTTTCGAGATACGCGCGTAGTAAAAGTGGGTAATTCTCAACTTCAACGCCCTGTATCTCAAAAACTAGTCATAGGATTGAGTTGGGGCCATAAACACTTTTAATCAGTAGGTCGAGTACTACATTATACCAAAATTTTGGAAAATTTGACGGAACTCCATTTCCCATAGATAAAGTGCGGGGTCCTTTGGTAGATGCTATATAATGAAGAAATTTATAATAAAAACCAATTTGGAAATGTCTGCGGAAATATTTCGAAATGAACAATTAATTGAAGAAGAAACAAAAAATCGACTGCAAAAACATTTAAGTGAAATGAAAAAAAAGCTATACTCAATCGATATAATTTTGTGTGAGTACCTAATGTATTAGTGCACTACACAATGTTTTCATCGCTACCTATTTGAGCAATATAAGTATATCGTGAATGCCATCATGTATTGCAGGCTGATTTTCGTGTTAAATGCTTTTGAAATCGAATTTTTCGTTTTTATTTAATAATTTGAAATTTTCAATTTTTTTAACGATTTCTTTCTAGTAGATTTGTACGAAATTTGTCCCTAATTTTCCAAACCGTTTTTCTATCCAATTGAGTCAGCTTCTACAAATAGATATGTTCATCACGCGTTCATTAATTTTAATATCTATCCTTATCGGGATTATTCATGTTCTATAAGAAATTCTGACAAAATCCGTAACATTTTTGATCAGAGATTTCGAAGATTTCCAATCTAGAATCTTGATATGAAAAATTAAGCGATGAGACGGTGAGATATATGTGAATAATCAGATAGATTGTATCTTTGTGGAAGTGCGACAACAAGAATTTGAAGTGGAGAAAATTCCTGGAATTTTTTAATGTTTCGAACATCGTTAAGTATAGTCCTATTTTTTGAAATAGTTGTAATTTCAACAAACGGTGTGGAGAAGTCAAATGGATTAAATTCATTATCCCGGGTACTATAAATATTCATGAAATATCCTGTCATTATTTTACGTAAAAATGCGAACTCTACCTTCAACCCTCATCGAAAGAAAGGTACAACCCCCAATTTTTCAAATGGGAAGTATGAACTTGTGATACATCATTGCTTTATTCTTAAATGTCTTTGAAGTTGGGATTTTTGTTTTTAATTAATGAGTTGTTCATCTTTGCTCTATTTTGCATTGGGTAGCTATGAAATACTGTGAATGAAGATAATTGTCATTTTGCAAATTCGAGAAATACTTCAACATTAAAACCATCAACTCGAGAAGAATCAAAATGGGAGACAAAACTATTCAAACGTTAATGCCTAATTCTTCAATGTCATTATTGGAGGTTAGGTGAATTGAATACGGAATTTAATGGTATTACAATAAGAATTTGTATTTGATAGGTTTGGTTATCTTCTTTCGAATTTACAGACTTTGGTATATTTCGTTTCATATTCGATAAAATTATGTTATTGATCAAAAAAGTTTTCCTTCATTAATTGTAAATAAGATTACAATTCTTTGAATTCTACAGGTTATTGGTATGATTTGATCATCAATTTCGTTTTATTTATTATTCGAAGTGCAAAATTGAATTTTTCACTTAAATTTTGTCTCGAGTGTTGAAAATCTTTCCGAAAATTAATAATATATTTGTCAATAAATAAGATTCAATTAAATCGATTTCATTTTGAGACAAAAGCTGAATACATAATATTCGATAGCAATGCAACTGATAAGTGATGGTATCAATACTTTTAGTGATTTTTTGAAAAAAGGTTATCTTCGATATCATTTTTGCACAGAAATAGAGCAAATATATTGAGATGCTTATCCTCTCGTGATGAAGCCAAAATTATCATAATCAGATACGAAATCTATTGATACCATGTCGTCTGTGATTCCACTCAATGGCAATTAATCTCTGTATATTTCCATTATTCATCCAAAATCAACTTTTTGAGCCTCATTCATATATCGAAAAGTTGGTTCACATAAGCATTGGCTCCAAGGAATATCACCTTCCCTGAATAAAGAAAAACGAAACAGCTCTCTGATATCGAAGTTCATCGATGGTTCTCCCTTGAACCAAACTCCCATAGTAGGAATAATACCAGGAAGAAGATATTCCATTGAAACAGAAACCACCCGTCATAAATTCATTAGGGAATCCGACCCTGATCCAGTTCAAGAAAATACAACTGCTCCACAAGAGTTAGGGATATCGTATTCGTATTCAATCGTTTTTGAAAGTAAGTAATCTTCGAGTGAATCGCTATAAAATCATTTAAAACTTAATAACAACTTGAATCGATCCAATAAAAATCAGTATGAGCATTGAGTTCAAATATATTTAATCTCAATGGTAAGAGACATTTCGTCAATCTGGTCGCCTTTTTTCTGGAGTTTGGGTCTTTGCATATGCTTCATGAATGTTCTTATTTTGAAATGAAGTCGGTTTATCAACGGCTTCGATTTGAAACGAGTTTTCTGAAAATGCCAAGACGTGAATTAACAAACGCTGAGGCTGATAGGGCTATCGGGATGCTACAGGGTGGCCTAACTCAGGTTGTTGTAGTGTATAGGCTCCAAGTCAGCCGAAGTGTGATATCTCGACTTTGGAATAGGTTCAGGGAGACAGGTTCCGTGTTGGAAAGACGAAAAACAACACCTGCTCAGGATCGTTTCATCACCGTTTCAGCGAGAAGAAACCCTACATCTACGTGTAGAATGATACGGAATACTCTTCAAAATGCAGATGGGGTCCAAGTTTCCATCGAAACCATGAGACGACGTTTGAGAGAGGTGAATCTAGGTTCTAGACGTCCATTAACAGGAGTTCCATTAACACGTGACCATAAGCTTCAAAGACTGGAATGGGCAAGGCAACATATCAATTGGAACGATCAATGGCGTAGTGTCCTTTTCACTGATGAATCCAGATAAGGACGATTTTCAGATTCTCGAAGAATAAGGGTATGGACAAACCCACGCATACCCCGTAATCGTCGCTATGTCCAAGAAGTCCATCCATTCCGACGGGGTAGTGTTATGGTATGGGCCGGGATATGTTTCAACGGGCGCACAGATCTACACATTTGTCCTGGAAATATGACCGCCTTACACTAGAGGAAGCATGTCATTGACAATGTTGTGCCAAATTTTCACGCTGCTATTGGTGAAACTTTCCAATTTCTAGACGATAACGCACCGTGCAACCATAGTTGAGTATGCGGGCGAGGAGCTTGGTACTCCACATTTACCAATACCTCCGCACTCACCAGATTTGAATTGCATAGAACATGCATGGGCATGGGCGCCCGCAGGGGGGGGGGCCAGGGGGGGCCATGGCCCCCCCTGAGATTTGTATGGCCTTATCGTTTTTCGGCTTAACACCCTCAATATTTCAATAATTTTCATTTTGCCCCCCCCGGAGAAAAATTTTGGCCCCCCCTGAGAAAAATTTCTGCGGGCGCCCATGTGCATGGGATATGCTCCAAAGAAGATAAGATAATCATCAACCTACCCTAGAATCCTTAAATGATCTGAGAGAGCTTCTGCCCCGTTTATGGAACCAATTTCTTCAAGAAATGTTCAACATTCTCGTGTGTAGTATGCAAAGAAGATGTCAAGCTGTTATTGATGCTCGTGGAGGCCATACATTGTATTGATAGCCTTAAAATGCTTGAATTCTCTGGGAATAAAATTTTGTTATTTTACTCGATTTTTCTCAACCACCCTGTATACGCTGCAGACCTACAGGCTTAAATCCATTTGTAACTTTAAATCATATTGATATGAGTTTTCATCACACAAATCTTATTTTAACTAAATTTTTTTGCAATTTAAGTCAATATCCCTAACTCATGTGGAGCAGTTTATTTCGTTGAATCAAGTTATGACGTAAGCTCTTTTCCTGTTCATTATCCCAGGAAACACGAGGGTTTTGTGATTAGATTCAAAATTGAGTAATTGCTCCTGTGCAATCATTAAGTTATGCATGAGAACAAAGACGATTTTTCACATTGTCATGAAATCTACTTTGTTCGAAAATAGATGCATAGAATACCTGGTGTTGGCACTGATTAGATTTTGTTTAAGACTTTCTTGTCGATTGAAAATCTGAGATGGGGTCCTACCTTTCATTTCTCCCGGTAGGGGTCGCTCTATTATCCATTGCCGCAACAGCGCCACAACCGTGAAATATTGCGGATTATTCCGGAAGTAGGACCCGATCTACAATCTAGAGTGCCGTTTTGATCTACAATTTTTGGTCACGATTTTCGGTTAGGAGTCGTTACACCAGGGTTTCTATGCATCTATATCACGTCAATTCATGTTGAAATGCCAGATCAAACTTAAAACAAATCACTCGTCAGCTGACAAAATGACCGCCAGTTAAAATAGTGTTGCGAACTCAGTTCTACACCCTTAAAAATAACACATGTTACTAGACTGGAGTTTCAGCTATTCAGATTCCTACTTACTTGTTTCGTACCACATCCTTTCAAAGGTAACAGGATCTTATAGCTAGTTCCTCCACTTCCACGGGCAAAACAAGGTGAATTTCTATCAGGATGAGCGTAAGCAATACCAAAGAATGGCTCGTTGAACTTCAATTCTACCACCATATTTCCAGCAGCGCAATCCAGAGCTGCTTTTGTCCTATTCAGGAAGATGACAGGGCTGAGATCGTCCAGTTTCGTGACTTTGCCATCCAGAGTGGCCTGTTCTGGAAGACCTCCAACATACTCTACGTTGTTCGCTTGGTCGGCGTAGTTGGATTGTGGAGAAGAATGACCACTCGATATAATTGTGGCGAGGGCCACAATCAGGAGTGGAGACATCTGGAAAAGAATAACTCGATTAGTTGGAGGTACTTTGAGATTGTTTCAAGCGTATGAGACGTACTCATGGTAAGTGAATCCAAAGGAGAGTTATAACATGACGTTTTATAGATTTTTTTGATGTCTGAATATCGTAGACTATACAGGGTCCTGCACTAGTGCGAAACTCTTCCATAGCTGCCGAACCAGATATCTCAGAGATTTCGTTGGGAAGTAGACCTCTTGTACCTTCATTTCTGCATCTCAGTAAATTATTTTCTGATATACAGGGTGTCCCCGATAAATGTTATTCAACAAATGGATGATTTTTTTAATGGATCACCCCATATATTTTCACATATTTTCAATGACCTTCATTACCTCTTTCATGACGCAAAATATTAGGGACATTTTTCCAACAGTTCAGATCTTATTCGAAGAAAACTGCAAGAAGGTGAGGGAAAAGCAGTTCAGTAAAAGTCTTCGGACGATTTCCAGAAGCGATAATAACTTGAACTTGATCCGAAAGTTTTTCAACTGAAGGATTTGCCTCGACACGGTTCCTAAACGATCAACCTGTCATATACAGGGTGTCCGTTATCAAGGTCCAAATATGAAGAACTTAAAATTATAATTTCTCGTTTTTTTCAAATGGAACACCCTGTATTTTTTTCCACAATAATATAGACAATTGAATACCTTACATTTTCTCAGAAGTAACCTTAGGATTATTTTCACTCCCGCATCCAGCAGACACGAAAAATTATATCGCAACTGAAAATTTCATTCAAATAATAACATAATAAAAGCTAACAGACCTTCAAATAAAACTAAATGAATAATTACTGACAAACTTCAAAACTTTCCCAGAATCATACTTCCTGAGCATCATCATAAAAATAATATTTCTTTTCCGTACAAGCAATACATAGATATTCATCACGTATTCAACCAATTATATCAGTTTTTATCGGCTCTCCAAAAAAATATCAATCGAGTTATTGATACTGAGAGCTCAAAGATACTTTCGAACACTGAATCAGTATGAATTTTTGGAAAAAATGGGATGGTTGGTATGATTTTCATATTAGGGTAGTGCCGCAGAACCTGTTTTTTAGGAAGTCGAACTTATGCTGCCCACTTGACTATCCCGATAGGAAACATTCATCCCATTTTTTCCAATAATTCATACTGATTCGCTGTATTTGAAAGTATCTTTGAGCTCTAGTAGCAACAACTTGATTAATATTTTTTTTGGAAAGCCGATAAAAACTGATATAATTGGTTGAATACGTGATCAATATGTATTGGTCGTATACGGAAAAGAAATAACATTTTTATGTTGATGCTCAGGAAGTATGATTCTGGGAAGGTTTTGAAGTTTGTCAATAGTTATTCATTAAGTTCTATTTCATTGTTTGAGCACTTTTGAATGTCCTTCAGTTTTTATTATGTTATTATTTGAATAAAATTTTCAGTTGCGATATCATTTTTCGTGTCTGCTGGATGCGGTAATTAATAAGCACGTTATGGCATACTGTTTTCTGAATCTGTGGCCAGTTCATTCATTAGTTTCGTACCGCTATTTTAATTTTATGTTACTAATGACGTTTCGAATAGTGTTGTCATCATGATATCGCGTTTCATTCCGTATGAAAAGTGAAATTTGGATTTATTTCTGAATATTATTAGCCAAATACGTTGGAAAAAAGGTTCGTATGTGTCTTGTTTGTGGTAAATTGGACTATTTGAATCTCGATTTGAGTTCACACAGGTAGGTATGTTCTACTCTCATCATTCTAAGTAGATTCTTCGAGTTTTACCTGTTTACCTAACTCAGAATCTATTTAAATGTTCAAAAATAGTTTATTAACTTGTAATTTGGATTCCATTATTCAATACCGATAACACCACGCCACTGAACCTTTCAAATTTAGATTCTGCAATATTGTCACGACTCACGGTAGTATCTGATGATATTGCTATCCTTTAGGCTATCCTCGTTCCACTCATTGAAAATCACCAATTCTCGAATTTATGAATGAGATGATGTGTCTCCTATGGTCTAAGACTTCGACGATTACTTGAATGCTCATCATATTTCATCATCTGAAATGAATGACGTAAATGATCTGTCAAAATATCTGTCAACTTTGATGAATTTCCATTTTCACCGAAAAATATGAAATTGTTGTTATTAGAAGATTGTTTGAGTTTCTTATTAACCCTTTACTGCATGATATATTATATATTAGAGAAAAAAATCTTTTTTTCAAGAAAAATGTTTCATTAATGCTTCAAAATTAATTATAAAATTTTTTTTTTCATCGAAAACAACTTTTGTTCAATTTTTTTTCAGAAACCATATATGGGTTCGTATGCATCGAAGCTTTGAACACTTTGGACATATATGGTTTCGTATGCATACTAAGCACATATGATGAGTGTTATCAAAACATTATTATCAATAATGTCATACAAATCTATTGATGAAACTTAATCAAACAATTACTTTTATCTTCTCCCATAGAAGAATGTCCCATTATTCAAAAGATTTTGAGCTGTAATCCTGTAATAGTATCTATAAACCAACCCCGACAGATATAATAATTCACGCCTATAACTCATTCTAATACAAATTGGAAAACAGCTTACCAAATGAATAAAAAAAATCGGATCGATCGGAAACTCTATTTCAGACATCAAGGTAACGTTCTCGCCATTCATTTCTACATTTCCTTTGGTCTGAAAATCTAAAAATTGCAATTGGAAAACGTTTTTTACGCGATTCGATTCTCGACCATACACTCGACAACTGTTGTCAATTTTGAAAATGCAGATTAATTCGAATTTTACTGAAGAAGTCGAAGATAAAGCATAGTATTCGATTCGCGGTGAATGTCATAACACACGCAGATGAATTTTGCAGCACGAGCCGTTAGGCGAGTGGTTTAATTCATCAACTCACATATTGCTTGAGTGCATTCGAAACCACATATGTCTAAGCGAAAAAAGCGTAGAATGCATACGAACCCAGATATGGTTCCGAAACATTTGGTATCGAAAATCGGTGGAATCGAATTGAAAGTGAAAATCTATTATGGTGCATACAAACTAGAGTTTATGTCACACAACAAAATATTTTTTGTTCCCCCAAAAACTCATCTTTTCATTCTTATTTCTTTTCTCAAAGTTGACAGTCGCACATGCATGTAAACATTCACTGACCTTGTCTGGAAAAGGGTGGTTTTCTACAAGTGGCGTCGGACCATATACAGAGTAGATGCTGTTTGTTATTGTTTATGATATAACAAATAAACTCCGTCTTCATGTTAGTTTTCTATATTTTCACAATAAATGAACGGTAAAGTTGTCAAACCATATATGGTTTGCTATGCGGTAAAGGGTTAATTATTATTTTTTTCCTTGAGAAGCTCTAGTCACTAGTGCATGTTTCCAGTGAAATGCTTCATCGAAAACCTTCGAAATAAGTGAAATAATCGATTTTTTGCCATGAATTTGTTAATTGAAGACTATTGTAAATCGTGGTTAATTTCTTAGAAAACATTAATTTCTTTCACGTATCCCATAAAATATTTTTCGTTGTATCAGAGCACCTCGTAAATGACTGGATGGACAGTAATTCCAGTTCAAATAATTACAATTGTTCGACAAACGCATGACATCCTGTGATTCATTCGTGTCCACTAGTCATGCCAAGACTGTTAATTTGTTGGGAATATCAAGAAACATTGTTTAATATTCAATAGTTATCTACGAATAAATGTCCGAGCCCAAGTATGAATCATTAAGTTCGCTTTTAAAAATTACAAGTATTCCGGTTGATTCACGTAGCGAAAATGGAATGCTTTATCTTGAAGTATGAAGACTGAATTTCATTTTGAATGCTGAAACTTTTGAGAAAATGAAAGTTCATATGAATCGTTCTATTTCTGAATAGTATTTGGAAAATTGAAACTTGAAATTTTTTGGAAGACGTTGAGACACTTCATCTCTAAATTCAACCACATAAAATTGATGGTCTGTAGTAATTGTCGAAAAACTGTTTTTTTATCGAGTTTGTTGAGCTATTTGCACGTTATTTAACCATAAGAGAGAGATTGTTCTTTATCGACTGAAAACAGACAATGAGCCATTGATTATCCATAAATAAGCCACAGTTCGATTGTTATATGGTAGGTTACAATAGTGAATATTATTTCATTTTCGATATGCACAATTTCAATGAAGACCACTAAACGAAGAACGCAACAGTAATATTCAATTCGAGTCAATTAACACTGAAGTGAAATGAGGAAATCTGTTATAATTCATTTGAATGGGTAGGCATATAAGATAGTTATGTAGGCTTCTATTATATAATATCAATGCAAATAAACTGATTATACGAATATGTAAATATCTTTTACCCCCACATACTTTCAGGAGACTCCATATTTATGGAGTATATGGATTATTCAGATTACTCCAATTAACAAAGACATAACAATGTTTGCCTTGCTAGAAATTTCTGCGGCTTTTGACAACGCATGTTTGGGTCCAAAAGGCACTCAAATGGCGAGAGGGGAACAAAACGTTGCGCAAATAGATTAAAGAGATGTTGAAGACAAGAATAGCCGAGACACAGTTGGGTAATCAAACCACCCCTGTTAAAGTCACTCCTGGAACATCTCAATTAGGATTAATATCTCCCTTATACAGGGTGTTTCACCATAAACTGGACAAACATATATAGCCGTGTAGTTGGCATCGAGAAAGTCATTTTTGTCTTATGACATATACCCCGTTTTCGACGCATAATCGAGATACAGGGTGCTTAATGTCAACTTTAAGCAATATTCTGTGAACTGTGGTAAGTTATGCGTGATATTTGAAATAACGGTTCCTGGTCACATCTTAGTATTTTTGAGGGCTCAATTGAATTGTGGTGTAAAATAAAAAAAAAAAAAATTTCAAAATGGCGGAAAACCTGCAAAGTCGGAATTTTTTTTTCTCGGTTGCCAATTTGGAAAGCATAATCTCAACGTACTCGATTTTCTAAGACTTTCCGTGAAAATTTTTTTTCAAATTTCGAACTCAACTTTTTTTTTACATGTCTTCAGTGAAAAAAAAATTTCGCCCAAAATTTTTGGAATTTTCCATGATTGAACTATCTTTAATTCTGAATACTTGGGTAGAAACAGAATGAAAAAATATCTATTGGTTTTCTTTTTGTAGCCTTCCGAAGATTACGCTCGGTGTAATTTCTTAATTTTTATTTGAGAAACTGGAGGCCGTACGGAGGTCAAAATTGTGCTGATGGGCTGCCACAATGGTCCGGATAAAAATATGAAATTATAAACCAAAAAAAATTTTTTTCGAAAAAATTTAAAAAAAATTGACAAAAAAATTTTTTTTTTTATTTTTTCCAAAAAACTTTGGTGAGGTTCGAACTCTACACTCTCTATTAACTAGTGTTGCTTTGGTAACGGAGATTTAAAGGATTAGAATTATTCCAATTCATACTCGTAGAGTCCGATTCCTACCAAAATTTTTTGAAAAAATTTTTTTTTGTTTATAATTTCATATTTTTATCCGGATCATTCTGGCAGCCCATCAGCACAATTTTGACCTCCGTACGGCCTCCAGTTTCTCAAATAAAAATTAAGAAAGTACACCAAGCGTAATCTTCGGAAGGCTACAAAAAGAAAACGAATTGATATTTTTTCATTCTGTTTTCACCCACGTATTCAGAATTTGAGATAGTTCAACCATGAAAAATTCCAAAAATTTTGGCCGAAATTTTTTTTTCACTGAAGACATGTAAAAAAAAAGTTGAGTTCGAATTTTGAAAAAATTTTTTTACGGAAAATCTTAGAAAATCGAGTACGTTGAGATTATTCTTTCCAAATTAGCAACCAAGAAAAAAAAATTCCAACTTTGCAGGTTTTCCGCCATATTGAATTTTTTTTCGCAAAATTCTACACCACAATTCAATTGAGCCCTCAAAAATACTGAGATGTGACTAGAAACCGTTATTTCAAATATCACGCATAACTCTCCACAGTTATCAGAATATTGCTCGAAGTTGACATTAAACACCCTGTATCTCGCTTATGCGTCGAAAACGGGGTATATGTCATAAGGCAAAAAAGACTTCCTCGGTGTCATCTACACGGCTATATATGTTTGTCCAGTTTATGGTGAAACACCCTGTATATGGAGCCTAGTAGTGGATGAGATACAACACAGGCTTATGAAGCTAGGCTTCGAATGTTGATGCTGATGACATTCTTAATAGTTGGAGGAAAATTCACAGTAATCCCATTCATTTGGAAAAGACTGTGGTCTTAGTTGGGTCAATGTTCAGCCCCACTGTGGTTAAGAAAAATCGAGTGAAAAAACGAAATTTTATTCCCAGAGAATTCAAGCATTTGAAGACTATCAATACAATGTATGGCCTCCACGGGCATCAATAACAGCTTGACTTCTTCCTTGCATACTACACACAAGGTTGTTGATCATTTCTCGAGGAATGTGGTTCCATAAACCACATTTCTCGAGGGGCAGAAGCTCTCTCAGATCATTTGAGGATTCTGGGGTAGGTTGATGATTATCAAATCATCTTTGGAGCATATCCCATGCATGTTCTATGCAATTCAAATCTGGTGAGTGCGGAGGTATTGGTGAATGTGGAATACCAAGCTCCTCGCGCGCATTACAACTATGACATCACGGTGCGGTCTACCGTCATCGTCTAGAAATTGAAAAGTTTCACCAATAGCAGCGTGAATTTGGCACAACATTGTCAATGACATGCTTTCTATAGTAAAAGGCGGTCATATTCCCAGGACAAATGTGTAGATCTGTGCGCCCGTTGAAACATATCCCGGCCCATACAATAACACTACCCCCTCGGAATGGATGAACTTCTTGGACATAGCGACGATTACGGGGTATGCGTGAGATTATCCATACCCTTATTCTTCGAGAATCTGAAAATCGTCTATATCTGGATTCATCAGTGAAAACGCCATTGATCGTTCCAATTGATATGTTACCTTGCCATTTCTTTTATTGACGCTTAAGGTCACGTGTTAATGGAACTCTTCTTAATGGACATCTAGAACCTAGATTCAGCGCTCTCAAACGTCGTCTGATGGTTTCGATGGAAACTTGGACCCCTTCTGCATTTTGAAGGGTATTCCGTAGCATTCTACACGTAGATGTAGGGTTTCTTCTCGCCGAAACGGTGATGAAACGATGCTGAGGATATTTGGTTTTTCGTCGTCCACCAAGCCTTGGTCTTTCCAAAACGGAACCTGTCTCCCTGAACCTATTCCAAAGTCGAGATATCAGACTTTGGCTGACTTGGTGCCTTTCCACTACAACAACATGAGTTAGGCCACCCTGTAGCATTCCGATAGCCCTATTAGCCTCAGCGTTTGTTAATTTACGTCTTGGCATTTTCAGAAAACTCGTTTCAATTCGAATCCGTTGATAAACTGACTTCATTTCGAAATAAGACATTCATGAAGCATATGCAAAGAACCAACCTTCAGAAAAAAGGCGACCAGATTGACGAAATGTCTTATACCGATTTTTATTGGATCGATTCAAGGTGTTATTGAGTTTTAACTGATTTTACAGCGATTTTCTGTAGGATAACAAACTTTTGAAAACGATTGAATACGATAACCCTAACTCTTGTGGAGCAGTATATTTTCAAGACACGAATGAAGAAAAACTTGATTATGTGGGTTTTCAAAAAAGATAGAACTATTCCAATGTCTCTTTCAGTATTTTTTCAACAGATCCTTCGAATGTGGGAGAACTAGCTGCCGCACACTGTATAAACTTTTCGACTTTGAGTCACCTACAGAATTACCCATTGAAGTGGACGTACTGACCCAATCAACAATATTCTCGCAATAAATTAGTTTTATCAGTAGGTAAATTCTGATTTTTTCAGGGCACGTGTTACACCAGTTCTAGTATGAATAGTGGAAACTAGAACAACAAGTTCTTAATGCCTACTCCTTTTATTTTGCCATTATTAACGCTGAGTAACTCAGTGTCCTGTAGGTAAGTACCGTGAAAGTTCCACCTGCATACAATGGAATATCTCATCTACCATTTACAAATCCGAAGCTGCCAAGGCAGCTTACATAACTTTAGAAAGTACCAGATCCAGAATGGTGGGATACTCCATCTGATAGTTATCGTAATACTTTTGCGATCTTATTATTGTGCTCAATATTCGTTTCGTAAGTGTTACGAATGATTTCATCGATATATTTCGTGGTGCAGATGGTACTGTACCGAATTGTCGGCCAGTGACCTCGAATGGCAAATTTGAAGGACCATAATGATTTTTTTGATGAATTTATTGAAAAATCAATTTCTAAAAGGCAGGTGGTGCTGGAATTTACCATTTTTTCACTCATTCAATTCATTCTTTGAAATATGAGTACAAGGTTCACCTCTTAATAATTGAAATATCATCATTTCAGAATTTTGCTTCAATAAGATCGACTTCAAAATATATTGCTCCACAAGAGTTAGGGATATCGTATTCAATCGTTTTCAAAAGTATGTAATCTTCGAGAAAATCGCTGTAAAATCATTTAAAACTCAATAACAACTTGAATCGATCCAATAAAAATCAGTATGAGACATTCGTCAATCTGGTCGCCTTTTCTCTGAAGTTTGGTTCTTTGCATATGCTTCATGTTCTTATTTTGAAATGAAGTCAGTTTATCAACGGCTTCGATTTGAAACGAGTTTCCTGAAAATGCCAAGACGTAAATTAACAAACGCTGAGGCTAATAGGGCTGTCGGAGTGCTACAAGGTGGCCTAACGGGCCTAACTCAGGTTGTTGTAGCGGAAAGGCTCCAAGTCAGCCAAAGTGTGGTATCTCGACTTTGGAATAGGTTCAGGGAGACAGGTTCCGTGTTGGAAAGACCAAGGCTTGGTGGGCGACGAAAAACAACACCTGCTCAGGATGGTTTCATCACCGTTTCGGCGAGAAGAAACACTACATCTACGTGTAGAATGCTACGGAATACTCTTCAAAATGCAGATGGGGTCCAAGTTTCCATCGAAACCATCAGACGCCGTTCGAGAGAGGTGAATCTAGGTTGTAGACGTCCATTAAGAGGTGTTCCATTAATACGTGACCATGAGCGTCAAAGACTGGAATGGGCAAAGCAACATATCAATTGTAACGATCAATCGCGTAGTGTCCTTTTCACTGATGAATCCAGATATGGACGATTTTCAGATTCTCGAAGAATAAGGGTATGGACAATCCCACGCATACCCCGTAATCGTCGCTATGTCCAAGAAGTCCATCCATTCCGAGGGGGTAGTGCTATGGTATGGGCCGGGATATGTTTCAACGGGCGCACTGATCTACACATTTGACCTGGGAATATGACCGCCTTACACTATAGGGAGCATGTCATTGACAATGTTGTGCCAAATTTTCACGCTACTATTGGTGAAACTTTTCAATTTCTAGACGATAACGCTAGATCGCACCGTGCAGCCATAGTTGAGAATGCGCGCGAGGATGTATTCCACATTTACCAATACCTCCGCACTCACCAGATTTGAATTGCATAGAACATACATGGGATATGCTCCAAAGAAGATTGGATAATCATCAACCTACCCCAGAATCCTTAAATGATCTGAGAGAGCTTCTGCCCCGTTTATGGAACCAAATTCCTCAAGAAATGTTCAACAACCTCGTGTGTAGTATGCGCGAAGAAGATGTCAAGCTGTTATTGATGCCCGTGGAGGCCATATTTTGTATTGATAGTCTTAAAATGCTTGAATTCTCTGGGAATAAAATTTCGTTATTTTACTCGATTTTTCATAACCTACGCTGCAGACCTACAGGCTAAAATCAATTTGCAACTTGAAATCACATTTATATGAATTTTCATCACAAAAATCGTATTTTAACTATATTTTTTTTGCAATTTAAGTCAATATCCCTAACTCATGTGGAGCAGTTTATTTTCTGTATGTATTCAGTTCGTTTCTATCAATAAAATAACAACTTTAAGGTGTGTTTGATCGTCATAATAAAGGTTCCTCAATAAGAGGTGTTATTTTGACATTTAAAGAAAATACCACTTTTTTTTGGAGAACGATCGGATGTTTATTTCATTATGAAGAAGGTATGCCGTCAATAAACATTGGCCTAATGACCACCACTACCACGACTACAGGACCATATCCTTTTCAATGAAATTTTCCATAACCCAATCGCAAAGTGGCTGCCCCATGTCCTCGATAGCCTCACGAATTCCATCTCTGTGGTCTTGAATCGACGCTGGGCTCTTGGCGTAGAGCGTAGATCTTCTCTTTCACATGGACCCAAAGAAAGAAGTATGGTCTCATGATCCCCCCCGGACCATAAACCGTACCAAACAGTCACACGTTGAGTATAAAGAGGCTTTTCAACAATAACTCTTGGGTTGTCCGGGCACCAGATGTGACAATTTTGCTTGTTGACGAAGCCACCGAGGTGGAAATGGGCCTCGTCACTCAAGATAGGTTTTCGATGGAATTCCGGATCTTTTATATTTTATTTCAAGGACCCAATCAGCAAAGACACGACGTTATTGATGATCGGCCGGCTTGAGTTCTTGTGTTTACTGAAGCTTTAAGACCCAAATCTTCATGCAGAATACGATGTAATGACGTTTGTGGAATGCCATATTCAATAGAACGACGAGGAATGGAACAACCTGGGTTTTCTTCAACACTTTCCGCTACAGCAACTATATTCTCGGCTGCTCTTGAGCGACATGCATGGGTTTTATTCTTCACATCATTAACAACGGTTCGACAAGGTGCTTCACGACGACCCAAAAATGTTCGAGTTTTCTCTAGTCAATTTTAATAATTTTTCCGTCGACCATAGAATAAAAGCTCATTTTAACGCACTCGAAATCATCCATTAATGACCTATTTTAATGCATGATTTCTTATTAATGCATGATTGTCATGGCAACCGAACATAAAATATTCAGTCAGAGCACTATCGAGCTTGGTTGGAAATCAACTTCTGTCACAGAAGGGTATATTGACAACTCCATTCAAAATAAAATAGACTGCAGAAGAAATTTCAGGTGATACAAGTTGCAAAGTAGATAATACTTCAACCTCCACTTTCTTCACACGTTCCTTATCGGATATCATAGGTTGCATTTATTTTCGACGTAGTGGACTGTATGAACTTCTTTTCCTGCGCTGATTAATTTAAAAGAAACACGTGTGTACTAACACTAACAGTTTATTTCAAGAAGAATTAAGCACACAACCAATTTAGGTTATGGTTTAGTTTAGTTTAGGTTTAGTGTAGTATAGAACTATAAACGTAAATGCCTGCAAATCACAGAACATCTAATAATCTAACTGCAACTCACAGTAGATTGACGACTTGACGAGTATAATTTGTATATATCTACTCTTTAGTAGATTGAAGAAGAGAGAGTTATTTTAAATATTTGAAATAGGCACATCAACATTTGACTAATACATAGAACTTTAACATGGAAAAGAAGAAGAGATCAAAGCACATGAATATGAAATTAAGAAAGATATTAAGCATTAAATTATACAGAAAGTACCATCTTTATGGAAAATATACCTACATGAAAGAGAATACAATTAAGAAATGAAATTAATGAATTACTGATGATGATTATCGATGCTGGCGCCATCTATCGGACTACTTTCCAAATACTATATATAAATACAGGAATCTAAATTTCTCCATAGGTAATTATATAAATGTGAACTAAATGTAAATATTCAGAATGTCACAACATGTCCAAAATTCCCTCTATGAATTTTTCGAATTGTTTCATAGGGAGCATAAATATGAGCATAAATGAACATAGGAATTTACATTATGTCAAATTTGTCTATTATGCAAAATAAAAATTCATTTCTATCGAGAATTCATATTCAATTCGTGATGAGGTCGACGGAAAAATCTTGTAATCAACTCGTTTATTAATTCAGCGATTAATGGTCTCAAACATTAACGCGCTCGCTCCGCTCACGCGTTAAAATATTTCTACCATTAATCGCTGTCATTAATAAACTAGTTGATTAAATAACTATTAATGCGTTGTTGAAAGGTGTATCGTTCCATTTTAATTAATGGCGCAATTTCTACTAGTCCAATGTCAAAAACTGACAGCTTCAAAAGTGACATCTATCGAAATAGCGGGCTGTTCAAAATAACACCTCTTATTGGAAAACCCTTTAGAAAATAAAGGTAAGAGTTGTGAGGCTTAGAGATTCGAATCGTTTGCGGAAGCTTTGTGTAATGGTGCATCAAAAAACATTTGGTGCAAGCAAAAAGTGAGCTTCTATCCTAATCCGATGAGCTGAAGTCACATAACGAGTTACATTGGATTCTCTTCCATCAAGATGGAACTGTTACCAACTTTTCATCTCACTTTCAACGATCAACCTCCATAGTATGCAGCCATAAAAGGATTGATGGTTGATTGGCTTCCGTCAGGCCACTTTCCTCATTGTTGTGTGAATTGGCACCTTTTATAACGGTTAATACTGCGGTATTATTCGAGAAACGTTTTTATCATTTCGAGAGGATTTGAATAGATCTGTTGCTGGTGACAATGCGATGAAACCGTTGCATTGAAAGAATTCGTAGTCGTAGTGTCACAAAAAAACCAGTTAACTTAATTAAGGCGTGTAATGGCTCTATGCATAGACAAAGTAGAGATACTTTGTCTATGGCTCTATGTACTTGGTGGTCCCCTCCTTTGAAGAGAGATACCGAAATGGATCGACTAAATAACATCCGAAGTGTTGACGAATTCTTCCAAGAAACTAGCCAAAACTTTAAGCAGCGTCTCTGTCTATGCAGGGTGTTCCCAAATTAGAGGTACAATCGGAGAGGGGAGATTTCTTGCATGATTTTAGGAAAGAAGAGTCCTATGAACATGGGCCCGTAAATGTTTCGTTTTCTAGATACAGGATGTGAAGGATGTTTTTTTAGAAGTACAGAACTTTGAAATGTAGTAAAACGAAGAAGGTTTTTTTTATTTCCCTGTAATTTACTTCATTCGATGAATAATCTTATTGTATTATAATTCAATTGTGCATATATTGTGTCTAGAATTCTCTGAAGAATCCAAAAAATGAATAATATACAGGGCGTTGCATTTTAAATAAGAAAGTTGGTTTTGGCCAAGGTCACATGGAACACCCTATATAATATTATTTTCTTGAAAAATATGCGCATTTGAAATTACAAATCGACATGTCCGAGCGTTTTTCCCAACACGCCCTCATTTATTCGTTATCGAATTTATTCCATTTGGCTGTTACACTCTGTAGATGAATTTCTTGATTGGGAAACTCATATTGACTATCTTTGTCATGAACTGAGCACCATATCATTTGCTACAAAAAATGTTTCGGAATTTGTAGACATTAAGTCATCTTTTGTTTCATATCATGCTGGTTTTGAATCTGTAGTTAGATACAGCATTGTATTTTGAAAGACTCATGCATTGATCCGAAAAAATTTTATAAAAAAAAGAGTTATTCGATGTTATAAACAAAACGAAGTTTAGAGATAGTTTCAGGGGAGTTTTTGTGCAGAATAATATTTTCACAATATATGCATTGTACAGGGTGGGCAAAATTGGTGCTACATGAACTAAAACTTTTTAACCCGTGGAGATAGAGGAAAATGAATGCAACCTTATAGTCCTCTTTTTTCGAGAAACTGATAATGCCATCAACTGCATTCCTCTATCTTCTTTTGTTTCCGAGTTATAGGTCAAAATTGAAATTTGGGCGATTTCAACTTTGGTCATTATCTCCGTTTCTGTTCAAGCTAGGATGTTGAAATAAAAACATTATAGAGGCACTTTTCTGATAGCAATCCAGTGGCGTACTATGATTTTTTCTAAGAGTTTCATTTGCTGAGTTATAACATAAAGTTGTGTTTTTTCTTATGGAAACAGTAGTTTGAGATGACTTAGGAAGAATCGCAATTTTTTTCCAGTTTCAGAAATGTATCATATGTTATACATCGCCCTCAGATTCGTTGAGATATTATGAAAAATATGGTTTGTATATGGAATTCAAATTATCGAGTGAATAAAGTAGGCTGAATCATAGAATTATGTGTCTCTACGCATGGTGTAATTATTATTTCACGATTGAATACTTGATGGTTCGAAAAAACTGTCAGTAATTAAAATTTGAAGTCATCGTTGGCGGCATTATGGAGATATTCCAAAATTACGAAAAATATGATATGTTGAAATGTTTCATTTTAGCCAACGAGAATAGTGGGGAAGCAAGTGATTAAACTGTGAAATAATAATTACACCATGCGTAGAGACACATAATTCTATGATTCAGCCTACTTAGTAGGTACTCAATAATTTGAATTCCATATACAAACCATATTTTTCATAATATCTTAACGAATCTAAGGGCGATGTATAACATTTGATACATTTCTGAAACGGGAAAAAAATAGCGATTCTTTCTAAGTCATTTCAAACTACTGTTTCCATAAGAAAAAACACAACTTTATGTTATAACTCAGCAAATAAACCTCTTAGAAAAAATCAGACTACGCCACTGGATTGCTATCAGAAAAGTGCCTGTATAATGTTTTTATTTCAACATCCTAGCTTAAACAGAAACGGAGATAATGACCAAAGTTGAAATCGCCCAAATTTCAATTTTGGCCTATAACTCGGAAACAAAAGAAGATAGAGGAATGCAGTTGATGGCATAATCAGTTTCTCGGAAAAAGAGGACTATAAGGTGACATCCCTTTTCCTCTATCCCCTCGGGTTAAAAAGTTTTAGTTCATGTAGCACCAATTTTGCCCACCCTGTACATACATCTATGAATGTCTCCAATTCCTTTTAAAATATGGTCAACATTTTTCAACTCAAACCAGTCACAATAATGCTACAAGACGGTTAATAATTAATTAACAAGAAATAAGACACAAATCATTTGCCATTATGAATAATAACAAATGAAATGTGAATACGAACTCAGCAAATTCTCTCAAAAAATTAGCCAAAACATTCAGTAGCTTCTCTGTCTATACAGGGTGTTCCTGAATTGAACTTCCAAACAAGGATGGGAGATTCTCTGTATAATTCAGGAAAGAAAGTCCCATGAATATAGGACCGCAAACGTTTCGTTTAACAGATAAAGGGTTTACTAGTTGTACTAGGGAGTATTTCAACGAAAATTATGAAAACAGGAGGATTGGACGTGGTGGACATCAATCATGGCTCGCCAGATCCCCAGGATTTCAAGCAATCGCTCAATTTTTCTCTCTCGAATCCGGTAGCAGATACGATAAAATTACAATAGACCATAAAGTTCAGTGTAACAACAAAGCTCCTTTACAATTTTTCAAACTATCAGTGGCTCAAGAAAAATAATTTTGAAGGAAAACAGGGAACAGTGTTACAGAATTCTTGAATCTTTAATACATGCTCATAAAAACAAGAATAACTTCATTCGAGCTGATGTCATGAGTATAATACTAGAGGTAGAAATCTTTTAAAGCAGAATTTTTGTAGATTGAATTTATCCCAAAAGGAACAGATTCATATGTCAGTAAAATTATATAATAAAATTCCAGTTCCATTCAGGGATATGCCTTCAAACCGTTTCAAGAATGATATTAAAAATATTTTCATTAAGTGTGCATTTTATGACATTGATGACATGAATTAAACTGTGATTTAACCCAATAGCTCTATGGGCTTTTATTTATTGATTGGTTCGTTCTCTTTTTATCTTCTGTTTATTATTGTATTCATTATATTTTCTAATGTATTTCTCATATTTATTGAATTCTTATATTTATTGTATTTATTAAGTATATTTATTATTGTATTCATCATATTTTTTATTGTATTTATAGATTTATTATATTTTGTATTCATTGTATTTTCTTCTTTTTCATGCATCATTATATCGATGTAGTGGTGGATAAATTATGGTTTGTGATATTATGATTGTGATCATGAATGTAGAGTTAATCTTATTTTGACGAATGTAAACTATATTTTCAAATTGTAAAGCATGAATAAAGATTACTAATTCCAGAGAAAATATCATCCTGTAGATTTGCAATCGAAAACTGCATGTCACATAGTGTACACTCCAAATTGTAATATCTATGCCAAATTAAGTTGAATATCATGTGAAGTGCATATAATATGAGAAAAAACTACAAATTTCAACAGCCTGTATCTCGAAAACCGGATGTTTGTGGTTCCTGATTCATGGGCCTTTTTTCCTAAAATCACTCAAGGAACTCCACATTTTGTTTGTACCTCCAATTCAGGAATTCCCTGTATAGACTGTCCCCAAATTACTGTTAGATTATTTCTCCTGACGAATCGGCTATGACCTGTGCGTGCCTTCTAGTTACTCTGAGATTAATTTATGTAAACCATCTGCAGTCCCACGAATGCAAATAAGACGACAAAGAAAACAATTTTCTACCGGAATCGCTTAACTGAACGCAGTCGTTCTGGGCAGTTTTTAGCGCTCTTACTTGCACTCAGTTGCATTTCTCGGTGAAGGTTGCTCCAGATCATCAAACATAGCGGTGTTATGCCAAGGGTTCACAGTTATTCCCATTGCTGGGAGGAAGCCATTGCATTCTATGTCGAATCGGTCTTTTTCGATTTACATAGAACCATAATTGCGTCCTTTCTAAAGGCAGAGTAGGATGTGGTGGAGAGGTAATTGACGGAAGAATGCGGAAGAATGGGATTACTCGAGGGTTTCTTGTGTTTCTTCTTTTTCTTTCTATGGATATCCATAGTATTGGATACCTGCACCATATATCTAATAATTCCTATATGGGTAATAAGCCAATCAAAATTGAAGCTCGGCTTTGGTAACAATCCAGATCTGCGCTTGTGCGGCAATATTGAGAATAAAAATATTTTTTTTAATTCTATCTCTCTCTGACACATCGTATTATGTCGTGAAACGTATGTCATTCTTAACTTCATGTGAATAGTTTCGATCGTAACCTCACAATTCAATGTGAAATGTTTCAATCGCTTTATTCCGTTTTCTTCAAGTCCTTAATATCATTGTTAACTCCTATTCATATTCTAAAATTGAACTGAAAGCATTTAAGTGACATATTTTCATTCTGGATATCTATTTTCTTGTTGTCTTTCAGAATAAACATAACCTCTAAATTTCTCGCAATTTTTGAATTTCCAGTTGACGCAAGCGTACAACTCAAGCCTTCCCAAAGATTTGGCTTCACTTTGTGAGTGTAAAAAGCAGGGGTATAATCCATATTGGTATTAGTAGATATATGACCTGCACGTTTGACAAATTTATGACATCGAAGGAAAACAACCTATTTGTTTCGATTGAAGTAATCCACATTTGTACTGATAAAGGGCAAATTCAATAGTTGTTGGGTGGCTGTATTTTAGATTCCATAATAAATTTATCTTATCATCATACTGTATTGTAGTCTAGTTCGCAAATGATGTCTCGAAAAGACAAAGAACTGCAGATTTCAGATAAATTAATAATCTAAAAACCATCTGCTATCATACAAAAGAGTGTTTGTGAATGATTGAAGAAAACACAAAAAGCTCGAATAAATCTTTCAAGAGAATAGTATTGATTCATTAGGGGTGAAAATGTGACTTTTTCTGGAGACACAAATCGATTTGATGTTCCAGTTATGATATGTCCACAAAATTTACAAATAATTTCAGCACTTGCTCCATTGAAATCGTTATGGAGAAGTGTATATAATTCTCAATAAAAATGACTGAGAAGTATAAGAAAAAAGAGACTCGGCACATGAATCACACATAATTTCAGTATTTGTTGATTGAAATCGATTTATAGATGGATTAGTTGCTGATGAGTAAAGTAGCTTGCCCGTCAAGCTAGCATAGTTTTAAATGTGAAATGGCTGAAAAGTCCAGGAGAAGAATTTACACTCCGCACATGAATCACACATAATTTGCACATGATACCACCATTTGTTTCATTGAAATCGACTTATAAATGACTTCGTGTTATGGAAAAGTGTAAATAATTCTGAATATATAATGTCTGGAAAGTATAAGAAAAAAGAGACTCCGCACATAAATCGCACATAGTATGCACATAATTCCAGAATTCGTTTAATTGAAATCGATTTATAGCATAGTTCTTAATGTGAAATGACTGAAAAGTCCAGGAGAAAAAATGACCCTGCACATAAATCATACATAATTCCAGTAGTTGTTTAATTGAAATCAATTTATAGATGGATTAGTTGCTGATGAGTAAAGTGGCTTGCCCGTCAAGCTAGCATAGTTCTTAACGTGAAATGGTTGAAAAGTCCAGGAGGAAAAATTATACTCCGCACATGAATCCCACATAATTTACACAAAATTCCAGAATTTGTTTGATTGAAATCGATTCATAGATGAATTAGTTATTTATAAGTATAGTAGCTTGTCGGCAAGCTAGCATAGTTCTTAATATACATATAATGACTGAATAGTCCAGCAGAAAAAATTACCCTGCACATAATTCACACATCATTCCAGCATTTGTTTCATTGAAATCGATTGATAAATGAATTAGTAATTGAGAAGTATACAAGCTTGCCCAGCAAGCTAGCATAGTTCTCAATGTGAAATGACTGAAACGTCCAGGAGAAAAAGTGACACTCCGCACATGAATCACACATAATTTACACATGATACCAGCATTTGTTTCATTGGAATCGTTTGGTGAATGCATATGTTATTATGCTATCTTGGGGCAAGCTAGCATGATTCTGAATAAAAAATTCTGGGTAGGTGCACAAAAAAACGGATTTCGCACATAATTCACACATAGTTCGTACTGAGTAACAGATATGGATTGACTGTGACAACAGGTACTCATAGGATTTGCAGCATATATCTAGGTATATTTCATGAAGAGATTATGCCAAGGCAAAACCGAATTTGTAGCCGAGGTATCTTTGAAAAAGATGTGGTAATTTATTCAAAGAGTATGCAGAAACGCAAAATAGTGTGGACAGAAATCGTTATTCCGCCAAAACATTCCCATAATAGAAATAATTTTTATGTTCCATTCTGAGCTTTCAATAGATCTACTATGAACTGTTTCAGGTGTATCTAAACATTCTGCGACTTTCTGTATAAAAACTGTGGAAATTATTTTGTTTCTGACAATTCTTTGCTCTACCTGCGATCGTTTCCCAGTAATAATAATAATAATAATAAGTTTTATTGATTTCAAATAATTACATAGAAATATAAAAAATGAAATAGGTCCTCATACAATGATTACATAAGATAAATAATAGAAAACACCATCCAAAGCAAAACAAATATTCATTTCCTACAGTAAACCCTAAATTCACCCATACTATATGGTTCAGATTCCAGGACAATCTTATACAATGCTTTTTTGAATTTAATGCCACATGATATCATCCTTATTTCTAATGGTAAAACGTTAAAGATACTTATTGCCATACATTCAACAGTTCTTCCTCTAAATGTTGTCCTATGAACTGGAACATTGTATGGAAACATCCTAAGAAGAATCCACAACATTTCTGTACCATTAGATGAGCCATAGGAAAATTCATCCAGTTATTCTCCGAAAAGATGAAATTTCCTCAGGCACTCAGACAATTTTGAAATTCGGAGAATCAATGAATGTAACATATCAACACAGCTTGGAGTATTCAGATACCATATACGGGGGATCGAATGTGAACGAGTATGCAAATGAGTTTATTTCCAGCAAAATCGTATTTTCAACTGCTGGAACAACTGTATTTTCGTTTAATACTTATCAGGTTTATTGAACGTTCGGTAATGCTTTTGGCAGCCATTTAATATGCCTCTGGATACGGGATCATAGATACCGAGAATCGAGAATCCAAACAGTCGTAGTAAAAAGTGGTACCGTTTATGGAATGATATTAGTGGAATGTAGGAAGTTTTTGAATTTTAATCTTCATTTTTATTTATTTTTTAGTGAAAATAAGCTTTTTGCAACTGTTGGAGAATTCCAAACATATAAGACTTTTGTGGTACATACATTATTTCTTAGATTGGACACAAACAGACTTTCCTTAGAGAATTCGACGTTTGACCATATTCAGGATGATCCATTTAATAGAAATCATGAATGAAATGGACGTTCAATAAAAAACCAAATGATGATCACTATCTCTTCCTTCGAATTGGGAACAGCGTTCAATATTCCAAATGTGAATTAATTTATACCTTGAGAAACAACAATTTCAAGGTTGATTCTTTCTATATCGCTCAACCAGTTGCTCAAGAGTTGTTGGAAATGATGCAAATCGACTGCATTCAATCGTTAATATACCTCTACTCAAATTGTTGAAGTGTTAATGATATAATGCTGGTGATGGATTCTTCATGAACATCTTTAATTCAGCTAAATTCTTCGACAACTCACAATTCATCCAGGTAGTCGCATTCTGTGGCAAAAATTTTCGATTTCACATGGTCCCATAAAAATTAAACTACTGAAAATGTTATGAAATAAACAGGGTGTTCCTAAATCAAAGGTAAAAATGAAAAGAGGAGATTTCTTAAGTAAATTAAAGAAAAAATGTCCATAAACATGGGGTTGCAGGCGTTTTGCTTTCGAGATAGAGGGTGTTGAAGTTTGAATTTTTTTCAAGTTTTTTTTGTTGAGCAACTGTTAATTTGAAAAATGTAAAAAGAAGCTTTGTAGTTATACTAAACTTTTCGGTTTCTTGTAGTTTATGTCGTACCTGCTACCGATTTCAAGAAAAAAATTTTGAACGATTCTCTCGAAATCCTCGGAAAAATCCAAATTATTTCGAGAGAGTCGTTCAAATTTTTTTTTCTCAAAATCGGTGGCAGATACGACAAAACTACAGGAGAATGAAAAGTTCAGTATAACAACAAAGCTTCTTTTTACATTTTTTCAAATTAACAGATGATCACCAAAAAGAAGTTCTGGAGGAAAACAGGTGAGAGTGTTCCAGAAGAAATATCACTTTGTAAATCTGCTATCGAAATTGCCATGTCACGTGGTGAGAACTCCTTAATGTAATATCTATGCCAAATTTCAGTTGAATATCTTGTAAAGTGTAGATACTGTGAGAAAAAACTTGAAAAAAACAGTCTGTATCTCGAAAACAAAACGTTCGCGACCCTTTATGTATGGGACTTTTTTTCTTGAATTTGCAGAAACAATCTCCCATTTTCGTTTGTACGATCAATTCAGGAACACCCTGTATAGATATGATTTGGGTATACTAGATACTCAAAGCGAGGGATCTCCACTTCAGTTTTGAAAGTCAACCATCTGGTCTCCCTGTTTATGACGAATTTGCTGAAATATAACCAAAAAAGCCCCTGAAACTCATAAAGAAAAATTTGTCGAAAGTTTTCGTGACGAAACAAGAAATGGTCCGGACCAAATTTCTTTCGTCTTATGGAAAACACTGCTCACAAACCCAACATTTGTACGTCATACGGTCCTGCTCTATATTTAATGGTTCCTATAAAATCAATTCTATATTGTCAGGCAAAACCAGTCATGGTGAAAGGATCTAGAAAGGTACTTTTTTGAAATGCGAAGGACATTCGCACTGTTAAGTCGTCCGGTGTGTTTGACTGCAATCTAGACACTTGAGAGGTCGAAATAATAAGCCATATCCGAGAGTGTAAATTGCGAAACTTGAAAAAAAAAACAGAATTATGTATTCATGTACTTGGTGGGAAAATGAGGCAAATAACTGTTCGCTTTTTCGACTGTTTGTCGAGCTTTTAGTCTCGAATATGCCTTTAGGTATTTTTCGATTTGAGTGCAGGATATTGAAGCGGAAACACTTTTATTTTAAGTGTTTGTGGTCTGTGGATTGTTTAACCGCTTCGTTATCACATAAATAAATATGGGTAGGTATATTGAGAGAACCACTGTAGATCATACACATGATTTTGTCGTTAATACTCAGAATTTTTTTTTGTAAGCCAAAAGAATCGAACTTCTGAAGAGACTTGGGATTTATTTTGTTTGAATAACTCCCTTCGTGTACAATAATGTGGAAATGCTAAAGATTGACAAAACATATCAGTCAAACTATAAATCTTTATAAATTTGCATCTTTCGAAAATGGTTTATTTCCTGAGCACCAGGTTCATCAGGATTGTTGAGACTCCAAAGAATGTTAACGCAGATATACCTACTCTCATGCTAATGGGTGGTTTTTCAAGAGCTTAGCTTTCAGGAAATTTTTTCGAAAAAACCACATACAATTTATAAAAATGCATGAAATCTTCATTCGAAGTACGATTATAAAGAGTGTAACAGCCAAATGGAATGAATTCGATAACGAATACATGAGGGGGTGTTAGGAAAAACGCTCGGACACGTCGATTTGTAATTTTAAATGCGCATATTCTTCAAGAAAATAAAATTATAAAGGGTGTTCCATGCGACCATGGCCAATACCAACTTTCTTATTTCAAATGCAAAACCCCTGTATATTATTTATTTTATGGATACTTCAGAAAATTCTAGACATAATTCATGTACCTATACCTATCTTCAACTTTTTCGGAAATATTAAGTGTTTTCAGATTTTTTACAAAAATCAACATTTGAATGAAAATTATTTTATTTCACAAATTCGATACATTGCACTCAATACTCTCAATACAATTTCACACCAGATTAGCATGTTGCCAAGACGTTCGCGGCGAGCATTTTGAACATTTCCTACATTGACATTAATGTTTTTTTTTGTTTTTTTTAATAATTAACAAAAATCAGTATTACTTATTAGGTTTTAAGTGTAATGTACCGAATTTGTGAAATGAAATAATTTTTATTTAAAACGTTGATGTTTGCAATAAATCTGAAAACACTTAATACTTACGAAATACATAGTTAAAGATAGGTATAGGACATTGTGCATGAATTGTGTCTAGAATTCTCTGAAGAATCCAAAAAATAAATAATATACAGGGGGTTGCATTTGAAATAAGAAAGTTGGTATTGGCCACGGTCACATGGAACACCCTATATATTATTATTTTCTTGAAGAATATGCACATTTAAAATTACAAATCGACGTGTCCGAGCGTTTTTCCCAACTCGCCCTCATTTATTCGTTATCGAATTTATTCCATTTGGCTGTGACACTCTGTATAACTTACTGTTCAAAGATTATTTCATGCAAATGTTGACTGCGGCTGCGCCTCAAATGGCCTATCTGTTTATTCCAATTTTGGCATACTCTTTCCAATATGCTGCAATGCTGTCTTCCAATCGAAGCGCGGGCTTGTCAGTATAGAGTGAGCCTCAACATAGCCCCCAGAAAGAATTGTCTAAAGGCGTTGAATCGCATGATATAGGCGGCCAATTGACTTGACTGGTCCCAAACGTGAAATGAACAGTTCAGCGAACTTTCATCTCAATTGGTCATGTCATGCAAATCAAGCTCTTCCATTCTGGGCAGAAAAAACTGGATATTTTCTCACGGCAGGCGTCGAATCAATAATTATTGATGGTCATTACTAACACTGGCCGATACAGCTGCGATATTTTCTGCACTCCGCACTGCACGTAAGCTTGTTGGTGGTTTTATGTTTAACAATGAACGGCTAATGACCAAAGCAGTCGATGCCGAATTATTAAAAAAAAAAAAAAAACAATGAAAATTTGGAGCGAAATTCAGCCACAATAGCTCGAATTGCTGCTTCATTGAGTCGATCAATTTGACTATGAAATGGAAGATGAACTTTCTCAACAGAGCACGTATTTTAATAATAAAATTCAATGATTTGCAAGCTATTTTCGTTTGTGAGACGATTCATGGTTGAAATAGTGACTAAACTGAAGATGTTCGATAGTGACAAAAAACACGAAACGTGCGTGAGCTGTCAAAATCAGTGTTGCATAAAAAATAGTTTAAGAATCACCCGTTAGTGATGACTTCCAAAAGGTTTGAAACTTTCAGTAGATGGAATTCAGACAGAAGTTCCATTACGGAATACCAAACGACTTTAGATTGTGTACGTGGGCTGTATCCTGATGTTCATCCATTTCTTAATTGGTGAACAATTGAAGAACGTACTGCATTGACCTCCGGAGTTCACTGTTGACTAACTCTTGCTTGAGTGAAAGTACAATTGAATCTTATGGAGAAGGATTCGCATTCTAGAGTGCAGAAATTCCATGAAAATAAATCTTATGATGAAATTGGGTTTTGAAGTAATTCTTGATTTTCATGAACAAATCGAAATAGAACGACAATTAGAACGAGCACAGCTGTTCTTAAGACACCTTATCATTTCGACCTTAATAGACTGTTTGAAGATGACCATTTGAAAGTGCCTTTTCCTCCTCATGAGTTTTGAACGGTTATCAATTAAAATTTAAAGCGAAAACCGAAAGGGTTCATGATGCGTAGGTTTCTCATAAATAATTCGTGGATTTTCCTCAGCCCAAATACGACAATTTTGTTTATTAACATAGCCACCAAGTTCAAAATGTGCCTCATCGAAACATTGATTTTTTGAGAAAAATCAGCCGGTTGTTCATTGATGAAATTGACAAATGAACGACGTTTTAAATGATCTAATGGCTTTAGTTCCTGTGTTTTTTCTACCTTATATGCCTTCAGAGCTAAATCCTTGTGTAAAATACGCCATGTTGTGGACCCACTAAGTCCAACTTGTTGTGAATGTCGTCTAATGGACATTTCAGGGTCTTCAGCAACATTTTCACGAACCAAAACAATATTTTCTTGTGAACGACCGCTACGACTATATTTTTCACTTTTTTGGTCTTCCGCCGAACCGCTCTTTTGGAATTTTTTAATAATTCGACCAACAGTAGGTACTTCCAGATGGACGATTATGTAAACCATAAAATTCACGTACCAAATTATCTGAAAATATTTTTCACAGAACGCGTTGTTGTATCGTGTACGAAGCCATTTTTATAAATGTCATACATCACACTTCTTAAATGTCAAAATACCCTGACGAATTCAGTGCGCGATCTATATATATACTCCATTCACAATTATAAAATCACAACTCTGGCCATGGTTTCGTTTTCAGGAATTGGTGCACCTGATGAAAAATCTGTGCGCGTACATAGAATATGGTAAATGACAAAACGACGATGCCAGTTTTTCTGTTTACATCAAAGTAAAAGTATCAAAGATTTTCCCCATTTTGTTAGTTCGTATCGATCGGCGATTTTGGGGAGAAATATCGATAGGAAATCGCCTATTTTTCCGTTCTTCGGCGTCCAGAAGAAGTTTCGTGCAAGTGTCATTTCTTCCTTTCACGAGTTTTGGCGTGAGTACGAACGGCAAATTTGAATTGGACCAAAAATCGATTTATAAGCATAAATAAAGCGAAAGTAAGTACTAATCGACTTTTTTACACTTGATAACGAAGTTTTTTTTAGGTATCTGGCCGTTTTGAAAGATTTCAAACGAAATTCCGGTCCCCCAGAAGTTTGATTAGTTTCGGTATCGATTTTGGTGCTCAAAATTTATTTGGAATGTGTAAATGGACAAGAAAGGCTTCCTTATACGATCTTCTAACGGGAAAATATGGTTCAGGTAGAATTGAAATGTGTCACTGGAGCTTTCATTCCTTTGCCGAAAGTAGAAAAAGGCTATATTGAACCAGAATACATCGGTTTTTTCCATATTCCAGGAGTTTGTGTCTTATTTTAGAACAGGTGAATGATAAATGTGAAGCATATGTTTGACCTATTCCAGAATTTGTACAAACCTACTGTCGTAGTAATGTATGAATATTTTTTAATCCAATAAATTACTATACATTCAGAATATTTTACTCCTTGTTCATAAGATCAAATAGATAAAATGTCGTCATGTCTTGAACTTTCAGTTCGAGAGGATAATAAACATTAAATCTTCACAAGCATGCATATGAAAATTATGTGAAAGCAATGCATTTTTTTTCCATGGCGAAAAATAATATATTTCAACAGTGATCTCTTGTACTTTTCATGCAAATAACTAGAAAAGGAATCCTTTCTATCAATTCATATAAACGTTAATCATTTTCGTCCATCACATCTTTTCCAATTCATTCACATTCTGAGAAATACGCTAAGAATGTAGAAAGGGCAACATAGTGTTGGAGTAGGTAAACTCCATTCACAATTATAAAATCACAGCTCTGGCATTGGAAATTTGACACATTCCACTCTGTATCGAAGTTATGACGTTTTTCAAAATATTTTTATGTTCCAAGTCAACACAATGTTGCCCTTTCTACATTCTTAGCGTATTTCTCAGAATGTGAATGAATTGGAAAAAATGTGATGGACGAAAATAATTAACATTTATATGAATTGATAGAAAGGATTCCTTTTCTAGTTATTTGCATGAAAAGTACAAGAGATCACTGTTGAAATATATTATTTTTCGCCATGGAATAAACTTGCATTGCTTTCACATAATTTTCATATGCATGCTTGTGATGTGAAGATTTAATGTTTATTATACTCTTGAACTGAAAGTTCAACACTTGACGACATTTCATTTATTTTATCTTATGAACAAGGAGTGAAATATTCTGACTGTAATTAGTTTAAAAAATATTCATACATTACTACCATAGTAGGTTTGTACAAATAAAATGGAATAGGTCAAACATATGCTTCACATTTATCATTCACCTGTTCTAAAATAAGACACAAACTTCTGGAATATGGAAAAAACCGATGTATTCTAACCTATTTCTACTTTCGGCAAACGAATGAAAGCTCCAGTGACACATTTCAATTCATCGGAATCTGAATTCACCTGCCGTTGAATGCAATATAGTCATATTTCTTCTTTTTTTAGCTTTTTCGACGTGTTTTTTTTCTGAAACGTGAAAACGATCAACAATAATCATTTAGAGACCGATGATGGCCATCCAGAACCCGTTTACTTACGAAAATCGTGCAATTTCATTCTGCAAGTTCTTTCCTCATAACTCCTCGAAAATCCTACCTGAACCATATTTTCCGGTCGCTTTCGTTAGAAGATCGTATAAGGAAGCCTTTTTTTGTCCATTTACACATTCCAAATAAACTTTGAGCACTAAAAACGATACCGAAACTAACCAAACTTCTGGGGGACCGGAATTTCGTTTGAAATCTTTCTAAACGGCCAGATACCAAAAAAAAACTTCGTTATCAAGTGTAAAAAGGTCGATTAGTACTTACTTTCGCTTTATTTATGCTTATAAATCGATTTTTGGTCCAATTCAAATTTGACGTTCGTACTCACGCCAAAAGTCGTGAAAGGAAAAAATGACACTTGCACGAAATTTCTCATATCCACAGGAAACTTCTTCTGGACGACGAAGAACGGAAAAATAGGCGATTTCCTATCGATATTTCGCCCCAAAATCGCCGATCAATTCGAACTAACAAAATGTGACATATCTTTGATACTTTTACTTTGATGTAAACAAAGAAACTGGCAACGTCGTTTTGTCATTAACGATATTTTTTGTACGCGCACAGACTTTTCATCAGGTGCACCAACTCCTGAAAATGAAACCATGACCTCCTATGTGATTAAATAAAAATGAATGGAGTTTATATTTAATTTTTTCTTGAAAACAAACCGCGCAATTTGAAACAACCCTCATAAGACAAAAACGTTCTTTAATACTAAGATTGTTTTGATAAATTCATTATGACTGGGTGCTCTTGTTTCTATCGCTCAGTATACATATTCGAAAGTTGAAATGGACCGACTCAAATAGCAATATACCGAGAAAACCCGCATGGAAAAGTTGAGATATATTAGGAAAAAAGATTAAACAAAGAATTTACCCAAAGAATTTTTTCCATGGAAGTACAACTTAAAATCGAAAGGGAAGTACGTAACAATTTTATTTCTCGTATTTTAATGACTGTTGCTTCTTCACCTACATTAAATTAAACAATGGAGATAAGGTCGCCCAGAACAAGGCCATGCGAATCAATCATATCTACAAAATGACCGTACAAGTCATTACAACTCCTCAATTTCAATGCATTTCATTTCAGGAAGCTCGCAGGCATTCTGCGATCGCCATGACTAATACACCAACCATTAAAATAAACAGAAATAATTATCGACCGTAGAATTTACATTGCTAATCGCGAATAACTCGGCGGAGTGTTCTGAAAAAATGACAGGGTAGAATCCACGTAATGACCCATATTCTAGGAATGAGCGAAGAGCGAATAGAACAATACCGAAGAAAACATCCTGGGTAATGAGGAAGACGTTTTAAATGGTTTGATGCGGTTGTTGTTCGTAGCCACAGCGAATACTTATACAGGTTGTTCACAGTTTAATGGTTCTAGCGTTTTACATTCAAACGTTGTTCAATTCTTCTTTTTGTTAGAAATAGTTTTCGACTCAAAACAGTTTGATAAATTTTAATTTTTGAAAATACTTTGATGGATTAAGATCATGATTGTCAGTCCCTTCATTATGTATGGAATGGAAATCTGGTACATATGACATATGACAAAGACCATATGGTGTACCCTAACCTTAACCAGAATGCTTGGTAAAATACAAAGATTTCGAAAATATATCTTTTGAACACTACCAAAATCAAGTGAACTCTTGAAATGTTCAGACTATCTGTCGAATAATTTGGCCAAGAAGGCTATTAAAAATAAAAATACTGCTCCACAAGAGTTATAGGGAGGGATCTTCGGGAAAATCGCTGTAAAATCATTTAAAACTCAATAACAACTTGAATCGATCCAATAAAAATCAGTATGAGACACTTCGTCAATCTGGTCGCCTTTTTTCTGAAGTTTGGTTCTTTGCATATGCTTCATGAATGTTCTTATTTTGAAATGAAGTCAGTTTATCAACGGCTTCGATTTGAAATGAGTTTTCTGAAAATGCCAAGACGTAAATTAACAAACGCTGAGGCTAATAGGGCTATCGGAATGCTGCATGGTGACCTAACTCAGGTTGTTGTAGCGAAAATGCTCCAAGTCAGCCAAAGTGTGATATCTCGACTTTGGAATAGGTTCAGGGAGACAGGTTCCGTGTTGGAAAGACCAAGGCTTGGTGGGCGACGAAAAACAACACCTACTCAGGATCGTTTCATCACCGTTTCGGCGAGAAGAAACCCTACATCTACGTGTAGAATGCTACGGAATACTCTTCAAAATGCAGATGGGGTCCAAGTTTCCATCGAAACCATCAGACGTCGTTTGAGAGAGGCGAATCTAGATTCTAGACGTCCATTAAGAGGAGTTCCTTTAACACGTGACCATAAGCGTCAAAGACTGAAATGGGCAAGGCAACATATCAATTGGAACGATCAATGGCGTAGTGTCCTTTTCACTGATGAATCCAGATATGGACGATTTTTCGATTCTCGAATAATAAGGGTATGGACAATCCCACGCATACCCCGTAATCCTCGCTATGTCCAAGAAGTCCATCCATTCCGAGGGGGTAGTGTTATGGTATGGGCCGGGATATGTTTCAACGGGCGCACAGATCTACACATTTGTGGTGGGAATATGACCGCCTTACACTATAGGGATCATGTCATTGACAATGTTCTGCCAAATTTTCACGCTGCTATTGGTGAAACTTTTCAATTTCTAGACGATAACGCTAGACCGCACCGTGCAGCAATAGTTGAGAATGCGCGCGAGGAGCTTGGTATTCCACATTTACCAATACCTCCACATTCACAGGATTTGAATTGCATAGAACAAGCATGGGATATGCCCCAAAGAAGATAAGATAATCATCAACCTACCCCAGAATCCTTAAATGAGCCGAGAGAGCTTCTGCCCCGTTTATGGAACCAAATTCCTCGTGTGTAGTATGCAAAGAAGATGTCAAGCTGTTATTGATGCCCGTGGAGGCCATACATTATATTGATAGTCTTAAACTGCTTGAAATCTCTGGGAATAAAATTTCGTTATTTTACTCGATTCTTCTTAACCACCCTGTATACGCTGCAGACCTACAGGCTAAAATTAATTTGCAACTTGAAATACATACATACATCACAAAAATCTTATTTTAACTATATTTTTTTGCAATTCAAGTCAATATCCCTAACTAATGTGGATCAATTTATATTGGGTATTATTAGTGAAATCACTCTCTACCACGAAAAAATTGCAACCTACATTGCCTTACCCTCAAGCGGATGTTTGCGTGTAAAGCGTGTACAATAAAATATTCATCACCATGTAATCATCCAATGAATGGTTGCAAACAAGGTCCACCTGGACCTATCGAATACACATAATCAGTGGGTATCGACGTGGACCCGAAAGGGTATCACTTGAACAGGTTGAAGTGTTATGTGAATATATATTTAGACCATACCATCGATCACGATTGTTTAATCGAAGGCGGAAAAAGAAATTACGACTCTACGAATATGTTTAAACATGATCTTGATATGAAAACTGTATTATCTTATTGCCTAGAAATTTTCACGAGAGACAAGACAACCAAAATTTTTAAAGCCGGGCCTGGATTTTCAGAAATACGAACTAGTTGGTTCCTGAAGGTGAAAACCGAAAGTCACCCTGTATAAAACTTATGAAGAGGAGAAGGCAATTTTAAATGGTCATTCGATATTCAACTGAGTAGCCTCTATACGCGGTAGGAATATGTACAGCTCGTGACCCACCCTGTATATAAATTTATCGGTTCATTCTATAGGCATTTAAATGCCCTTCAGGAATGGGTATCTTTGCATGACATTCACGCTAGTTATATTCGGTTGTAGTGGTTTGAATAAACCTGAATATATCCATGACCTTACTAACGATACACGTAACCGTTACAAATGGAATAACCAATTTTCTATGTGTTAGTTGATAACGCCGTTCGTGAGTCATAATTCAGTGTTCTATTTCGGACGTCAGAAGATATTTTGAGTTCAAAATAAGATTATTTTTAATCATTGCAAGAGAAGAAAAGCAAGAAAGAAATCTATGTAGACTGAAAGACTTTGGGACACTTAAATGACTTTAGAATATGGAATTTCTATGATAATATCTCGTCCGTTAATGGTGGTATTTTCTCGATGTCTTTCGGAGGATGATTTCCAAGAACAAGCCTAGTAAGTCCGATTCAAAAAGGTGGGAACCCAGGAAACATGAGAAACTTCAGACCATTCTCTATATAACCAGCTGCGTCGAAAACCCTAGAGAGTGCGATAAAAAAGAGAATACACAACTTTTTTGAGAAGCATAAGATCTGGTCCGAATATCAACATGGCTTCCTCAAGGGTAACTGAGTAAATCAACCTCGACAGAACTAGCAGAAATACTCTAATATTAGTCGTGAAATTCGAATTTATTTATTAGTTTTTGACGAGCAATAGATCGGAATTACAAAATTATATGGTTACCATTTGAAAAAAAAATGAGTTGTTATAGTTTTATTGAGGCTCACTTTGAAGCTATGTTTCAGGCACCCTGTGTAACATTTCCTAATAATTTATACAAGAAGCAGTATCAGAGTACTTTCTTTTGTTTCACTGTTTCAAAAAAAAATCTTACAATGAGGGATTTTATATAAACACTAATTTATAACACTCTTTTGGTCAACAAATTGGACAATCAGGCTATAACTCAACAATCGCTTGAAGTGGTTGCGCATATACATAAATCCGTGCAGAACTAAACGAAGAATTCGAATATGTATACATATACAGGGTGTTACATTTGAAATAACGAAGTTAATATTCGTTTAAGGTAGAGCCGGAAGTAGATTCCGCTTGAAAATATTTTACAATTTAAGTTCATGTACCTACTCTAAAACAAAAATACAGAATCTTGAACTTGTATCAAAATTCCTTCCTTGAATACGTCTAATGAAACACTTGAAAAATCACCATTTATAGTTACATAACAACAAAGGAAATCTCCTCCAGAATAACTTCAGGCACACATACAACACCAGGAATGCAGGCTGTATCATCTGCACTCATCGCAGGTTTTTAACAAACCAACCAAGTGTGAACCACTTAGCTATCAAAATCTACAATAAACTGCCTACATGAAGAATAATCAACCCTACATGGAAGACAAATTCTAAATTTCCTCAAAAGAAATTTGGTGCAAAAGGCTTACTACAGGGTGTTATGTGATGTTTGTCTCTTCTGTTAGTATATGTGCTATAGTTGTTTATCTACTCCCATAGAATAATATATCCATTATTCAACTGAATTTGATCTGCAATAATCTCTATAAACCAACAGTGTGAGGTAATAATAACTCACGCCTATAACTCACTCTAATACAAATAGGAAAAATGTAGCTTACGAAATGAGTAAAAAAGTCGGGTCAATGGGGAACTCTATTTCAGACATCAAGGTAACGTTCTAGCCATCCATTTCTACATTTTCTTAGGTCTGAATATCCAAAAATTGCATTTGGAAAACGTGAATTTTTGACGTTTTGTACGGGATTCGATATCGATTCGATTTTCGACCACAGAAATCGCTTTTGACAACTGTTGTCAATTTTGAAAATGCAGATCTTCGAATTTTACTGAAGAAGTCGAAGATAAAGTAGTGTTGAATTCGCGGTAATGGTCATAACACACTGGATGAATGACTTACATTACCGCTCATAGAACAATATACTAAGTATTATACAACAGGGTGACAATTTGAAAACTTGCCTGCCCAATTATGTCACAACAAGGATGATTTCAGAGAAAATGCCGGAACAGAACAGTTTCTTTTCGTGAAGGGGGACATATTTTGAGCAGAATTGTAAGCCGAAATCTCCTCAACCCTTGGGGTAGGGGCTATCACCCCTGAATTCTTAATAGGGAATAGGGGGTGAGCTATACCTCAATTGAAAGATCACTTGAACTATATGAGTACTATGGCTTGCAAATTTTTATTGAAGTTCAGGTCACTCTCTATACCCCCTATAAGGAATTTAGGGGTGATAGCCTCCACACCTAGGGTTGAGGGGATTTTGGCTTACAATTCTACTCGAAATATTTCTCTCTCCGAATGAAAGTTGACCTGTTCCGGCATTTTCTCGGAAAATATCCTTGTCGAGACATAATTGGCCTGGCAAGTTTTCAAATTGTCAACCTGTATTAGCTTTTTTATGTGATAGGTACTTACACATATTTTAGACATTATATTTATACTCAATACTTTGACTCTCCTTGTAAATCTTGATGGGTTGAATATTTTATGCTCCTTGTGTTCATTATGAATTCGTATTCAGAAAATTGCTTGCATTTAGTGGGTTCTTATTATTTTATTAACCTATTTCAAGGAAAACTCGAAAATTCCTAGGGGTATACTCAGAACAGAGGAGATCGCCTAAATCACCTTACAAATCACTGCAAATAATCAAGAACCCGTAAAAACAAACTCAACGCTTCAACGCTCCTCAGACCATCAACTATAAAATTATCATCTCCATGAGATCACAAGGAACTATCTTAGCAGCGTAGGACGAGCACTCAGATACGTACACCACAGTCATCAACTTGTCAACCTCAAGAAGGCAACCGCTATTTGCATTCCCACCGACCTTCGTCCAAATCCCAAAAAAAATCCCAGTTTTCGGAAAAATCGGATTTTTGTAATTGATGGAACTCACTCTGAATCTGTCCTAGGCGGGCGAAAAGGGCCGGTTCGGAGGCCTCATGCACACACAAAGGAGTCGCGATCTGACACTCCGCTAACACAACCAGCACACTAGCACCGACGTTACTGCTTCTCGCGTTCGCGCTACGATCTAACGCTCTGGGTTTTGTTTCTTGACCGCCCGTTGAAATCACTCGGCAATTCGAGATTCCAGCGCTGTGCGAAGCTCGCGGCTACGTCACTAGGACAGGAGCGGAGTCGTGGTCTATGAGGGGGACGGCTGCTCGTCGTATTTCGAGAGTATGATGTCATTCGTGTAGGTTTTGCGCATTGGGTAAGGTCTAGAAGAGGACCTTGCGGGATACCTTTTCGTTGTTTTGACTGTTGGCGGATGAACGAGTGGTTTACTTTTATGAATTTGATATCTACAGGAACAATATCGACATTTCTATGTTTTTGAGAATCGTTTTTCTTATATTAATCGCGCAATTACAGGAGGATGGGATAAAATATGGAACCAATTAAATATCTTTGAAACGAAAAGGACAAAATTTATGGAACTATGTTCTTCCGGTCTCAACGGAAATACTCCAAAGAAAGATACATCCAGTATATTTTCACAGATTCGAAAAGACTTTTCCCTAGATAAGTGAAATAATTAGTAAAAACGAGATATACAGGGTGTCCCACTAGTGCCGCAGCGGACGATATACGCAGAACGGTCTGAGTTTTGCAAAATTTTTTGATGCAGACTTGATATACTCCAAGAAGAGCACAACCTAAAAATATTTTCGAATATATCGGGTGGTCCACAAAAGAGGAATAGCGGGTGACTTTGTTTTTTCAAATGGGACACCCTATATTCAATAGTGTTCTTCAATTCTCTGAAACTTCCTGCATGCTTTCGTATACTTTTCACATATTTTTATTCGACAGTTTTCGAAATATTGGCCATTTTGACAAAAAAATGATACTTGTAGAGGCTATGTTATCCAATTATATTTTACGAACCCTTGCACATACCAATAACAGTTTTATATGGATTGAAAGACAAGACTTCAAAGTATCCTACTCAGCTATAATAAAGCATCTCCAGCATACAGAGTATCCACAAAAAGACTATCAACATGACGAATTTCAAATCGATTTTTCTTCATTTTTTCAAATGCAATGCATATAATTTTTTTTCATCATTGTAATCACCATTCATTTTACTTCATTTTTTGTCAAATACATGATATGGATATCTCAAACGGAATAAGATTTTTGAGCGATTTTTCGAAATGTTTCCCTAAAATTTGGCTTCTCTGTGGTTATTGAGAACTGTCAAATTATTCCACTCAGAATTATCATCATTGAAGCTTCAATTCGTATCATAGCGAAATGAGGAACTAGAAAGTTTCGATGTATCTACTCAAAAATGTGATGAAATCAGTTACTGAAGACAGAAACTTGCTTTCTGTACCCAATTTTCAAAATACATTTTTGATAATTTTCTATGTTTCTACTTGGAACGTCGAACCTTCCAAAAATTTCAAACAAGCTTTGAGCTTGCGAGCTTGAAGATCTGCTTGCGTGCCTGGGAAACTATGAATATCATTTTTTCGAAGAAAGTTGTATGAGGATAATAGCGGGCACTTTTTTGTATCCTCGTTTGAAACTCGTTTTTTTTAAGCATTCATAACTTGTACATTCAAACTCATTGGAATTTTTTGAATTTTTACATAATTGTGTGAGTATTCATCCAATCCGTAAAAACTATGATGATTTGAATTGAAGCTGCAATGATATTAATTTTGAATAGAATAATTTGACAGTTCCCAATAACCACAGAAAAGCCAAATCTGCTTTTTGAATTCGAAAGTATATGTGAATCTGGAGGAAAAACTCTAAAAAATCCTATTCCGTTAAAGATATGCATATCATGTATTTGACAAAAAATTAAGTAAAATGAATGGTGATTACAATGATGACAAAAAATTATATGCATTGCATTTGAAAAAATGAAGAAAAATCGATTTGAAATTCGTCATGTTGATAGTCTTTTTGTGGACACTCTGTATGCTGGAGATGCTTTATTATAGCTGAGTAGGATACTTTGAAGTCTTGTCTTTCAATCCATATAAAACTGTTATTGGTATGTGCAAGGGTTCATAAAATATAATTGGATAACATAGCCTAGACAAGTATCATTTTTTTGTCAAAATGGCCAATATTTCGAAAACTGTCGAATAAAAATATGTGAAAAGTATACGAAAGCATGCAGGAAGATTCAGAGAATTGAAGAACACTATTGAATATAGGGTGTCCCATTTGAAAGAACAAAGTCACCCGCTATTCCTCTTTTGTGGGCCACCCTATATATTCGAAAATATTTTTAGGTTGTGCTCTTCTTGCAGTATATCAAGTCTACATCAAAAAATTATGCAAAACGCAATCCGTTTCGCGTATATCGTCCGCTGCGGCACTAGTGGGACACCCTGTATATCAATTTAAACACAGGGTGAGTCTGTGTTCCATATATTCTAACTGTAGATTTCTCTCATCAAACGAAACACTTTTTTCTTACCATTTTTCAAAATTCGGGTTCGTTTGAAAGATACAGGGTGTCGAAAATCCATGAAAAAAACGCTTTTCTGTTCATATCTTTGGAACTGTTATTTCGAATGAACTGAATTTTGGTTAGTTGCTTACCCTATTCATGGTGCATATTCCTCAAACAACACTAATTCAATATTTCTCCTGGTATGAAAGTTACAGCTTAGCCGACCCATAAATCCACTGAGAAATATTATAAAACCACTTGAAAAAGATAAACGGTTCATATTTTCGGAAGAATCAGTAATTTCTAAAAATAAAAGTATTCCTATGATTTTTTTTTATAAAACGCGACGTTTTCGAGTTATTTCCAATTTTACCCGATAAGTTTTGTCGAAATAATCAGAAAACATACGAATACTCTGGATGCTTCCCTGGATTTTTAATATCACAGAATTGCTGAAACTTTTTAAACTCTCTGATCTCTAAACAACTTAACAATGTTGTCAGGATGTTTATCAACTTGTCAAGACTAAATGATGAAAAAACGTTTGATGTAGAGATATGAAATATGGAATCCCACAAATGTGGGACATGAAATTGAATTCTAAGAAGCATGAAATCGTACATTTTATACGCACAGTTCCTATTGAAAATTCATTGTTACTGGTCTATATCAAAAATAAATGTCGATAAAATACAAAATTAGGATATTAATGATGAATATCGATACGAACCACGTATTAAATTGAAATCAATGAAAAATAAAATGACACTTAGCACTAGACAATCAGTGGCGATGTTTCTATCTAAACAATATCCTCTTGGAATTTTATGAACTCGACACTACACGGTTATTATTACATTAATTCACTGAAAGTCTTCACATAATCATCGCGAGATAGCTCTAGAAATGATTTGACCATTTTACGTCATTGCAAACAGGTGTACAAACAGCCAATACAATAGTATTGGATTGGCTGTTTGTACACCTGTTTGCATTCTTCTCTGTAAATATATAAATGATTCTTGGTCCATCACGTCGGTTATTGCTATAGTTACGTGTGCGTCGTTTATGGGACTGGCGATTGGGACACAGAACCAAAGACTTCTTTTTGCACAGAACAACAGTCTGTCTTGCGCGCCGGCTACCTAGCATTGCGAGGTAGGTTACTGTTATACCATTGTTTGAAGAGAAAATCAACAATCTGGCAAAAAGGAAAAGCTCTGTGAAATATCGGAGAGATAGGTTAGGTGCATTGGTGCATAATGGCCCCTTTTCCTGAAAACCCGCAGCAATGCCCGGAGACCGGTATCTGGTCGACTCAGAGTAACATCTGCAAGGGAAGACCATTAAATCGTACATCTTACTCGAATCGAACGGTATCTGTAACAACCCTTCGAAGTCATTTCTTGAGGATCTATACGTCTACATGAGTACACGATTGCATTCCTCAAATTTAAGGGTGTGAAGACCTCTAAGACTACCTCGGCTATCACCTGGACATAGAGCAACCCATCGGCAAAGAGCAGAACATCACCAAGACTAGCATTTAAAACAATTTCTCGAAGGACTTTTTCCGGACTAGTCACGATTCGGAATACGATCAATAATGTGTTAGGCAGTATAATGTCCGGTCGCCGTTCGCCTCTTATTATCATTGATCGAACAATGACTGGTGCCATCTACGTAGAAAACATCATTGAACCAATAATTTTTCCTCTGAGCAACGAATTTGGGAATAATTTCATCTATTAGGATGATAACGCCATACCACAACGCACACGAAGGGTTCAGAACATTCCTTAAGGGAACAATATCCAGAGAATGAACTGGCCAGCAAACCCACCGGACATGAATCCAATTGAGCACGTATGGAATTACTTAGGGAGAGCAATATCCAATCGCCAAAACTCAGCTTCAACTTTTCAGGACTTGAGTTCAGCCTTTCAGGAAGAATGGAACGATATTCCTAAAAATTTCGTTGATCAAGCAAGGAAGAAATCATCCATATTGAAACCGCTATGCTGAAGAGAGTAATGGAAAACCTCCGCGAAAGACTTCAACATGTCAGTCACACGCCGAGGCCATCATTTGAAAGATATTATATAAAATACATATACGAAAAAAACTTGATTATGTAGACTTTCAGAATAAAGAACAGTTTTTTACATATCTTTTTTGGTATTTTTTAACAGATCCTTCGAATGTAGGAGAACTAGTTGCATCATGTATTCTCATTTCCCGAAAGTAATTTTCATTCAAGTTTCATAGATTCACCCTCTCTCGTGTTGAAAATCACAAATATACTGGCATTGTGAGTTTTTTCATTTGTATTTTTCGATTAATTCTAGTGAGTTCAATTCGGTTCAAATCATATATAATGATAAACTTTGAGAGCATTGTTTAAATTTATCACTTTCATCCTATAATTCTTTAAATGAAACAAGAGGCAATTGTATGTTATCTCGAGTACCCTTGTTTTTATGCTTGTACGGATGTGTCATATTTGAAGTACCATTCTTCATTGAATTCAGAACAGGAAAAAAAATGTAGAATACACCGTAGATCAAGTAATATTATTTGATAAAGTATGCCGGTTATATGCAATTTCATCCTTCAACAGCGTGGCCAAAACCGTCTTAAATACGGCTCTAATGTGGCCGTTGATCTATTTATCATCTATCGAGGGATTGAAAATTTAATTTTTCTCTATAACACTATGGCCACAGCCGCCTTCATAAAGATGTTACTATGGTTGTGTCGTGGCCTTTGATCTATCAACCCTTTCTATCTACTATAGTTCGGAATAACCAGTCATTAGGAGGTTAAAATGCTAGTATTTTCAGGTAATATATAAATGGGTTTTAACCTCTGTGAAAATAATTAGAGAAAGAGTTAACGGCATGCAAAAAAATTTTCGAAATTCCTGCGTGGTGTGTAGCTATTTCCGGAATTTAAAAAAATTGTTTGCATGCCGTTAACTCTTTCTCTAATTTCAGTTAATGTTCATATTCCCAGAAAAAGTAGTGCGTACCACTCATATGTTGAAGCACGAGATGAAATTGACAATTCATTGGAGGGATATTTCGATAAATATAAAGACACTAACTGACAAAGAAACTGCAACACCCAAAAGGAGCTGTTTAAATTTTAAATTTAAAATTTTTTTTGGTGAAACATAGAAAGTATAGCAAGGAGTACATGTTTAAAATTTGAAGAAAATAACGAAGGGTTTACAATTTTTTTCTCATAAAGTTGATAATGTGCTGGAATATTGGATTCTCGAGCCGGTTAAGGTAAGGGAGAACATATGGCTCCACTATTTCTTGAATGTAACGCAGTGCTTTCATGCACATTGCAGCAAAGGAAAGAGCGATTTCTCGCGTTGGACGAGTGGAAAAACGAAGGATATGGGATGAATTTCGCCATTATCTATCTCGAAACGGTCCTGTAAGATGCTGGAGGAGAAATCTCGCAGGTTGCTCATGGGTATCTGTGTAGGTGATCCCACTAGGTATCCCACATGCCTACCATACGGGGCAGATGAGATGAAGGACCTTGCGAAATTGGTTTAGCGTTCAATGAAACCGGACAAAATGCAGACTGCCTCATGCCTGTTTTTCTCTTTGGTAATCGGCATAGACAAGAAGAATGCCGATACACGTACTTAATTCTTTATGCTCGTTGACTGTACAATCGATTGTGAAAGGGATACCAACTGGTTTGGGCGGCAGGAGTATTCTTTTCGCGAAATTTATGTATTTTCCGATATAATGATGGAGAATGATCGCGAGGGACAGCGATGGAGATTAATTTTATTGCTTCTCCTGGAAATGATATGAATTCTTTTGTACGGTCGTTGAGCGCATTCGAGCTGGTTTTATCGATTTTGCACTATAACACCGGGTGTCCCTCGTTTCAGTGTTACAAGATAATATAATGAAAACCCTAGTGAAGTTATCTATACAGGGTGAGTCTTTGACTTGTACATATATTTCAACTGTAGATTCATGAGGCCAAAAAAAACCTTTTTTACATTTTCCATTTTTTCGAATTCGGCTCTGTTAAAAAGATATAGCCATTTGAAAAAAAAATTGGGCTCATTACGTTCCTGAAATGATACTATGAAATTGAATCAAAGTCTATTGAAATTGAGTTTATACATTTAGGGAATACTCAAGTAATAACCTTATTGGAATAAAAATGTTGCAAACACGATAATTTCAACAAAAACAGTTAGTTTCATCGGATTATATCAGCAACTAAAAAGCCACATTTATCCCAACAAAATAAGTTTCTTCTTCGATTTTTCTGCAGATTAGTTTGTAAACACTTATAACTTGTTCATATTTTCCCCGAAATTCCCAAACAATCTCATGAAGAGAGACTTTTCATTCAGATTTATTATTGAACAACCTAACCTAATCTAATTTGTATCGATTCTGTGAATGTTTGCACAGAAACTTCAAGAAGATGTTGTCAGCTTGCTGATATTTTCATTGAGGTAAAGGATATTTTACGAAACATAGTATAAACATTGTTTAAACAATGGTATAAATATCTATGAATTCTGCCGTTTCCATCATAAATCGACTTTGCCGCGTAATTTCACCACGCATGCGTAGAGCGAAAACCGACGGATTGGTTATCTGGAGGCCAACTATAAATAATAAGAAACCAGAGTCTCTGAACAAACTGTAAACATTATGTGAATTTCTGAATACATTCAGTGAATTATTGTTCTAATGTGATTATTATGTGAAGTGAATTAATATAATTTTAACCGTGTCGAGTTTATAAAATTCCAAGAGGATATTGTTTAGATAGAAACATCGCCACCAGATTATCAGGTATCGTATTATTTTTCATTAATTTCAATTTTATGAGTAATTTGTATCGAGATTCATCATTCATATCCGAATTTTGTATTTCATCGACATTAAACTTCAATATGGACCGGTAACTATGAATTTTCAATAGAAACTGTGCGTATTAAATCCTCCTTAGTGTTCAATTTCATCTCCCACATTTGTGGGATTTTATTATTAAAATATCTCTACATCAACGTTTTCCATCGTTTGAATTTAAGTCTCGACAAAGTTGATAAATATTGTAACAACATTGTAAACTAGTTTAAAGTCCAGAGAAGGAATAATATTCGATGATATTTTATTCAGAGACGCATTCAGATAATTCTTGAAATTAATGATTTTTTCGTCAAATTTCTCCGGGTAAAATTGGAAATAACTCGAAAACGACGCGTTTTATTGAAAAAAATAGGAATACTTTTAGTTTCTTAAATGATTGATTCTTTCGAAAATATGAACCGTTTATCTTTTTAAGGTGGTTTTATGGTGTTTTAGCGTGTATTGATGAGTCGACTACCCTGTAACTTTTATACTAGTAGAGATATTGAATAGATTTCGATTGAGGAATATGCATCATGAATAGAGTAAAAACTCAACCAAAATTCAGTTCATTCGAAATAACGGTTCCGAAGAAAAGTGTTTTTTTCATGGAGAAATTTTCGGTAAAATGACTCATTTTGATGAGTTCTATCACCTGTCAAAAGAAAAGCCTCACCTTAAAACACACCCTGTATATCGAAAATTTCGAAAAAAAACACTGTTCGTTCAACAAAATCCAAGCAGGCCTTGATTCACTTCCTTCAAAACTGAGGCTGTCATAGAATATCATGTCTTATTTATTTTTACTTGTCAAATTCAATTCAGTTTCATCATTGTTTTATCGCCTCCCGCTTCTAAAGGTCTTATTTATATCACATCATGCAATTTATGTAGGTCCTCGAATGGACAACTATTTGAACATTTGCTACGAATAGTATTTTTTTTAAATAAAACATGTTTTTTCTTCAAGGATTTTTTTTTGCTCTTCATGGAAGCATTCATTACTGTTATCAACGGGTTGAATGAAACTTCGTCATGTTGTCATCATTATCATCTAAGTATTTGAATAATTTCCATTTTTCAATTTAGCAGAGTACTAGAATCAACAAGTTTCGCGGAACCCTCTATTGGTAGTTAATTGGTAGCTTACAATAATTGTGAGAATTCTATGGCCTCCTCAGATGGGCGGAAGTGAACAGGGACAGTTTCCTTCCACAATGGGAGTGAATCAAAGCCTGCTTGGATTTTGTTGAACGAAAAGTGTTTATTCGAAATTTTCGATATATAGTGAACTCGGAAGTATATTATGATATAGAAAACTACAGTTTGCCTGTTGCAGGTAGGTATGTCATTTTGTCCATAGCATGAGGACAAAATGAATTTCATTTTTCCTAATTTATCTAAGAATATTTTATTTTTTGGTACTTTTATTTCATAAAGGTTGATTAGATTTTATAAAGAAAGGACCAAAGATCATAGGTGTAGAATATGACATTACTGTGACTCATAACTTACAAGTTATGCCTCTTAGACAAAACCCTATGTCATTTTGTACGTACTTCCCCAACATTTTTGAAATTGTTGAAGAAGATCAATTAGGAAATATCACTTCCTTTTATGTTTCCATTCGAAAAAAGAATTTTTTTTATTGCTCTAGAATTTGAGCAAATAAAAAAAAATCCAATAGCATCGCTGAAAAGCGGTAAAAAAATTGCCCGAAAGATGTGTTCGTTTCGAGAGCGTAAATCCTATAATACGGAACCTATAGTCAATTATAATAATGCATGGACCGAATACCAAAATTGCCCTGTAGTTCGGAAACAAGATGCCTTAGCAACTTGCTGCTGGTGAAGCTGTAACTGTCAATGGTGATCGATAAAGTCGGATGATAATCGAATTCTTGTGGTCTGAATTAATGAATATTGATCAAGAGGACATTTGGTTTCAGGAGGATGGCGCTACACCTCACTTTACAAACGACACAATTGATTTATTGAGACAAAAATTTCCTGGACGAATAATCTCCAGAAAGGGTGATGTCAATTGGCCACCAAGATCATGTGATTTGACAGCGTTGGTTTATTTTCTTTGGGGTTATGTGAAAAGCCAGGTCTATGAGAATAATCCACAATCGATTCCCGAACTAAAGGATGAAATTATTCTTGTCATTAGTGAGATGGAGCCTCAACTATGTCAAAATGTCATTGAAAGTTTTAACAAAAGAGTGGACGTCTGTAGAGCTGCAAGAGGAGGCCATTCGGCAGTTAATATTTTTCGTACATGGATGTCATAACTGATACTTCAATTACCAATAAAAAATTTTTGAAAATGAATGCAAATTATGTGTTCAATTTATTCGAAAAAAAAAATGCGCAATTTGAAACACTCTTTATTTTCAGAATGTAGGTACTCGTATTATTCGCTGTACCTACGTTTTATAAAACTATACGCAAATCAACTCTGCAGTGGAAAAGAAGAAATCTAATCTTGGGAATCATATCTGCTTATGATAATCAATTACAGAAAAACATAATACTGATAGACCATTAAATGGAAATAACACATTCCATGCACTGCAGAACCTTGATGGGAAAATTCCAAGAGCTTTACGAACATAAGGCAAGAGGCAAGTACCAATATTCCAGTATATTATCGCTTACTTGAGTATACTCAAAGGATTAAAAATAGACTCGAACAATTGATTTATGTGTCCAGTTGGTATCTACTCGCCTTGAAAATTGCGACCACTATGATAAAGCTATTTCAGTTCCAACAAAGAACTCTAGCTCTTATTGTAAGTAATGGTCGTTTATTATGGAATGTGAAAACCATCGGTATTATCAGCTCTCATCTTTCTTTTATGCGTGATGGTATGAGATTATTATCCTCCCTGTAGATGCATAAAGGCGATTTTTTGTCGCCATACATAATCTCTCGATTTTTTACCAACTTTGCACCGATTCATTTTGTTGAGTTTGGCTTAGCTCCAGTCAACTTTTAAGGGGTAGTTGGACTGCACCGTTGAGATTCGAGTGGCCACATTATGAAATTTAGAATTGCATGTTAAAATTGGACAGATTTTCCTAAAAACTACCATACATTCATTTCATAAATATCTGGTGTTTTAATTGTGATTTGACAGAAGTAGGGATTGCATTACCGGTTTAACGATTTACCGGTTTACCGATTTACCGCCCTTAATGTTCTTCAAATTACCGACCAAGAAACCGACATCTTTTACCGGTAATTTCGGTAAAAAAATGCCAGCGCTGATCCGTTTTTCTGTAATGCACGGGCAGCGCGGAAGGGATGGATTGTAAAATATTCAAGTATGTAAGTGTGAAATAGAAATGCAATATTTTTGGAAAGAGGGAATTCAGGGGAAATACTTAGAAATGACTTTCGCAGCACTCATGACAACTCGGCCTACTAGTGTGGAGACCTAATCTTATTGTATTGATATATCAATACTTTAATCACCTAATCTTATTGTATTGATATATCAATACTTTCTTCACTAAGGCCCGGTTTCACCAAACATTTTAATCTGGTTTACGGAGATAACTGAGGCCCGGTTTCACCAAACATTTTAATCTGGTTTAACGGGATAACTGAGATAAACGATTGATTTTTGACTGAAAAAGCACAGAAAATTATCGTTTACTGCCTTAAACGAGATTAAAATCGTTGGTGAAACCCGGCCTGAGATTACCGATCGATTTTGACTGGAAAACCACAGAAAATTATCGATTACTGCCTTAAGCGAGATTAAAATCGTTGGTGAAACCCGGCTTTAGCCGCTACCTAGTCTTTGTTAGAAGTTTCCCCTGAATCCCTCTTTCCAAAAATATTGCGATTTCTTTTTCACACATTTACATTCTTTCGATCCCTTTAGTTTAATGAAAAAGGCCCAGAGAAAACAAAAATTATAAACTTAGTTTTCTAAGGGCATAAAGGAATCGGACGAGTCGTTGAAAAAGTTAGAAACGACAAATATTTTTTTATTCAAATTACTATTTCGAATGTTTTAGGGCCTCTTACTGGTCTTTGAGTTAGGTATATTATTTTTTTTTCAATTTACCTAGAGTTTCACTTTTCTGTTGTTATTATTTGATAAGAATCGAACTCTGGTTATTTATTTTGGGGCTTATTCTTTTATATCGGAAAAAACCGGTAAATACCGGTAAATCGGTAATTTTTCAAATAATTTACCGAATTACCGGTAAATTCAAATCCGGTAAATTTGCAATCCCTAGACAGAAGGTAGAAGCCATGTTGTTTTGACATTTCTGTTCAATAAGCATTGACAAATCATCATGGAGAGACTCACGCCGCAACAACGTTGACAAATTCAAATACATTTATTCAAAATATTCAAATTACAAATGAAATACAAAAATATCAAATATAATATGATGAATAGGATACATGCCTAGATTATAAAAACCGTTAACAAAAGCACAAGATTTCGTACCTTTGTGGCATGGACCTTCACACCTAAATAAGGGAAAAAATACATTTCCCTAAAAAAAAACAGAAAATAATTCATAACCACAATAAATCTAGCTGAATCATTTTCGGACAACAGAAAGTACCGAGCTGGGGCGGGGGCAAGACGAGCGCGAACACGAACAAGGAGGAAGAGCTCCTTGAAATTTATTTTCAAAATCAGTGTTCCATTTGCCCAACTTTTAGAACACTTCGTGAAATTTATGGTCTACCTCTACATAATCGTCGAACTATCGATAGATTTCGGACAACATTTTCTCTACTCAATGCAACAAATTATTTTTTCGCATGAAAAAATCGGCTACGGCACCGATTCTCCATTCACAAAGTGCCTTCCATTTTCCAATTTCACGCCCTCAATTTTTCACCTGAAAGCTTAATTTTTTCAAATTGAACGTGAAGGATATCTTGGGGCACTGCAATTTCTTCTCTTTAAAAAATTATTTTTTCGCATGAAAAAATCGGCTACGGCACCGATTCTCCATTCAAAAAGTGCCTTTTATTTTTTCAAGTTCACGCCCTTGATTAAGCTTGATTTTTTTTCAAATTGAAGTTGAAAGATGTCTTGAGGGCACTCCAATTCCTTCTCTTTGATAAAATTATTTTTTCACATGAAAAAATTGGCTACGGCACCGATTCTCCATGCACAAAGTGCCTTTAATTTTTCTAAGTTTACGCCCTCAATTTTTCACTTAAAAGCTTGTTTTTTTTTAATTGAAGTTAAAAGATATCTTGAGGTCACTCCAATTCTTTCTCTTTGAAAAAATTATTTTTTCGCATGGAAAAATCTATGGAAATTGACTTCATTATCGCTTTTCGGCGGTTGTTCATCAATTTTTTTTTTGAGAATTCATTGGAGTACCCTCGAGAAATCAATGTTCTATATTTAAAAAAAATTCCATTTGGATAGGCGCTTGAATAATACAAAAAATGATGGAAATACTGAAAAGACTACCAGAAAGTGTGAAATCGCAGAGAACTGTCTGAAATTCCAGGAGAATTTAAAGAAAATCAAGCTTTCAGGTGGAAAATTGTGGGCGTGAACTTGAAAAACTGAAAGTCACTTTTTGAATGGAGAATCGGTGCCGTCGGCCAGAGTATAACTTCCCCTTAAGCCGAAGCGGTGCAGTTAGTTGAAAAATCAGCAACTTATGATAATAACAAACCGAATAAATACATTGAATTGAAGACAACTTCTGAATTTTTGCCGCAAGAAATCCTATTTTCGAATTTGCCAGTAGTGAAATGAGCACCGGCAAAGTCAGTTACTAGGTACTCAAACACAGTAATATTGGGAAAATTAAACAGAATTATATCGGCGTAAGGAGGTTAAAGGTTGAAGAACTGTTATAATTTTCATTATAACATTCAATATCAGTATTCATAGTTCCCCTCTTTCACGATGTTGGCAACCAGTTATACACTAAGATGGACACTCAGTCTTACACCAAGGTGTAGGCAACGTGTCACACAGAAAAGTGGGAAACCTATGATACTTGTACAGTGTATGACTGGTTGTTTTGGTTTCCGACTTTCCATCTGGGGGGTAATTTCTGAACAGATGGAAATATAATGTAGGAACACTAAGTCGGGAAAAGGTTGAACTACTTACAGCATGTGGTTTTAAGACAGTTTGAAACTTTCCTACTAGGTGGTGCAGTTTTTCGCCACTCATACTGTTTTGTAGTCAAATACACGAAAACAGCCCAAAAAGACTCTTTTTCTCCTTGTAGTTGACATCAGAATACAATATGCTCCTATCCTAATCATATGTATGTTTGTGAATACCCAGAGAAAGTACCTACACAAAGCCTGAATGAAAACTTCCACCAAAAATGATCCAATCTCAAAATCTCTTTATCAATGTCTATCCAAAAACATTGACAGCATTAAAAGCTCTAGAATCAAACTGCCAGTGCTCAATGTTCACCTAGGAATGCCGCAATATCATAAAGCAAATGAAAAAGCTGATGCACCCGCGAAATAGTACCTACCTATACAGGGTCTTTCACGAGGAACCTCACCCATATTTATACGGGAAACTACTGAACGTATTTTCATGAAATTCAGCACTTATAAGTATTTCTCGATGCTGATGAACTCTAAAATATTTTCAAGGCATGAGCACCTCCGGTTTTTCCGGAAATGACGTCAACTTCCGTTTTTCAAATTAGAACACCATTTTTTTATTGCAGAAATAGATTCCTTAGAAAATTTCAAGTTATTTTGATGTAACATTTTTCAGTTTTGGTTGGAAAATTCTCTCTGAGCGGGAAAATTCGAAAAAAAAAATCGAAAATAGAGCTCCGCTGAAACAAAAATAACTTCGAGGTTTTTGAATGGAAAATTTTCATTTTTGGGATTTTTCAAGATGTAAGATTGATGTATCCACTTTAAAAATCGAAATCGCGATTCATGATACAGGGGGTGAAAAAATCGCTTTCAGAGTTAGGGATGACAAAATCGTTAAAAATCAATTTTTTCAAATTAGAACCCCATTTTTTTATGGCAGATATTGAATCTTCGTTAAAAAATAATGTGAGTGTATGCATCACACCCTTGCCCTAAAGTGGATATTAACTCAGAAAATATCCATTTTAGGGCAAGGGTGTGATGCATACACTCACATTATTTTTTAACGTAGATTCAATATCTGCCATAAAAAAATGGGGTTCTAATTTGAAAAAATTGATTTTTCACGATTTTGTCATCCCTAACTTTGAAAGCGATTTTTTCACCCCCTGTATCATGAATCGCGATTTCGATTTTTAAAGTGGATACATCAATCTTATTTTCCATACAAAAACCTCGAAGTTATTCTTGTTTCAGCGGAGCTCTATTTTCGATTTTTTTTTCGAATTTTCCCGCTCAGAGAGAATTTTCCAACCAAAACTGAAAAATGTTACATCAAAATAACTTGAAATTTTCTAAGGAATCTATTTCTGCAATAAAAAAATGGTGTTCTAATTTGAAAAACGGAAGTTGACGTCATTTCCGGAAAAACCGGAGGTGCTCATGCCTTGAAAATATTTTAGATTTCATCAGCATCGTGAAATACTTATAAGTGCTGAATTTCATGAAAATACGTTCAGTAGTTTCCCGTAAAATATGGGTGAGGTTCCTCGTGAAAGACCCTGTATAGTCAAAGAAATGCTCTAAATTATGGTGAACATATTCAATGTAACGCAGTATGGCTCAGAAATTGATAAATAAAACATTTTCAACTAGTATTGATTGAGAAAATAGAAGAAAACTTGCTATAGAACTACTTACCTATAACCTCAACTTCCGAACGGATATTTTGGGATTTTTTTTGCAAAAACTAAAAGATTTGCCCATTATCATTTTCGTAATCTGTGACCCAACTCAGTGAGTACAAATTTTTTCACTTTCGCAACAAGATCCTTTTAGTTCTAAATGAAATTGGATAGGATCGGAAGCCAGTGCTGACAACCACAAAACGAAAAATATATCTGAAAACCATGCTGTTACGAGTTCATTGAAACACTGTTTTTAGTACCTACTGTAATGAACTCATTACGATACTGAAATAGAGAAAATATTGTAAATTTCGAAAACAGACTTTTTACTTGATTGTGATTGACACGATTGAGTTTGGATTATTCTGCTCATTATATAATCAATTCAGGCCCGCCGTAAGCGGGCGTGCAAGGCGTGCCCGGCACAAGGGCGGCACGTCCAGGGGGGCGGCAAATCCAGTGAAATTGAATTTTTTTTTTGGAGGGGACAAACAACGTGGTAAGCGGGGGGGGGGAGAAAAAGGGGGGGGTCCAACTCCAACTGCTTTAAAATTTTGCCAACTGTCATAGAAACATAGAAATTTTGCCATATGCGATCGAAACTTTGCCAACTGCTTTGAAATTCCTCCAACTCCGTTCAACATTGGGGGCGGCAAGGTCTCCCCATCCCCCTTAGAGAGACTTTTTCTTTGAAGGATCGGGAGGACAGGCGGCCAACATCGATAATTTCCGTATATCCACGGAATTCAGTGAATTCACTGCAGTGTTTCTTTCAGGTATATTTCCGGGAGGGGCACTGCCGCCCACCGAAGTTCCGCAGGTGCCCCCCCTGCGATAGAAATATCAATAATATAATATATATATAACAATAATTCAATAGGTTTTTCATTTTTTTCCCACCATAATGGGGGAACCCTTTCTAGAGAAGACTCAGCATATTTAGCGCAGGGGAGTTTTTACGGGGAGGGTACTGGGGGTAATTAACCCATCCCCAGGAAAGAGTTTTACACACTAAATCTTCGAATGGAAACGATCTAACCCCCCCTCCTTTCCCCGCTTTTCACTCAAGATCAGTTCAGGTCCCTCGCTAAAACTTGCCACAACCCCCCCCCCCCCAAATTGCTCTCTGGATACGCCCCTGATGTAGCGCCCTATTGGGGGCGGCATAACAGTATTTGCACGCGGGCGCTCAGACAGCTAGCGGCGGGCCTGAATCAATTCATTAACGTCACAGATCAGAAAGAGATGCAATTAAATTCATAACACCTAACGTCTGCTTTAGGCACGAATCCACCGTGAAAGAAGACCCAATAATAAATTAATTTGCATGAAATAATGCATTATCGTCCGACTCACTAGGTATGGTTTCATAACAAAAAGTATGTAGAGCCATAATTTGAAATTGTCTTTTCCCCTTATAACCTTTTAAGTGATGGACATATTTTTTTACTGTTTGATAGCTTGTTAGCTCAAATACATATTTTGGAGTATGAAAAGTCATTTATGTGAAACCAAGAATATTTCATGCTGTAGCAGAATCCTTGTTGTCTTTTTAGCTTTGGTTTTTTTCCCGGGAACAGGTAATCAAAAAAGTAATGAAACAAAGTAGCAGTTTATTCTTATCAAGAAATATTCATCACAATCCAACATTCGATCGAACTCTTAAGTCACTATGAAAAACAACTTTTCCAATAAATTAAAATAATGTCAGTCTCTTCCATTTTTGATTAGCGAAAAATTTGATCACTAATTATTGTCCAACTAAATTCATATACTCAAGGACGGCCTCTTCTTCCGATCGCCCTTCGAGTTCTTGCCGAATATATTTCCTAAAACTTTCGATACACTATTCACTCCTAGTTTTCTTCTAATAGGTAACGATTTGAGTAGCTGTACAGATCTGGCTTCCCTCAGCAGGGACTGGAAGGCTAGGGACACCCCTGCGAAGTTTTCGGCTGCACTGACCTCGTAGAATTGACAGCTGTACTTCAGGGAGAGTTCGTGGCCATCGTCAACGCACACTTCTCTGGAAACACAAAAAAAAATTATTGTGTTGCTTTGTATTTGACGATTTCTCTATAGAAATTCAAAGAGCAAACCAATAATATTGTGAGAATTGTACTAGTGGAGATCTAATTCAAAAGTTAACCGCTAGTTCGTGCTGCCATCGGTGAAGAGTAGCGACAAACTGTCATCTCCGATGGCAACACGATTCAGCGGTTCACTTATGAATGAGATCTCCACTTGTCCAATTTTCACTTTTATAATGTTGTCCTAACGAATGTTTACACTTTTTTGATTAATAATATTGGGTATAATTTTTGTAAAAACTGAAACAGCAAAATAGAAAATAAATGATGATGAGATAAATATTTGGATATTTGATTTTATGACCATCTGAACTACTCACTGACAATTTTTGAATAGAATTCTGAAAAAACATTATTTATTCACAAAAGAATTTATTGATGCCCGTTTACTGCTAATGAATGAACATAAGGGGTAAGTTAACATGTCAAGCAATGTCCAAACTGACAGAGATATCTGATATCCCAAAGGGATTTTCCAGAATCAAACATTCAGGCAAAACTATATTTTGACATTGTGTTCACACTGATCTTATAAAAAATGGGTTTCAGTATATTTCAATACCTGCAGTGTTCCAAGTCCTTCTTATTCCCCAGTAATAAACTGGTATAATACGATGGCAACTTCAGCTTGGTCAATTGGTTGAGAATTTCTTGTGCTTCGTGAAAACTGTGCCTATCATTCACAGCATAAACTATAGCGAAAGCTTCTCCCCATCTGATGTGTTCATATAAGCAGCCTTTTTTCTGAAACAGAAGAAGCGTTGTTGAAAAGATTATTCATTGAGGAAACAGAAGATTAAAATTCTATTCACCAAAGTTGAGACATTGTTAAGAATAATTATCAGATGAACGCTTTCACGAATAAAATGAGTTGCAGTGAATACAACAATAAACATAAAAATTTGTTGCATCTGGCGGAAATATTCGTACCGAAAATAAAGCAAGTTTCCAAAAAATCATGAGTAGCTAGAATAATTTCTCTTGAAGTCATCAGAAGAGCTTTTATCCTATTAGGATTTGAGACGAGGACAAGTATAATTTATTTTGAACTGAAACTATAGATAATATTCAACAGAAAAATTCCAATTATCATTATAATTAATAGTACAACGTTTTGCTTTCGATCGAAGTGGAAATTAAATTGTTGAGAACCCGAAAAAAGAAGGAGGAATGTAGATTTTCAGATGGGTTTCATTGTACCTTGCAGATTTATTTGTCAGAGTTACATCTGCTTTAATACCGAGCAGAAATGTTCACTTCAGATATCTTTATACCTCTTGGTGAAGGAAATTTTCTGATTCTTTTTAAAATAGTGAATTTGTGATATGTTCACCATTGAATGTGCTGTACCTATTACTTGAGAATTTGGGATAAATAATGTTGAAGAAGGATTACGCAATTGGAAGTTGATCCTCATATTTCAGGTAAAAAATGATTTCTATGTATGTTGTAACCTGTATGTGTAAACTAAATATACTGCTCCACAAGAGTTAGGGATATCGTATTCAATCGTTTTTGAAAGTATGTAATCTTCGAGAGAATCGCTGTAAAATCATTTAAAACTCAATAACAACTTGAATCGATCCAATAAAAATCAGTATGAGACATTTCGTCAATCTTGTCGCTTTTTTTCTGAAGTTTGGTTCTTTGCATATGCTTCATGAATTTTCTTATTTTGAAATTAAGTCAGTTTATCAACGGCTTCGATTTGGAACGAGTTTTCTGAAAATGCCAAGACGTAAATTAACAAACGCTGAGGCTAATAGGGCTATCGGAATGCTACAGGGTGGCTTAACTCAGGTTGTTGTAGCGGAAAGCCTCCGAGTCAGCCAAAGTGTGATATCTCGACTGGAATAGGTTCAGGGAGACAGGTTCCGTGTTGGAAAAACCAAGGCTTAGTGGGTGACGAAAAACAACACCTGCTCAGGATCGTTTCATCACCGTTTCGGCGAGAAGAAACCCTACATCTACGTGTAGAATGCTACGGAATACTCTCGGGAATACTCTTCGAAATGCAGATGGGGTCCAAGTTTCCATCGAAACCATCAGATGACGTTTGAGAGAGGTGAATCTAGGTTCTACACGTCCATTTTGGATTTCCATCAACACGTGACCATAAGCGTCGAAGACTGAAATGGGCAAGGCAACAGATCAATTGAAACGAACAATGGCGTAGTGTCCTTTTCACTGATGAATCCAGATATGGACGATTTTCAGATTCTCAAAGAATAAGGGTATAGTCAATCCCACGCATACCCCGTAATTGTCGCAATGTCCATCCATTCCGATTGTTATGGTATGGGCCGGGATAAGTTTCAACGGGCGCACATATCTACACATTTGTCCTGGGAATATAACCGCCTTACACTATAGGGAGCATGTCATTGACAATGTTGTGCCAAATTTTCCCGCTGCTATTGGTGAAACTTTTCAATTTCCAGACGATAACGCTAGACCGCACCGTGCAGCCATAGTTGAGAATGCGCGCGAGGAGCTTGGTATTCCACATTTACCAATACCTCCGCACTCACCAGATTTGAATTGCATAGAACATGCATGGGATATGCTCCAAAGAAGATTAGATAATCATCAACCTACCCCAGAATCCTTAAATGATCTGAGAGAGTTTCTGTCCCGTTTTTGGAAACAAATTCCTCAAGAAATGTTCAACAACGTCGTGTGTAGTATGCAAAGAAGATGTCAAGCTGTTATTGATGCCCGTGGAGGCCATACATAAAATTTCGTTATTTCACTCGATTTTCCTTAACCACCCTGTATACGCTGCAGACCTACAGGATAAAATTAATTTGCAACTTGAAATCATATTAATATGAATTTTCATCACAAAAATCTTATTTTAACTATATTTTTTTTGCAATTCAAGTCAATATCCCTAACTCATGTGGAGCAGTTTATTTCAATAGTTCATCTTAGTAACCTCAATTTGTATTCGAACCAATTGGAGCATTCGTGCTTACCTCACAGTTTGACGTATCTAGGATTTCTACCTCTGTCCTCACAGTGTCGAAGTCGACGTGATGCCTGTAGAAGTAATCTGTAAAAGAAAAAAAAACATCAGCATTAACAATACATTCACATTTTTTCAGCTCATAAAATCGAACCTAACTATAACTTGTATAAATGTACGTAAAATTATGACAGGTATCAGGCAATGGATACTTTCAGAAATTATAGTAATCATTTGGTTGTTTACAGTGCATGGCTCCGGACCTCGGAGCTCAAATTACGAAGTAGGTCAGTAAATCTGTTATTGGTAAAGCCGCTCCTTTTCACCTGGGAATCCATGGAACACGAGTGATATTTCGAGAGGAGGATACGATGGGAAAGTGATAAATCTTTCAACATACAACTTCTCTTGTCAATTTTGATTGTGACGAAAACAGCTACATATTATTTTATGACGTCGATTAATTGGTATGAAGATGTGGATTATAGAATATATTTGACAGTGAAACCTTTAATTGATGATTGAGGAATTTGCTCCCAATAACTGTCTTCTTTTAGAAATTTTTCCACAGGAATTCTCCCATTTGTAACTTTTTAAAACTACATTTGAACTTTGTTCTGTTCAGGCTTTCAGTTTCAGTACAGAAGCAGGACATTTCATAAGTCTGAATATCTGTTTGACAAATGTACTAATTATATTCGTTCAAACTGTCAATGAAGTATCTGAAGGCTAACCGTTCGTCAAATTCATCCACTACCTGCAGTTCATTTGGGTTTATACCAGATATTCAATGGTTCAAAATATTGGTACAAAGTGTGCCAGTGTTGCCCACTGGCGTTTTGGAAGAGTATAGCTAGTATAGATTTTGAGGAAAATTTCGCTTCTTGAAAATTTTATACAGCCAAATGGAATAAATTCGATAACAAATAAATGAGAGGGTGTTAGGAAAAACGCTCGGACACGTCGATTTGTAATTTTAAATGCGCATATTTTTCAAGAAAATTCTAGACATAATACATGTACAATGTCCTTTACCTATCTTCAACTTTTTCGGAAATATTGAGTTTTTTTTTTACAAAAATTAACATTTCGAATGAAAGTTATTTCATTTCACAAATTCGATACATTACACTCGATACTTATTTCCCATTTACCTCTTGATATGAAGAAAGTAAGCAAACACCATTACTGAGAAGAAATTAAAAAAACAAAAACAGATTTGTTTATTCTCATAGCCTAAGTAACACGTTGTCTGTTTGCATGACAATAAGTGATCAGTGTAAGTGCTATTGTCTTTTGAATTTCGATAACTACACGTAATAATATTAGAAAAATGGTTCATCGAACAGAAATGCACAAAATAACCATTCTTCCAATGATTGGTTATGGAGATTACACACGGACACAAATGGAAGTTTCTCGCTTATTTCACGAAAAAATTCCAAATTTACCGCCTATATTCCAAGGAACAATTAGCAAAATAGAAAAGCAGTTTCGAGAGCTTGGTCATGTTAGACAAATGAAAAAAATTGCTGCCAATGCAGTAAGTGATGATACGAAATTGGATATTATGCTTCAGTTTCAAGAAAGCCCACATAATTCTGTTCGAAAAGTAGCCTCGCTGTTCACCGTCAGCCACACGTCAATATTTCGAATATTAAAGGAAAGTGAGATGCATCCCTATAGAATGATGGCAACACAGGAGCTCATAGAAGACGATTTCGATAGGAGAACGCATTTTGTGAGCAAATGATGGCAATGTTAGATAACAATGTGATCCAATCAGAAAATGTTTCGTTTTCTGATGAGAGTACATTCACACTACCCGGTCATGTTAATCGTCAAAATTGCCGCTATTGGTCTGATGAGAATCCTCACTGGATGAGAGAAGAACATACGCAATATCCTGAAAATGTTAATGTTTGGGCAGGAATTGTTGGAAATCATATCGTAGGTCCCTTTTTCATTGACGGCAACTTGAATGCAGAAAAATATTTAGAACTACTCCAAAATAATGTCGTACCAACTTTGATGAACTAATATCCTGATCCAGCAAATCCACAAGTTCCTGCCAATATAATATGGTTTCAGCAAGATGGAGCACCGCCCCATTACCAAATCAATGTCCGGCAGTACTTGGACCAAATTTTTTCAAATCGGTGGATAGGGAGGCGCGGATAGATAGAATGGCCAGCACGATCTCCTGATCTGACACCATTAGACTTCTTTTTGTGGGGATACGTCAAAAGTATTGTATACGAAACGAAACTCTTAAACTTAGACGACCTAAAAAACCGAATCACGCTTGCGATTAGATCAGTCACGCCTGAATTGTTGAGTAACGTTAGAAGACAATTCTACACCAGATTAGCATGTTGCCAAGACGTTCGCGGCGAGCATTTTGAATTTTTTTTTCAATAATTAAGAAATAATCAGTATTACTTATTAGGTTTTAAGTGTAATGTACCGAATTTGTGAAATAAATCATTTTTATTTAAAACGTTGAGTTTTGCAATAAATCTGAAAACACTTAATACTTCCGAAATAGCTAAAGATAGGAATAGGACATTGTGCATGAATTGTGTCTAGAATTCTCTAATATACAGGGGGTTGCATTTGAAATAAGAAAGTTGGTATTGGCCACGGTCACATGGAACACCCTATATAATATTATTTTCTTGAAAAATATGCGCATTTGAAATTACAAATCGACGTGTCCGAGCGTTTTTCCCAACACGCCCTGCCCTCATTTGTTCGTTATCGAATTTATTCCATTTGGCTGTTACACTCTGTATACAGATATGGAATAAAGGAAATAATTTTCCAGTCTGGACCCACGCTTTCAACAAGTTATTATGAGCGAATATTAGTCATTGTATCATACTTATTTCTTGAAATTTTCGAGAAAATCCATGGAGGCTTTCAAGAGTTATATACCGATTGAAAGTTTTTGACAGAATACATAACACATCCAGTTTTTCTTAGACAAATATAAAAGGTTTTCCAGTAGGAGGTGTTATTTTGAATAGCCCGCTATTTCGGTAGATGTCGCTTTTGCAGTAGTTTGACTAGTAGAAATTACGCCATTAATAGCAATGGAATGCAACGTCTTGGAATTATTGAAATTCACTTAAAAATGGTGAAAATTTGGCAAAGACGGTTTGTAAAACTCGAACATTTTTGGGTCGTCTTGAAGCACTTTTTCTAACGAATAAAACCCGTGCATGTCGCCCAAGAACAGCCGAAAATATTGTTGCTATAGCCGAAAGTGTTGAAGACATCCCAGTTTTGACCATTCCTCGACTTTCTTTGCAATTAGGCATTCCAAAAACGTCATTACAGTGTAATTTGCAGATTTGTGTCTTGAGGCTTCTAAAGTTAAGTAAACACAAGGTATCAAGTCAACCGATTATCAACAACGTCGTGTCTTTGCTGATTGGGTCCTTAAAATGAAGGAAAATGATCCGGAATTTCATCGAAAAATCATCTTGAGTGATGAGGCACATTTCCAACTCGATAGCTTCGACAACAAGCAAAATTGTCGCATCTGGAGCTCGGAAAACCCAAGGGTTATTGTTGAAAAGCCTCTCTATCCTTAACGTGTGACTGTTTGGTGCGGTTTATGGTCAGGTGGGGTCGTTGGACATTACTTCTTCGAGAATGAGGCTGGGGCAACAGTTACGGTGAATGGATTGCGCTATCGAGAGATGATTAATCATTTTTTTATGGCCGGAATTGGTAGGTCTGGACAATGTTTACTTTCAACAACTCGGCGCTACGTGACTCACAAGCAACGAAACCATTGATCTTTGACAGAAAAAGTTTCCGGACCGTGTAATCTCTCGAAGAGGTTATTGGAAAACTGTGGTGTTTGGGTGAAGTAAAGTAAAATAACTTTAGAACCTTTTATACATTTATTAACCTCTTTATATTCGACTACACTGTACTCTTCAATCGTATACTTATCTATTAACTAACTTCCTTAAATTTCCAATACACATGTGCATATTAAATATCGCGTACATCATTCTGCGCATGACTCTTATAAGTTCTTAACATTCAAACATCTCAATTTTCCCCTTTTAGAAATTCGTAATATTTCTAATCAATTAACCTTACTAACTAAATATTCCTAAATCTAAATTAACCTATTCTATAATCTTAATCCTAATAATTACAACATCAAATTACAATATTTATAACATTTAGAATGTCATCATCAATTTCAAATTCAATTGGTATTATTTTGCATTTTTAATCTTTCAGATCTCCTTATAAATATTTCATCTTTATTCTTATCCTCACAATTCTCAATATAAGATCTATTATATAATTTTACAAACTGATTAATATGCCTTTTAATTATTTGTCCATTAGTCTTAAGTTCTATATGAAATGTAACAGGAGTTAATTTTCTTATTATTTTACCTTCCAACTTTACGTTCTTTTTCTTATTACCTAGTACCTCTGTCATTACTACATCTCCTACTTCAAAATCATACTTCCTATGTTTACCCTCCTTTTCAACCGAATTCCATTGTTTTATACATACTTCATCAGATAATTTACTTGTAAGCAAATTAAATCTACTCTTTATTGGCCTTTGAAACATTATCTCTGCAGGCGAAATGCCTGTTACTGAGTGATTCATAGTGCGATAATCAAATAAAAACAAGTTTATTGCCGCTCTTAATGTTTTACCAGAAGAAACAATTTTATTTATTTTATCTTTAAAAGTTTGAACAAAATTTTCAGCTGCGCCATTGGTCGCTGGGTGATAGGGTGGTGAGAACGAATGATTTACGTCCATGGATTCTAAAAATCTTTTAAATTCAGAGCTCGTGAACTGAGGACCATTATCCGTAACTAAGTGATCACAAATACCGAACCTAGAAAACAAAGTTTCAAATTTTTCTATCGTCCTTTCAGATGTGGTAACTGTCCCCATATCACAAACTTCTGGCCATTTCGAATGGGCATCAATTATAATCAAAAACATGCGACCAAAGAACGGTCCCAAAAAGTCGGCATGCAATCTCGACCAAACATTAGTAGGATATGGCCATTTCATAAAAGATATTTTCTGAGGTCTTTTACTATTACTTACACATATTCTGCACGAATTAGCTAAATTTTCGATATCAAGGTCAATTTCTGGCCACCAAAAATAAGATCGTGCTACTTGCTTCATTCTTACTACACCAAAATGTGATTCATGCAATTTCATTAAAACATCTTTTCTTAAACTCTCCGGTATAACAACACGCACTCCCTTCACAATACAATCCTTTTCGACTCCCAATTCAATCCTTTTATCAAAATATTTTCTTTCCTCTTCCGATAATTTACTTACATCATCTGGCCAACCCAAAGTTAACTTTCTTTTAACGCTAATTAAATTTTTATCTTTTTGAGTCTCCTTCTGTATCACCTTTAAATTGATCAGATTACAATCCTTTTCCAAAAAATTCAAAACTCCTAATTCTGAATCAAAAACTTTTGTGTCATCTGCCACTGACAATCTTGACAATGCATCACAGTTGCCATTTCTTTTAGTGGAGATAAGTTCAATTTTATATTTAAATCCAGCAAGAAAATATGACCAACGAATCAATCTGTTATGAACAATTGATGAAATATTTTTTGTTTCACCAAATATAAATTTTAATGGCTGATTATCTGTTCTGAGTATAACTTCATTTCCGATTAAGTAATGATAAAACTTACGAAACCCAAATACAATGGCTGCTGCTTCCTTGTCTAGAATTGACCGATGTAGTTCATTCTTTGGAATTATTTTTGAAGCATAAGCAATAGGACGTTCTTCTCCATTTTCAAATTTATGAGACAATATACTAGACAGCCCGGTAGAACTTGCATCACAAGCAATTACTAATTGAACACCCGGTTGATATGGAACTAAAACTTTACCCGACAATAATTGATACTTAACCCACTTAATAGCATCAATACACCTTTTGTCTAATCTGAAGTTATCATCTTTTAATTTATCATACAGAACTTTAAATTTATCAGCTCTGTTCTCTAAAAAACTTTCATAAAAATTTACTAAGCCTAAAAAAGCTTGCAGTTCTTTTTTAGATTTTGGCATTGGCAAATTTTGAATGGCTCTAACTTTCTCAGGTGAAGGCTTCAAACCTTCCTGATCCAACAAATATCCTAAAATTTCGATTTTTTCTTTAAATAATTCACACTTTTTTATGTTAACCCTGAGATCATATTCGTTCAATTTGAAAAATATTTTTTCCAATGTAAGTAAATGTTCTTTGTCTGTTCGACCTGTACAATATATGTTATCGATGTACACTTCTGTATTTTCTATACCCTTCAATATATCGGTGAGAATATCCTGGCACTCAGCAGGACTCGAAGCAATGCCCTCTGGCAACTTTCTATACCTGAATAACCCATCTTCAGTAATAATTGTTAACGGATCTCGACTTTCTTCTGCAATCTCGAATTGCATGAAAGCATGCCTCAAGTCAATCTGAGACCATTTCTTACCTACTTTCAAAGTTTGAAATACTTTTTCTTTCAATGGTATCGGATGCTGCTTAACAATCAATTGTGGGTTTACCGTAATTTTGAAATTACCACAAAGTCTTACTCCATCACCTTTTATGACTGGAACTACAGGTGTAGCCCATTCACTAATCGTTACTGGTTCTAAATTTCCAATTTCTACTAACCTTTTAATTTCTGTACTCACTTTACATTTTAAGGCAAATGGCACACGATATGGCTTACATTGTATGGGTTTGAAATTTTCTTTCAATTTAAGTTTTATTTTCCTTCCTGTATAATTCCCTTGCTTATCCGAGAACAATAAAGGATATTTTGAACCAAAATATTTTATAAGGTTTGCATGTTCACATTGTAAATTGTTCACTGAATTAGCTGATGGTAATTGAAGAGGCCACATACCAAAAATTTTGAACCATTGTCTACCAATCAAATTTTTTCCATTACCAGGTAAAATGTATGCTTCCAAATTAAAATAAGAGTTATTAAATTTCACTTTCAAATCTGATATAATACCCTTAATAGCTAATTTAGAATGATCATATGTTGTTAAATTCATACGAGGAGGTACCATTTGTTTGTTTGGAAAAAATTTTCGAAATGTAAACTCAGAAATAACGCTTACATATGAACCAGTATCAAGTTCCATTTTAACAATTTCGTCTTCGATTTCTACATCAAATACTAAAGGATCTGCAGTTATATTAGATATAGTCGAAATACTCACATTCTTCCCTTCATTTTTGTTCAAATAATAAAAATCATATTCATCGTTACTGTCATCATTTTTAAATACTTCACTATCATCATCTTCTATCGTTTCATTACCTAAAATATTAACATTTTTATTATTCTTTTTAAAGCATGCATTCTCTAAGTGACCTTTGGTATGGCAATAATTACAACTCTTATACCTATATCTACAATCTCTAGCGAAATGATTTCTTTTTCCACAACAATAACATGTTACATTTTTTGAGTTTACCTGAGCATTCGAATTACGACTACGATTACCGTTTCCGGTTGCCTCACTAGTACGTCTGCGTACGCTGTTTTCATTCTGCTTTCCTCTTCTGTCTTCATGTTCTCGTTTCGCTCCATCCCCATACCAGCGTGATGCTCCATCTCTTCCCCTCCCGGAGTGGAATTGTCGCTGACCCATCTCTCGCTCTCGACTGTTTCTGTCTGCCTTGTTGTAGATGTTGGTTTGTTTTTTGAAACCCCTTTTTTCTACGAAGTGGATAGTTTCTTCTTTCTTCAAACTCAAGGAGTTTTTGACTGCGCTCTCTCTCGCCTCTGCGATGGCTACGGCATTTTGAAAGGTCAAGTTTTCTTGACGAAAAAGTTCGATTTTCGTTTCTGGTTGCAGAAGTCCGCAAACAAATTGATCTCTCAGAGCAATCTCGATTTCGTTGAAATTACAGAGCAAGGAATTTTCTTTTAATCTCGAGACGAACTCTGATATTGACTCGTTCGGATATTGTTTAATGTTGTAGAATTTGTTGCGTTCAGAAATTTCGGATGGCGTTGGATTTAAATGAGCTTTCATTAGTTTCACCAGTTCTTTATATTTGAAGTCTTTGGTTTTCTTGGGTGCAACTAAATTACGAAAAATGATATAAGTTTCTTGGCACACTCGCGTGAGGAGTTCGGCACTATATTTCTTTTCGTCAATGTCCTGCGTTTCGAAGTATAATTCGAGTCTTTCAATGAAAACATCCCAATTGTCCTTATTCAGTGTGAACGAAATTCTATTGTCTGTCATTTTTGCACGCACTGATAATTTTGAAGGAACGCTATATTTGTCTCTCTCTGAACCACTGTCCGAAACGTTATCTGCATGAATATGTCGCCACTTTTTTATTAGTTGTCGCCTCAGATTTTCGAAACTTTCACTATCTGAGACGTTTTCACCTAATTTTTGCAATTCGTTAATTAGTTCTTGCTTATTTAACTCATAAATCCACGAAACTTTGCCCGATGCCGGATTTGGACTAGTGTCTCTCGAACTGGAACTGTCTTTTCCCATAGCACATCACACGTGGAAATCTTGAAGATTTTCACTAACACAGTTTCCACTTAGTCAATTTTCCGTTTTAATCCTCGTCGCCATAAATTGTGGTGTTTGGGTGAAGTAAAGTAAAATAACTTTAGAACCTTTTATACATTTATTAACCTCTTTATATTCGACTACACTGTACTCTTCAATCGTATACTTATCTATTAACTAACTTCCTTAAATTTCCAATACACATGTGCATATTAAATATCGCGTACATCATTCTGCGCATGACTCTTATAAGTTCTTAACATTCAAACATCTCAAAAACCCTTCCCCAAAATGCCCTGCATTTGTACTAGCAACAAATACAGGGTGGCCATTTGAAAACGAAACAGACGAGATTACAGACGAAATAATTTTTTTCGAAAGAAATGCTCGGACAGGTCGATTTCTGTTTCGAGGGGGACAACTTAAGATGTAGGTTACGGACGCATAGCGCTTCAACCCTTGCTACTACAACCCTCACCCCCAATTTTTGAATAGGGAAGATGGGGTGAGTGATACCTCATTTGAAAGGTATTTTTATACTGATTTCAACACAGTAATTGTTTTTTCATTTTATGCATTAGTTCTCGAAATATTCTCAACTAAGTATTTGAAAATGAAGTGGTGTTTTCATGGCACTTGTAGTGTTTTTTTGTGAAAAATCGACATTTTGAGCTTCAAAACAACCATGACTGTGGCTTCCTTCCTCCAATCCACTGACATAGAAATCTTTAATCAAGATGTCGATTTTTCACAAAAAAACACTACAAGTGCCATGAAAACACCACTTCATTTTCAAATACTTAGTTAAGAATATTTCGAGAACTAATGCATAAAATGAAAAAACAATTACTGTGCTGAAATCAGTATAAAAATACCTTTCAAATGAGGTATCACTCACCCCATCTTCCCTATTCAAAAATTGGGGGTGGGGGTTGTAGCAGCAAGGGTTGAAGCGCTATGCGTCCGTAACCTACATCTTAAGTTGTCCCCCTCGAAAAAGAAATCGACCTGTCCGAGCATTTCTATCGAAAAAATTTATTTCGTCTATAATCTCGTCTGTTTCGTTTTCAAATGGCCACCCTGTATAATAATAACAGGTAGATTAATGCGATGAACATGTGGGAGGAAAAATATTATGTTTTAGAAATAAAACCTTTGCCATTTCATTTTTTCCTGAAGAAATATGAAAGACAGCTTGGGTATGCATGCCACTGGTAAAACTATCAGCTATCAATTCGAAGTTCTAGAAGGTCCAGTTCTTTCCATATCACCTGGTTAACCAACAATCCAACCCTTAATGATTGCAGTTCTAATTCAATCGATCCAAATAAGAATTAACAACCTGCATTTCGTAAATTCCATTTTGAAGAGATCCAAACCCTGCATAAAATGTATCGCAACTAACCAAATCACCATCTATTCTTCCTCTGCGATACCATTGACCTTTGCTACAAGAAATCACAGTGGTAATGGCAACATTCGATGCTCGAATCGAAAGAGCGCACCCTTAGCCCAAAGACACAAATTAAGGAAGTGAAAAACGGTAATTCAATGCGATAAACAAAAGTGAAAGCATCGGAAATATAGAACCTGATAGCCCGTAGGTCTTTGCGGATTAGTGAGAAGTGACAAATTGAAGTAATGAGAGGGCAGACAAGTACCAATCATGTTTGATCTTAACGCTTGGAGCTGTTTTCTAAGTGAAGATCACAGTGCGCTCTTTTGTCTGGTTTGGTACTGATCAATCTGAACAAGACGTGATTTCTCACAATTGCTATGTGAAAACGATGTGCTATATCTGGTCCAGATGAATGGTACCATCGAGGAAATAAATATCTACTTTAAATAATTTGTATTTAAGACATGTTTTCTCTTTGATAGATCAAAAACATTCATCTTCGGTAAATGAGGGTGACACATTGTTATCCTACCCTTGCTATTCCTGTGAAAAGGTTCCTTCAGTCACTAATTCCCCAGTTAATTTAATGTAGGTAAACAATCGAAATGCTTGAGATTTTTAAAATTATTCAGCTAATCAGCAAAGTTTTTCGAGTAATTCTTATGAGGATAACTCACATACAGTGTGCCTGGGCATGACTAATCTTATCGACAAAAACCCACATTAGGGGTTTTACTCCCCTATTTTTGGAATAGCTGCCATTTCAAATAATTTATTTTTATTTTAGTTGACCCTTTCAAATGATATCGATTTCTTTGGACCTAAAGGTCCTACAGATGCGAAAAACAGGTTTTTTGAAAGATAGTACTACCACCTTTCATTGAAGTAGAACAATATGAAAACATTCAAATAAAAATGTCATAAAAAATTTCTCGGAAAAATTTTAGTCAAAAAATTTAATGAATTTTTCAGTAAATCCCGAATAGTACAAAAACTAGCACATTGAAGTATAATTTTTTTTCAATGAACTAACGTGCAAGGATATCAGCTACAAAACGACATTCACATTTTCTCTGTAAGTTACACAATTTGAGAGATACTTTTGTTCGAATATGACCGTTACGCGAGAGTCCTGAACTGTTTTTCCTTGTTGCTACAAGACAAGTCGTCATTAGGGCCACTGCCTGTCTACGTGTCTACAAAGCAGAGGTGGCCATTTCGAGCAATTTTTAGGATGAATTTGTTAGTTTAATCAAATACCATGATCAAAAATACATTACTGAGTTTTTATTTTATTTCATCAATTTTCATGAGGGTCATGTTCAAACAGCAATTACTCTCAAATTATATTACTGACAGAAATGATGTGAGTGTCGTTTTGTAGCTGATATCCTTGCGTGTTAGTTCATTGAAAAAAAATTATACTTCAATGTGCTACTATTGAGAACTCACTAAAAAAATCACAATACTTTTTGACTGAAATTTTTTTCAAGAATTTTTTTATGACATTTTTGAGTTGAATGATGTCATATTGTTCTACTTCAATAAAAGGTAGTAGTATTATCTTTCAAAAAACCTTTTTCTCACATCTGTAGGACCTTTATCAAATCACATCAAATCAAATATATGTTTATTAGTACCACCACAATCATATAAAATCATTTACAATTCCATTTTAGATAAATAAACATGAACATAAATTTTCACAAAGGAATAATTTCCGCGTGTGGACTCAAATTAATCTATACCTATTATAAACTATATATATATATATATAGCTATGTCCAAAGAAATCGATATCCTCTGAGAAGGTCAACTAAAATAAAAAAAAATAATTTGAATTCTCGGCTATTCTAAGAATAGGGGGTAAACCCCCAATGTGGGTATTTTTGTCGATAAAATTAGGTATATTAATCGCCCTTAAATTATCGCTGAGTCATTGCCAGACCCACTGTTTAGTTTAAGAAGTAAAGCGATCTATTCCTATTCCAGATTTGAGTGAATGTCTTGTGAATATTACGCAATTGACGAAGAGAGTTCATATCACTAGAATTATAATATATAATATAATATACATATAATAACATTTATTTACCAAAAATCTCATATTACAATTTCGAAGAAACACACAGAAATAAACGAAATATAATCCCACGAAGAAAAACTTGTGGTGGGAAGAAAAACTTGTGGTGGGAAGAAAATTAGTCATTATAGGTATATGTACATATACAGAGTGTCCCATTAGTGCAATGAAGTAGAAAATCTCATTTCTGACGTCAGTTTCGGAATAATTTTACTGCGAAAGTGTTGCTCTTGCACTGATATATCAGCCTAAAATAATAGCGCAGGGTGTTCGTTTGAAGCGGTATTAAAATTGGGCCAAATTAGTAGGTTCAATTCATTGGCATGAATATTTCTCTCAATTCATCCGTTGCTGTCGTCATCTTAAAAAAAAATATGGAAAAGTGGAAGAATGTACTTCTTTATTGGAGTGATATAAACTTCAATATTCTCAATTTTCTGGTTAATGGGTGTTTCAAAATTGATGAGATATATGATGGAAAGCGATTTCCTTGTAGAGGAGGATGTTCTAAAGAAAGTCCAAAAATTGAATAATTTCAAAAAGTATGCCTATTTTTTTCAAATGGTTCACATCACTTTTTATACACACCCTTTAAAATGTTTAGTTGTCGAGTAGATAATTCTTCATCGCTGGAAGTAAATATACTGCTCCACAAGAGTTAGGGATATCGTATTCAAAAGTATGTAATCGTCGAGAAAATTGCTGTAAAATCATTTAAAACTCAATAACAACTTGAATCGATCCAATAAAAATCAGTATGACACATTTCGCCATTCTGGTCGCCTTTTTTCTGATGGAGTTTGGTTCTTTGCATATGCTTCATGAATGTTCTTATTTTGAAATGAAGTCAGTTTATCAACGGCTTCTGTTTGAACCGAGGTTTCTGAAAATGCCAAGACGTAAATTAACAAACGCTGAGGCTAATAGGGCTATCGGAATGCTACAGGGTGGCCTAACTCAGGTTGTTGTAGCGGAAAGGCTACAAGTCAGCCAAAGTATGATATCTCGACTTTGGAATAGGTTCCGGGAGACAGGTTCCGTGTTGGAAAGATCAAGGCTTGGTGGGCGACGAAAAACAACACCTGCTCAGGATCGTTTCATCACCGTTTCGGCGAGAAGAAACCCTGCATCTACGGAATACTCATCAAAATGCAGATGGGGTCCAAGTTTCCACCGCAACCATCAGACGACGTTTGAAAGAGGTGAATCTAGGTTCAAGACATCCATTGAGAGGAGTTCCATTGAGACGTGACCATAAGCGTCAAAGACTGGAATGGGCAAGGCAACATATCAATTGGAACGATCAATGGCGTAGTGTACTTTTCTCTGATGATTCCAGATATGGACGATTTTCAGATTCTCGAAAAATAAGGGTATGGACAATCCCACGCATATCCCGTAATCGTCGCTATGTCCAAGAAGTCCATCCATTCCGGGGGTACTGTTATGGGATGGGCCGGGGTATGTTTCAACGGGCGCATAGATCTACACATTTGTCCTGGGAATATGACCGCCTTACACTATAGGGAGTATGTCATTGACAATGTTGTGCCAAATTTTCACGCTGCTATTTGTGAAACTTTTCAATTTCTAGACGATAACGCTAGACCGCACCGTGCAGCCATAGTTGAGAATGGAGCTTGGTATTCCACATTTACCAATACCTCCGAATTCACCATATTTGAATTGCATATAGAACATGCATGGGATATGCTCCTAAGGAGATTAGATAGTCATCAACCTACCCCAGAATCCTCAAATAATCTGAGGGAGCTTCTGCCCCGTTTATGGAACCAAATTCCTCAAGAAATGTCCAAAAACGTCGTGTGAAGTATGCAAAGAAGATGTCAAGCTGTTATTGATGCCCGTGGAGGCCATACATTGTATTGATAGTCTTGAATTCCTTGAATTCTCTGGGAATAAAATTTCGTTATTTTACTCAATTTTTCTTAACCACCCTGTATACGCTGCAGACCTACAGACTTAAATTAATTTTAAACTTATTGAAATCATATCAATATGAATCACAAAAATCTTATTTTAACTATATTTTTTTGCAAGTCAAGTCAATATCCCTAACTCATGTGGAGCAGTTTATTTAACAAAGCAAAATGTTCTTGAAAATAGATGACCTTGAGTATGCTACCGATGAAGAATTATTTTAATCATCAGTTTTGCAATAGCCTTTTTTTCGGCCACTCCACGGCAAGGAATCTTCATTTTTTCTGATGTGCCTCACCATCTTGAACTGTCACGAGCCGCCATTATTACAGGTACTAGAGGAATTTGACGGTTATCAGACACCTCATAGACAGCTTGAATATACCAGCCCTAAAAAGTGCAAAAAAACAACCAACTCGGTAAATCAAACCTGTCAAACAATACCTATGCCATTGCAAACAATAATTATTCATATCACTCCTTCCTTCTTTTAACGAGCTATATACAAACTCGCCTTTCAACCATTCGTAACAACAAAACAACCGAAAAAATCAGTGGTTCCAACACACGCATCCAAAAAAACCAACGCACCGGGGCACCCATAAATAATCGATATGTTTATTTTTGCCCTCGCATTCGCCGGATTTAATTCGTGTGGGCCGCGGTGAGGCAGGAACCCTTCGAGTGAAAAATATGCGTAGAAAGCATGGTGTGCAAAAACCGCTCATTCGATTACGCCTTGGCCGTATTTCAACTTGGAAGCGGTCATAATTCTCTGAGTGAAGGCGAACGCCAAGTCTTGTTTGTATGCAAATGCCAATTAGTGACTACCGCTCGTGCTGGAAAAATCAGGCCCACGTTGGGTTCCAGATTCAGAGCTGTGCGGACAATGAGAACGCACTACTTGTCTTGTGGCGCACGGTGATGCGATGTTATGGGCATTGAGAAATGGGTAAAAATGTGGAAGAATGGAGGGTCGTCGGTTGGTGGTCTTGGTTGGATTTATTGGAAGACGCTAGGAATGTACAGGGTGGGCAAAATTGGTGCTACATGAACTAAAACTTTTTAACCCGAGGAGATAGAGAAAAATGAATGGCACCTTATAGTCCTCTTTTTTCGAGAAACTGATAATGCCATCAACTGCATTCCTCTATCTTCTTTTGTTTCCGAGTTATAGGCCAAAATTGAAATTTGGGCGATTTCAACTTTGGTCATTATCTCCCGTTCTGTTTATGCTAGGACGTTGAAATAAAAACATTATACAGGCACTTTTCTGATAGCAATCCAGTGGCGTACTCTGATTTTTTATAAAAGGTTCATTTGCTGAGTTATAACATAAAGTTGTGTTTTTTCTTATGGAAACAGTAGTTTTAAATGACTTAAAAAGAATCGCCATTTTTTTCCCGTTTCAGAAATGTATCATATGTTATACATCGCCCTCAGATTTTTTAAGATATTATGAAAAATATGGTTTGTATATGGAATTCGAATTATTGAGTAGGCTGAATCATAGAATTATGTGTCTCTACACATGGTGTAATTATTATTTCACAGTTGAATCACTTGCTGCCCCACTATTCTCATTCGCTGAAATGAAACATTTCAACATATCATATTTTTCGTAATTTTGGAATATCTCCATAATGCCGCCAACGATGACTTCAAATTTTATTAACTGACAGTTGTTTCAAACAGAGATCGCACCATCAAGTATTCAAACGTGAATTAATAATAACACCATGCGTAAAGACACATAATTCTATGATTCAGCCTACTCAATAATTCGAATTCCATATACAAACCATATTTTTCATTATATCTTAACGAATCTGAGGGCTATGTATAACATATGATACATTTCTGAAACGGGAAAAAAATGGCGATTCTTTCTAAGTCATTTCAAACTACTGTTTCCATAAGAAAAAACACAACTTTATGTTATAACTCAGCAAATGAACCTTTTATAAAAAATCAGAGTACGCCCCTGGATTGCTATCAGAAAAGTGCCTGTATAATGTTTTTATTTCAACGTCCTAGCATAAACAGAAACGGAGATAATGACCAAAGTTGAAATCGCCCAAATTTCAATTTTGGCCTATAACTCGGAAACAAAAGAAGATAGAGGACTGCAGTTGATGGCATTATCAGTTTCTCGAAAAAAGAGGACTATAAGGTGCCATTCATTTTTCTCTATCTCCTCGGGTTAAAAAGTTTTAGTTCATGTAGCACCAATTTTGCCCACCCTGTACCTACACTGTGTCACATTTTGGTTGAGACTGCACTGTATCTCAGCTATTATTGAAGTTAGGGATGCAGTTTTCGCGACCCTGTATCACGTTTTTGTGAAATTTTCAATGCCACAAACAGATATTTTCTTCTTATAACTACTTTTTTTCCTGAAATACAGGGCGAAAACGGATAAGTTCTCAGGCCCTGTATAGGATAGAATAACAGAAAAAAATGAAAACTCCTGATAATAGATATTTTTACATAAGAGTCAGTGGCGTATTTGGAATTTTTTTTTACAGCACTGTTTCTGAGATTGGGCATAAACTTGATATTTATTGAATGAAACACTCTGTATATTTTAACGTCAAATTTTTGCAATCTTTTTTAATACATTGATGTATCATTACCTAATCTTTGATAAATTTTTGCTTCAAAAACAGTGAAATCCATATTTATGTTTTCTCATTTGAATAAATAAAAGTTGAACATGTGAAATCGTTATTTATGATATGAGTGTTAAAAGTGACGTTTTATTTTGTGAGTGAAAAATAAGCGGAGCGAATTGAACAATTTCTCGAATAAAATAAAATCACTTTTAACACAATAACCATACAATGTTTTTTGTACAACTGCCCTATTTAGATAATGAATTGGGCGAATTTGCAATGACAATAAACTTCAAAATGCATTTTAATATTCAAATAATCAAAAGGTTATTGTGAATGGCAAACGTTGCCAACGTTATGATTACTAGCAAATGAGAAAAGACGCTGTCATTTGAATTTAGTTTCTGCCCAATTTTCGTCTTGGGTTATTAACTGCTTAATATGTTTGTCGAGAGTCCAATTATTAATGAAAGTGACGATTTGGTTGTTTCTGGGGATATTGAAGAGTCTGCAAGAAGAGCAAATCTGGAACTCCTACCTAAAAAATCTGTTCAGCAGTACGATATTGCATAAAACAATTTCCTGGCCTGGTGTAAATTGAAAAATGTAGAAGGGAACCTCAGTGAACCTGTTTTCCTGGCATACTTAGTAGAAGAATCAAAAATATGGAGTTCACCAACTGTGTGGAGCAAATTTTCAATGATAAAGTCAAGCGCCCTTGCTAAAAATGGTGTGGATGTTAGTAAATATTTTAAGGTTTTAGCATATTTAAAACTGAAAAGTGAAGGATATCGTCCAAAAAATCAAAAATTCTCACAGGTGAACAAGTTGACAAGTTCATGAATGAGGCACCAGATGAGAAATACTTGATGGTTATGGTTTAGGTTGCAACTATTTTCGGATTATTTGGAGCCTGTCGTCGTGAAGAATTGTGTAATTTATCATATATAATACCAAGGGATGAGATTTTGCCGGCAAAATTTCTCGATTGTAAAATGAAAGTTTGTTGCTTCTCGGAAATTTCGCGAATGATATTTGTATCAAAATCACGAGCCGTCAGGCGAGTTGAATCTTTGATGGGTGTAGACCAAGATCTTCACGAGAAATCTTTCATGTGGTGGATGCACAGAGTCCAACTTGTTGTGAACGTCGACAAATAGACAAATCTGAATCTTCATTAACACTATCACTTAAAGAAGCGATAATTTCTTCTGTACTTTCAGTGCTTTGTCTTGTTGTTGTTGTTGCATCGAGTAGAGAAAATGTTGTCCGAAATCTATCGATAGTTCGACGAATAAGCTGCTCTGATGGACGATTATGTCAACAATGAATTTCACGAAGTGCTCCATAAGTTTGGCAAATAGAACACTGATTTTAAAAATAAATCTCAACAATTTGTAAACGTAAATTGGTCAATGCTTACTGAACAGAAATGTCAAAACAACATGGCTCTACCTTCTGTCAAATCACAGTTATCCCTATGAAGATAAAGTGAGGAACTCCGACTTTCATTCCTATGACACACGCCGAAAAATGATATAAGACCTGATTTCCATCGCCTGGAGAAGAACAAGCAGGATCTACAGTATATATCCACCAAGATGTTCAACAGCTAGGGTCCCTGAACATTTGAGAGTTCTTTCAAAGTCTCAGTTTGAAACTAGGTTGCTAGGATACCTCCTGTCAGATGAAATTATTTTTTGATATGACATTTTGTATTTTATTCTTCTTTTTTTGCAACATTTCGTATGGTTAGGTGTAAGGGATGGCAGTGATGTTCTTAACTTTCTTACTATGATATGTGTATATTCTTTCTATCTGTGATGACCTGTGTAATACATCATTAAAGCAAGTTGTAATTAGCACCAAATAAAAATTAAATATTATAAATATTATGGAAAATTCTATCACTCTAAAGAAAAAAGCACTCGAAATAAACTACCCACCAGTCTTCAACAACCATGGGCGCCCGCAGAAATTTTTCTCAGGGGGGGCCAAAATATTTTTCAGGGGGGGCAAAATGAAAATTATTGTGATATTGAAGGTGTTGTGCTGAAAAACGATGAGGCCATCAAAATCTCAGAGGGGGCCATGCCCCCCCCCCCCCCCCCCCTGCGGGCGCCCATGTCAACAACTATTTACTAGATATTGGACTTTTTTACACTCCAGTCACTAAAAAATGAATAGATCAATTCTTCGACTTTATGTATCCATTGAACAACTTCTTCTATATTCACCCAAAAGCGCACGTCAGTTGCGCAATAATAGAATAAAGAGAAATCTTCAAAAGGCTTATCGCTTCCTATCAGAACGAGGAAATTATTGCGCCAGAAACCAAGATGTGTCCAAAGATAATCAAACCCTGCGCCGTCCATAATAAAATGATCTCTTTTATCTACAGAATAAATCTAATCTGTTTCACTTGAAGCTCAGAGCGTTTTCCATTCGGCGTACCGGAAAAATGCCCGGTTTCACGACTTTGAATAATATATCTGCCCACATTTCCATTTTCCATATCGATAATAATGATCTTGTTCGGTGCGCTCGGTAGAAAGTAAGGTGGTGCTTTGCCAACAATTTTTTCACGGGAGATGCTTTATGAAGACGTATTTTCGAAGAGAATACCGAGTCATTATTTTCATTTTTCCTAATAAATACTGTTTGGGAAATACCAAATAACTCCATCCACTTTTATCAAGTATACCGGTTGGCCATGGAATTCTGACACATTTCACCGTGTATATTTTGAAAATGTTGGGTTATAGTCATTCTTCTGCCCGTTGAATGAGCAACGTTGCCCATTCTACATTACTTCGGGAAAATAATGTGAATTCAACAATTTCTGAGAAATGGCGAATTTTGAAGAAACTTTTTTCTCTGTTAATACTGAAAATGTTTCACGTATATAAAAATAGTTGGAAGATTCAGTTATGCTATTTTCTTGTACGGAAATCAAGAATCGAATGTTGAAATTTCACTGAAAAATAATGGACTGAATAGTCCGTTACGCGTTACATCTTGATAGTTCAATCGAAAAAAGAATAAAAGTACACGCATAACCCTACAGAAAATATTAGAAGCAAACAGTGGAATTACCCACTTTTCAAAAAATAAGCCTTTGCTTTTTCGAAACTACCTTCACCATTCTTAGTTTCCAGGCTTGATAATTGATAATAATAATGAACAATAAACCTTGGCAACGTCTCCGAGATTTATTCATTGACGTAATGTCATTCACAAGTGTCAACCGATTTTTTCAGGTAAAAAACTTGATAAACCTAAAACTTGGCCAACCGCGATACTTTTCAAAACTGAATGGAGTATATACAACATGAAGCAGAGAATTCAGGAAACACATTCTGTAAAGAGTCGGTATTTTCGGGATAATCCGAAAAATAATTGATAAGCCAAAATATCGTCGAAACTGTCTATTCAAAGTAGTACATCGGATAGATAAGAGTGATTTGAGGAAGTTGCACTGTTAGTTGCCATGAAAGTTTGTTCCTTTGGGATTTACGAGCTGGTAATTTGAGAATGGTAAGAGATGAAGGCACATATTCATGATCAAAAGCTGAAGTCCATTAACGTCCATTCAGTCACTCCAAATTGAATTTATAACAAAAACTAGGGGTAACTTCAGCTGAAATGGATCGAGTGCTCTGAAAACAATAATGACAATATCGCATTCGTTGATTCTCTATGGTTCTGACATTTCCTAACCTAAATTCTGACATATGTCGAAGAAAATTGACAGAAGCTGCCAAAGCAATAGACTTTGATCCTGGATAACATTATATTATTTCATAAATATTAGAAATTTTTGTCAATAATTCGTGGACTTCGTGAATACTTCTTGTAATTTTTGAATTTAGTCTGCAGTAATATGAAACATGAGGATTGTGAATCATCAAAAAAAATATACCCACAAGAAGTCGGAATAAATGTTTTCAAAGTATTTGTGATTGAAGGATCTTCTGCCTTTTTTTATTTGAAGTTTATTGTGCTTCGATTTTACAATTTCAACAAATTGTTGAAATTTATTTTCAAAATGAGGGATCTATTCGCCAAATTCATAAAGAAATTTATGGTTTACATAATCGTCCACCAGAGCGGCTTATTCGTCGAACTATCGAAAGATTTTGGACAACATTTTCTGTAATCGACGCAAAAACAACAAAAAGACAAAGAACTGTACGTACATAAGAGAATATCGCTGCTGTAAGTGATAGTTTTAATAAAGATCCAGATTTGTTTATTCGTCGACGTTCACAACAAGTCACAAGGACTCCAATCACCACATCGAAAATTTTGCGTGAAGATCTTGGTCTACACCCAAACAAGAACTCAAGCCACTTGACCATAATAAGCATCGTTTGTTTGCTGATTGGGCCCTAGAACAGCTTGAAGTTGATCCACTTTTTTATCGAAAAATTGTGTTCAGTGACGAAGCTCATTTGTGATTGAACGGCTACGTGAACAAGCAAAATTGCTTTATATGGAGTGAAAACAATCCTCACGAAGTTCAGCAGGTTCCATTGCATCTTGAAAAATGCACTGTATGGTGTGCTTTACACGCTGGAGGCATTATCGGTTCATATTTCTGTGAAAACGATGCTGGAGCTAATGTTACAGTGAATGGTGCTCGTTACAGATCGATGATCAATAATTATTTCTTTCAAAATCTGAATGGTATCGACCCAGGAGTGTTTTAGTTCGAACAAGATGGTGCTACACCTCATGCTGCTACCGTAACGATTGATGTATTGAAAGATTTTGCGATAACATTATTTCGAGGAATGGTCCAATTAATTGGCCCCCAAGATCATGCGACATAATCATTTGCTTTGGGGTTATGTGAAGTCATTGGTTTATGCTGATAAACCAGAAACAATTGACGCTTTGAAAGCTAACATAACTCGTGTTATTGCTGAAATAAGGCCTGAATTACTTGAAAAAGTGGTCCAAAATTGGTCTGGTCGAATGTGGTACCTCAAAACATGAATATCATAAAGTCATCTATTGAATAAAGTAAAATTTGGCTGCAATCTCAATTTAATAGCTATTTATGTAACAAGTACATAAATTAGGTCTTTATGGACGAGTCCAAAAGTTTATGGCAGAGCGAGCAAAGCGAGCGAGGCCAATAATTTGGGCAAGTCCATAAGCCTAATTGTGTACGAGTTGCATACAAAGCTGTATGTTTGACTGCAATGCAGAAATTTTATTTGCTGAAATGGCAATTAATATATTCGTCGCTTCATTTCAAGAAAACATTAAGTGTGCTTTTGCTATTCTTACCTTGGTTACCATCAGCGACCTTAGCAACCTCACTGAACAAAGTTGTCATAGACAACTTGTTGTCTATGAAAGTTGTTTACTTTGTCAATTATGTGACAAACTTCACAATAATTCCAAAAGGAAAAGTGGATAGTTCGGGAGAGGAAAGCGTAAAAAATTTAGCCGCAAGTGCCAAAGAATCTGTCCTACCCACTAGAAGTGCTTATGAAAATTCGTATGCGGCCTATAACAAGTGGTGTGAAACTGTGAAATGAAAATATTGCAAAATCGAGAGAAGACTGTGACAGATGAGTCCAATAAAGTGGTGCCCAATAAAGTAGTCATTTATGGACGCTAAACGAATTCATGAATCAAGTGTTTATGAAGCAGTCGAACATAAATGTGTTTTATTTCGATTTAAAGTTCTGTCAACACACGATACCTACTAATTTATCCGAATTATAGATTATGAATGCAATTTCACCTGCGTGCTTGATCACCATCATTTCACTATGTTATTGATGCAAGTGATTTGTAGCTGTTGCATCAAAGAATATCACCAATTATTTCCACTTGATTTCAATGTTAACAGTGGATGTTTCCGACTCAAGGAATCATCTATAAACGTTGAAATCCTCTCGTCCATGCATAGGAGATTGGAGTTGATAAGAGCCTCTCACAACACAATTTATGCCCTCTTGATCCTATCCCCAATTAGATTGCTCAAGGCCCTTATCCTCAATCATAACTTCCTCTATCGTCGGGTCTTTTGAATCCACTTTCATGCAGACAGGAGTTGTGTTAGGAGGAAATTCGTATAGCTCCGAGCTTCATTTGTATCTTTCAGGCTGAGTTGTTCAAGAGCTCAATGCTTCTCTAACTGTATTCGGGTTTTTAACGATCGATATCGTGTCATTATCAAGGGAAATCGATTGCTTGGAGTTGAAGACAAAGGAGCTTTGTCTGGTTTCCATTTGATCGAAATGGTGGATACTTCTAGGAAATATTCCTAGTATTGGCCGCGAAAATTGTCAGCAACAATTCTGAAACTTAGCTCAATATTTGGTGATCAATTGGTCGTTTTAATGAAATCAAGCAGCATTATGATTTTAATGTTATTCAAGGAGTTTTTCAGGGGGGGAGCAAAAGAATTTTAAACCAAGGGTACAGAGAGAGCCAAATGGTACACATTTGAAAGCCAAATCCTATTTTGAAACTATGAAGTCAGTGTCTGAAACTTTTTTCCAGTGGAAAATTCTGCGTTTCTGTGAAAACTTTACTGTGGTACTTTTTTATGTACCATACAATGGTGTCTGTATAATTTCCACAAATAATGCTTATTGATTTATAGAACAATATTTTATTTCAAATGGGATTCTGACACTAGAGCTTTTTGTATATTTCAGTAGAGCTTGAGGTTACATTAAATAAAGTTTTCAAAAATGAATCATTTATTATGAATATCTACATTACCACTTCAGATATTTTATTGGTCAAACATGTACTATGAATCAAGAGGCAGTTTTTAATGTATCACTTTTTTTTAATTCCACCAGTGGCGTATGTCTCTACATGGTGATATTGTCATATACAGGGTGTTTCACCATAAACTGGACAAACATATATAGCCGTGTAGATGACACCGAGGAAGTCATTTTTGCCTTATGACATATACCCCGTTTTCGACGCATAAGCGAGATACAGGGTGTTTAATGTCAACTTCGAGCAATATTCTGATAACTGTGGTGAGTTATGCGTGACATTTGAAATAACGGTTACTGGTCACATCTTAGTATTTTTTAGGGCTCAATTCAATAGTGGTGTAGAATTCTGAAGAAAAAATTTCAAAATGGAGGGAAGCTTGCAAAGTTTGAATTTTTTTGTCAGTTGCCAATTTGGAAAGCACCAACACAACGTAGGTACTCGATTTTCTCAGATTTCCGTGAAAACGCTTATGCGTCGAAAACGGGGTATACCTATGTCATAAGGCAAGAATTACTTCCCCGGTATCGTCTACACGGCTATATGTTTGTCCTGTTTATGGTGGAACACCCTGTATGTAGGTATGTATTGACGATATTGTTATGATCATGAAGAGAAACTGTTTTTATTTTTCTAAGCCAAAATTGTGCATCGGATTGAAAAAAATTAGCCGATCAAATTTGGTAAGAAATGATTGGGAATTTCAAAAATGATTTTCATTTTAGGAAAATCTGTGGCGTACCTTCAATGTCTGGCAAAATAGGCAGGATAAATTACGTACGAAAGCCACTGGTGTAAATTGAAAAAAAAGTGATACACTGAAAAATGCCCCTTGATTCACAGTGAATGTATGACAAATTTCAGTGGTATTTTAGATATTGATAATAAATGCCTTATTTTTGAAAACTTTACCACCCTGTATCTCGAAAGGTGAGAAGTTCAGGACATAAATATGATCATATGAAGTTTTTTCCTTGAAATGGGTCCAAAAATCACCCCCATAAATATTGATATTCAATTAGGAAACACCCTGTATGTAAAAGGTTTACGAATAAGAGGTGTTATTTTGAATAGCCCGCTATTTCGGTAGATGTCACTTTTGAAGCTGTCATTTTATGACATTTGACAAGTAGAAACAACGCCATTAATAAAAAAAGAATTTATTGCCTTTTTAATGATCGATGACTATTCACAAGGTGAATTCGAAGCATTCTGACAACTTTGTCTGCATTTATGATTTCGTTGAGTCTTGCAGTTTGAAAAAGTCGGATCTGTATTAGATTATTTAGTTTCATTCGAGTTCGGTGATATGCAGGGAATGAAAAAATGATTAATTGACTAATTTGTCTGAAAAAAGAATATTAGGAATTGATTGAACAGCCATCAAGGGTATATTGTGGACGTCGAAGGGGGGCCATGTCCCCCCCAAAATCCGCCAGTGCTTAGCGAAAACAGTTTTTGATTTCGAAATACTTCCAATGTCAATATTCTATCCTCAAATTGATTCGTTTGAATGGCTTCATAATCCCATTTTGGAATTTTCAGAGCCAATATTTTGTGCTCAATTTGTGCTCTCGTTATTTTAAAATTACTTCATTATCATTTGCAGTTTCTGGAATATGCACTGTTGTTTTGTAGTAGACATAAAGTTAGCACCAACATTATCTACTATATTTTTTCCACGCCGCTTTTTAGAGCACAATTTGAGCCGTTTAAATGACTTTTTGAGTTATGAGCAATAAATGTGCTTATCGCACCGCGCCATCTATTGGAAAATATTGCATTTAATATTTGGGATCATAATAGGTCAAAGATGTCGGCTTCACATAATATGTGATATCAGGTAAATATTTACTTGCAATTAACTAATAAATAAACTACTGATAATTTGAATAATTATTTTATTCATTGCGTTTATGGATGCGGTTTTCGAACTTGCTACATTGAAACGATCTATTGTACTCGGAAAAATATAATGAATTGTTTCTAAATTTCTTATATTTATATGGGATACAGTACATTTCTCAATTTGAGAAATACAATTATAATTAAAATTATTTTATCAATCCATTTTCCCATTGCGGTCAACATCAAGAAGAGGGAACAGCCGCACACGTGCCAATTCATTACTGCGGCCTTAGAGCGGCTTCGTATCCGTGATTTTTTTATTCTTCGGCGTCGTTTTTGATCTGATGGAAATTTCCTGGTGAATTTATTCAATTTCGTAATTAGTCAAACTTCATATGTTTACAACCATAATTACACTGCGCAAAAAAATTAGCGCAAATTATGGAAATCTCATATGTATTCTACAACTGAAGGTGTTTCAATGATAATTATTTTTATCAGAATTATGCATGCATATGTTATCCACTTTCAACGTTTTTCTTCAATACAGATATTTTCTCCCAGCAGGAATAAAAAAAAGATGATATTATCAGATTTTGAATGTATTGGCACGATTGTTCTCGATCAATTCTAGTGATCAATAGCTTCTCTTTCGTTTGATTTTCTACACTCGATCGCTATGCAACGCGAAATACGCAATTTGACCCAAGAGGAATGTTCCCAAGCGGTAGTTTCGCGAGAAGAAGGGTGGACATACACAAGAATTGCAGAAAGGTTTGGAGTTTACCATACAAGTGTTTCCAGAATGTTGCAGCGATTCAGGGAGACAGGTATGAATGTCCGAAGACCAGGACAAGGTAGACCACGGGTATAACAACTGCCATTCAAGAACGTTTCTTGAGAGTTTCTTCGTCGAGACAACGGTTTGCAACCGCTCGCCTCCTTCGAAATCAGCTTGAGCAAACTCATGAGGTGCAAATTAGCACTCAGACAATAAGAAATCGCCTCAGAGAATATGATTTAAGGCCTTGTGTCGCGGCAAGAAGCCCAGCTCTTACCCCAGCCCATCGAAGGGCGCCTTTGGATTTTGCGAGAGAGCATTTCCATTGGGAAGAGGTCGATTGTGAAAGAGTTCTCTTCACAGATGAGTCTAGATTCTGCCTCTACCATTGTGATCGACGTTCCCTTGTATACAGACGTCCACATGAAACATATGCTCAGTGAAATTTCTTGAATACTAATGGTTTCGGGGGAGGATCGATTATGGTATGGGTGGAATATCTTTGACTGCTCGCACAGACCTAGTGGTCGTTGATAATGGAGCTATGAATGCTGATAAGTATATAAGAAACATTCTTGAAGAGCATGAAGTGCAATTTGCCCCATACATTGGTGGAAATTTCATTTTTATGGACGATAATGCCAGACCCCATCGTGCACGCATCGTTCAGGAGTACCTCGAATGGAATAACCAGCAAGAAGTCCAGATCTCAATCCGATTGAGAAGGTTTGGGACAACCTAAATAGAAGGCTGAGAAGTTCAGAAAATCATCCAGCTACTCTTAATGACTTAGGAATCCAACACGGAGAAATCTGGGAAGAATTAGATCGGAACATTTTAAGATCACTCATTTTGAGCATGAACCGTCGTTGCCGAGCTGCAAGGGGTGGAAATACCTCACTTATCAGCATTTCAGTATTTTGAAAATTGTTATTTCTCTTCTTCCACATAAGATTCGGTGAAATCCTGAATTTTTCTTCCATTTAATGTGTCTTGTTTCGTTTAAAACCTTCCAGAGAGAACATAGAAAATGAGTTATAAAGTCAATGTAGAGTTAACTTTCATTAAAATTGAGATTTTCAGAATGTGTGTTAATTTTATTGAGCAGTGTATTTGAAATTGAATTGTACTATACTTTCTCTATTTCAGTATCGCACTGTTTTTAGTAATATTTTTCGTTTCGTGATTGTCAACAATGACTGCCGATCCTATCAATTTTCAATACACGTCAAGTTAGGAATGTCAATTCCGTAGCAGTCACCAACTGCCCAGATACAATACAAAAGTCACTACGATGAATAATCTCAATTTTTCATTTAATTTCAACAGTATATCACGGAATTTGACTGAAATAGAGAAAATATCGTCTAATACTCGTTGCAGAATGCAATTCCAACACTTATGCGTTCGTATTGGAATAGGGGCCCATTCTGCAACAAGTTTTGGAATATACTATTGTACATTAACTTGGTACACTAAGCAATGTTTTTTTCGCTACCTACCTGAGCAGGAAATAGTATATTTGGATCCGAGGAGGGGCGGAAGATCATCTGACCTCGCATGCACCTAGCTAGACCTAAATAAGGATCTATTGTGCATCCCCGCGCTGTTTACCAGTCAGGCAATAGTGTCTCAATGAACTTTATCACCTTTCTGGGGTCTACATCCATCACTTTCTTCGGCTTCACCAAGAGCCAAGGTGTTGTAGACTTTTCCGAGGAACAGCTTCACAACCGCATAGCAATGAGTGCTTGGCTGTCTCAGTGGCTTCTTAACAGAAGCGGCAAGTGTCTTTCGGCGCCTTCCCCATGTTCTTCTGATGATACCTTACAGCACAGTGTCTCGTGAGTGAGCCCGTCAGTTTCCCTCACTTCCAGTTTAGTGAGTGAGAGAACCTTTTTGGTCCAGCTCGTCGAGTAGGAGAGGAATGACTTGGCCTGTCTTTGACCATTGATCGTTCGCCAGAACGCAAACTTTCTCTTATGTTCCCATTCCATTCCATTCTCTTATGTTTCCATCCAGCCATCTTTTGATGACTAGCTGGGAAGCCACAAAATGGCTCTGGCCTGGTGAAGGTTGATTGACCCACTTCTCTTGCCAGTCGGTCTGCCGCTTCATTGCCAGCTATCCTGGAGTGGCCAGGTACCCAATTAAGGTTGATCTGGTTTCTTTCTCCGAGTATGAAGAGGTTCAACATTTCCAGACAAATTTTGACTTAACTAGTGGGGAGTCAAGCGCTAGCAGGGCTGCTCTGCTGTCCGAAACTATGTATTTTCTTGCTCTCCGGTAGTTGCGTCCTATACAAAGCGCAGCACACTCCTTTATGGCCTTTGTTTGGAATACCGAAGGACAGAAACCCATTGGTATGGCTAATTGGATCGAGGTATACCGTATACGTTGGCTCCCACTCATCCTCATCCTCATCGTCATCTTCGTTTTCCGAGCCATCGGTAAAAAATAGTATACACGGTGTTCCTAAAATTGAACGTACCTACAGAAGAAAAGGGGAGATTTCTTAAGTAAGTACATATAAGGAAAAAAGTCCCATAAACATGAGGTCGCAAACGTTTCGTTTTCGAGATACAGGGTGTACTAGGAGTACTAGGGAGTATTCGAACAAAAATTATGAAGACAGGTCCCCAGACTCGAATAGTTCAGATTTCTTTTCCTACTAACTAGATCTTTATGACAATTTTGATTCTTCTGAGGATTTCGAGTTAATCGTTCAAATTTTTTTCTCGAAATCGGTAGCAGATACGGTGAAACTACAAGGGACCGAAAAGCTCAGTATAACAACAAAGCTTCTTTTTACATTTTTCAAATTGCTCACGAAAAAAAAAGTTCTAGTGGAAAACAGGTGACAGTGTTCCAGAAAAAATATCACCCTGTAGATCTGCTGTCGAAATCGCCATGTCACGTGGTGAGAACTCTCAAATGTGATATCTATGCCAAATTTCAGTTGAATATCTTGTATCTTGTATGAGAAAAAAACTTGAAAAAAATTCAAACTTCAACACCCTGTATCTCGAAAACGAAACGTTTGCGAACCCATGTTTAATGAACTTTTTTTCTTAAACTTACCTAAGGAATCTCCCCCTTCATTTGTACGTTCAATTCAGGAACACCCTGTATATTGCAGTTGAAATAGATGAAAATATTAATCTCATTTCCAGAACATAGATTGCTTATTTCTTGAGAAACCTGGGGAGGGGGCAAGACTTTTGATAATTTGTGTAGGTACTTTATTCAAGCGACCCATATAGACTACAGAAAAAAATCTAATTTGTGAAAGAGTCTGCTATCTCTTAATGGTCTAGGGCTCCTTCAAATAGGTTGAAATTTTTCACTCAGCTTGAGAGAAATAGGACATTCATACAATAAATCATGGTGAATAATTTGCAACGTTTCGCTATATCCATTTCACCAGTGAACCGTGTCTAAATTACCGCTCGCCACAGCGATTCACGCTAAAAACAAATCATTAGTAGGTATTAGATTTAAGCACGAAATGATAGCATAAAGTACCAACGATATGTGCCACTTTCCCAGACACCATAAAGCAGCCAACGATTCATCAAAACCATTTCCGATTTTTCGAAACCGGCCTCCAACTAATGATTTTCATACCACTAGATCAAAACTTGATAACACGTTATTAATGCTCGCAGTCAGGAGAAATTTCACCCATTTTTAAAAATGTTGGCCTAGCGGTAATAATTGAAATTTCTGCGATGTTAGGGCTCTTATCGTAATATTGGCTATTAATATGGATCCAGCACCAAGGACCATCATTACCGCGGTTATTGATGATCGTAATTTGTTTCTGTTCTATCAATGGATATTAGCAATTATGTCCGGTCTCGCTGTGAACCGTGCCTACGTGATTGTCGTGATCTCAACAAAATGCTGCATTAGAAGACTAAAGCTTTTGTGTCGAAGAGGCATGAGACTGGCGCTGATAAGATCGTCTCACACTTTTTTTATACTCTTATCAGCGGAGTCACTATTAATTGCTCCTGAAGTTTTAAATTAGTGATTTTCACTTTCAGCGTTGGTGTTAGCGAAGATCTTATCTCATTGGCGAGATTCAGAAGTGAAAGATTAGTTATGATAATCCGCGCAAATTTATCGCAAAATTTAAAATAGAAATAGCACCTTCTAGCTATATTTTCCACATATTTTTAGTATGGGTCACCATGTTCCAATTTATTGCAGATATAAAATCCATATAAATTCATTCCATACATTGAGTAAGCCAAAATAGAACGAAATCGACAACTTAGAGAAATTGTTACTGGCGTACCGCAAGGAACGGTTTTAAGACCACTTGTTTTCAATATTTTTATCCCAGACTTATCCAAATTGATGCCATATAGCCCAATTCTCAAACAAAATAGCTATAGAGGGTGAAATCAAATGAAAGTTTCGATTCGGTCTATCTGGCCTTGGAGTTTGATTTCAAGGTCAGAATATTGATCTTCGTGAGAAACTGAAACATTCTGTCTATTTTGGTTATCCATAAGAAGAATTTCTATGGCGATATGACGTATTTCATGCAAATAAGAGAAGAACTTAAAATAGAAACTATCGAGGAAATAACAGAGAAACAATCTCAGAAGTCGATAGAAAAATTTAGGAACATGACAACGAGGAAATAAAGAGGATATTGAAAATTATTCTCAGAAAGAGTGACATGAAAGCATATCTCACGAAGTATATGAAAAATATTTGAAATTGAGTTAACTAGAGAAAATATTAACTTTCCTCCATCCAACAATAGAAAAAATAGGAGAAATGAGATGGGCGTCGAAAGGAAGAAATTCTGATCCTTATACAAAAACAAGGATCTCAACCTTTAAGGGTCTACATCCCTGAAATTAAGGGACTCAGAAACGATTTATTTTTTCTGATTGATGAAGGGATGTATGAGTGTATAGAGATAAAAATAATTAAAAAATATTTCATAAGTATCAAGTGAATGAAAAAGATATACCCCATCATTTTTGGTTATTTTGTAACATTTCAACCATCAAAACAAATATTTTTTTGTTTTTTCGTTTCCGTATCGAAGTCCATCATTAAGTTTAGATAATCAAAAGTCTATCTCATTTTTTTTTAGAATTTACCGTTTTTTTGTAATTAATATTACAACAATATGTTGTTTTCGCGAAATTTATTTCTTTGAATTTTTATTCGAAATGATAAATATTAATTGTTTCTTACAATTGTGGATTCCAAGATGGAATTGAATTTCTTTTAAATGACACGCCCCGCAGGTATCTCCTCCCAGATGACTGGTAAAGGAAAATTAGAGTATTATACAGCCAGTGTGAGATCTAGTTCAGTGCAGGATTTCTTCTTATATTCCCTGCGCCCCAACATTTTTTCTATCAAGCTGAAAAATCCAATAAATAAAAATTAATGCACTGCACTGCCATCTGGCGGTATACGTTTATCATTTTGCAGGCTAAAGACTCTTAATAACAAAGTCACTGCAAGATCAGAAGTTCGAAGAGTAATGATGGCCAGAAAGTGCCAAAATGGTATTAGTTTCAGAGGGTTTTCATTTTGCTCCACTTAGAATAAATATAATGTATCCTTTTCTAGGAATTACAGCAAAGGTTCAAACTGATGATCATTAACTGCCGAACAATAGTGAAGTATTTGCTAGGTTATTCTTCTACAAACTCTCAAAGTATCGACTAAAGTTTGGGTGCATCCTTCAGGTGATTCCCATTTGAGTTCTGGGGTTTTGTCGACCTCGCATTTATTTCAAATGTCCCCACAGAAATGAATCAAGTGAAGATGAATCTGGCGATGGCAATACACAGGAGCAATTTCTTCCAATTATCGACATTGTTCGAAACACTTATATATATATAGCTTTATTCTTCATTCATTTTCAGCAAAATACGAATAGAAATCTTATAACATGCTATTAACAAGTTTGAGTCTATTTTGTTAACGCAGTAACTTTTTGGGTAAACTATTTAATTTCCCTTTCATAATTGTGTATATTCTAAATTTTGATTTCTAATTATGATTCAGGTAGCATAGGTGATTTTCCTAAAAAATAATCATGAAAACATACTATTCCAGCTCAAAAATGACTCTTAAGCACTACTTGAAAATATATGTTATGCAATTCAGACTAATAATGGGGTAATATTGTTTATAGAGGTTGAATTGCTCTTTTAGGACCTTTGACCAGAAATTCTCAATTTCTGACCCTTGGGGAACCCCCGCGAATTCCCATGGGAGTCCCGCAAACAGTGACTCTTTGCGACAACTCTTACCTATTGTATTTCCTGTCCATCACGCTTTATCTGCGTTCGCACAACCATGCATGAACCACATTTCATCTAACTAACGGTACAACCATCCATAATACCACCTGGATGTCGTTTCTAGCGTGTGGGGCCTTCCTTCCTCTCGTGCCCATAAGAGTCAACAATGGCAAAGTTATGGTATAATCGATTTCCGTTCTCATATGAAACAAGAATGGCGGAATATTTGTAGGTTAGGTGGAACGGATGGTTGGATTTTTTTGCAGACGAAGCAGCATTGTGACTCTTGCAATGTTGGATTTCTGGTTTGTAGTTGGTTAACTATTGCTAATTGGTTGATTGAATAATAAGCAATAAGAATCTCGTATATCCTCACTTATAGAAATCTTGCACTGACAACATATTTGTTTTAGTTTTTGGATGGGTATAGTCAGGAATTATTTGTTATGAAATAATTCAAATTATGAAGAAATAATATTGTTTTTCATTTCATTACAGCTTAGTTGTTTTAAATTCATGTTTCATTCTACAGAGTGTAACAGCCAAATGGAATGAATTCGATAACGAATAAATGAGGGGGTGTTAGGAAAAACGCTCAGACACGTCGATTTGTAATTTTAAATGCGCATATTTTTCAAGAAAATAAAATTACAGTACAACTTCAGTAGTTCGGGCAGATATCGGACCGGGACGTGCCCGAACCATCGAGGTGCCCGGATTACTGGAGTGATTTGAATTTATCATATAAAACAACTTAAGAATGATCAAAATTGAAGTTTATCAATCAAAACTAAAAAAAATTGATTCTTATAAAATAAAACCAAACTTAACAAATTTCTAATAATGAAAATAATTTATATGTAGGTATACGACTTCAACATAATATATGTATGTACTGCCTACTTTTCACTATGAATGTGAATAATAAATATATTAACATTCACCATCTGCCTTATCTTCTATTTTTTTGAAAAATATTAATCAATTTCACTTTTGGATCATTTTTCATGTATAAATATCAGTGGCTTTGTTTTTGATCCTTTTCAAAAGTAACAAGTTTTCAAGGAGAAGATTCTTCTCCTCACTCCTGATGATGCGGCCAGCCGGGCCAGCGCCCCGTGACGTTTTCAACCCGTCCTACAACTGTTTTGTACAAGTTCAGACAAGAAAATTATATTGTTCTGCATATGAAGTTCTCGCGCCCGGATTTCAGAGGTGAAAATTTTAAACTGCCCGAATCAAAGCAGTGCCCGAATTACTGGAGTGCCCGGGCTAGCGAGTGTCCGAACTACTGAAGTTATACTGTATATAGGGTGTTCCATGCGACCGTGGCCAATACCAACTTTCTTATTCTAAATGTAACCCCCTCTATGTTATTTATTTTTTGTATTCTTCAGAAAATTCTAGACACAATTCATGCACAATGTCCTATACCTATCTTCAACTTTTTCGGAAATATTAATTGTTTTCAGATTTTTCACAAAAATTAACATTTCAAATGAAAATTATTTCAATTCACGAATTCGATACATTACACTCAATACTTATTTCCCATTTACCTCTTGATATGAAGATAGTAAGCAAAAACCATCACTGAGAAGTTGGTAATGACCACGGTCACATGGAACACCCTATATTATTTTTTTTGAAAAATATGCGCATTTAAAATAACAAATCGACGTGTCCGAGCGTTTTTCCCAACGCGCCCTCATTTATTCATTATCGAATTTATTCCATTTGGCTGTTACACTCTGTATAAATAGTTTGTGAAAAGTATATAAAATCGTATTGACATCGTTCCCTTATTCTTAATGTGAGTCTTTGTTAATGATTCTTACATCGTAGAAAGCAAGTTTTCATACCAATATTTGAGTAAGTTTTTTATTTGGTATCCAAGAAATGTCATGGAACATGTGAATTATGATTATTTGACAATCGTCTTCGATGTTGAATTTATTAACGATGAGTAGGTATATCGAAAAAAATTTTCAATTTCTGCAATCACACAGATTTTCTCTTTAAAATTCGGGCGTAGGAATATGTTATATCACTTGAAAAGCAATTTATTTCTTTATCAATGCAACTTATGCTCTCTAGGATTCCATGTACTGAATAAACGTTTGATTGAAGGTATGTTTTAGACTTAGAGGAATAAAGATGTAATTCAATCAATAATTCGAAAACAGTTACAAAAATGATAAGGAGGCTGAGGCAGAAACAATATACAATGTTCTTCAATTGGAATGTGGAAATTGCTTGTACTATTTGGTTCAAGCGGCAACATTGCAGCCATAAAAATATTTGGGATCGATAGAGCTTCCTACACCAGAAACCAAATTTTCAATATAATCGAAGGTTGCATATCACTTGAGATCGAGTAGGTCAATTCGTTCCAACCAAAATTTCAGTTCATTGGCTTATATCTCTTCATGTCTCATGAAACTCATGAATCCCATACAATTATTCGTACATATATCACACTGATTTAATCGCATAATCATCCATAAATCACACAAGATTAATCCCACATAGATCACACATAATTTCAGCTTTAGTTCGATCCAAATCGAGTCATAAGCCATTGAAGAATGCAGGGAAAAAACTGACTCTACACATAAAATGAATCGCACATAATTAATCGCACTTAAATCATACCAAATTAATCGCATATAAATCAGACGAAATTAATCGCACACGAAATGAATAACACATAATTCTAGCTTTTGTATTCATTATCGAAGAGTACAGCGAAAAAATTATCAAAGCACATAAATCACCCAAAATTAATCGCAAATAAATCACACACAATCAATAAGAATCACACATAATTTCCGATTGTGGTTGTTTCAAATCGAGTGATGAATTAGTCAAGCTTGCAGAGGGAAAAATACCCAGCACATAGATCATACAAGCTTCACATTTCGTTCAATCCAAATCGAGTTAAACATTATTGAAGCGTACAGAGAAGAAAATTAACAAAGCACATAAATCACACAGAATTAATCGCAAATAAATTGCACAAAATAAATGGGAATCACACATAATTTCAGATTGTGTTTTATCCAAATCAAGTGATAAATTAGTTGAGCGTGCAGGAAAAAATACTGACTCAACACATAAATCACAAAAATGGATCGCACATAAATCACAATAAATCAATCGGAAATCAACTACACATAATACAGATTTTGTTCAATCCAGATTGATTATTGAAGAGTGCTGATTCAGCATATAAATCATACGTGGGATATCTATCACACGTAAAATACACATAATTTTAAGTTTTCTTAGATCCAAATTTAGTGATAAATTACTGAAGAGTGCAGGGAATCGTACACTTCACAAAAACACATTACATTTACGCATATTTCAAGCAACACATATTTTGATGCTTATAAGCTTAATGGGGGTTAAAGCATTAGTTCCACAGCTATGACTGCAGGAATAAATTAGTAAAATCGATAAAATACCCTGTGTCTAGGAAACAGGCTTAGTCGCCTCTATCCGTCGTTCAAGTATTCACGTTTCTCGGATGTAACACTCTGTATAGATAGACAAAAACGCGATTCAGAACGGATTGCTAATATAATGACATTTTGTTTTGAAAATCATTACACAAATGCTCTCGATGTTTTATCTAATCTCATTTAGTTCAATGCGGCATCTTGTTAATGATTGATCGCAACGTTTGGTTTATTTCTCGCACTTTGTCGCGCTCGAGAGGAAGTCAAGCAAATACACTCGCGATTCGGATTGCATTATTGAATATTTGGGTTCGGAAATAGTGGAATTTTTTGGTATATATCATTTATGAGTTGGTAGCCTTGTATTTATACGGTTTCTTCTAGTTTAACTTTACTTAATAGATAAGTTTAGTGTATAAGGAAAAAGATGACTTCCCATTCAGACGATGAGGTTTCCGATGTTGAAGTCGATGAGGTAAGGCAATTTTTTATTTGAGGTTAAAGGAAATAAGTAAAACGGTCTAGTGTACCTGTACGTTTAGGAGAGTCGGGTAAAGTACCTTTGGAACATGCGTAAAGGAAGGTTTCGTACTATTATTTGAAGTCTCGAGCCGCTAAAAGTCTGGTGAGTTTATAATAATTTATACATACAAAGTGTAACAGCCAAATGGAATAAATTCGATAACGAATAAATGAGGAGGTGTTAGGAAAAACGCTCGGACACGTCGATTTGTAATTTTAAATGCGCATATTTTCAAGAAAATAAATTTATATAGGGTGTTCCATGCGACCGTGGCAAATACCAACTTTCTTATTTCAAATGCAACCCCCTGTATATTATTTATTTTTTGATTCTTCAGAAAATTCTAGACATAATTCATGTACAATGTCCTATACCTATCTTCAACTTTTTCGGAAATATTAAGTGTTTTCTGATTTTTTACATTTTTTTACAATTTTACATTAGACTTCTTTCTGTGGGGATATGTCAAAAGTATTATATAGGAAACGAAATCCTTAAACTTAGACGACCTAAAAAACCGAATCACGCTTGCGATTAAATCAGTCACGCCTGAATGGTTGAGTAAAGTTGGAAGACAATTCTACACCAGATTAGCATGTTGGCAAGACGTTCGCGGCGAGCATTTTGAATATTTCCTACATTGACATTAATGTTTTTTTTTTAATAATTAAGAAATAATCAGTATTACTTATTGGGTAATGTACCGAATTTGTGAAATGAAATAATTTTCATTTAAAACGTTGATTTTTGCAATAAATCTGAAAACACTTAATACTTCCGAAATAGTTGAAGATAGGTATAGGACATTGTGCATGAATTGTGTCTAAAATTCTCTGAAGAATCCACAAAATAAATAATATACAGGGGGATGCTCTTGAAATAAGAAAGTTGGTATTGGCCGCGGTCACATGGCCCTATATAATATTTTCTTCTTGAAAAATATGGGCATTTGAAATTACAAATCGACGTGTCCGAGCGTTTTTCCCAACACACACTCATTTATTCGTTATCGAATTTATTCCATTGGGCAGTTACACTCTATAGCTGAATATTGCTATATATTATGTCTTTGGTAAAGAATCATGAGTAAAATATCAAAAGTATTCCAATTTATTCAAGGTTAAAGGCCGCAAATATCGGTTTCTCGTAAACGGCGAGTGTTATCATGGAAATAATGCAATTGTCTACAATAAAAAGAAAGAGGACGTCGCTTATACAGGGTCTTCAATAATGGGTGATTTTTTAGGGGTTAGGGAAATTTAAAAAAAATCAAATAAAATTCAGAAAAATGCATGAAATTTTTATCTGATTTGATTGCACGGCCCACATCATTCAATGTTTGAAGGTTATTCCATGTAAATGTTAACCGTGGCTGCGTGTCAAATGGTCCATCCTCTTGATCTATTTTTGGAATACTGTTTCCAACATTTCGGCCGGTATCTCACGAATAAATGCTTCAATGTTGACTTCCAATGTGTCAATCGAAGCGTGCTTGTCAGCATAGACATGAGCCCCATAAAATACAGTCTAAAGGCGTTAAATTGCGCGATCTAGGTCCCAAACGTGAAATAAACTATTCACCGAACTCGCCTCGCAATTGGTTCATTGTTTCGCCTTCTGTGTGGCATCCGGCACCGTCTTGCTGAAACCACATGTCACGCAAGTCAAGCTCTTTCATTCACGGCAAAAAAAGTTGAATATCATCTCACTGGCAGATACAGCTGCGATATAGCCGCTTTTGTGGGTCGATCGAATTGACCATAAAATGGAAGCTCGCGATGAGCTTCCTTAACAGAGCACGCATTTTGATAATAAAATTCAATGATTCGCAAGCGTTGTTCGTTTGTTAGAAGATTCATGGTTGAATTTAGACCAAAGTGAAGATTTTTGACACAAAACACGAAACGTGTGTAAGATGTCAACATCAGTGTTGCCAAAAAAAAATATGTAGTTAAAAAACGAGCCGTTAATATGTCAATACTTTAGCAGGTGTTTAGACATAAAAATAATTAAAGTTTGTCCTAGAAGCTCTTATCCAAAAAAGTTCTTATTGATGTTGATGTTGAAAACTTTGTTCATGTTGGAATATATTCCATGATAATTCATTACCTCTACCTTTGTACCTACTGAGCTAAATTGACTTATCTGCATCTGGTTCGAAAAATATCAATGGATTTTGATTTGAAAATAACATCAAGTACTGATAACATTGTGGACCTCAAAACAGTTTTTTTTTAGTGAAGAACAACGAAAGTAGTTGAAAAATTTACTTTTCGACATTCATTATAAGTACATATTAATATTTCATATTCCTGAAATGCATCATAACTTGTGCTTGACCTTTTTGTACCTTTTCGTTATCATAACACTTATTGTTTACCAGACCAATGCAAAAAACCGATAAATGCGACCTTTGACATCTAATCAATTTTTTAACACTCATGGAAACACTTATCACATTGTTCAAAACTTATAACAAAATCCAGCTTTATGCGAGTTATTGTGAACTGAAATTTATATTTTCAATAGTTCGACTATTAGATTAAAGATTTTATCAATAAGTATGCCTCTTCTTCAAGGAGATTGATATTGTTTATTTTTAACTACAATGAAGAAAATTTTTTGACATTAGAAAACTGTACTGATACTTGAAATTATTAGATAGTGTCTCAACGCTTGCAATTCGGATCAAAATTGTTTATTACACGATACAATTTGGAGTTATGGTTTCGCAGTTGTGACAGGTTCAATATAATGGATTCCAATGATCTGAACGGGCGTTTCTCATTTTTATACGGTCGAAAAGAGGAATAGTCGATTCATACATGGGTGAAACTTCGATTTTTTAGGCGATGTGGAAGTATTTTTTAAAAATTCGCGAAAATCACGAAAAAATCCAGAAAAATGGGTATTTGAAACATGATAAAACTTGCTGATCATGATGTAAATATACGAATCGAAAGAGGAAAGTCAATGCAAATAGCTTGGTATTGAAATTTTCCATAATTAGTCGATTGGCAGAGATTTACCGATAAGGATAACTAGGAAGATCTAGGGACTCTACAAGTCAATAATCGAACATATACAGGGTGGCCAAGAGATTGACGTCAAAAAGAGAAAAACAGGACCCTCGTGTCATGGACTATTCGAATCACCCCCATATATGTTATGCGATTTTTCACGGTTTTCGAGTTATGAATTTTTTCATGAACTTTGAGAATCTTCGACTTGACCATCTCAAGAAGGATATTAAAAAAAAAGTACAAGACTTCTCTGTGAAATTCTTTTGTAACTTGATCTCCATGAATTGTACTTTTATACAAAAAATAACCAGATTCGTTACTTCGATAAAAATTATGGAAATGTTGGTCTCAAGTGAAAAAGTTACGTGAATTGGATTGTGATATGAATTTTCGAATAAAAATTAAAAATGTAAAAAGGCTAATTCACGGTTTCTTATTATGCTTAAAAACTGCGATCAACAGTCAGCTTTTAGAATCATTGATGAAAAATGGTACTCAACTCTCTACTTTCGCCAGAATTAGCCTTCAATGTCATCGAGGTGGAAAAAATCAGAGAACTAGACATTTACTACAAAATTATTTTTTGCCATTTTAAGATTTTTTTGGTCAAGTTATAATAGAAAATGCCGAAAATTAATGAAAATTAGTTTTAGATGTTGATCAAGAAAAGTTCTAGATAAAAAAAGGATGGTAATAAATCACACATCATAATGTAAATAAAAAGAAATTTATTTATAAAATTTACAGTAGGTTTTTAAAGTGGCCACCTCCAGCCTCAATACACATTCTACACCCTTTTAGAAAATTTTCTTTTAATCACATAAAACCTGCCCGGCTCTTTCTTAGGACACGTTCGGCTTCTCTTAAATTAACCAAACGAAAAAATCGATGGGATAAAGGTCTTTTCTTGACCAACATCTAAAGCTGATTTTCATTAATTTTCAGCATTTTCTATCATAACTTGATCAGAAAAATCTTGAAATGGCGAAAAATAATTTTGTAGTAATGTCTTGTTCTTTGATTTTTTCCACCTCGATGACTTTGAAGGCTAATTCTAGCAAAAGTAGTGTGTTGAGTACCATTTTTTATCAATGATTCTAAAAGCTGACTGTTGAGCGCAGTTTTTAAGCATACTAAGAAACCGTGAATTAGCCTTTTTACATTTTTTTTTGATTCGAAAATTCAGATCATAATCCAATTCACGTGACTTTCTCACTTGAGACCAACATTTCCATAATTTTTATCAAAGTTACGAATCTGGTTATTTTATGTATAAAAGTACAATTCATGGGGATCAAGTTACAGAAAAACTTCACAGAGAAGTCTCGTACTTTTTTTTATTATCTTTTTTAAGATGGTCAAGTCGAAAATTCTCAAAGCTCATAAAAAAAATCATAACTCGAAAACCGTGAAAAATCGCATAACATACATTGGGGTGATTCGAATAGCCCATGACACGAGGGACCTGTATTTTTCTTTTTGACGTCAATATCTTGGCCACCCTGTATAATAGATGAAGGAATAAAATATAATATAATATAATATAATATATATAAAGTATAATAGATGCATAGGAACCATGGTGTTACGGCTCCTAACTGAAAATCGTGACCAAAAATTGTAGATCAAAACGGAACTCTAGATTGTAGATCGGGTCCTACTTCCGGAATAATCCGCAATATTTCTCGGTCGTGGCGCTATTGCGATTTTTGAATGATTCAGGCAAACTTTTCTATCGGAATTTCTCTGATTCTGAGTTGTTTCTTAGCCAATGTCAATCAGAATAATTAATCTCAATCATAAAATATTTAACTGTCATGAGATAATAGAATGCGCTAGATCAGCAGTTGCAATAACTTGGATCAAAAACGGTTTAAATCATTAAGTAATAATTTGACTATCAATGTGCATGACACGAATTTTTGATAAATTTTCATTCTGTTGAGAATATTGAGCTATTTAAAGCGAGATAACTCAATCTGAACGATGCACTCGACTTCTTTCACCATGTTGAGGATGATGTACATTTTTGGATCGGCTTATCCAAGATAATATACAGGGTGACCAATTTTAAAAGATCCACCGAAATAACTCCCTGGGAAGAGCCTTGATCAAAACATTTTTCAAATGAAAGCTTCCCTTTTTTTAGGGGACATCGAATGAAGGCGTTTATATGACCTTGGAGTTTGATTTTAAGGTTATTTCAAGGTCAAGCAGATTTTTTGAATAGGGTGTTACTGTCTTCGTTGCAGAATATAAATCTTCGTGAGAAACTGAACTATTCTTTCTCTTTTGTCTTTCCATAAAAAATTTCTCTGGAGATATGGAGTGTGTCATGCTTAAGATAGTCATGGTAAAGAATTTTGAAATAATTGTTACTACTGCAAACAGATACATTGGTACATAATTGTGAATTTTGGATTGTGCATGATTTCAGACAATTTTTTCTAGTAATAGTTTTTCTTCTTCATTTATTTCTCCTCATCTTTTCATCGAAAGAATGCCGGATGCCAGATTATGATTATCATCATAACTATTCTGAGCATGAAACACTTCATATTCCCACAAAGATTCATATCACCAATGGCAGAAACAATAAAGGACAGAATGTTTTCAGTTTTTTACGAAGATTGATGTTCTGGAACGAAAAATGCATATTGCCCATTCAAAAAATCTACTTGACGTTGAAATGACCTTGAGATCAAACTCCAAGGTCATCAGATTGAGTGACTGCATTCGATGTACCCTTGAAAACTGAAAAACTTTCATTTGACCCAATGAGCAACTTCAGTGGATCTTTTAAAATGGGTCAGCTTGTTTATCCAAATGGAGTTTCGTGCAGAGCTCATTATGACTGCTCACGCAAATGAGGTGACGAGACCGTGTCCAGTTGGTTGAATCATTCAATTAAATAATAGCCAGCATATGCGAGTAGGGTACTCAACTATATCCACGAACCTTGAATAATTCTTTTTGAATCAACCACAATTTCTATTCCTAAAAATAAATTGTCGACGTTCCAAACCGAATGAAATTTCATAGAAAATGTAAATATTGAATCGTGGAAAAGAAATATTCTGGGAAAGAAGTTATCAATGGCCCCTTGTACAGATAAAGAACATATTGTGAAAAGGTGGGGGTAAAATGACCAAAACATATTATTCATGATTTCAATTATAGTATTTTCACACGCTATAGCATGTAATTGAATGTTTTGAGGGAGTGGTTGTGATTTAAAAAAGACAAGTACAAAAATTCACAAAATTCAACAAAGATTCACAGAGGGTAGTTTAGTGTTTTGAATGGCAACCCAACTTTTTGTGTCATGAATGGTTAGACCCTTTGTTGCTGAGGATGATTTGGTCATCTGATCGACTTGTTTTCAGCTTTCATTATTGGGAAAATATATCAATGTCATTGAACATGGAAAAAACTTGAGAGGGCCATTATAACCCTATGAATTTTTTTTTCAGTTTCAAGATGCTTGCGATGCAGCGGATTTCCCAACACTGTAAGCGTTTAATTTTCACGTAACGATTTATATTTTTTTATTCATTATTCTCATTTCAGTCCTGCAGATATGACTTTGGAAAGAGCTTTGGATGAAGGCAAAAAAGCTATAACTTATTTTTTCAACAATGAATTTGTAGAAGCCAGAAATATGACTTTGCCATAGTGAGTCAAGTTATGATTTCATATTCATCAAACCTTTTTTTTTCATGTTGTATATTAATAAGTTTTTTTCATCATTTGTACTATTTTTTCTGACATAGTTTTGACTTTTTCAGTGCAGATAGCAGCATGCATCACGCTTTAGGCAACTCAGTCTTCCTATTTCTAGAAGCTTTACTTACTTTCGATCCTCAGAATATTCAAACAGCATCCAAATCTTTGAAAGAATCTATAAAAGTAAGTAATAGATACAGAAAAAGGAATACGATAGGCGAATCCTTGGGAAAGATGGTGCGAAAGAGCAACTTCGATCAGTTTACTGAAGAAGAAGCTCATGCAGAACTTTGTTACGCAGAATGTTTGCTTTTGAAATCTATGCTAACTTTCATTGAAGATGAATCATTGGCAAATTTTATAAAAGCTGGATTCAAAATCAGATCTTGCTACAACTGCTACAAGTAAGCATTTTACTAAACATTCTTTTCTTCAATATTTCCCAGTCTTTTTTTCAATTGTTGATTTTTGGTGAAATGGTTGGTTTTTATGGATTCCACCTGTAGAAAGTATTTCAACATTGAAAACTCACGTACTTGTCATATACTTGTTTCCTGATTAGTTGTTATAAATTTCAGAAATTGTCAACAAATTCTCAATAAAAGAGACTGGACAGGTTCAACAACGAAACAACATTTCGAAGGAGGAGTCTTAATGGGAATTGGTACATTCAACCTAATTATTTCGATGCTTCCAGCTAGAATCATCAAATTACTGGAATTCATTGGATTTTCTGGCAACAGAGTAAATAAAATCTGCTTGAATTGTAACAGTATCTACAGTTTTGGATTTTTAATGTTTCAGGAATTGGGACTCGATGTCCTGCAAAAGGGATACCAGTTGGAAAACTTACGCCAAATTTTGTGCATAATGACCTTATTAGGCTATCACTTGATGGTGTTATACATTTTGAGTCATTCAGAAGGCGATCTTAAGATATGTGATGAAATTCTGAAGAGACAGCTTGAAATATACCCAAACGGAGTGTGGTTTCTTTTCTTCAAAGCCCGGATGGAATTCATGAAAGGTCATTTAGACCAGGCTGAAGAATGGTACTTGAAAGCGTGGAAATCTCAGAATATTTGGCCCCAATTTCATCATGTTTGCATCTGGGAATTACTTTGGGTGGAATGGTAACTGCAAGAAATATTCAACCTGATCCTATATTAAATTATTGAGAATATGGTTTTTATCGCCTACTATTATGAGTTAGAATAAGAGACCTATCATAATGTTGACAAAGTTCTCAAAATTTCATAGAAAGTTACTTCCCGAGCAGGATTCGAGCCTGCGTTTGTTGTTTGCCATAAAACAGCTCTACCTCTGAGCTATCGGTGTCTATTTAACGTTAATAGTTCGACTTTTTTACGGCATAAGGGAGTTCAGAGTAGGAGAACAGTGATTACCCATCATTTAATCGATAATTATTATTTTTCAGTGTGAGGTGCAATTGGAAGGGGGCTCTCGAGTATAGTAATAGTTTGATCAAGGGAAGTAAATGGTCCAGAACTATTTATAGTTATCAGAAAGCCGCTATAATGTTGATGATGGATAACATATCTTCAAGTGACAGAGAAATTATTGATAACCTAATGAAGTAGGTATAAACATTCATATATTTTTATTTATTGACAAGAAGAATGATCAATCTTATTCTGTCTAGTGCGTTTTGAAGTCAGTTTAGTTAGTAGAGTTAACGTGAATATACAGGGTGAGTCTTCGATTTGTATATTTTTTAACCATAATTTAATTTCAGCAAATCGTTCTCATACTATTTTTAGAAATTGGGCTTTGTTTAAAAGATAAACGGTTTCGAGAATTCATGAAAAAACGCATTTTTCTATACCTGCCAAACTGTCATTACGAACCAATTGAAGTTCGAAAAACTTTTCCGACATAGCTGGTGAAATAAAAATTGTATTCTTAACCCCCAAATGTTCATTAAGGAGGCCATGGAAAATGAAAAAAGGGTTCATTTCAACCTCAGAATAAAAGACTCACCCTGTTTATACAATACTCCACTCTGCATTCATACTATTCCTATATTTTGAGGACTTTTGTATCTGAATCGTGTATTCTATTCCATATGGTGTCAAATGTTCATTGTTTCACTCTTTTTGTCTCTTCAAAAAATTATAGGTGATTATATATCTTGGTATTTCATGAAGAGAGTACAACTAATGATAAAGCAAAAACACTTGATACGTAACAACTAGGGTTTAGTAAAACTCTTGGTACAATCAGAACTATAGAAAGCTTATTATAACCTCATATAAAATAGCCATGGTCAAACTTCTCATACAAAAATTGTTTCACTATACTAGTAATAAAGTTATTTTGCTGTCTAATAAATTGTTGTCACTTGAGAGGTTGGAGCAGTTGATTTCTACCTTTATATTAAAGAGATAACACTTTTATTTACTGTACAGAGATCTACCAAAGTATAAACAGAGAATTGCTGGAAAATCTATACCAATGGAGAAATTCGCCATCAAAAGAGCACAGCGTTATTTCAATCAACAAAAAAATCTCCTCGTGCCAGCTCTAGAATTGTTGTATATATGGAACCTGTTCAAAGTTTTCAAAGAATTCAGTATAACTGACAGATTATACAAACTACTTGAAAAGACATTGGCAAATTTAGATGCAAACACTACCAAGTCTAAATATGATGCTGACAATAGAGCACTCATCTTACTTTTACAAGGGGCTGTTTTGAGAAGAATGGAAAGTCCACTGCAGGCATTAGAATGTTTGGAAAAGGCTATTGCTCTTAAAAAAGATATTATCGATGATACCTATTTGATTCCCTATGCTATTGTAGAATTGGCATTGATTGAATGGGAATTGGGAAATCGAGAAAAGGCTGTATTGGCCCTGGAAGATGCCAGGTAAAATTTTAAATATTTTTATTAATTTGATACGATACGTGATTTTTTTTCAGAAAAAATTATACCGGATATTGTATGGAATCAAGACTTCATTTCAGAATCCATACAGCATTAACGGAATACAAGTCAGAACTGAAAAACTCCCAGGATACTCATTTGTGAATTTAATTTTCGTTTTTTCTGTTATATTTGTATACATTTTATTCCATGTTGATAATTACTTGTTTCTATCAAGGTCTAAATTTTTCAAGGCTGTGCTTTAATTTTATCGCTTATTATGTCAAGGTATAAATTCTTGTTTGTTTTCTAATTATACTGTTTTTTATTTGACTACGCCAACTTCATTTTCCCATTTCATTTCCCGACTACTGACCGGTCCATATTTTCTCATGAAAATGTAGCAAATGGATATGAATTTGTATGAGAAGCACTCTGTATATCATCAATTATTACGTTCCGTGCAGAAATACTTCAAATTCGAACCGTGTACAAACGACTCGAATTTAAATGTCTGGAAATTACCTAGAAAGTAAGCTTCTGTGAAATTAGCATGTGAAAATTACTGCTTGTAAGGCAGTAAAGGCTTTAATTGAGTTCAGAAGCCTATTCTATAAACCTTGGGGTTGTAACCCTAAAATACTGTGATGTAGTTGCGTCAGGATTGTGAGACCAATAATGACTTATATGGCAGTAGTCTGATTAGCAGAGGCAAGGCAGACAAGCCCGAAGAATGTACTCAACAAGGTACAAAGGCTTGCATATGTATGCATCGTTGGAGATCATCACAGATCTCACACCCCTATACACCTAGTGATCAAAAGGGTAGCCCATGAGGCTAGCCTTAGAATATCTAGGGAAGTTACAAGTAATGAGAGAATTGTATGTCAGACAGCTTGGTCTTTTCTGAAAAAGTACATCCCATCAGCGAATATAATGAGGTTATAATCAAAAAAGTCAGCATTGTAAAGAACTTTAATATGAAGCTATGTGAAAAGGAAGAATGGGAAAAGGAATATCGTACCAGAAATTTCAAAGTTGATACCATTGAATGGTATACAGATCCTTTTAATACTACGATAGGAGTCGACGCTATACGATTACGGGGCAAGAACCAAGTGAACATTTTCGTTAGGAACTCTTTGGTTTGGGTTTTCAGGAATCAAAGGAAACGAAGAAGCCAACACACAAGCCAGAAAGAGAGCACAAACGCTACTTATTCGCCATGAGCTTTTCTGCTGCATAGGAAAATGCATCTATGAGAGAGTTTTTGGAGAAGAAAGAACCTGAAGGAGAAGCACAATGGAGGAATCTTTTTCTGTTCACCTGGTTACAGAATGCCACGTCATTGCAAGCCTGCGCAAGGAATGTCTTGGACAAGAGAATTACAAGAGTAGCGAGGATTTAGCATCCTTGATGCCTTTTCAGATACTGGAGTTCATTGGAACTCTGGAGCTGCAAGGCGAGCTACAGATAGCGATATTGCGGAAACAGTTTTGATTGGCGGCACAACAGACCTTAAGGTCGCAGTAGAGTGTAACCAAACTATAAACTACCGCACCAAAGAGGAATGCCAGACGTCACAAAAGTGGTAGCCGTAAGTACTATTATCTTCGCCACTTTGTGGTTTGATGAATTCACATAATTCATTTGCCACATTCGTGCTCATTTGCACATGATGAGATTGATCTGGTGCAGCACATCACACTCTTCAGAAAAAGATCTATTTTCACGTTTCATCCAGAATATATACGGTTCTTCTATTTTAAATGAGGAAGTAGGTATCTGTTTCCGTTTCAACCGGAAGTAACATTCCACTCTGACATTTGCAGGGGCTGTTTTACTTCCTTTCCAAATTTCTAGAGTTTCCATACGTAAATCGACGTTTCCGGTTGCCATCCCAGGTATTGACCAAACAATTGGTCGTGTTGAGGTTTCCGTGAGTGGAAATTACTGTTGTCGAGATGTGTGATTGATTTACACCTACAAATTCAATCTGTGTTGCCAATTGCGTGAGAGCTTTAGATGAAGTGAAAGAATTCTGAATTGCATACTTGATGGATTTTGGGGAAGGTATCGTTTTCGCTTCATTAACAGTACGATCGATTTGATCCTTTCAGTCCTATAAGTGGGGTTAATGTACAAACACTCATTCTGGATAATAGAACATGTCAACTTTCACATGAAATATACTTCAATGAAAATAATAACATATTTTCCTTTTATCTGATGACTTATCGTCTATAAGATACTTTCAAAATTTCGCACTGTAGGTACAGGGTGGGCAAAATTGGTGCTACATGAACTAAAACATGTGATACATTTCTGAAACGGGAAAAAAACTACTGTTTCCATAAGAAAAAACACAACCTCATGTTATAACTCAGCAAATAAACCTCTTAGAAAAAATCAGAGTACGCCACTAGATTGCTATCAGAAAAGTGCCTGTATAATGTTTTTATTTCAGAATCTTAGCATAAACAGAAACGGAGATAATGACCAAAGTTGAAATCGCCCAAATTTCAATTTTGGCCTATAACTCGGAAACGAAAGAAGATAGAGGAATGCAGTTGATGGCATTATCAGTTTCTCGAAGAAAGAGGACTATAAGGTGCCATTCATTTTTCTCTATCTCCTCGGGTTAAAAAGTTTTAGTTCATGTAGCACCAATTTTGCCCACCCTGTACAGAAGGAAATAAAATTCGTTGTCTATTTTCGAGTAAATTGGAATATGTTTGGAAATTTTCTACTTCAAGTGTTGTCGCCATGACCTTTTAGGCGTGATGTGAATTTTTTTGGATAGACTTAATTGGAATTTTCATGCTAATCTTTATGTTTAATGTGAAAACACTTTTTGAGTCACTTTTCACATATGATTCCTGATAGTTATCATCTTTCTGTGTTGCCACTGCAACCCCTCTTATTTGAAGAAGGAAGATGGGTCGTACGATATGTTGTTGAAAAGTTCTTTTCCTTCTACGACAGTGATTTTTTTTCATTTTATCATTCGTTTACGTAATATTCGATTTTGACAATAAAATATCGACCAATTTACATGGAGCATAAGATAATTACCAATTCCAAAGACAATGCAGGAGGGGAAAATTTGTTTCAAAAAATGAAATAATAGTATAATCTAACTATGTAGTATGAGCCAGCAGATCTACCTTTTGAGTAGTTATCCTCATCGTAGAACCCCGGTGATTTTATTGGCAAAATGTCTAAGTTTGATCAATTTTCCTGAAGAAATGAGGAAATTATAGGGAATATGAATACCAAGCTATTTTACATTGACTTTTCCTCTTGCGATCCGTATATTTACATCACGGCCAGGATATCTGTGAAAAATTTTTATCGAGTTCAAAATGGCCATTTTTGTCGGATTTTTTCGCGATTTTCGAGAATTTTTTTAAAATACTTGTACTTCGCCTAGAGAATAGAAATTTTACCGATGTATGAATCGATTATTTCTTTTTCCGACCATATAAAAATTTTTCAAACGTATCGCAGCTTCGCTGCGATTTTAAAATTCTTCTGGACCCGCTTTTCGACAGATTCCGTCGGGCCGGTCCACCGAGTTACCATTTCAGTATAGTATAATAGAAATAGAACAAATGCTGAGCCACGCCAACTTCCATACAATGATATGAATTTAAATCCATCAAAAAAAGTCTAGATGGATAAAATATGGAGATCTGGCTGGCCATTCTATAGAACCTCTCCGACACATTCACTGGTTTCTAACAAATATTCAATAGTGAAACTGAAATAAGAACAGCTGAAGGGGACTGTTGCCATCAAAACGCATGGTTTAACCAGTGGCGGATCCAGCTCTCGAGAAAGGGGGGGGGTCAAGGTCAGGTGGATTACATACCCGCCAATTGATTTTTTTTCTGAGACACAAGATTTGAGGGTTCGTCCAGTCCAGGGGGGGGGTCATGACCCCCCCTGGATCCGCGCTTGGGTTTAACTTATTCGTGCATCGCAATGAGAATAATATTTCACATTTCTACAAACATCAACAACCATAATTCATGAAATTTATTAGGCTCGGAAATAAGAGATGGAAATCTGAGCAAAATTTATCCCATTTTATGGAAGTTAATTTCTTACCCCTTTTTTAATTCTGTGTTACTAATGACAGTTGAAACAGGGTTGTCCACGCGATATCGCATTTCATTGTGTATGTAAAATGAGATTTGGATTTATTTCTAAATATTATTAGCAAAATACGTTGAAAAAAGGTTCGTAATGGTCTTGTTTGTGGAAAATTCGAAACAATTTTCTTCACATTTTTTTAGAATTCCACTTTCAAGAGTCCCTTCTGATATTGAGAGTAGAAACATTTGGCTTTCAATTCTGAATTTAGCTGACTCTGTTATCCTAACTCAGAATCTGTTTCAATATTCGAAACATCGCATGAATTCGTCAAAACCAGTTAATTCACTTGTAGTTGTATTCCCATCTTCAATACCGATAACATCACGCCCCTGGACCATTCAAAGTTAGATTCTGCAATTTTGCCACGGCAGTATCTAATGATATTGGTATCCTTCATGCTATCCTCGTTCCACTCATGGAAAACTGACAAAATTTTGGCTTCACCAATCCTCGAATTTATGAATGAGATGCTGTGGGTGATTGACAGACCAAGCCATATAAACTTCAGCAACTCAACTCACAATGGTTTTGCATTTGGACACCTGGTGCAATACTTCATATTGTTGAGAAGTTTGTTCAGTTTTCGGTTGTATGATGAAATTACAACAATTTAGTGTGAAGCATGGGAGTTTCCTCTGGTGCAACCGTAGAAGCAAGTGATGCCAATGGGTAATGAGTCTTCTATGTGCGAAATTTAAAACGGCTCCATGAAAGTGGAGATACCGACATGAACTATTCTGTTGGTCTGGGTTTTCACACGAACGAGGCATTCCATGTTGGCGATTGAATCTGATAATACTTCGATTAAGCCTTGTTTAACGCGAACGCTTTTTAAAACTCCGATTCAGTTGAAAAGTTTCATTTGGTTCGGTATCATGAGCACGGTAATAGAAAGCATTGATCCTCTTCAACATACAAGTATATATCATAGGAGAGAAGGTAGTGAGAAAAACTGATATCCATTCTACAGGGAGTAATTAGTCTGGAATAATGGTAATAATTGAATAGTTTTCACTTATAACTGGTATGCTGTAACGAATAATTTTGCATCATTCCGGTATAAAAGCACTTATGGGGGTGAACAGGGTGAGTTAATAAGAACGCAAACTTTTTATTCTACATGGCACACCCTCTATACAGGGTGTTTCTAAATTCATCCGAAAAAATTCAGGAGGTTATTGCTCCTATACAATTAGGATGGGTCCTTCCTATAACAAAATTTCCTCAGCCCACCCTTTCCGTGATATAACCCTTAAAATGTGGTGACTCAATTTATTTTATTTAAAACTTCGGACAAGCTAGAAACTTTAAATTCTGTGATTTTCGTGCACTCGCAAAGGACTAACAACGGGTATTTTTTCATGTTCCTGTTACATAATACGGGGTTGAAATTACGAACCCCCACTTTATTTTATATCAAAACCTTTTTTTCGAGATGAATTTTCATGAAATAAAATTATAAATTGAAATTCTTGTTTCATTTAAAACAATTTTTTATTCAATTATTTTACCCCAAAAACAATAGAATACATCAAATTCGTTCGAAAAACTCATCTGTAGAAACATAATAAAATTGAATACAAACCTTCATTGATATTTTTCTAGGAAACATGGTTGCGTAATTCATAGTTATCTGTTCATTCCTACACTTCTGTAATTAGAAAAAAAGCTCCCGAATTATTGTAATATGATTTTATTTTGTATTGAATAGTGGAAGTAAAGTGAATTATTTTATTTCGGATTCTGAATGAAACAGAAATTTTTTTCTTCATTTGGCACTCCGCTGACTATATTTTTTTACACCAATTAATAAGCAAAATATGAAATCTGAGCTAGCTTCGATGAGAAAGAAATCATCTATGCGTCCAAAAAATCATAGTTCACATCGATAGTGCATCTATCCAGGAATACTATTCGAAAAACAGATTTAAAAAATTTCCTTATTATTTCGAGTCTTGTCACCAGAAACAGAACTAATTTGTTTACATTTCGAAAAATTTCGAATATTTCGAAAACCGAGGGACTTTTACTGGGCATAAAACGTATTTTTCTGAACCTCTACCAGCATGTACCATATTATCTAATCATTACGCCATACCCTGTATACAGTGTGAGTCTTTGACTTGTACATATATTTTAACTGTAGATTTCTCTCATCAAACAGAAATTTTTTTTCTATACCATTTTTCAAAATTCAGTTCCGTTTGAAAGATACAGGGTGTCAAAAATCCATCGAAATTAAAACTTTTCTTTCCATATCTTCGGAACCGTAATTTCAAATGAACTGAATTTCAGTTGATTGTTTACTCTATTCATGGTGCATATTCCTCAATCAGAACTTATTCAATATTCCTCCTGCTATAAAAGTTACAGCGTAGCCGACTCATAAATCCACGCAAAAATACTATAAGACCACTCGAAAAAGATAAACGATTCATATTTTCGAAAGGAACAATCATTTTCAAAAATAGAAGTATTTTTATATTTTTTTGATAAAAAGAGTCGTTTTCGAGTCATTCCCAAATTTACCCGATAAAATTTGACGAAAAAATAAAAAATCATAGAAATAATCTGGATGCTTCCCTTGATTTATAATATCACAGAATGGCTGAACTTTATAAACTCTCTGATTACCTATACAAATTAACGATGTTGTCAGAATGTTCATTAACTTTGTCAAGACTAGGATGCAGACTAGACGAAAACGATTGGAATTATTGATTTTCGGGTCAATTTTCCTCATGAAACTCGGAAGGTATCAGAAAATCGTTTCACGAACTGTGTGCAGACCACTGCAGAAAATTCGAGCCTAAAATCGTGGGACCTGCAACATTACAACTACCCAAAGTTTTCATATGAATTACATCATCCTTTCGGAATGCACCCACGGGAGGCGGAAAAAAAGAAATCTTTAATTTACTTTAGAAACCAAAGAAGTGGGAGTTGCTGGAGAAGCCTTAAACGGGAAGGTTCTCAGTTGACTCGGGATCGGTTTTAGGGTACTTCAGTGTTTGGAAGTACGGTCCTACGGTCTCAGAGCGGGAATGAAAAAGTGCTATTCGGGGAATAGCGGAGTTGAGTTTGAATCGGAATAAGTAGCTGGAGAAGTCTTGATAGGAAGGATCTCAGTTGACTCGGGATCGGTTTCAGGGTACTTCAATTTTTCAGAGTACGGTCTCAAAGCGAAGACGGAAAAAATGCTATTCGGAGAATAGTGGAGTTGAGTTTGAATCGGAAGTTAAGAGAAGCTGGAGAAGTCTTAATCTTAATCTCAGTTCAATCGGGAGACGGTTTTAAGGAAGGTTCAAGAAGTAATTCAGTTTACTGAAGTACGGTCTCGAGCGGAGGCAGAAAAGTGTTATTCGGGGAATAGCGGCGTGAGGCTTTAAGTTTAGGGTTTACAGAAATTCATTAGAATGGCTGAACTTTATAAACTCTGTGATTATCTATACAAATTAACGATGTTGTCAGAATGTTCATTAACTTTGTCAAGACTAAAATCTCTATGACGGAAAAACGTTCGATGTAGCGATATGTAATAATTCAAATGTAGGAGATAAAATTGAATTTCGAAAAGTATAAAATTAAACATTTTTTACACACAGCTTTTATTAAAAATTTATTTTTACCGGTCCATATTACGAAAAAATATCAATGGAATACAAAATTCGGATATTCATGATACAAATGGATACAAACCACGTATAGACTTGAAATTAATGAATAATGAAATGATACTTAGCACTACATGATATGTGGCGATGTTTCTGAACAATATCCTCTTGAAATTTTATAAACTCGCCACTACACGGTTATTATCACATTAATTCGCTTTCACTGAAAGTCTTCACATCTCCTGTTTGCATTCTTCGCTGTGAATAAACAAATCGACAAAGAGGATCAACCAGACGCCATTAGCGAAAAGTTAAAAAAACTGGTGCCCTTGCGTTAATAATGTTAGTTCATCCGTTAAGGATAGGGGACGTACTGCTTCCTTGTTTAAAAAGAAAATCAACACAATCTGGCATCGTCTTCTCAGAAGCTCTGTGAAATATGTATCATAGAAGACGGGTTAGGTTAGGTCTTTGACCTCGAGTCCTATGACCTAAGTTAATGGTGTTATGTTAGTTTAGTGAAAAACAATATTTAATGAGATAATTTTGAGACATCGAGGAATATATGGACAATATTAGTGTTTACAAACTAATCTTCAGGAAAATCCAAGAAGGAACTTATTCTGGTAGGAGAAATATGGCTTTTCAATTGCAGAAATAATCGGACAAAACTAAATGTATCTGTTAGGAAATATTGTGTTTGTAATATTTTTATTCCAATAAGGTTAGTGCTTGAGTATTTCCTAAATGTATCAACTCAATTTCAATCAAGAGATATGAACTTTGCATAAATTCCAGAGAATCGTATCAGACACTTATTTAGCCCAATTTTTTTTCAAATAGCTATATCTTCTTGACAGAGCTGAATTCGGAAAAATTTAAAATGAAAAAAAGGTTTCTTTTGACCTCAAGAATCTTCAGTTAAAATATATGTACAAGTCAAAGACTCACCCTGTATATTGAGGAATAACGATGAATACTTTCAAGACGAATTCAATAATATGATGTTCAGGAGTTGTATTTGTCAAAATAAGGGAAAAAATTGAACAAACTGATTTGATCTGTGCCTATCCCATTTTGGATAAAAAAGTTTGCTCTCTTAGATTACATTCATAGGCGTTTTTCAACCTGAATGATTCGAAGTTATTATTTACAGAGGCATACCAATGTTAAATAAAAAATATTCAAGCGTGTTCAAGGTATTACCAATATCCCATAAATTGTTCGCACCCCCTTGTATTTATAATATCTAATTTATTATAAAATGCTCATTGAACTGCATGTAGATAATATATTCAGATAGGTAAATCAATTTGTAGATAGCGATGAAAGTGATGGTGAAAATGGAATGGGCAATGTGAATAGGTTCATCGTCAGACCTCCAGGACACAGTGGAAAAGCGAAAAGGGGACATCTGTGCTTTGACGCCTCTTTTGAGACAGGCAACCTTGGAAGGGTTGACTTGGTCAATGAATACGAATACGATTTGTTCATAAGACCGGATACTTGTTCCCCCAGATTTCGATTCTGGTTCAATTTTACTGTTGATAATGTTAAACAAGATCAGGTAAATTTTTATACTGATAGAAACAGTTCTGTTCTCATTTTTCAGTCAATTAATGATATATAATGTTTTTTTGTACAGCATGCAATATTTATTGTAGCATATTTCATTATGTTTCCCGAATTGTTTCGAAATTTGGTGGAGAAATTCGTGAAATATTTCAGATTATAGAATTTCTGCTCTCATTGGAGAAATTTTCATTATTTCTATTGAATGTTTCATAAATATTATATGAACACTAGTTCCTTATTATTTCTTTACTTGATTTTGAGTGACTTCTTTTAATTAGGTATTCGACAGTTTGTTAACTTCTCAAATTTTATTCGGTATACATTAATTTTCAATGAGATTTTCAACAAATTTTTTATCATCTATCGCTGACATCTTTTCTCAGTATAGAAAATATCTTTCAGCGTGTTATTTTCAACATCGTCAATATACATATAGGCAGAAACCTTTTCAACACTAGAATGACACCTCTCGTTAAATCAACTACAAAGAATAAATGGTGAGTGCTAGTATTTTTTCTCAAAATAATCTCATCTTGCCTCATATTGATAATTACTGTTCAATGAGTGTTTTAATAGGTTTTTTTTGATGGCGTATAGACAAACATCGATTTGAAAGGTTTAATCGGCTGTATAACTGAACTATGCCTATTTCTACACAGAAATTCATAAAACATAATAAAAATATTGAAACAATCTTGAAAATTATTTGGTTTCAGGCATAGGATGCCAAAGGAATATGTATTTTACCATAGATCCCCCGCTCATCGAAATCACTATGTGTTGAGTTTTATCTTTGGGTTTGATAAAGAAGACGAAATTTATCAATTTGCAATGGCCATACCCTACAGTTACTCAAGGCTCCAAACGTTTCTGAATATTTTGGAATCCAAAGCATCACATCTGAAAGGGAGTTTCAACAGAGAAGCATTGACCAGTTCCTTGGTGAGTTTGAAAATCGAATGACTATAGTTTTATGGGATTTTCCATAGTTTTTGAAAGTTTTTGATTTGGGATGTTTTATTGGAAAACGTCACCTTGGCGGGTCGAAATATCAATTAAACATCCTGTGTAATATTTTTGAAAGAACTGCTTGATTGCTTTCTTCGAAATGAACCAAGAACATTTTAATAAGGCTAGTGAAAAACAAAAGAATTAATATTATAGCACAATCGCCGTTTGGAGTTGATTACTGTTGGAAAAGAAAAAGATTCGAATAACAAAAGCAGAAAAAGGACTATTGCCATAATGGCGAGAATACACCCAGGCGATTCTCCTTCCAGCCTGGTCTGCCAAGGTTTGTAACTGAAGTATTAGGTAAGCAACTAATTTCCCGCAGTTTTTTCGATGAAAATGCAACTTTATATGAAAAATGGTTGGAAATAAATCATTCAAAGTGTTTTCCTTTGTCAGCTACAACCTTTTTTCATCTTTCTGGTCGTCAACATCGAAATCACAGTCTTTGAAGCGACGGAATCAATCACGGCACGTTGTTTCATTTAGAGCAGCATCTCCGTGGAATTTTTGGAATTCTCGATGTGGTTTTGCTGCCGTTTCTTTGGAATGATCAAAATCAACACTTTCCTCAAATTACGATTATTTGTCACAAAATCAGTCATATTCACACAACCAAATTTATATGACGCAATAATATCATCACTAATGTGTTGAAAAGTTTGGTTTATGACGTTTGGGACATGTCAAAATTGACCAGCACGTACTGCTGGAGGCATTTCAACAAACAGCAGGAATTTAGTTCCGCACAAAATGAAATATAACCGAAACAAAGGTACCATTTTCAGGCCTGCTGGAAATACTTATAAGCTCAAATTCCTTAGCATCAATTTTAAGAGAAAACATCGTTTTCAAAATATTCCCGATGATGAATCCTGATGGCGTTTTCGTCGGTAACTACAGGAGTAATATAGCAGGCGTCGATTTAAATAGGTCCTGGAATATTGCTACACAATTTTCACATCCAACTCTGTGGGCAGTTCTTCAGATGTTCACTTCCTACCAGAGCGATAAGGTAAAATGTAAATAAAACAACCTTTCATTTAGTGGAATATTTAAATGTCCTCCGCTCGATCTTTTACAGGACTCGATCCTTGTGGAAGGAAGAAAATGTAACTTTATAATTTTCTTCTCATTCTAGAACCATCAACTTGATTTCGTCATCGATATACACGCGAATTCCAGCTTAACTGGATGCTTCGTTTATGGAAACACATATGAAGATGTGTACAGGTAAACTTGAGAGTTTTGAAGAACCATTCACGAAAGTATATGCATCATTTTCAGATATGAACGACACATACTGTTCCCAAAACTCTTCGCTTCAGCAGCTGTTGATTACTCCAAAGAGAACACTATTTTCAACTCAGATCCCATGAAATGTAGCACTTCCCGAAGACACTTGTGTTGTAATTTGGATAGTAAAGTGAACACTTATGTGTTGGAAGTATCAATATTCGGATACAAAACGAAGGGAACTGATTATGTCATTCCATATGTGGAAGAAACTTGTATCCTTTTAGAATTTATAAGAATAGGAATTAGGTTGAACCGCCCATTCACCAATTTTCTTTAATTCTTTTATAGATAAGAGGTGTGGAATGAATTTGGTGAAAGCTTTCCTAGAATATTATCATTGCACAGGAGTTATTCCGATGCAGCTCCTCAAGGAAATACCAGTCAAAAAAAGAAAAACAAAAAAACGTTGCAAGAGAAACAAAGGTACATTATGCCCAAGCACTAGCAGAAGATCTGCTCAGCTACATATCAAGGATATAAGTATCACATATGATAGCGAAATAAGTTTGGAAGCTTACAGTTACAGAAATATGTGCAGTCCAAGACGACTATTGAACTCACAGGGTAGAAGGAAGCCAGAATATACTCCTAGGAATGTATTTCCAATACTTGATGATTCCAAGGAACATTATCATATTTCACTTACTGAACCCACTTTGACCATTATCGATATGAACGAAATGTTGACCTTGAATTAGGAATGGGATGTAGGCAAAATATTCTTGAAAATTTCGAAAGATTCATTTATTGTTTCCAATTTGTTGAGATATTTTCAAACACATTGATTTACCCTTTTTTCATCCCTACTGAAAATTGGATCGACTGAATCGAGGAAAGGGTATTCAATGAACAAATTTGATAGTGAGAGCGATTAATGGAACAAAAAAAAATGTGAGAACTAATACAAAGAGAACGCAAGATAATAAATGAGTTCTTTTTAATATCGAAAATGAAACCTTAAATATCTAGAATTCGGACTATTGCTTTGAATATAAAAAATAGCAGAAGCGTTTAGAGAAACCATAGAATATTCAGTTGATCCTTTGAAATATTAATTAAATCTAATAGAGGGAGATTGTTCTTTATTTTTTGATTTCTTTCGATTTAATATTACATTATGTAGTATTGAAAATAAAAAGAGAAATCATTAATAATATTTATAAAACTATGGTTTATTTCCAAAAAATTTCCATAAGATTCTGGATGGTTATTGCTTGTGGGAATTTTCTTGTGGTATTTGTATGTGGGTCTTCTTAAAAGAGTTCAATAATACCTAATATTTATCCAAAGTATTAAACATTATTAAGATATACTATTATATCTTATTGTATATTATAATATTGAGAACTAAACCAAATTGTGAGGGGTGGTTATATTTAGACGAATTGTTACTTCAAACATTTATTTACATCCCCCACAATTATACAAGTCATACAACGCGTGCGGTGGAGTATCCACGACACAGAGGCACTTTACAGTCTTTTCACGCACTCGCGAACGGGTACGTCCATTCGGGAACTAGGAACCTACCAGGTTGCTCCGCAACGGTGGCGATTGGTTTGGGCCCGTGGAGTTGTTTGAAGTTTTCTCAGTCAACCAGGCTGGTTCCGCAGCGGAAGCGAGTGTCGAGCTGAGAGCTTGCGGAACTCTGATCTTTTTAGATCCCGGTACCCTCTTTTAAAGGGCTCGGAAGGGTTGATGCTGTCGTTGGCCTGCGCGCGTCTAGCGAATTTCTTGAGATATTATTGGAGGTACTCTCATTTCCCTGAGAATTTCATTTAATTCAAGATCATCTTGAATCTGGACCCTTGGCTCTGCTTGCTGAGAGGATCCAGCCGGTGCTTTCAGATGACTGTATCTATGGGTGAGCCATCTCAGGAGCTGAGGGATCCCATGAGAATACTTCTCTTGGAGAATCTTCGAAGTACCATGTCCTTCGCTTCGGGATCAGAACAATTCCTGCGTCTTCCAGGAAGTCCAATCCTAGAAGAGTGCGGTTATCAACGGAATTCGGTAGCACGACAAATCGGGTAAGGACGGTCCTGCCATTTATATTGACATTCACCCTCGTGGTCAGAACTTGGCCCTGCTGTAAGTTACCATCGGCGTATCTGTAGGATGCTGAGACCTGTTGAAAGGGTACTAGTAGAGCTAGCAGTCGTTGGTGAAGCTGATGGCTCGCTATGCTCGTTTCAGCTCCAGTATCAAAAAATGCTAGTCCATGTTCACCATGGATTGAGATACATAGACTAGCTCGGGGTCTGGATTTCATCGTTTCAACTTGCGAGAGTTGGAATGCCCAAAACGTGAGTTCTGGATGCTCTCTGCATTTATTGCACGTCGGGCAATTTCGTCGTAAAGACCCCGGCCGATTGCATCCATAGCAGGCCAGCGACTGAGGTTCTCTTTGACCTAGGGGTTTGATGTCTCTCGGTGACATCTTCTTCTTTTTCCGGCACACTTCTTCCGTATGTCCCATATTTCGGCAGAAGTTACATCTTGGTCGTTGAGGCTTCTGTGGTGTTTCAGTTTGGAACTCTGGTACTCGGGATGACGCCTGCTCTTGCATGTCCTCTTCAATTTTCCTGCCTTGGATCAGCAAATCGTTGAAGGTTTTTATCAATCCTCGGGTTATTTGGGATCGCAATTCGTGCCTAATCAACCCAAATACCATGTCCAGCTGCATAGACTCCTTTGTGGCTACTTCTGGGATTTCAGCGAGAAGAGCTCGTTTTTTACAGATAAATTCATCTAGAGGCTCCTGCTCTGCTTGTGGAGATTGAAATACCTCCAGATAAATCTTGTACGCCGGTCTTTTAGGGGCAAACGTCTTCCTAAGTAAGTCCAGCGCCTCTTCCCAGGAAGGTACCTGTTTTTGGTAACCCATCCACCATGTTGCTGCTATTCCTCCCAGTAGCAGGGGTAATCCCTCAAGGGCATTCTCGTCCGTGATTCCCTCCATGGACTTGAAGAGTCTCACCTGGTTCAGAAACTCAGTTACCTTAGATGCATCCTTTTCCCCATTGAACCGGACCGTACATGAGGAAAAGTTTTTGGTGCCCGCGGTATGTGACGTAATTGGTACCGAACGTAACAGTTTTTCGAACTGTTCGCGTGTGAGATGCACTGTCTCTGCCATTCTTATTCTTTCACTTCTGCGCACTGGAATCATTCACAGATTTATTGTCCTTAGTTCTTTTTCGCGGATCCTATATCCTCGCGATTTCACTTTTTGTTCAGTCCTCCCGGCCCCACGTTGGGCGCCACTTGTGAGTCTTTTCACGCACCAGCGAACGGATACGTACGTTCGGGAACTAGGAACCTACCAGGTTGCTCCGCAACGGAGGCGATTGGTTTGGACCCGTGGATCGTGGAGTTGTTTGAAGACTTCTCAGTCAACCAAGCTGGTTCCGCAGCGGAAGCGAGTTGGTGTCGAGCTGAGAGCTTGTGGAACTCTGATCTTTTTAGATCCCGGTACCCTCTTTTATAGGGCTCGGAAGGGTTGATGCTGTCGTTGGCGTGCGCGCGTCTAGCGAAGCGCCCTCTATAGAGTCCCGGTGGTGGTTTTGGGTACTACCGGTCGTCGCTGGAACATTCACTTGGGGCGACCTCCTACCCTGCGGAGCGCTGGCGAACTATTTCCGGGGTGTTCGCCTTACAAAATGAAATTTAATTTGAAAATTGGTATAAGAATTCAAGCTCTGGATAGATTATAAGTAACTCAGTAATAAAAAAAAAATCATCCTATCTTGATGATGGAAATTACCTCTGTTTTTGCAAACAGAATGTTATGTCCATCGATCTAAGCATGTGCTGCGAGTGCTGACTTCTCTTTTTAATACAGTCGACAAAACTTTTCGTGTTCTTCGATCCTTGCAAGAATGCTCCTTTTAGTAGTCCTGATGTAAACTTTTCCGCAGTGGTAAGGCATTCTACGAACACCCGTTCAAGAGAGTGGATCAGTTTAGTCTTAGGACCCCACTTTTTGCGAAGGTTCATAGACTGTTTTGATATCTTTTAGACGTTTTCCAATTTTGTCCGCCACCGATGGAATTAAAGGTAAGTATGCCTTTTTTCTCGGAAATTATTTGAAATGGTCTATTTTCCTTTGTTTTCCGCTTTTATCTCCAGGCTCCATCAATCTCTTTCGAGTTGTACTCATTTGAAATAAATATTCCAACTCATATTCAGGTTGTATCAATCAAAAGTGTCCACCCCCAATAACTCAACAACGAATCAGAATTTGTGAAAACACTCAGACAGAAAAACAAAGATTAATAATAATGAGAAACGCAGTATTGAAAAGAAGATAATGAAAAAATCAAAGATCTCAATCAGGAATGCAAAAACATAAATCACCTTCAACAATGCAGCATGAAAAAAACGGAAACTAATAATAATACTCCATAATAATCTCAATATTTTATAATATATTTGACCAGAGAATGGACAGGTTTGAGTATTTATATGTATGGAAGTGCTTATAGACATCCTGTACCTATATCGATCCCAGTGATATTTCGAAATATAGGTATTGTAGAAAACGAAAATAGCTCAACTAATTTTAGACACTCAGTCGATTCGGCGGTGCATTTGGTGTAGGTATACATCTATTTAGTTGTTACATCGGCTGTTTGTGAGACGCTAGTCTGTTTTCCATACCGAAAAATGAATAAATTTCAGAATGAATGTGAAAAAGCCATCGCTTTGATATCCACTGAGGATCTTTTGAAATTCAACAATGCCGGAGATCATGAAACAAGAATTGAGATCATTTATAAATACGCCAAAAGGATACCGGTCGAATTGAACGAAACTAAAAAGAATATTAAGGTTGCTGAAGCAGAAAAAGCTAAAGGAAATGCCTTTTTCGCCAAGAAAGATTATAAAAATGCCATCAAGTCTTATAATTCAGGAATCATCAACTGTCCACAGAATGATGGTAAGTTCATTATTTGTTACAGAAATCACACAATGTTTCCTAATTTAAACAACTCTAAATTAAAGGAATTCGTTTCGCCCATCTTGCTTTTTTCTAAACTCTCTCCCCTCATTATCAATAGGATGAGTTTTTGACCTAACTGATTTATTAGAAGTTTGTAGATAACCAAAAAAGTTGTTGTTATTCTCGGAAACCGTGAACTTGAGCAAAAAATTACAGAAGACCCTATTCGTCAAAAATGGATCAATCAAGCTATCCAAAATTAATTTTTTTATTGTAAATTTCAATTTGGAGAAAGCTTCTCGCGACCCAATTCGTTTGAAATTATAGAAAAAATTAACAAATCAATAGTCCATTTATTGGAGAGGAACATTCGAAAAACAGGAGAAATTCAAACGATAAAAAAATATATATTTCAAAAATATTTAAAAACTCACAACTTTGAAATTTGCAGATAAATCCATGGAACTTCTCGCTATTCTGGTTGCCAATAGAAGTGCCACATTCTTCGAACTGCAGGAATATAAGAAAGTTCTAGACGATATAGATTACATATTGGAAATTGACAAATATCCCAAACATCTTCTACACAAAATTTGGTTGAGGAAAGCTAAGTGTTACGATGCCTTACAAAACGAGAAATCAGCAGATGAAATCTACGAGCAAGCATTCGAATGTATGAAATACAGCACACTAGATAAGGACCATATCAAATTGAAAATAGAAGAAATCAAAAGTAACAGACTAAAATCTGAGCACAAAGAAATAAATAAGGAAATTGTTAGAGTGTACAATGAAGATTGTTTCGTTCCTAATGCAACATATTTAGCTGCTCACAATGATGTTTGTTTTGATCAGGATGATTACCAAGGAAAATTTGCGAGAGCTGCAAAGGATATACCGATAGGTCAAATAATAGTACAAGAAAATCCACATTGTTCAGTTTTATCACCTGAAGATAATCTAACAAATTGCCAGCATTGCCTCATTTCAACTGACCAAATCTTTGCTTGTCCAAATTGCAACTCAGTTGTTTTTTGTAGTAGTAATTGCGAGAATCTAGCCAACCAATCCTATCATAGATATGAATGTACCTTTCAAAATACGCTTTCCCAATCAGGGGCTTCTATAAATTGTGCTTTGGCTCTAAGGATGATATCCCAAAGAAGTTTCAAATTTTTCATGGAAGGACGAGAAAAATTGAAGCATTTTATGAAAGATAATTGCAATGAAACAATCGTACCTGAGCCATATATTTCAGACAATTATCAAACCGTTTTCTTCCTTTGCAGAAATGAATTCTCTAGAAATAAGGAAGAACTCTTACACTTCACCATTATGTCGATATATTTATTCAAATTACTCAAAACCACAGACTTCTTCGACACAAAGAAAGGACGAAATGATCTATTGTCGAAAGATGAAGCTTTTATTGTTTCACTCATGATCCGACATTTAGAATTACTCCAGTTCAATTGTCACGAAATTGCTGAACTGAGAAATATATCAAACGATGTAGATGGGGAAAAGATGGACTCATATAAATTGCATTGTACTGGTGCCGCCCTGTATCCAACAGCAGCACTTTTCAATCACTCCTGCGATCCAAGCATCATCAGGTGAGAATCAAATTATTATAGTGATGACTGAATATACAGGGTGTGACGTGATTAGTGGATGATATGTTACCTGCGGGTTAATGTCAACTATATCGAGAACTGCGGACATTTTACTGAGAATAAAACATATTTTTCTGCACCGTCACAACGTCTTCTACCCGCAGGACCACCCTATATACGGGGCGTTCCTGTATCAACGGCCAAATGGCATTTTATGATCAAAAACAATTTGCTAACGCATTGTGAATTTCTTGTAATCGGAAAAATTCTTGTAACTATGGTCGCTAAAAATAAGGAACAATAACATTGCAAATTAAACTCAAAAACCTAGTTGTCGAATTTTGTTGAAATCAATAAACTTGTTAATTATCACTACACATTTTTTCAATAACAGGAAAGGACCCCGCACTTTTTATAGGTAAAGTGGCGACCGGTCAAATTTTCTGAAAGTTTGGTATGTTGTTGTACCCGACTCAGTGACCAAAAGTGTCAATGGGTCCAACCCAATCCTATGGCTAGTTTTCCAAATACGGGGTGTTAAAGTTGAAAATTGCCCAAATTTTCGGATTTATTCTTTGATTATTAAGAGTTGGATTGGATTTCTGTTGCATACATACGTTTACTAAATGTTCTAGTAATGAAATTAGTGGATACGTATGATTAAAAATATTTATATTCACAGGGTGATTCACGAATATATGACGGTAGTTTTTTGCCAAAATTCACTTTTCTACTGTGACGTCAGGAAGGCATATTTTTGAAATGTTCTTTTCGATTTAGTATTATGACGACCAAATATTGCACAGTGCATATTTTTTATACAGGGTGTTTCACAGAGAGAACCACAAGACATAATATTTTTTTTTTAGGATTAATTCGAATCCCTGTATTTTTGAATTGATTTTTGGGAAAAGTAATACTACAAACATATGTGTGTCTCTAATATCCAAAATATTCATGGTGGTTTATTCATAGGAAGGTATTCTATTTTGGGAAAAGTTCAAAACACATGAACACCCTGTATTCGAAAATTTCCTCGGTCAAATGCAACTATTTTCTCACTATATATTGCTTCCTACAACATCTCCAGAGCTGTGAATTCTGAATCCGATACTATAACCAGTATTCGAGATACAGGGCGTTGAAGTGGAGAATAAATGATTTCATCAGTTTTTTTTCCAACTGAAAAGGCGAATCGATTTTATGTTGTGCCCATGAGTTCAATATGAGTACAGATAAGATGCGCATGAAAAGGTTCAGCTAAAATATTTACTGTTACAGGGTGATTCACGAATAAATCACAATAGCTTTTGCAAACACTCGATAATTCTACAGTTTCGTCACAGAGAAATTATTCCATGAAGTTAATACCTAGTCGTTCACAATTTTCAGTCTGAAATACTTCATTATGATTACTTTTCATACAGGGTGAGCCATACAGGCAACCATACCAAAAATACTTATGCTATTGTGATTTATTCATGAATCACCCTGTTACAGTAAGTATTTTAGCTGAACCTTTCCATGCGCATCTTATCTGTACTCATATTGAACTCATGGGCACAATATAAAATCGATCCGCCTTTTCAATTGGAAAAAAAAACTGATGAAATCATTTATTCTCAACTGTATCTCGAAAACTGGTCATAGTATCGGATTCAGAATTTATACCTCTGGAGATGTTGTAGAAATCAGTATATAGTGAGAAAATAGTTGCATTTGACCGAGGAAATTTTCGAATACAGGGTGTTCATGTTTTTCGAACTTTTCCCAAAATGGAATACCTTCCTATGAATAAACCATCATGAATATTTTAGAGATTAGAGACACACATATGTTTGTGGTATTACTTTTCCCAGAAATCAATTCAAAAAGACAGGGTTTCGAATTAATCCTAAAAAAAATTATTATGTCTAGTGGTTCTCTCTGTGGAACACACTGTATAAAAAATATGCACTGTGCAATATTTGGTCGTCATAATACTAAATCGAAAAGAACATTTCAAAAATATGCCTTCCTGACGTCACAGTAGAAAAAGTGAATTTTGGCAAAAAACTACCGTCACATATTCGTGAATCACCCTGTAAATATAAATATTTTTAATCATACGTATCCACTAATTTCATTACTAGAACATTTAGTAAACGTGTGTATGCAACAGAAATCCAATGCAACTCTTAATAATCAAAGAATAAATCCGAAAACTTGGGCAATTTTCAACTTTAACACCCCGTATTTGGAAAACTAGCCATAGGATTGGGTTGGACCTATTGACACTTTTGGTCACTGAGTCGGGTACAACAACATACCAAACTTTCAGAAAATTTGACCGGTCGCCCTTTACAATGCGTTAGCAAGAGTATTGTGATCCAGGAGTAAATTTTTTATGTGAAACACATTAACACTTTTTATTTTTTCATGAGAAATCTACAGTTGACCGTTGGTACAATTATTTAGGAACACCCTGTATAGGAGCATGGAAATCCTTGTGTTGGCACTGATTAGATTAATATTAAGACTTTTCTATCCATTTTCAGATATAATTCGAAGAACAAACTTATAGTGAGGAGCATAAAACCTATAAAAAAAGGAGAAATAATATACGAGAACTATGGACCAATTTATACAACAATGAAATTAGAATTCCGACAACAATTTCTGAAGAAACGTTATTGGTTTGAGTGTTCATGCTTGCCATGCATCGAATTTTGGCCTCGATTGGATAGAATGAGCGAACAAGAAATGAGAATTGGATGCGAAATCTGTTCCAATATTTTCCTCATAAACAAACTGAATATAGAACCGTTTCTAGTATGCAACGGATGCGGGAACAAGAAAAACCTTTTTCCAATACTCAAAAATTTGATGGTGAGTTGAAGGAAACCATCTGATTTATTGATGCGTGAAATTTCCACTCATTTTCAGGATTTGGAAACGGTCTTACAGAGAGCCGAACAGTTTTATGAAAACAGACAGTTTGCAGAAGCTATAAAATTATTCCTTGAAGCCCTTAACATTCTTTATGACAATCTGAAACCTCCCTGTCCTGATATGGTTAAAATTCAACAAAGGTTGAGAACTTGTTTTGTTCATTATGGTAACAGAATGATTGGCTATGAATATAATCTATAACTTTTATTTTCAACAATAAAAAAATCTATGGAGAAATTCAACTATTTTTTTCTATGAATGTTGTTTATACTTAGAGGAATGAATATCTTTTGGTGATCCAATTTCCCAAATTTTTATAAAAAAACACTTCGACACAATTTTCCACTTACTGCCTATAATATACAGAGTGCTAATGTATAGAAACAAAAGGACAGGGGTTCTCTTCTTTTCACCTGACTATGCCAGAAGGAGGGTCATGTTTTTCGAGTGTGTGTATGTATGTATTTGTCTAATTCTTCTTCACGCTCTACAGCACGAATGGCTTGATGGATTTCAACAAATAAGATGTCATTAGATTCGTATGGATTTTGGCAGTAACAAAAGTTATGTTTTTTTATGAAGAAGCTTTATATGCTCAAGTAGGTAGAAATAGTATATAACATTACTAGCAAGGTAAGAGGGTTTTTACTGGCGAATGGAGGATACCTCCTTGAGCCAGTAAAACCCGTTACCTTGCGTGTATTGTTTTATATTTTATTTGTTTCTCATTTGTAAAAAGGTTAGATAAATTCCAAAAAAATCTCAATAATTTGTCGCAAATGTCGTTAGCTATGGAAACGTTGCCATGAACATGTCTGTTTATTTTTCTTTACATTTGTTTTGGCGAAAGCGAAAATGAATGTACCAAAAGAAATTATTGAGGCAGCCAGCAGTGTAGCTTCAAGTTTATTACCTGCAAAATCAGCTTCAAGGTACGAGCGAGAATACGAAGACTTCAAAAAGTGGCAAAACAAAAATAGTGTGATTGGGGTAACTGAAGATGTTTTGTTGGTCTACTTGAATCAACTATCAGCTAGATTCAGCCCTAATACTTTATGGGCAAAATGGTCTATGCTGAAAAGCTGCTTGGAAATGAAAGAAAATGCCCCTGTTCACAGGTTTGTTTTCCTTAAAAAATTTATTGAAAAATATGACGTTTAGTTGTCATTTGCAGATTTCAAAAGGTAATAGCGTTTCTGAAACCAAAAAATGAGCGTTATACGCCAAAAAAGGCCAAGGTATTAAGTAAAGAAGAGGCTGAACAATTTCTTTTACATGCTCCTGATGACCAGTGGTTGCTGGCGAAAATTGTAACAATATTTGGGATTTTTGGATGTTGTCGATATGACGAAATTCTCTCCTTAAACATGAATGATGTAGAAGATATGGGAAAATACGTTATTGTGACATTGCGGCAAACAAAAAATTTAACAACAAGAAGATTCACCATAACCGATGATGGCTGCAGCTTCAAGCCCTGCATGTTTTACAGAAAATATGTAAATCTTCGGCCTCCTGGAATAGAAAGCCTAAGATTTTTTTTGACATACCGACATGGAAAGTGCATTTCCCTTAAGGCTGGCCAGCACACTATTGGTGGTGTCCCAGAGCAAATAGCGAAATATTTAGGTTTAAAAGACCCAGATTTATACACCGGCCACTCTTTTCGCAGAACTGGAGCCACCATGGTTGCGGATTCGGGTGGAGATATTTTAGCACAAAAGCGTGCAGGAGGGTGGAAGAGCACCGAAATTGCGATGAGTTATGTCGATGATTCGGTCAACAAAAAAATCGAAATGTCTAGCAAATTATTTGGTAGCAAGGAGAGTACAAATGTTCTGCAGTCCTCGAGTTCAGCAGTTTCTGAGTCAACAGATGGTTCATCATGATCAGTATCAACTCTTTCATCATCTAAAATCTGTGTTACTGGAAATAACAATAATTGTACCATGATTTTCAACATATATGACGATAAAACAAAATTTTCTAATGTAAATAATACTACTAACTTGTTAAAATTTTGCAAGTTAACTGTCAGTTTTACAAGTTAGTGACTTGATAAAATAAACTTTCTTGATTAATATTGTGTTTTTGGAAACTGACGTTTACAAATGAGAAACAAATAAAAAGCATTGCATAGTGCATCATAGACATTACTCACACAAAATTATATTGATTGAGTGTAGGTCTGGTTTTTTCAGTTGAATGATTTCTCATTCAATATTTTCGTTTTTTCTTTAAAATAACATTCAAAAATATATAGTTCTCATTGGAAAACACACCATATAAAGAACAGAGAACTGTCTCACCAAAGAAAATCCTAAGGACCTTTCTCAAAGATTGATATCAACAAAAGGTTCATGAATTTTTAAGTCCAAACATTGCAAACAACAAAAAGAATAAACTCTTTCACAAGAAAGATTTCCATAGAGTCTTCTAACTGTTTTCGACATCAATTCTCTCATCCTAATAGATATATCCTCTGAATGAGACCACATTGTGTTGAAAGCTTATGAATACCCTAGAAATTCTTTCATGTACCCATTTTAATTTTTTATTCGTGAAAGAACAGCCTCACGCGCTCAAAGCTCGGAATGTATCAGTGAAAGTTATTGTTCTTTGTGTTATATTTATTTTCCATTCGTTTTAATTGGTCGTAAAGCACGATTTCATTTGTTAGGAACTGTTGACATGACAGATTTACTGAATTCATGAAGTAGTATAACAATTCGGATGATTTCATTGAATCTATCAGTCGCATAACAAGTTGTATCGTGATTGCTGCAAGGCAATGTTAAGAAGTTGTTAGAATAGCTAGGAAAATGAGAAAAGTAGAGGATTGTGTTATGCATTTTGATCCGCAGATAATAGGAGATATGATTGAATGAGTACTCGAATAGTATCTAATTTTATAAACCATAATACCAACTCAATAAATGATTGTGCAATAAGATATACTTTTGTATCTATCGCTTTAGTATAAGAAGCATTTGAAATGAATTTCTCCACCAAGAATTGAACGATATGATTTTGTACAGGGGGCAAGTGATGAAAAATGTTTTTAGTGACCAGAATTTATAATGAACGATATCCAAACAGGCGACAACCCAGAAGAGAAGCGTTTGAAAATTGGCATCTTCGATTTACTCGAACAGAAAATGTGGCGTATGAAAAACGAGTAAGAACCAAAACTGCATTAACTGGAGAAACTGAAATGACTGTCCTCTTGAAAGTTACAGAGGATCCTCATATCTCGCATAGAGAAATCTCCAAAAAAACTGACATAAGCCGTACTGGCATACAAAGAATTTAAAAAAAGAATAAGATTCATTCGTACCGTGTTCAGTTACATCAAGAGCTATTAGATGATGATGATTTTGAGAAAAGAGTATTCTATGATAATTTGTCAATGCTCACTGAACAGAAATGTCAAAACAGCATGGCTTCTACCTTCTGTCAAATCACAGTTATCCACATCGAAAACTCCATCACTCTAAAAAAAACACCTGGTACCATATTTTGCCCGACTATCTACAAAAATTACCGATTTCTGAAGAAAACGAATACATTCGATCTGAATTCATAGGTTCCAATAAAATCCGACGGAATTTACGATCGCTCTTATATGTACTTAAAAGTTTATATTCCAAGCACATATTAACACCTCTAACGCAACACTCTTGGACCGAACGCTCTGATCAACCTGAACGATAACGCATTGTAAACGACAAATTTCACAAGCCATAAATCTGATGCCCCAAGGCCTGCCATAAAGTTTCAGGAGGCTTTTACACACCTGAAATTGAGTGTGAATGAATTCAATAGAGAGATCCTTATCGGTATCAATGAAAGAAATATGATCCTCACGACTCTATTTTCTGGAAGTCTTGACGCCTATTTCTCGAGTAGTAACATGAATTTTGCGCTCTAGATTTCGTTAAAAGAAATTTAAATCCTTTCCCAACTGTTAGGAAATATTCATTTCCTTACTGTAAGGAAACATTTTCAATAGAAACAGTGCGTATAAAATGGACCATTTCATGCCTCTTTTTGGGTATTTTCAATTCATATGTCGACATCAATCGTTTTTCCATCATAGAAATTCTAGTCCTTACTAGTTAGAATTCGACAAAGCTGATTAACACTCCGGCAAGATTGTTAACTTGAAGTGCGATGAGAGAGTTATAGTATATTTCATTACTAGTCCAGAAAGTGAGCTTTTTCCGTGCGCACGTGTGAGGCGGAGCCGAACACGGGAACTCGTGCAAGCACGGAAAAAGCCTTTCTGGACGTGTAATGAACGATATTTTTCATTACACCTCTCTGAAAACAATAACACGGGAAAAATTTTCAGCAGAAAGCATTTCGATATTGTGAAACAATAATTATTCAAAACACTGACATCTACTGTCACGCAATTGTTGCTCTGTGTCTCAGCATAGGAATCATAGGATGCATCTATGCCTCAGCGCACCGTAAAACTTTTTGCGGTGCGGCTGCACGGAAAAGAGTCATTTTCGATGTTCTAAATCTACATGTTATGAGAGGGTTTTCAGTGCGGTGTAATGAAAATATTTTTTCTGAGATTCGGTGATATTTAAATTCCAGGAAGGCTTTGAGATTTATGATTTTTTCGTCCACCTTCATCGGATAAAATTGAAGAAATGGTAAAAAAGTGAATGTTTACCTCGAGAGAAGTATTGAAATTTATGGACGAATCGAAAATTCATACTGAGGCTCTATTCAAGCTGGTGATCAGTTTCAAAAGGATGCTGCAAAGAACTTAATACGCTCCTGCCCAATAAGACTAATCAGTTGAGGAAGTCACCGATTTTTTTCGCTGATTTATGTATCGACAGCGTATCAGTTTACTCGTACGGCGCCTGATCCGTCAGTCAGGCCTCTGGCGATCTCGAAGAGCTGAAGAACGAGTCCCACTTGCGGTGGACCATCTCTCGATCGCGAGAAGTGAACCGAATCCGATCTTGAGGAAGGTTGGAACACCGGTGCCGTGATTTATAGCGGATAGGAAACGTTGAAAAATGGCTCCGAGACAACTGTATAAACACCCGCATAAGGATTACGAGAGAGAACGAGTTATGAAATATGAGACGGTCAGTTTATCTGTGCAATGATAACAAATTACTCTCATTATTTTTAACGCTTCGGAGATCCGAATGCTCGGAACTTGTGTGGCTTAGACAAGATCTAACACCACACTTCTCCATTTTCCTGAAGAATTATAACAGATTATCGGGGGACAATGCAGATAACTTCAAATTGAATTGGTTTTTTATACGAATAAACACGACGCGTGCTGCTGTCAATCAAGACTCAAGAGAATTTGCCAGTTAGTTCTCGATCTTATCACAAAATATCCCCGTGAAGCGATGAGAATGATTGTATTAGAATCCTACATACAAAATTTCAGAATAGATGATATTGAAAAATTAACCAGTGCGAGTTCAAAACTATTCTGATATGGATATTCCAATTGCGAGCTCCCAGTGATATCATGGATGCGACCTCAATAAGAAATTCACATCGCAAGCTCTTTAGGATATCTTGAATATAACGAGAACAAGAAATTATTTTGCCAGAGATATCTTCTTTCAGACTCATCTAGTATAAGTTAATTTGTTTAGTAGATGTGTGCGTCGATATTGAATGGATATATCGTAATATCGAAGAGGATATTTGATAAGATAATTGACGTTGACAATTCCATACACAGTCAGTCTTTGACTTGTACATATATTTTAAGTGTTGATTCTTGGGGCCAAAAAAAAACATTTTTTCATTATCCATTTTCCGAAAAAAAAAACACTTAGTTTTGTCCGATTATATCTGCAATATTGAAAAGTCATATTAAATCCACAAAAAGAGTTCCTTCTTCGATTTTCCTAAAGATAAGTTTGAAAACACTATTAACTTTTTCATATTTTCCTCGATATACCAAAAAATATCATGTGAAGAAAGGGTTTTTATTCAATTTGTGATAAATCAAGCTAAACCAAACTATTTTGTTTTCAAAACAATCAAAGAAATGATATCCTATATTTTCCAGAGCTTCTGAGATGACGTTGCCAGTTTGTTAATTTTTCGGATCACATAGTATAAATATCTATGAATTCTACCATTCCTTAACATCAGGAATCGACACTTCTCTAACGATACTCTTTGATCTGTGATGTCCCTTCTCTATGCCGCGAAAGTTCACGACGCATGCATATAGCGTCAAGCGGCGCTGGATATTGGCGATTTCAACTACTGTTGCAGGTGCTGCGAATTGTGAAAAATCATGAAGGAAATCTTTTCTAGAGCAATGTTGTTATGAAAGGGGAAAGTAATCATTATAGGTGATGATAATGTGAGGACTTTCAGTGAATTAATGTGATATAACCGTGAAGTGTCGAGTTTATACGATATACGTTTATAAATTGGCATATTTTTTTGTGCAGAAGTTTTCCTCTAGTTGGTAGTTGATAATTTCAATTTAATACTATATTTGTATCGATATTCATCATTCATAGATCTGAATTTTGTATTTTATTGACATCAATTTTCGATATTTTGCTGAAAGATGGACCGTTAACAATTTAAATTTTCATATATAATACCACTCGATATGGCCGGCAAAATTTCTCGATTGTAATATGAATGTTTGTCGCTTTTCGGCGATGTTGCTAACAATATCTGCATCAACATTATGGAAAAATGTCATGAGCAAATTTGCCGAAAAGCAACAAACTTGAATATCAAAAGAGATAAATTTTACCTGCTTAAATTTCATCTAGAGCGGTATTCGACATGACTATTTCACGACAACATGTATTTAACAGTAATATGGTCACATTGGGTACGTATTGCGCTATTCGACAAATAAGTATTCATCATAGATTAACTAAACCTTGTTTGTTTTCTCCAAGGACGGATCCAGGATTTTTTCTGGGAAGGGGGGACACAAGGGGCCCTCTGAGAATTTGATTTGTTTCTAAGAATGTAATGTGATGGAATCTCCGCAGTAAAATAATCCACAAAAATAACGTCTGGGTGGGGCACGTGCCCCCCCCCACTAAATCCGACCCCTGTTTTCTCTATGGTATTCATTTCCGACGCTATCTATGTATTTGAAAAACGTCAAAAATATTATCGCTGGAAAACCAATTTCTTACTTTTGCCGGCCTGCATGTTTTATCGATGAGAAACGATAGTTGCTATGAAAACTTCCTTACCAAAAATGGAATAAGTGAAATAGTCGATAGAAACTGTGCGTATAAAATGTATAATTTCATACTACCCAGAATTCGATTTGATTTCTCACATCTAAGGAATTTCATTATCACATATCTCTACATCAAACGTTTTTCCATCACAAAGACTTTAGTCTCGACAAAGTTGAAAAACATTCCGAGAACATTGTCAACTTGTAGTGCGGTCAGAGGGTATAGAATTTATTTGCGACTCGGTGATATTTGAAATCCAGGGCAGCATCCAGATTATTCTTGAGATTCATGATCTTTTCGTCAAATTTTATAGGATGTAATTAGGAATAACTCGAAAACGACGCGTTTCATCAAAAAAACATAGGAATATTACTTTAATTTTCTAAAATGATTGATTCTTTCGAAAATATGAACCGTTTATCTTTTTCGAGTAGTTTAATAGTATTTTTGCATGGATTCATGAGTCGGCTACGTGTTGATTGAGGAATATGCACCATGAATACAGTGAACACTCAACCACAATTCAGATAGTTTGAAATGACGGTTTCGAAGATGTGGAAAGAAATGTGTTTTTTAATGCATTTTCGACGTCATGTGTTTTTCAAACGAATTTTGAAAAATGGTATAAAAAAGAGTTTCGTTTGATGAGAGGAATCTATAGTTGAAATAAATGTACAAGTCAGAGACTCACCCTGTATATCCTGAACAATTATTGACCAATAGTTTCTTCTTCCTCACCACACTCACATCTCGGACTATCAGTGGAATTCCATTTAAAAAGCATAAAATTGCAACGACCATGACCTGTCCTAAGACGATTCGAAAGACATCAAATTTTCCTGCACGTATAAAAACCAAGAATATTTTCAGAAGGATCGAGAATTAAACTTTTGTTGAAAAAATCATATGTCCATTCCGAACTTCAAATTTCCATATAACTCTTTGTAAAATAAAGGAAATCATGGACCCATAAAGGTTTTTGAGACTTTAATCCAGCAAGTTTTCTATTTGGCATATTACTTGGAATTGGAAATAAATTTTCGAAGGAATTATTCCAAGACCTTTGGGCAGCAACCTGTATGCCAACATGAGGTAGTTCTTTCTTTGAGAGAACTGGTAGCTGGAGGCATAAATCCAATGGTTCTACTAATAATCCCCATAGAAACGAAGTAGAAGGATAAAGAACCCATTTTGTAGTTTCTATCGAACACAAAATTCTCTATCTACTGAATTGCAATATGATGAAGCATGAGAAGATTGCTGCGAACCATCACTGAAGCTGGAGAATAGCAAAATTCCTCTTCTCAGTCGGCGCCTATAATGCTCTACCTCTGGCAACAATTTATTAGTCAAGATCAAGAATATGGATACCATACAGATTGGATTATATGCTGCTGCAGGCCTACCATTACTCGGTCGATTCCAACTTGATTCTACGAATTATGCTTTCAGTAAATCAATTAGACCATGAAGTATGGCTAGAGCGTTAGTGGCTAATTGAAAAAAAGTGTGAAATATGATTTCGATCAAAAGCCTGATGGACTTTCAAGATGGTGAGTGCTGATAAACCAAGAGCGTTGCCGTGTAACTGTACTGGATCGTTTTGAAACCAGCTGATTGGAGTTTTGACAGGAAGAATAGCCAGAAACTTGAAGAATCCTGATCATCAGAATATGAGGAATTAAGTTTGAAGATCAGTTTTGTGCAGAAATGGATTTTTTTCGGAGTTAATAACTTTCAAAACCATAATAAAAAATTCATTAATTTGTTTACCCCGAAAAGTCACTACGTTTTCAACATAGACAATACACTTGTCAGTAATTTTTCTCCTTTCTTTACTGAAAAATCCTGGAGGAATAGTTCAAATTCTACTAATATAATGTGACTTCTTTCATATTCAATTATTCGAAAATATCGCAAATATTTCAATATGATGAGCTACATTATCCAAAATCGAATTAATTATTTCAGTATGCATCGAATATTTTATAGGTACAGAGCAGAAACCAATGAAAAGCAATTTTGAATTGGAGATTCCAACAGTGGACCAAGCGACGAACACATACAATAGTCTAAAGCCGGACTCCCACTACTCGTGTATTTGGCAAAAATTTGCCACTTGCCTATATTTGGCATGTAGTGGGAGTGATTCACTCGGCCAATACATGTCAATCTTGACATTCAAATTCGAAACTTCGTCTACTTGCCAAGTACGCAAATAATTGCGTACTTGCCAAATATACGAGTAGTGGGAGTCCGCCTTTATAACTTCGATTAAGCAATTATGTTGAGAAAGTGAATTTATTTTCGCTCAAAGGATTAACAGATAGCGGACTCGTGTATTAATTCCAGATACATTGAATATTCACAGGGTGATCCGCCTTTTCATGTCCAGAAACCTAATATTTATTCTGAACACTTCAATTTACAGATTGCTTGAAGGTATTTTATTTTTTTGGAGGAATTTAATGTTTTCTTCGTCCTTTCTTTCTGAGATTATCACCTTCCAAAACCTAAATCCACAAATATATGTCAATAGAAAAATCTATCAAAGTGTAGCAGGGCAATTAATTTGTTTAACCCGAAAAGTAACTACGTTCTCGAAACAGGCAACGATTTTGTCGGTAACTTTTCGTAATTTCTTGAAGATTTACTGAAATTTCCTAGAGGAATACTTCAACTTCTACTTATATAATGTCATAATCACTTCTGTAATATTCAAAAATTCTCTTCAATTCGGAAATATCCCTAATATTTTGATATAATGAGCGATATCATCGAGAATGTAACACACTCTTTCAGTATACATCGAATATTCCTCTAGAAACAGGGCAGAAACCATTGAAAAGCAAATTTTCAATTGGAGATTCCAACAGTGGACCAAGCGACGAACACAATAGTCTTAACTCCAGTGACTGAAAAATTATGTTTTGAAACTGACATTATTTTCGGTCAGAAAATTATTTCAGACACCCTGAATATTCACAGGGTCATCCGTTATTTTATGTCCAAAAACCTACGATTCTGTTCGAATACAAACTGTCATGAGGATTTTTTTTGTAGAGGAATATAATATTTTCATGATCTTTTTTTCGAAACTACACACAACATTCAAATTTCTGGACGGTCCAGCTCTTACCCCAGCCCATCGAAGGGCGCGTTTGGATTTTGCGAGAGAGCATATCCATTGGGAAGAGGCCGATTGGGAAAGAGTTCTCTTCACAGATGAGTCTAGATTCTGCCTCTACCATTGTGATCGACGTTCCCTTGTATACAGACGTCCACATGAAAGATATGCTCAGTGCAATTTCCTGAATACTACTGGTTTCGGGGGAGGATCGATTATGGTATGGGGTGGAATATCTTTGACTGCTCGCACAGACCTAGTGGTCGTTGATAATGGAGCTATGAATGCTGATAAGTATATAAGCAATATTCTTGAGGAGCATGTAGTGCCATTTGCCCCATACGTTGGTGAAAATTTCATTTTTATGGACGATAATGCCAGACCCCATCGTGCGCGCATCGTTCAGGAGTACCTTGAAGAGGTTGAAGTCTCTCGAATGGAATGGCCAGCAAGAAGTCCAGATCTCAATCCGATTGAGCAGGTTTGGGACAACCTCAATAGAAGGCTGAGAAGTTCAGAAAATCATCCAGCTACCCTTAATGACTTAGGAATCCAACTCGGAGAAATCTGGGAAGGATTAGATCAGAACATTTTAAGATCACTCATTTTGAGTATGAACCGTCGTTGCCGAGCTGTAATTAACGCAAGGGGTGGAAATACCAAGTATTAAATCACTTATAAGCATTTCAGTATTTTGAAAATTGTTAATTTTTCTTCTTTCACATGAGATTCGGTGAAATCCTGAATTTTTCTTTCATTCAATGTGTTTTGTTTCGTTCAAAACCTTCCCGAGAGAACATGAAAAATAAGTTATAAAGTCAATGTAGAGTTAACTTTCATTAAAATTGAGATTTTCAGAATGTGCGTTAATTTTTTTGCGCAGTGAATTCGATGGGAGAAATATGGCTTTTCAATTGCAGATAAAATCGGACAAAACTAAAGTGTTTTTTGTTAAGAAATATCTTGTTCTTAACATTTTCAATCCAATAAGGTTAGTATTGAGTATTTCCCGAATGCATTAACTCATTTTCAATTAAGAAATATGAACTTTACATTAATTTCAGAGAATTATATCTGGCACGTATTCGGCCTATTTTTTTTTAATGGCTATATCTTTTAAGGGCTCGAATTCGGAAAAATAGAAAATAAAATATAGGTTTCTTTTGGCCTCAAGGAACAACAGTTGGAATATATGAACCCTGTATAGGACGTATGAATAGAATTGTGATTCTTTCAAAATGATATGCCACTTCCTCCAAACAAGGAAAAGTCTATTTTTCTGTGAACACAATAACCTCACCGTTTGAAATACACCTGTTCATGTTCTTAACCCCTGAAGGCGTTCAATATCGATAATTCTCAAGTTGAACCTTTGAAATAACGTTAATCATAATTAATCAATTTCGGTTCAAAGAACTCTTTATCATGAGTCGGGTTGTCTTTAATTTTTTTGTTTGTAATTTGTCGAACCTTCAGGACGTACTTATATAATTTTCTCATGAAAAAGTGAAGAATTATTGAGACATTCGACACCTGTTTGCGATAAACCAAAACCGCACCTTTATCACATCGAAAATCTGCATTGCAAAAATTCGTAACAAGCTTCCGAATTTTTTCCTCGAGCCATATCTCAAGACTCCGTCGTTGTCGTGAAACCGTATCCAACACTTTTTCCACTCATTAATTAACGAGCCGCCAAGCTGAAAAACCAACGGCGATGTTTAACTCGCGTATTAATTCGATCCACATGATCATAACCTAGAAACCTATCATTATCACGTCGAACTTTTGACTGAATTTTCCATGCCCGATCTAGCATACTTGATCTCCATTCGTCGAAGCTGTGAAATTCGCGAAGAGAAAAAACGTTTATTTGGCAATAAGGATCCCGGTATCATAATTGGAATTTTAACAGGTTTGAATTATTGGCATTAGGCGGTTGCGGATTGATTTGATCTGGTTTATTTTAACGACTGTGAATCCGGTTACACACATCTATCAAGTTGGAATATCAGAACCCACCAAAAGCTTTCCACGTGGAGACGATTGCCAAGACTGGGAAGTTCAACACATGCACTGTCAAAAGATTATTAGATCTCACCTGAAGCTAAGCCCAGAACCCTGCAAGGCCTTACTCCGCCATTTCTAACTCAAAAAAACCTTCATTTTGGTCGAAATGTCTTGTGTAATGAAAAGACATCAAGGAAAAATGATTCAACAAGAACATCGATCTATTGATTTATTTCTGGGACTCCTACAGAGATGGTTGAGACAGTGAATACTACTTCATTAGAAATATTGTCGAAGAAATCATGAGAAAAGTACGAATATGCATATACAGGGTGAGTCTTTGACTTGTACATATATTTTAACTGTAGATTCCCCTCATCAAACGAAAAACTTTTTTCCCATACCATTTTTCAAAATTCGGTTTCGTTTGGAAGATACAGGGTGTCGAAAATCCACGAAAAAAACACTTTCCTGTTCATATCTCCGGAACCGTTATTTCAAATGAACTGAATTTTGGTCCATTGGTTACTCTATTCATGGTGCATATTGCTCAATCGAAACTTATTGAATATCTCTCCTAGTTTAAAAGTTACAGGGTGGTCGACTCATAAATTCATGCAAAAACACTATCAAATCACTTGAAAAGGATAAACGGTTCATATTTTCGAAAGAATCAACCATTTTAGAGAATAAGAGTATTCCTATATTTTTTCAATAAAACGCGTCGTTTTCGAGTTATTCCTAAATGTATACGAAGAAATTTGAGGAAAAAATCATGAATTTCATAAAAAATCTGAATGCTTTCCTGGATTAAATATCATCGAATATTGTTTCTTCTCTGGTCTCTTAACAAATTAACAATGTTGTCAATGTTTATCAACTGAATTCCGAGAAGCATGAAATTACACAGTTTATAAGCAAGTTTCTATTAAAAATTTATTGATACCAGTCCTTCAGGAAAATATCTATCTTCTTAACAATATCCTCTTGGAATTTTTAATCGACCCTACACGGTTTTCACATCACAAATCACAAGCATCACCTCACACCTGTTTGCTTTATTCTCTGCGAGTAAATAAATAAATGAATTGAATCCACGTAGAAAGGTTATCGCGTTTAAGCGTCGTTCATTTTATCACAGACTGGCTGGCCTGTGATAGTGTGATGAGACACAGAACAACGCAACGGCTTGTCTTGCGTGGCGGCTACATCGCAGCCGGCAGCGCACCACGACTGAAATTTAGATCGGCGAGAATCAGAACTACTCGTTTGGCATTTCCAAAGAGCAATGCGTAGAAGCCTTTAGCGAAAAGTAAACAAAACTAGTTCTTCCGTTAACGATAGGGGACGTTCTGCTTTCTTGAGTTCGCCTATACCATTTTTTACTGAGAAAATCAACACAATCTGGCATCGTCTTCTCTAGAATTCTGTGATCACTATCACAGAGGAATGGATTAGGTTAGGACGGTTAGGTCATTGACCTCGAATCATATGACTTTGATTAATGGAGTTAGGATAGGTTAGTGAGAAACTGATTTTTATAAGATAGTTTCAGGGTATCGAGGCAAATATGAACAAATTATTAGTGTTTACAAACTAATCTTCAGGATAATCGAAGAAGGAACTTATTTTGGTGTGAGAAATATGGCATTTCAATTGCAGAAATGATGGAACAAAACTTAGCGTTTTTGTTAGGAAATATCGTGTTTGTAACATTCTTATTCAAATAAGGTTAGTGCTTGAGTATTTTCTAAATGTATCACCCAGAATATCTAATAATCACATCAATTTCAATTGAAAAATATGAACTTTGAGGTGTTTGTAGAGAATAATATCAGAGACGTAATTAGCCCAATTTTTTTTTTCAAATGGCTATATCTCTTTAACCGAGCCGAATTCGGAAAAATGGAAAATGAAAAAAAGGTTTCTTTAGGCCTCAAGAATCTACAGTTAAAATATATGTACAAGTCAAAAACTCACCCTGTATATGTATAACACTGACAACTATAAGGAAATATCATTTCCTGACAATAAGGAAATGACTATTTCCTAACAGTTGGAAAATCGTGACTTTTTCTATAAGAATTTAGTCAGAAATGTCAAAATTTTCTATCGATTTGCGAAAAAGAATTTTGCAATAATCTGAAACAAAAAACGAAAAGTGATAAACAGAAAAGAAAATCAACTGAAAATTGTTTTTAAGGAAACGACCTCAAAAACGAATCAGATACTGAATGAATAGCCTTGCTACAGGGTGAGTCCTTGACTTGTACAAATATTTCAACTGTAGATTCTTGAGGACAAAAGAAGCCTTTTTTTCAGAATTCGGCTATGTTAAAAAGATATAGCAATCTGAAAAAAATTGGGCCAAATACGTTCCTGAAAGATTCTCTGAAATGAATGCAAAGTTGATATTTCTTGTTTGAAAATGCGTTAAAATATTTGGGGAATACTAAGTACTATTCATATTGGAATGGCAATGTTACAGATACGATATTTTTCAACAAAAACACTTAATTTTATCCAATAATTTCTGCAATCTACAAGCCATTTTTCTTTCTTCAAATACCTTCTTCCTTCTATTTTCCTAGAGATCAGTTTGTAAAAAGCTATTAGTTTGTTGATATTTTTTTAGATATCCCAAAAATATCTCATATAGAAAGGTTTTTCATTCAATTTGTGATTAATTAAGCTATATCAACACATTTTGTATACAGAACAAACAAAACAAAAATCTTCTATAAATATTTCACCTACAAAGAAGTCTTTTTTTATCTCGTGATGATAATGTGAAGACTTTCAGTGGATCAATGAGATACTAACCGTGTAGTGTAGAGTTTATAAAATTCACGTGTTTGAATTGGCATATTTTATTTCTACAGAAGTTTTGTTTCAGTTAGGAATTTGGACAATGTTTAGGAAAAAACATCGCTAAAGCCTTGTTCGGACTAGGCCAGTAGATTAGTCGAGTAGCGAGTGATTTAGTAACTTGCCGTGTGCGAACGCCAAAAATCGAGTCGAGTGGATTAGTCAGTGGGCGAGTCGAGTCGATCCATTTCATTCTATTTTCTCGGGCGAGTAGCTTCCCCCACCACGCGCCACTTGCCACTGGAACGCCAGTACTGTCACAGGCGAAAGGAAAAGACAGTCGTTTTTCAAAAATGTTTCGTTGGAGCGAAGATATTACATATAGATTAGTAAGATTAGTTCAGAAATGTCGTGATGAAATGTTCAAATGGGGCATAGTGGACTCAGCGGGGTGCGATTGTGGCGCAACGAGACAGACTATGGACCACATTTCGAACGAATGCCCGATAAGATCCCATCCTGGTGGTATCCATGAGGTTTTCTCCGCTTCCCCAGAGGCAGTGGACTGAGTTGAAGGCCTGGATATTCGCGTTTAGATATATTACGAAGTTGTTCATTTATCCTTTTATTATTTATTATTTGTATACAATGTCCTTTTTTATGTGTGCTTATCATACGAAATATATATAGTTCAGAAAATTGGGTCACGAATGTTTATGGAACATTTAGTCGAAAGACTACAAACATAAAATGATGAGGCAATCCTCATCAGAGGATATAGAATCCGAAATGCATTTACCCGGTTACTTATACATATAATTATATACTTGAATATTTCTCGTCTGTAAAGTTTTATTAACAGAAAATTTACACAACTTTCTGACATTCTCAAAGTATCGAGGTATTCTTTGGGATCTTCTAATGCCAATTCCTTCAGAAGACAATTCGTAGTTCCTAGTTCGTATCTTCTATTACCATTTCCGTACCCAAAGCTTCTTTTTACGGATCTCACATATTTCCTCATCCACCTCTTCTGAAATGGTCATTACGATGAGGTTAACCACTTTGTTTACTTTATTGCGTTGCATGCTCTTCGTTCTTCGAAATATCACTCACTTTTCACTTCACTTGTGAACTCGACTCGACCAAAGTGCGAACGATTTCCTGACAGTTGTGTGACAGTAGTAAGTAGATTAGCTACTCTCTACTCTCCACTCGACTAATCTACTGGCCTAGTCCGAACAAGGCTTAAGGGTTATTCAGTTCTAAGTATCATTTTATTTTTCATTAATTTCCATTCAATATGTGGTTTGTATCGACATGTATCCAAATTTTGTATTTCCTTGACATTTGCAATATTTTCTTGATAGATGGACCGGTAACAATGAATTTTGAATAGATACTCAGCGTATAAAATGTATAATTTCATGCTCTTTCACATTTGTGGGATTTTATTATTACACATCCCTACATCAAACGTTTTTCCATCATAGAGATTTCAGTCTCTAGTTAATGAACATTTCGACAAAATAGTTAACTTGTAGTAGGTACGATCAGAGTTTTCAAAATTTTTCTGCGACTCGGTGATATTTGAAATCCAGGAAAGCTTCAAGATTATTCTTGAGATTAATGATGTTTCCGTCAAATTTTATGGAATGAAATAACGAATAACTCTAAAACGACGCGTTGTATTGGAAAACAGAAATAATTTCAATTCACGAAATTGATCACTTCGAAAATCTGAACCGTTCATCTTCTTCAAGTAGTTTTATAGTATTTTTGCTTGGATTTATGAATAAGTTTTAATTGAGGAATATGCACCATGAAAAGAGCAAACAATCAATCAGAATTCAGTTCCTTTAAAATAGCGGTTACGAAGATATAAACAGAAAAGTTTTTTTTTAATGTATTTTCGACACCACGTATCTTTCAGACGAAACCGAATTTTGAATAATCGCATAAAAAGTATTTCGTTTGATGAGATTGAGAAGAATCTACAGTTATCAACTTCACCCCAGTTATTACAAGTGGCGCAGTCGGTAATTGGATTCCTGACCTAAGATGGCTGAGTCGACAGTCAATGTGTCTGGAAGTATTGGTTCCATTGGAGAATTCGATATGAATGAAAATTGGGGAATTTACCAGGAACGTTTTGAACAGTATATGGTGGCTAATGGTATTGAAGATTCAAGAAAAACCGCAGTATTGCTGACCGTTATGGGATCAAGGACTTACAGAGTGTTACGAGATCTTTGTGACCCAGTTCAACCCAGCACCAAAACGTATGAGCAGTTGGTGGCAATATTATCGAGACAATTTTCTCCGAAGGTGGCAGTTTTCAGAAAAAGACAGGAATTCTACACCTTACAGCAACAACCCCAAGAGTCGATCAACGAATGGTTTGCACGAATTAAAAATGCAGCGAGTACATGTAAGTTTGGATCGTCGTTGGAACATGTCCTTAAGGATAAATTTGTGACAGGTTTGATAAGTGGTTCAATTCAAGAAAGATTGTATGAAGAAGACATTTCAAAAAAACTTTCTGATTTAGTTGAATTAGCTTTAAATCGTGAGGCAGTATTCAAGCGTAGTATGCATTCTGAAGTGCCTATAAATAAGATAAAATCATTTAAACAACCATTCAAACAGAATTGGTCAAATTATAATAATAAATTTCATTCAAGCGATAAATCTAACAAAAGTAATGTTTCAAATGTCCAACAATCTTTATGCAATGCATGTGGGAAATCAAATCACAATTTCTCTTTTTGTCGCTATAAAAAATTCAAATGTAAAAAGGGTAAACAACTTGGGCATATTGCTAGGATTTGTAAGAATGTAAATTATGTTGATGTTGAAGAAGGGGAGGTTGGTACAGAGAAAACTCAGGAAATAGAAGAATCGTTCAATCATTTGGATATTTTTAAAATTTCGAATCGAATAAATTTCATCGAGCCTTTTACTACGGAAGTGAAATTCAATGGCAGGTCAGTGTTGATGGAGATAGATTCAGGTTCGGGGATCACGGCGATCCCAGAAAAATTTTTCAACGAATATTTTAATGATGTTCGTCATTTATTACAGCCTGTGGAACTGAAGTTAAGAACTTACAATGGTGGTGTTATCAGTCCAGTAGGTAAAATAAATTTAACTGCAAGTTATAATAATTTAAGTAAAAATATTGAGGTTATAATTGTGAAAGATGGAATTCGGCCATTGGTAGGTCGAGATTTCATGAAATTATTTGATATTAAATTAAATAGTCTCAATCAAATTTCAACAAATGATGAATTGCTTTTACAAAATGTTTTAAAAAAATATGAAGAAGTTTTCGGAGCGGAATTAGGTCGCTATAAGTTCGAAAAAGTGCATCTTTCTTTGAAAGAAAATGCACAGCCAATTTTTCTCAAACCACGATCTTTAGCTTTTGCATTTAGAGAGAAAATTGAAATTGAGCTTGCAAAGCTGGAGAGGGAAGGAGTTATTTTCAAGGTGAATAACAGTAAGTTTGGTACGCCGTTGGTTCCAGTGGTAAAATCCAACGGTGAAATAAGAATTTGTGCTGATTATAAATCGACAATAAATAAATATTTGCAGGATTTCAATTATCCATTACCTAAAATTGAAGAACTTTTTCTCAAACTTAGAGGTGGTAAATTATTCACAAGATTAGATTTTCGTAATGCTTACAATCAGTTGGAGTTAGACGACGAAACATCTGAACTTTTGAGTTGGAGTACGCATAAAGGAATTTTTAAATTAAAAAGGCTTCCTTATGGCACAAAACCCGCATGTCAGATTTTTCAGAGCATTGTTGAAAAGGTCCTACAAGGTCTTAATAATGTTGTTTCTTTTATTGATGACATTGTAGTCACCGGATCTACCTTGCAAGATCATCTCAACAACCTATCTGTTGTGCTTGAAAGATTGAAAGAAGCAGGTTTCAGGCTCAATTTAAAGAAATGTTGTTTTCTTCAGAAAGAAATATGTTATTTGGGTCACATTATTAGCGGTGAGGGACTTCGCAAGAACCCATCCAAGGTTGAAGCAATTCTGAATGCTCCAATCCCCGGTAATGTTAAGGAAGTGAGGTCTTTCGTAGGACTTATAAATTATTATGGAAAGTTCATTCCTAACTTATCCACTCTATTAGCACCATTATATGAGTTATTGAAAAAAGGAAACAAATTTATGTGGGGGGAGCGATGTCAAAGAGCTTTTGACAGTGCAAAGAAGATAATAATATCAGATTCAGTGCTTTGCCATTTCGATCCTGATCTTCCACTACGGTTGTATTGTGATGCTAGTGATAAGGGTATCGGTGCTGTCTTGGCACATGTTTTTCCAGGAAATGAGGAAAAACCTATATGTTTTATTTCGAGAACATACTCAAAGGCGGAAAACAATTATGCGGTGATTCATAAAGAATTATTGGCAATATTTTGGGCAGTTAAAAAGCTGCATCAATTCTTATTGGGTCGGAAATTTACCATTTGTTCGGATCACAAACCTATTTTGGCTTTATTTGGGGAACACAGAAATATTCCGATAATGGCCTCGGGTAGAGTTCAGAGATGGGCGATTTATCTGTCCGAATTTAATTATGAATTAAAATATATTCCAGGTCCGACAAATGTGGCCGATTTGTGTTCTCGTTTGCCACTTCAAAGCTGTGAAATCACAAGTGAAGGTGCTGATCACTTTAATTTTATTGAGGAAGGATTGCCTATCAAATTTGATTCGATTAGAGACAAAACGAGAAAAGATTGTATACTAGGGCAGGTAATAACATTTTTAGAAAATTCCTGGCCCTCAGAAATTTCAAAGAATATCAAACCATACTATCTCAGAAAACATGAACTTTATTGCAATAAGGGTGTAGTAATGTGGGGTTATCGAACGGTTATCCCGGAAGCATTACAGCAACAACTGTTGCAAGAGCTTCATTCAACCCATATGGGAATCTCCAAAATGAAGGAAAGGGCCAGAACCTATTTTTGGTGGCCGAATTTAGACGATCATATCACGAATTGGGTGAATTCTTGTCATGTTTGTATGACTGAGCGAGCCGATCCTCCGAAGGCAAAACTGATTAAGTGGAATCCATCTAATGGACCTTGGGATAGAATTCACATTGATTTCATGGGGCCTTTTTGCTCCAAAGATTTCTTGATAATAACTGATGCTTATTCCAAGTTTCCCGAGGTTTTCATCATGTCAAGGACAACCAGCAGAGAAACCATAGAAAAATTAAGGGAAACATTCGCTCGCTATGGGTTGCCAAATGTTATCATTTCAGATAACGGAACTCAATTTACTTCAGCTGAATTTGGAAAATTTTGCAAACTAAATGGTATAAGACATATTATGTCCCCACCATGGCATCCCAGTTCTAATGGTGCGGCGGAAAATGCCGTTAAGTCCGTAAAAACTGGATTGCGGAAAGCACTAAAAGATCCTATAAATAAAGACATTTCGCTGAAAACACTTTTGAGTAGATATTTACTTAATTATAGGAACACACCACATTCAGAAACAGGAGAATGTCCAGGTAAGTTGTTATTCAATCGGAAACTTAAAACTAGGTTCGACCTATTGAAGGATAATCCGCAAATTTCGGGAGAAAAACAAGAAAAATATTATAAAGGTAAAAGAAATACTGTATTTTCTCCTGGGCAAGTAGTGTACGTAAAAGATTATCGTAATCCTTTAAAACCATCTTGGGCTAAAGGTCATATTGTTGAGTCAATAGGAAATCGGATATATATGATTAAGCTTGCTAATGAACCACTGGTTTGGCGCAGACATTTAGACCAGATTATAAATGCCTGTGAAAATGCGGGAGAACGATCTAATGAGACATTTCAACAAATGAATGAGGCGAAAGACGAACTTGCGGAAGTTCATTCAGAAATTGCTTTTTCTCCTCCAGGAAATATACCTGTTAGATTTTCTGAAGGTTATAAAAATGACAGTTTATCCCAACCTACATCTAATGTTGTGAATACACCGAAGATTGGTGAGAATTCTACTACTGAGTTGATTCTTCCACCCTCAGAATTTCATACACCGGAAAGAAATTCAATTGCTCCTGATTCAAGTATGAAAGCGAATATTTCACAATCACCGAATGAAAACGCCGATGTTTCTCCTGTACCAGCTTCTGTTTCTCGTAGACCTAAACGCAATGTAAAAGCTCCTCAAAGACTAAATTATAATTAATTAATGATTTTTATTTGTAGCTGAATGATACCATGTTTTTAGTTGTAATTTCAGGAAAATAATTTTTGTTTTTGGCAAATTGATCTACCTAATAGTTATATTTGTAATTTGATTATTATGTGTAGTTTTGGTTGATTTTGACAGTTGTTCATTACCTGTAGGGGAGATGTGTAATATACCCCGCGTAATTTTGAATATGTTGGAAATTATGTTGAGCATTGTAGCCAATAAAGATATGTGACGCGTAAAATTATATAGCATATGTGCATTTCCATTTATTCATTCTTCGTCTGATATTAACACAGTAAAGAACACCTGTACCATTTTTCCATATTTATTCTTTTCGTATATGAAGCGTTTATTTTCATTTTTGGAAATTTGGAAATAAAGAGTAAAACTAGGGTTGTGTTTAAATTGAGTTATCAACTTCACCCCAGTTATTACAGAAGTCAACAAAGATGAATGAATAAATTAAGAAACATAAAAACTTAACGTAAAATACAGAAGGTGCTCGAAAGTACCACCATTTTGTTCAATACACATTCTTGCTCTCTTCAAAATGTCTGATAATTTTTTTGATCATGTCTGAATGATCACGTATTTTATTGCAGGCGACTTCGATACGTTGCATGAGGATATCCTCACTTATTATTTCAGATGAATATACTGAAAATTTCAAATAACCCCAAATAAAATAATCAACAGCATTGAAATCTGGTGACCTAGCGGCACAGGCATGCGGTCCACCTCTGCCTATCTTCATATTTGAAAAGTTCTGATCTAAAGATTGTTTGACCATTGACCACTCTAAAATGGGGTGGAGCTGTCCCAAGACGATTAAAGACATCAAAATGAAGATAAAAGCCAGGACCTTTTCAACTCCAAATTTCCTTATTACTTTTTTTTAAAGAAGGAAACCATAAATCCATGAAGGTTATCGAGATTTCATTCTATCAATTCTCGTATCTGGCGTATAACTTGCAATTGGAAATAAATTTGGGAAGGAATGAAATTTATCCCAAGACTTCTTCTATTCAAGGATCTCCATTTCATGATTCGAATCGACGAACTGAATTCAAAGCCATTAAATGATGGTAAATCGGAGTGATCTAGTTTGTTTTTACGAGTTCCCATTCGATAAACGGTATGTGAATATCGATAAATTTTTGCGAGATATGTCCGATCAATTTCAAGCCAAGACGTACACGAAGTTCCTTTAGCTCGAGGAATTCCAAGATAAACACGTGTCTCCTTTCCTTCGTTTTTACCAAGAGGATGGCTAAGATTGTCGTTTTATGAAGTGGGTAATTGGATGTTTCTACTAAGTTGACAGCTTGATGATCAGAAGAGAATGATTTATGAAGAAATTTGATGTTAATTGAACGGTAGCAAAGGGATTTAGTCAAAAAAAAAACTCCAGGTTTGTTGGAAGTGACGTAATATGGAATGTGTTATGAAGGTCAACCATTTAATGAAAAAGTTACTTTTAAAAATCTCCGAAAAATTATAAAAAAAATAATTGGATTACTTAAAAATTCGAAAAAACTCAAATTTTGAAGTTTCCTTCGATCCATATTAATTTTCCAGCCATCTAGAATATAAACCATTTTAAAGAACACTTGCTGATTACTAGTCTACAGTTTCAGATAAATCAATATACTCCATTCACTTTTATGAAGTATTCTGGTTGGCCATGAAATTCTGACCTATTTCACCGTGTATATTTTGAAAATGTGAAAAGGTTTTAGTCATTTTCTTATCAGATACATACGCAACGTTGTCGTTTCTACATAGAGGTCGCAGTAACTACGTATTTATTGAAAGGTTTTTTTTATTTGGCAAAATAATGAATTTGAGAAAATATTATGTGAATTCAATAATCCCAAAGACCTGGCGAATGTTGAAGAAACTTTTTTCTCTGTGAATACTGGAATTATTTCACGTATATGAACTTGGTTGGAAGATTCAGTTATGCTATTTTCTTTTACGGAAATCAAGAATCGAGTGTTGAAATTTTACTGAAAAATAATGAACAGAATAGTCCGTCTCTTTGTGATAGTTCGTTCGAAAAAATAATAAAAGTGCTCAAATAACCCGACAGAAAAACTCCTAACAGACGGACCTATGGAATTCCCCACTTTTCAAAATTCTCAAGAAATGAGGCTATAGAAGACATTTAAATCCTTTTTTGTGCAACTTGAAATACTCCAGTATGAAAATGTAGTAGTATCTACTACGGAACCTGTGTCACAGTTAAACCTCAAAAGAACTTACTTCATTTACAAAGTTGAAAAAGAGAAAATGGAAAATAGCATTGGCAACATCTCTCAGAATTATTTGACTTTCATGAGTGCCAACCTGCGTCAGTTTCAAGTGAAAGAACGTGATAAACCTAAATCATGGCCAACCGGGATACTTTATAAAAGTGAATGGAGTATACCTCTAGGGGTACTCGACTACAGAGTCGAAACGATTAGTAAACTACAGAGAACTGGGTCTTCATTGTTACCGACAATGTCCATTCGCAGTAGGAACTTTGAGGTATTTAATATGAATCGAAACAAAAGCTGTAACTTATCGAAGGAGAATTTCCAGATTCTAATGTGATCATTCTGTTTACTTCTCGGATTAACAAAAAAACCCTTAGGGCCGATTGCACCGTAGACAAAACTGTAGATTAAATCTTAAACCGCGATTAGTGTCTATGATAATCAATAGACACTAATCGAGGTTTTGGATTTAATCTACAGTTCTGTCTACGGTGCAATCTGCCCTTAACGTTATTACATGGTTTAGTTATAGAAAGAAAGAGGTTACAATTCACTGCAACCTTGGTGTTTCACATGATAAGGAAGAATCTGAAAGAGAAGTAGTTCGGTGGAATCTTCCCGGAATGGATCATTCCTAAAGGTTCTTTTGGGATTTCGGAACTGTGAGGACCTAGAACTATTTGGATCTTAGTATGAACAAGATACGCCTCTCTACTGGCATTTCTAAGGACATTGTCGCCTTAGGGAGCATTTCATTAGAAACTCTGAGGGGGCTAACTGTCAATCCCTCGAACACAACATTAATCCCGATCACTAGAAGAAGGAAGGTCCTAAATGGCCATACTCTGAACTTCTCTAGTGAGTGCAAATATCTAGATGTCATCCTGGACAGTAAACTCAACTGGAGGAAACACATAGATGAGAGTCTTTCCACAGGCACAGCAGCCATGTGGGCCTGCAAACACTCCTTGGAAAGAGTGAAACCAAAAATGGTATAGTGGTTAGACACAGCGGTGATACGCTCTATTGTCACCTATGCGTCTTTAGCATGGTAGACAAAAACCGAAGAGGTCACTATACGCAGCCAGTCGCAGAAACTAAAAAGGCTGGTCTGTATTGGTGTCACGGAAGCTCCCTCCCTTACATGTACATGTGAGGAAATGCAGCCTGCTGGATGCAATAAGAATATCCCTTAACAGGAAACTCCTACCTTGAAACTGGGTTGGACACTTGAGGATATTGAATCAACTGGACTCAAAGCTCATTGGATGTTATGCCAACAATCTTCGGTTTCGAAACGCCCTTTGAAACGGTCACAGCTGACCGTCCTAGTGCAATAAGTTTCGTAAATCGCTTGGACAAAAAGTCATCCATATAGTTTACTGATGGATCAAAATCTGAAAGAGGCACTGGCATTGGGATATATGGACCTAAACCGAGGATCTAGAAACCCCTGAGAAGTCAACCCTCTGTTTTACAGACCGAGATACTGGCTGTATGTGCTCAAAAATTTTTCAAAATGAACCTCAAAGAGGTTCATATCTTCATCACCACGGACAAGCAGGCCTCGCTGAGGTCCCTGAATAAAACACAGCCAGAGATGATGACCTGGGAGTGCCGTAACACCATAAAGCAACTGGCAAGAGGCAATGAAGTGACTCTACTATGGGTTCCAGGGCATTGTGGTGTTGAAGGTAATGAAATAGCCGACGAGCTTGAAAGAAGTGCATCGAGGCTAACACCTGATGGACCTGAGCCTTTCTGTGGGCTTGGAAAATACCACTATAAGGCTGCGGTCCAACAATGGGAGTTAGACAACAAAAAAACCCTCTGGAGAAACACTCCTGGACTTACTCAGTGCAAGAAATTCGTGATAATTTCACCGACCTATACTACTAAGCTCCTAAGGCTGTTACGAGCTGAGCTTCGGGCGATGGAAGGTCTGCTGACAGGGAACTCTCGGTACGAACATCATTTCTACCGTATGCGAAAGTCAAAAGATGAGATTTGTAGGATGTGGATCAGAGGCAGAAATAGATGAACAAATGGTATGCAAGTGCCCAGAGCTGGATGGCCTAATAACCATTCATTTGGGGAATTCGGTCCTGGATACCCACGAGGTAACGGCCAAGGCTCCTAAGAAAGTTGTCGGTTTTATCAACACCATCGACGACCTCCTTGTGTTTCAATGAATGAGTAGGGTTGTACCATTTTTGAATTTCCAACCCTCTAAGCAAATAAAATGCACCTTTGCCAGACCGACCTACTTCATGGCTCCCAACTTTGCAACGCTGTCTATTGTCGAAATGTGGAACTACGTTGAATGAAACTTATTTAATATTATTTTATAATTCTATGAATGATAAATAGTAGTACGACTTCAAGCAATACTTTAGGCAATTCGCATCTTTATAAATAGGAGATTTGAATCATATCAAAGATCCACCATAAAGTGCTCTTGTTCTTCTGTGACCATCGAAGACATGCGATTCTGTGGAAGAAAAACTAACCTCCGAGAACGAAAACAAAGGGAGGGCCCTTTTTACTTCACTTTTAATTTCATCGCCATTCAAAAACTCCTACTTATATTCTAATTTTCAATAGGTATTCTTTGAAATGGAGTTCCTCTTCTAGGAATCCGGCATTTTAGATTCTCTTTTAAGACGCTTTCTTTGTTCACTGGTATGTACGTTCTGCTTTTTAATACAACTGTTTCTCTTCACAGGATTTAATCTCATGTAAGCTTATCTATTTTATTATTGCATTTCTATTGAATATTGTGGAGCTACTATCAACCAACTTGGAATATTCTTATACTGTTGGTAAGAACTACTGCACATTTAATTATTCATTCGACATTATGGTAAAGGCATCGGAGTTGTTGCTTTAAGGATAATATTTTACGTTTAATGATAACTTGGTTTGGAGGCCTGGGATAAACTGTTTATATCGTCTGTACCAGGGAAAACATCCCCCACTTATGTGGCTTGAGACTTCCCCTGAGAGTTCTGCAAACGAACGTTCTCAGAAACATAGCCTCGTCTTCGGGCCCTGGCGTGCCAGGCAAGTATCCTATGGAAGGATTGCTTCGATCTGGTTCCAACGTTCATCAGTCAACAGGAAATATAAGGAGTTTATCGTCACTTCCAAACCAACGCGACTAATAGAATATCACACGTAACACTTGGAAGGAAGGATTCTCACACTAGGAACAGTAAGGACACTGCGTAGGAATTTCAATAATAATCAGATGACTCACTTTATATGCCTTTAACCTTAGAACAATTTGGAATTATACTATTACTCAGGATTGCGCCAGTAAAAATCTTACCGGGGTATAGGAAGCTCCATATTGTACATACCACCAGTGCTCATCTTATCAATTATTGTTCTATGGATTGTAAACATGTCATCTGTAATGTTAAAAGGGTTTTTGCTTTCAAATCCAATTGGAATTGAATTTGGTTCATTTTCCCTTATTATGAAGCAATTCTCTCGAACCTCGCTGGACCAATGAAAGCCTGTTCCACCTCTGTGTCCAATCTAGTGTATTATTTATCTATTTCACCTCATTATTTCCCATCCTATATTTAACGAATTTGAGTTACTACTACATAGCATAGAGTCCTACCAAACATAGACGATCACAAGACAAGCCAAAAATATAAGTATAAAATCCCCTTTGACGTAAAGGCCCCCTTGCAAGCGCAGGGAAGGATTTATTCTTTCCCCTTTTTCATAATATTTACAGGCAGAACATTCACTGGAATGTTACAGGGTAGAGAATAAAAGATCTATGTGGTAGCAGTTTCCGAAAGGCTAACTGAGCCATAACGATCCCTGTTCAAATAATGATAATAATCAGAACTATGAAGCCTTCCTATTCCGAGCTGCACAAAGGGCCGTGGAGAAGCTCAGCATAACCAGCGTATCGATCAATCCTGAGCTCGATGGAGCACCGATCACTCAGGCGGACCAAAGAAGCCTAGCGAGACTGATCCGAAAGTCTCAGTCGGATAAATTACTCGAACATCATATGAGTAAAAACTTGCACTCCAAATATTTCAGGAGTTTAAAAGACCAGGACCTGTCTGAGGAATTGTCTTTCGCCTTTCCTAAGTCCGCTAGCCTCAAGTCAGAGACGGAGGGATTTGTGATGGCGTGTCAAGATGGAGTACTAAATACGAGATGGTATAAAAAGAACATCATGAAAATGGACACCCCAACAACTTGCAGGGCTTGCCATAGGCAACAGGAAACGATTATGCACATCCTTTCCGCCTGCAGAGTCCATGCTCCATCAGGGTATATAATGTAGAGAGACACAACGCGGCTCTCCGAATTCTATACTTCCATCTGAGAGCCGCGTATGAGATAGACGAGGAACCGGTGCTACCATATGTGTCTATGGAGTTTGAAGCGGTGGTCCAGAACGAAAGAGCTCGCATATGCTGGAACTATCCTGTCTCAACAACACGACAGATCAATGCTGTTAAGCCAGACACACTTCTTCTGGACGAGGAGCTGAAGGAGTCATTTGTCGTGGCATTCTCCTCCCCTGCTGAAAATAATGTTGTGATGAAAAAAGAACAGAGGAGGCAAAAATACAAAGATCTTATGTTCGAGCTTGGAATTTTATACCCAGGTCATAAAATTAGTATGGTCGTACATATCATAGGATATCTCGGTGGAATGAGAGCTAACCACGTAGATGAACTGAAGATTATCCCGGCCGGTAGACCACTGGCCGAGGTATTGGCGTACAGAATGCAAAAAGCAGTGTTGCTCGGGTCACTTCATATCATCAGGTCTCATGAACTCTAGAAGCCACTTGCAGCGCATCTCTTTTGTTAAGGGACGCTACGAGGGCAGGATGAAGAACTCGTCTATTTAAGTGTGAGGGGTTTTTAGTGAGTAACCAAACAAGATCTTGGATTCTCACACTACCGAGAGTGCGGACCCTCTCGGTGCCCATAAAGGGTTTTCCCCTCACACGGATGTAAAAAAAAATAATCAGAAACTGACGAGTGCAGATTTTGAGAGAAAGGGAAGGAAGTTCCTGTTCATCTGTCTAACTGTCTTGGACAAGAGTGGTTATAGGAGGAACGAGGATTAAACCTGCTTGAAGCCCTCTTAGATACTGAAGTTCATTGGATCTCTGGAGCTGGATGACCAGCTGTAGATAGAGGTACAATATACCTTGAGATTGAAAACTATACAGAGTGTGTCTTTGGTTTTTGAATATTCTCCATTCGTCCCAACAAAGGAAAAAAAGATTGGCAACCATGTCGGTCGTTTGTGGGCTTCTTTATTCTGCAAATCAGTCCATTTTCTCAGGGCAATTTCAACCAGACCCTGCTTGCAACCAGTTCGCTTGAACGCGATATCCATATATTTGTAATATACCCGGTAGGTGGCCTGAACAATTAGTCGAAATTATTTCATTATGAAATTCCCTATTAGTATTCACCGGACTCCCGCCAATTCGCAAATAAAAGCACTCGATTATTATCATTATATACAGCCTGGTCACTTAAGTGCCGTTTAATGATGGCTACCTGACGGTTCTTTGCCTTGTTTTTACCAGTCAGGGAGTCGCCAGGATTTTTGATTTATTATTAGAAAGTATATCGTGTAATGTGGCTTGAATTAAGCGCGGAGGAAGCAGTAGCTGGGGCGCATTATGATGCAGATTAGTTTGCTTATGTTCGTAAATCTTAAATCGATGTTTTTATGTCGTGTTTTTATGTAATATCCTGAATAAATGCACTTCATTATGATGCTGATGCTTGTTCGTGGGTTTTAGAGCGCATTAGGGATTAATACGGTTAATTTATCAGGGCAGGGTGTGATGAATCCCTCAGACCATTAAGAGAGAACTCGTAATTCATCATAAATTAGATTTTACTGTTAACCATGTCAAAGGTGTTTCAAGAAGAACGCAAGATTTGAATTGCGCGCCATGTTTGATATACTCTGTTCAAATATAAGAAAGAGCAATAATAACACGTTTGGCGCAGCGGTAGGAGGGCCTTCGTGAAGTTTCTTTCCGTCCAGAGTCGAATCGAGGAGATTTCACACAATCGTTCAGTTTCAACTGAATTTGAATTCCATTTTTTTCAATTATTTATAGAACGTTGTTCTTTTGAAATTTGGCAAACTGTCGTCATCATTCTTTAGAAATCGTTGGGATTTCATTCCGAAAAAAAAACCGTGGACAATTCTTCTGATAAGGTTCATATCGAAATCGTCAACCGAATCGATTATTTTTAACGACTGGGCTCTCCTCTTAGGTGGCGTCAATGTTTTATTCTCTTCATATTCTCTGAGAATTCTGAATACAGCTGAATCACCCACCCCTGAGGATTTTGAAGCAATTCCTACTCTTTTCGATAAATCAGGATGTTCCTCCAATTCTTTTCGAAAAATGTTCAAAATTATCTGAGAAAGCTCTTCAGCAGAGAAATGCGACCTTCTGGACCTTTTTTGTGGTGGTCTCCACATATTACCCTCAGATGCAGTATCCGTTTACGAATTCGACAATGTTCTATAAACACTATATACACTTCATCAAAAGATTTTCCAACACAATACACTTTTCACAACAAAATCTATGAACACTTTGAACAGCTAGACCTCCACAGTAGCTCTAGGTATTTTAACTGGTCTTGTCAATTGAAAACAAAGATATTTATGCAAATCAAGATGGCTTTAATCCATTAAGGGAAAGGACCCGAACCTGGTGTTTCCCGGAATTATCTTGTCGGAATCTTGAGGAGCTGACAAAGAGTTTCGTACCAAATAATATAAAATTATGGACCGAAACTAAATATATTTCGGATATTACAAGTAAATGACCATTATGAATTTGAACAGAGATCTTTTTCGAGTCTTGTCAGTTGAAAACTTCGATATTTATGCAAATCAAGATGGCTTTCACCCATTAGGGAAAAGGACCCAAAGCTGGTGTTTCCCGGAATTACTTTGTCGGAATCTTGCAAGATTCCGACCCAAATCTCTGAAACTCTGGTGTTTCCTGGAATTACCATGTCGCAATCTCGAGCATCCGAAAAAGAAATTATTCAGAAGATAATAATATAAAAACAAAACAAAATAAAGAAATAGGGTACGTCGGATATAAAATGTTTATGACAGTTGCAAATCATAACAGAAATTTTCCACTAGAGTTTCTGAGGAAAAAAGTTCTAATGTGGGAATTGCTGACTCAAATTATTGAATTATTTATATCCATTACCATCCACAGTCCGAGTACGATCCTGTCAGTCTCTTAGGGCGGTCGAAGAGAGCTGTTGTTATCACCGTTTGACCAATAGAAGCTTTATTGTGCGCAAACCAGACGATTCTGTTTTTTTACAATGCTCCTTCTTATATTTGAACGGACTTTAGTCATTATGTCACATGATTATGACGTGACAGATCGGAGTTAGTGAACATGGAGCATAACACGGTAGAGTTTTTCTTCGAAAACGAAGAAGGTAATGCAGTGACGATTGCGCGAACGTTATTGTGCTTGCATAATCGTGAAAACTAAGTCGTTTTGTTGAGAAATTCAATCTTAGAGATATTTGCAATAATGGCAGAGAATCGTATAAGGGAAATATTCGGTCAACTTTTCAAATCGAAATTTTATGACTTTGTACTGAACTATTCTCTTGTAACAAGTATAAACCTCCCGAAGACTAAACCTCTTTGTACTCTCAGCCGGTGAAATGGCTAATCCTATCTACATATATAAATCACAGATTTTCATATTTCATACTTTCCGCCAGATTTGAGAACAACGACCCATAATCTCGCACTAATACGACTCTGGCAAGCGCTAATAACAACGCAAATCTGGTTAAATCCGAAGCCATTCAGCTTATTGCTGCACTCGAGTAGCTGCAGCTATCTATGTGGCATTTCTGGCACCATGCAGACAAAAATGACAGATAATGGTTAGTCACGTCAAAAGTGTCAGTTTTTAATCGTTGCGATTGGTCATGGGCCATTGTGCTTGTTTGATATCGATGATGGAGTTGGAGGAAATTGCAGTTTGTATTGTACGAGGCATGCATGATTAATGTGAGGGGTTTCTGTGTAACGCAGGGTTATAAAGAAAGCTTTGTGAAACTTGAATCGAATCTCAATTATCTTCATTTATTGTTGTACAAATCGAAACAATGGTTAATCTTGGACTCATCGAGTCTCTTGTGGAGTAATTGCCATCTTTGTGGCCGGAAGAATGATCGTATATCATTTTTTATATCAGAAAGCAATAAAATAGCGAAAGAATGTAATAATTTCAACAAACATCGCAGCAATTGGCAAATCAATAATTCGTAACCATGAGGTGAAATTTCCAATTTACACGCAGATATTTTGTCGAGATGAAATGGCCTGTTGCCAGACAACGCAGAATCGTTGTTCATAGAAATTCAAACTTCAGAACACACATTACCAAACAGTATTAAATCAAAAGAATTCCACTGCGTATCAGGATTTGATAGATCAGAACATCCTGAATCGAAGAGAAATCTCAAAGATCTCTTCAATTTTGATTAATGATTCGATCAAAAGAAACAAACAGAATCATTTTCAAAAATGGTTGATTTGTTTCCGTATTTGCCGCCTATATCTGTGGGTCAATGAGTGAAATAAAGAAGTAGTTTCGCTACTTCAGGCCTGATTGAAAAAGCAGCTGCTAATACTGTGTGTGCAGATGAGAAATTAGATGCTTGAGTTCGAAGAAAACATAATAAAATAAAACGCATCCCTATAAAATGATACCTACCTAGGAACTCTTGAAAGACGATTCTGATTGGAGAATTAATTTTTGTATTGTGGACAAATGATGCAAACTGGGACACGGTTTTTTTTTTCGGAATGAAATCCCAACGATTTCTAAAGTTCTGGAAATCGTGAATGATGACGACGGTTTACCAAATTTCAAAAGAACAACGTTCTATAAATTATTGAAAAAAATGGAATTCAAGTTCAAAAAAAGTGGTCGTGATAGTCAACTGATAGATAGGGATGAAATAATGGTGTGGAGAAGAGATTATTTGAAGAAAATCCGCTCATTAAGGGAACAAGGCAGAAAAATTTATTACTTGGATGAGACATGGATAAATAAACTGAAAGATTGTATGAAATCTCCTAGATTCAACTCTGGACGGAAAGTAACTATACGAAGGCCCTCCTACCGCTGCGCCAAACATGTTGTTATTGCTCCTTCTTACATTTGAACAGAGTATAGATGTAGAGGTGTTGTGATGTACCCAGCTAGGGTAGGTTCGACCAATCGTTATGCAGTTAAGGATGGTGAAGAATAATACCAGGCAGACTCATCAAAGGGATTTAATTCACTGAACTTACATTGAATATATATGTTTACTACAGATTCTCGCTGTTGACTAACAAGCGGTCAATACGTATACGCTTCTGAATGAATCACTGAATGACTCTCCCTAGCCAATTGTTATATATATTTTATAATTGTTTACTTGTTTTAATAACATTATATTTGATAACATAACTGGCAATGATGAGACCTAGAGCTCTGGCTTCACGTGCCGCTGTAGGTCTTCAAGGGAGGTCGCACTAATCTTATTATATCACGTACGAAATATACAGTGTGTTCAACATACTACACCTTCCCTCTTTGAGAGAAAAAAAATTTTTTGCTATACAATGTAAAAATATTTTTTTTTGACTTATCTATAGCTTAATATCTATATCTATAATAATATCACAGTCTCAATGGATCTTAAATCTACAACGTTTAACACAATATTCTAAAATAACTAATTTTTCATTACATTTTTTGTCAAAAATTTCTTTTCTTTCCGATTTTACCTTCACCAAGTTTTCTCTAGCATCTTTCTATGCCGTTTGCAACCTATATATTAATCCAAGAGTTGTCAAAATTGTAAACTGGATCTACACGGCTTTTTAAATTTTGAGGAAATAATCTACTATGTTTCTGAAAATTAAACTAAACATGTCTGGATGTCCACCGGTTGGAAGCATGTGAACATCGTTCAGAATGATTTGCCTTGATCTTTTATACGCGTTACATCTCGTATTACATTAATTTTTCAGTATCTTCCTAGAATTTCATTCTTATAATTTGACAACATATTCAAAAATTTTATATTGCTAGCTAGCTTTATGAGGAACAATTCTAATATATTATTTTCTGCGCATAAATTTTCCAGTTTCCTTAACGATGTACCGAAGTCTTACGCCGATCGGATGTCCTGGTTATTGAAAATAATTTGTGAATTCACATCATATATTAAATTCTCATTGTAATCCTCTGAATATTGATTTTTCAAATAATGAAATTATTTTTCTGAAAGTGGTCTTTACACAATACTTTTTACTGGACGTTTTAAAACTTCGACAACAACAAGGTGATCAGTCCTTTCGCAATCGGAAGCATTTGTCTCTACTTTATTTTTAATACGCGATAAGGCATGTGCTGAAAAAAATTTTCTGAAACTTTTACATAATGAACCGTGAAGTTACTTTTCTAAAATCAAACGGAATTTTGTTGATCTATTAGACGGATTAGTCATATTGAACAAATAATTCCGAGGTGTTATTGTTTTCCGAATAATTCGTGAACTGTCTCGACCGTGACCTTGTGCGTAACTCTTTTATGCTGAAATGAAATTTTGTTTCCTTGCGGTCACGACCTCGATTTGAATGGTACGAATTTTCTTTCTGACTATTCCACTCATTCCATTTTTAGTGAGGAATTTTCCTTAGCAACACTTGTTTTTCATCGATAAAACATGGTAACGGGCAAAATCAACAACTTGGTTTTTCAGCGACAAAATTTTTGACGTTTCTCAAATTCATAGATAGCTTCGGGAATGAATAGCATAGAGAAAACAAACAACGTTTAGTTGATCTATGATGAATACTTATTTGTCAAATAGCGCAATACAAGCCCAATGTGACCATCTTCAGACACATTTTCTCGAGAAATAGTCATGTCGAATACCACTCGAGATGAAATTTAAGCAGGTAAAATTTCTCTCTTGTAATATTCAAGTTTGTTGCTTCTCGGCAATTTCGCTCATGACATTTTTCCAAAATCACTCGCCTGACGGCTCGTGATTTTGATACAAATGTCATTCGTGAAATTGCCGAAAGCAACAAACTTTCATTTTACAATCGAGAAATTTTGCCGGCAAAATTTCATCTCTAGTGGTATTATATATGATTAAAATTACTATGATTCATTTGCGATGCTTTGAGAAAATTTGGTTCCGACTTGACAATTTACATAATTTGTTAAATTTAAAATCTTGATTAATTCATTATTTACACTATCGGCCCGTTCACTATGTTCTCGCGGCTCATTTTTGATGTTTTCACATCAATTAAGTCAGGAAATAGTTCATCACTTTTCACTTCTCACGACATGACATAACAGGGGAAAAGAAATAGTTCTTACACTACATCCTGGATCCTGGTGGCTTCTCCTTGCCTCGAGTTGTACAGTCGGCTCCATAGCTTCTTGGATCTTTGGCCAATGATGGTCTCGTCTTGCTTGGACTGGCCTAATCCCATCTTGCTTGTTGGTTGAACTGCTTGGAATTACATACCCATATCCAAATCCTGATAAAAACCTTCTGGACCTTGGACCTTTAAATGCATAGAACTGGCAGGATCGCCATGTGATGTACCCAGCTAGGGTAGGTTCGACCAATCGTTATGCAGTTAAGGATAGTGAAGAATAATACCAGGCAGACTCATCAAAGGGATTTAATTCACTGAACTTACATTGAATATATATAATTACTACAGATTCTCGCTGTTGACTAACAAGCGGTCAATACGTATACGCTTCTGAATGAATCACTGAATGACTCTCCCTAGCCAATTGTTATATATATTTTATAATTGTTTACTTGTTTTAATAACATTATATTTGATAACATAACTGGCAATGATGAGACCTAGAGCTCTGGCTTCACGTGCCGCTGTAGGTCTTGAAGGGAGGTCGCACTAATCTTATTATATCACGTACGAAATATACAGTGTGTTCAACATACTACAGTGTGATAGCTGTTATGATCTCAAGTGCCCTATTTGGGCACGTTCTCATAACTACCGTGATGCACACGCAGGCAAGCCTCTGACTTCGTCAAGCATTTTCCTCGTAGGTACTTGCCTGACTTGCTTTTGCAAACCAGGATACTGCCCCATGTGTGATTATAAATCTCACAATGATCTCGGTGGTTTTTTCCGCGTGTCCTACACTCCATACTTTCTTATTTAGATATCCAAGAAAGTTTCCGTAACTCCTGCACAGTTCGACATTTCGGTTCCATAACAACCCCATTTATCGTTTTCGCACGGCCATAAATCTGCCAATGGCCAATAATCGACATGAAATGAAAACGTTAACGGTCCTCCCGACATAACACCCCGCATATAACACCTCTCGAAAAGATCAACCATATCTCATCCTTACGCAATACGATCCTGTCTTCTTCGCAATAAGAACGGCCTAAGGTCAAAAGCTACAATGCACAATAAGTAAGTTACTTTCTAACGAAATAAATCAAAAGCTTCGCCGTCTTTGCGGCCTGGTAAAACAACGCCGTGTAACGCAGGCCTGCCATCATTAAACGGCACTTAGTCGATATAGCTAAATATAGATACTGAGTGAACAATAATCTTTATGTTGGTACGGAATCGGGTTCCCGTTTTCAGTTATCGCTTTTATTGGGTATTTTTGGTCCATTATGAGAGATGAAGGAATTTGTGTGAAATATTTTATCGGCGGACTGTCATGGGATTATGCAATCGGAATTTAAAAATCGAACATTTATAGAACGAGCGAAATCAACTTGAATATGAAGATAAACAAAAATAGTTTTGATATTCACATTTTTCATTGTGTAAAAGAACGATTTTTCACATTGAGGGGCATTTTCATTTCGTTGACATGTGCTTTCACTTATGCAGGGTTCCCTATGATAAGCTTCCCATTTTAAGAGGGGTCTATACCGTTCGACGTTCAGGTCAAAACGCGATTCGGGATTTCTCACGATAGAGACCACCGATTTATTTGAGGTTTTCACTAGTATTCAATTTGAAGAGTTCTTCAAGTGGGAAAGTTCATAACTTTTGTTTTCGCCGAGTGAAAAAAAAATTAATGCTTTTTTTTTCGAAGGAAAAAAAAATTATGAACTTTCCGACTTGAAGAACTCTTCAAATTGAATAATAGTGAAAACCCCATGTAAATCGGTGGTCTCTATCGTGAAAAATCCCGAATCGCGTTTTGAACTGAACGTCGAACAGTATAAACCCCTCTTAATATTCGAATTAAATTTTTCATATACTCCCATAGAATAATACAGGGTGTTTCACCATAAACTGGACAAACATATATAGCGGTGTAGTTGACACCGAGAAAGTCATTTTTGCCTTATGAAATATACCCCGTTTTCGACGCATAATCGAGATACAGGGTGCTTAATGTCAACTTTGAGCAATATTCTGTGAACTGTGGTAAGTTATGCGTGATATTTAAAATAACGGTTCCTGGTCACATCTCAGTATTTTTGAGGGCTCAATTGAATTGTGGTGTAGAATTTTGCAAAAAAAATTCAAAATGGCGGAAAACCTGCAAAGTCGGAATTTGTTTTTCTCGGTTGCCAATTTGGAAAGCATAATCTCAACGTACTCGATTTTCTAAGATTTTCCGTGAAAAATTTTTTTCAAATTTCGAACTCAACTTTTTTTTACATGTCTTCAGTGAAAAAAAAATTCGCCCAAAATTTTTGGAATTTTCCATGGTTGAACTATCTTTAATTCTGAATACTTGGGTGGAAACAGAATGAAAAAATATCAATTGGTTTTCTTTTTGTAGCCTTCCGAAGATTACGCTAGGTGTACTTTCTTAATTTTTATTTGAGAAACTGGAGGCCGTACGAAGGTCAAAATTGTGTTGCTGGGCTGCCAGAATGACCCAGATACAAATATGAAATTATAACCAGAAAAAAAAATTTTCGAAAAAATAAAAAAAAAATTTGAAAAAAAATTTCCTTTTTTTTTTATTTTTTCCAAAAAACTTCGGTAAGGTTCGAACTCTACACTCTCGATTAACTAGTGTTGCTTTGGTAACGGAGATTTATAGGATTAGAATTAATCCAATTCATACTCGTAGAGTTCGATTCCTACCAAAATTTTTTGAAAAAATTTTTTTTGATTTATAATTTCATATTTTTATCTGGCAGCCCATCAGCACAATTTTGACCTCCGTACGGCCTCCAGTTTCTCAAATAAAAATTAAGAAAGTACACCGAGCGTAATCTTCGGAAGGTTACAAAAAGACAACCAATTGATATTTTTTCAATCTGTTTTCACCCAAGTATTCAGAATTAAAGATTGTTCAACCATGGAAAATTCCAATAATTTTGGACGAAATTTTTTTTCACTGGAGACATGTAAAAAAAAGTTGACTTCGAATTTTGAAAATTTTTTTTTACGGAAAATCTTAGAAAATCGAGTACGTTGAGATTATGCTTTCCAAATTAGCAACCGAGAAAAAAAATTACAACTTTGCAGGTTTTCCGCCATATTGAATTTTTTTCGCGAAATTCTACACCACAATTCAATTGAGCCCTCAAAAATACTAAGATGTGACTACAAACCGTTATTTCAAATATCACGCGTAACTCACAACAGTTATCAGAATATTGCTCAAAGTTGACATTAAGCACCCTGTATCTCGCTTATGCGTCAAAAACGGGGTATATGTCATAAGGCAAAAATGACTTCCTCGGTGTTGTCTACACGGCTATATATGTTTGTCCAGTTTATGGTGAAACACCCTGTATATTCATTATTCAAATTATTTTGATCTGTAATAGTATCTATAAACCACCCTAATACAAATAGGAAAAATGAAATTGCTTACGGAAGAGATGAAAAAGGTGGATCGATCGGGAACTCTATTTGAGACATCAAGGTAACGTTCTCGACATTCATTTCTACATTTCTTTGGGTCTGAATATACAAAAATTGCATTTGGTGAACGTGAACGTTTGACGTTTTCGATACGTCTTTTCTACTTTTTTTTCCTCAAAAACCATCACCATACCTTCTTGATACTTTTCTTCTATAATATACAAAAATTCTTTTCATTTCGGAAATATCGTGAAAATGTCGATATATTCATCGAAAATATGAGTCATTTTTCAGGTTCACTACGAATATGCCTCTAGATAAAGAGCAGAAACCTTCGACATGCAAATAAAATTGGAAATTCCAACAGTGGACCAAGCGGCGAATCCAATCGTTCGAGTGATTAAGGAATTATGTATGTTATGAAAGTGCCCTTATTTTCGATCAGAGAATTCATAGGAAGCGGCATGGTCCATTCATTCCAGAAACACTGAAAATAAACTGGGTGGTCCCTTATTTATGTCCAAAAATCTACGATTTATGCTGGATTTCCATGCATCGTCTGATCGTCGTTGTGATTGGTAGAAATCCAGCCTTAGTCTGAACACGATATCTACTGATTCATTGCAGATAATTTTTTTTGCAGAGGAATAGCATGTTTTTTTATCCTCTTGATTTATGGGATTATCACCTTCCACAACCAAAAACAACAAATACAGTGGTGAGTCTTTGACTTGTACATACAACTATAGATTCTTGAGGCCAAAAGAAACCTTTTTTTCATTTTCCTCTTTTCCGAAGTCGGTTCTGTTGAGAGGATTTAGCCATTTGAGAAAAAAAATTGTGCCAAATACGTGCCTGATACGATTCTCTGCAAACACCTCAAAATTCATATTTCTCGATTGAAATTGAGTTGATACATTTAGGGAATACTCAAGTACTAACCTTATTCGAATAAAAATGTCACAAACACGATATTTCTCAACAAAATCAGTCGCTTTTATCTTATTATGTCTGCAACTGAAAAGCCATATTTCTCCCACCAAAATGGGTTTCTTCTTCGATTATCGCAAGATTAGTTGGTAACCACCAATAATTTGTTCATATTCTCTTGGAGAAACCATAATAACTTATGAAGAATGTCTTTCAATCAATTCATCAGAATTTATTATCAAACAACCTAACCCATTTCGTATCCATTATGTGACTATATGACAGAAATTTTAAGAATATGTTGCCAGCTTGTTGATTTTTTCATTGAGGTAAAGGAATTCTTACGTAGCATAGTATAAATATCTATGAATTCTGCCATTTCCATCAAAAATCGACTTCTCCGCGAAATTTCACGACGCATGCGTATAACGAGGACATTGGTTATCTCAATAACCGTTGAAGGCGCTGCCAACTGTAAACATAATGTGAAGTTGTTGAGACATTCAGTGAATTATTGTAATAATGTGATGATAATGTGAAGACTTTCAGTGCATTAATATAATAGTAACCGTGTGGTGTCGAGTTAATAAAATTCCAGGAGGATATTGTTCAGTTACAAACATCGCCAAACATTATTAGGTATCATTTTATTTTTCATTAATTTCAATTCAATACGTGGTTTCTATCGACATCCATCATTCATATATCTGAATTTTGTATTTCATCGACATTTAACTTCAATATGGGCCGTTAACAATCAATTTTCAATAGAAACTGTGCGTATTAAATTTTATAATTTCATGCTACTTGGTGTTCAATTTTATATCCCACATTTATGGGATTTTATTATTACATATCTCATCAAACGATTTTCCATCATTTGAATTTCAGTCTCGACAAAGCTGATAAATATTCTGAACAAATTGTTAACTAGTTTAGAGACCAGAAAAGGAATAATATTCAATGATATCAAATCCAGGGAAGCATCCAGATTGTTCTTGAATTAATGATTTTTTCGTAATATTTTTCCGGATAAAATTGGATATAACTCGAAAACGACGCGTTTTTTTGAACAAAAGAGTACTTTTAGTTTTTAAAACGTTTTGTTTTCTCGAAAATATGAACCGTTCATCTTTTTCAGGTAGTTTTATGGTATTTTTGCGTGTATTCAGGAGTCGGCTACGCTTAAACTTTTATACCAGGAAAAATATTGAATAAGTTATCGAGGAATATGCACCATAAATAGAATAATCAATTAACCAAATCTCAGTTCATTTGAAGAAACGATTACGAAGATATAAACAGAAATGTGTTTTTTCATGGATTTTCGACACCCTGTATCTTTCAAACGATACCGAATTTTGAAAAATGGTATGGGAAAGAGTGTTTCGTTTGATGAGAGGAAATTATAGTTGAAATATACAGGGTGGCCATTTGAAAACGAAACAGACGAGATTACAGACGAAATAAATTTTTTCGATAGAAAGGCTCGGACAGGTCGATTTCTGTTTCGAGGGGGACAACTTAAGATGTAGGTTGCGGACGCATAGCGCTTCAACCCTTGCTACTAACTACAACCCTCACCCCCAATTTTTGAATAGGGAAGATGGGGTGAGTGATACCTCATTTGAAAGGTATTTTTATACTGATTTCAGCACAGTAATTGTTTTTTCATTTTATGTATTAGTTCTCGAAATATTCTTAATATTATTTAATATCATTCAAAAATTGGGGGTGAGGGTTGTAGTAGCAAGGGTTGAAGCGCTATGCGTCCGTAACCTACATCTTAAGTTGTCCCCCTCGAAACAGAAATCGACCTGTCCGAGCATTTCTACCGAAAAAATTTATTTCGTCTGTAATCTCGTCTGTTTCGTTTTCAAATGGCCACCCTGTATGTACAAGTCAAAGGGTCACCCTACATATGCCAATAGAGAAAATCTATCCTAGCGTAGAACGGCAAACCATAAAAGTTACTGATTTTTCAAACCTACTTGTTATCTCTTACCGATCAGTTATATTTTTGTTCATTACTGGCCAAGTTTTGAAACCACCACAGCTTCCCACTGCCTATAAAAGCAGATCTGAGAGAAATTTCTGCGGCAGATGATATATAGCCCTCATTAGCGACTCAATCAGCACTCGCAGAATCACTTTCGTGCGAAAAAGGTGAATGTTTTAGACTTTTATCATTGCCGAACGTGGGAAGAAGGAAGGAAGTGTGGTACCAACTGAACCAACTCAACGAGAATGGCAAAAATCGTGATTTGTGTTCGAAACTTCCTATATCGAAACAATTTCTCTATTAGGCTCACAACAATAAGGCAACTAACCCGACGTCGCAGATAAATCAAAACAATGCGTGTACCGCGTTTGTTTGCGGACATGAGCTTTGAGCAATCGCAATTGCGAAATATTCATTAACAACAAATTGTATAATAGGCAGTTTATCGGCGATAGTATCCTTCGTGTTTGTTGGGTATGGTGGGGAATAACTTACTAGGACTTTATTATACTCAATTCGCCATGGCCTTTATTTATATGTAATTAATCGAAATATTTCGGTTAACCAATATAGACTTCTGAAATTTTATATTAATGCCTCCAAAAATTATTTAGTTGCTAATCGGTATGGCACAGGATGTTGGCGAGACGATAACGATTGAAATTATTGATTTTCGGGTCAAGTTTCCTCATGAAACTCGATATCAGAAAATCGTTCCACGAACTGTGTGGTCCCTGACTGGGACCTGCAACATTGCAACTACCCAAATTTTTCATGTGAATTACATCATCCTTTCGGAATCCACCCATGGGAGGTGAAAAAAGGAAATCTTCAATTCTCGGGATCGGTTTTAGGGTTCTCAGTGTTTGGAAGTACGGTCTCAGAGCGCAGACGAAAAAGGGCTATTTTGGGGAAGAGCGGAGTTGAGTTAGGAATCGGAAGTTGAGAGTAGCTGGAGAAGCCTTAAACGGAAAGGTTCTCAGTTGACTCGGGATCGGTTCTAGGGTACTTCGGTGTTTGAAAGTACGGTCTCAAAGCGGAGACGGAAAAGTGCTATCCGGGAAACAGTGGCGTGCAGCGTTAAGTCGGAAGTTAAAGGTATACAGATTAATTATTTAGATCACGTCTCGTCGATAAGACCGGGAGTGAAATGGATCTTAGACTTAGTGACGTGTTGTTGAATTTTTTAAGCTATTTTCATCATCCTCTGGATTACCTGCCAAGCGGAGAAAGGTCAGGTAATTTTGCGTATGCTCTGCTTACTCGAGTATTGGTAGAAAGCTGCATGTGGCGCCAAAAACACTTAGAGTCCCCAATTTGTCGGTACTCGATTTTTATGTTATTTTGAAATTACCCCAAGTTTTTGATAATGTTAAGTTTGTTTTGATAAGATAATTTTGATTTGATAATTTGATTTTGTCTTGATAATAGAATAGAATAGAATTTCTCCCTTCGAGGAGGAAGATCTTTAAATTTTTAATAACATCTCTTTTTTTCTTTAAGTAATAACATGCCTTGATTGGTGGAAAGCCGCTCTATCGTTGAATCTCAAAGGGGGTGTTTTTTACAGAGAACACACAAAAGAAAAATTGTAGAATACAGATTTCACAATCCTTCTGATAAGGTTCATATCGAAATCGTCAACCGAATCGATTATTTTAACTGGGCTCTCCTCTTAGGTGGCGTCAATGTTTTATTCTCTTCATATTCTCTGAGAATTCTGAATACAGCTGAATCACTCACCCCTGAGGATTTTGAAACAATTCGTTTCTAAGTCTCTTTTCGATAAATCAGGATGTTCTTCCAATTCTTTTCGAGAAATGTTCAAAATTATCTCTTTTCCCTCAGATGCAGTATCCTTTTCCGAATTCGACATTGTTCTATATACACTTTGTCAAAAGATTTTCCAACACAATACACTTTTCACAACAAAATCTATAAACACTTTGAACAGCTAGACCTTCACAGTAGCTCTAGGTATTTTAACTAGTCTTTTCAATTGAAAACTTCGATATTTATGGAAATCAAAATGGCTTTAACCCATTAAGGGAAAGGACCCAAATCTGGTGTTTCCCGGAATTATCTTGTCGGAATCTTGAGCAGCCGACAAAGAGTTTCGTTCAAAATAATATAAAATTTTGGACCGAAACCAAAATATATTTCGGATATTACAATTAAATGACCATTATAAATTTGAACAGAGATCTTTTACGAGTCTTGTCAATTGAAAACTTCGATATTTATGCAAATCAAGATGGCTTTCACCCATTTGGGGGAAGGACCTAAATCTGGTGTTTCCCGGAATAGCTATAGGCACACACGAAAGGGAAATCTGTAAGATCTGATCCGCAGTCCAGATCTTTAACAGATCTGGACTAGCTATTTACTTTGTCGGAATCTTGCAAGATTCCGACCCAAATCTCTAAAACTCTGGTGTTTCCTGGAATTACCTTGCCGCAATCTCGAGCATCCGAAAAAAATTATTTAGTAGATAATAATATAAAAACAAAACAAAATAAAAAAATAGGGTACGTCGGATATAAAATCTTTATGAGAGTTGCAAATCATAACAGGAATTTTGCACTAGAGTTTCTGAGGAAAAAAGTGGGAATGTGGGAATTGCTGACTCAAATTATTGAATAATTTCTATCCAGTACCATCTACAGTCCGTTCCGAGTACGATCCTGGCAGTCTCTTAGGGCGTTAAAAGGGAGCTTTGTTATAACCGTTTGACCAACAGGAGCTTTATTGTGCGCAAACCAGACGATTCTGTTTGTTGCGGTAACTCTTAAGTGGCGAGATAAATGAACTGTATATCTAACAAAAAAAATAGAGATAAACTAAAAAGGCAAAGTGCACTAGAAAACTCACCATAGGGTCTTCTTCCACACACCCGAGAGCTCTCGCCTTGGTGGAATTTTCCAGCACAGGAATCTTCTTAGGCAGTTTTTACACTTCTTCGTCAAGATAAGACGAGAGATAAGACGACGATGCTATCAATAAGCGTTCAATTTCAACAGCGAACAATTGATCAGAAAAATGACACTATTAAAAAATTAAGGGAACACAAGCGTTTTCGAATCTCTCCAGTTTTCGACCTTAACTAAAAACACACTCACGAAGGGTCCAGATGACATCTTCAAAATGCCGTTCAACTGGCGATCTTCAGAATGGTATAGAGATCTAGTGCACATAGGTTTTAATTTAAAAAAAAATCAAATAGCGAATATTACGGCAACATTTCCTGCCCCCCAAAAATGCCATAGCATTTTTCATAATAATAATAAAAAAAAAGAATAATTATTCAATCAAGAAGTTGTACAAACCATAGTGCAGAAGAATATACAAAATTTACATCTTTACATATATACTCATACTATATATTCAAGATGATAAGAAAAGAGAAAAAAAGAAAACATGTACAATATTCAATGAGCTAGGGTTCATCGCATACAGGCAAGGGACATAGTTTCACTAATGGGCGCGTAAGGGTCCCGTCTCGTGTTTTTACTTGGGCAACCCGTGAAATACCGTCACTACCCTGGAAGAGAGTACTTATACGACCAAGACGCCATTGATTCGGAGGCACATTATCCGCTTTAATCAAAACTAGCTGGCCAATGGCAGCAGGAGCAGAAACATCGCACCATTTAACCCGTTGTTGCAATGTATGGAGATACTCGTTCCTCCATCTAGCCCAAAAATGTTGATGAAGGTTTTGCAAAAGTTGCCAACGCGATAATCGATTTAGAGGTTGATCAGTGAAATCTGGTATGGGTATCGCAGTTAGCGGTTCCAGGGTTAGGAAATGACCTGGAGTGAGACAATTCAAATCATCAGGATCTGAACTTATGGCGCATAAGGGTCTTGAATTCAAAATAGATTCAATTAACGTGAGTAGAGTATAGAATTCCTCATATGTCAAAATCTGCGCTCCGATTATTCTAAAGAAATGGGATTTTACCGATTTCACCGCAGCCTCAAATAGACCTCCAAAATGACTTCCCGACGGTGGATTGAAATGAAATCGTATTACCTCTTTTTCAGCAGCGGTTTTCATCAAATTCATCAACTGGCGATTGGCTCCAACGAAATTAGTACCATTATCGCAGTATAGGTCGGTACAGCGACCTCTTCGTGCGATAAATCTCTGAAGAGCGGCTAAAAAGGACTCAGAGGACAGATCATTAGCCAGTTCTAAATGAACAGCTTTCGTGGAGTGACAGACAAAAAGGCAAATATAAGCCTTTGAAGTTTTTTGTCCTCGATATTTTCTCATTGGCGCAATCGTAAATGGACCAGCGTAATCACACCCACAATGTAAAAATGCCTTTATAGTAGAAAACCGTGATTTAGGTAGATTTCCCATAGGGGGTTGATAAGGGACTGGCTTCATTCTAAAACACATAACACACTTCGACAAGACCGAATTTATTGCACGTCGGGGGGATAATATCCAAAATTGTTGAATGAGCAAGAAATGGAGTTGACGTGGACCAATATGAAAGTACTTTTCATGATAATGTGCAATAAGATGTCTCGTCAACAAACTACTTCTTGGTAAAAGTATAGGGTGTCTAGCATGATAATTAATATCCGCATATTTTAGACGGCCACCTACTCGTAGAAGATCATCGACATCCTGGAAAACATTTAGTTTTCTCAAGGGCTTTGAAAACTTCTTTCCAGAAATCTCATCAGTAAAGGATACATGTTGTGTATACTTAGCTAGATACATTAATGACGAGTGAAGCTCTTGCGTTGTCAAAAACCCATATCGTTTCTCTAGGGGATGACGGATATTATGAACGAATCGCAAGACATAAGCACAGATACGCAATACAGTCGAAAATTTTGAATGTGCTTTCAGAAGGTATTCATAAACACTATCAACTTGCGGTGCAATCAACAAAGAAAGATTTCTTTCTTCGCGAGTAACATCCTCTGAAATAGAAACTTCCGGAGGTTCTGTAGATAGAGAATCCTGACTCATAGAATTCCACAAAAATTTCGGACCCTTCAACCAAAACTCATTGTTCACGATTTCTGATGGAAAAAGACCGCGGCTACCGAGATCAGCGGGGTTCTTGTCAGAATTTACGTAATTCCAATGCACATATGGAATTTTATCTTGGATATATGCGACCCTATTGGCTACAAAATTCTTCCAACGATAAGAAGGTGAACGAAGCCATGCTAAAACTACTTGCGAATCACTCCAGGCATAAACATTAGAAATGGTGAATTTATTAGATAAAGGTTTCCGTACAAAATTTATCAACTTGGCTAACAAAACCGCTCCACACAGTTCCAATCGCGGTATACAAATTTTTTTCAGTGGTGCTACTTTGCTTTTCGCTAAAACAAGAGTAGTTGTCGTATTTCTATCGATAGTTATTGTCTTGAGATACAAGACAGCGCAATATCCCTTCTCCGAGCTATCACAAAAGCCGTGAAGTTCCAATTTTACAAAATCTGACGGGAAAAGGTGCCTTTCGATTTTAAATCGGGAAAGACATTCTATCTGGGATCGGAAGCGTTTCCAGACGCGCACAATTTCATCTGGAGGCTCATCGTCCCATGTGAGACCGATCATCCAAAACCTCTGAATGAGGTGTTTTACCAAAAATGTTACCGGCGTTAAAAACCCCAAAGGATCGTAAATCCGAGCTAGTTGAGAAAGAAGTTGCCGCTTGGTACAAGTTTCTTCAGTCTGAGGGACAACAGAAAATGAGAATTTGTCTTCATGTGGATTCCACAATAATCCTAAGATTTTGAAAGCAGTTAAATTTTCCTCAGACTTAAAATCAAGTGGGTCTAGACTACGCATAGAGGCTGGAAGAGCTTCCAACAACGCAGGGTCGTTACTTGACCACTTTCTCAAGAGAAAACCTCCCTTCTTGAATAATTCAATCAGTTGAATTTGAAGAATCTTGGCTTCCTGAAGGGAAGAGGCACCGGTGACAACATCGTCAATGTACGTATCTTCTTCCAAAACCTTCGCCGCTAAAGGAAATTCTTTTCCTTCGTCGTGTGCCAATTGTTTCAAACAACGCAGCGCCAAAAAAGGAGCAGATGAAACTCCATATGTGACTGTTTTCAAGCGATACATCTTCAAAGGTTCCTTAGGCGAGAATCTCCAAAATATTCTTTGATAATCTAGCATATCGGAATTTACCAAAATCATTCTATACATCTGTTTTATATCCGAACATAACACGTAAGAATGCAGGCGAAACTTCAAAAGGATTGAAACTATGTCAGCCTGGAGTTTTGGACCTGTCAAAAGACTATCGTTGAGAGAAAATCCCGAAGGAGCCCTTGCGCTCGCGTTGAATACTACTCGCAATTTGGTGTGAACACTAGAAGGCTTCAAAACACAATGATGGACAAGATAATACGGGTTTTCGCTCATTGAATTCTCAGGTACAAGCTCCATATGACCACAGTCTAAATATTCGCGCATAAACGCAGAGTAGGGTAAACAGGGGGAATGGCGTTCACTTAAGGGAAACGCAATATATTTTTTAAAATAATGGTTTTATTCTGAAATTCAGAACATTAACTTCAACTTTAACTATTAAATGATCAAACTTTTAAAAGGAATCGTGTACATCCTAGAATTATGAGCAGTAGTAAAGGTTCGAAAAAAAAATAGCTTTGAGCGTCATTGCCCCTGTCATTGGGTAATACCGCTCAGGCAAAGGTGAAATGACGCCCATACCTGTTTCTTTGCAATAGAACAAGTGAGATCCATTATGATCATATGATATATAGCTATAATCATAAAATTGCATATATTTTGGCTTTTTAGTCGATCCCTTAAAGTAGTGAATGGGAATAATGGCATGTCATATTGTTTTGCGGATTGTCTTTTGGACATCCAATTTTCAACCGCAATTTTTAGCGGATTTGAGGATTTCTTCATTCCAAGCCGCTTTGGCGGTTGTTCTTTGGCGATTTCTGGGAATATCCATAAAAATAAAAGAAGAAGTCACTAAGGCGTAATGGCGCTCATGTGAGCGGGATAACCCCGAACGGTCGTTTTGAATTTAAAATTAAATTAAACAAACATTGAAAAGCAATTCTTGAAAATTGATTAATTCATCATGAAATAGAATGATTTAGAACCTAGGAAAACTATATTGAAAATTTAATGAATATCGAAATTCTGAACTTACCGAAAAAAAGATCGCGACGAAAATTAGTTCAGCGTAGCCTCATACAAGTAAACGCATTTTCCCGTCGCTTTTCACCAGCTGACTACTCTTGCGCGTTGCTACGTGTTAGAGGCCCTTCCACTTCCCCGTTATAAGTTTATTGCATATTGTTTTGCACCATTTTTAAAAACTTATAGAGGTGCGCGCTATTACCCGGTGAGCGCCATTACCCCTGCTTACCCTACTCCTCATAAAGACGAGGATTTCTCATGAGTCGGCGTTCTAATGAAAAAAATCTTTCAGATGCTAATTTTTCCATACCGCTAAAGCTGGGTGGATCATTTGCGAAAGGTAAAGATACTATATATTTACCAGAAACATCGCGTTTATGTGTGTCGACGAATATTTTCTCGCATGAATCATCTGTAGAACTAACATTCACCGATGGGATGGATTCAATTTCCCAGAAATTTTTTAAAATATTAGGAAGCGAGTCATCACTAGCTTGACAATCTATATTACAAAAAAACGAAGAAGTTACATTTCTAGAAAGGTCGGTTCCACTTCCGATAAGAATGAATCCAAATATAGTATCGAAAGCGTCTATGCCGTTAGAACCAGAAATATGACTGCCAAGCAGTATTTTAGCAAACATATCAGCTCCAAACAAAATATCGATATTTCCAGGATTATGAAATGAGGGATCGGCTAACTTTAAATTCTTAAACTCATCAGTTATAACAGCGGGTACCGGCGTAGTGGGCAGTTTTTCCGTTATTTGGGTGATAACAGATGCGTTAGTGTACAATGTTGGAGATTCCTGACCAACTGGTCTAAATGTAATAGTAACTAAACCCTTACTAGTACAAGATTTAGAAGAGTTCAAGCCCGTCACTTCGAGAAAAACGTTTTCAGATCTCAGACGCAATCGAGAAGCCGCATGCTTGGTTATGAAAGAGGTCATGCTGGCTGAATCAATTAAACATCTTAATTTGTGAAAAGTACCATTTGAATCTGAAACTTCCACCAAAGCAGTGGCCAAAATAACATATGATGTTCTATCCGAATTAAGAACACCAGCACTCGAAAAATTAACAACTGATTTCGCCTCTGAATTAGATACACCGCCAGAAGTAGAAGGTGATAATATCACATCCTCTTTGGTCTTAAAATGCAATAACGAATGATGTTTTAACGAGCAATGACGACAAGTGGACTTGGATTTGCAAGAACGAATATCATGTAAGCTAGATAAACAATTGAAGCATAAATGACGTTTCTTGGCGAGATTATAGCGCTCAAACGGTTTCATATCAAGAAATGAAGGACACTTGAAGATAGAATGACTGGTTTGACAAATAACGCATTCAGAATGGGAGTTCTTCGATGTGCTTGCTGCGTTTTCGACAAAAAAATTCTTCATTCTATTGGTCTTTGAGAATTTTTTATCGCCAATAGTAGAGTTTACATTGCTACCAAATGGTCTATTATCATCTATCATCTCCGAAGCTATACATTCGCGTTCCAAAAACGACGTGAGGTCACTATACTTCGGCACATCTGAAGAACCGTAAGAATGTTCGAATCGCGAAACTATTTCATCGTCTAAACGATCATACAGCATCATAAGCAATATAAAGTCCCATTCGTCAGTTGGAAAATTCAAGTTTTGCAAGGCGCATATATTTTCTTGAAAAGTATCTAATAAATTTCTTAATGAATTTGGAACCCTAGACCTAATTTTTACGCTACCCTGAATGCGACGCCAATGACACTTTGCCAGCCAACGCTTATTATTAAAACGCTGAAATAAGGCATTATACGCAGATTGATAATTATTACCATCGAATTCATAGTGTTGAATTAATTTAAGCGGTTGCCCTTCAAGGGATGAAACCAAATAATTAAATTTTTCATCGTCGCTCAATGAGTCATTATTATGCACCAGTGAATTAAACAATCCAATGAAAGTTGGAAACTGGGTTATATCGCCTGAGAATCGCTTCAATTCTAACTTCGGTAACTTCATATGCGCACTACTTTTCGGTTTGGACCCAATATCTCCAACACCTCTCGAATTTTTGGCCGTCAAAACTTCATAAATAGACTTAATCTCATAATAACAAACCAAAAATGCCTCTCTAATTGCTTCCTCCCCAGTTAAATCCACATTATCCCCTAGAAGCAAAGTATCAACAATTGTCTTATGTTCACTAACAAAGTCACTTCGTATTCTCTCAATGTCGGAAAACCTAGCTTTGAACAAATTGAAAAGACTGCCATCCAATTCAGCCCTTCTTGCGAAATTGACTAGTGACTGAATTTCACCGCTTGCCGTAGCACGATATGCCCTAGCTCGTTTTATCTTCGACATCGTTTCAGAATTGAAAACACCAGAATTCCGAAACAATAAGATGCGAAAGATCGTCCGTTACAGACCGCGCTTTCAATACGCCAACAATGTATTGAAAAGATGAACGTATGTTCGAATTAATTATCGGAGCGGACAAAAAACAATCGCCGACAAAAAATAAGATTCTGCAAGAATGAATGAAACGAAACAATGAGTCCTCAATTACTCTCCTGCACAAATTTGAAAAACTTCACAAGAAAAGTAAAAATAAAAATTTTAATACCAAAACGAAATGATTCAAAAAAATCCGGCGATACCGAATGACCAAAAAAATGTTGCGGTAACTCTTAAGTGGCGAGATAAATGAACTGTATATCTAACAAAAAAAATAGAGATAAACTAAAAAGGCAAAGTGCACTAGAAAACTCACCATAGGGTCTTCTTCCACACACCCGAGAGCTCTCGCCTTGGTGGAATTTTCCAGCACAGGAATCTTCTTAGGCAGTTTTTACACTTCTTCGTCAAGATAAGACGAGAGATAAGACGACGATGCTATCAATAAGCGTTCAATTTCAACAGCGAACAATTGATCAGAAAAATGACACTATTAAAAAATTAAGGGAACACAAGCGTTTTCGAATCTCTCCAGTTTTCGACCTTAACTAAAAACACACTCACGAAGGGTCCAGATGACATCTTCAAAATGCCGTTCAACTGGCGATCTTCAGAATGGTATAGAGATCTAGTGCACATAGGTTTTAATTTAAAAAAAAATCAAATAGCGAATATTACGGCAACACTGTTTGTTTACAAAGCTCCTTCTTATATTTGAACGGACTATAGTGATTGATAATGCAACCCATGAGGCCATCCTCAGAATATCGAAGGAAGATGCTGGTAACGAGGCAATAAGAAGTCGAAGAGTCCTTTCTGAACAACTACATCTAATCTACTCCAACCCTCCAAATTATCTAGTGATCAAGAAAATAAGCACTGATGAAAACTTCAGTACAATGCTAAGCAAAAAAGAGTACCGGGAACGGGATTACACCCACTACAATATCAAGGAAAATACTGTGAGATGGTATAAAGATTGTTCTAAAATGACGATGGGACCCAGCACTGGAGTATACGGGGCAAGAACCAAGTTTAAACAATTTCCCAGTAATGTATTACCTACTCCGAAAGGTTCCTTGGGAACTTTGAAACTGCAAAACCAAAAAGGTTTCTCAGTGAGAATCAACTACACCTCCACATCCATATCCCTTTGAAATTCACTAAAATATCCTGGAGGTATGGTTTTATTACAAAATGTCTTACCAACTTTCAAAAATTCTCCTCTCCGGAAATATTTCGAAATTATCGAAAATGCAATTCATTCTTCAAGACTGCTTCGAATATTGCTCTGTACACACAGCAGAACTCATTAGAAAGCAATTTTTAATTGGAGACTACAACAGTGGAGCAAGCGACGAACACAATATTCTAATAATTTTCGAATCATCACCTTCAACAAGCTGAATCAACAAATATACAGGGTGTACTTTAAGCTGAGGCGTTTCTTTTGACATGTGATAGAACTCATCGGAATAAGTAATTTTACCGAAAATTCCTTATGAAATGTTCAATTTAAAAAATGTATAAAAAAGCATCATATGACAAAATGATCCGTTCTACGCATAAGAATTTATTGCGAATTTGTTGAATAAGAATACAGAAAACAAGAGATGTTGGTATCTACGGAGGAGCAGGTTCGGACTGAGGAATTTTCAGATTCACCTATAAACTAGGAAATATTCATTTTTTCGAAACAGAGACATAATTCACCCAAAAAATTTTTGATGAAATCACTTATTTCTCGATGAGTTCTACCATCTGTCAAAAAACAAGCCTCACCTCAAAATACACCATGTATATCAATATAGAAAATTTATCAAACAATTTATCCATTTTCTAAAAAGACAACAATTTTGCCAGTATATTTTCTCACCTCCCTGAAGATTTACTGCAGCAACCTGGAGTAATAGTTCGAATTCTACCCATTTAATGTCTTACCCACTGCGCTGTCAGTAACTACTCGTTTTTCTTTGAAGATTTATTGAAACAACCGGGAGTAATAGTTCAAATTCTACTCGTATAATGTCTACTGTAATATTAAAAATTATCCTCACTGCGGAAATAACGAAAATATTTCGATAGCATGAACGATATTATCGGAAATGTAAGTCTTCCTTCAAGTTTGCTTCGAATATTACTCTAGATACAGAGCAGAAACCATTTTAAAGCAAATTTTCAATTGGAGATTCCAACAGTGGACCAAGCGACGAATACAAAAGTCCATTACTCCTGTGATTAAAAAATTATGTTATGAAAGTGACATTATTTCCGATCGAAGAAGTTACAGTTGGCAGACTTATCCATTGATTCCAGAAACCCTGCATATTTACGGGGTGATCCGTTAGTTCATGTCCAAAAATCGACGCCTTTGATTTCATTAACCGATTGCAAGTAATTTTTTTGCACCGTTTAATTCTTGATAATCTTCCCATGGGGTACATTGCTGCTGAAAATATGGTTTCAGAAAACGGGATAAATATTCCTTTTCCTCAAATTCCAAGAGTTGAGAGTCTTCTTAAAAATGTACTTTCATTTCTGGGTATGGATGTGAACATGATACCTACATTTGCTAATTCAATCGATTATAAGATTATAGACCACAAAATTCTCAGCATAATTGAATAAATTTTTTATAGCTATGATTGATCAGATAAGTCAAAGCGAATGACACATCTTCATGATCTGGGCTTCTCAGATATCTGAGTTTATCTGGTACCTATATCTATACCAATCGAAAATATTTATGAGACTGATTTCACCGTTACTTGATGACTACGTTTCATTTAAATACTGCAGTGAGTTTGAATTTCATGCGAGATAGGAGTCTTCTGCTGATGTTGAAGAACAAATTCCCTGTATAGGATGGATAATTTGAAGAAAAAGTTGAATCTTAATCGTGAAAAATGAAATGATTTTATCGATCTGCAAAGTGTCCATCATTCAATCAGAAATTTCGTACGTAATGATCGTAAATAAAAAACATACCTACAACGATAATTTCGCTCATTTTGCAATGACGAATATAACGGAGAAACAAATTTCTTCGAAGTTATACAAAAAAAGAAACACAAAGGGAAAGAAATTCCCGTTGTTACCATAAAAAAGGTTTTCATTTACTGCAATTTTCGGGTATTACTCGACTTATTCAACAAGATGACCCACCTGATAAATGCTGTTATATCCAATAAAAATTCAGAAGCCAAAAGGATTTAACACACAGGTGTGAAGTACGTATCAAAAATGGTTATTGGTCATAAATTCTGGCGACTAATTGAGATCAACCGGGCCTTGAAATCGGGTACACTTGAATTATATGTAATGGAAATTTAATGCAGATGAAGTTATGAAAAATATGTTTCGTGAAGTCCCAGCACTGATGAAAGCTTTTCGAGCTCTCGTTCATGCAACTGGTAGGAAGATTCGAATTTGCTAGTTTGAAGAATCAATTGAAAATTTGGACAATAAAAAGACCGTATATTTAATAATATTGGCCAATGAAAATTGAAGCTGGGCTTCGATGAAAATCAAGATTTGCATGTGAGCAGAAAGAAATATTTAGAATGGACATTATTTATTCAATCCTTCTCACTGTGACATATTGTATTATGTTGTGAAATGGATGTCTTCCATTAGTTGATGGAATATTAACGTAACCTCATAAGTTAATGTGCTTTCTCCAAATCTCGTATTTCGTTGGTAATCTCTAATCATACACATATATTCAAAAGTTTTGTATCACTCTATATCTACGAAAATGTTTTTTGTCCGTCAAAAATGAAGTACTACCTGATAATAGTATCAAGTGAAAAAGATACCTATAGTTTTTGTATGAACTATAAATAAGTAAATCTCTTTATTTCAAAAAATCATGCTACAAGACATTGAAAAAGGGTCCCTTTGATTTGGTTTCAAACATTTCCTCTCAAAATATTCACATTTTGAGGGAATTGCGTGTGTTCCTCTCTTATCCAGTGATGATTTTCGGTAGACCAGTTGCGGCAATTCTGATGATTAGCCGTTATGAGGAAAAGTAAAATTAAAACTTGTTTATTTCTGTAGATCGAACTACTATTCAGAGTTGATGAAATTCAAACACAAATAGGACAATTTGAAAAAATTATACGAGTAATATGTATAGAATTATTAACTCTACCTTCTATATGAAAATGTATAGCAAGAAAGCAAAGTAATTTTTCTTGTAACCTTCACTCAGATAACAAGCACGAAATAATAATACTAGTATGAGCTCTACCTTCTATATGAAAATGTATAGCAAGGAAGAATTATGAAGTGTTTCTTCTATATGAAGATCCATAGCAAGGGAGAATTATGATCAGTTGTGATGCACAAAAACTGACTGACGATTTTGATTAAGAACTGACGAATTAGATACTTGTTAACAACTGATGAATTACTTATTGACAACTGATAATTGACCGACGATTTTGATTAACAACTGAATATTTACCGACGATTTTAATTGAAAACTGATAAAGAACTGATTAAGAATTCAACGACCGACGTTCCTAACTAACACCTGATTAATTACTGATCAAGAACTCATAAATGACCGACGCTTCTGATTTGCAACTGATAGCTTGTCTCTGTAACATAGGGTTTTTGAAGACAAGCTGAATAGGAGAGGGAAATATCAACAATTGATTGGATGTCATAATCGAAAAACGCCTCGCTAAGCCAAGCAAAGTGCTCTCATTTGCCATTTTTGACTATAGCGGGAATAACAACCCATTTCTTGAATCTATAGAGCAATGAGAGAAGCTTTGGACTTGCGGTATTCGATGTCTGCCCTGCGTTCCCTAATGCAACGTGTTCTGCAATAAATGTGTCACTATATATTTAGTTTTATGAGCTTATGCTGAAAAACTGAGTGAAGATTCACAGGACATGGTTATTTTCTCAAAAAAAAAACAGATGATTTCATCAAACTTGACCTAAATTGTTGGGTTGAGAACTTTTTAATAGGTTGTAAATCTAAGCATATGAAAATTATATTCCAGTAAAAGTGATCGATCCCATGTGGTTGAAATCAATTTATTTATACAACCCTTTTGAAATAGACAGCTCATTTTTTGTGGACAAAGGATATGGATATGTTGTGTAGTGAGACGCAACAATCTGCCATCATTTTACAATTGAAGCCAAATGTTCAAAATCTCATAACAGTCATAACCACAAATCTGATTCTGACACGTTTGCCTAATTGAAATCTTCCCAAATAACGGACTCGCCATTTCTTTCCCATCACACGTGCCTTCATCCCAACAAAAAAAAAGTTCATTCATGTCCGAACAATGTATCACTCTCCGGTAATGCGCCTCTCTAATGTTATACTTAATTATCGGTCCCCCCAGGCTGCAGACATTAATGCAGACAAATTATAGTTTATTTATCAGCTGCTTAATATGAGCATTAGCTTGTATGATGTCCGCGAAGATCATATCTTAAACAAATGTATGTGTAGTCGTGTTGTAGTCAATAAATACAACTGACTTGTACACGTAGTAACTTCGCAGGGAAAGTCTTTCTCAACGCCGAGTTTTCCGAGACCGTAATGAGAATCCTGTCGAGTGATACCGGATATACGCGATAAATTTCAAAGTGGAATAGGCTGACTTGCTGCTTTTTGAACACGAAGAAATGGGCAGGCAATCACTGGTATTGTCTCTTCTCGGGAGAGAGTACAATAATTTTGCGTACTGCTGAGACTATGAGCGATCAATCGCAATCAGCGAACGATTCGGTTTTTAGATCTAGGAGACTGGGTTGATAAATGGTGAAATGACGGTTTGAGGTTTCTATTTCACAGGCCAACTTTGAAAAACATTCCGATTCGGTGTTGTTGCGTCTCACTACGCAACATAAAAAACAACGCAACATAAAAAACAATGCAACAGAATAAATTCCATATCCCTCGTCCACAAGAAATGAGCTGTCCCCTATGATTGATTTCAACCATATGGGATCGATCACTTGTACTGCAATATTTGTTCCTTATGCCTTGATATTCAATCCCCCTTTTTAACATACTACCAACCTTTTTTTGTTTAAGAACACCCTTTGGACGGATTTATGGGTTCTCAACCCAATAATTTAATTCAAGTTTGGGAAATTCATCTGGTTTTTTGAGACAATAACCTTGTCCTGTGAACCTTCACTCAGTTTTCAGCATAAGCTCATGAAACTACATATTGTGACACATTTATTGCAGAACAAGTTGCATTAAGTAACACATGCCAGACATCGAATACCCCATGTCCAAAGATTCTATCATTGGTCTGTAGATTCAAGAAATGGGTTATTATTCCCGCTATACCTAGTCAAAAAAGGGAAAATGACAGCACTTTGCTTGGCTTAGCGAGGCGTTTTTCGATTCTGACACCCAATCATTTGTTGATCTTTCCCTCTTTTACTCAGAGGAAATGAACTTCCCTTATTTTTCAGCTTGTCTTTGAAAACCCTATGTTATTGAGACAAGCTATCAGCTGTTAAGCAGTATTTGGTCAGTTCTTATTCAAAATGGTCAGTTAGTTTTTGGGAATCACAACTGATCCTAATTCTTTCTTGCTATACATTTTCATATAGAAGGTAGAGTTTGTAATTGTGAACATTATACTTGTATAATTATTTCGTGTTTGTTATCTAAGTAAGGGTTACAAGCAAATTATAGTTTGTTATTTGTTGAGAGTTCGTTCAAATTTCACCACATTCTCCTCGAAGATGTTATCTAAGTATAGATAACAACATATCGCAGTGATCATCATGATCACCGTGTCCGCGAAACTCGTTATTGTTCAGATATGTCGTAATTTCAAAGAGGATCTGTGAGACCTACTGATAAGATAATTCGAAGTGATGTTAGTTGATATGCAAATAAAATCCTGAATATTTACCTAAGTAAAATATTATACATGTTAACTTTCTGAGGTGAATTTCTTCCATTCTTCTTGTATATTATCACAATCATTTCATAATTGATTTGTTCAATTATTGAATACCATACTATTTCCAGAGGAGAGTTTATTATTCAAATTTTCAATTCAAATGAACTTTTGTGTGATAACAAATGTTTTCATGAGAACTTGTGCTGCTTTGCAATTGATCATATTTAATTATTAGTTTCTTGAGAATATTCTTATTCATTTATCACTATTTCAATTCATTCAATTTGTAGTCTGAGATAATTCGGATGGTTACAGAAAAACTTGAGCTTATGAACAATTTTTCGAACTTCTAAATCAGTATTCTCGCGTGTGCATTCCTTAGTCGTACTGGTACGCTTGTTTCATGTAAAGATTCAATTTTATATCTGTATTTTCGATTCAGAATTCACAAATCACCACTGATTTTGAGTAGCCCCTAGACCGAACTAAGAGAACGCTAAAATTACTGCAACCCTGGTCGATAAGCATTCAGAGTTGATACCATCATTTTCCAAATTTCGATTCAACAAGAAACACAAACAAACAGAATCGAATGTCTTGAGTCAGTGTCATTTCCAACAACATCCTGAATTCTGCAACTCCGAATATTACCGAATGGGCTATTTTCAACATAATTTCGATTTTCCAAAGCCAAGCGAGATGTCAATAACTCTTGGAGATGGAGTATAGTTGAAGTTATTGAACCCTTGACCATTCATGATTCTCTTCATCCAGCTGACATCTGTTCCTACACATAAATCATGCTCGTTTTTTGAAGCAGAATGATAGGTACTCCTCCAGAAAATCATAACCATAACCATTCTACGGAATGTACTCAAAAAGCAATCACTTTTAATTGAGTCGACTTATGTTTATTCAAAATAACATTAGCATAAACCATGTAAGGTAGTAAATATATTTCTAATAAGTAACAACTTAAGTTCGAGTCCACTTCCGTTGAAGAAATGGACGTTTGCCGATTTCAGAAGACTCGTGAAGTCTCTAGTTGATATTCAGCAGAACGATTCAATAAAACAGTCGATGTTTATGGGTAGTATAACTGTCTATTTGGATTCGAGCCGGGAATTATTTATGTAAATTGTTAAACATGCTTTTCAATAGATCTGTACAATTGTCGAGTGATTGAATGAGTCGACCCACCGTTCGAGTGGGTTTGCGGGAATCTCCTATTTGATTCGAGTCCTTATTTGGTGGGAATTAGCGTCGCTTTGAGGAAGTTTTTGGATAGGATTTTTATAGGGAGTGCATAAAAAATCGGAAATAAACTGCTCCACATGAGTTAGGGATATTGACTTAAATTGCAAAAAAATATAGTTAAAATAACATTTTTGGGATGAAAATTCATATTAATATGATTTCAAGTTGCAAATTAATTTTAGCCTGTAGGTCTGCAGCGTATAGAGGGTGGTTAAGAAAAATCGAGTAAAATAACGAAATTTTATTCCCAGAGAATTCAAGCATTTTAAGACTATCAATACAATGTATGGCCTCCGCGGGCATAAATAACAGCTTGGCATTTTCTTTGCATACTACACACGAGGTTGTTGAACATTTCTTGAAGAAAATAGTTCCATAAAAGGGGCAGAAGCCATCTCAGATCATTTAAGGATTCTGGGGTAGGTTGATGACTATCTAATCTTCTTTGGAGCATATCCCATGCATGTTCTATGCAATTCAAATCTGGTGAGTGCGGAGGTATTGGTAAATGTGAAATACCGCGCATTCTCAACTATGGCTGCACGGTGCGGTCTAGCGTTATCGTCTAGAAATTGAAAACTTTCACCAATAGCAGCGTGAAAATTTGGCACAACATTGTCAATGACATGATCCCTATAGTGTAAGGCGGTCATATTCCCAGGACAAATGTGTAGATCTGTGCGCCCGTTGAAACATATCCCGGCCCATTCCATAACACTACCTCCTCGGAATGGATGGACTTCTTGGACATAGCGACGACTACGGGGTATGCGTGGGATTGTCCATACCCTTGTTCTTCGAGAATCTGAAAATCATCCATATCTGGATTCATCAGTGAAAAGGACACTACGCCATTGATTGTTCCAAATGAAATATTGCCTTGCCCATTCCAGTCTTTGACGCTTATGGTCACGTGTTAATGGAACTCCTCTTAATGGACGCCTAGAACCTAGATTCACCTCTCTCAAACGTCGTCTGATGGTTTCGATGGAAACTTAGACCCCATCTGCATTTTAAAGAGTATTCCGTAGCATTCTACACGTAGATGTAGGGTTTATTTTCGCCGGTGTTGTTTTTCGTCGCCCACCAAGCCTTGGTCTTTCCAAAACGGAACCTGTCTCCCTGAACCTATTCCACAGTCGAGATATCAGACTTTGGCGTTGGCCACCCTGTAGCATTCTGATAGCCCTATTAGCATCAGCGTTTGTTGCTGAACGACGCATGCGTATAGCGATAACCGGCGTGATGGACTAGGATTTGTCGATTTGTTTATTTACAGAGAAGAATGCAAACAGGAAATGATTATGTGAAGACCTTCAGTGAAAGTGAATCAATGTGATAATAACCGTGTGGTGTCGAGTTTATAAAATTCCAAGAGGATATTGTTTAGATAGAAACATCGCCACAGATCATGAAGTGGTAAGTATCGTTTCATTTTTCATTAACTTCAATTCAATACGTGGTTTGTACGGGATATTTATTATTAATATCCGAATTTTGTATTCCATTGATTTTTTTTTTCAATATGGACCGGTAACAATAAATTTTTAATAGAAACTGTGCGTATAAAATGTATAATTTCATGCTATTTAGAATTCAATTTTATCTCGCACATTTGTGGGAATTTATCATCATCATAGAGATTTTAGTCCTGACAAACTTAATAAACATTTTGACAATATTGTTAAATTGTATAGATAATCAGAGAGTTCATAAAGTTCAGCCACTCTGTGGTTATAAATCCAGGGAAGCATCCAGATTATTCTTATGATTTTCGATTTTTTCGTCGAATTTTATCGGGTAGAATTGGGAATAACTCGAAAACGACGCGTTTTATCGAAAAAAACACAGGAATACTTTTATTTTTTGAAATGATTGCATCTTTCGAAAATATGAACCGTTTAGCTTTTCAAAGTGGTTTTATAGTATTTTTGCGTGGATTTATGAGTCGGATACGCTGTAACGTTTATACCAGGAAAAAATATTGAATGAGTTTTGATTGAGGAAAATGCACCTTGAATAGAGTAAACGATCAACCAATATTCATTTCATTTGAGAAAGCGGTTACGAAGATATGAACAGAAAAGTGTGTTTCTCATGGATTTTCGACACCCTGTATCTTCCAAAAGAAATCGAATTTTGAAAAATGGTATGAGAAAAAAGTGTTTCGTTTGATGGGAGGAATCTACAGTTCAAATATATGTACAAGTCAAAGACTCACCTCGTATTTTTTCGCCATTCCGGTGTAATTTTTTTCTTATTCTTTTTCTGGTGCATTCGTTCCATGAATTGAGAATTTCGAGGAACATCACAAAGCGATTTCTGGGAGATCGCAATAGGAGTTCGCATGAGAGTCGCAGTGTAATCGTCCAGAGATCACGCGGAGAAGTCTGTATTCCTGATTTCTTTCAATTTTCCACTTCGAAACATTTCTTTAAGCGTTTAGTGACTCCGAACTACAGTAAACGAGACCAAAAGCACACACGCTTAGGAACTTTTCACCATCATCATCAATGAAAGGACCATTATTAAATATCAATTTGAGAAAACCATCTCGCTCAACCGGTCAAACGGACGTCAACCAGCTGATCACAATCTTTCATCCTAATAATTACTCATTACCCAGCAAATTACCATTAGGCACGTTTGGAACGCGATTATTAATGAGATGTTTGTTCATGTTCATCACTCCAATAACTGCCCGGGGATTTACCGTTGGTATCATTCAAGCCGATTTGAATGCACTGGCATTTTTGTAAGGGAAGTAGATCAGAAATATCCAGCCCGTAGCGACGTCAAATGTCTGTCTATCTGACCTGGTTTGAAACGTGGATTTAATCGACCACAATATGCGCATATAATGGGATGAACTATACCGTGAACCGGGATTGAGGATGGTATGGAATAATATGCAGTCCTTATATGGTAATGAGTCGAAGTTACATGTATGTAGCAGGATCAAATGGAGTTTATTGGGGAAGAGATACGAGTATGTAGTGCTGAAATATTCGTAGTTATATCTGCATACCGTTTCTTGTGAGATATGTGAGTTTGCGGTAACAGTAGATATGAATGGGTTGCTTCTTTTTGGATTCCAGTACTGGAATATTGAATGGTACGGCTTCCATGTTAGGGAGATCCTTTAGGTTTTATACTCTGTTCAAATGTAAGAAAGAGCAATAATAACATGTTTGGCGCATCGGTAGGAGGGACTTCGTAAAGTTTCTTCCCGTCCAGAGTCGAATCGAGGAGATTTCACACAATCTTTCAGTTTTAACTGAACTTGAAATCCATTTTTCTCAATAATTTATAGAACGTTGTTCTTTTAGAATTTGGCAAACTGTCGTCATTATTCACGATTTATAGAACTTTAGAAATCGTTGGGATTTTATTGCGGAAAAAAAAACCGTGGACAATTCTTCTGATGAGGTTCATATCGAAATCGTCAACCGAATCGATTATTTTTAACGACTGGGCTCTCCTCTTAGGTGGCGTTAATATTTCATTCTCTTCATATTCTCTGAGAATTCTGAATACAGCTGAATCACTCACCCCTGAGGATTCTGAAACGATTCCTACTAAGTCTCTTTTCGATAAATCAGGATGTTCTTCCAATTCTTTTCGAAAAATGTTCAAATCTATCTCTTTCTCTTCAGCAGAGCAATGGACCTTTTTCGTGGTGGTGGTTCCCACATATCACTCTCAGATGCAGTATCCGTTTCCGAATTCGACATTGTTCTATGAACACTATATACACTATGATTACTTTCAGTATCGTTCCAAACTTAATATATAATTGATGGTATCGGTCAAGGAACAAAAATAAAGAATACTATTCCTTCAGCAACGTTTCGGCTCCTTTATTGGGCCTTCTTCAGGCTAAAATAGAGAAAAAACTCATAAACACTAATACAATATACAAATAAAAAATTACAATGATATAAGTCATAAGCAAGGAAGAATCCAAACAAATGAACAAAATAAAATATAATGAAATATAATAACAGGTCGGCAAGAACAATCACAGATAGACCTATATGACTCGACAACAGAATGTGAGCAAATGAACACAATCATGAATAGAATACTCAAAAATGGCAATTCAGAAAACTTACCATCGGAATACAAGAAAAAACTAAAAAATTAAAAGATTGAATCTTTCCGTTGAAGAAAATCGTCGATTATATAAAAAATAGGTGTATGCAACAAGGAGAAAAAAGCCATCGATGTATACGGAAACAACACGGCTGACACAAGAATGGAGACAAACCAGAGCGACAATCCAATACAGACATCACAAAAACGACACCCACACATGATAAAACGAAGCACGAAATAAACGCCGAAACAGTGGCGGATCCAACGAGCATCAACGATTAGGTTTCAACTGAATTTTTTGGATCAAATTTGAATAAACAACACTCAAGGAGCCAATATCAGAACGAAAATTCACTGCGTTAGGATGTTTATTAATACAGATCAACCAAAATTGAGAATTGCCTTGCAATGTAATATGTATCAGAAGGGTCGGTACTTAGGCTACCCGAGATATTTGGTGAAAAAGATTTTCAACTCATCTGGTCGTGGTGAACCACGTGATTCTACTGGAATTAGCCAGGATGAGGATAATGTTGGTTTTTGTAGGTTGCTTTATGTTCGGGGTTTGTCTGAGAAGATGAAGGGCATCATGAGACAGGGCACAGATCGGGTGGTTTATTATTATAGAAAAACAGTACGTTCCTTGTTTTCAAAACTTAAAGATAGGGTTTCCAGACAAAAATGTTCGGGGTTGGTGTACAGGATTAATTGTAGGGATTGTAATGCTTGTTATGTGGGTCAGACGGGCCAATATTTGGGTAATAGAACGGCACAGCATAGACGAGATTGTGAAAATAAAAAAGAATCAACTGCACTCGCTTGTCATGCTCTATCATCTGGGCATATTTTTGATTTTGAGAATGTTGACGTCTTGAATCGGGAGTCTAATTGGTTTAGGCGTGGCTTCAATGAAATGATCTGTATTAATAAACATCCTAACGCAGTGAATTTTCGTTCTGATATTGGCTCCTTGAGTGTTGTTTATTCAAATTTGATCCAAAAAATTCAGTTGAAACCTAATCGTTGATGCTCGTTGGATCCGCCACTGTTTCGGCGTTTATTTCGTGCTTCGTTTTATCATGTGTGGGTGTCGTTTTTGTGATGTCTGTATTGGATTGTCGCTCTGGTTTGTCTCTATTCTTGTGTCAGCCGTGTTGTTTCCGTATACATCGATGGCTTTTTTCTCCTTGTTGCATACACCTATTTTTTATATAATCGACGATTTTCTTCAACGGAAAGATTCAATCTTTAAATTTTTTAGTTTTTTCTTGTATTCCGATGGTAAGTTTTCTGAATTGCCATTTTTGAGTATTCTATTCATGATTGTGTTCATTTGCTCACATTCTGTTGTCGAGTCATATAGGTCTATCTGTGATTGTTCTTGCCGACCTGTTATTATATTTCATTATATTTTATTTTGTTCATTTGTTTGGATTCTTCCTTGCTTATGACTTATATCATTGTAATTTTTATTTGTATATTGTATTAGTGTTTATGAGTTTTTTCTCTATTTTAGCCTGAATAAGGCCCAATAAAGGAGCCGAAACGTTGCTGAAGGAATAGTATTCTTTATTTTTGTTCCTTGACCGATACCATCAATTATATACTATATACACTTTGTCAAAAGATTTTTCAACACAATACACATCTTTAATCACTTCGGACAGCTAGACCTACACAGTAGCTCTAGGTATTTTAACTGGTCTTGTCAATTGAAAACTTCGATATTTATGCAAATCAAGATGGCTTTCACCCATTAGGGAAAAGGATCCAAATCTGGTGTTTCCCGGACTTACTTTGTAGGAATCCTGCAAGATTCCGACCCAAATCTCTAAAACTCTGGCGTTTCCTGGAATTATCTTGCCGCAATCTTGGGCATCCGAAAATAAAAATTATTTGGTAGATAATAATATAAAAACAAAACAATATAAAAAATAGGGTACGTCGGATATAAAATGTTTATGACAGTTGCAAATCATAACAGAAATTTTGCACTAGAGTTTCTGAAGAAAAAAGTTCCAATGTGGGAATTGCTGACTCAAATTATTGCATCATTTCTATCCAGTACCATCTACAGTCCGTTCCGAGTACGATCCTGACAATCTTTTAGGGCGTTAAAAGGGAGCGTGGTCATGACCGTTTGACGAATAGGAGCTCTATTGTGCGCAAGACAGACGATTCTGTTTGTTCACAAAGCTCCTTCTTATATTTGAACGGACTATAGTAAACTGATACTTGGTGAAATTTTTAAGTGTCTGCTTTCAACAAATGTCGCAGCTCTTCCTAGACTAGGGCTACAGTGAATCAGTATGAATTTTTGGAAAAAATATGATGGTTGATATGATATTCATGTTAGGGCAGTGCCACAGAACCTGTTTTTTCAGGAAGTCGAACTTATATAAAATATTTTTTTGGAAAGTTGATAAAAACTGATATAATTGGTTGAATACGTGATCAATATGAATTGCTTGTACGATAAAGAAATATCATTTTTATGATGATGCTCAGAAAATATGATTCTGGGAAGGATTTGAAGTTTGTCAATAATTATTCATTTAGTTTTATTTCATTGTTCGATCTCTTTTGAATATCCTTTAGTTTTATGATGTTATTATTTGAAAAAAAAAATCATTTGCGATATCATTTTTCGTGTCTGCTGGATGCGGGGGTTAAAATAATCTTAAGGTTACTTCTGAGAAAATGTAAGGTATTCAATTGTCTACATTATTGTGAAAAAATCGAGAAATAATAATTTTAAGTTCTTTATATTTGGACCCTAATAACGGACACCCTGTATATGACAGGTCGATCGCCTAGGAACCATGTCAAGGCAAATCCTTCAATTAAAAAACTCTTAGTTCAAATTCATGTGACTATCGCTTCTGGAAATCGTCAGAAGACTTTTACTGAACTGCTTTTCCTTCACCATTTTGCAGTTTTCTTCGAATAAGATCTGAACTGTTGGAAAAATGTCCCTAGGATTTCGCGTCATGAAAGAGGTAATGAAGGTCATTGAAAATATGTGTAAATATGATCCATTGAAAAAATCATCCATTTGTTGAATAACATTTATCGGGGACACCCTGTATATCAGAAAATAATTTCCTGAGATGCAGAAATGAAGGTACAAGAGGTCTACTTTCCAACGAAACCTCTGAGATGTCTGGTTCGGCAGCTATGGAAGAAGAACGCACTATTGCAGGACCCTGTATAGTCATAGTTATAGTGAAACGGGGTTACAGTCCACCGTGACCTTGAGGTCTATTGTGCCCCCTATCAGAGCTGCTATCATCGCTCACACATGGAAGTCATCGAACGCCAATCAGAAGCGTCACGCCAATCTTGGGGACAATATGAAGCGTCCCACACACGAAATTCAGAAATAACAGAAATATTCGACCACTAGGTAGGTACATTTGATCGGAATGAAATCCTTCAAACACTACTGTAGTATTTGATTATTTTATTAATTCTTCCACAAGCTACCGACTGGAACAACCTTAAATCATCATTTCAGACATTCCAAATTACGTATAAGTTAACACTTTCACTTGTCTGCAGAAATGAAATATTCTGCCTGGTTTGTTTGTGTCATTCACACTTTTCAAATTAACATCCATTCATAGAGCTTCCAAACCAGTCGAAGATTAAAGTTTTATAACCTGTACAATAAAAACCAACTAATAAATACCAATTTTTAACGTATTTCCTACTGGATTTCTACAGGCAAAAAGGCCATTATGTTTTTTTGCATTCCTTCCAGCTCATCTCGTGCTTGTTTGCTTGCCACCATCGTACATGCAGCAAATCATTTTTAAACACGATAGCTACGCCGAAATACAATGCGAAAAGGCCGAACATAATTTCCGATCGAAATTGGTAAAGTAATGGAAGTCTCGGACTTCGATAAATCTGTAAAATTTGATTTATTATACGGAATGAGCAGTGTAGCTGAAATTGTGCTCGTCTCTGGACGCTTGAGAACAGGATAATTCAAACGTGTCAAGTTATTTCGCCAAAAATGACATATGGACCATGTAATGAGCTTCCTCGAAGACATGAATTATGTGTGATACATAATGGTTATTACGTTCAACATTTCATTACCTCAATCAAAATGCGGATGATGAGGTCGTTTGTTTTTATTACATTCCTTGTCGCTTCTTCGGCTTCGAGCGGAAGAAACGTAAAGGTGTTATGAAGTTTAAGCTTCAGTACTTGGAATGTAAAATTTTTTTCAATCATATTCCGATTGACGAACGATTCTCAATCGTGAAGTGATGCATTACTCAATTATGCATCAAATTCTTCTTTAAATATAAATCATCATTTTGTTGGAGATTCCAACAGTGGACCAAGCGACAAACACAAATAGTTCTATAGTTTCAGTGATTCAACAATTATGTAATGAAAGCATTATTTTCGATCAAATAATTTAAATCTAGCAGAATGGTCTATTAATTCGAGACACCCTGTTAAATGTACAGGGTGGTTTCTCATTTGATATCCAACGCTGACATTTGTTAGTGTTCTGACTAAATGGTAAGCTGTCAGACTTGAAGTACTGGACGAACCTGTAAATATAAAAAGGTCTGAAATTAGTAGACCAATCCCTCAACTGTAAATTCTTCAATCGAAAATAATGTCACATTCATAACAAAGTTATATAATCGTTGCAATCATTGAACTATTAGAGTTCGTCGCTTGTTCCACTGTTGGAATCTCCAATAGAATATTGCATTTCGAGTGTTTCTGCTTCGAATCTGAAGGAACAGTCGATGCATAATTGAAAAATGCATCCTTCAGCCTTGCATTTTATTTTCGATAATATCGCTCATAATATAGAAATTCCGGCTGTATTTTCGAAGTGGGTAGAATTTTTATACAGGGTGAGACTTTGACTTGTACATATATTTCAACGGTAGATTCCTCTCATCAAACGAAACACTTTCTTCCCATACCATTTTTCGAAATTCGGTTTCGTTTGAAAGATACAGGGTGTCGAAAATCCACGAAAAAAACACTTTCCTGTTCATATTTTCGGCATCTCAAATGAACTGAAATTTGGTTATTTGGTTACTCCCTTCATGGTACATATTCCTCAATTGAAACTTGTTCAATATCTCTCTTGGTATAAAAGTAACAGGGTAGTCGTCTCATCAATACACGCAAAAACACCATAAAACCATTATTAAACGATAAACGGTTCATATTTTCGAAAGAATCAATCATTCAATAAACTAAAAGTATTCTTACGTTTTTTCAATAAAACGCGTCGTTTTCGGAAAAATTCGACGGAAAAATCATTAATTTCAAGAATGATCTGAATCCTTCTCTGAATTGAATATCATCGAATATTATTCCTTCTCTGGTCTTTAAATGAGTTTACAACGTTGTCACGCATGCGTCGTGAAATTTCGCCGCGAAGTCGATTTCTGATGGAAATGGCAGAATTCTTAGATATTTATACCATGTTACGGAAAAAATCCTTTAAAACAATGAAAATATCAGCAAGCTGACAACATCTTCTCAAAATTTCTGTGGAAATATCTACAGAATGGATACCAAATAGATTAGGTTAGGTTGTTCAATAATAAATTCTGATGATCTGAATGAAAAGCCTTTCTTCATGAGATTGTTTGGAATTTCGAGGAGAATATGAACAAGTTATTAGTGTTTACAAACTAATCTGCAGAAAAATCGAAGAAGGAACTTATATTGGTGGGAGAAATGTGGCTTTTTAGTTGAAAATGAAACTAACTGTTTTTGTAGAAATGATCGTGTTTGCAACATTTTTATTCCAATAAGGTTTGTACCTACTTGAGTATTCCCTAAATGTATAAACTCAATTTGAATCGAAAAATATGAACTTTGAATCAATTCCAGAGAATTGTATCAGGAACGTAATAAGCCCAATTTTTTTTTTCAAACGGCTAGATATATCTTTTTAACAGAGCCGAATTCGAAAAAATTAAAAAAGAAGGTTTTTTTTTGCCTCACGAATCTACAGTTAACATATATGTACAAGTCAAAGACTCACCCTGTATATCACAGGAATGGATATGACTCTAACGGAGTAGGAGTTGAACTATTCGTTCAGGATATTTTGGTGGATTCTTAAAAATATGTAATAAAATGGTTTTGACGTTTCCGATGTTCTGAATTCCAAAATTTTGAATCTCATTGGGAGAATTGATTTCAGAATGAGTCTGAAGATTTTGGGCGTGAAATAACCACTGAATAAATAGATGTCTGAAATTAGTAAATGAATAGTTTCACTGAAAAATATTTGATCTGAAATAAAGCTTTGCAAAGACCTCAAAGTTCTTTTTTTATTGAAATTGAACTGATGCATCTAGAGAATACTTAAGTACCTACTAACCCTATTTGAATGAGCATGTTAAAAAGCCCATTGAGTTTTCTCCGATTATATCTGCAATTGAAAAGCTGTATTTTTCCCATCAAAATAAGTTCCTTCTTCGATTTATCTGAAGATTAAATTGTAAACACTAATAACTTGTCCTTATTTTCCTCGATATCCCGAAAATATCTCATGAAGAATGTCTTTCAATTAACTAAAGTGAGAGAAAAAATGGATTTGTACGCATTGGATCTTTATTTGAAATCTACTCGACTAGTTTCGCCTGCTAGGCATCCTCAGGAGCTCTAGAAATTTATTTTACAAATTTTAATAAAATAATGATACAATAAAACACAAACTATGCTTACTATGTCAATAAAAATAGTATTCACACTAAACATCCGATCGGAACTTTTTCTATTGACAAGTAAGCATAGTTTGTGTTTTATTGTATTATTATTTTATTAAAAATTGTAAAATTATCTTCTAGAGCTACTGAGGATGCCTATCAGGCGAAACTAGTCGAGTAGATTTAAAATAAAGATCCAGTGAGTACGAATCCCTCAATTCAAAATGATCCTGGATAATGGCTATATTTGTGATCAAATTAATTGATTAGAGTTTATTATTAATCAACCTGATCTTACCCATTTTGTATCCATTCTGTGAATAGTTCACAGAAAGTTTTATGTGTATGTTGCCAGCTTCACCAATATTCCTGAAACTACGCAAGACACACCGTGAGTTCTATGGATAGACCCATCCATAGCCTACGTAATCAAAGAGTGAACGATTAAAGAGGAAATCTTTGTACGTTATATAACGTCTGCAAACGACGCATGCGTATTGCGACCACCAGCGCGATATCAAAACAAAAATGGGGGAAATAGAGCTATGTTCTAATAAAAGGGGAAACTGATTATTTCAGGTTTTTCTCCGATCTCGTGATAATAATTATGTGAAAACTTTTAGTGAATGAATATAATATTAAACGTGTAGTGTCGAGTTTATAAGATTCCAAGAGGATCTTGTTTCGATACAAACATGGTCACAGATTATTGAGTGCTAAGTATCATTTCATTTTTCATCAATTTCAATTCGATGCATGGTTTGAATCGACATTCATCATTCAGTTATCTGAATTTTGTATTTCATTGACATTTATTTTCATTATGGTCCGGTTACAATAATTTTCAAATAGAAACTGTGTGTAATTAAATGTATAATTTCCTGATCCTTGTCGTTCAATTGTATCTCCCACATTTGTGGCATTTCATTTTACATACCCTACATCAAACGTTTTTTCTATTATTTGGATTTTAATCTTGAAAAAGTTGATAAACTTATCCCAATAACTAAATTAAGAACGTTTTCCAATTTTGGAATGAAGCTGTGATCTCTCGGCCTGAGAGGTGAGAAATAAACCACCGAAACGTCGCCATAGAGATCTAGGATTTTTATTGTTCCTTCAACCGATATTAACATTGTCAATATTTATATTGGAACGAAAGTTTGAAGAATCAAGTTGATAAACATTCTGACAACATTGTTAACTTATTTAGAGACCAAAATATTCGATGATATGTAATCCAGGAGAGCATTCAGATTATTCTTGAAATTCATGATTTTTTCCTCAAATTTTATCGTATACAATTAGGAATAACTCGAAAACGACGCGTTTTATTGAAAAAATTTTATTTTCTAGAATGATTGTTTATTTAGAAAATAAAAACCGTTTATCTTTTTCAAGTGGTTTTATGGTATTTTCGCGTGGATTCATGAGTTGGGTACGCTGTAACTTTCATACCAGGAGAAATACTAAATAAGTGAATAGAGTAAACAATCAATCAAAATTCAGTTCATTTTGAATAACGGTTCCGAAGATATGAAAAGAAAAGAGTTTTTTTTTCATGGATTTTCGACACACTGTATCTTTCAAACGAAAGCGGCTTTTGGAAAATGGTTGAAAAAAGTGTTGCGTTTGGTGAGAGGAATCTGCTGTTAAAATATATGTACAAGTCAAATATTCACCCTGTATAAATATTATTAGGAACATTAATTATAGAGACAATACGCTCCAACTCCTCGAAGATACCTATCATAATTTAATTTATCTTCCATCTACTCAAGAGTTAAAACGTCTAGAGAATGCAAATGCAGAAAATTCTCCGATATGGCACAAAAACTTGCCTCTCATTATTCTCGCACTTCCTCAAAAGAACTCCTGAAATATCCTGGGGGAATAAATCGAATTCTATACATAGTTGGGTGTCAACTCATGCAGATAAAGATATTCATCAGCCTACCAAATTAGCATAAATTACACGCGATGAACGACAACAATATGTGGTATGTTTTATGAAGGATCCACTATCAGAGCATGACGCATCTTACAATTATTCCTTCGGGAACTTTTCTGTTTATTAGTACCTATACATTCTCGCGCAAAGATTCAGGAGATAAAGCGGAGTTGAGACAAAGTGCAGATTCGCCTTCGATATTATCAAGGGTATTAACGTTTGTAACCCTAGGCTTTATTCTATTTTTAGACCAGAGATTCTAGAATTTTATTATTGGGTATCGCGTCTTGTGCATCTATGGAGTCTGTACTCGGTTGGTCGTTTATCGAATCGGATAAATTTCACAGCGTCCCAATCAACAATTTCTTTCATTTGAAAGAACCGCATGGCTCTAGTTCAGAAGTTACGATTTTTTCAAGTGTTGGTAACTCAATGAAAGAAAGATGATATAAATGTCCATCATCATGATCATAATTTTTTTTAGGTATTATGGTGATAAACTCAACAGGTTATGAGCCCAGGGAAACATGAGAGACGGAATAATTCTGTTCTGTTCAGCGGTCGAAAATTTCGAATTGGATGTTTGGAGTTGGAGCACTTTTCGAGGAAAATCATGTCGAAAATTGTATCCAGAATGTACCGACAGATTGAAAGAAGAATGACAGCAAAAGAAAATTAATGTTTGTTTGACAATTGTGGCAGTTTTCGATAAAAAAAACAGAATTTTCAAAAACTATTGAATACAAAATGAAAAAAACCCAATATCTTGAATGAAACGTTGGTGGAAGTTCGAAAAGAATGTGAACAAAGTCCGCACAGAATACACGACTGGAGTAGCTTGAAAGTTGGATACAAAGAAAGCCAAAGCTGAACTTGAAACGGCAAGGTTAAAATTGATTGTTTACGTGGAAGCGTTTTAAAAATATTTTTAACATAATTTTTAGCACTCCATTTTCTCATGATGAAATCAGATGAAAAAAATTCAGCAATTGCAAATTTTTATTATCAAAACAATCATCACTTATGAACATTAATATTAATCGTAAAACTAAAACAATTACTAACATTTATGCCCTGTGAAGTTAGGGAGCGTCGCAACACATTATTAGAATCCTCAGCACCATAAGTACTTGCAGAAACCAGAAGTACAATATTGGATGATGATGATCCAAAATCTGTTGAGGTTGGGAGAATTTTTTCAGCAATGACATTTCTATATGCAATGGAATGATCAACATAGCCCTCGGCTACCGTAGTAGACTTCCATCCGCCATGTTTTTTTGCATCCGTAATATTTGCTCCTGATTTAGCTAGCAATGAAGCGGAGGATCTTCGAAAACAGTGTCCTGTATATTGCTTTGGTTGTGGCAGTTTGAGGAATTCGGCAACAATAGATGGAATTTTCCAAAATGTATTGATACCAACTGGATTGGCAGTGCATTTATTATTCGTGTATTTCAGGACTTTCATTTTTGTGTGTGGAAGTTGTATAACCAATGATTTATTTGTTATTTCGATGTCTTCCACTGATAAATTACACAATTCTTCACGCCGACAGGCTCCAAATAATCCGAAAATAGTTGCAACCTTAACCATCAAGTATTTCTCATATGGTGCCCCATTTATAAACTTTTCAACGTGTGCACGAGTTAGAATTTTTGATTTTTTGGGACGATATTCTTCACTTTTCGTTTTAAATATGCTATTTTACCTTAAAATATTTACTAACATCCACACCATTTTTAACAAGGGAGCTTGACGTTATCATTGAAAATTTGCTCCACAAAGTTTATGAACTCCATATTTTTGATTTTTCTTCTACGTTTGCCAGGAAAACTGGTTCACTGAAGTTCCCTTCTACATTTTTCAATTCACACCAGGCCAGAAAATTGTTATATGCAATATCGTACTGCTGAACAGATTTTTTTAGGTAGGAGTTCCAGATTTGTTCTTCTTGCAGACTCTTCAATATCCACAGGAACAACCAAATCGTCACTCTTATTAACAATTGGACTCTCGACAAACATATTGAGCAGTTAATAACCCAAGACGAAAATTGGACAAGAACGAAATTCAAATGGCAGCGTCTTTTCTCATTTGTTAGTAATCATAACGTTGGCAACGTTTGCCATTCACAACAACCTCTTGATTATTTGAATAATAAAATGCATTTTGAAGTTTATTGTCATTGCAAATTCGCCCATTTCATTATCAAAATGGGGCAGTTGTACAAAAAACATTGTATGGTATTTGTGTTGGAAGTGATTTCAGTTTGTTCGTGAAATTGTTCAATTCGCTCCGCTCATTTTACAAACTTTTTCACTCACAAAATGAAACGTCACTTTCAACACTCAAATCATAAATAACTATTCATTTCAATAAAAAATACCCGATACTTATTGAACTCAGAGTAAATTATGTTGAAGAGTGAATTATGTACCTAATTTGACTTAATAATTGTTGTTGCATTATTTTCTTCTTGCAAACTTCAGAGGTAGAGTGATGAGGTAGTCTTCGGTTGCTTCCATTCGTGATAGGAATGAATGTCATCATATTGTCTTAACAATTATCATATGAAATTGCATCCACCTATAATGGTATTGCAAATCTATCAACACTGCAAATCTCTCAAATAAGCGCTCAACAGTGTACAAACAGCCTGAGAAAATCTTTGGTGACTTATCTTGCCAAGCTAATGTTAATTTTTCCGTGTATTAACGAACGGCCCTTCAATGAAGGTCAAATCACTGTAATAAAATCCCAAGACTCACCCATGGAAGAACTGTACTCTCCAATGTATCGTTTGGTTAGGTAACGGACTGTTACAGCTGAAACAGAAAGATTAAATAAGAATTAATGTTTGACTGACGAACTAGCTCTCATCAAGTTTGGTATGGAGCAGAGCTTAATGTCGACCATTTCCGATGGGTATTGATCAATGGTCAATAAAAACACACCAAATCCGTCTGATAGCTTGATTACAAGTTTATATGTCACATGGGTGTTGGACGCATGATTGGAATACATAATTAGAGCGCTTAATTAACTTGTAAATGTATTGAGTGCCAACCGTTAGCTTATCCGCTGGTTCGGTAGCTGTTTTTGCGAAAATTCAGACCCTAGTAAATTCGGTTGTGACTTCCGTTCGAGATATAGTAAAACTGACCTTCACATTTGAACATATTTGAATAAATTTCGATACTGGATGATTAAGTTAATCTACTACGGGCAGCGACAGAAAAAGAATGACTAGTTTTAAGGAAAAAAGTAATTATTGCTAGATTTCACGAAATTTCCACAGAAATGAATAACCTCAATTCTTAGACCTAACGGGTGATTTTTTAACTAATTTCTTATGGCAACACTGATTTTGACAGATCATGCACGTTTCGTGCTTTGTGTCTTTGTCAAAACTCTTCAGTTTCGTCTATAATGCAACCATGAATCGTCTTACAAACGAAAAACAATTGCAAATCATTGAATTTCATTACCAACATGCGTGCTCTGTTAAAAAAGTTCATCGCGCACTTCTTCCATTTTATGGTCATTTCAATCGAGCCAATGAAGCGGCAATTCAGGCTGTGATGACTAAATTTCGCACCATAATATTGTGTGTCATTTGACCACCAACACGCTTATACTCCATTCACTTTTATAAAGTATCGCGGTTGGCCATGATTTAGATTTATCAAGTTTTTTCACCTAAAACAGACGCATGTTGGCACTCGTGAAAATCAAGCGACATTTTTTGCGATTTTCTTGAATGAACAAAAATATCGAACAGAGAACGTCGAATTTTGCACTCCAAAAAAAATTTCGTTTCAAACTGGAGAAAAGAGTGGAAATATATAGTAGTTTGATGTTTTCATGAGATTGATCAGCCAGAAAAAGTAGGATATAGAGTGAAAAAACTTCTGAAGTCCTTTTTCATATTGATAATCTGATCAGAAACCCCTAGAGGATTCATAACACTTATTATCATTCATAGAAAAGAAACCACATGAAGATGGATGGTCCAATATTACGAAACCAAAAAAAAAGAACGTAACATATACCATAGCACGTTCGACAATCATTCATCAATTTGTTCACATTTCACCGCTTGATACGCAGTTCGATCAGTCATGATCATAATTTATTCAAACGGCCCATTGGAAATTAGGAATCAATCAATTTATATAATTTGATTTTCACTCCTTTTAAAATAATGGTTCGCTTTTTTGCAGTCGGCCGAACCCTGGTGCGAAATTACTTTCTAAAAATTTCATACTCGCATCGATAATTGTAGTCATTTCGATTTTGATATCTATGATCTGAAAATTGATATGATCGAGTTTTGGTATGCGGTTACGTCTGTGTGTTGGTTTTAGGCGTCTGCGAGTGATGATTATTGGTCATAAAACTGTTAGCACGTGAGGAAGAATGTATTAAGTGGTACATTCGAAACAATACGTGAACGATCATGTATTTAGGGATTGACCTACATAGGCCAGACAGGATTTGGTTTTCAATGCCAAATCCTGAGGTAATTCCATTTTGTTTCGCATTATGCTTCGAATATCGTCTATATGGAAAGGTAAAAAAGGAATGAATTTGATCTGATATCCGAAGAGAAATCAGCGAATATCTTAATTTGATAATTCTCAAAAAAACACCTAATCATTAGTGCCAGATGTTTCATTCGATTAACGTTGTTTTTGACATTGTTCACTTAAAATATAAATGAAATTAACCCAAAAATATTACCCTGTGGTACACCATTTCACCACCATGATAAATATTTGTCCATTCAGAATCCATGTGGAATTTCGAATGTAAGAATCCCACTATAAAACAGGTGTATGGTGTATACAGTGTGAGAAAGCTAAGTGGAATGAATTCATTATGTTAGTAACTGTATACAGGTGAGGTGAAAATGCGTCAAGAATTCAAGGATATTTTATTTATATTCGAAAGAGAGCCTTGTTGCTGATATAGGGCGAAAAACATTAACGGTGGGTTTCACAAAGCGTGATCACCGGTGATTCGAGATCAACAGCTTAATTCTCTGATTTTTGAACTGACAAATCGAGTTGATTCTAGATCAAGCTCGGATCACCGGTGATTACGCTTTGTGAAACCCACCGTGAAAGTGAGAAAACCAAATTTTAAGCATTCTATGCGCCATTATTATATTTTGTGCGTATGTGTTAACAAAGTTGACGTGCTCGCTATACAAATGCCGAGGTAACAACTTATCAATACCAAACAATATTTGAAGCCATTTGTGTGAAGATATACTAACTGACAAAGAAACACCCATAAGAAGATGTTTAAATTTGAATTTTTTTGGTCAAACAAAGATAGTAAGCAAAAAATGAATGATCAAAATTCGGAGTGAAAGACAGAGGTTTCACAATTTTCTTCAATGAATTTGTTAATAATATGTATTTCCACTTCAAAAAAGTTTAAACTGAACCTGGCACATTAGGTCGAGCTTTATCTTGCTTGGAATATTGGATTATCGAGCCAGTTAAGGTAAGGGAGAACATATGACTCCACTATCAAACTGAGGTTCACGTCTTTCTCCCCGACGTCGTCTAACCCTTTTTCGGCCATCATGTACACCCAAGGAGAATCGAGACTCATCATAAAAGACGACCTGATGCCATTCCACATTCCGATGTTGACGTTCTCTGCACAACTGTAATCGTTGCCGGTGATGCTCAACCGTCAGAGGTAACACAGGATGGGGTCGATAACGCTACAGTCCAAAAGACCTTATCAGGCGGTAAACTATTCGGACAGTTACAGAATGACCTTGTTCTCCTAACCACTCATCAGCCAAAAATCGAGTTGTCGCAAATCGGTCTCTAATGGCCATAAGTCTTAGACGTCGATCTTGAACTTCATTTATGCCCCTTCGATGTCCGGTGCCTACTCTCTCGAACTGCTTTGTTGTAAAATTCAAAAAATGTTCAAAAAACGACTACAATATTTAATTCACAAAAAATGTTTTCATGAAAAAACCTACACGATTTTTTTTTTGCGAATTTAATCATTAGGAGTCTTTCACCTTCAATGTAAGAAACGTATACCGCGAGATGCCAGTGCAGTGCATCAATTTTTATTTATTGGATTATTCAGCTTAATAGAACAAATGTTGGGCACAGGGAATATAACAAGAAATACTACCCTGAACTAGATATCACACTGCCTCTTTAATTTGGTATAATACTTTCTTTTTCCTTTATCAGTCATCTGGGAGGAGATACCTGCGGGGCGTGTCATTTAAAAGAAATTCAATTTCACGTAAGAATCCACAATTATTGTAAGAAACAAATAATTTTCACTTATCGACGGCTAAAACAAACCTTAATAGAATGTCTTTGATAAAAATGGATATTTATCATTTCGAATAGAAAAATTCAAGGAAATATATTCGTGAAAGCAACACATTGTTGTAATATCATTTACAAAAAAAAACGGTAAATTCTAAAAGAAAAAGGAGATAGACATTCGATTAACTAAATGAAAGACTTCAAGACTGAAATGAAAAAACACAAAAATATTTGTTAGTTTCGATGGTGGAAATGTTGAAAATAACCAAAAATGACGAGGAATATCCTTTTCATTCATTTAATACCCATGAAATTTTTTTTATTATTTTTATCTTTATACACTCTTACATCTCTTTATCAATCAGAAAAAATAAATCGTTTCGGCCTCCTTTTTTTCAGGGATGTAGTCCTGGCCATAGCTCCTTCTGGATGTTGCAGTTTATTTGTCAGTTAGTATATTAACCTGTTATTGAAGCGAGTTATAAAAGTGTGTTACTTATGAAATGAAACTTTTTTCTACGTTTTTTTGTTTATTGTGATATTCATTTCATTTTGTATCGGAGTTAAGTACCATAACTTTCTATTATACTATTGAAAATACGTCGAATCTCTGTTTTTTTTTGTGATGCCATTATACCTAATATTTTTTTCAATATGCTTGTTTTTTCTCGACTGATTTCAAACTTTCAAAACTTCAAACAATGTACAATCTATATTCAGATAGCTCTGTCTGAGAATATCTCAATTTTGAACCTACAGATGTACTCTCTTCTTCTTCAACTGAACGACTTCAATACGCTCAAAATCGAACAAAACAAGCAGTATTTAATTAAGGAACATTTATCGAGCTATCTATATATCTATTCGATTCGCCTCCCACCTGTGAATGTTCAATGGTAATGTGAGACTTACTTAAGCAACTCAATTAAAACTAAACGAATAAAACGAAATTAAGCCAGATTCCAATCACATTAGAAGTTAATTATTCCAATGTCCCGCGATGCTCTGAAGTAGATTGGAATTCAAGTGCGCTTTTTTGTGATCTTCCTACACTGGTACGTGTATCATCGTCCATTCGACTTATTTTGTTGGACTAAGTGAGAATGGAAGAGGAGGAATTGATTTTATGGTTAACACTCGGTATCGTGTTCTCTTCTTTAAGATTTGAAAGACTCTTCTGTTTAGGACTGAGGTAGTAATTGTTTATCAACTAGGAATAATTGATTTGAAAGGTGTTTCTCATTTCCATTACCTTAACGGTATGTAATCATCCAAAAACACCTTGCAAATAGACCCAACTTGTAGGGGAAGTACGTACAAAATGACATAGGGTTTTATTTCAGAAGCATAACTTGTTAGTAGTGCATTACAGTAATGTCCTATTCTACACCTATGATCTTTGGTCTTTTCTTCATGAAATCTTATCAACCTTTATGAAATAAAAGTACCAAGAAATAAAATATTCTTAGATAAATTGAGATATAATAAACGAAATTCATTTTGTTCGCATGCTATGGACAAAATGACATACCGGCAACAAGCAACTGTAGTTTTCTACTTATAGTTACAAAACTACTGACAATGTTCACAAATTAAACGCTTGGTTCTTCTAGGAACATCAGCACAAGATGCGTGAGCCGAATGCAAGCAATGCATGCATCGTAACCAGTCTTCTCCAGGGCTAATCCTGGAGAAGATCTAAATCTAAATAGATAGAAGGACCGAGAGTCGTCTTCATCATCTCGAAAGTTGCTAGGAACATTTTCTTCTTCATTGTCTTCTTTAAATAATGTACTAGGGACTTGTTTCCTTGTCTTTGGAGGAGGTATGGGCTCTTTTTTTGATTCGATTGCAATCATTTTAGGTGTAGAAGTTGAAACTAAGTACGTTTATCTAGTCCTCGGCTCACGTTTGCCTTGTTCACTTATCAATCGTCCTTTAGGGATTGGAGAAACCTCCTCATAGGATCAGCAAGAGTAGGTTAAGATGCGTTGCCTTTATTAGCTGCAGAGGAATATTTTGTTATGGATATGTTAAGAAAAGTCCTGGTTCTTTATTTGCTGATGGAGCCTGGGAATCCTGGGATGGATTGTCTTGGTGTTTATCCGGTAGATACGGTTAATTCAGCTGAAATACATACCTATGTCATTTTGTCCGTTCACTGTATATGTCATTTTGTCCATATAGCGTTATAAAACTAGAAATATATCGAATAAATACAAAAAGTATATTTAGCATAAAAAAAAGCTTCGTGAATACGATGACAAATAAGTTCGAAATGAATGCAATATAATTGAAAAAAATTGTGAAAACTGGCCATTTCTTCTAAAAATTTGGCGCAATGAAAAAAACTCGTGACCTACTGATTTCCTTTATCACTCATAATGACCTAATGAACTAGAGTAGCGCTTGCTAATTTTCATAGGTTAATAGAAGCCCCTCGGGTCGTGTGATGTGGTAGGCAGTTCCGCACTTGATACCTCCAAACTCTTATTATGATGCCTATGTCATTTTTTCCATATATGTCATTTGGTACGTACCTATTTCCCCTGGGTATATTGGCATTCAAGAATCCAACGAAAAAAATGGCGGACAGCTGTCCGAAAAATTCAAATAAATCGAACACGAATCTTGATATTTTTTTTGAAGGATGATTCGCTAGAATTTGATTTGGTTCTGGTAACTTGATCTGGACCAAATGGCATTCAGTTTGAGAACGGCCATGTCTTTCTGAATGGAAATATCAAGTTTCTAGGTTTCATTATTCGAGAGTTATCAGAAAGCTGGCCGGACGGACAGAATTGAATTTGGCCCAGTTGCTTGATCAATGAGTCAAACCTTGTCCATCGGGACTATTTACGGCCAAAAATTAGAAAATTACATCGATGTATTCATTCCTCAAGTAACGACACTTTTGTAACTCTTTTGAAGTTTTTAAATTTGTATTTTCCACAGGGCATGATTTTTGTGCGTTACTTTTTACTCATTCTGTATTTCTCGATGTGCAGTAGAATGTATCACTATCGATCCAGAAACGCAAATGCAACCCTGGTTTCATCGGCAACGATATTCATTCATCGAAACTTATTATTAATGTGTCAAACCCATTTAATCCTTGATTATCTCTGTTCTTTTCTTTATGGGACCTATCATTTGAAAAGTTCCTAATGAAATTCTTCACGAACGTCTGGAAACTTGAAAACATGATTCAGAATTCGCAGTCAGTTATTATTCTACCTAACCCGCCTGAATCAATCATTGAAGCACCTTTTCCCTATCAAATTGTATATAATTTCAGTCACCTCTAGAAATTTTGTTGCGGAACCTTCATTATGTGTTAATTTCGTAAATTCATCTGAATTCTGTGCAGAAGTCTATGACTGACAGACACGAATCAGAGGAACAATGGAAGGTTTCGGAAAGGATCTTATTTGAATGCATGAAAAAATTGATCTTGAAGACACATCACTTTGCTGCATATATTTACGAAGCAGTAACGTATTCATAATATCAGTTGGTTGTATTATTCAGATATATTGTGCTGTCATTACGCACTTTGGTTTTTTCGAACGAACGTGTGGATGAGTTCCGTTCTTCTGGCAGATTTCGGTATAAGAAGGTTTATCTTTATGATTTTGTCGTTCTCATATATCTCAGAAAAACACAAATTTCACTGAAGTTCGTTCTTTTTTACATTATTTTTTCTTGAATATTCTCTCGTTTCGATCTTGAGGATAGATATCAAAAAAAAATTCCTCAATATCAACAAATTTAGGCAAATTTTGAACAAATTTGTAATAAACCTCGTCAAAAATTTCAAAAACCTTTCATCGCATTCATTTTGAGGATGTACTTGAATATCGTGAAGTAATTGTTCAAATTCTTCTCGTATAGAGTAATAGCTGCTCATCACAAATACTTGAAAATTCACCTTACTCCGGAAATATGGCAAATTTTTGAACAATTATATCGAGAATGTGATGTATTCTTTCAGTATGCGTCAAATACTCCTTTAGGTACAGGGTAAAATCCATTGAAATGCTGTATTATATCGGAGACTCCAACAGTGGACCAAGCGACTAACATTAATAACTATAATTTCAGTGATTGAACAATTATGTAATGAAGGCTTCTTTTCGAAAAATAGTTTTCAGTTAGTGGATTGATATACTACCTTTTCTTATTCGTCCAATACCGTAAACCATACGATTCAGTCTGAAGTCAACATATATCTACAAAATCTCTCAATGTGATTTGAAATTTTTAACATAGAAAACGCCAAAACAATCAGATCACATTTTCTTCGAAGGATCTACTGGAATATTGTGAAGGAATTTTTAAATCCTACTTCGCTTGTTATATCCATCAATATAATATACAAAAATTCCCCTTATTTATCGCAAATTTTTCAATATTATGAATGATATTTTCTAGAATAAAATGCATTCTTCAATTATGCATCAAATGTTCCTCTAGAGTCTAAATAGAAAGCCGAAACGAGAGAATTCTGAGAAAAAATTTCAAAATGACGGAAAGCCTGCAAAGTTTGAATTTTTTTCCCGGTTGTCAGTTTGGAAAGCACTTTTTGAATGTACTCGATTTTCTTAGATTTTTCGTGAAAAAATTTGCTTGAAATTCGAACTCAACTTTGTTTTAAATGTCCTCAGTAAAAAAAAATTTTCACGGTTGAACTATCTTCAATTCTGAATACTTGGGTGAAAACAGAAAAAAAAAATTAATGGGTTTTCTTTTTGTAGCCTTCCGAAGATAACGCTCGGAGAACTTGTATAATTTTTATTCAAAAAACTGGAGGCCGTACGAAGGCCAAAGGACCCCGCACTTTTATTACGGGAAATGGCGTTCCGTCAAATTTTCTAAAATTTTGGTATAATGTAGTACTCGACATACTGATCAGAAGTGTCCATGGCCCCAACTCAATCCTATGACTAGTTTTTCAGATACAGGGCGTTGAAGTTGAGAATTACCCACTTTTACTGCGCCCGCATCTCGGAACAGAATCGAATGAACTTCAATTTTTCTCAAGAAACATTTTATTACGTCTCCAAGGAGCAAGCACATAGAGGAATATGACCGAAAATCGTTACGAATACAGGGTTATCCATAATTGAATGCATGCCTGATATGGAAAGTATAAAATATGTCAGTTCCAGAGCGAGAACGTTCGCAAAATGAACTATGACACTAGATATGTTGTTGTTACATCGACAAAGTCTGAAATACCGAGAATTTATACTGGGTGATCCATTATTATAGAAACTATTCTCAAGGAAGGTTAAATGGACACCCTGTATTTATGGGTTGATTCAAGGTCTTTGTTTAATTTTTTTAGAACAAATCATCATGGACTTCAAAGAATACAGAGTGATTCAGTCATGAAATGAACTTTGAACCTCATGAAAATACCCAAAAACCACCTCTTTTTTTCATCACCCTCTATTTCAAGATTAAATTCGATGAGGTGGGAGTTTTCTTTCACAATTGTACTTGATATAAAAATATCAATACGGCTGAGAGTTTTCATCCACTTCCTATGACCAGATTTTTTTTTATGTAATATGAAAATTATTTATTTATGTTATTCTATTCGTATTCCAGATGAAAATCTGGTCATAGGAAGTACGTTGAGTACGTTGAAATGGTGCTATTCAAATTGGCAACCGAGAAAAAAAAATTCCAACTTCGCAGGCTTTCCGCCCTTTCGAAATTTGTTTTTCAGAATTCTACACCACAATTGAATTGAGCCCCAAAAAATACTGAGATGTGACCAGAAACCGTTATTTCAAATGTCACGCATAATTCACCACAGTCATCAGAATATTGCTCAAAGTAGACATTAAACACCCTGTATCTCGCTTATGCGTTGAAAACGGGGTTTATGTCATAAGGCAAAAATGACTTCTCCGGTATCATCTACACGGCTATATATGTTTGTCCAGTTTATGGTGAAACACCCTGTATTATCAACGCAATTATCGATAATAAACTGCATTCTTCAATTATGCGTACACTGTTCATCTAAATTTCAGGTGTTTTCCACAGAATGATTCAATTTTCGACATCAATAACTGTGATTTGACAGAAGGTAGAAGCTATGTTGTTTTGACATTTCTGTTCAGTAAGCATTAACAAATTATCACGAAAAGACTCTCGCCCGCAACAACGTTAACAAATTGTTCAAACTTGTTTTCAAAATCTGTGTTTTATTCGCACATCGTGAAATTGGTTTATATAATCGTCCATCAGAGCAGCTTATTCGTCGAACTATCGATAGATTTTGAACAATATTTTCTCAACATGATGCAACAACAAAACAAACAACTAAACGTACAGAAGAAAATATCGCTGCTGTAAGTAATAGTGTTAATGAAAATCCAGATTTGTCAATACGTCGACGTTCACAACAAGTTGGACTCTGTGCATCCACCACATGGAAAATTTTGCGTAAAGATCTCGCTCTACACCGATACATGATCCAACTGGTTGAAAGAAAGATTTGACTATAACATTAATTGGCCTCCAAGATCATGCGAAGTAACTCCAATGGATTATTTGCTTTGGGGTTATGTCGAGTAATTGGTTCATGCTGATAAACCAGAAACACTAGACGGCTTGGAAGTGTTATTGCTGAAATATGGCCTAAATTACTCGAAAAAGTGGTTCCAGAGAGCTAGTCATCGTGGACATATGACGGAAATTATTTTCAAAACATAAATGTCATGAAATCATCTTTCAAATAAAAAATTTTGGCTTCAATCCTAATCAAATGTGTTTTATTTCAATTTGAAGTACTATCGCTCTTGAAAAAACACCCGATACAATGCAGAAACGTTCGAAATGTACCTAATTTTCTATCGGAGACACCAAAAGTGGACCTAGCGACGAACACTATAATTCTATAATTGCAGTGATTATAAAATTTAGTTATGAAAGTGACATTTTTTAGTATCAAAGAATTTACAGTTAGCACATTAATCAGCTGATTAAGGGGATACCCTTTCTGTTTACAGTGTGGTTCGTCGTTTGATGTACAACGCTGCAATTTGGATCTTATATTGAGCAGTACCGATCTGAGTAACTTCATAGATGTTAAACGATTTTTGGTAGTTCAGGTGATATACTGAGTGACGCACATACACAAGAGTCCAGCCAATTATTTGTCAAAGTTCTCATTTCTTCGGAATAAGCCGAGAAAGTATTCTTTGGATTGCAAGAATTAGAATCCTTTGATCGCAAGAATTAGAATCCTTTGATCGCAACTTTTCAACATTCCTACTTCTCAGGATTTGTTCAGAAACTCGATCATCGAATACACTGCACCCATAATTTTCAGCGATTATTACTTGTCATGATAAAAAGAACCTCAGGTTATTGCCTTTATAATTTTATTTCCAAAGACCAAGAAACAGGAATATAAATACGGATTTTGATGAATAGCGATCTGACCGCAGCTAATCTACAAATTATGTATCTTTCAATAAAATAAGTCGATTCCAACTCAGACTATCTAATGCCCAGAAGTAGCAATTTGTAACAATCAAATTATCTTGTACCATAATCGATTTTTCACATTGTAAACCAGTATCCTCGAGCAATTCTCGTCCTGTCAGTTATTTCTCCTCCGACTTATCATGCCAACAATAACAATGATCAGAAAGTATATCTCACTCATCTAAGAAAGGACATTTTTTGTCCCACTGTAACAAATTAAATTAGATGCCCCAGCATAATAATTGTGTCAAGATTTGCTTTCGAAATCGTCTCTGCTTTGTCAGGGAATTGATTATATTATAATGGCCTTCAGTTAATTATAATCGATTGCAGTGAACTGTTTGAAATGAGCTTTGTAAGCACATCTCTGCAGTGGTACTCCAGTTGAGTTGAAGGTATTGATTTTGAATAGGTTTACTTGAATATATATAATTTTCCTCTTGCGTTCTGAAAGGCGTTTTTTTTTCAATTCATCAGGAGATTATTCAGAAAAGGTTTTTATTAGATATGAAAATTTTTTGGCAGATCTGACAACCATCAAAATTTTATCACTTTTTGTTAATTGAAATAATTTCTTGCAATGAGGTCAACATAACACTGAAAATTTTTTGACAGTTTTAACGACCAATCAAATGTCATCATTTTATATCACATGGAACAATTTTATCCAATCATTTCAACATTACACTGTTAACAAACCATGAGCTATTTTCACGTTGCTATGGAGACATATTGATTTATTTCGATTTTGAAGTTTCAAATATTTAATATTTCGAAATGTCACGATTTGGTTATAGGTAATACAGACGGAATATCAATGAAATCGAAAATTCCAAAAAACACCGTTTATAGTAAGAAATTTGTATGGAAAGCATTTTTGGACTTTTGAAACGATAGAATAAAGTATCAATTAGATAGAAATCGGAAAACGGAAGAATTGGAATTGATTTTAAAGGATTGGGCTGTGAACATGAGGAAAAAAGAAGGTACAGAGTACAAATAAAGTACGGTAAAAACCATGTGGCATATGACAAGTAAGCTGTTACAAAAAAAATATCATAAAGAAATGAAAATTATTATTGACCCATTCTAAAGTGTTGTTTCAACAAGCGCGAGCTGCACGCGATTCTAAACGACGAAAACTGCAATCAGATCCTTGTAAAAGGAAACAAAGTTTGGCAGCACTAAGTGCTGTAGAAAAAACGAAAATGGTAAATTTATGGAATAAAAATACTCCTGAAGGGCTGCAAAGGAAATTCTATCACGCTAGAATTAGCTAGGCAAGGTGGGGGAGCTGCTGCTTGCTTGACTGATTTTTTTTGTATCGAATCAAACAACGATGATTCTGTTACAAATCGAGTTGAATATAACCCTGTATGCAGAAAGACTTGCTAGGGTGGTTCAAGAATATGTACTGGAAGCAAGTTTTTGATAGAAAACAACGACAGCATAACGTTTGTCCTGTCCCATTATTCAATAAAACCCTACTTGAATATTGTCGAAGAACATCATAATCAAATTATAAACAGCATGCGTAGTGGAAATACATCTTCAACAGTTATATAAACTAACTCGTCTTGATCTTGATTTTACCTTTCTAATTGTTGCTTTGTTGATTGCACCTTTAAATAATTTGTCTTAGCTCTGTATTTGTTTTTATAATTAGCAAAAATTTTCTATCCGAATAACCCTCGGACGTTGATAAATGCTCAAAATTTTATGATTTTTCTGCGGATGAGAATATAAATTCAATGAACGTAGAAGCTTAGAAGAATTGGCGTAGATACTAAAAGATTGGTTAGTCAATATGACAAATGAAGGAGAATTTAAAGAAGAATCAACGCTGTAATATATTCTCAGAATATTTATGACATTTTGCTGCGGATGAAAATATAAATTCAATGGACGTAGAAGCTTAGAAGAATTGGCGTAGATACTAAAAGATTGGTTAGTCAATATGAGAAATGAAGGAGAATTTAAAAAAGAATCAACGCTGAAGACAATTTGAAAATTGCTCGTTATCTCTTTCAAAAAAAGTTTTTTAATGATTAAAATGTTTAAATCCTTTTGAACGTAAGTCCTGTTCAAATTCCGTTACATTTCTCTAAAGTTAACACAATAATATTGCTATGGAATTAAAATACTTCCGAAGGTCTTATGCGTAAATTTTAACATATTGCTACTGAGGAATTAGCCTGGTGAGGAAGAGAGGATGAAATATCCTGAAATAATAGTTCAAAATCTACTCGTATAGAGTAATAAATACTTAACCATCACGGCGATATGTAGAAATTCTCCTTACTCCGGAAATATTGCGAATATTTTGATATTATGAACAATGTTATCGAGAATGTAATGTACTCTTGAAAAGTTCATCGAATATTTCTCTATAGATACAGAGCAAAAACCATTAGAATGCAATATTTTATTGGAGACTCCAATAGTGGACCAAGCGACGAACACTAATATTTCTACAATTTCAGGGATTGTGTTTTGCGAGCATTCTTTTCGATAAATTGTTTCATCGTAATATGTGCTCATTTGTGAATACTTAGAGAAATTAAAGATGAATTAATGTACGACATTATCTAGTTAATCGACTCAGTATTCGTCATATGGAAAAAAAATTCTTTCATTTTCTGATTTTGCTCTTGAACAACTTGAAAATGATGAAGAATTCTATCAGTAATTTTTATTTAGAGATGAAACTCCTTTTTGGTTCAATAGTTATGTGAACAAACACAGTCACATGTGGTGTGTAGTTGATGCGGGTGTACTTGTATAATTCTTTAAACAAAATAGTCAAAGAGTACCAATCAAAGTAGAACCATACGGAACTCAATTTTCATGCTGTTGTTGAGAATAATGTGGAGGATATGTGGAATCGACAAGGCGATACCACCCGCCACACAGCCAACTTAACAATCGATCAATCGAGAAATAAATGTGGTAAAGACATTAGTCCGTATTTATAAAAATGAAGCATTTACTCACAAGTAAAAGGTAGAAGCAAAAGGTAGAAGTAAATGGTTTTGCTTCAATTCGTATTCATAATCTCCACCTTTTCCTTGTAAGGAAATGCTTCGGATAAGTGAAGTAAAAGGTACACCGATTTACGTATTCGTCTCCAAATTGGGCTGGCTTTTCAATACGAATGTGCGTGCATTCAACAACCCCAATTGCTGTTGGGAAATGGAACCTGGTCAACCACTTCACTTTGGCCTGCATGATCTGATTTTCAGTGTTGTACCGGGTTCTTCACTATAAATTGCTCCCCCTCCCCCTCTTACTCTGTTACAAAACAGAAACGTAAAAATACTTCATACGAAAATTGTACGAAATCAAATAAATTTTTTGAAAATGATTACGTCAATTGGGATATATAAAGGGTGAACAACATATTGAATTCAACTTCATCATTTTAATTGTTCATTTTCTCCTGATATCGAATTTATATGCGTATGTGGGTCTGTCTCTTTTATTTCCAAAGTTTCAAAGTTTCGAAATGAAACTACGGAATAAAGAAATACATATGAGAAATCCTTCCGAAATTCTTCATATTCAAACAATTTATCTAAAAGCAATATTTATTCAAAGAATACCTAACAGTATCCAATAAAAAATAAAGAAAAAATAAACAACGGTAGTAATAAATAATATCAACTGAAGAAATTGGTTCTTGAAATTTAAAACTCTGTGGTACTCAGAATAAGAGGGAAAGACGAAACCTATGTTATTTATTCGAAATAAGGGAAAAAAGAACTTGCCAAATATAGAAAAGTATACAGGGTGTTCCATTTGAAAAAATGAAGTTGCAATCAATATGTTGCCCACTCTGTATATATTTCATTTTGTGAAATCATTTTGAAAAACATTAGTCGATTTCGTGAAACTTTTGTGAAAAACATTTTTCTGTACCTCTTTCAGTAACAAAGTTGAAGGGGGGTCAAATTATGGTGAAAAACCCGGTACAATCCATCAGAAGAAGTGAGAAAAGTTGTTGTGAACCTAGATTCCTATTTTTGGAAGCAAATCCTTTAGTTTTTGAGCAAATGCTTCTTTTTATAAATACGGCGAACGTATCACCTTTTACTTCGAAGCAAAACCTTTTCCTTCAATTCTTTTTATGCATATACCTTGAAGGATTCATTTTTTGAAAGAAAAGGTACGGCTTCTTTTTATAAATATGGCCTATTATCTCAAGAAATGGTCCTTCCAAGTCCTGTGATTTGCCACCATGATTTGCCCTGTGATTTCTTCTTTGGGGATATCTTGAGTCACAATATATTGTTGGTTTGACCGAATGCAGAATTTACGGAGAAGTTGTTGTAGCCATTTTAATTTGATTATCCAATTGACTGACATTCCCGTTGATGAAGGCAACAAGTTGTGAAGACCACGTTCCAGGTAGTGTGGCCATGGGAGTTTCAGTAATAGCAAAATCTAGCATGTTTCCAAAAACACTAAAAATGACGTGAAAAGGGCCTATTTCATTCTTGGTTTTATTCTCAAACGAACGTTCTAACCTCTAGAGAGCCCAAACTAATAAAGCAATACGAAATGCCTTCCCAAAGTTCACGTTCACCATATACCACAAGCACATCGGGTGGTCCATACAAACCCATAAAGAGTACCACAGTTCCCATCAAACTTTTACTGTATACACCATCAAGAACCCACACCAGTCACAATGGACCTTGGCATATTGAGTGATTTTCAAACATAATTCTAGGATATAGACATGAAGAAAACAATTAATCAAGCCACAATTTCACTTAGGCTACTAATAGTACCATTTTGAGCGTACGGATTGGAATTAGCGTGAGTTATGAGCTTGAATGAAGAAACAAGAACGGGCCGGGGTACTTAATACTTATGATCATGAACCTATTCATTATTTTATAATAGAATATTTGTTGCCACTATTATTGTGCATCATCAATCACACAGCTTGAGGAACACGAGGTGTAGCTGTAAGTTTTACCGTCATATTTGAGTGGTTGGAGCATTTGATTCGGTCATACTTGCGTATACCAGGTACGATGAATGAATTGGTACATACTTTGCGTTGGCAGTACTGATGGCTATGATAAACTTTCACTTGGCTGAATATCAAAATCGGAATACTTTACTACACCACTCTGTATATACAGGGTGAGTCTTTGACTTGTACATATATTTTCACTGTAGATTCCTCTCATCAAACGTAACACTTTTTTCTCATTCCATTTTTCAAAATTCGGTTTGGTTTGGAAGATACAGGGTGTCGAAAATCCATGAAAAAAAATACTTTTCTGTTTATATCTTCGGAACCGTTATTCCGAATGAACTGAATTTTGGTTGAGTTCTTACTCTATTCATGGTGCATATTCCTCAATCGGAACCTATTCGATTTCTCTAACAGTATGAAAGTTAGAGGGTAGTCGACTCATCAATACACGCTAAAACACCATAAAACCACTTTAAAAAGATGAACGGTTTATATTTTCGAAAGAATCAATCATTTTAGAAACTAAAAGTATTCTCATTGTTTTCAATAAAACGCGTCTTTTTCGAGTTATTTCCAATTTTACCCGGAGAAATTTGACGAAAAAATCATTAATTTCTAGAATAATCTTAATGCGTCTCTGAATTGAATATCATCGAATATAATTCCTTCTCTGGTCTTTAAACGAGTTTACAATGTTGTCACAATATTTATCAACTTTGTCGAGATATTTTGATTATGAAATCCCACAATTGTGGGAGATGAAATTGAACACCAAGAAGCATTTAACACGCACAGTTTCTTTGAAAATTCATAGTTACCGGTCCATATTGACGTTAAATGTCGATGAAATACAAAATTCGGATATGGATGATAAATCTCGATACAAACTACTTATTAAATTGAAATTAATGAAAAATAATACGATACCTGATAATCTGTGGCGATGTTTCTATCTCAACAATATCCTCTTGGAATTTTATAAACTCGACACGGTTGAAATTATATTAATTCACTCCACATAATAATAATGATCACATTAGAACAATAATTCACTGAATGTATTCAGAACTTCACATAATGATTACAGTTTTTTTAGAGACTCTGGTTTGTTGTTGTTTATAGTTTGCCTCCATATAAACAATTCTTGGGTTTTCGCTCTACGCATGCGTAGTAAAATTTGGCGGCAAAGTCGATTTATGATGGAAACGGCAGAATTCATAGATATTTATACCACGGTACACAAGTGTATAGTGATTTATACTATGTTTCGTGAAAAATCCTTAACCTCAATGAAAATATCAGCAAGCTGACAATATCTTCTCGAAATTTCTGTGCAAACATTCACAGAATCGATACAAATTAGATTAGGTTAGGTTGTTTAATAATAAATCTGAATGAAAAGTCTTTAGCTTCATGATATTATTTTGGTGGGATAAATGTGGCTTTTTAGTTGCAGATATAATCCGATGAAACTAACTCTTTTTGTTGAAATTATCGTGTTTGCACATTTTCATTCCAATAAGGTTAGTACCTACTTGAGTATTCCCCACATGTATAGACTCAATTTCTATCGAGAAATAAGAACTTTGCATCAATTCCAGAAGATCATTTCAGAGGCGTAGTCAGCCCAATTTTTTTTTCAAATGGCCATATCTTTTCAACAGAGCCGAATTCGGAAAAATGGAGAATGAAAAGAAGGTTTCTTTTGACCTCAAGAATCTTCAGTTAAAATATATGTACAAGTCAAAGACTCACCCTATACAGGGTCTTTCACGAGGAATCTCACCCATATTTATACGGGAAACTACTGAACTTATCTTCATGAAATTCAGCACTTATAAGAACTTCACGATGCTGATGAAATCTAAAATATTTTCAAGGCATGAGCACCTCCGGTTTTTCCGGAAATGACGTCAACTTCCGTTTTTCAAATTAGAACACCATTTTTTTATTGCAGAAATAGATTCCTTAGAAAATTTCAAGTTATTTTGATGTAACATTTTTCAGTTTTGGTTGGAAAATTCTCTCTGAGCAGGAAAATTCGAAAAAAAATCGAAAATAGAGCTCCGCTGAAACAAGAATAACTTCGAGGTTTTTGGATGGAAAATTTTCATTTTTGGGATTTTTCGAAATCGCGATTCATGATACAGGGGGTGAAAAAATCTCTTTCAAAGTTAGGGATGACAAAATCGTGAAAAATCAATTTTTTCAAATTAGAACCCCATTTTTTTATGGCAGATATTGAATCTACGTTAAAAAATAATGTGAGTGTATGCATCACACTCACACTCACACTCACACTCAGAAAATATCCATTTTAGGGCAAGGGTGTGATGCATACACTCACATTATTTTTTAACGTAGATTCAATATCTGCCATAAAAAAATGGGGTTCTAATTTGAAAAAATTGATTTTTCACGATTTTGTCATCCCTAACTTTGAAAGCGATTTTTTCACCCCCTGTATCATGAATCGCGATTTCGATTTTTAAAGTGAATACATCAATCTTACATCTTGAAAAATCCCAAAAATGAAAATTTTCCATCCAAAAACCTCGAAGTTATTCTTGTTTCAGCGGAGCTCTATTTTCGATTTTTTTTTCGAATTTTCCCGCTCAGAGAGAATTTTCCAACCAAAACTGAAAAATGTTACATCAAAATAACTTGAAATTTTCTAAGGAATCTATTTCTGCAATAAAAAAATGGTGTTCTAATTTAAAAAACGGAAGTTGAAGTCATTTCCGGAAAAACCGGAGGTGCTCATGCCTTGAAAATATTTTAGATTTCATCAGCATCGTGAAATACTTATGAGTGCTGAATTTCATGAAAATACGTTCAGTAGTTTCCCGTATAAATATGGGTGAGGTTCCTCGTGAAAGACCCTGTATAGTAAGCTTATGGAACCACATGATGAGCAAGATAAAAAATTGGAAGAGTCAAGCAGAGGACTAGGTTTTTCTGAAGATCAATAGTATATTCGATTATTATGTATCCAAAAATAGAGTATGTAGGTACCTACTAATGAAAAAAAATTCCTGCAAACGTAGGTCCTGATTTTTTTTCGTTTGGACGAAGTTTGTTTCTTTTCAAGTATCCTCTATCTGGGCGCGTCCAATAACTCATCATTATTTATATTTGATGGGATCGATTGGCTATAGAAAAACACTCCAGAACTGCGACCAGATTGGTTTTCTCTTCTTGTACCCTGCTGAATCAATTCCCGAGGAGATCATCACCGGATTTTCGCGAGACGTTATCAATCGATGTCCATTGTCAACATTTTGATAAGTTTGGAGCAGTCAATCATGGAGTTACAACCTCCAACCAAGATACCTCTGATGATGTCTAGAGCAGGTGTGGAAGGTCTGGAATTATTTCATCGGTAGTAATTTTCTGTCCATTTGTAGTTTCGAACATTTCATAACAATCCATTTTGAAACCAGTCAGTGAATAATGAAAATAAAAGAGTTTCCAAGCGAATAATGCCCGCCATTTCCTGAACACATTCCATTAAAAGCACCAAACATCCATTTCGTCCAAGTGCTATTCTGTTTTTCCAACCCATTGTTCAATGATCCCCATGGTCACCTTCAAGTGACGTAAAAGTCAGAGTACAAAGAGCAGATTATTTACACAGATAGATGACCATTAATTCCACAATTTTTCATAATCCCTCGTCTATGCAGAGAGTAGGTGGTAAACAGTTTATTTCATTCAGATAGAGTACGCATTCAGAGAGCAATAAACTACATAACATTATAGGCAACACTAAATCATGGTTGTATAACATGGCGGCCATATTAACTTAATTAATGATCATGTACAATTGGTATTTATTGTCATTTCCGTATCGAAGAACACATAGAGGCGACAATTTAACTCGAGTTTGCACACTGGAAACTCAGTTTCTTCGGATTACTCATTAATTTTGTTGATTATCCTTGACTCTGTTGATTATCCTTAACTCTGTGCGAGCTCACGTTGACAGGATTTGTTAACTGGTATCGCATCGAACGCATCAAGCTCTTCCATAAATGGAAAAAATAAACACGAATAGAGAATATCAGGATCTCAAGGGAAGAAGACAGATTTAGATTTATTTCAGTATTTATAGGTTGAACGAAAAAAATGTACAACGGATTTTAAAGAATTTATGAACCAACAGTCAAATCTCACCATCAAGATAAAGAATTTGTGATGATAATAATCAGTATTTGATTGAGATCACAGATACCATATATCTAATAATTCGTATATGGGTAATGAGTCAATCAAAAAATAATGTCTTTTTGTTGTTGTTATTCTTCATTCTATTCACTTCTGTGAATGAAAACTTACTTGTGCACATTGTTTTTGGATATTAGTTTACCGGTGTATGTTCCATTGTGAATAAATAAATAAATAACCTCACAATTTCATGTGAGATGTTTCAATCGCTTTATTCCGTTTTCTTTAAGTCCTGAATATTATAATTTACTTCTATTCATATTTAAGAATGGATAGGAAAATATTTCAGTGGCTTATTTTCATTCGCGATATCTATTTTCTTGTTGACACTCGAAATATACATAACCTCAACTTTTCCCGTGAGTTTGGAATTTCCGGTTCACGCATGCGTACAATTCAATCATTACCAACGATTTGGCTTCACTCTGTGACTGCGAATAGCAGGGGTATAATCCATATTGATGTTGTTAGATATATGGAAAATAGATATAAGAGTTTTCATAGCTTTCATAAGGATCCATAGATTTCAAATGTGTTATTCGCATTCGCATCAGAATACCCACCTTTTTCTAATGTGTTTCTACACGTAAGGCATATTCGTTTCAATGGGAGAATAAGATATTCCTGGGATAAAGGTTGTATATTTACAAGCTTTTATTTCGTTTCACCTGTCCCGGTGTCTCTCTGTCTGTCTGTCTGTCTGTCTGTAATCAAATCTTGCAAGTTAAATATGACACACTTCTAACCGTCCGATTGATTTGAAATTTGGCAGGTGTACATAATTCTGCTGACAAAGCAACATGAAATAATTGTTAAGGAAAAAAAAACAAAATGGCGGATAAGTTTTGTAATTATGATACGATTCCATTCAAAATTAGTATCTGGGGGTTTTTGGGTTCGACAATGATGATTTTTTTGTCAAAATTGAAAAATTCAAGATGGCGGCTACAAAATGGCGGACGAGTTTTGTAATTATGATCCGCGATTCTATTCAAAATTGGTATCTTGGGGTTTTTATGAAAGCTTGTTTTGAAAAATGTTTTTTTCATAAAAGCTTGTTTTATGAGGTAATATTCTGCCTAGTCGATGTGGAAATCTTGTCAAAATGGATCTGGATAGATTGACTGGTTTGAAATAGCTTTCGTCATGAGTATTCAAATTTCGAAATATCAAAATGAGTTTAGCGACATATAGGATGAGTCTTCGACTTGTACATAAATTTTAAATGTAGATTCTTGAAATCAAAAAAAAAAACTTTCTTTTCATTTTCCATTTTTCCGAATTCGGCTCTGTTCAATGTTCAAAAGATATAGCCATTTGAAAAGAAATTGGGCCAAATACGTGCCTGACACGATTCTCTGCAAACACCTCAAAGTTCATATTTTTCGTTTGAAATTGTTGATACATTTGGGAAATACTCGAGTACTACTAACCTTATTGGAATGAAAATGTTGCAAACACGATATTTCTTAACAAAAACAGTTAGTTTTATCCGATCAAATCTGCAACTGAAAAGCCATATTTCTCCCATCAAAATAAGTTCCTTTTTCGATTTTCCTGAAAATTAGTTTGCAAACACTAATTAACTTGTTCATTTCCATCAAAAATCGACTTCGCCGCGTAATTTCACGATGCATGCGTAGAGCGAAAACCGGTAATCTCAATTACACAAATAACTTGTGGAGGCGCTGCCAACTGTTAACATTAGGTGAAGTTGAAAAGACATTCAGTGGATTGTTGTAATAATGTGATGATTATGTGAAGACTTTCAGTGACCGTGTAGTGTAGGTTTCGAAGATGTAAACAGAAAAGTGTTTTTTTCATAAATTTTCGACACCCTGTATCTTTGAAACGAAAGCGAATTTCGAAAAATGGTATAGGAAAAAAGTGTTTCGTTTGATGAGAGCAATCCGCAGTTGAAATATATGTACAAGTCAAAGACTCATCTTGTATTTTGGATCTTTTTTACGTGGTATCAAAAGTGAAAAAGTTTATTGAAAAAACTTGCACTTTGGAAGTTTAAAACTTGGTTTCTATAAATGAAAATCGCCCTTTTATGACATTCATCGATTCAATAATAATTTGATTATCTCACTTGGACTTTCATCAACCACTCCATAACTCGTTATTTTTCATTGACTTGCAATAATCCCCATCGAACCATATAATGCGCCACTTGACAGACATCAGCTCCCGAATATTCGAAGCTGCGATGATAATATTTTCATCTCGTTCAACATTGGACCTGTTTGCATAGTACCAAAAGATGTTAACGTCCTCTGTCAACGATCCTCGCATATCATAAATATAATCCGCATTCAATAACTAATCAGCTGATTTGAATATATCAGATAACAATGAGGATTTTGAATGAGTCTATCAACTCAGGTAAAAGTGCAAGATACCCTATAATTAGTCTTAAATTTCAATCAAACCTGTATCATAAGCGATCTTAAATCCCGATACTGCCAATACTCCTTAATTGGTCAGTGAGGAAAGTCCACTTTTCGCTCGCGAGTGAAGGGGAAGATAGTTTGATTAATTTATTGTGATATCGGAATCAAGGGATTATTCAAATCTAGCTTTCTAAGCACTCTTGGCGATATTAAAAATTTGCTAAGGGGAACACCCACGAAGTTACTCCTGTGTACGGAAATATTACTAATCTTGTTTTTCGATATATAGAGAGTTGTTTATTCTGAGTCAATTTATATGTTATGGGACATATATTGAAAGGGACTTATTCATATCATTGCCAATGCTCATGAATATGCTCATACATGGTTTTCATAGAATTGGTATCCATAAAACAAAATAAGGTGCATTTAGGTTTATTGAAAACTATTGTGTGTTAAGTATTGTTAAATTGTTTTTTCAAACTGCACAATTATCTTTAGAGTGATTTCGAATGAAATGTCAATTTCCCATACATTCATAATATCCTTATATTAATTTGCATTAATTTATTCTCATATGACGGAATTTTTTACCAAAGAAGAATGGAAAATAAAATAACATTGTGTTCTCCAGATAATTCAATGAAAACTGCCTCAAACACTTTCTGTGGATATGTTAGTTTCTTCAGAACCACTTCGCAAGTTTTTCTTTCTGATAAATTGTAGTTTATAAATTGTCTAGTGTGTTCATTTATTAACTTCATTCTGAATACTTTTATCATCACTTTTGCTTATCATATAATTTTATTTTTCACTGTCCCGATTGAGCAAAAACATGAAAACGAAAATTCCTGAATAGACAAAGACGCAACCTTTCAAATCATGCATCAGAAGTCCAAACTTCCTAATTGAAAAATTTGTGGTTTTATGAGTCTTTCGAAGGGAGTAGAAGGTAGAGTTTGCATTTCAACGAAGAAGAATGACAATTTTAAATTTGAATTGGACGTTTTTCGGGATTTCACATAAGAATATACAAGGTGGCCAGTTTTCGATAGTTCAGTACTGAAGCTCCTAAGCTATAAGAGATAGAGAAAAAATAGTATACATGTCATGTCTTCTTTTTTCGAGAAACATGAATTTATGAAAACCCCAAGTTGCTACAGCGTCTGGTTTCCGAGATACAGGGCGATTTGGATATTTGGTCCATTCTTATAATTGACAATAACTTCCGTATTATAGGATCTACGCTCTCGAAATGAACATATCTTTCGGGCACTTTTTTTACGGCTTTTCATCGGTGTTATTGGATTTTTTGTATCTGCTCATATTTTGGAGCAATAACAAAAAATGAGAGAAGATATTTCCAAATCGATGTTTCTTCAACGATTTCAAAAATAAATATGATGATATACTTCCCTCTATATATCGAAAATTTCGAAAAAACACTTTTCGTTCAACAAAATCCAAGCAGGTTTCGATTCACTTCCTTCAAAACTGAGGCGGTCATAGAATTTCATGTCTTATTTATTTTCCTTTGCTGAATTCGATCCAGTTCACATCATTAAAAGATGCAATTTATCTATTTCCTTGAATGGACAACGATTTGAACATTTGTTGTGATTTTTTCAAATTGATGACCAATATTTTTCTTGAAAGAGCTTTTTTTGCCCCTCATAAAAGCATGCATTACTGTTATCAACAGGTAAGATGAAAAAAATTAATTCAAAATGGCGGCTTGTCTAAAAATAGGGGGGTAAAGCCCCCAATGTGGGTGTTTTTGTCGATGAAATTAGGTATTTTTGATGCTCTTAACTTATCGCTAAGTCATACTCAGACACACTGTATGTATAAGGAAATCGAAAGTATTATTATTTCCATGTGAAAAAAAAATTTGTCATCACTCCAGACAAATCCAAAAAAATCCAATAGCAGCACTGAGAAGCAGTATTAAAAGTGCCCGAAAGATGTGTTCATTTCGAGAGCGTAGATCGTTTTATACGAATATTATTATAGTCAATTATGATAATGGATCAAATACCAATAACAATATTAATAATAATCTTCATTTCCAATAATATCAGTAACACCCACAAAAATACAGTTATTAAAAAAGTTGATGAATCTATTCCATTTGGCTTTTCAACACTGTGTATGGCTTTCAGTGCTTTCAGTTTATGAAGAGCCCCATGATTTGGGGTTCTTCAATACCAATGGAAAATGTGATAAAATAAATGGTTGTTATAATAATATTCCTATCAATGATAGTATAATAGTGTATCGTCGTCAAATTTTAAAATATATCGTCGTCAAATTTTAAAATATATCGTGTCAAATTATACAATATGTCGTCTTCAAATTATTCTTTTCAATAATTAATTACTTAACAAAATGTATCAAATCTGACAATCCTAAAAATAATTTTTTTAATCTCCTGTCATCATCTGATCGCCTACTTCGTCGTCGCTACAATAGTATATTGTTCTATGAGCGGTAATGTAAGTTATAACACACGCAGATGAATTTTGCAGCCCGAGCCGTGAGGTGAGGGGTGTAATTTATCAAGTGTCTTATGACCATTACCGCGAATTGAACACTTTACTTTATCTTCGACTTCTTCGGTAAAATTCGAATTAATCTGCATTTTCAAAATCGACAACAGTTGTCAAAAGCGATTTCTGTGGTCGAAAATCGAAACGATATTGAATCCCGTAGAAAACGTCAAAAATTCACGTTTTCCAAATGCAATATTCAGACCTAAGAAAATGTATAAATGGATGGCGAGAACGTTACCTTGATGTCTGAAATAGAGTCCCCATTGACCCGACTTTTTTATTCATTTCGTAAGCTACATTTTTCCTGTTTGTATTAGAGAGAGTTACAGGCGTGAGTTATTATTACCTCACACTATTGGTTTATAGAGACTATTACAGATCAAATTCAGTTGAATAATGGATATATTATTCTATGGTAGAGTAGATAAAGAATATTAATTGAACCTCTATTTAACATTAGGTATGCCATATTTTCGGCAGCTTCTTCAACTGCTGTCATTCAGTTAGTGCTTCATTTCCTCTAAACTGTTCGGACACAATTCTTTTTTGAAATTTGGTAGTTTTCAATTTTCCTTGTTATCGTTTATTTTTGGTACTTTGACTTTCTATTTTTCAGCAGACAAGATCAAAGTCATCGTCGTATATTCTTCCGCAATCATCAAACCACATGAAATTTCCACATGTAAACGTCATCGGCCTGGCCAATTTCACTGTAGCTGATAAATGAGCTACAAGCAACGCAACGATCTGCTTTCAAAATTTGCTCCCACAACAAAAAAGGTCCACTTTCGAATCCTTTCTTCCGCCTCGTCCATTTGCCTGATAAGAGCGAGGATTGCCGAATATTCGCAACGAAGGTTTATGGTTGCAAGTGAAACATTTTCACGTTTGCAATTAATTATAGCATTGCGAGAGATACGTGCATTAATTTCGCGAAGAGAAGAATTTAGGTGACAGTTCCATCCACAATGAGTTCGCGGCTTGGGTGTATAACAGGATCTTGCATGGGAGAGGTCAATTACATGATCGAGAATCATTTCCTATAATTAACTTGGTATCAAAACGAAGTATATTGGGGTGAAGGTCACTGAAGTCGTACCGCGCTGTTTTAATTGAATTTGACATCTACTGCCGTCAAAATTAACTATTTATTAGAAATACATCATTGGAATACTATACAGGGTGTCCTACGGTCGAGTGCCTATTAGAAGTTTCTTGAGAACTGGTCATAATTGGTATTATGATATTATTGGAAATTCTCTACAAACCCAAAATATTTTTGGACCTTGAGCAATTCCTGTTATAGCAGGAGTGGAAATAAATTTGTTAAAAAAATATTTTTTTCAATATTTTAGTTTCTGATATGATTGAGGATTCAATGCTGAATACATTCCTGTTGAAACCATTGTATTCATTCGAATAGTTTTCAAAATATCGAAAAAAAAACCTGAAAAATGTCAAATATTCATGGTCAGTGTTATGTTCATTATTCTTATTCTGAACATCCCGAGTGTAAGCCGTTCTTACAACGTCAAATTAGAAGAATGTGGAAAGGTCATGCATCTTTTGAATTTCATGAATATCATCAAAGGGTGTTTCAAATTTTGTGTCTAAAAATGGGATCGAAAATTGGCCATAATTCTGTTTTTCAAATTAGAACCCTATTTTTTATGATTGAGTTGGAGTCTGCGAAGAAAAATAGTGATAGCACTCTCAGATGTTTTTGCTCCTAAATTCATTTTTTCCCGAGATATTTGAGCTTTTCTGGATTCATGTTGTACGTTTAGTCAAATTCATCTTATCTTGCGCATGAGACCATAGAAGATAAATAATCCCATTAATAATTCACAATTTACAGGTCTTATTTTAGGCCTTAACCATACTTCAATGGTTACTATGGTTTCATAAGAATAGTCATCGAATCTGTTGGCATGAGAATATTCTGTGACCATAGATAAATGATCCCATTAATAATTCACATGTGACAGGTCTAATTATTAGTTGTTATTATGGTTTTATAAGAATATTCATCGAATCTCTTCAGATTCGATGAATTTGATTCTACGTACAACATAAATCCAGAAAAGCTCAAATATCTCGGGAATCACTGAATTCAGGAGCAAGAACATCTGAGAGTGCTATCATTATTTTTCTTTGCAGAATCCAACGCAATCATAAATATATAGGGTTCTTATTTGAAAAACAGAAGTCATGGCCAATGTTCGACCACAGTGTTCGACACAAAGTTTGAAACACCCTGTGATGCATGACTTTTCTACATTCTTCTACTTTGACGTTGTGAGAACGGTTTACACTCGGGATGATCAGAATAAGAATAATGAACATAACACTGACTATGAATATTTGATATTTTTTTTCATTTTTTTTTCGATATTTTGAAAACTATTCGAATGAATACAATGGTTCCGATAGAAATGTATTCAGTATTGAATACTCAATCATATCAGAAACGAAAATATTGAAAAAAATATTTTTTGAACAAATTTATTTCCACTCCTGATATAACCGGAAGTGCTCAGGCTCCAAAAATATTTTAGGTCTGTAGAGAATTTCCAACAATATTATAATCCCAATTTTCGGATTTCAAATATGTCCAGTTCTCCAGAAACGTCTAATAGGCACTCGACCACACCTGGTATAAAAATTCTCCCTACTTCAAGACTATTGCGAATATTACTATATAATGAAAGTTTTTATCGAAAATGTGGTGTATTCTTGAATTATACATGCAACGTTCCTCTAAATACCAACCAGGAACGATTCGAACGCAATATTCTCTTGGAGACTCCAACAGTGGACCAAGCGACGAACAGTAAAAATTCTATAATTTCTGTGATTAAAGAATTATGTTATGGAAGCTTTATTTTCGATTGAATAATTTTCAGTTAGATGATTGATATTATAATTTGGTAGACCATTTCATTCAGTTCTTCGCCATTTCACTCTCAAAACCGTAGGATTCCTCCTCTCTTGGAAATAGGAATTTAATTCTCAATATTTTTACAAATTGGCGGAGGCGCCTGTTCTTATTAAAATAATTAAATTATTTTTATTTAGGTGACCTTGTTCGGAATATAGGGCTGACCTCATACAATAAGTTTATTGTCAGTGGTTCCTGATTCGTGTTCGAATTTAAAAAATAATCAGACTACTCGTTGCTGAAATCCAATAATCGCAGCGAAGCTGCCATACAGTGAGGCAATTATATTATTACGGTCGAAAATAGGAATAATCGATTCACACGCGGGTGAAATTAAGATGACAGATGACAATTTCTGGTTTCAAATTAGCAGCCGATTATTGTCGCCCCTCCAAACAAGGTGGTGGCGCTGCAATTTGGTCTCGAACAAATATTGTGGTGAAACACATCAATGTTGAGCAATATTCGATACAGGGCCACTGTGAATTGTGTGCAATTTCGTTTAAGAGTGAGGGTTCTGTTTTCATAATAATAAATTGTTATAGACCACCTAGTGGCGATATGGATATTTTTTTAAATAACTTGAATGGTGTAGTCGAATTATTGTTCAAGCCTAGTATAAGGTTTATAGTTTGTGGAGATTTCAATTCTGACAGTTTGAACGGAACAATTAAGTACAAGCGAATTTTAACATCCTTGTTACAGTTTGGGCTTGGCAACATTGTTCTCTGGCCTACTCGAGTCACGGAAGATACCATATCGTGTATCGATCATATTTATTTAAATTTCACTTCAGGGGCAACATGTGTGCTCGATTTCGCATTTTCAGATCACCGTGTCGTACTCTCAGATATAAATTTCGGAACAATTGATGAAGAAAAAATCCATTCCACATTTAAACGATCGTATAATGAGAATAATATAGAATTATTTTATAATGACTTACTTTTTGAGGATTGGCGTTTTGTTTATGCTTTGAATAGTCTAGAATCAGCTTTCAATCAATTTTATGATAGATTTCTCTTTCATTTCAACAATCGTTTTCCCTTACGCTTGAAATATATTCATCAAAAACCTAAAAAATGGGTTAATGAAGATGTAAGAAAATCGAGCAGCGAGTTAAGATCTTTCCACTCTTTGCTTCTGGACTATCCTGAACTGAAAAATATGTATACTGAGAAAAAGAGAGCTCATAAATGTCTCATTAGGAATCAAAAGCGTTTGTATTATCAGGACCGAATTAACAAGAGTGAAAATTTGACGAGAGAAAGTTGGAAGGTGGTATCGGAAATTAGTGGGCTGAAGGCAAGGAGAGTGGAAACTCTGACGATCTCGGAGGACGATGTTGAGGTGAGTAACCCTCAAACTGTTGCAGATATGTTCAACAGCTTTTTCAGGGATGCACCCTTGAAAGCTGTAGAAAAAATTAAAAAAAAAGAAAATAACATTTATAATAGTTCTTCATCCACAAATATCGGTAAATTCTATTTATATCCTTTCAATGGATTGGAGTTTCAGGAGTTAATAAAGAAAAAATTGAAAAATAAAAAATCTTGTGGTGTAGACGGAGTACCCTCTTTCTTAATAAAGAGGGTTTTCCATTTATTGGTTGGTCCACTCTGCCATATTGTAAATTTATCCTTCTGCGAGGGTCAATTTCCCAGCAGACTAAAGGTGGGCAAGGTTATACCTATACATAAGAGAAATGATAGGCACAGCATGGAAAATTATAGGCCAGTAACGATTCCATCAACTTTCTCCAAAATATTGGAGTATTGTTTTCAAGAAAGGTTGTTGGATTTTCTTGAAAAAAATGAAATCATATCAAAATCACAACATGGTTTCTGCTTGAAAAAGTGCACAACAACGGCACTACACTCGATATATGATAAGATAGTAAATAACTTGGATGCAGGTGGTAGACCCGTAGGAATTTTTTGTGACTTGAGCAGAGCGTTTGACTGCGTAGACCATGACTTATTGATAACTAAACTTCAGAATGTGGGAATAGATGGTTTGCCTTTAAGTTGGGTGAAATCCTTCTTGACAGGTCGAACTCAATATGTTGAGGTTGTAAGCCTCGAAAATGGCAACTTGAGAACAGTATGTTCTGATGTAGCTGAGGTGACCATGGGTGTCGCACAGGGATCGGTGGTGGGTCCCAAATTATTCGTCATTTATGTAAATGATGTGGATTTGGCGATACCCAAGGAATTTATTGTGAAGTATGCAGATGATACGTCTGTTGTTGTGACTGGGAACTCACAGGAGGATACTGAAATTCGGTTGTCGACAACATTGGTCAACTTGTGCTCTTGGTTCAATAGTAATTCACTTCATTTTAATATGGATAAGACTAGTTTAATTCAATTCCACAATCCACAGAAGAAGCTAAGCCTCTTGAATGTGAATGAACAATCTTGTAGCCAAGTTGACCATACTAAATTTTTGGGGCTACATGTTGACAAACACCTTAATTGGAAAGATCACTGTGAAATGTTGGTGTCTAAATTACACTCGATCAGTTATAAATTCAGAAACTTGCGATATGTACTGACACGGGAACAACTTATTACGGTATACTACGCAGAGGTAGAGTCGCGTCTGAGATATGGTGTTTGCTTTTGGGGATGGTCTACAAATGTAGGAGAGGTGTTCCGAGCCCAAAAACGTGTAATAAGGAGTATCGCTGGGATAAGTTGTATCACCTCTTGCACACAATATTTCTGTGAATACAAAATAATGACTTTGTACAGCTTGTTTATTTTTGAATTATGTGTTTATATTCACGCAAATTTAGATCTGTTCATGCAAGTTGATGACTATCATAAAGTCTATACAAGACAAAAAGGTAAAAATTTTCTCCATTTTCCTTTCGCAAAGCAAGTCTTAGCATATAGATCTCCTAATTTTGCAGGTCCTCGGTTGTATAATATATTACCAAATGAAATTAAAGTGCTTCCTTTGACTCGATTCAAGAAAAAGTTGAAGGAATATCTTTTGTCGAGATGTCTTTATAGTATAGATGATTTTTTGGGTTAGTTTCTCTCTTGGAATTATTGTTGTTTTTTTTTGTGATCTTGTATTTAGTTTGATTTCTTCTTCTATCTGACTATTCCTTATACAATTGTACAATATTGTCGCTGAGGAAAATAAACGTATTATTATTATTATTATTATTATTCGATTGGCGACGTAGATGTATTTTTTAAAATTTGCTAAAATCGCGAATAAATCCGGCAAAAAGGGCCATTTCAAACTCGATAATAGTATATTCTAAGTAATCTAAGACTAGTTGCTGAATGGGCTTCTATTCCAACACGTATGATTGTTGGAATTGCCTTCTGCAACGAGTATTAGACGATATTTTCTCTATTTCAGTCAAGTTTTTTGAAAAACTTTCGAAGTTAAATGAAAAATTCAGATATGTAATACATCCTTTTGACTTTTGTTATGTATCTTGCCAGATTACGCATTGAATTCGAGAATTATATTTGATGAAATCGATCTAACACTTCCAGAATTTGGAAAAATTGCGAATAAAGTTGCGAATGAATGGAAACCTCAAAAATCCTAATCCATGTATGAAAAAAAACGAAAAACTTGTGGAGTGGTCTGAAGAGAATTCGGTTATTTGAATTTCAGGTGAAGTTTTGTTAGCATATTATGAATAATAATAATAACGTATTTATGAATTAGGACTTATAATATACATATAGGTAAATGTTCTACATTATGGTGAACTTATTCAATATAACGCAGTATGGCGCAGAAATTGATGAATAAAACATTTCGAGTATTGGTTGAGAAAATAGGAGAAAACTAGCTATACAGGGTCTTTCACAAGGAACCTCACCCATATTTATACGGGAAACTAGTGAACGTATTTTCATGAAATTCAGCACTTATAAGTATTTCACGATGCTGATGAAATCTAGAATATTTTCAAGGCATGAGCACCTCCGGTTTTTCCGGAAATGACGTCAACTTCCGTTTTTCAAATTAGAACACCATTTTTTTATTGCAGAAATAGATTCCTTAGAAAATTTCAAGTTTTTTTGATGTAACATTTTTCAGTTTTGGTTGGAAAATTCTCTCTGAGCGGGAAAATTCGAAAAAAAAATCGAAAATAGAGCTCCGCTGAAACAAGAATAACTTCGAGGTTTTTGGATGGAAAATTTTCATTTTTGGGATTTTTCAAGATGTAAGATTGATGTATCCACTTTAAAAATCGAAATCGCGATTCATGATACAGGGGGTGAAAAAATCGCTTTCAAAGTTAGGGATGACAAAATCGTGAAAAATCAATTTTTTCAAATTAGAACGCCATTTTTTATGGCAGATATTGAATCTACGTTAAAAAATAATGTGAGTGTATGCATCACACCCTCGCCCTAAAGTGGATATTAACTCAGGAAATATCCATTTTAGGGCAAGGGTGTGATGCATACACTCACATTATTTTTTTGAAGTAGATTCAATATCTTCCATAAAAAAATTGGGTTCTAATTTGAAAAAATTGATTTTTCACGATTTTGTCATCCCTAACTTTGAAAGCGATTTTTTTACCCCCTGTATCATGAATCGCGATTTCGATTTCTAAAGTGGATACATCAATCTTACATCTTGAAAAATCTCAAAAACGAAAATTTTCCATCCAAAAACCTCGAAGTTATTCTTGTTTCAGCGGAGCTCTTTTTTCGATTTTTTTTTCGAATTTTCCCGCTCAGAGAGAATTTTCCAACCAAAACTGAAAAATGTTACATCAAAAAAACTTGAAATTTTCTAAGGAATCTATTTCTGCAATAAAAAAATGGTGTTCTAATTTGAAAAACGGAAGTTGACGTCATTTCCGGAAAAACCGGAGGTGCTCATGCCTTGAAAATATTTTAGATTTCATCAGCATCGTGAAATACTTATAAGTGCTGAATTTCATGAAAATACGTTCAGTAGTTTCCCGTATAAATATGGGTGAGGTTCCTCGTGAAAGACCCTGTAGAACTACCATAATCTCACCTTCCAAACGGAAACTTTGGGACTTTTTTTGCGAAAACTGTGAAGATTGACGAATTTTTCACTTATCCAACACGTTCTTTCTAATTCTAAATAATCACAATGAAATTGGATTGGATCAGAAGTCCTGACAAGCACAAAACGAAAAATTTAACTGAAAACCACGCTGTAATGAATTCACTACAGTACTGATTTTAGTACTGTAATGAAATGGAGAAAACTTTTTTCATATATGTCCTGTCCTTGACGTAAATATACGGATCGAAAGAGGAAAGATCAATGCAATAAAGCTTGGTATTCCTATTCTCGATAGCTCATCCATTTCTTCAGGAAAATTGATCAAACTTTGACATTTCGCCTACAAAATCACCCGGATGGCAGAGATCTGCCGATAAAGATAACTACTTGATAGGTATATGTAAAGGCTCTACTAGTTTTAGACTGAAAGAGAAGTTATTCGAATTGAAAAACACGCATTGTTCACGAATAAATTTACGAGTTTTTGATGAAAGTGTGAGAGTAACGAGTATAAATCAGTAGTGATGAGCAATAAATGAAATTGATATTATGGTGAAATTAGCAAGTAATACTCTTGCTTATTTTCCTCAATACACATGGAAGTATAGAGAACAAGGATAAATCAGTTGATCAATGGCTTCTTCAGATTTTTGTAACATTAGCAGTGTAAGAGTTCATCTTGCAATGGCTCTGCATTTCAAGTACATAATTCTTGAACATGAGTACGTAGTTATCTGCCGATTTACTAAGGGTATCTTATATTTCTTTATGATTATTTTGCATTTCATCTGAACATTGCTCATTGTTGTTGTTGTTGAATATCTTCATTTTAAACATGAATTCGTTAAGAGTAACCATGATTAAGTAAATTCATTTCGAGTTAATGAGATCAAATACACACAACCAAACTTATATGGAATCACCCTGTTATTTGGAAAAAACGAATTTTAATTAAAAAAAGTCGCTGAAAAGTGAAGAGCAGTTTTACCAAATCAAGTTTATTACAAAAATAATATAAATTATCAAAAGATTATTTTTATAATAGAACAGAAAATTAAAAGTGTAAATTTCTCTGAAAATAATTTTTATGTGACTGAGAATTGAACAACAAATAAAACGATTTTAACAAATCAATAATCAGTATTACCACCCCTGGTATTGATACAAGCTTGAATTCGACGAGGCATGATTTCTATTGAGTAGCTAATTTCTTCTTCTGTAACATTTGCACATTCCTCGAAAGCCGCTTGTATAAGTTGCTCTGCGTTACCAGGATTATTTTGACGAGCTCTTATTTTTCTTTTGATCCTATCCCACAAGTGCTCGATAGGATTAAGGTTCGGTGAACAAGAAGGCCACTCTGAAACAGTCACACCTTCTGTTTCGAAAAAATTTTCTGCAACTCTGCTGGTATGTGGAGGTGCATTATCCTGCATAAATAGGAAATAATCTCCAAAAGCACCTCGCCAGAGCCTCACTACAGGTTGTAGCACTAGATCAACATACCTAGGCCCTGTCAGAGATTGTCTAATGGGAATTAAAGGAGTTTTCTCACCAAACATAATTCCGCCCCAAAACATTACAGTACCTCCTTTGTATTTGGGGATCGGTCTTGCAGCTTGGAGCCTAGCTTGCCTCCCTCTACCTCTTAAAATGCGAACACGCCGGTCGTCTGATCGTAGGCCAATTCTGGTCTCATCCGAAAATAAGACATTTTTTCAATCTTCAATAGTCCAATTTTCATGCTCTAAACACCAATTAAAACGGTCAACTTTATTTTGCCTTGATAGTTCTGGAACTCTTAACGCTCTTCTCTTGAATAATTCCCGAGCGCGAAGTCTTTTTCTGATAGTTTCGACCGAAACACTAACACCTGTAGCTTGCAAAAATTGCCTTTGAAGCTCTGAATGAGATACTGCGAGATTTCTTCTTGCTGTTTGGGCTAAAGAGCGATCCTGCCTTTCTGTAGTTACTCTTCCACGACTTCTTCTCGGCCTATTCTTTAGGGTTCCTAACTCCAGAAACCTTGCATAGGTTTTTGAAACAACCCCTTGTGTAACCCCCACCGTTCTTGCAATCTGTCTCTGTGACATACCTTGTTCTGTCATAGTAATAATTCTTCCTCTCTGGACTTCCGATAACCCCACATAAGGCATTTTTTTTTAAAACTTCGCAAAAAAACAAAATATAAATTCACTGCGACGTTCGAACGAAATGGTAAAATCGACACTGCAAAGCCAAATCTTATCAAGTGCTTATGAACCTAACTGTTTTTGTGAGTAAACACATGCACTTTTTATTTGCTTCTAACGAAAAAGATATCAGAATAATATTTCATCTTAATACTGGGTGATTCCATATAAGTTTGGTTGTGTGTATTTGTGTGAATATGAAGTGGTAGTACCAGATTTACAGGATAAGTAATTGCTCCTGTCCCTCATAGGTCTTCTGACCATGCAGAGATTTGTACCGTCAGCATCGATTTGTTCACATTGTTTATGTACGCGATCATAGAGGCAGATCTCAACGCCAAAACAAACTCACCAGATTTCCCGACTTTGGCACTTCCCAAAACCACCACTCTGATCTTCGGCACCGCAGCCGTAGTCATTCCTCCGATTTTCTTGAACTCCTCGCCCTCAAACTGCCGCTCAACATTTCTCTGTCGATATTTGCTCACAAACCTTTATCGCGCATCCGGCTCGAAGGACCATAAAAATCGTCAGTCAAACGGCGCCGATAAGAAGGACGGAGAGGCCGAAAGTCGGTGACAGAAAGGGGAAAAGAACTGTTCTGGACGTGCCGGGGTCAAAGCGTGACAGAACGTTCGTGTTGCACCTCCACGAGATGCGGAATGAGAGATGAAGAACGGGAATCACTTTCGCGTGCCGCGTCGATGGCGACTGCCGGTCGAGGTATATCGGATGCGAATGCTGCCAGAGTGCCGGAGACCGGGTATGGATAGGAAGGTTACTAAAGGTGGACATGGACCTGGTACTCGGTACTTCTGGTGAAGCCGCGCGGGTACCGGAAGGATGGTCGTTAATTGGTGTTTCTAGCGTCGGTCAGGTCTGGTTTGATTTATGGGTGAGGAATTTTTGGCGCACGCGGATTTGTTTTGGTTTGATTGATTAGTACCTGGTTTGAGCAGGGTTCAATGATGTCTGATTGGAAATGTTAAGAATTCATTTATTTATTTACATAAACAGAAATCCTAACAGGAAAACCTAATAACAGGGATTCACTAAATAAAACAAATTTTGAAAGATGTTGTGAACTTAATCCTAAACTACTCCTGAACTTACTGCTAAACTACTAAGTTTTATGAACAAAACATATCGAGAAAGAAATAATACATATACAAACAATAATTCCTCCATTAATATAGATTGAGATTTCTCTTGAAGACATTGTACCATTTGTGAATTTCCTACCCTTTAAGAAAATGAAATGCACCGTTTCCAGACTACTTCATGGCTTATAACTTCACAGCGTCTATTGTCGAACTGTGGAACTATGTGGAATGAAACTTATCTAATATTATTTTATAATTCTGTGAATGATGAATAGTGGTACGACTCCAAGCAATACTTAAGGCGATTCGCATCTTTATAAATAGGAGAGTTGAATCATATAAAAGATCCATCATGATGTGCTCTTGTTCTTCTGTGATCATCGAAGACATGCGATTCTGTGCTAGAAAAACTAACTTTCAAAAACGAAAACAAATGGAGAGCCCTTCTGACTTCAGCCCTTCACTTTTACTTTTACTTCTGCTTCATTCTTGATTCCATTCACTTCTATTTTTCAATGGAGTTCCTCTTCTAGGAATCAGCCATTTTAGATTCTCTTTAAAGACGCTTCCTTTGTTCACTGGTATGTACGTTCTGCTTTTTAATACAACTGTTTCTGTTCACAGGATTTAGTCTCATCTGAGCTCATCTATTTAATTATTGCATCTCCATTGAATATTGTGGAACTTCGTTCTACTGCTAGTAATTCCCTTGGAATATTCTTATACTGTTGGTAAGAACTACTGCACATTTAACTATTCAATCGACATTATGGTATAGGCATTGAAGTTGTTACTTTTAGGATAATATATCACGTACAATGATAACTTGGTTTGGAGGCCTAGGATGAACTGTTTATATCGTCTGTGCCAGAGAAAACATCTCCCACGAAGTGGCTTGAGACTTCCCCTGAGAGTTCTACAAACGAACGTTCTCAAAAACATAGCCTCGTCTTCGGGCCTTGGCGAGCCAGGCAAGTGACCTATGGAAGGATTGCTTCGATCTGGTTCCAACGTTCATAAGTCAACAGGAAATATAAGGAGTTTACCGTCACTTCCAAACCAACGTACTAATAGAATTTCACTCGTAACACTTGGAAGGAAGGATTCTCACACTAGGAACTGCAAGATCACTGCGTAGGAATTTCAACAATAATCAGGTGACACACTTTATATGCCTATAACCTTAAAACAACTTGGAATTATACTATTTATCAGGATTGTGCCAGTGATAACCTTACCGGGGTATAGGAAGCTCCATATTGTACATACCACCAGTGCTCATCTTATTAATTATTGATCTATGCATTGTAAACATGTCATCTGTAATGTTAAAAGGGTTTTTGCTTTCAAATCGAATGAGGAATTGGATTTGGTTCGTTTTCTCTTAGGAAGCCGTTCTCTCGAACTGCTTCGTTGGATCATTAAAGGCCTGTTCCACCTTTGTGTCCAATCTTGTGTATTATTTATCTATTTCACCTGATTATTTTCCATCCTATATTTCGCTAATCTGAGTTATTACGAATCTGGGTTACTACAACATAGCATAGAGTCCTACCAAACATAGACGATCACAAGCCAAGCCAAAAATATAAGTATAAAATCCCCTTCAACGTAAATGTCCCTTTAGATGCGAAGGAAAGGATTTATTCTTTCCCCTTTTTCATAATATTTCCAGGAAGAACATTTTTAGGAATGTAACAACATAAAGGGACAAATTGAAGATATCGATGTTATATAGGTGCCAGTTATGAAAACGCAGCAATCTCAGGAAAATCAAGTTGTAAAATGAAGATGTACAGGCTCTAGGTATAAAAAAATCACTCTATTAGGGCCAGTAAATACGCGAACATTGAAAAAAAATTGGGTTATTCTGCACAAATGTGCCATACCATCATGAGTCTAACTATTCTATGTTGAAGACAGGATTCAAATACATAGGACAGAAAAATCATGTGGAAGTGAGAACTGCCAATCTCAAGAAGAGAAATAAAAAATTTGAGACTCCTAACTGACGACTCCTGAAGATAGTCTCACCTAGAAGAAGAAAAATGAAAATTTATGGCAACACGGAAGAAGATTATGTTGAAAAAGTTAGATGAAATGAAGAACAAACTAAATGGAGTTTTCCAAAGAGAGGTGTTATTTCGACATTCAATGAAGTGTGCCATTTTTCAGATAGATTTTAAGATGTTTATTTCATCAAGAAGACGAAGGTATGCAGTTGATAATGCAAAAAAAATCAGCCAAATGACCACCACGACCATGATTTCAGGACCATATCCTTTTCATGAAATTTTCCGTAACCAAATCACAAAGTGGCTGTCCTATGTCCTCGACAGCCTCACAAATTCCATCTTTGAGGTCTTGAATCGACGCCGGGCTCTTGTCGTATACCTTAAATTTAACATGGCCCCAAAGGAAGAAATCGCAAGGGGTTAAATCACAAGATCTCGGTGGCTAATTGTGATCACCTTTACGAGAGATGACACGCTTCGGAAACTTTTCCCGTAAAAGATCAATTGTTTCGTTGCTTGTATGGCAAGTGGTCGTGTGTGGGCTGCTATTGCGGCAACGGAAAATAGTGCGACCCCTTTCGGGAGAAATGAAATGTAGGACCCCCATCACAGATCGACAAGAAAGTCTTGAACAAAAACTTATTCTATGCATCTTTGTTACGTAGATAACTCCCGGACACAGAATATTCGTTCACAGAATATTTCATAACTTTCAGGACAAAAATAAAAATAGTATTCATGATTTTCGAAACATGACCATATAGTTACAGTTATAGTTATAGTGAAAAGGGGTCACAGTCCACTGCGTCCCTAAGGTCTACTGTGCCCCCTAACAGAGCTGTTATCATCGTGCCTAACATGACCATAAGGTGATTCCCTTCCTTTGAAGCGATTAGAAAGGGGGCTTCATATCTCGATCACAATCTTATTTTGGTAGTTACCCAGTTGCTCAATTTCACTTCATCATGATTTATCAGTTAGCTCACACTCCTTTTACGGACTCTACTCCATCTAATTATGATTTCATTTCCCTTGTAATGATTCTTGTTTAATCCACTGATACGCTGACTCATCAACCTTATTTTTTTCACTTGTTTTTTAGGTCACTGGTCTATGGAATCCGATTTTGTTCTAGTGAAGACTGAGTTTGGTTAGAATTTAATTAGGCACGGTAACCTCAGAGGCTCCTTTCATGAATTCATACAGCACGATTGGAATAATATTGCAATATGTTTTCTTTGCTCTAAGATTTGTGCAGAAATTTTAATAGAGTTGTATGAAGAGTACCGAATTGTTTATTGAATTGTTATTAAAGCTGAGCGCTGTTAACGAATCCATATTTTTTTTTGGAAGTCAATATTGAAAAGTTTCTTTTTTTTATATCATTCTCACACTGGCTTCATAATACTCTCCCTTTCCTTCACCAGTCATCTGGGAGGAGATACCTGCGGGGCGTATCATTTAAAAGAAATTCATTGTTAGAATCCACAATTGTAAGAAAAAATTAATTTTCACTAATCGACGGCTGAAACAAACCTTAATAAATTGTTTTTGATAAAAATGGATATTCATCATTTCGAATAGAAAAATTCAAAGAAATAAATTTCGCGAGAATAACACATCGTTGTAATATTATTTACAAAAAAACGGTAAACTCTAAAAGTAAAATGAGATGGACCAACTAAATGATAGACTACAATACTGAAATGATAAAACACAAAAATATTCGTTCGTTTTGATGGTGGAAATGTTACAGAATAACCAAAAATGATTGGGAATATCCTTCCCATTCATTCAATACTCATAGAATATTTTTTTCATTATTTTTATCTTTATACACTCATACATCACTTAATCAATCAGAAAAAATAAATCCTTTCTGACTCCCTTTTTTTCAGGGACGTAGAACCTCAGAAGAAACACAATATTCTGCAAACCTCTACATATTCATATGCTTTAGATATACAGAGTGTAACAACCAAATGGAATAAATTCGATAACGAATAAATGAGGGGGTGTTAGGAATAACGCTCGGACATGTCCATTTGTAATTTTAAATGCGCATATTTTTCAAGAAAATAAAATTATATAGGGTGTTCCATGCGACCGTGGCCAATACCAACTTTCCTATTTCAAATGCAACCCTCTGAATATTATTTATTTTTCTGGATTCTTCGAAAAATTCTAGACATAATTGATGTACAATATCCTATACCTATACCTTTTTCGGAAATATTAAGTATTTTCAGATTTTTTACAAAAATTAACATTTTAAATGAAAATAATTTTATTTCACAAATTCGATACATTACACTCAATACTTATTTCCCATTTACCTCTTGATATGAAGAAAGTAAGCAAAAACCATTACTGAGAAGAAATGTTGAGTAACGTTAGAAGACAATTCTACAACAGATTAGCATGTTGCCAAGACGTTCGCGGCGAGCATTTTGTACATTTCTCACATTGACATTAATATTTTTTTTGTTTTTTTTTTAATGATTAAGAAATAATCAGTATTACTTATTAGGTTTTAAGTGTAATATACCGAATCTGTGAAATAAAATAATTTTTATTTAAAACGTTGATTTTTGCAATAAATCTGAAAACACTTAATATTTCCGAAATAGTTAAAGATAGGTATAGGACAATGTGCATGTCTATAATTCTCTGAAGAATCCAAAAAATGAATAATATACAGGGGGTTGCATTTGAAATAAGAAAGTTGGTATTGGCCACGGTCAGATGGGACACCCTATGTAATATTATTTTCTTGAAAAATAGGCGCATGTAAAATTACAAATCGACGTGTCTGAGCGTTTTTCCCAAGTCGCCCTGATTCATTCGTTATCGAATTCATTCCATTTGGCTGTTACACTCTGCATGCAGAGAGTACAAAAAAGATCAACCAACGATACCAATGATTAGAATATTTACACAAATAACAAAATAAAATATGCGATGCAAAACAGTCTAACTTGATAAACATAAATATTAAGAGGATACAGAATTTTCTGTTTCTTATAATTTAGTTATAGAAGCCTCTACCAAGTCAGACTTTTCTGAATAAAATACAATTTCGTTTATTTAAATAATGTTGAATTGAAAATGCTGTATATTCATCGAAATATAGTAGTGAGAATACAGAAATTCCTGTGGTCGAAATACAGTAATGAAGAATCAAATTAAAAGAAGAATATTATGAATATTAATCAAATTGGGGAAATTGCATGTAAAACATATCACCTTTAGCTTAATGAAGAAATGTTTATTTTTATCGCAAGATCGCCAAACAAAATGTGAATTTCTGTTTCAAACATTGCACATTCCTATCCAATGCATGAGCCCTCATGAGAAATCTCAGCAATGGCTTCTCATCTTCGAACGCTTGCTGCATAAAAGCGTACACTCAACCGCAGGAGTATACAACTCGCCTGTTTAGTGGATTCGTCTCGTCGAAAAAAAATACGTAGAGGAATTGGGCCCAAATAGGGAAAGGAACTGGAACAATAAGATGACAGGATATAGTGTAGCCAATAAAGCCGTACATTGGCTTCAGTGGCTTCTGGCTCGACTATTTAACGAAGCGTAACTCAAGATGGTACGTGATCGAATTTGAAGGGCTTCTGTGATGACCAAAATTGTAGAGTCATCCATGCATGCCATATACGGGGTGTCTCAGGGAGGTTGTTTATGTGTCGAGGATTCTTTTCACGAGCTTACATGAATTTTGATCTTGATATCGGTGCGGTGGAGAATAACAGTTGACCAATTTTATTTTAATATGTGAAATTCCGTAGGTACAGACAACCAAACTTATATGGAATAACCCTGTTCAAGATTCAACTGAATCATGACTGCTTTCAACTATTAGAATCAGTTGTACAGGATGGATAGATAAAACAATAATGTCGGATGTAGTTTTTACGAAAAACGACGAGCTTGGTATATCTTATTCTTAAAAGATACTCCGTGGTAATGAGGTCATTCCCATGAGCAGGTTGTCAACCCCCTCTCGAATGCTCAATGGCAAAATAAGTCGAGAAACAGATCATTCTGAAGATTTGGCCGTTCTATTTAGTTTGGTGGAGATAAGTTGGCGGTGTATTTGAATTTGGCAACATGATAAAGGAGACAAATACTTCAAATGCATAAATATTAGAGAAGCCACACAATAAGATAAATAATGGAATTGGAACAGATCAATTCACTCTCTTGTTCTGATTAGAAAATGTTTAAACTACTTCGAAACCAGAGTCTTCAAAAAACAGACATCATTGAAATAGATATCGAAATTTTTATTCAAATCATCTACTCAGTGTGAAAAAAGGACTATCCTCCATGAAAGAGCCAACCTAATCTCATCTGCCTTTGAAATTGGTAAAAATGAGATAAGTTTTGTCGAAAATATTCTTGAAGACAATGGATATCTAAGAAACTTCATAAATAAAACAAAGTAATAGATTTGTAGAACAAAGCTTCTGATCAACAATCAAATCATCAAGAACAACAACAAATAAATCATCCACAACTACCTAATTAATCGAATGATATTCCATATATTAGCGGTACAAAAATCAGAAGAATCTGTTCAAAATTCCAGATAGAAACAGTTTTCAAAAATCAAAATGATCTCAGACTTTTACTGACGAGTGGCGAATACAAAACCGATTCATAAAAACAGAAATCTACTGTATATTTGCAGTATTTGTGGTGAAACGTGAACAGGGGGCATCACGGCCATTAGAAGTAAGAAAGTCAGAACATGAAAACAATGGGTGAAATAGAGATAAACACAGGTCTAGAATAGCAGATCATGTAAGTTCCACAGATTTTCCAACTGCTCAATAGAGGTTTAGGCAAAAAAACGTTAATTTTGATAAGAATAATTCTGAATACAAAGGAAACGAATAATAAAATTCAGATGTTCGAAATCATAACATCAAGGGATTAAAACCTTAATTGGGAATCACACGAACATATTGATTCATAAGTGAGGAAATAGGTTCAGATAATCGTGTTGTATCAAGTGTGATTCATTTTTCAAGAGAAGAAACACAAATATTTTCCAAATGATTGAAAATTTGTCTTTGGCAATTGTTTCGGTGTGAAAACTTGTAACGATATAATATTTCTTCAGGAGTTCCATCATCGATTTTTTGTGTGTAAATACATCCCCTAATTCAAACTTCAGTCTTGATTGTGTTTTTGAGATTTCGGTTATGTTTATGTTTTCGAGATTGTGGGCTGCCGAAATGACCATTTTACATTACAGTTATGTCTCGTAACTCGTGTTCCTTGTTGTTTTGTACCAGACATGTCACAAGAAGGTCACCATTACAGAGCTGATGTATAATATAGATGCCCCCATGTCTTACTGGACCAAAGAACATAACATTGCGAATGAGCATTTGAAAAACTTCTTGATACAGACTTCCATTTTTTAATGTTAACGAGGTCAGGTTTAGAGAATGTAAACTGAACAAAACACAAGCGTCAAGTTCGAGTCATAACACCATAAATTCGTGAGAAATTGAATTCGAATTCCAAGCGTGTGTTAATTCAAACTGTTGAGTGAGAATTTGTTGACAGAAATTTAAAGGCTTTATATTACGATAAAATTTAAAGATGATAAAGATAGAGCAGATATTTTCCATGTCAGATGTCAGTTGGGGAGAATCAAAAGCTCATTTTCACATCTCAAAATGATGCTTCTCAACCATACTTCATTCATTGGCACTCGTGAATGTCAAATAATTCTGAGAGATGTTGCCAATGTGGGTTTCGTACTTTCGTAGTACAACTAAATTTTCATACTGTATTGTTTCATTTAGTGCAGGAAGGTATTCAAATGTCTTCTGTAGGCTTATTTCTTAATAATTTTGAAATGTGGTGAATTCTATAGGTCCGTCCTTGTGTTCATTTAGAAGTCTTTCTGTCGGGTTATTCGAGTACTTTTATTCATTTTTCGAATGAACTATCACAAAGTAACGAACCATTCTGTCCATTATTTTTCGGTAAAATTTCAACACTCGATCCTCGATTTTCGTACAAGTAAATAGATCAACTGAATCTTTCAACCATGTTTATATACGTGGAATATTTCCTGTATTAACATAGGAAAAAGTTTATTTAACTTTCGCCAGGTCTTTGGAATTATCGAATTCACATAATATTTTCTCAAAATCATTATTTTCCTGAAGTAAATGAACATTTTGATAAATACGTAATTACTACGATCTCTATGTAGAAATTACCACGTTGCGTATGTATCTGACAGGTATATGACTATAACCTAACATTTTCAAAATAAGGCAATCCAACGACCTGTCAAATATTTTTGAGGTTAGGCTGGTGGTCAAACACTGGAATTCAGCTCTGTTCACGTAGACATTAAAACCGTTCATTTGCTCCAAAAATTGTTTTATGTGGATATTTTTTTGATATTTCTAGTCGATCTTACTGTTAGGAATATCATACCAGTGAAAATTATTCAAATTAAGTGCATTTCAATAAAAAATGCCATATATGTGTGCCAAACTTGGATGTGCAAGTCGTTCAAATTAAGAGTATTTTCTCGAATATTTTTGAACACCCAGTGTGTGTCTGTAAGTTGGTGTATTATCCACCTATTAAGTGACTCACCAGGAAGCGAAGGAAAATTTGGTCAGCAGTCATCAAGACCTGACAAAATCGAAGATAAAAAACTAAAGAAAATATTTCTTCGTTGACACTGAAATAAGCAGTATTCAGTCCATGCTGAATGTAAAACTGATGAAAACTGAAATTTCATATCATATAATAGGATAAAGAAGTTACAGGTTGTAGTAATCTGATAAATTTTCTCCTACACTTCCTCTACTATCTCTGCGGACTCCCAATACTAAGTATGAAGTCGTGGTCATATGATTGAGTGATATTTTCTTCCTCTTTGTTGCTTCAGGATATTTTTGGATATTATAAATCATGAAAACTCATTCGTTCACCCATAAAATAATAAAATTCCTCATATTTATCGCAATCCAGCGACCTGTCAGATACGTTTTGAGGTTAACAGTCGTGGAATAATCACGTGGTTTGGATTGCCTAATTGACACAGTGAAATGTCAGAAATGTGTCAGAATTTCACTGCCAACCGGGATATTTTATTAAAGTGAATGGAGTATAGGTATGGATTAAGTATCCAAATACGTAACATTCTTATAAAAGCGTCTCATTAAAATCACAATAATGCATCAAAAATATGGAGTAACATTCTAAGTAGCATTCTTATTAAAGCGTCTTGTTCCCTTCTTTATCTCAAAATGATACATCACAGATATGGAACAATGTGCTTTATATGTTACATGAATATTAGAGAACAATCAATTTCAAATCCGTTACAGAAAACTGACATGCAATCAAGGGCGAATTCATGGAGGGGGGGTTCATGGGGGCAAATACTCCCCCATGAGTATCGAAGACCCCAGAAAAAATTACGTTTCAAAGTTTATTCGAGGACTGAACTGTTGCCATTTTGGCAACGTACAAATACTTTGAAACTCGAAGAAATATGCAATTCTAGATCTTCCAGCGGATAAAACTTCTTCTGACCGCTATTACTATTTGATTATTTGAAATAACCTTGCAGTGACCTTGAAAGAGACCTTGACATTGAAATTCATCCAAAAAAGATATTTCAAATGCTCTGAAATCATTCATTACATTGAATGGAATAAAAGACACAACAATGATAAGACTGTGCGTAGCTCGTATCTTAAGCCACATTTCCCATTGCGCAATCCACACATATCGATGACACCGTCGAATAATGATCAATATTCAAATAGAAAAGATAAATCTAATGGCATATCCAACAGTCTTACGACCCATAAACGCCACCAAATTGAAGCGAGGGAAATTTAGAGCTGGAAAAGGGATATAAACCCATGAAAGAATAAATATGACCATCCAAATATGGGTAATCTATATTTTATAACGTCTTACCTACAATGTTACCACATAAAGAGATTAATAGGATAATAACTTTTATTGGACACGATGGAGGCTAAAACAGCGATTCAAAGACGAACTTTCTCCGTGTATTGTTGTTTTTATTTCTCTACGATTCCCTTGAATGTCAGTGTGGAGTTAGTTGGGCTACAGACAACAGAAGACGTTCGAATGGGAAGAACAAGTAAGAGGGAGAGGTCACAAGACGTGTCAATGATTTTTAACTTGTCCGGTAACCTATTGATGATTTATTGTTTGTATCACAGTAGGTAGTGTAAGAGTTTGATTGAATACATGATTTTCTAGATGATATCGTGTTGCAATAACTTCATTAGGAGGCTGACTGTGAATTGAATAGGTGGGTTGAGGTTTGTAATTAATGGACTATCGGTATTTCAATCTTCACAAAAATACGCGTATTGTCATAAGGCGCCACTTCATTGTAGGTTTATACAGTACTAGCTTGTACCATTGAAAGTCTTCTCGAATCTACTGCTCAACAAATGTTGGCAAAGTTCATAAGTTTTAGTCTGTTCCAAAGTTTTCTGTCTTTCTCAACAATTTTTGTGTATGAGAAAAAATCTCATCATGTTGTTCATTTCTTCAGTTGCGCAGTTTTAGGTAAAATTTTATTTTCAGTTTTTCTATCCGTGCACAAACAAAACTCGAAGAAGATAGTAAAAGTATATTAAAATCATTGAAAGAAAAAAAAGAAGTTCTCGTATCAGTAAAAAGAAACAAAATAAGACTGATCCAGGTAAATCGAAAGATTGTTCAGACCACGTTGAAGCAGTCTGAGAAAAATCATCAAGGAATGATGGTAACGATGATGATCCATTTATTTACAACAAAGAAAAACAAACTTTTATTAAAGCTGAACAAACAAAGAAAGAGAAAGTGATACAGGAAAATCTAACGGTGATGACTGGTTTGATGAAGTTATTGAAGACAAAGTTGATCTATCCGGGGAGAGGTCTTTTCGAAAATATTTTCATATGGAGGGTGAGTCTTTGACTTGTACATATATTTCAACTGTAGATTCTGAGGCCAAAAATTTTTTGTTTTTCCTTTTTTTCCGAATTCGGCTCTGTTTAAAAGATATAGCCATTTAAGGGAAAAAATGAGGACAAATACGTGCCTGATACGATTCACTGGAATTAATGCTGAGTTCATATTTCTCGATTGAAATTGAGTTGATACATTTAGGAAATACTCAAGTACTAACCTTATTTGAATGAGAATGTTACGAACAGTTTTGTCCGATTTTTTCTGCGAAAACCCATCTGTCTTCCATCAAAATGAGTTCTTTCAATTTTTCTGAAGATAAGTTTATAAACACTATTAACTTGTTCATATTTTTCCCCATATCCCGAAAATGTCTCATTAAAAATTGTTTTAACAGTAACCTAACCTAACTCCACTAACCTAGGTCATAACTAGGTCAATGAACTAACCTTACCAACTTCTATGATATTTCACAGAGCTTTTGAGAAGACGATGACAGATTGTATTTATTTTCTCTGTAAACAATGGTATGAGCGAAACCAAGGAATCAGTACTTCCCCTATCGTTAGAGGATTTTTTTATTTATAGAGAGTAATAAAAACAAGTGATGATTATGTGAAGACTTTCCGTGAATTAATGTGATAATAACCGGGTAGTGTCGAGTTTATGAAATTCCAAGAGTATATTGTTAAGATAGAAATATCGCCACAGATCGTGTAATGCTAAGTATCATTCTATTTTTCAATAATTTCAATTCAATAGGTAAACCACCTATTGAATGGATTGAATGGATATTCATCAATGATATTCGAATTTTGACGGATAACAATAAATTTTCAATAGACTCTGTGCGTATAAAATGTACAATTTCATGCTTCTTATAATTCAATTTTATCTACCACATTTGTGGCATTTTATAATTATATATCTCTACATCGAACGTTTTTCTATCATAGAGATTTTAGTCTTGACAAAGTTGGTAAACATTCTGACACCATTTTTGATTTGAGATCAGAGAGTTTATAAATTTCAGCCATCCTGTGATATTATAAATCTAGGGAAGCATCTAGATTATTCTTATGATTATTGATTTTTTCGTCAAATTTTATCGTGTAAAATTGGAAAAAAACTCAAAAACTTTTATTTTTTAGAATGATTGCTCCTTTCGAAAATATGAACTGATCACCTTTTCGAGTTCACTTCACTTTTATACCAGCAGAAATATTGAATAAGTTTTGATTGAGAAATATACACCATGAATAGAGTAAACAATCAACCAGAATTCAGTTCATTTGATATAGCGATTTCGAAGATATGAACAGACAAGTGTTTTTTTTTTTCATGGATTTTCAACACCCTGTATCTCTCAAACGAAACCGAATTTTGAATAATGGTATGGAAAAAAAGTTTTTCGTTTGTTGAGAGGAATCTACAGTTTCGCATTATCTTTAAGCATGTACTTTACTCTTTCATTGTTGTTTCAACTGCGATATCGTGCCAACCACGTTGAAATATGTGTACAAGATAAAGACTCACCCTGTATAATATGAACATTTGGTTGGATTCTGACCCGATTTCATTAGTTTAAATGTGAAATCCGGACTATATCGATAGCACTTGACTCCATACCCGATTTGTATTCGTCGTCCGAAGTGGTAAAAAAAAGTATACCCACATGGCTACATATCGTGACTCAGCCCAGCATCTTTCCACATATTCTTATTATCTGCTTGTCTTCTCGATGCCTCAGTGCCTCTTTCATACGTCGATAATTGAACCGAGTAACCAAATATAGTATGAAAATAATGGCTCTGTACCCCAATGCTAATTCTCGGATTCGTTCCCAAATCGGCTGGATCTGGGCACATAACTCTCTCGCAGTCGACAGTCGACCTTATCAGCGAAAATCCTGCAACCACCCGGATTAAGCTGGAGTCTAATCGGACCCCGAGGTGCCAGCGAGCGATGTGTCTATGCGCCGGCTGTACAACGTTTCTGCACGAACTAAAGGAAAGAGGAGAAGCACCTGCAGGAATTTTGAAAAACAAGAAGAAAAAAGCAATTCAAAGAAAGTCCAGAAATGATCCTACGGTCTCTGATTATAAAGAAATCATACTTATCGAAGAAAAAAAACCTGTTATTCAAAAGATAAAACAAAGAATGGAAGCGGACACAGAAAAATGAATATTAACATTTCGTATGTTTTTTTTAAAGTAATAACATTTTCGATAGGGATAACTCTGATTTGACACTTTGACAGAAGGTTGAGGCCATGTTGTTTTGACGTTTCACTTCGCAACAACATTTACAAATGTATTTTATTCATCCTCACATGTTGTTTGACACATTTTCCTCTCGAATATTTCAAAAATAGTCTATTACTTTTTGTTTGAGGCGAATTTGAAACTGAAAACGTTCTTAGCAATGGTTTTTTGTATCAAGTATTTGAACAATTAGTATAGATCCAGCTTCTTCAATGGCATCAATAGTTGGATTTGATAATTCTCACAGCGACAAGCACCGCTGATACACACAAAATTAGGACAACTTACTAATGAGGAAATTGAAATTATAACTAATCTCACGAAATTATTATAATTATTATCTGTAACTTATAAAGTAAATCAGTTTCGGCATCAGCATCTTGAATGAATTTATTGATCTCATCCCTTGATAACAATTTAGATTTCTTGTTACTAGTTGATTTACTTATTCCACTGGTATTGGTAAATTGATTATATAGGTTATGTAGATCTGCAAAATGAAATCACGAAAAAAGACTGATGAGGAAAAAAAAATTTCAGATTGAACACCGAAGATTTTCATTTTTATTTGCAAAATGAAAACTCGAAAAAAGACTGATGAGGAAAAAAAAATTAGATTGAACACCAAAGATTGAAAAAGGGCTCGTACCCGAAACGTTTTAAAATTGTGACAAATAAATAGAGTTAATAGAAATTCATATATAATAATCATTTAACCCAATACCCTTCAATTTAGATTTCTTTCCTCGGTATCCTACGATTTTGTTCTTAATGAGCAGGACCAATTTTGAAAACTTTCAATTGAACTTTAACTGTAGATTCCTCTCATCAAACAGAACACTTTTTTCCTATACCATTTTTCAGAATTCGGTTTGCTTTGGAAGATACAGGGTGTCGAAAATCCATGAAAAAACACTTTTCTGTTTATTTCGAATGAACTGAATTTTGGTGAAGTATGCACTCCCTTTATGATGCATATTTCCAAATCAAAACTTATTCAATTTTCCTCCCGGTATAAAAGTTACAGCGTAGCCAACTCATGAATCCACGAAAAAATACTATAAAACCACTTGAAAAAAAAAAACGGTTCATATTTTCGAAAGAATCAAAGGGCTTAGAAAATGAAAGTATTCCTGATTTTTTTTATAAAACGCGTCGTTTTCGAGTTATTACCAATTTCACTCGATAAAATTTGACGAAAAAATCAAAAAACATAAGAAAAATCTAGATGCAACCCTGGATTTCCAATATCACAGACTGGCCCAAATTAATAAACTCTATACAAGGTTATATTGTTGTCAGAATGTTCATCAACTTTGTCAAGACTAAAATGTCAATGGAATACAAAATTCTGATATTAATGATGAATATATCCCATACAAACCACGTATTGAATTGAAATTAATGCAAAATGGATACTTAACACTATACGATCTGTGGCGATGTTTCTATCTGAACAATATCCTCTTGGAATTTTATAAACTCGACACTACACGGTTATTATCACATTAATTCACTTTCACTGAAAATCTTTCCACATCTGTTCGCATTCTTCTTTTCGAATAAACAAATACAATCTCCATCAAGCCGTTTTACGCATGCTTCGTTCAACAACCACAGACCAACTGTTCGGTCTATAGAACCACGGTTTGTCTTGCGCACCGACTGAAATTAAGATCGTAGCGCTCTATTGGCGAGAATCAGAACATTTCCAAAGAGACACGACAAGACGCCACTAGCCAAAAGTGAACAACACTGCTGTCTTTGCGTTAGTTCATCCGTTAATGATAGAGGACCTACTGCTTCCTTGTTTAAAGAGAAAATCAACCCAATCTGGCATCGTCTTCTCAAACGTTCTATGATAGCTTTCATAGAATATGGTTAGATGGGTTAGGTTAGGTCATTGACCTCGAATCCTTTGACCTAATTCAATAGAGTTATGTTCGATTAGTGTAAAAACAATTCTTTTCGAGATAGTTTTGGTGGAAAGAGGAGAATATAAACAAGTTATAAGTACTCAAAAACTACTCTTCATGAAAATCGAAGAAGGAACTCATTTTGGTGGGAGAAATATGGCTTTTTAGTTGCGGATAAAATCGGATGAAACTTACTGTTCTTGTTAGGATATATCGTCTTTTTAACATTCTCATTCGGTTAAGGTTAGTACTTGAGTATTTCCTAAATGTATCAACTCAATTTCAATCGAGAAATATGAACTTTGCAACAATTCCAGAGAATTATATCAGAGACGTAATAAGCCCAATTTTTAAATGGCTATATCTTTTTAACAGAGAAGAATTCGGAAAAATGGAAAATGAAAAAAAGGTTCTTTCGACTTCAAGAATCTACAGTTAAAATATATGTACAAGTCAAAGACTCACGTGGAAGGTTTTGAGATTTTTGTATTTCTCAGAATAGCATATGAGCACCTTTTCAGGAACCTTTTCTACATGGTTCTTGTTGCACCATTCACGAAATTGGTCAAATGTTTTCTCATATATTATCTTTGATTTGGCCGGTAACATATTGGATACAATTGTATTTACTTCTTCAGCCATATCTGATGGGGTATCACTACCAATATCATGATCAACATCCATCTTCGTTAAAATAATTCGAAATTCGGAAACCGAATAACGAAAAATCATGAGGGTCACCTCAAATGGAAATATGCATTTTCCGCTATTTTCTACTACCATAAAGTCAATGAGGGTAAACATAAACGGAACCATTCCCGGAGCCTGCAGCGTCTGCGAAGCTTCCTCAGTCCCATCGTCGTAATGAGCTATTTGCACGGTGCATACCGCTAACGTAGACGTTCCTAAAGCTTCATTACAACAACTCTCGGTACCATCGTCTAACGCTGATAGCACCACCGACCACTGCACTCGCCCAAATATCTCGCCATCTCTCCTCGCCACCCAACCGTCGAATTAGAAGCCATTCCGACCGTTCGAACGTGCCGTACCATCTCGACGTCCTGACATAGATCCAGCGGAAAAAAAATTAAATAGGTTTCTGGAGGATACGCGATCGAGTGTGCGGCGGTCGGGTTTGCTATTTTCTTGGACGGATGTACTCGGAGAAGCGAGAGAGGAACGCCGGCGCGACTTTTAGGCGCCGCCGACAGAGGGCATTTGAAATATGTGGAAAAATTTTCGTCTTCTCTCTCCATCTTGTTGGTAATTACAGGAGTGTCGAATGGTAATGAATCTTATTTATTCATTAATAATATGAATATGCGAGGATGAAACCGGATAACCATCTTCTGTTGGCTGATTTGCATCGGACGCGGTGCGCGTTTAGAGGTTATTTCGGGTTAGAGCGAGCAGGAAATTTCTGGATAACATTCATCCGATATGGCAGGCTGGTGAACGCATAGACCATTCGCTTTTATAATGTAGCCCGGTTGGCCATGAATATTTCGAAAATGTTAGGTTATAATCATTTTCCTATCAGTCGAATGAGCAACGTTGTCCTTTCTACATAGAAGGCGTAGTAATAACGTATTTATCGAAATGTTTATTTACTTTGGGAAAATAATGAATTTGAGGAAATTTTATGTGAATTCAATAAATCCAAAGATCTGGCAAATCTTTTTCTCTGTTAATACTGGAAATATTTCACGTATATAAACATAGTTGCAAGTTCTTGTACGGAAATCAAGAATCGAGTGTTGAAATTTAACTGAAAAATAATGGACAGGTGTAAAAAAGCACCCCCTTTGTGATCCGACAGAAGAGCGGCTTTCCACCAATCAGGGGTGTTATTACTTGAAGAAAAAAAGAAATGATGTTATTTTAAATTTTGAAGATCTTTTTCCGAAAAGGGAGAAAGTGTGGGATCGGCCTAACGCACTAGGGTCGTGACTTAGTGTCTAATAATTCTCCAGGGAGAGGGATGGTAAATGAAACTTTTGAATTTAAATTTAAGACGTATATTAGGACCAAAGCAGAATAACAATTTTACAAACATTTATTATAATCCAATCAAGTCAACAACTTAATTTTCAAAATATTCAGTCAATTTCTCAAATCAAATGAACACAACAAAACCAAATTAACTTATTGCATCAAATTCAAATCGTAAAAACAAAACCCAATTAAATCATTGAAACCAAATAATCATCAGTACAAATTCCAATTATAAAAGTAAAATCGAATTACCAAAAAAACTTAAGGGTTTGTTAAAATAACCCCAGAATCGTAAATATGGGGGATCCCAGAATAATACAATTCGAACTTCCAAATACTTCAGAGAGATCTCAAAAACAATACAGTTCTAAGACAGACTTGTGGTAGATTTCGGACTCAGTACTATAAAAGATCTGGCCTTGCATGCAGCTTTCTACCAATACTCAAACAAGCTAAGCATAATCAAAAATACCTTACCTTTTTCCCGTGCTGAAACTCCGGAGGATGATGAATATTTCCTGAAAAACAAAAGAAACACAAAAACACGTCACCCACTCGCTTTCGCAGATTAATGTCACTCCTGTTCTACCGAAGAGAATAATCCATCGGAGTTAGATATGTCGCATGATCTTGGAGGCCAATTATTTGGACCATTTCTCGAAATAATGTTATCGCCAAATCTTTCTTTCAATGTATCGAACAAACGATGCTCATTATGTTCAAGTGGCTTTAGTTCTTGAACCAGTTGGATCTTGTATGGGTGTAGACGAAGATCTTTACGCAAAATTTTCCATGAGGTGGATGCACAGAGTCCCACTTGTTGTGAATGTCGACGAATAGACAAATCTGGATCTGCATTAACACTATCACTAACAGCAGCGATATTTTCTCGTGTACGTACAGTTCTTTGTCTTGTTGTTGTTGTTGCATCGAGTAGAGAAAATAAGGTTCGAAATCTATCGATAGTTCGTCGAATAAGCTGCTCTGATGGACGATTATCAAAACCATAAATTTCACGTGTGCTCTATAAGTTTGGCGAATAGAAAACTGATTTTGAAAATGAATGTCAACAATAAATTTGTAAACGTTGTTGTGGCGTGAGTCTTTTCATGATAATATGTTAATGCTTACTGAACAGAAATGTCAAATAAACATGGTTTCTACCTTCTGTCAAATCACAGTTATCTCTATCGAAAATTCTATCTCTTCAGATTCCAAAATTTCAAGAATTCATCAGACAGCATCGATTGGTTAAACTTGGACCATTGAATTATGTTGAAGTATAGAGAGGAGAAGCCACTGGATGTCGATCTGCCAATGTGGTTTTTTACTTTGAGTACTTTAGCCAATTGTATTGTAATATTTATTTTTCTGATGACTGAATGAATATGATTATCAAGAAATTATTTTTTCCATCTGCTTGCTCAATTAAAATGGATTCCGGAATGAACATCATCCATTAGATTTGAGTAACAACCTCAAGATAAGACTTTCTAGTCTTATTCAACATTCTAAGATCCAATTACTAACCAGCCCATTAGGACAAGGCGAGAATGGGCACAAGTGTGATACAAACTTCCCTATATTCCTCATAAATAGAAATTTATCACCCACATTAAGATACAAAGAAGAAAACACACAACTCTCTCGCGTCCACTCAAAACCAATAAACCCGATAATTTTCGGTAACCTCAACCCATCACGTTCCTCCACTCCACCAAATCGACCAGCTCAGCTTCGAACCAATTATCGCCCCGCGCTTGCATAACTCCCATTTCTCTCCCATCATAGCCATTTTTCTTATCGCGGTGTCTCTAATCGGAAACGCAAAGCGGGGTACCCATAAACTTGATTTATGAGAACCATCTCCGCTCATTCATGGCCACGCACGATGCCCAACGAGGCTCGTAAAGTCTCCGCCTGTGTTCACCTGCGATGCCGCAATCGTAAAAATTCGCAGTTTTGCGATGCGGTGCTAGAAAAAAAATTTCCCTGACTTACGGCCGGTGACCCCTCGGGCCTGAGCGATGTTCGGGTCGAAAAGACGTTGGAATGGGCCGTGTCGAATGGTTTGATGCGTTTTGGTCGCTGCCAAGAGATCGAGCGTCTAGGGGCGTTATTGCGGCAGTGATATATCTCAATGATTTCTTCGATTTTTGGCTTGGAGGAACTGTTTAATGCACTTTGTTGTGCTCTTTTGTTTGGGTTCTCTGAATCGATTTGTATTGTTATGGCTCATCGGAGCTGCAGCATGCTCGTTGTTGGTGCCAGAGTTGCACCGTTCGCCAAATGAATTATTGTAATTGAGAGTAAGTTTCAATATAACTGTTTCAAATCATAATTTTTTTAATTCTTCTTTGTATTGTAAGGTAAATTGGAAATGTTTACATCTGTTTTGTACCTTGATTATACCAAGTTGTTCTGATTTTATTTTTGTACCCTGATTATTTTTCCAGGATAATGGTCTTCATGAACGGCTTTTATTTTGAGGGATGCTGGATATTCCTGTTAATCTCGATGGTTGAGACTGTTGTGACTGCACAACCGATGTGAGGGGATAAACTTAACTGTAAGCATCCTATGGTAATCTTGATAATCACTGCGAAAAAATTTCATCTGTACTCAGATAACACCTGCAGAGAGGATGAGGAAGTGGTGAAAGAACGCACTCTCAACAAACAACAAACTGTATTTTTCTCGTTACCCCAACTTAGATACCAAGCACGAAATATGTATACAAGCAATATGTATACAATTATGAAATATACCTTCTATATGAAAATGTATAGCAAGGAAGCAAAATGATCAGTTGTGATTTACGAATGTGAAAAACACCCCCTTATTGTGATTCGATGGAAGAGCGGCTTTCCACCAATCAAGGGTGTTATTACTTAAAGAAAAAGAAAATTGATGTTATTTTAAATTTTGAAGATCTTTCTCCGAAAAGGAGAAAGTGTGGGATCGGCCCAACGCACTAGGGTCGGGACTTAGTAATTAAAAATATTCTCTAGGGAAAGGGATGATAAATGAAACTTTTTGGTGTAAATTTGAGACGTATAGTAGGACCAAAGCAAACTAAACAATTTCACACTCGTTACGTATATTTCAACGATCTAAATTATCGAAATATTCGGATATTTTTTAAATCAAATGCAATTAATCGCACAAAATCAAATCATTACATCAACTTTGAATCACAAAAGAAAATCTAATCATTGAAATCAAATCAAGCATCAGTCTAAATTCCAATTATAAAAGAAAAATCGAGTTATCAAAAATTACAGGGTTTGTCAAAATAACCTCAAAAATCATAAACATGGGATGATCTCAAAATAATACAATTTGAACTTTCGAGCACTCAATAGAGATAAAAAAAATCACTTAAAATTCCAAATACTCAAGAGAGATCTCATAATAATTCCACTTAAACTTTCAGATAAACAAGGGGAATCTAAAAAAAAATAATTTCCACATAAACTTCCAAATACTCAAGTGTGATTACAAAAAAATAATACACTTTTTTTTCTAGAGAAAATACGACTTATGGTAGATTTAGGGACTCTGGACTATAAAAAAGATATCTGGGCTTGCATGCAGCTTCCTACCAATACTCAAAATGAGCTAAGCATAAACAAAAGTATCTGACCTTTTTCCTGTACCAAAAATCCTAAGGATGATGAATCTTTCCTGAAACAGAAAAAGAAACACAAAAACACGTCACCCACTCGCTTTCGCAGATTAATCTCACTCCCGTTTTACCGAAGAAACGCAATCAATTCCAAGTAATTTCAGAGATTTTGAAATTTCGACTTAACAATTTTCTGTTTCCATTCGGGACTGACCTTTCCAAAACTAAAACCAAAACCTATGAGTTTCCCTAACACCGGAGCCGAGATAACTCCGAAACTAAATCAATTCTTAAACCTCCCTTAAAACCGTACCAAAAGCATATCAAACGAGTCAACTGGGAATCTTCCCGTTTGCAGTTACTTCCGAATCAACCTTAATTTTTTTTGTCTCCACTTTGAGACCGTACTTCTAATCACTGAAGTACCTACCCTGAAACCGTACTACCCTAAGTTTCCGAGCCATATTCGCGAGCACTGGCAACCTTTCCGTTCAAGGTTCCACCAGTCACTGCCTTTTTCGTCTCCCGAGCAAATTGAAGATTTCCCCTCTTCGTTTCCTCTAGAAACCAATCAAATTAAAGGTTTTCCTTCATCGATGTTTCAAAAACAAACAAATCAAATCTTCTTCCATCTTCGTCTTTACAAACTAATCAAATCAAAGATTTTTTTTCAGCTTCCTACCTCTCGTAGGTAGGGCCTTCTTGAGATAATGCAGTGTCCCATGCAACGGTTTGGGAAATGCTGCGTTGCAATCCCACAGTCCCAGCTTCGAATTTTTCTGCCGTCGTACGCATATACTGCAACCGAGTTCGTAGAACAATTTTATCTGTTATCGCTCAGACCTCATAAGAAACTTAAAACGAAGATCAATAATTTCAATCTTTAAAGTATAGCCAGACATCCGGTGTGGGCTTGATAAACGATGCAATAATTTTCTGGCAAAGGGATATCAAGTTTCAGAAGTCGACACCGATCAATCAAACTATTACGATTTTCTTTCTATTCAGGGTAAAATTAAAGGGTGCTGAAAAGACCGATTAAAAATTACAGGAAAGAAAATATTCAAGTCAATTTTAGAGACATATCCGTTTTATCATGGCAAAAATATTTCCGTCTATCACACGAATATGTATGGTGTACTAACAGTTGACTATAAACCAAGGTATATGAAACAAATATTGTAGCACAAGCGATTGATCTCATGTTGTTAAAAAACTATTTATCTATACAAACTATTTTAAACAAGACAGCTCTACTCTTATGGCCAAAGGAATTTTATCTTGTCCAGATGTTGCCTTATTGAGAATCAACAACGTTCTTAGTTGAAAAGAGAGAATCATATTCTTCAAAAATTTTCTGGTAGGTATACATCATTGGGTGCCGATCAACATTAACCAAGCTAAGATCATAATAATTTACACTTAAGAGATAACTTCCAGCTATGAAATTCATCTCGGTAAATGGAGGTATCGTAGAATGGGAGTTTGCAGTCAAATATCTGGAAATTACCATCCTCTGTGGAATATGAATGTAAAAATTACTGCTAGTAAAGCAGTAAGGACTTTAATGCCTGTCTGTCTATTCGGTTAAACTCGAGGTTGTAACCTTAAAATACTGCGATGGATGTACGTCATGATTGTGGTGGTTCCAATAATAAGTTATTGGACAGTAGTCTGGTTTGCTAAGGCAAGCAAGACAAGCACGAGGAAAATATCCGACAAGGCGCAAAGGCTTTTTTGTGCTTGTATCACTGGAGCTTTGAGAACGTGCCCGGCGACTAGAGGACTAGAGCACTTTAGGTCATCGCAGATGTCACTCTCGGTGTCACGCCATTTACTTGTTCCAGTTTTAAGGCATAGGAGTCAAAATGCTGCAAAGCCCATTCTATTGAAAAACTTTCTTGTATCTTCCAAGTTTTTCAGGAAACGCAAGATTTTTGTGAAAATTCTAAAACTATGATAGCAAGTAAAGTTTCTACCAATCTCGATATGCATTTTTAGAATTTCCTCGAAAATTATGCGTTTCATGAAAAAAATGCAAGAGACAAGAAAGCTTTCAAATTGATTAGTTCAACAATTTTCAAGGATTTTAAAATCGCTGGTTACGTTCAGTTCTCTAGAATCCAATCCTGATCTCTACACAACATCACCAATATGTTCGCAAATGCGAATTCAATGCGAAAATAGGTCACAGTTATAATTCTTCCATCTGTAATTAACCGAAATAAAAAATCGATTAGCAGATTGAAGATGAGATCTGATAATGGGAATCGTTTAACCGCTAATTACCCGCGAGATTACATTCGAGAGAGGTGAGCAAGCTGGAACGAATTTTTAAATGACTTTGTTTCTGAATTTCAGTGCGAGAAGTACAGAAACTCAATTATAGGGATATGAACCTAAGATAGATGAGATCTAGTCTGAAGATTGAATGAGATAGTGTTTTTTTTTAATTATTTTGGAAATAATCGTTTTTCACTCTCTAAAAATTCACACTAAACAAAAAATTTTGAATGTATCATGAGAAAGTTGATTGTTTTCGAAAGCTTTCATTTTAAAGCATGATATTCATTCATCATGAAAGAACCATACGTAATTGAGAGTGAGGAGATTCTGAAAGATACTGTTTTATTTTGAACTAGGATACAATGCAATCCTTATAAACAATGGTAGTGCCGGCGCCGCACCGCTATGTCCCTGCATTTCAAATCTGTAATATCTTCGGAAACATTCATTTAAATTACATACTGTAAAGGGCCATATCGATCTATATTGAATGGACAAGACAATGTATTTAAGGTACTTAATTGGATAAGCAAAAATGCTGTATTGCTTGCAACCACTTTCTAAATAAGCCATTTTTTCCCGTAAAAAGTAAAGGATAAAAAATGGTTAGTAATAATAGTAATAGTAATCTTTATTTCTTCAGTTCAATATACAATGCATATAACAGAAGAAAACGTCAAATAAACAATTCATTCAAAAAATTCAGAAATATAATAGCAATTCTTATCAAGTAATAGCGACTTTACCCTTTTCTTGAAAATAAAAATGTTTGGTGCATTCTGTATTTCCACAGGTAACACGTTGAAAATTTTGCAACCCATAAACTGCAAATTTTTTTGAAAATATGCGGTGTTATGGTTTTTAGGTGCTAACAAAAATTTCCCTCTGGTATTATAACAATGATTGGAATAATTAATGAAAAAAGATTTATTTTTACAAACGTATATACAAATTTCAAGAATGTAAATTCCTACTAGAGTAAGGATTTTTAATTCTTTGAAAGCTGGCCTACACGATTCCCGAAAAGGAATCCCAGCAACAATTCTTATTGCGTACTTCTGCAGGATGAATACTCTTTCAACATCAGTAGCACAACCCCAATTTAACACACCATATCTCAAGTGACAGTGAATGCTAGCATAATAAATGGTTCTCAATATACTCGTATTATTGCTGCAAAACTTTTTCATGAATTTTAATGAAAAGCAACTGCTACGAAGTTTTCCACACAAAAAATCTATATGTTCAGTCCATCGACATCGGGAATCCATAACAATACCCAGAAGTTTTGTGTGGTCAACAAAGGGAATCTCAAAGTTCGATGTTTGAATTACGTCATATATAACCCTAGGTACCCTCAGTGAAAATTGTACTGCATGAGTTTTGGAGCAATTGATCATCAAATTATTTTTCCCGGACCACTCAAAAATTTCAGTGAATATGTTCGCGACACAATTTGTGACTTGTTCTATGTCAGTACCAGAGACAAGAATATTTGTGTCATCCGCAAAACATACAATATTACATGTGGGGAATTTTTTACTCAAGAGTTTCGGTAAATCATTACTGTAGATCACATAAAGCTTTGGGCCAATAATCGATCCCTGGGGAACACCCCTACTTATAATTCTCGCAATACTTGAGTCTCCACCGATTTTCACCACCTGAGATCTACCCGTTAGATAGGATCGAAACAGATCCAGACTGAGTCCACGAATTCCATAGCGGTACAACTTATGTAGAAGTAATTCGTGGTCAACAAAATCGAAGGCTCTAGAGAAATCTATAAACAGACCTACCACATGCATACCACAATCCAGGTTATCCACAATTTCCCTATAATACTCATAGAGAGCAGTCTCAGTACTACAGTTGTTTACAAACCCATGTTGGGCAGTTGATAGCAGTGAATGTTTTTCAAAAAAAGAAGTTAACAGTTCATTCATTTTGAGCTCGTAAATTTTTCCTACACTAGACAAGATACTGACAGCACGATAATTTTCATAAGAATTTCTATCTCCTCTTTTGTAAACAGGAGTTACTATATCGCGTTTGAGTTTTTCCGGAAAAATACCGGTTTCCAATGTTGAATTTATGAGGTAAGTTAACGGCTTGCAAAGTTCGAGCTTACATGCTTTTATTATTTTATTAGATATATCATCAAAACCTGCAGAATTAGTGTTTTTCAGCTTAGCAATTAAAAGTAATAATATATCACCTTCACATACAGGAGTCATAAACATGGTGCTATCATTGAATTGAACATTATTATCTGTGTACGCAGTATCTATATCAGCAGGTATTGAAGGAAAATTCAAAAAATGAGTATTGAAATTATTAGCCGCAGTGGCATCAGAAATTTTCACTCCATTCTCTTCAATAACTATTTCGTCTTTTATATTCTGTTTCTTATTTATTTTATTGATAATCTGCCATGTAGTTTTAGTTTTGTTATTTGATTGTGCTATTTCAGCATCGCAATCTTCTTCAGGTGCCGTCTTCTAGCGAAGGTTGGCGATGACTTCTGCAAACGTTTCTCTAGACTCTGCCCTCCTTATCAACGATTGGAAATCAAGGCCAGTCCACTCCTTTATATTCTTTAGCCATGTCATCTGCCGTCTACCAGGACCTCGTTTGCCCTCAATCTTTCCTTCCATTATGAGCTGTAGGAAGTTATATTTTTCGTGCCTAAGCACGTGCCCAAGGTATGATGTTTTTCGCCTCTTTATCATTCCCAGCAGTTCCCGATCCACGTTCATTCTTCTCAGAACTTCCTCATTTCTAATATAATCCGTCCAAGGAATCCTCAACATACGGCGAAATATCCACATCTCAAAGCTCTCCAGTCGGCGTAAAGTACTCACCTTCAATGTCCACGCCTCCATGCCATACAACAGTATACTATACACGTAACACTTCACCATGCGGTAGCGGAGGGCAAGGCTCAAGTTTCTCGATGTGAAAAATGGTCTCATTTTCAAAAATACGTTTCTGGCCTGTTCAATTCTGCTCTTAATTTCCTGATCTGGGTCCAGTCGATCATTCATCATGCATCCAAGGTATCTGAATTTTTCTACTTGCTCAATATGTTGCAGGCCAATGGATATATTCGTTCTGGGGGTATTGTGTTTGGAGACCACCATCACTTTAGTTTTCTTAGTGTTTATTTTAATACCGTATATCTCTCCTTCATGTGCAATCTTGGCCAGTAAATTTTGTAGATCTTCTTCACTATCGGCCATCAGTACGGTATCATCAGCATATCGAATGTTGCTGACTATTCTTCCATTGACCCTGATGCCTTCCTTTGCGTCCTGAAGAGCGCTTGCAAAAATTTCCTCGGAATATAGGTTGAACAATAATGGGGATAGAACACATCCCTGTCTTACGCCCTTTTGGATATTTATGACTTCAGTATCGCCGACCTGTGTGCGCACAAAAGCTTCTTGGTTCCAGTACAAATTCTTTATTATTCTGATGTCATTTGAATCCAGACCTCTCCTTTGTAAGCACTCCAACAATTTATTGTGATTCACTCTGTCGAAGGCTTTCTCATAATCGATGAAGCACATGTAGACATCTTTTTGCTGGTCGCGGCACTTCTGCAGTAGAACAGTCAAACTGAACAATGCCTCACGTGTACCAAGGCCATTTCGGAAACCAAACTGTTCAGGTCCAATGTCTTCCTCACACTTCTTATAGATCCGGTTATGTACGATCTTTAGGAACAATTTCAGCACATGCGACATTAGGCTAACAAGTCGAAATTCCGAGCATTTTTTGGCGTTTGTAGTTTTAGGTAGGGGAACAAAAGCAGACTTCAACCATTCTCGAGGAATTTTGCCTGTTGCATATATGTTGTTGAAGATGTGAGCGAGCAGATTCAGATTGTCTTCTTCGATAAGTTTTATAATTTCTGTATGTACACCATCGGGACCAGGAGCTCTACCAGTCTTCATGTTTCGTACTGCATATTTTATCTCGGATTTCAAGATAGGAAGATCAGTTTCATGTGACCTACTTTGGGTGGTGTTTTCCGTCCTGTTGTCTTCAAAAAGTTCTCGTATGTATTTCTCCCATTCTTCCTTTATTTCTCCGGATGAAGTTATAATTTTGTTGTTCGTGCTCGTTAATACATTGATATTTTGACTGTTTTTAACTCCCGCTATCTCTCTAATCTTTCTATGAATCATCCTGTCATCATGCCTTTCCTGTAGTTCCTCAAGCTCACCGCACAGTCCTCTCATCCAGTCCTCCTTAGCCTCCACTATTTTCCTCTTTATCAGTCTATGTATTTCCCTATATTTGTTCTCATCTTTACCCTTAAACAATCTTCTCGAGTCCATCAGTTCTAAAATTTCCTTTGTCATCCAGGGTTTATTTGCTACTTGTGGTGTTCCTTTTAGATGTTCCTCTGACTTCTTCAATATAAGTTTCAAGCTGTTCGCCAGCTCATCCACATTCTCCACTTCCATCTCCCCCGCAGTCCGTTCTCTCATTATCCGTAAACTTTCATTCAGTTCTTGTTGGATCTTCTGCCTTGTCTCGCTTTCCTTCAGTGAGTTCAAGTCTATTCTCTGTTTTTCTCGATTTTTCTTTATTGCCTTTAGTGATACTCTGAATTTAGCAGATAGCAGAATGTGGTCAGAGGGAACATCCGCGCCTGGGTAAGTCTTGGCGCATCTGATACTATTTTTGAACCTCCTGTTGATCATGATATAATCAATTTGATTCCTCACACAGTGTTCTGAATTGTCTTCGCAATGGATTACCTGAATATCAGACAGTTTTTTCCTGTATAGTCCACTATAAAACCGAAAATTATCCTTAAAGCGATCATCATGTTTGGCTAGCTCACCAGAAAGGCTGACTAGTTTACGGAGCTCAGTCAATTCAGGACAACCAACCCTGCTATATGCTGAATGAGAGTTAAATTTTTTCATGGGAAATGATTTCTCATAATAACAATGAACAATTTGGGAAAAACAATTGAAAGCCATATTGGGACACGAAAAATTGAAAACTTCATCCCACCTTTCCTTATCTAAGAATGATCTGAATGTCTCAATATTTTCAGCACTATGTAATCTGGCATATATTGGACGCTTATATATTTTTTTTAAATTACTCAATTTTACATTTATTGAAATAGCACAGTGGTCCGAAATGAACAAATCCTTCACATCAGTTGTAGAATCATCTTCAAAATTAACTAGAAAATTGTCTATGCATGTTTTTGTTGTTATTGTGTGTTGTTATTGTGGGTTATCCTCAAGAGATAAACATATACCATCGCGGACTTTTTTCTTGACCTTTTTTAGGAGTACAATAACGAATGAATTATTTTGATTTATCTCGTGGGGTTCAGTCAGCGTTGGCAATGTAAGCGCAAAAAAATGTTTTTATTTACGACATCACATTAAAAACCTGTAAATTCATCAGTGTTTTTCTACAATATTATGCATGTATTATAGGTACATATAAACATATAAGCGTTTCAAAATCTGTTACTTATTTTTAAAGATTTAAGCATACATAGCTAGGGTCAGACAGCGAAAGCGATTTTGTTTTATATCTACTATGTAATGATTTGGGGAAAGTCAGCTCAATTTTTTTTCACACCAAATATCACCAGTGAGAACAAAATCCTAGAAAGTCGTTCATTATTTATGCCATCTCCTACCCAAGAACGATAGAAATTAATAAGAAACGATAGATCAAATATATGTTATCTGTCATAACAACTCCTGCATATTATGCGACGAGAATGGAAGGATTAGACAAATGATATAAATGTACGAATATAACAACGAGTTATTCACGAAGGTAGGTAAATAATGACAACAGCTGTTAACCGAGAACTTCTTGTCGGATAATTATTGCCAGTAATGACTTACTATGTAATGGAAGAAATGGCTTATGACCACTACTTGTGAATTTCACACTTTACCTTCAGGTACATTCTGGAATTCAAACAAAAACGGCACGATGTTCAAATCCAAAGAGCTTACAGTTGCATACCTTCGGTTGAAATAACACACTCGTACCTTTGCAATAAAAATAAGATGGATAGAGAAGCTTTTCAAAAATAACTCTTGGGATTTCCGAGCCCAAGATGCGACAATTTCGCTTGTGTACGAAGCCCCTGAGGTGAAAATAGAATTCATCACTCAAGATGATTTTTTGATGGAATTCCAGATCATTTTCATTCCTTTCGAGGACCCAATCAGCAAAGACCCGACGTTTTTGATGATCGGCCGGCTCGAGTTTTTGTGTTAACTGAACTTTAAAAGCCTTGAGACCCAAATATTTATGCAAAATACGGTGTAATGACGTTTGTGGAAAGCCTGATTCCAAAGAATGACGAGTAGTGGACAAATCTGGATTTTCTTCAACACTTTCGGCTACAGCAGCAATATTCTCAGCTGTTCTTGAGCGAAGTGCACAGGTTTAATTCTCCACATCACTTACTTGTCCCAACAGCTCAAATCTTTCCACCAATTTCTCTATTGCAGTTCGACAAGGTGCTTATCGACGACCCAAAAATGTTTTACGAATTATCTCTGCCAAATTTTGACCATTTCTATAGTGAATTTTAGTCTTTTCAATGCGTTGTTCAAGCGTGTATCGTTATATTTTTATAGATACTAAATGGCGTAGTCTCTACAGTCTACTTGCCCAATGTCGAAACATGACAGCTTCAAGAGTGACATCTACCGAAATATCGGGCTATTCAAAATGACACCTCTTATTGGAAAGAATAATAATAATAGAAATCCAACATCGTTTGATTTTGTCAAGTTTATTGTCTTGTCCACTCTCAATAGTGAAAGACAGGTTTAACTCATTTCACTTCGGGATATTCCACCCTGATGAGACCTAATAGGACAAAACTGCAGTCGGTGCGATTCTCAGTTGACGTTGGACCATTCGGTCTGGTAGGGTGAAAGGTATCGGAGACCTGGTTCATATTCACATTTCTTTTTTTAATATTTATATTGGCAAATGATTCGTTTCTTATTTCTTTCAATCATATAGGTAGCTGCCTTAATAGATTTGTTGATTTTTCATATTTATCTATTTATCATTTAACAGGAACTGAAAGAGATGCAGTAAGTGCCAAATAATAATAAACATGCTAATTTAATTTTCAATGTGTATGTTTTGATGGGTTGAATTTTATATAATCTTTGTAAACATTGCAGGTATACAAATTTCATATTTTCAGCTTTAGTCAAGCAAGAGCCTATAGAGGACAAAAAAGGGGGAAATGGTGAATTAGCTCAGTCCATCTGCAGCTGTAAAAGTACTGCAGACCACCGTCAATTCCAATATCAAAGAAATCAAAGATGTGGACATCGATTTCGAAAATTGGGAAACTCTTCTCTTAAAGTCACTTTTGTTGATCAATGCTAAGGTTGTCTTGATCCTATGTGTGGTGTCGAGGAAAGGAAAAGGAACTCTTATCAAACCGTTGTCCTTGCTTTATCTAGCGTAGCTTTCGACATGATCAATTTGAGAGTGAACAATTTATCAAACCCAAAGCTGGATATAGTATATAACATTACTAGCAAGGTAAGAGGGTTTTTACTGGCGAATGGAGGATATAACTGACGAGCCGCAGGTGAGTCAGTTACCTCCTTGGGCCAGTAAAACCCGTTACCTTGCGTGTATTGTTTTATATTTTACTTGTTTCTCATTTGTGATTAGGATAGATAAATTCCAAAAAAATCTCAATTATTTGTCGCAAATGTCGTAAGCTATGGAAGCGTTGCCATGCACATGTCTGTTTATTTTTCTTTACATTTGTTTTGTCGAAAGCGAAGATGAATGTACCAACTAAAATTATTGAGGCAGCCAGCAGTGTAGCTTCAAGTTTATTACCTGCAAAATCAGTTTCAAGGTACGAGCGAGAATACGACGACTTCAAAAAGTGGCAAAACAAAAATAGTGTGATTGGGGTAACTGAAGACGTTTTTTTGGTCTACTTGAATCAACTATCAGCTAGATTCAGCCCTAATACTTTATGGGCAAAATGGTCTATGCTGAAAAGCTGCTTGGAAATGAAAGAAAATGCCCCTGTTCGCAGGTTTGTTTTCCCTAAAAAATTTATTGAAAAATATGACGTTTAGTTGTCATTTGCAGATTTCAAAAGGTAAAAAATGGCGAGTGAAGTAAACACTGCGTTTCTTTCTGCTCAGTTGAATAGGATGAATAAGGAACAATTAGTTTCGATTATAATAGATAGGGCAGTTAACTTTGATAGTGTAACAGGTATGAGTGCTGTTACATTTGAAAAAGCCAGGGAAATGGTGACTGTACATCTCGGAGATAATAAACAAGGACCTAACCTAGAAAAACATAACGGAAATGAGGTATTACTGAAACTTGTGTCTCAGTTAGAGGAGAGAGTGGAAGATCAGAAACTCATTATCAAGTTACTCCAGAAAAATAACAGCCAAAAATTGCCCGATGATGATTGTCAAAATAGAATTTCACCTGAGTGTTCGAACGTCCACAATGTAAACACTGTTGCCGAGTCTGATAGAATTCCTGGGCGAGGAGACAAAGATATTGGTAATGTTGCTGATGGTACTACGAATCCACCGAGTGGGACTTTGCAATTACCTACCAGAATGGACAGAAATGTAGTCAAAAAACCTAAAGAGAGAAAGAAGAGAGATATAAAGTTCGTTGGATCCAGTGAACTAAAAGATTCATCTAGTGAAAACGTTAGCTTTGCCGCAGTGACGAAGAGAGCTTGGTTGCATATAGGCAGAGTTAAACCGGGAGTAACATGTGAGCATATACGAAACCATTTGGCCCTGAAATTTCCGGGACAAGAATTTTTAATTGATAAAATACAAGAGAAAGAAAATTCGTCAAGTCTATCCTTCAGAGTTGGAGCAGATTTCAAGTTACTCGATGATTTGAATAAACCTGATACATGGCCCATTGGAGTTGTCATTCAGAGGTTTCGCTTTTTCAGACGATATGATCACAAAGTCTAAATACAGATTAACCAACTTAAATTGTCGTTCTGTTAAAAATAAGACTGAGCTGTTAGAGGACTTTCTAAAGGAAAATTCAGTAGACTTCGGAATATTAACAGAGACCTGGATGCCCGAAGAACAATATTTACAATTTAATATTCCAGGCTTAAGAATTGCATCTTATTTTTCGAGAAAAAGTTCCGCACATGGTGGAGTTGCTGTTATAATCAAAGACAACCATGAAGCAAAAATAATTGAGGAATTGAAAACATGCGAAGAAGAAGGAAAATTCGAGGTGACTGGAATTGAAGTTCGAAAATTGCGGCTACGAGTAATTGGCATATATAGGGCTCCATCAGGGTCCAGGAATGATTTTGAGCAATTTTTCATCAGGTTAATGGAATGTTTAAAGATAATAAATGAAAAGGTTGAAGATCAAATTACTTTTATTGGGGGCGATTTTAATATAGACATTTTGAAATCATCTAAAGACTCCAAAAGATTTTTGAATTTGATGAAAGAATTCGGATTCGAACCTTTTTTCAGAGAACCTTCGAGAATTACCATCGAATCGTCGACCTGTATCGATAATATTTTTCACGATAACTGCGACGCAAGCGTAACTAGAAAGAGTACATTTAACCCCCACATCTCCGATCATCTGGTTCAAAAAATTGAGTTCAGCACTTCTGTACCGGAATCAAACAAAAAAATATTCAAATACGCGAGAAAGACATCTGATGACGACATTAAAAAGCTTGTAACATACTTAGATGAGATTGATTGGATGGATGACAGGTATCGAATTGGCATACCAAACCAAATTTTTGAGAATTTCCATACAGAAATCATTACAGCCTTGGATAGTTGCTGTCCAGTCATAAGGAAGGTATTGAGAACATCAAAAGACTCAAGAAGAGCACCTTGGTACACTGAAGAACTGAAAAAGAACAAAAACATATTGGATGCTTTACAAATTAGAATACAAGTCAAGAAAGATATCGAGGAAGTAAAACAGTACAGAGATTACAGAAAATACCATAAAATATTACTAGAGAAGGCCAAAAAGGAATATTACTCGATGAAGATATCCCAGTCAAAAAATAAACAAAAACAAGCCTGGCAAATTGTAAATTCTCTCAGGAAGAAAACATGTCATGATAATGTACTTGATCCAGAAAAATACCTCAATTTTCTCGAAGGAATAAATAATAATTTATCGAAAACTATCAATGAAGATGAATCAGCAAGGTTCCTGAAAAAGGTGAACATAAAGAGTTATAAATCATTCTTCTTAGAACCTGCAACGTCGGATGAGGTGAGAATGATAATAAAATCACTACATGGGAAATCCACTTGTGATGCATATGATTTATCTACATATATTTTAAAGGAACTAATAAATGTTATCTCGGAACCACTCACGTTTATAGTAAACAGATGTTTTGAGGAAGGTGTTTTCCCAGATTCACAAAAGAAAGCGAAAGTTGTTCCTGTTTACAAACAAAGCGGCGAAAAGGACGTGCCCGATAATTATAGACCAATATCAGTTCTTCCAACAATGTCGAAAATATTAGAAAGCTTAATAAGAAGTAGATTAATAAAATATTTCGAGAAGAACAACCTTCTCACAAATCAACAACATGGATACAGAAATAAGAGATCAACTATCACAGCTCTAGTTGAAGTTATTGAAAAAATAACGGAGGGTCTTGATGGAGGTGATGAGATTGAGCTTAGCTTATGTGATCTTTCGAAAGCTTTCGATAATGTTTCCCACAAGGTCCTTCTGAATAAACTTGAACATTATGGAGTTCGGGGCTCAACACTCAAGTTGTTTGCTTCTTTTTTGGATGGTCGACAGCAACAGGTGCAGATCAAGGGAAAACGAACATCTTGGATGAAGATACATAAGGGGGTACCTCAGGGATCTATCTTGGGGCCTTTACTCTTCATCATATATATTAACGACCTCCCAAATAACGTAACATGCGACTATGTCTGTAATTATGCGGATGATACTTCTTTTTTGAATTTCTCGAAAAATTCTGTGAGAACCAAAACAGAAGGGACCCTCAGAGAAGCTGAATCCTGGTTCAACTCAAATGGTCTCCATCTAAATATGAAAAAAACCAACATTTTGAGAATTGGATCGAGAATTGAATCACAAAACGCCGCTAGTGCTAAATTTCTCGGTATTCAAATTCAGGAGAACTTCAAGTTCAATATCCATGTAGAGAATCTTACTAAGAAGTTGTCGTCAATCATATTCCTCTTGGATAGACTGAAGAGGGTAACTGACTGGGGCGTTTTGATGGATGCTTACTACGCTCTCTTCCATAGCTCTATGTCCTATGGCATCCTTATTTGGGGTGACGTACCTGAGGCGAATTTAATTTTCTTGAAGCAAAAGAGAGCAATAAGAACTTTAGCAGGAATTAACAACACCACATCTTGCAAGGATTACTTCAGAAAGTTTAACATCCTTACCTTCTACTGCCAGTACATTTATGCTTGTTTGATTTATGTTCATGAAAGCAAGCACAAATACGTCGAGAGTGGCGAATTCCATCAGTATGATACGCGTCAGAGACAAGATCTATGTATACCGTACCATAGAATGAAAAAAACCCAGAAAGCCACAAATTATATGGCCATCAAATTATATAATCATGTTCCAGAAGAAATCAAGCTAAGTAACCGTTATAAAAGTCGTCTCAGACTTCTCTTGGCCTCTAAATGTTACTACTCTGTTGACGAATTTTTGTCTGATGAGTTGAAGTAAAATTTGTAATTTATTTTGATATTTTGGTATAGTTCGATTGTATTTTGCATTTTCTTTTGACTATTAATTGTTGCCATCTGTTCTGTAATGATTTGTGAAATAAATTTGATTTGATTTGATTTGATTTGATTTGAAACCTAGCGTTTCTGAAACGAAAAAATGAGCGTTATACGCCAAAAATGGCCAAGGTATTAAGTAAAGAAGAGGCTGAACAATTTCTTTTACATGCTCCTGATGACCAGTGGTTGCTGGCGAGAATTGTAACAATATTTGGGATTTTTGGATGTTGTCGATGTGACGAAGTTCTCTCCTTAAACATGAATGATGTAGAAGATATGTAAAAATACGTTATTGTGACATTGCGGCAAACAAAGGATTCAACAACAAGAAGATTCACCATAACCGATGATGGCTGCAGCTTCAAGCCCTGCATGTTATACAGAAAATATGTAAATCTTCGGCCTCCTGGAACAGAAAGCCTAAGATTTTTTACGACATACCGACATGGAAAGTGCATTTCCCTTAATGCTGGCCAGCACACTATTGGTGGTGTCCCAAAGCAAATAGCGAAATATTTAGGTTTAAAAGACCCAGAGTTATACACCGGCCACTCTTTTCGCAGAACTGGAGCCAATATGGTTGCGAATTCGGGTGGAGATATTTTAGCACTAAAGCGTGCAGGAGGGTGGAAGAGCACCGAAATTGCGATGAGTTATGTCGATGATTCGGTCAACGAGAAAATCGAAATGTCTAGCAAATTATTTGGTAGTAAGGAGAGTACAAATGTTCTGCAGTCCTCGAGTTCAGCAGTTTCTGAGTCAACAAATGGTTCATCATCATCAGTATCAACTCTTTCATCATCAAGAATCTATGTTACTGGAAATAAAAATTGTACCATGATTTTCAACATATATGACGATAAAACAAAATTTTCTAATGTAAATAATACTAGGTACTAACTTGTGAAAATTTTGTTAACTGTCAGTTTTACAAGTTAGTGACTTGATGAAATAAACTTTCTTGATTAATATTGTGTTTTTGGAAACTGACGTTCACAAATGAGAAACAAATAAAATCACTTATGTGCTCTCCTTCCGAGTTGTTCACAAAGTTACTCCTTTTTTTTGCTGATGTATCAGTGGCGTATATAGAAAATATTTTCGGGGGGTGGCCCGAGATGCTTCCACCATCAAATGCTTCTCGAGCCTGTTTAATTTTTTATAGTAGTTCAGTTTTCTTTATCCATTTCGGGGGGGGCCCGGGCCCCCTGGGCCCCCCCCTTATATACGCCACTGTGATGTATCTTTTGTTTCATCTAGAGCTTTCGTTGAATATCATTTCAAGGAAGTTCACGAAACTAGAAAGAACCAAAAGTTGTCTCAGGACTTGGAAACAGTGACTACGATTACTGGGATTGTTGGACCTTTATTCGTTAGATTACTATACCAATTACTCAAGCATAAAGCTTTAGGTTATTAGCAGTAGCGCTATTTTTGTAGAATCATCCCATTACTTGTCTTTTCCTCTCTCAATAGTGGGAGCCAGGCATGACTCATTTTGCAGGAACTGGTAGTTATGCAGTCAATGCCAGTTGATATGATCGCCGATTCCTTTAATTTTCTCTTTATTATCTGGAACCAATTGCAACAACAATGAAAAATGTTACATGAACTTGAATTCCAATACTCAGCAGCCTAAGACATCAAATCTACCCACTCGATGTTTCACAACATAATTTTGCAACTCTCTACGGTGTTACCACCACGAGAATTAGTACAGCGGTGGAATGAACACCCGACCAGGATCCATTCTTGGTTGAAAACGTAAACTGATATCATTTCGCATTCTTTACACCAAGAGGGAACGTGATATTCCCTATACTAGGACATAAATCAGATTTTTTTCGGAATTTCAATGCGTAAATAGTCATTTGCCTTTCATCGCAGGTGTACCAACTAATTTATTTTACACTTCGATTTAGTTATCTCTATGTGGTTTGAAAATATCGTTTTCATGGTGCCTGTTACTCGGGACATGTACGATAAAGTTGTGGGCTCGTGTTTTAAAGATTACCGCAATTTCAACTTTTGTAAAAATGTAGAAGGATTTGTTGAAAGGGTGGTCTTGCATGCGTGAGAGATTGAGAATATGGAGCTATATGTGGGTGGATATTTGATGGTATCCTTGTAGGCAAACTCACGCCGAAAAACGTATGTACACTTTGGATCCATTCGCTATACAGGGTGTTCCTAAATAAAGTATCAACGGTCAGCAGTAGATTCCTCATGAAAAAATATCATTTTTATTGCCCTTCCATTTTTTCCTCCGGGTCTTTGTTTCAGAGATACAGGGTGTCGAAAATTATATATTTTTTTCAGTTTTTTGCTAATATCTCAGGAATCGTTCGAATTACAGAATTGAGTTTTTGTACACACATTGTCAGCAATAATAGCTACTTTTTTTGTACTATGCTCGGTGTTATTAGACGTGCCAGTGGCGGAGATATTGAATTTGAACAGAAATTTTACCCCCAACTTTCACACCACTGAACAGATTTGCATTTGCACAGCAAATTCTGATGCGCTGATGTGTTTTACATAAAGAAGATACTCGTGATTCATTACTCTAGAGTAAACCGTTTTCGAGAAAACTGGTATTTTATGATCAAAAACAATTTGTTAACGCATTATATACAGGGTGAGTCTTTGACTTGTACATATATTCTTGAGGTCAAAAGAAACCTTTTTTTCATTTTCCATTTTTTCGAATTCGGCTCTGTTAAAAAGATATACCTAGCCATTTGAAAAAAATTGGGCTGACTACGCCTCTGAAATGATCTTCTGGAATTGATGCAAAGTTCATATTTCTCGATAGAAATTGAGTTTATAAATTTAGGAAATACTCAAGTACTAACCTTATTGGAATAAAAATGTTGCAAACACGATAATTTCAACAAAAACAGTTAGTTTCATCGGATTATATCTGCAACTAAAAAGCCACATTCCTCACATCAAAATAAGTTCCTTCTTCGATTTTTCTGCAGATTAGTTTGTAAACACTGATAACTTGTTCATATTTTCCTCGAAATTCTCAAACAATATCATGAAGAAAGCATGGGCGCCCGCAGAAATTTTTCTCAGGGGGGGCAAAATCAAAATTATTGAAATATTGAGGGTGATAAGCTGAAAAACGATAGGGCCATACAAATCTCAGGGGGGGCCATGGCCCCCCCTGGCCCCCCCCTGCGGGCGCCCATGGAAGAAAGACTTTTTATTCAGATCATCACAATTTATTATTAAACAACCTAACCTAATCTATTTTGTATCGATTCTGTGAATGTTTGCACAGAAAATTCAAGAAGATATTGTCAGCTTGCTGATATTTTCATTGAGGTTAAGGATACATAGTATAAATCACGATACACTTGTGTAGCGTGTTATAAATATATATAAATTGAAAAATTAGGTTTCCAAAGATTTTGTGGGATTTTCCTGACGTCCAAAATTATCTATTCACTTTGCGATGGGGTGGTTCAAGGTGAGCTATCAAAATCTTCATTCTGACAAAAGGACGTCTTCTTGAGGCCGCAGTTTCAGATGATTTATAAGGTCGTGTCATTTTGATTCAAACAAGTATGGACTGAACAAATAAAACCAATTTAATTTCAACACGATGTATATTTTCCTATATGATTTATCACTGTATTATATCACAGGTTAATTGACTATTCATCTCTTCAAAATCTATAACTTTTTGCTTTTCCATTTCAAAACTGTCGTAGTGAGTAAAACCCCAGTTAAAGCTGGAATGAAAGCTAATGCTATGGACGCTTGATTGCTCAAACTGTCACTCACAATACCAGATAGAGTAGGTACTATAAACTTTGCTACTGAAACAACACTATATGAGACACCACCATATGTTCCTACTTTATCTTTTCCGCATTTTTCCAATACTATTTGCGTAGTAGATATCCTCAATACTGAAGAAGAAATCACAAAAGGTATGATACATAACAAAAAGTACGTAAATTCATTAACAAAACACAACAAGAAACTAGCCGCACTCATGAGGAGAAAGAAATGGGATATACACTTAACGCCATCTGGTTCATTTTTATAAAACATCTGATTTATGTAGCTGAGAGAGTACACTGTGATGGTCTGTATTGCGCCACTGAAGGACATGATGTAACCTATGTGTCTTTGGGATAAATTGAAGAAATCTTTCATGTAGAATGTCTGGTTGTAAAAGAAGAGGGCGGTAGCTATGCCTGACAAGAATCTCATGGCGAATAAGTGCCAACTGTGGGACCAATCGATACTTTTTATATTAGTCCATATTTTAACTAGTTCTTGTTCAATACTCAAAGGTTTTAATGCTAATTTTTTATTGGCTCTGTCTAAACTTGGAAGTAAGGAACACAAGTCTGAAACACAAATACAATTTTCAAAAAAACTCTGTACACAAAGAGTGTCTTCATTGAACTCACATATATTCACCAAGAATAGAACAAAAGTGAGTGAACACACTATAGTGAAGCCATTTGAAAGTTCTGATATGAATCCTCCAAAAAGTGGTCCTAAATTGAATCCAACTGTCCCAAGAACAGCTGTTCTGCTCAGAAGCTCTGCACGTCTGTCTGATGGAAAAAGATCAGATACCATAGCCTTACACAATCCCTGAGTATGCTTCATGAAACCTTGAACATCAAATGAATGAAATTGAAAATTTTCAGTAGCGTTCAGTTGCACAAACCTAGTATTAGTCGTATCAGAAAAATGATGAGTATTGAGCTTGCTATTCCTAAGGATAAATAACAAAAAGCACAAAATAGTAGAGTGATCCTCAAAACTACTTTACGGTCTCTGACATCACTCCAACTACCCTGAAAATACACTCGTTAATATACGATTGGCAATTCCGTCTTTGTTATACAATTAATGGGCCAGATATGACTTGAATCCCCGAATATGCAGATGCAATGATGCCAACTATGAAGTTGGAAGCTCCAAATTCTCTTAAATGATTCCCGAAGAGAGGAGTTATAAGGCCCACTGCGAAGAGATCCTAAAACAGAATGAATTCCTGATGGTTTTCATATATCTTGTAATGATTTTACCATGAAGGCTATGGTGTAGATGATTTTTTTATATCTTTCCAACATCGTCATGTGCACATGTATAGGAATTAACCCTGAAAATTTTCTTTATGACATTTTTAATTGTCTGGTTCTGGGTTCACTTCATTTGAGGAGATTTATCTGTTAAGATAATTGATAAGTGATGATTTTCAAATCTGACAAGTGGTTAGTTATGTAAGGTTATGTTTACATTATGAGATGTGGTTATATCATAGAGTCGAAAAAACTTCTTTTTCCTTCTTTAGAGACTCAATTGAAAAATCGAATAATCTTCAATATTAACTGAAGATGCAGATGCATATTGCAGACCATCAAAACGAAAAAAACTTTCAAATTTTGGAATTTGATAACAGTCCACAGTTTATCAAAATTTCTGGAATATCAAGTTGAGTTTGTAGAAGTCTCTGTTTGAGTATCTTCTTATAACAAACTTAAAGACTATTTATTGTTGCAAAGAGAATCATATTTTTTCAATTCCAGGGTCCAGTTGTCTCAACTGAATCTCTAGTACCAAATTTGTTGATAACATTGAATAAAGTGTGAAATTGGGGTCTTCAACACCCGCAAAATGAGTTGAATGATTGTCATGAGCGATCACAAAACTTTGGTCTGTGTATGAAAGTTGTGCGCAGTAAAACTCCACAGTCCACTAGACCGAAATTTTTCAGTCAAATATAGCTTGAATAAGTCATTTCCTGACTAAATGCTGAAATTTTATCCCCATTGAATCCGTTGATTTGAAATTACTAGGAATACAAAACATCGAACCGCCATATTTACAGAACCCGCAGTCAATTTTGCCCATTACCGTCCTCAACCGAGGCAATTAGATCTGAACCTACCCAGAAAATTTCAAAATCATAGGTATATTTGAATTTGATCATGTATTCATCATCACTACAACCTACAACCTTATCAATCGAGACCATTCCTGGCTCAAATTCAAAAAATACATACTTTGTGACAAAATAAAATACTTTGCTTTCGTCCTAAATACTTTGCTTTCGTCATAGAAGATCCCGAGCAATAAAAGTATTCGTTTTTGAAAAAGTTAGCTTCAAATATAAAAAATTATTCTTCATGAAAAAATGAATACTTGGAAATATTTGAATTTTTATTGAGACTTTAGGGGTTGAAATTTCATTAGGACCATCTATCATTTTATTAAACCTAAGCTGGTACACCCTGTATGCAGAATATAATAGTATAACAGAAATACCGGGTGTTTTTAAGAGTAATAGAACTTTATATTGAGATGAAACCCAATCAAATTTAGATTGCAGCCAAATGTTTTTTTATTCGAAAGATAATTTTATGACATGATCTTTCTTTTAATAAATCAGTTTTTATGGTGAAGTGGATTCATTTCTTGAATCTGTTGGATCTTGTATGGGTGTAGACCAAGATCTTTACGCAAAATTTTCCATGTGGTGGATGCACAGAGTCCAACTTTTTCTGAACGTCGACAAATTGACAAATATCATCAACCCTATCACTTGCAGCAGCGATATTTTTTTCTGTACGTACGTACAGTTCTTTGTCTTGTTGTTGTTGCATCGAGAAGAAAAAAAATGATGTCCGAAATCTATCGATAGTTCGACGAATAAGCTGCTCTGATGGACGAATATGTAAACCATAAATTCCACGAAGTTCTCTATAAGTTTGTCGCATAGAACACTGATTTTGTAAATAAATTTCAACAAATTGTAAACGTTGTTACGGCGTGAGTCTTTCCATGATAATTTGTCAATGCTTGCTGAACCGAAATGGCAAAACAATCTATACATTCTGTCAAATCACAGTTATCCCTATCGAAAATTCAATCACTCCAAAAAAAAACACCCTATACAAACAAAAAATATATCGGCAATAAAAGAAACACAGCATTCAAAAAATTAACAATTTATATTCTCTTCATTCTTAACATTATTAAAAAAATTATTCACTTCTTCATTTGTCCTTTTCAGATTCACTTTTTTCACGTTTTTTGTCCTCTTTCGATATTTTCTCTGGTTTCACCTCTTTGTACACTTTCCTACTGACTACAAAATATATAGCTACGAAAGGCGCTACTGCTAATAATCTATAAGCATTTTGCTTGAGTAATTGGAATAGTAATCCCACAAATAAAGGTCCAACAATTTCAGTGATTGTAGTCACTGTGTCCAAGTCCTGAGACAACTTTTGGTTCTTTTTAGTTTCGTAAACTTCCTTGAAATAATATTCAACGAACGCTCTAGATAAAACAAAAGGTATAAACATTAGCAAATAAAACGAGTAACTTTGTGAACAACTGAGAAGAAGAGCACAGATTGCACAAACGATAAGTGATTTCTCCAGTATCTGCTTTGGGTCTGCTAAATTGTTCACTCTCAAATTGATCTTGTCGAAGGCTACACCAGATAAAGCCAGAACTATGGTTTGATAAGCTGCTATAGCATTGATCACAGATCCTGTGCCTTGAAATACGAAGATCATCAACACCACAAATAAGATGAAGACAACTTTAGCATTGATCAACAAAAGTGACTTTATGAGAAGAGCGTCCCAATTTGCGAAATGGATGTCCACATCTTTGATTTCTTTGATGGTGGAATTGTAGGTGGTCTGCAGGACTTTTATAGCTGCAGATGGAGTTAGTTGCTTCGTCTTTTCTTTCTTTTCTTTCTTTTCTTTTTTTTCTTTCTCTTCTGGAGGCTCTTGAATGGCTATAGCTGAAAATATAAAATTTTGATTTGTATACATATTGTTTGCAATGATTATACAATATTCAACCCAACGAAACATTCACATTGAAAATTAAACCAGCATTCATATTATTATCTGACCCTAACTGCATCTCTACCAGTTCCCCTTGAAATGACTCAGAATATCGATTAAGATCAGTATCCTTGATCGTGTTACGGCGAGGGGTGTAGATTTTACTAGTGTTTTATGTTTCGAAAATGCCGCACGCTTATTCAAATAATGAACTTGTTGATATGCTTTTAATTTATGGTGAATCAAAACAAAATGCCAGTTCAGCGTATAAGTAAAGTTGGACCGGGTTATTCATCATAATATGACCCCCCCTCTTTAACTTTGTTTCTAAATGAGGTACAAAAAAATGTTTTTCACGAAAGTTTCACAAAATTGACTAATGTTGTTCAAAATGATTTCACAAAATGAATTATATACAGAGTGGGCAACATATTTCAAATGGAAAACCCTGTATATTTGTCCATATTTAGAAAGCTCTTTTTCCCCTAATTTCGAATATGTAACATAGGTTTGGTCTACCTCTCTTATTCTGAGTACCTACCACAAAGTTCCAAAGTTCAAGAACCAATTTCTTTAGTTCACATTATTCATTCCATACTACCATAATTTATAATTTTTTTTATTTTTAATTGGATATTGTTATAGGAATACATTGAAAAAATATTGCTTTTGTGTAAATTGTTTGAATATAAAGAATTTCAGAATGATTTCACAGAATATGTATTTTTTTATTTCGTAGTTTCATTTCAAAACTTTGAAACTCTGAAAATGAAAGAGACAGATCCACATACGCATATATTCGATATCAGGAGAAAATGACCAATTAGAATAGGGGACGAATTCAGTCTCCAAAACATTGACTAGATGAATCGTAATTTATTATTATTGATTTGCTTTCTTTTCCCAGTTAATTGCAAATTTTGTCAAAAATTCGGAAAGTTACTGACTAGGTTGTTGATAATTCGAAAAACGTAGTAACTTGGCGAGGAGATTCCAAGCGTTGGAAACCAAGTTTAAGTTTAGACCTTCATCGAAGGAAATTCCTGAGTTCAAGCTCTGCAAGGATCAGCATCAGCATGCTTTCAATTCATTACATCAAGATATTGATATTCAAGTTTAAAAGTATTAGGCTTGGTATAAAATTGATGGTATCGGTCAAGGAACAAAAATAAAGAATACTTTTCCTTCAGCGACGTTTCGGCTTCTTTATTGGGCCTTCTTCAGGCTAAAATAGAGAAAAAACTCATAAACACCAATACAATATACAAATAAAAATTACAATGATTTAAATAATGAACAAGGAAACATCTAAACGAATGAATGAAATAAAATATAATAACAGGTCGGCAAGAACAATCAGAACAAACAGACCTGTTGTTATATTTTATTTTATTCATTTGTTTAGATGTTTCCTTGTTCATTATTTATATCATTGTAATTTTCATTTGTATATTGTATTGGTGTTTATGAGTTTTTTCTCTATTTTAGCCTGAAGAAGGCCCAATAAAGGAGCCGAAACGCCGCTGAAGGAATAGTATTCTTAATTTTTGTTCCTTGACCGATACCATCAATTTTATATTAAGTTTGGAACGATACTGAAAGTGATCATCATTAGGCTTGGTCTTCGATTTCATTTGATTTGAATTAATCTGAAAGGCATTCATACATAATTATAGGAAATACCATATTCAATTTCGAAGAATTTTCTGCGTTGACTCAAATCGAAATGTCCTTCAATTCTCGTCCTTCATATTCCCTCTCATCTGATCCCAAATATTTAATCATTTTTACTCCAGCCTTATTCCTCACTGGCCACTTTTATCTAAGGGTACCAGATCATGATATGGCATCTAATCAGAATCGGTTGTCAGCTATATCAGTGGTTTTTGGAAATGTTGTTAATGGGACACAAAAAAGTATGTACTATACAGGCCCCAACGTATGGAAATCCCGGTGGTGATGGAATATTCCATGTAGTGATTGTGAATAATAACAAAGGTATTATCAAACGCCCAGTGATTAAACTGTGCCCGTTTCCAAATATGGCAAAATGCTAATTTTCGTGGTTATATTGTGACAAATGCCTAATGTTCTATACTCACCAGCAGCTAACCCTGAGATCGCTGTAGCTATTAGCACCAACACGTAGAATCCACCTTTCGAATCTATTATAGATCCAACTACAGCACAGCCAGTTAATCCTGCCACAAGTGTTTGCGTCAAAGGGTTTTTCAATGCGCTCTGATTCTTGTCATCTTTACTCACAAGTAACGAACTGAGATGGGTTACTTGGTTGAATAATACTGAAAATTGCCCCATTAGACTTATTAAATTGATGGTTTCATGGAAAAAACTTACCGAAGAGCACCCTGTTCAGCATGATGCTATAAAATGACGATGTGACGAAGAGTAGAGCATTGAGGCCGCAGCTTATGAGGAGGCAATAATGAAAAAGAAAACGTTTTTCTGATACCCTCAGCAGTTCTTTCTGAAGAATGAAAACAAGATTAACAATTTGATAAGTAGAAAAGTACATATAGGTACATTTCTGCAGTTTTAAAAAGCTAATCTGGGATTAAGCTAAAAGTGAGATGGCGTTCCTCAAGGGGCATTTCTGCTCTGGTGGTGTGAATGCAACTTCAGTCATGTTGGCTTAGGTGAGTTTATTAAATTCTGAAATAGACAATTTATCGAAGGAGCTACTCACGCAAACTTTTGATGAAATTAATCGTGCAGCTGTGGTAATAGACATGAACAATCCAAGGTACATCAGAGTTCCTCCAGATTTCAAGATGGTGGGTGGTACAGCTGGCATGAGTATACTCATTGCAAGAATGTCCTGAAAATTCAAATACCGATTATACCTATTCGATGTCTAACTTTTCACAAATAATTGAAAACCTTGAAGATGTGGAACTGAGTACTGGAAATACACAGCAGTTTTAACTTAATTATTAGCGGAATTTTTTTAAATCATAGGAGTTCCCAGGCAACACAAAGATATCCCATAGACATCTCTGCGACTTCTTTTTAGGAAGTTGTGACGCCTTTTGTGACATCTTTGAGAGGTCGCGGAGAGCTCTATATCTGCTCCAAATGTCCGCCACAAGAGATCTCCCAGAGAGCTCTTGGCGATGTCCTACGTGGATATTCTCAAACAAGTCACACTAGGAGTTCGCATACACCTCCCGCGGCGAGGACTTTGAGAACTACGCATTAGCCTCCTTTAGTGAGATCTATGCGAGCTCGCATTGCGAGATCTATAAGATATTCTCAAATAGGTCACATTGCGACATGTATAAGATGTTCCTATACATGTCGCATTGCGAGATGTATAAGATATTCTCAAATAGGTCACATTGCGAGATCTTTAAGATATTCTCAAATAGGTCACATTGCGAGAAGTATAAGAAGTTCCTAAACAGGTCGCTAATATACAAATTTTTATCATATAAATAAAACTTACTCCATTTGTTAATTATACAAATTAAGTATGATACACTGAAAGTACCATGATCGACCATTTCCTGTAGAAAGGTGTAAATAGAACAGGTGTGGTGTACCTTTCTACAGGAAATGATCGATCATGGTAAGTACTTTCAGTGTTTCATACTAGATTTGTTTGATTAACAAATGGAGTAAGTTTTATTTATCTAATAAAAATCTGTATATTAGCGTATGACTTTTATTTATATGATAAAAATCTGTATATAAGCTAATATTATTGAGTTGACCTACACAACAAACAGTGTTGAAAGTTATTTATTATTTTCGGCAGCAACAGAAGGTATACTTAAACAATCGAATAACTCCTATAATCTTTATTATTTTATTGATAACGAACAGAAAAATAAAAAATATTTCAAATCATCCGGTTTCTTTCTTCTTTCCTCTTCTTTCTTTGGCTACAATGGCGTAGCCAATTTTGTGAAAAAACCTCGAATTCCTTCTCAGTTGTTTTCCATGCACTGAGAGAAACGTTTGTTTGGGAATAATATATTGATATGTTAAACCCGTATTAGTTCAATAAGAATATGCCATATTTCCGGTTAAAATGATTACTTACATATAAATATCTAAATTAAATTATTCAGCTTTGAGATGAATATTTGAAAAGCTAATTTTTTTTTCTGTGCTTTATTTCAACCCAACAACTCATGTTCACCTGTAACCTTATGAGTTGCAGTGTAACTTCGTATATTTACGACAAACCTTTCCGTGTTCCATAGTAATATTGATTTGTTCCCCATAAGCATTCCATTATGGGTGAGATATATGTTTATGAGAACTAAATGGTATATTCCATATCAATTGATATAGAATATAGAGGTCCCCAAATATTATACCTGTTTATATTTAACATATCTTTGTTTGTCCCAACCTTAATAAATTTTAAATTATTTCAGTTAGGTTGCTCCTGCATCTACTTGACCAATAACCGTTGAGAAACATTAATATAGTAGGCAGTACGCAAGCGCCTTGATCCAATCTCTTGCCGTTTGCCGACCACGCGTTAGTGTATGCGATTGCGTGGTGTGCTTAGTGTGCATTTGTAATATTGGTCGATTGTACATTTGTACAGTATACGTAAGTCGTCGAATAGGCGAGATAAGTCTGTAGTTTTATCTACATCACAGATCAGCTACAATTTCTACGTTATTATTAAGTGATAAATCTGATCTCTATTCTTCGTTTCCAGTGCAGTGCCCTAATTAGTTTATGAAATGAAAAAAAATTATTTTACACTATTCTCAGTTTTAGGGGATAATCTCGGAGTTAATTCGATATTGGGTATGTCAGAAAGTTTATTTCGTTATGTTTTTATATGTTTGTTCAATATATAAATGTGTATGTGTGTTTGCAACTGTACATATTATATACATCATTAACTGTTCAAAAGAAACTGTTCTTTATTTGTCACATAACCACTGTTTTACAATAAACATGCATAATGACTATGACAGTTTTTATTTACAGCTTCCTAGTGAAATATGTTTTGAAATCGTAGCGATTGATAATATTGATATTTGCATTTGAAAAAGAAATACTCACACAGAACTTGAACTCCAAAGATAATACTCATGGTGAATCTAGTATCTTGATGAGTTCTTTTATAGGACCCTTATCTCCCAATGAATGTTGCAAGCTATAGATCTGCTTGCAATGCTCCATTCGTAAAGGGAAAAAAAATTGATTTTACATCTGAAATTTTACTCTTTTTGATTGTCTCGAATTATTCTGAAATATCTTTATTATGTCCTAGGTATAAATGATGTACTCCAGATGCAAATTTTCATTTAAAATTGGAGCATTATTGACGGAGTTATTGGTTGGGGCGTTCTGGAGGAGATACCGTTATTGATATTAATTTTAATTGATCGTATATTTTGCAGAAATAACGAAACAGATTATTCTTGTCTTAGCAGTTACATACATTTATTTAGAACTTACCATTTCAAAAGGATAAATCAAAATTTCTAGAAAATATACTTATTATCTCATAATAAATATATCTGTTTGAATACGAACTCATTTTACTCATTGTTTATTTAATATAAACAAATATGTGTTTCCGGAAAATATTTTAGTGTTATCTAACAATATATCTGGTAGAATATAAACTGATAACTCATTTGATATCGAGAAATATATATTACCAGGAAAGATATATTTACTGAACAGCTTGTATGTGGCTTAATGCAAACTTATAACTTATTTGATGCAACAAAATGTATTTTACAAGGGAAGATATATTTATTGAATGGTAATAATATATGGTTTAATACAAATAAATATCTTATCTGACGCAAAGGAATTATTTATTATGGTAAAAGGTGTATTTGGTATACAAACAAATCATTTGTTCAACAAAAATAAATATATGCTCTTACGAAATATTATATTGTTATTCAGAAACATATGATTGGGAAATATATAACAAATCATTTATTCAAAATTATTTTAACTTTCGAAATATTGCAGTAGAACTTACGTAAGTTGGGCCCTATTCAAAGCTGATATTTATTTGCAGCTAACATAATTTATTAACTACAAACAAAAATTTTTCTCAGTGTGTCTGCTTCATTACATCTGGAAGAATGAAAATGACATGTATACAATAGTAATGCACTTTTGTAAGATCAGTTGTTTATACATTCATCAACGCGAATGAAAACTGTAACAAGTTCTTCTGGAGCACAAATTGAATAGAATTTCAACAACAAAAATTTTATATGCCCATTTATATGTATAATATCAGCTAGAAACATAATTAAACAGCTAGAAACATTATTATGGCAGAAGATATTCATTTGAAACATTAATCACCAATTCGAAAAATTATATTCTCGGTGATATTTCAGCAAATAACATAATTATCATCCTCTGCACCTCTGCAGACTTGCAAAGTTTCTTTCATAATATTTATTCAAGCAATTACTATTGAGAATGAATGACTTTTTGAGTGATATCAGAAGATCGGTTGTTAGTAGAAAGTAGATAAATGTAAATTAATCACTTCCGTTATTGCCAGTGGTTGAATTACTCAGAAAGACCTAAAGCGGCAGAAATGATAACGGTATATATCCTAACTGGTGAGTGGTAGGTTGAAACTCAAGAATTTAATAAAAATAACACTTACCTTCGAGTAGGTACAAATATCCTCTTCGAAATTGTAAACAAAAGCGAACCTTGTACAGCACAGGTACACTTAACTATAATTATGCACAAAACGTCTCTTAGCTCAACAGTAAATCAGAACAATGAGAGCATCCTACACATACAAGTACAAGATATGGTCTGAAAATAAGGGAAGCGGGAATTGAGAAAACGAATAGACAACGTTATTTTCCGTAATCCAGAATACACCAACCGAAATGGACGATGTCCATGATCCGCGACTATGAACCTTAATACTATTATCAATTGGGTTCAAGTTCCCGATTCTGTTGAGCTCTATATTTCCCTCTTGTCGCGTAAAAAATTGAAGACATATGCAACTATCGTACAGATGGGCGGCACATCAAAACAAGCGAGTAAATAAATCTTATGGAGACGTTTTCGGACTTTTCGGCTGGAGATCCCTTTGTCGGCCTGTGTAATCATGCTGATACAAAGATATCACATGGCGAGGTCTCCAAGATTCGCATGGGCACATCAGTGGGAACTTCGCTTAGTAACCTCACATAGAGATCTCTGGGACCTCGCGGTAGGATCTCGCATGAAAGTCGCATTGTAACCTCTCAGAGATATCGCATGGGAGAGCTCTCAAAGATATCGCATATCGAGGTCTCCAAGATATCGCATGGGTACATCACTGGGAACTTCGCTTAGGAACCTCACATAGAGATCTCTGGAATCTCGCGGTAGGAGCTCGCATAAAAGTCGCATTGTAACCTCTCAGAGATCTCGCGGAGAAGTCTGTGTTTCCTGGGTTGAATAATAATAATCTATCCTAATTGCAAGTATACTTCGTTGAATATACATATAAAGATACTCGTATATAAGCTAAATATAGAATATATTTTAAAAGAAATTGAAATATCTCTTTGTTTATTATCCTCTTCAGTCTCAGATTAGTCTCAGACAATTATTTGTCATTTACATTTCTAAGAATTTTGACCTTTTATTGTTTTACATTCTTATAATCAACTTTGATTCAGAATCTGAAAACTAGTAAGTATGAAGCCAATGGGGCCATTAGTATGATAGAGGCGAGACGTAACCAGAGAGGTGTTGTTTGTTTCTTTCGAGTTGATGAATTCTTATTTTCCCGGCTAGTCCATCAATCCCGAGAGACTAGAAAAGTGACTGAAAGACCAAGAAGTGAAGGCCCAACATCTAACACTCCTGCACAAGATCAGTTTCTGATTGTGTCTACCCGTTGAGGGCCCTGAGGCAACGATAACCCCTTTAACTTGAATTAGAAGATGGGTCGTGCGATATGTTGTTGAAAAGTCTTTTTCCTACTGAATATTGTCAGTTTATATTTTTTCAATGTCCGTTTATTCCTGAATATAATAGCCGGCTTTGAAAACGAAAACCTCTCAATCAGCTCGAGCATGAAATGATTTCCCATGACAACGGGACAAGACAGGTGGAGCATCTTTACTAATTGACTGATATGCTGCTGATATTAACTAAATCTATCATTTCTGCATAAGATCCTTATTGTGGCTATACCGAGAGAAGCATTGATATCATTGTTTATTTATAGATTGCGATAAGTTCTAGAAATATAATTATTTTGACTAGAAAATGAATCAATTTACTTCTCTTGGATTTAGTTTACTCTCAATACTTGAAATTTATTGATGCTTCAAACAAACGTATCCTCAATATCGAAATGAAAATTAATTGCAAAGATATTATATATCTATTTTTCACAAGTCTAAAAAAATAATTATATGTATTGATGATTAACAGGAATTCTGACAATTTTAATTTTAATTTAATTCCTCAATAATACATCACCAACGTTTCGAATCTTGTGTGATTCTTTAACAATGCTCGTATTCTCATCGGATTAAATATCGTCAATTTTAATAAAATCTTGGTCGAATTGATTTTCATATGAATGTCATAATAATTTAATTGAATTATTATGACAGATTGCATCAACACTAAACATATTCTCAAAGTACCAACAATAACAACAATTCAGAATATAATAAAATAAATTAAATGAAAACAATTTTCTATGAACTTACCAAAAATTGGACAAGGACAATCTTGTCCTCTATAAATCCGGCCATACTTCTTGGAAGATTTGAAGCTGTTCGATCAGCCAAACTTTCGTTTCTATAACCTACTTCATAGCATTTTGTCTTTCTCCAGAACTGTAAATGTATTTCAATGAGATGGCAATGATAAGAGAAATCGTAGAATTTTGAGATAAGATGATGTGTCTGATTTTCTCAGTTATCAGTTTACCAGGTTACATCACTTTTGCCAAGTCATTACCGAAATACACATTTCGGAAAACTCATACAGAGAACTTAGAAGGCTTCGAAGCTCCATTATTTATAGCCGATGTTTTCGTTTAATGACATGATTTTTCACGAAAAGTGCACTTTTCAGTAGTAATATTTCTAGGACATTGATGAAAGACGAGATACTCTCGTGACAATAAGGAGCTGGTGCCTTGGGAAGCAGCAAAATTGAGAAATTTTTCATAAAACCAAGGGTGTATAATGGATAGAGCTCTTTTTCATGGGGGGTAATATGATTAAGAACCATTAAATCAGGTACACAACATCCGCAAATGAACTTTGAAACGTAATTTTTTCTTAGGTCTTCGATACTCATGGGGGGTAATTACCCCCATTAACCCCCCCCCCCCGTTAATCCGCCCTTGCATAAAACAACACTGCATTCGTGAATGTTCGATACATATTCAGAGGAACATTTTTTGACGAAAAAATTCATAACTCAACACAACGAAATTTTTATTCACTTATCAAATGTACACTTGGTGAAAATACAATTATTGAAATTCCACTCAACATTAGATCCGCTGCTGTTCTCCAATAAAAAAAGATCTATTAAGTACCACGCAGAATACTTTATGATCTTTTTGGGGTTGTGTTAATCAAGATGAGTATAATTTTATGGAATTTTGATTGCAATGACCAGTTTTTTCAGAAATTGTTGTTCTTCTACACTTCTTTTTCTTTTTATCAATTCGCTAACAGCAGTTGATCTATTCGAGTGATTCGTTATCTTTTAGTCCTTCACATTCAGGCCAATTTCTTCAGCAGCTGATTCAGTCCATTTAATCTTAGTATTTTTTCCAACAGGTACATTATCGTACCATTTGTTACTTTCATTTTTCCAGTGTCGATTTGGTTTTAAGAAAAGTCGTGTTGAGGTAATATTGTCGCCTCGTTTTGATACCAGTTTTTGAAAAAGACGTACAGGCAGCTTTGTCTTCCAACCATTTACTACTTGTTCAGCTTTAAGGAACACCTTGGCATGTTTTATACAGAACACCGAATTTATATACCTACAATGGGGTTTGGTTGAGAGTCATCCCCATTTTTCAATGGTTGTTACAACTGTATGAAAATTTTCTTATAAACCTTCGACTGGAAAATAAAAAGTAAATTAACCTTGGATTCTGATACGAATTTACCTACAAGGTTAATGAACTAGCGCTCAAAAGCTCCATTTTTGATATTCCGCTCGAGTATTTCACTGATCAAAATGAAACTGAAATAATGATTTTTTTGGAATTGTTACTGGATGGGTTTTGTGGTGAATGTTACTAAACAAATCAACTCATCCCTATCTTAAGTTATAATCGAAAAAACTGAAGAAATACTGTTGTGTTTTTATGTTAGTTAGTTCTGAGTTTTTTCATTCATATTTTTACTTATTGCTTATTCTCCTAGAAACGTAGAAGTCCAATTTTCGCATTCCACCATTTCGCAGAATGAATATCCGACCGCAATTGAGTGAAATGTGTATTTCATATAATGATTTACAATTTTGCGAATATTCTTCCAAAAAATTATAAATTCCATACGATTCAATCTATACAAGGTCTTTCACGAGGAACCTCACCCATATTTATACGGGAAACTACTGAACGTATTTTCATGAAATTCAGCACTTATAAGTATTTCACGATGCTGATGAAATCTAAAATATTTTCAAGGCATGAGCACCTCCGGTTTTTCCGGAAATGACGTCAATTTCCGTTTTTCAAATTAGAACACCATTTTTTTATTGCAGAAATAGATTCCTTAGAAAATTTCAAGTTATTTTGATGTAACATTTTTCAGTTTTGGTTAGAAAATTCTCTCTGAGCGGGAAAATTCGAAAATAGAGCTCCGCTGAAACAAGAATAACTTCGAGGTTTTTGGATGGAAAATTTTCATTTTTGGGATTTTTCAAGATGTAAGATTGATGTATCCACTTTAAAAATCGAAATCGCGATTCATGATACAGGGGGTTAAAAAATCGCTTTCAAAGTTAGGGATGACAAAATCGTGAAAAATCAATTTTTTCAAATCAAAACCCCATTTTTTTATGGCAGATATTGAATCTACGTTAAAAAATAATGTGAGTGTATGCATCACACCCTTGCCCTAAAATGAATATTTTCTGAGTTAATATCCACTTTAGAGCAAGGGTGTGATGCATACACTCACATTATTTTTTAACGTAGATTCAATATCTGCCATAAAAAAATGGGGTTCTAATTTGAAAAAATTGATTTTTCACGATTTTGTCATCCCTAACTTTGAAAGCGATTTTTTCATCCCCTGTATCATGAATCGCGATTTCGATTCTTAAAGTTGATACATCAATCTTACATCTTGAAAAATCCCAAAAATGAAAATTTTCCATCCAAAAACCTCGAAGTTATTCTTGTTTCAGCGGAGCTCTATTTTCGATTTTTTTTTCGAATTTTCCCGCTCAGAGAGAATTTTCCAACCAAAACTGAAAAATGTTACATCAAAATAACTTGAAATTTTTTAAGGAATCTATTTCTGCAATAAAAAAATGGTGTTCAAATTTGAAAAACGGAAGTTGACGTCATTTCCGGAAAAACCGGAGGTGCTCATGCCTTGAAAATATTTTAGATTTCATCAGCATCGTGAAATACTTATAAGTGCTGAATTTCATGAAAATACGTTCAGTAGTTTCCCGTATAAATATGCGTGAGGTTCCTCGTGAAAGACCCTGTACTATATGAAGTGTTCTACAAGCTGACAGGCAAAGTTTGGATTATTTCTCATCTGGTTCAAGTCTGATATGGGCTTATTAGTTATATGCTCCATGTGTACCCAAAAAAAAATTAAACTAATGTATATGAAGACACTTATTTCTGCCTACTACACAGTAGTACCTACGTGTCAGTTTATCACGGGGATACAAAAAATAAGTATTGTCATACCACTTGGCATTCAATGAATCAAATGCACATTAGAATCACTAAATCTTCAATTGTGTGCAGCTGTCACATGATCATAATACACCGAAATATTTTCATTCAATTATCAATAAATCCAGGAAAAGACCTTCATATAGGATAAAACGCAATTTTGTCAGGTGATAACAAAATTACCGAAAACTCACAGAACAACATTAACTATTTGAATTTGTCTCTCCCTACCTATTTCACATTCTATTCGACTAGTCCTGGGCATTGAGCAACGAATTGTCTACACTCTACATCTACATCCAATTCACTAGCACAGACTACTAGTCTATATTTTGTTTTCATTCATGAAATCCGGTTTCCTTTTGCTGATGGAGAGTAAATAAAATATTGATAGGAATATTATCAACCTTGATAATGGCTGGGTCGGTGCGGCATCTATTGCCGAAACATAGAATGCCGAACTATTCTACAGAAAGCTTCAGCCACAATTATCTATGGAACGTACGCTTGGAGTTCCAATAATGAGAGGGAACAGGTAGGTAACAAATCCAATATGAATTCGAAAAATCACTAAAAGCACTGACGTTAAATCAGGAGCTTCTGATGAGAGCTGATTTGTCCACCCTATATGTTGATTCGCATTTGACAGTTCCATAAACCAATTGAAAAATTGTCGACAGCTGTCAAAAAAAGCAGCTGTCGAAGGAAGCATTTATGATCCAATCCCAGAGTTTCCAAAATTAGTTATTGAAAATGGTCTCACCAACAGCATTGGTAAAATTATGGGCCCACTAATAAAAATCAACAGTCACGCATCCTTTATTGTATCACAAAAAAATCAATTTATGAAACAGCCCCAGCAGTATCAACCAGAAATGATGATTTAAATGGATCACTCAGCACTCTGCTAATGAGCGACAAGCATCCTGTACAAAAGCTTGCAGGATCACATCCTAGGGACATATTGAATGAAATTGACCCTACGTATAACATAAATTAACAAAATGTCGAATTACTCTCTTATTATTGAATTTATAAGCATAACAAAAGTTGACAATCTTCGACGCAATGTAGAAACACCTTGTGTGTCTATAACAAGTGGTGTGAAAGTGAAACGAAGAAAATTGCAAAATCGAGAGAAGACTGTGACACTTGAGTCCAATAAAGTGGTGTCCAATAATGTCATCAATTATGGACGCTAAACGAATTCATAAACACTTGATTCATGAATTCGTTTAGCGTCTATAATTGACTACTTTATTGGACACCACTTTATTGGACGCAGCTGTCACAGTCTTCTCTCGATTTTGCAATTTTTTTCGTTTCACACCACTTGTTATAGGACGCATACAAACTTTTCAGTGGGTAGCAGAGATTCTTTGGCACTTGCGGCTAAATATTTATCGCTTTCCTCTCCCGAACTACCCATATTTGAGATTATTATGACGTTTGTCACAGAATTAACGATGTAAACAACTTTGTTCAGCGACGAATATATTAATTGCCATTTCAGAAAATAAAATTTCTGCATTGCAGTCAAACATAAAGCTTTGTAAGCAACTCGTACATGAATAGGCTTATGGACTTGCCCAAATTATTGGCCTCGCTCGCTTTGCTCGCTCTGCCATAAACTTTTGGACTCGTCCATAAAGACCTAATTTATGTACTTGTTACATAAATATCTATCAAATTTCTTATGACCTTACATTGGTTTCACTATGAGCTTTGTTGAAATTACGGGCCCACTAGCATTCAATGCTGTCGTAACTGTTTTTACAATAAAATATTTGGTTTTCAAGCGCATAGAACACAGTTCTTCAAAAGAGACACCTCCAGAAATTTGCACTGCAATATACCATTATAGTCCATGTACACCTTTAGAAAAACTAGACCGCCATCACGATCAGGAAGGGCTAGGATAGAATGTGCGGGTGTTCCATGCAGACCCAGGGTTGCGTGGGTCGGTAAAGCTGGGCCTCCTCCGCATTACCCCAACACTTCTTGTAGTACATCTAACGGACGCCAAGATCAGATCTCGCGAATAATTCAATTCCCCTATCTACGAGTATAGCACGCACTGGATGCTGTAAACTGTAAAGCGTAGAGGAGTCGAAGAACGGCTCAAGGAATGCGGTATTTGATGTTGGTCTAGCAAATTGAGTTGTTCGCTCACAGAGAAATGTGTTCCGAGACATGTTTATATGTTATGGGGGGAGTGATTTCGGATGCAAATAACAATAATAATAATATAATGTAACACTACCACTCTTGGTAGAAATAAACTTCTTTCAGAGTTCTCACGCTTTTTTTAGGCGCTGTTGGTTTGATTCTCAACTCAACTACTCGCCCGAATTTCTTGTTTTTTCTAAGCAAGTCTTTCACCCTTCTTCTGTACATCACGTACCGGGTTTTTCACCAAAAATTGACCCCCCCTCTAACTCTGTTACAAAATCAGATACATAAAAATACTTCATACAAAAATTGTATGAAATCAAATAAATTTTTCGAAAATGATCACGTCAATTGGGATATATACAGGGTGAACAACATATTGAATGCAACTGCATTTTTTCAAATGGGAGACCCTGATAAACAATTAAAATATGGAAGAATATATCTTCCATATTTCAATTGTTAATTTTTTCCTGATATCGAATAAATATGCGTATGTGGGTCTGTCTCTTCTATTTCCAGAGTTTCAAAGTTTTGAAATGAAACTACGGAATAAAAAAGTTTATATGAGAAATCCTTCCGAAATTCTTCGTATTCAAGCAATTTACTTGAGAGCAGAAATGAAAATGAAGTGTCAGAAGTTTTTTGAATTTGCTCCCGCTTTCTTGCTGATTTTTCGCTAAAAACAACCACTCTAATCTATGGGAGATGATCCCCCAACATAAGGGGCCTGTAGCGTTCCTCGAACACCTGAAGAACAGAAGAATCATCACTTGGAAGATCGGACCTGATCGAAAGATCCTCCCGATCCATAAGAGAGTTAGGACTTTGTGAAAAGGCATTTTAGCAGGTGAAGAACTTTTTTTTACTGCATCTTTCTCGTTTTTCTTCTTTTTTTCTTGTTACAGATATAATTTCAAGAAATTTGCATCCAGTTCAATGAAAAGGCTTGTTTTCAAGCACATGGAGCTCTGTAACATGGATAGCAGCATATTTTTTGAAGAAATTCAGTATCACCACATATACACGGGGAGACAGAGTTTTTTCAGAGGTTCTTATCTGTTTTTGTGTATCATACTCAGAATTGTATGCTACCCCGTTTACATTCCCTCTGCTAACACTTAGATTTGGAGCGGGAAACAGATTTTATTCTTTTATATAATCTGTTCCTTGTGGCCATTTCTTCACACGTGCCATATGCCATGTATTGTTTGATTTAAGAAAACAGTATGTAATTCTCTCTTTCAAAAAAATATATATACTTAAAACCAATATTTTTTCGATGAATACCTTACAGTATCCAATAAAAAAAAATAATAACTTATAGTAGTATAGAATAAATAATATCAACTAAAGAAATTGGTTCTTAAAATTTGGGACTCTGTGGTACCTACTCAGAATAAGAGAGAAAGACCAAACATATGTTATATATTCGAAATTAGAGAAAAAAAGCTTGCCAAATATAGAAATTGTGTTCCATTTGAAAAAATGAATCATTATGTTGCCCACTCTGTATATATTTCATTTTGTGAAATCATTTTTAAAAAATCGTTTTGAATCTACGTTAAAAAATAATGTGAGTGTATGCATCACACCCTTGCCCTAAAGTGGATATTAACTCAGGAAATATCCATTTTAGGGCAAGGGTGTGATGCATACACTCACATTATTTTTTAACGTAGATTCAACATCTGCCATAAAAAAATGGGGTTCTAATTTGAAAAAATTGATTTTTCACGATTTTGTCATCCCTAAATTTGAAAGCGATTTTTTTACCCCCTGTATCATGAATCGCGATTTCGATTTTCAAAGTGGATACATCAATCTTACATCTTAAAAAATCCCAAAAATGAAAATTTTCCATCCAAAAACCTCGAAGTTATTCTTGTTCCAGCGGAGCTCTATTTTCGATTTTTTTTTCGAATTTTCCCGCTCAGAGAAAATTTTCCAACCAAAACTGAAAAATGAATCTATTTCTGCAATAATTTCTAATTTGAAAAACGGAAGTTGACGTCATTTCCGGAAAAACCGGAGGTGCTCATGCCTTGAAAATATTTTAGATTTCATCAGCATCGTGAAATACTTATAAGTGCTAAATTTCATGAAAATACGTTCAGTAGTTTCCCGTATAAATATGGGTGAGGTTCCTCGTGAAAGACCCTGTATATCCGGGAAAAAGTACTCACTTTTTTCCGTAATTCCGTGAAAAATTATATTTTGTTACCTGTCAACAGAGATAAAATGTAAAATTTTTTTTCCGTCACAGAAAAAAATGGTTTTTTAAAGTTGATCGGATGAAAAATACGTTAACAGTTGATTTTTCAACGTTGTCATTCCGGTTATGATTTATAACGTTAATTCAATACGTTTTGATAACATATATCAAACGTCATTCTACCATAATCAGTTATAAAATTGAGTGCTAATACGTTCCCTCCCGAAATTGTCTTAATTCCAGAAAAATAGTTCATCTGAAAATACGTTACTGTGAAAAAGAATGCTAACGTGTACTCTGAACGTTTTTTTAACGTCCATTCTTCAACTTCTAGTCTATTTAAATCGTTGAAAATACGTATCTGATCCACTTTTTTTCATCAATATGAATCGTTTAAAATACGTATCCAGTCAACAATATGGATACGTTAATGATTTACGTATGTTCAACGTACTAGTTAGTTCATCTAAAAATACGTTATTATGAAATAGAATGCCAATGTGTGTTCTCAACGTTTTTTTAACTTCCACTCTTTAACTTCTAGTTCATTTAAATCCTTTCAAATACGTCTCTAGTCAACAATACGAATATGTTCATGACAAATGTTATTCAAACGTTATATACGTATATACGTTATATACGTATCCAGTCAACAATGTGAATACGTTAATAATTTACGTATGTTTAACGTACTTTCCTTACTTCCCGAAGAAAAGTTCATCTGAAAATACGTTTTTATGAAATCGAATGCTTACGTGTGTTCTGAATGTTTTTTTATCGTCCATTCTACAGTTTCTAGTATATTTGAATTGTTAAAAATACTAATCTAGTCAACAATACGAATACGTTTATGGAAAATGTTATTTAAACGTTATCTGAGAACAATTCCAAAATTTTTCATTGATTTGATGGAAGGGTAATAAAAGTTGATTCATGGCCACCCGTGCCGAAAAACACGTTCCGAGTGCCTCGCCTGGCTCCACCAGCAGTTGTGGACATTTTATTCTTCGGTTGATATTCATTTTACTTCAAAAATGGGTCAAAATCCCAAAAAATTTGAGAAGCACCGACTACTCTGGACACGATTTTGATAAGATGACAGTTTCATTGCCTCTTCTGTCTATATATAGTTTAATAGGGCCTTAAACGTTGAAAATTCTACTCATCAACAGCCAACAGTTTGTCACCAAATTATACATTGTACTTTATTGTACTATATTGTACTTTATTTTACATATTAGGATATTTTTGGCGCTTTTGTTGACCCAAACTGAGGACTGTCTGTAATTTAATACGTGACCATACTTGAGATGAAAAACAATAAGGTAAGGTGCAATTGAATTGAAAAATTTTTGACAGTTCTAACAACAAATCCAATTTCATGATTTTGTATTATATGAAACCATTTCAGCCAATCATGTCAACATTACATCGAAAACTACATCCAATGCAATTTTCAATCCCAATGATAACACGATAGTCTTATAAAATTATATAATAGTTCCATGGCAACATCATTCCAAACAAATTTCAAAGAAAACATTCCCAGAAATACTTCCAGTAGCCACAAATATATTTGGGGAATATTTATGGAATTTTGCTACGAACGATCATACGAATTGAATGAACGCAGAAGCTTGGAAGAATCGGCGTTTATACTCAAAGATTGGGCTGTCAATATGAGAAAAAAAGACGGAACAGAATTCAAAGAAGCAACGGTAAAGACAATGTGGAATGTTTCGTGCAAACTCCTACAAGAAGAGTATTATAAGGACTACAAAATTATGATTGGCCCGTTTAATGATATAATATTTAAACCAGCCCGAGATGCCCGCGATGCTATCAGAAAAAAATTGAAGGGTACAGGGGAAAAAACCGGCCAAGTCACTTTTTGTTACTTTCGATCTAGAGCCATTTTTATGTTTTATATTCATTGTTGTGAGGGCATGTTTCAGACAATTGATCAACTATAAATGGGGATGCGTAAATTTGATCATATTGCTGCAGTAGAACTAGCGTGGCGAGGAGGGAAGGCAGTTGCTTATTTGGTGAATTTTTTTCAAATCGAGAAGAATAACGATGGTTCTCCAACAAATCGCATTGAATACAATCCGGTATTCAGTAAAACGTGCCAAGGTGGTTCTAAAAGCTGTACAAGTAGTAAATGGTTGGTCTCCAATAGTGAGAGACAAAGCTGCCCTGTACGTATTTTTCATAAACTAATATCAAAACGAGGCGAAAATATTACCTCACCACGACTATTCTTGAAACCAAATCGATATTGGAAAAATGAAACTGACAAATGGTACGATAATGTACCTGTTGGAAGGAATACCATAAATAAATGGACTAAATATGCTGCCGAAGCAAATGGCTTGAATGTCAGAGACAAAAAGATAACGAATCATTCAAATAGATCAACAGCTGTCAGTCAATTAGCAAAAAGTGGTGTAGAGGAACAACAATTGCTGAAGATTACTGGTCATAGCCATCAGAATTCTATAAAACCATACCAAAACCTCGATCAAGAACACCACAACAAGATAATAAATATTATGCGTGGAAATAGATCTTCTATACAAGAGAACAGCAACGAATTTAATGTTGAGTTGAATTTTACGAATTGCACTTTCACTAATTGTACTTTCAATAAATAAATGAATGTTTTGTTGTGTTGAGTTATACGTTTTTTCTGTCAGAAAATGTTCTGCCGAATATTCCTCGGACATTGATAAATGCCTCATAATTTTATAACCAATATCTCAAGCTCGTTGCTTGGTAACAGCCCTTACCAATGGGCAATGAACGAGCTTTCCATTGTCATAAAATTATCTCGTCTATCATCAAGGTCCTAGGGATATTACTACTGAATATATTTTTCCTTTACATTTCATTTCACGCTACTGAGGTATATTACAAAGTGGTAAAAAAAAATTTCAATAGATTGATTTACACAAGAGAAAAGCTGACATGTGTTAACAACTGGGCCAATAATTATATATATTGACATTCATAATTTTTTTCAAATAGAATTGATGTTCAGATGGTTCTTGATCTTCGTAAAACCTCGTTTGGAGAATTCAATTCGATGTGGTTTGATTGGATTAAAAATGCCCCTCTACGTCAGGAATGACCGTTAGAGAGGTGACAAGTGCATATTCACAACATAAGGTATATCAAAAAGGAAAACATTCACAATATATTCCACAGGAAAATCTCAATGATGGCGAGTTCATTATTCCTTCCGAATTGCTCCATTTCATCATAATGAACTCCGTCCATCCAAGCTGTACACCGAAGTCAATTATACCAAACCATTCTTCCCGCTTCATGTGGAATAGGATTTCCTGAAAAAAGCCTATCGACTTCGATGGCGAATCAATAAATCTAGCGTCTTTGTAACGACTCCGAAGCGTGAGGACGTGTCCATTGTACTGTAACACCACGTTGTGACTTACTTAATTCCGATCTGCGAAATTACAAGCCTTTTGCCTTCATCTGGTTCAGTGACCACTCGGTTTTTACCCCTTTTTTGCGAACGGCTGCACCATAGAGTTTCTCACCGCTGCACTCTCTGCGCACCTTTTTCTTCTTTTTCTTATTGGAGTCGATTAACTTTGTGAAGTTGACCGTAATGTCGACTGCGTTGAGCGATTGCCGGAAATTCATATTTTGCCTTTTGCATCTTTGACCGATGTGCGACGTTCCGCTAAAACGGTTTTAATTCGTGTTAATATTTTTACCAGCCGGCGAAAGGGTTTCCGATGTGGGGTTTTTGTGGTTAACGAGATTTTCCTTGGAGACCTCCGAAGTTTTGTGTCAAAACTTCCATAATTTCGTTATGAAGTTTTGCACCGTCCTATATCTTCTGAAATATTTTTTCCATTGAAAATGGAGTATATAAAGGTTGTTCAAATAAGAGGGCAAGAGTTGTGCGCCATGTTTGACAATCGTAATATCATGAATATGACGTGACAGATCGAAATTTGACAGATGAGAGTTATGGTGTGCATTTTAGTCTGTAGGAATGATTGGACCGTTTTTCATCGAAGAAAGTAATGCAGTAACGCACAATGGCGAACCTTATCGTGCTATGATAACACAGTTTCTCGTGCCTCATTTGGAAGCTATTGATCTTGAGGACATGTGGTTTCGGCAGGACCATGCCACATGTCATACCGCCCTTGCAACATTGACCAACTTGCACGAATTTGATAACCAGAATTCTGCCCAATAACGAGAACTTCCCCTTCAACCTATACCCATACCCATACTGGTCACCAGATCCAGGATATGCCGTTGACGAAAGCTATTCCTCATAAGTGGCTTGAACAAGTTGCTGTTAAGGGGAAGTCATACTCTGGTCGACGGCACCGGTTCTCAATTCCAAGATTTCGTTTTTCCAAGATCACGCCCTCAATTTTCCACCTGAAAGCTTGATTTTTTTTTTATTCTCCTGGAATTTCACACTTTCTGGAATTCTTTTCAGTATTTCCATAACTTTTTGCATTATTTAAGCGCCTATACAAATGGAATTTCTTTCAGCATATAGAAAATTGATTTGTCGAGCCCACGACAATGAATTTTCTAAGAAAAAATTAATCAACGACCCCCGAAGACGATTATGAAGTCAATTTTCATAGACTCTCAAATTCAACCCTCGATTCAACCCGATTTTTTCATGCGAAAAAATAATTTTTCCAAGGAGACGAAATTGGAGTGCCCTCAAAACATCATTGAAAAAATGAAAGGCACTTATTGAATGGAGAATCGGTGCTGCAGACGTCGGCCAGAGTATATCGTCCCCTCAAATGGGTGATTCCTGAGTGCTGCTACTGATCTACGAAGCATGTTCTATGCGATTAATGTCTGGAGTTTATGGAAGAAGAATACGAGTTGAGGTCGGATGAAGAACTATCACCAACCCAAGAGGAATTCGAAAAAACAGTCACCCAACCAGTCATTTTCTATCCTTTGAAAACCATGGAAAAGGTGGGAAATTGGGTGGCTTATGGACTGGAGCCAAGAGACCGTTGTCAAAATCGTAAAATTCACTTGCTTCTGCGAACAAATTGATCGCTCTCAAAATGTGAAACGTCAGAGAGAAAAACATTGGGGAACAAACCCACAAAAATTATATTGATATTGAAAAATTCTTCCATATGAGAACGACTTGATGTAGAACTCTTAATTCTACAATGTGTATATTGCAGGTAGCTTCCTCCTTTTACCATCAGATATCTTTGATGATCTGAGCTGTAGCCTATTTTGATACCTCGCATTGAATGTGAGTAAAAATTATACATCAACAAGAATGGAATATGATCAAAATATTCATGAAAAGGGGAGGAGAAAATGATGAAATTCAAGAATAATTTGGATGCTTCCCTGGATTAAGTATCATCGAATATTAATACTTCTCTGGTCTCTAAACAAGTTAACAATATTTGTCTATTTCAGTATCGTAATGACTTCATTACAGTACTAAAGTAATAAAGTAATATTTTTCGTTTCGTGGTTGTCAACAATGACTGCCGTCATTGGAAATGTCAATTTTCGTCAATGAACCAACTGACCAGATACAATACAAAAGTCACTAGGATGTATAATCTGAATTTTTCTTTAAATTTCGCCAATTTCTCACAAAACTTGAATGAAATAGAGAAAATATTGGCTAATACTCGTTGCAGAATGCAATTCCAACAATTTCGTATTCGTATTGAAATAAGAGCCCATTCTGCAACTAGTTTTAGAATATACTATTTTATTGTCAGAATGTTTATTAACTTCGTCGAGAATGAAATATTACAAATGTGGGAGATAAAATTAAACACCAAGGATCGTGAAATTATACATTTAATACGCAGTTTCTATTGAAAATGTATTGTCATCGGTCCATATCAAAAATAAATGTCAATGAAATTCAAAATTCAGATATATGAATGATGAATACATGACAATACATGAAAGATACAAACCACGATTTGAATTGAAATTAATGACAAATAAAATTATACTTAGCACTGAATAATCTTTAACGATGTTTCTACCTTAACAATATCCTCTTAGATTAGAATTCTATAAACTCGGCACTACACAGTTTATGTGACAATAATTCATTGTAAGTATTTACATATAATCATCACATGATCAAGGAAGAACTCCTAAAAAAATCACTTTCCCCTTTTATAACAACATAGAAATGATTTCTTCCATATTTGTTTACGCCATTTACGGATCGCACCAGTTGTCGCTACACGCATGCGTCGTTCACAGACACTCACGTTTGTGATACAGAACAACAATACATATAAAGCTGCGTACAGATGTGCGAGCCGAACCTATCGCGAACCGCTCGCGAAGTGTTCGTGGCATGTTCGTTAATTTCACGTACACACTTGCGATCCGCTCGCGAACCAATACCAACGACGGCTTACGAATTTACACTGGGCTCGCGTTGTGTTCGTGAAAAGCTGCGTATACATGTGCGAGCCGAACCTATCGCGAACCGTTCGCGAAGTGTTCGTGTCATGTTCATTAATTTCACGTACACACTTGCGATCCGCTCGCGAACCAATACCGACGGATTAACGAACTTACACTGGGCTCGCGTTGGGTTCGTGAAAGGATCCGACTATCGATGGATCGGCGCGAACGGTTTGCGAGCGGCTCTATAGAGGTTCGACATGCCGTCCAAATAATTGTCGCTATTGGTTCGCGAGCGGTTCGCGCTAGGTTCGGCTCGCACATCTAGACGCAGCTAAAGAATCCGACTATCGATGGTTCGGCGTGAACGGTTTGCGAGCGGCTCTATAGAGGTTCGACATGCCGTCCAAATCATTGTTGCTATTGGTTCGCGAGCGGTTCGCAATAGGTTCGGCTCGCACATCTGTACGCAGCTTAAGGTTTGAGATGGGTCGATTCATAGATCGCACGGTTTGTCTTGCGCAAGACCGTTATACCACTGTTTGAAAAGAAAATCAACAATCTGGCATCGTCTTCTCAAAAGCTTTGTGAAATCAAGAAAAGAAATAACGGCATGCAGACTATTGAATATTTTTTGATTTTCTCGAATTTCAAAAAATATTCAATAGTATGCATGCCGTTATTTCTTTCCTTGATTATATTTACAGACGTTAACCTATTCTCATGCTTTGTGAAATATTCATAGAAGATAGGTTAGGTAAGGTAATTGTCCTAGAATACTAAGAGTTAGGTTGATTTATCATAAATAGAGTGAAAAAACAATTCTTTATGAGATATTTATGAGATATCGAGGAAAATATGAACAATTTATTAGTGTTTGCAACAAACTAATCTTCAGGAAAATCGAAGAAGGAATTCATTTTGCCGGGAGAAATATGGCTTTTCAATTACAGAAAAAATCGTACGAAACCAAATGTTTTTGTTGAGAAGTACTTGAGTATTTCCTGAATGTATTAACCCTATTTCAATCGAGAGATATGAACTTTGAGGTCTTTGCAGAGAATCGTATCAGGCACCTATTTGGCCCAATTTTTTTATTAACAGAATATATGCATAAAATGAAAATTTCATCACTCCATCCATAATTTAATTTCAATATCCTCCTTTTCGAATGAAATCAATTAGAAAGTAGTGCTAAGTCCCGATCCAATAAGTGCTTCTACTTTTGAAATAAGGCTTCAGAAGCTCTTGATATTAGCTGATTATATTTTTATGCATTACCCTAATAGCGTCAACGCCAAAGCCAATAACCCCTCGAAACCATCCCCACAAATATCTGAAGCAATTCGCCAAATTAGCGCACCACCCCTTCACCCGCCACCCCTTCCCCCGAAGAAGAAGAACTGACTGAAAACAACGCCGTAGCAGACTTTACGGACAGACAATAAGAAAACTTCATTCCTTAACATTCGGAATGAAATGGCTTCCCGAGACATAAAAACACTACTTTACTGCATCTAGCCAGCTCCGGGTAATTTTATTTTACAGGACAATCCTTTGTTCAAATTTGGAGCGACGAAAAGACGGAAAAAAACGCGAAAAAGGACGAGTCGTTTTTACGAGCGACATCGGGCCGGCCTTGGAAGCGGAACGTTAATCAATTTTTCCGGAGAGACGGTAAAGACACCGGATGCATCCGGAAACGAGTCTGGACGAGACGGGGACAGTTTAAAATTTAAGGAATGGTCCTGCAGGGAAGTTTAAACTTCGATTTTCCATATAAACTCGGGCCGCGCGGAGACAAAGGAAAGGGTGATGCGCGTGCGCGCGTTTCCTAACAAAGGGATATTATTTTGATGAAATCTTCCTTCTTTAGTGCAGTTTTTGCGTGTTGCGTCTTCAGGTTCGGCGTCAGCTCAATTGTACAGGCTATGCTTCGAAATTAAGGGTTTGCGATACGCTGAAACTTTGCGCTAAATACAGAAACTGTATGCAGACGACGCGGAAATGAAGCAAAATGTCTTCAAAATCAGATTTGTCCATTCTTATTATGTGTATTTTCACTGATATTTGAACGATTTTCGAAGAAAGTATTGAATCTTTTGTATGCTTCTCTTTAACTTTTGAGAACAAACCATCCAATTGCAGACTCATTTCTGTGCTACTAAGTCTTTCAAAGGTGTTTGCGACATCCATCAAAGATGGATTATCTGACTGTCTGCGGGAATATAACATTATTTGCGATGAAAAACATGGTTTCCAAAGTGACAAATTAACTTATACAGCAATAAAATCTTTTCTACTGGAAATAGCACATTCATTTGATAAGAAGAAATGTGCATACTGGTACCTCAGTGATGAGGTATTTGACTCCAAAGCATGAAGTGTAACTGCAGAAATTAAAACAATATGGCATCAGAGGAATAATATTGAAGTTGATGGAGAGCTATTATATACTCCATTCACTTTTATAAAGTATCCCAGTTGGCCAAGATTTAGGTTTATCAAGTTTTTTTACTCAAACCTGACGAAGGTTGGTACTCGTGAAATATCGGCAATATTTCTCATAGACGTTGCCAATGCTAATTTCTATTTAATCTTTTTCAACTTTGTAAATGGAATTAGTTCTTTTAAGGTTTAACTGTGACACAGGTTTCGTAGTACTACTGCATTGTCATACTGGAGTATTTCAAGTAGGTATTTTAATGTCTTCTGTGGGATTATTTTTGAGAATTTTGAAAAGTGGGGAATTCCATGGGTCCGTCGGTTCGTTCGGAAGTTTTTTCTTTGGGTTATTCGAGTTCTTTCATTCTTTTTCCGAATGAACTATCACAAAGTAACGGACTATTCTGTCCATTATTTTTCAGTAAATTTTAAACACTCGATTCTTGATTTCTATACAAAAATTAGCATAACTGAATCTTCCAACTATGTTTATATAGGTACGTGAAATATTTCTAGTATTAACAGAGAAAAAAGTTTCTTCAACATTCTCCAGGTCTTTGGTATTATTGAATTCACATGATACTTTCTCAAATTCATTATTTTCCCAAAGTTAATAAACATATATGATAAATACGTAATTACTGCGACCTCTATGTAGAGAGGACAACGTTGCAAAGTTATCTGAGAGGAAAATGACTATAGCCTAACATTTTCAAAAAATACACGGTGAAATGTGCCAGAAGAGCTTTCTCTTGAGTAGAATTGAGTATTGATTTCATAACTGTGGGATTCAATATTGAAAGAAAACGAGAGATAGTACCAATTTTAAAATATCGTTTTATCTTATTGAATTTTATAAAAGGTGTTCAGAACGACTACAAATTGTGTTACTTAAATCGGTGGTCTATGAAGAAATATTTTAGCGACTGGAGCTCAATGAAGATCAGCTGAAGAATGATGAGACCCATTATTTCTGATTTGATGAAATGATCGCCAGCTTCAATGGAGGCTTAGGAAGCGAATATTTCCCTTGTAACTAGCTAGATTTGATAGATTCCCATCATAGTTCCAAACTAAGGATAAAAAATTGAAGGTTAATCTTTAAAAATGAATGGGAGCTATATTTTCCAGTCCACAATTAAATTTTAGCGATTACATAAAATTTTGTGTGTTTTATTTCAGAATATTTTCCTGAACGATGAATTACCAATTTTTTCGAAAAAATCATCAGTAAGCAGACATCAACTGAACACTAAACTCATTTTTCTAGGAAGCATAGTTGCGTCAATCACAGGTATTTATGCATTTGAGCACTTTTGTTGTTTGATTTGGCAGTTGCGAATGGAATTTTGCTTTTTCTGTTGCCCTTTTATGTTTAACATTATCTAGGCATTTTCATTGATATCTTTGATCCTTAATACATCCAGTATATCCTTTTTTTTCGACTTTCGAACTCAAACTACCCCAAAATTCGAATCACAAAACGTTCATGTTTTTCAACATTTTTTTCTGCTTCATTCCCAATATTTATAATTTGAATTCACGAACGAAAACTCCATTTGTTTCAAATTCGTCAACCACTGGATACTATGGTAGTTCAACTGAATATTTCTTTCATCACGACTCACTACTAGCTACTAAGTATGGTACTTGACATTATTCTCAAGAAGCTATTGTTCAGAACATCAAACAAATCGTTTCGCAAATACGAATATAGCTATCGAGCCCAACAATCCAGCATTTATGGCCAATACCCACAAAACGCCAATTCCTTACGATCTCTCATTACCGTCTATCTGATCGACCGAATGCAAACTGGATTACGATATATTCCTGCGATGCATCTTCCTGCGGGGTGTTTAGAGGAAGCCGGCCTGCCGCCACGCTTTGGTAGCTCACGAGCTAGATTAGTTGTGTGGGCCATTAGCATAAGGCGTGCAGTACTCGCAGAATGAGGACTTACCCACACCATGACCTATCTGCACCACCTGGACAGGACCACATCTAGTACCCGAGGGTCAACGTGATTATTCTATTCGGATAACGTGATGAGCATGGTAGGAAATTGGATAGGAAAGTGTTTAACTTGCACTTATGATTGGTGTAGATTCGATATGATCTGTCTTGTAACGAGCGTTCAGAAAAATCCACAGTCGAGTAGGCACAAAGACAGCTTACAGACCAATAACTTCAACCATAATTATGGCACCAGAAATGCCAACAGTTTCATCATTCCCTACCATAGACTGACGTCAACACAACTAAGTATAAATCTCATAGCGGTGAAAATATATAATTCACTACCAGATAAGAACAAGGAGCTCAGTAAGAAAATGGAATATACTCAAGAAAATTATGTAGAAAGCCTACTAAATATTAGAGGAATACTTTACAGACCCAATAGACTGAATGGATAGTTTGTCAATCGGGGCTATTCACTTAGCAAAGTTGTTATGGATAGCAACTGTAAATCGTCGTTATCCCATGTAATAAGCATGGGATAACGACGATTTACAGTTGCTATCCATAACAACTTTGCTTAGTGAATAGCCCCGAATATTTGTAAAAGTGTTTTCGTCATAATATACTACAAACCAATCGTTATTCACATTTTTATGACTGATATTGTATAGTAATTTTAATATATTCACTGTTTATTACACCCAATGTATGTTTGATGGGAAAAAAATGACGATCTGCTAAATATAATTTCAGAATCATGTTGTGAGGTTGTGGGAAAATGAATGATCGATAAATTTAGATTTTTCCTCTTTTCATTTTTTCTCATCCTGCATAAACCAAATATTAACAAACAAGTATTTTCTTCGAATATACTACCGTTGAAATGAAGGAAAACATCATCCCATTTCTTTATACAGAGTGTAACAGCCAAATGGAATAAATTCGATGACGAATAAATAAGGGGATGTCAGGAAAAACGCTTCGACCCGTCGATTTGTAATTTCAAATGCGCATATTTTTCAAGAAAATAAAATTATATAGGGTGTTCCATGCGACCGTGGCCAATACGAACTTTCATATTTCAAATGCAACCCCCTGTATATTATTTATTTTTTATATTCTTCAGAAAATTCTAGACATAATTCATGTACAATGTCCTATACCTATCTTCAACTTTTTCGGAAATATTAAGTGTTTTCAGATTTTTTACAAATATTAACATTTTGAATGAAAATTATTTTATTTCACAAATTCGATACATTGCACTCAATACTTATTTCCCATTGACCTCTTGATACGGAGAAAGTAAGCAAGAACGCCTGAAATGTTGAGTAACGTTAGAAGACAATTCTACACCATAATAGCATGTTGCCAAGACGTTCGCGGCGAGCATTTTGAACATTTCCCACATTGACATTAATGTTTTTTTTTTGTTTTTTTTTAATGATTAAGAAAAACTCAGGTTTACTTATTAGGTTTTGAATGTAATGTAACGAATTTGTGAAATAAAATATATTTTATTTAAAACGTTGATTTTTGCACTAAATCTGAAAACACTTAATACTTCCGAAATAGTTGAAGATATGTATAGGACATTATGCATGAATTGTGTTCAGAATTCTCTGAGAAATCCAACAAATAAATAATATACAGGGGTTTGCATTTGAAATAAGGAAGTTGGTATTGACCACGGTCACATGGAACCCCCTATATAATATTATTTTCTTGAAAAATATGCGCATTTAAAATTACAAATCGACGTGTCCGAGCGTTTTCCCAACACGCCCCCATTTATTCGTTATCGAATTTTTTCCATTTGGCTGTTACACTCTGTATGCAGACGCAATACAGAATTTTCTTGTGCGTTCCACCCGGTATAGGTGCAATCTGGTGTGACTGAAATGATTTTCACTATTACCTCTTTATCAATCATGTCAAACACAAAATATCCTTTCGACGTTCCCAAGGTAATTACAGCAAACAGATAAAACATGAATACACTTAATCCTAAGATGGACAATTCTTCTCTTCAAGGAATTCCTTTATTACTCTTAGATTTCATTACGGTACTGTGTAATGCTGGTACAACATGACGATATATTGTGTTGGGCATTCTCGTTCGATCTCACGACTAGACCAACGATGTCATGAGAACATTGAGGTTGGTGTAGAAATATGGCTAGTAATCATCATAACAATCTGAGACCCTTTGCACTTCCTCGATTTCAGTTTTGAACGCCAATAAATTGCTATTGGACTCTATCGATGATGAACTTAATTCAGGAATTTGTGTGAACAATGCTGTGACACGTTTTCGTCATATTCACATTTAAAATTTAATCAGGTCTTAATTCAGTACGGTATGGAAATGTAGTACCTAAAGTACTACGAAACCTGTGTCACAGTTAAACCCCAACATAACTAACTCCATTCACAAAGTTAAAAAGAATAAATAAAAATTAGCATTTGCCACGTCTCTGAGAATTATTTTGACATTGACATATTTCACGTGTGCCAACCTGCGCCAGTTTTAAGTGAAAAAAACATGATAAACATTTGTTGCGTCTCACTACGCAATATCTGGACAAAATAAATTCCATATTCTTTGCCACAAGAAATGAGCTGTCTCTTTCAAAAAGGTTGAATAATTGATTTCAACCATATAGGATCGATCACTTGTACGGTAATATTTGTTCCAATTGCCTTGATATGCAATACTGGTTCTTTGTTTAAAAATACCCTTCGGACTGATTTATGGGTCATCGATTGAAACGGTTCCCAACCCCAGAATCTAGGTCAAAATTGGAAAATTCATCTAGTTTTTTGAGACAATAACCATGTCCTGTGAACCTTCATTCAGTTTCTCAGTACCTACAAGCTCATAAAACTGAATATATGAAACTACGGGAATAAGCGTCCTCCATAATCAAATTTCCTGACAAATTTGATCTGTTGACTTAATATATGATGACAGATTTATTGCAGTTCAAGTTGCATTAGGGAACACCTGTCAGACATCGAGATACCCCAAGTCCAAATTGCTATCATTGGTCTGTAGATTCAAGAAATGGGTTGTTTTTCCCACTTTAGTCAAAAATGACAAATGAGAGCACCTTTGTGGCTTAGCAAGGCGTTTTTCGATTCTGACACTGGTTAAAGTGTTGATCTTGCCCTCTTCTCAGAGGAAATTAACCTCCCATGTTTTCTCCAGCTTGTCTCCAAAACCCTATGTTACAGAGACAAGCAGCCAGTAATTAATTAGTTGTAAATCAGAAACGTCGGTCATTTATGGGTTCTTGATGAGTTCTTCAGCAGTTGTTAATCAAAATCGTCGGTCAGTTATAAGTTGTCAAAAAGTAATTGATCAGTTTTTAGTCAAAAACGACGGTCGTTGAGTTCTTAATCAGTAATTCATCAGTTGTTACGCCATTAATTCGTCAGTACTTAGTCGTGAGTTCTTGATCAGGTTTTCATCACTTGTTTATCAAAATCATCAGTGATTACCGATTAATCAGTTAATCATCGAGATTAACGATGATCACCAGCATTCACCAACTAGAAGCAGTGCAAGAAAACCATTATCCTGGTAAAACAAACAGAGTACAAAAATAAGAACAGAACATCTTGATAAACTAATCAAGGTACAAAACATTATAACTTCGATTCGAATCTTTCCTTGATCGTTTTGCAATAATTCCTGTGCCCATTGGCAGAATTGTTCTTTCAAAATCAGGTGGTATTCATGCTTGAGTCAAAGTTGGAATGGATGATACCGATGAAGTTTTGAATTTTTTTTTGCTGTTTCCCTCGGAATGTGAAATATGGGGATTCAATGCAACCACAGCATCACTACTAAAACTTGTGGGTCGCCTCTGTTGAAATAGTTAGAGTTCTATGTCGCTGCCGTATTCTTAGAGGCTCTTGCCTCTCTCTATTTTCGATTACTGCATGACTTGAGTGATGAGGTCAATTCGGAAAACAAATTCTGCACTTTCCTAAGACTGATTTAATAAAATATCTACTATTTCACATAGCGTCATTTTTCCGAACAATAAACGAGGCAGAATAATAAGGAGAAATAAATAAAGCAGAAAAAATATTACTAGAAAATTTTTCATGAAACTACGCAGTGGTAACGATAATTTCTTCAATTTCGATGAACTCAAAAGATGGATCGATGCATGGATAACGGCCAAAGAGCCCATTGACGCGACGGGATCCGTCAATTGCAAGAAATCTGGAAAATAGTAGTGGTCAGTGGAGAAAAAATAACTCAACGAATATTCGAACGTAAATAATGCGTTTTTCGACATGTAGTCGGCTTGGACACGTGCGAGGGTTAATGGAAGAACCAGCCAAATAGGAAGAAGATCACGGCAAGGGCAGACAAGAATATCGACCGTAGCTCCCGGACCTTCCTCACTTTGCCCCACTGTCAAAACACGCTGCTAAGGATCTACGCATACCCGGAAAGCTTGCCGGTTCCTGAGGAGGTCCGGACTTGCGATATGGCCAGGGCCGGAACCCGGAAGAGGAAATACATAGAGAGTGCGCGGTTTTTTTGAGGAATGAATGAAATATAGATGGCGCACCGAATTCGTCTGGGTTACAGTGACTTTATACAAGACAGTGACGACAAGGAGCTGAAATCCGCCATTAAGAGGCTAATGTCAGATTATTGGAGGTTAAAATTCAAAGATTATAGAGTACATCTTTGATACTAACCATAGACAATTCTCATTTTCTCTATGATACTAACCTAAAAAGTTATAATTTCTATAGTTCTGTGCACAGAACACTAATTCTTCTGTTCTGTTCTGTGCTTCCAAACACAATTAGCCTCTTAATGGCGGAATTCACCACGTAAAATCCAACTACCAATAGAAATTGAGACATGAGCGTGTCGCCACTGTCTTGTATAAAGTCACTGTAGTCTGGGTGTGGATGTTAGTAAATATTTCGAGGTAATAGCATATTTAGAACGCAAAAGTGAAGGATATCGTCCCAAAAAATCGAAAATTCTCACTCGTGAACAGGTTGAAAAGTTTATAAATGAGGCATCAGATGAGAAATACCTACTTGATGGTTAAGGTTGCAACTATTTTCGGATTATTTGAAGCCTGTTGGCGTGAAGAATTGTGTAATTTATCAGTGGAAGACATCGAAATAACAAATAAATAATTGGTTATACAACTTCCAAACACAAACGTTCTTTCAGTTTTATTGGGAAGTGTTGACTATTTTCATAATTACGTTGCACTGTGCCCTTCTGTCAGCAAACACCATCGTTTTTTCCTGAAATACATGAATAATAAATGCACTGCCAATCCAGTTGGTATCAATACATTTGGGAAAATTCCATCTATTGTTGCCGAATTCCTCAAACTGCCAGAACCAAAGCAATATATAGGACACTGTTTTCGAAGATCCTCCGCTTCATTGCTAGCAGAATCAGGAGCAAATATTACGGATATAAAAAAACATGGTGGATGGAAGTGTACGATGGTAGCCGAGAGCTATGTTGATCATTCCATTGCATATAGAAATGTCATTGCTGAAAAAATCCTCACAACCTCAACAGATTTGGTATCATCATCATCCAATATTGTACTTCCGGTTTCTACAAGTACTGATGGTGCTGAGGATTCTAATAATATAATGTGTTGCGAGGCTCTCTAACGTCACAGGGCATTAATGTTAGTAATTGTTCTAGTTTTACGATTAATATTAATGTTCATTAGTAATGATTGTTGAATATTGATAATAAAAATTTGCAATTGCTGAATTTTTTTCATCTGATTTCATCATAAGAAAATGGAGTGCTAAAAATATTCTTAACACTAATGTTAAAAAAAATTTCAACACGCTTCCACATAAACAATCAATTTTAACATTGTTTGCTGTCTTTAAAAGTGTCACTCTTAATGGCAGTTGTACAAAAAAAAGTTTTTGGAATTGATTGCAAATTATGTGTTTTATTCATTCTCAAAAAACCGCGAAATCTGAAACCCCCTTTATTTGGATGCTTGATAAGAAATATAGCAGGGTGCCGTGAGATGGACAACGTTTTGAATATATGGAAGCTGTAATCGGTGAAGTATGGGGTAGTATCTCATGCTCATCATCATTACATGCTGAAGTCAATTGGTTTTGGCAAAGCCTTTCAGAACTTGCTACCAGATTTTTCTTTTGTTTCATACCTTACTGAGTCAATTCCCGAGGAGATCATCATACACCCTCATAAATTGTATGATCTCCCTAGGAGCTCACACAATCACTTGGGAGCATCAAGATTCGGTTTGCCTAGATGCGAGTTCTTGAGGCGAGTAAGATCAGAGCATTTCCACAATATGGGCTCGGTGGTATCTCAATTTCACCGATTCACATAGCTTGTAAATTTTCACTTCCCATTCGATACAAGAGGTATCTACTTATACCGATATTGCTCTGTCAGCAGTTCCGTAATACACGAAGATGCTCTATCCGTGTTAGCTGACTAAGCTTCTGAGTGTGAGACCAGAACTCTTCAAATCATTTCGGTAGTTTTAATCCTGGATATCTACCCTAGAGGAGAGTCATGTTTGCATATCCTATAACTGCACTAAAATGGTTCTTTCTAAGACGACAGAAGGGTGCAGGTCTACCAGATTCCACCTTTGATGCACTTTGAATCAGCCTTCCCGATAACCTCGATGTGTCAGTGCACTGACACCCATGAGAGAGTCACTCATGCCTCTGCCAGTGCTTTTATGATATTGCGACATGTCCAGATATGCATTGACATAGGGATTTCAGAGATCTTGCTGCTGATTAATGCAAAGGACAGCCATTATTTCTGCTTGAATACCGGAGGATTCTTACCCTATTGGGTAAGCCTCAGTTTTGCCTCAGTTTTGGATCTTTCACTCCGATGCTTGTTTCCTCGGCAGAATACCATATGGATGACTTTCTGCCTGTTTGATTTCCCTAGTCATATGAACTTATGACCGTTGCAAAAGGTTTCAAATTAAAATTAATTGGCAATACGTCAGAGGGTTGTGCCGAATGGTTTGAGTCTATTCAATTCAGGATCCTCATATGTCTCACCCAGCTACTGGATAAGAGCTTGCTGTATGCAGATGTAGGGGAGGCAGATTAAGTATGACCTCTAGCACTGCTATGGGAGTCCTAATGCTGGCTCCGGCTACACCTACACAAGCAAGCCGCTGCAGTATCTGCAGACGATTGCGTATGGTGATATCTTCTGCTTTTTCCATCATACTGAAGACGCATAGGTGACAATAGGTCGCACTACATAGCCATGTAGTACTAGAGTACCATGTCTGGTTTAAGCCCCCAAGTCTTTCCAAAGATACTTTTGCATGTCCACCTGGCAGCTGTGACCTTGGAAAGGATTCTGTAGATGAGTGGTTGCCAGTTGAGTTCACAATCTTGTGTGACATCTAGATATTTGACCTCTCTGGATAAATTCGGATTCTGATAACCTTCTTTAGTGAAGGGAATGACGGTGATCTTCGAGGTATTGACACGCTCTTTTTCCTCGCACGCTTTCTCGTAGATACATAGGGCCATTTGCTCACGGTCACATATGTTGCCTTCATGCTTGCACTCAATTGTTTTCATTAGATGATCTTTATAAGCCTGAGTGTTACAGCCTTTCGCTGTAAACCTTTCCAGCAGGCCGTTCTTGAGCATACTCCACAGCAGAGGTGAAAGTTGTCATGTTTAACTATCATCGTATAAGAAGGTGACAAAGTACGAGTTTGCAAAGCTGCTTGGGGCATTTTCTATAAGGAAACTGAAATCAGCCTTCTTTCTTCGCGATATATCGCCATATTCTGGGCCGAGTCTTATCAGTGTTGGTTTTGGTACCAGCTCATTGGAAGTGGACTTTGAAATTTTAGTACGATGTTCTTCTCAACATCAGATCGCAGAGTTGATAGTCACCCCGAGAAGATCCATACAATAATCTGGATGAAGTTTTCAGTCTCCCACCACCAAGTGATGTTCCTCGAAATGGAGAAAACTTTCTTGTTGGAAATGCACCACTCACTTTTGGTTTTCATTCATTTTGTTTCGGTATTCTTTTCAAAACTTTTCATCCTGCATAGAATAATTTAATTGAACACGAATCTAATGGATATACACTGCCCAAAAAAATTAACGCACATTATGGAAATCTAAAATTAATTCTACAACTGAAGGTGTTCTCAATGATAATTATTTTTATCAGAATTATGCATGCATATGTTATCCACTTTCAACGTTTTCCTTTCATACAGATGTTTTCTCCCAGCAGGAATAAAAAAGGATAATATTATCAGATTTTGAATTTATTGGCCCCATTCTGAAATAAGTTGTTCTCGATCAATTCTAGTGATCAATAGTTTTTATTCCGTTGATTTTCTATACTCGATCGCTATGCAACGAGAAACATGCAATTTGACCAAAGAGGAATGTGCCCAAGCGGTAGTTTTTTGAGAAGAAGTGTGGACATACACAAGAATTGCAGAAAGGTTTGGAGTTTCCTATACGAGTGTGTCCAGAATGTTGCAGCGATTCAGGGAGACAGGTATGAATGTCCGAAGACCAGGACAGGGTAGACCACGGGTAACAACTGCCATTCAAGAACGTTACTTGAGAGTTTCTCCGTTGAGACAACGGTTTGCAACCGCTCGCCTCCTTCAAAATCATCTTGAGCAAACTCATGAGGTGCAAATTAGCACTCAGACAATAAGAAATCGCCTCAGATAATATTATTTAAGGCCTCGTGTCGCGGCAAGAGGCCCAGCTCTTACCCCAGCTCATCGAAGGGCGCGTTTGGATTTTGCGAGAGAGCATATCCATTGGGAAGAGGCCGATTAGGAAAGAGTTCTCTTCACAGATGAGTCCAGATTCTGCCTCTACCATTGTGATCGACGTTCCCTTGTATACAGACGTCCACATGAAAGATATACTCAGTGCAATTTCCTGAATACTACTGTTTTCGGGGGAGGATCGATTATGGTATGGGGTGGAATATCTTTGACTGCTCGCACAGACCTAGTGGTCGTTGATAATGGAGCTATGAATGCCTATAAGTATATAAAGAACATTCTTGAAGAGCATGTAGTGCCATTTGCCCCATATATTGGTGAAAATTTCATTCTTATGGACGATAATGCCAGACCCCATCGTGCGCGCATCGTTCAGGAGTACCTAGAAGAAGTTGAAGTCTCTCGAATGGAATGGCCAGCAAAAAGTCCAGATCTCAATCCGATTGAGCAGGTTTGGGACAATCTCAATAGAAGGCTGAGAAGTTCAGAAAATCATCCAGCTACTCTTAATGACTTAGGAATCTAACTTGAAGAAATCTGGGAAGGATTAGATCAGAACATTTTAAGATCACTCATTTTGAGTATGAACCGTCGTTGCCGAGCTGTAATTAACGCAAGGGGTGGAAATACCAAGTATTAAATCACTTATCAGCATTTCAGTATTTTAAAATTGTTCATTTCTCTTCTTTCACATGAGATTCGGTGAAATCCTGAATTTTTCTTCCATTTAATGTGTCTTGTTTCGTTCAAAACCTTCCCGAGAGAACATAAAAAATCAATGTAGAGTAAACTTTCATTAAAATTGAGATTTTCAGAATGTGCGTTAATTTTTTTGCGCAGTGTATTGAAAAAAAGACAAATTCCGAAAAAAAAGAACCGTTTGGATTTTATAATCTACGCGTAAACTCCTCAAGCAGAAAGCTCGTTGAAAATATTAAATCGAAATGAATCCATCCCTCTACCATTCCTTTCAATGAGAATTGCCTGTGCTATATCGATAAACGTAATCATAGCTGAAATGCTGTGTGAAATCTCATTCTGCATAGTCAGTCCCCAGTTCAAAGGCATCCATTGACGCATCAGAGGCGTTACACATGAGTCAGTGGTTTTCGAGTGAGCTAGGGAAAAAGGATCATTAAGCAAGGTATTGAAGCATGAAATGCCGTTTGGATATGAATGCGGAAGCGCAAAACACAGGGAATTATTGGGAAAAAACACCTGTTTTTCGCTGAAATTTCATTTGCCTGTCTTGGAATATATCATTATCCTCCATTCTCACGAACAACCCATGATCTTGTTACAGCGATCGCTGAAATAATGTTGATACGAATAATAAATTGTAGCTGAAAGAAGTGAGAGTGGAGAGTTAGCTGAAATTGGTCTTCAAGCCGCTGAAGAAAAGGTGATTGGAATAACGCGATTCAATAATAGAATTTGATGCATGTGAATGATATGTGGTGGTTTGAAAAATCTTTTGATTTTATTTTCAAACTCTACATTGAAGCCATTTTCCCATTTTATATTCTGGTCCATCCGTTTACGTCCAATGCTGAAATTTAGATCCAGGCAATACGGATGGATCCAAAAGATAGCTCTACAACTTTTTTTTTGGACATCGTGACACTTTTTGAGAGATTGTTGCGAGCTCTATATCTCCTCTAAATGTCCGCCACCAGAATATTTTCAGGTTGTATTTCTCACACAAAGATAATACCCAGGCAACAAGTGAAGATCCCAAGCATAGCTCTGCATTGTGATGACTTTCGTTACTTCTTTGAGAGGCTGTTGAAAGCACCATATCTCCTCCCTATGTCCACCACCAGATTATTACCTGCGAATTCTTAGCGATACCCTACGAGGAATTTCTCAAACAAGTCACAGTGGGAGTTCTGTGCAAAATTTGTATAAACCTTCCACGGCGAGTACTTTTTTCTCGTTAACTTTTTTTTTTGTAATCTATAAGAGTTCCGCATGAAAATCAGATTACGGTATTAGTAGGCAGTGCTTCTTGAGTGGTCACGGGTACTTCCAGTGGTAGAAGAATGCGGGATTCTTATAAACATCTCGCAAAGATATATTTATGAGATATTGTAATGAATACAGGAATAAGGTTGAATACTAAAATCATTCTATGCAGGTACAGAGTAATTGGTATTTGAAAACTAACAAAAAATCTCATTGGAACCTCATTGAGGGTTCAATTTAATATGATGACCCTTATCACTATCACAATCAGTACCTACTGGGAATACACTTCAAATTCTTGGTCCATGATCTTCCGTGTCTGCTTGAGTACATCTACAAAAATGAAAATCAAGTTGGAAAAACTTTCATGAGGGGTCAGATTTTTCTCTACCCATCCAAATTATCCTAGACTACAAATTGAATGAAGAGAAATTGAGAGAGACAATAAACCGACTATTCTCAAGAAAAAAATTATTATATTTGATGAAATTTCAGGAAAATTATTTATTTTCCTGAAATTTCTGATGTTTATCACACGAATGGAAAATGGACGAAGTTTTTACGTTTGGTTTACCCTGACAAATTTAGTTGTTGTTCTTGTAATATTCGAGATGTGAATTTTTCGTTCTGGGTGCACTCAGAATATCAATGGGAGTTCACAATCGGAATTTCTTAGTTTCGCTGCATTCGAGATATCTTTGGGAGCTCGCATTGAGTTTTTTTGTCTTTGTTACATTCGTTTTATCTTTGAGAGCTCGCAATTATAGTTTCTAATTTTGTTCGAATTGAAGAGAACGTGAAGAACGAGCAAAAATAATAAATTGAGAATTTCGGTTTGTAACAGCACATAGCGATCTCTAGGACCTCGCAATGTGGGTTACGATAAGAGCCGCATTTTAACCTCTCAGAGATCTCGTAGGATGTCTGTGTTTCCTAGGTGATTGGCGAAGGCAAGAAAAAAAAAGAAATGTGATGAGATACCTAGCACTCAATGATATAAATGTAGGATTTCATTCCCATCAATTGTACATAATTGTTGAATATCTCTGTTATTTCTGAATCCCGAGTGTAAGACGCTTCATATTGTGCCCAAGATCAGCGTGACATTTATGCTTTGCATTTGATGACTTCCATGTGTAAGCTTTCGAGTCCTGGATGTGAAACCCTTATCTTATAGTGTAATATGAGATTTAGCAATTGTACCATTTCGTAGAATGAGGTCAATAGACCAATTTAGGCTCAAGTGTTCTTCGTACTTTTTCATCCCAAGGTAGGATAATTTATAATGCGTAAAGATGCACTTGGAACTTATTTATTATATTTCATCGGCTTAAGTCGAACAAAAAAACACCTCTTTTCTCAAATGCAAATGGAGGACGGAACCGAGAATTAACGTTCAGGGCATAATTGGAGTTGGAAGTTAGTTGGGAGTTGAGTACAGAGTTCGTACGAGAGTCGGGAGAGAGTTAAGATGGAGGTAGTTATTGCCATTAGAGAAGGAAATAGATAGTATGAAACGTATAATCTAATCTAAGTGGAGATTATTGTGTAGGGTCTCTAAATGAGGTGTTTATCGACAGTTTGAGTTTTATTAGTTCTTGAGAGAACTGCAGGAAGGCGATAGACGTAAAATATGGGTTTGGCAGCCAAAGCGAAGGTTGTATTTCTAGACGACCGAAAACAAACCTACATAAATATCAACAAATGTCTCTTCTTGAATTGAACTATCCATAGACTAAGAACCTACAAAGAAATTTTTTTTCATTTTTCCTGAAAACATTTAGACAATTCTTCTGCAGATCATCAATCAATATTTTTGAACAGAGGAACAATGATTGGTTCGATGATGTTTTCTGCGTAGATGGCACCAGTCATTGTTCGTTCAACGATAATGAAGGCGGTACGGCGACAGAACATAATACACATTATGGATCTGCCTTGAAAGGACACAACGTCTCGTGTGGAATTGAGTCACTCTAGTCTGCCTGGACCTGTCCAAAACCTCTTCATCCCTTCAAAACAAATTTCTTTCAAACAAGTCAATTATCAAACCAATATGGACATACGGCATCCAATTCTTGGGTTGCGCTAAATCATCATATGTTCAAATTATCCAGAGACTCAAATCGAAAATCTTACTTTCATTAGTGAACGCACCCTGGTACGTCTCCAATCTCACTATACATAATGATTTGAGAATTCCATACGTCACCACAGAAATTGAAAATCGTTCAAGGAAATACCACCAGAAACTAGAAGGGCATATCAACCTTCTGATTGATCAACTAACAGAAAATCCATTCAACTTCCAAAGACTACAACGGATCTAGCCAAACGACTTGATTTAAAGTAATATTATGAAGTATTAATATGTTCAACATCTTTTCATAGTCTGGATATACAGGGTGAGTCTTTGACTTGTACATATATTTTAACTGTAGATTCCTCTCATCGCACGAAACACTTTTTTCCTATACCATTTTTCGAAATTCGGTTTGGTTTCGAAGATACAGGGTGTCGAAAATCCATGAAAAAAACACTTTTCTGTTTATATCTTCGGAAACGTTATTTCGAATGAACTGAATCTTGGTTGAGTTTTTACTCTATTCATGGTGCATAATCCTCAATCAAAACCTATTCAATATCTCTATTAGTATGAAAGTTACAGGGTGGTCGACTCATCAATACACGAAAAAACACCATAAAACCACTTTGAAAAGATAAACGGTTCATATTTTCGAAAGGAACAATCATTTAAGAAACTAAAAGTATTCTTATTATTTTTTTCTCAATAAAACGCGTCGTTTTCGAGTTATTTTCAATTTTACTTGGAGAAATTCGACGAAAAAATCATTAATTTCAAGAATAATCTGAATGCGTCTCTGAATTAAACATCATCGAATATTATTCCTTCTCTGGTCTTTAAACGAGTTTACAATGTTGTCACAATATTTATCAACTTTGGCGAGATATTTTAATAATGAAATCCCACAAAGGTGGGAGATAAAATTGAACATGCACAGTTTCTATTGAAAATACATAGTTACTGGTCCATATTGAAGATGAATGTCGATGAAATACAAAATTCGGATATGAATGATGAATCTCGATACAAACTACATACTTATTAAATTGAAATTAATGAAAAATAATAGGATACCTGATAATCTGTGGCGATGTTTCTATCTAAACAATAGCCTCTGGAATTTTATAAACTCGACACGGTTAAAATTATATTAATTCACTTCACATAATGATCACATTAGAACAATAATTCACTGAATGTATTCAGAACTTCACATAAGGTTCACAGTTTGTTCAGAGACTCTGGTTTGTTATTGTTTATAGTTTGCCTCCAGATAACCAATCCTTCGGTTTCGCTCTACGCATGCTTGATAAAATTTGGCGGCAAAGTCGATTTATGATGGAAACGGCAGAGTTCAAAAAAACTAACTGTTTTTGTTGAAATTATCGTGTTTGCAACATTTTCATTCCAATAAGGTTACTACTTGATTATTCCCTAAATGTATAGATAAACTCAATTTCTATCGAGAAATATGAACTTTGCATCAATTCCAGAAGATAATTCAGAAAAATTGAAAATGAAAAAAGGTTTCTTTTGACCTCAAGAAGTTAAAATAAGTCAAGTCAAAGACTCACCCTGTATATATAAAATTTACTTTATACTTCATGAAAGTGTCATGAGAAAGAAGTGTTGAGAAAGTGAAGATTCCACACACAACAAATTGTCATGTTACATTCAACAAGTTGAGAGATGGTAGGAAGAGGGTGACCTGAAATGTTTTTACCAGGTTTCAAGTTTAGCTTCACCGAATTCAGGTGGAAAAATGCCAAAATTCAAAACTTTTGGAATGACAACATCCTTCCTCTTCACGAAGCATATCGATTCGACCGCAAGGATCAGGTGCAGCTAATCCAACCCTGGCATCGTCTGGCCCAGACGACGTCTCGTTGCAGTCTACATCACCCACGCGTCCCCCCTCAGATCCCATTATAAATGACGCTGGCCTGCTCTCTGTTTTCTGCGTTGGCTGATGCCGAACGCCATCTCCATCTCCCTCCTTCTTCCTCGTTCCATCTTCTGCACTCTCCCGGCGTTGATGGAAACTCGTAAAGAAGGACTTGATGGCCAGAAAGAACGGGCTTTTTTCATCCCTTGCATGCTCCAGCACCGGAGACGTGTGAAAAATGTCTTGAAAATGCGCTCGAGATGCGGCCCAGCGGGGCCTCACTTGTCTTTCATCTGTTCTTTATGTCTCAATTCAACGGGCTGGATGTTTACTTGTCCGCTGCTGGCCTGATCGATGAATCGGAGTGAGGTGCCAGAGATTGGAGTGGGTGGTTGGAGAGTTTTTGCGATGGTGTGGAGGAAAACATCTCGGGGCGTGGGTGTTTGATGGGTGGAATACGGAAGCTGAATCAAATTCTTCGGACGAATCGCGAAGATACAGCAAACTATTCTTCTGACATCGACCTTCAGTCTCATCAATGCTCTAAAGTGTTAAATTTTTTAGCGCATCTCTTATCTCCCCCTCAAGGCACTTAGATGCAATTATTCCAAGTAATCAGAATTTCACAAAAGTCTAATATCGATATAAAAATTTCACAGAAAAATCATCTTGAGTGATGGGGTCCATGAGGCTTCGTCAACAACCAAATTTTTGCATCTGGCGCTCGGAAAATCTAAGAGTTATTGTTGAAAAGCCTCTGGACAACGTTCACTTCCAACAAGACGGTGCTACGTGCCACACAAGCAACAAAACCGTTGGTCTTTTACAGGAAAAGTTTCCGTTATTGATCAAGCCATACCTTTCAATAGGACCATAACTGGTCAAAAAAGGGTATTTTCGAACGAAGAACGAGAATTGAAACAAAGAACATATAAGAATATTATTGCCTTCCAAGGGTTCGATCTCATACGGTTGAATCAATACAACATTTTTAAAAATAAGGCAGCTCCTTTCTGGTGAACAAAGGAGACGAAATTTATCAGTTCCAGATGTTGCGAAGTGGAACGCCATTTTTGGGTTACAATAATTACATGATGAGTCTTTGAATTGTACATATATTTCAACTGTGGATTCTTAAGGCCAAAAGAAACCTTTCATTTTCCATTTTTTCGAATTCGGCATTGTTGAAAAGATATAATAGCTATTTGAAAACATGGGCTAATTACGTCCCTGCTATGATTCTCTGCAAACACCTCAAAGTTCATATTTCTCGATTCAAATTGTGTTGATACATTTGGGAGATACTCAAGTACTAACCTCATTTAAATAAAAATATTAAAAACACAATATTTCACAACAAAAACAGTTAGTTTCATCTTATATCTGCAACAAAAAAGCCATATTTCTCCCACCAAGATAAGTTCTTTTTTCGATTTTCCTGCAGATCAGTTTGTGAACACTGATAACTTGTTCATATTTTCTTCGAAATCCCTAAACAGTCTTATGAAGAAAGGCTTTCCATTCAATTCGTCAGATTATATTATTTAACAACCTAACCCAATCCAGTATTTCCAAGAAGATGTTGTCAGCTTGTGGATATTTTCATTGAGGTTATAAGGATTTTTTATGTAACATATCATATCTACATAGTCTCTGATATCTATGAATTCTATAAAATCTCTAAGCCCTTCGGCATCCACCATCATATCAGTCTGAAAAAATACATAAAACAAAAGCCTTATTCTTTGGTGGCATGGTTTTTTTTTAATACTTCATTACTAAGAAAGTCCCTTTCTCATAATCAATTTCACATCATTTGACTTTTTTCTCTCTCGTGGCAGTTGTCTTGTTACTTGGCTCTTGAGAATGGTGAATGGTGAGTCGGACTAGCCGAAACTAAAAAAACAAAAAAGACAACACCAAAAAATAAGGCTTTCGTTTCATGTATTTTTCCCTACTCTATGAATTGCCATCAAAGATGCACTTCGCCGCGAAATTTCACGACGCATGCGTATAGCGAAAACCGACGGACTATGGTAATCTCAATTACCGTTGGAGGCGCTGCCAACTATAACCAAACTGTGAACATCATGTGAAGTAGTAAATACATTCAGTGAATTATTGTAATGATGTGATTATTATGTGAAGTGAATTAAAATAATATTAACCATGTAGTGTCGAGTTTATAAAATTCCAGGACGATATTGTTTAGATAGAAACATCGCCACAGATTGTCAGGTATCATTTTATTTTTCACTAATTTCAATTCAATACGTGGTTTGTATTCATATATATCTGAATTCTGTATTTCATCCACATTTAACTTCAATATGGACCCGTAACAATAAATTTTCAAAAGAAACTGTGCATTTTGAATGTTTATATTAAATCTCTACATCAACGTTTTCCATCATTCGCATTTAAGTCTCGACAAAGTTGATGAATATTCTGACAACATTGTTAACTGGTTTAAACACCAGAGAAGGAATAATATTCGATGATATTTGATCCAGGGAAGCATCCAGATTATTCCCGAAATTAATGATTTTTTCGTCAAATTTTACCGGGTAAAATTGGAAATAACCCGAAAATGACGCGTTTTATTGAGAAAACATAGGAATACTTTTAGTTTTTCAAATGGTTGATCTTTTCGAAAATATGAATCGTTTGTCTTTTTCGAGTGGATTTATGGTATTTTTGCGTGTATTGATAAGTTGGATACGCTGTTATTTTTATACCAGGAGAGATAAGGAATGAGTTTAGATTGAGGAATGTGCACCATGAATAGAGTAACCAATCAACCAAATTCAGTTCATTTGAAATAACGGTCTCTAAGATATAAACAGAAAAGTGTTTTTTTCATGGTTTTCTGATACCTTGTATCTTCCAAATGAAACCGAATTTTGAAAAATGGTACAAAAAAAGTGTTTCGTTTGATGAGAGGAATCTACAGTTAAAATATATGTACAAGTCAAAGACTCGCCCTGTAGGTATAGTTCATGAAGAGCACCATCGTTTTCTTAATTGAGTTTGGGCTTCTCATTAAAGTGAAATAATGTGAAAAGGCGAGGTTTGATACTTTAAAATTTTCAATTTCGTGAAAAAAAATTCGAATTCTTGTTGGTCAAATTCGGATAACTACAGTGCCATGCAGAGGTATTGTCTCATGTGGAAATATCATCGAGATTTCCTCGAAAACAGATGAATTCGGTAGCGTCCGAATGCAAATCATTCAACTACAACTCATCAGAGACTTTTTACGAGCGCGCCATTTCATAGAAACGAAAATGCATTCAGGCCGTAAAACTTTGATTGCATGCCGATTTTCAGGTCCCTTATTCAGATACACTAGCGTGAGACGCTCGGAACGGAACAAAGCGCATTGCATTTTATTCTCGATTTTATTTTTGTTCGGAATCAACCCATTTTATACCCTTTTTTTCATGCTCTTGAATAAACAAACGGCTCCTTCAGCTATAAAACGAAGTTCATCTCAGATCGGGCCGATAAAGTTCCAACTTCAAGGCTAAAGACCCCAGATCGTGATTGTTTAGCCATTTACATTTTCATTAGAACGTCGGGTTGCAGGAAGACAAAGAAAAATCCCAGCATGAAATATTTATTAACCATTACGTTTTCTTATGCGATCTATATTTCGATTGCTGCACGGATCGTTCACCCTGGTTCGCATAGTGCACCGAGTGATTACGGAGTGCTTTCTCACACCGATTCATCTTCGGGGAAGGTGACAGAGAGTTGGAAGTGAAGAAGGTTGCGACCTTTCGTTCAGTTTCTAAGCGTTCTTGATTTGTTGAGTGTTGCAGACATACGCGATATAGGGATTCTGTATTCATTTAAAATTACTGCGTGGTTCTATTGCAAATCGGTAAGATGGTAAGAAGATAGGATTCATGAAGAAAACTTCATTTAACACTTGTGTTTCGTACCTTGATTAGTTTACCAAGGTTGTTCTGTTTTTATTTTAGTACCCTGATTGTTTTACCAGGATAATGGTCTTCTTGAACTGCTTCTAGTTGGTAGGATGCTGGTGATCCTCGTTAAGAGTCTTTAGCCTTGAAAATAAGAAACGTATACCGCCAGATGGCAGTGCAATGCATTAATTTTTATTTATTGGGTTATTCAGCTCAATAGAACAAATGCTGGGGCGCAGGGAATATTACAAGAAATCCTACCCTGAACTAGATCTCACACAGGGTGTATAATACTCTATCTTTCCTTCACCTGTCATCTGGGAGGAGATACCTGCGGGGCGTGTCATTTCAAAGAAACTCAATTCCATGTTAGAATCCACAATTGTAAGAAACAATTAATTTTCACTATTCGACGGCTAAAAAAAACCTTAATAACTTGTCGTAAGTTATATCATGAGGGCATCCAATTTTTCCGAATAAATCGAAAAGACACGTTGCTTAGTTATATTGTGACAAGAAGCATGAGTGCTGGTGGCAAAAAAATCTGAGTCGAAGACGAGGATTTTTGCACCTGCACGAATGCTTTTTGCTGAAAAATATTACTTAGAAGTGTGTTTTTTCGATTTTTGTCACAGGAAAAATCATATGCCCGAATGGTATTTGATATAGTTATTTAATCAACTAGTTTATTAATGACAGCGATTAATGGTCGAAATATTTTAACGCGTGAGCGGAGCGAGCGCGTTAATGATTGAGACCATTAATCGCTGAATTAATAAACGAGTTGATTACAAGATTTTTCCGTCGACCTCATCACGAATTGTATAAGAATTCCGGATTGAAATAAATTTTTATTTTGCATAATAGACAAATTTGACATAATGTAAATATCTATGTTCATTTCGATATATTAATATTTATGCTCCCTATGGAACAATTCGAAAAATTCATAGAGTGAATATTGGACAGGTTGTGACATAATGAATATTTACATTTAGTTCACATTTATATAATTACCTATGATATCCGATAAGGAACGTGTGAAGAAAGTGGAGGTTGAAGTATTATCTTCTTTGCAATTTGTATCACCTGAAATTTCTTCGGCAGTCTATTTTATTTTGAATGGAGTTGTCAATATACCCTTCCGTGACAGAAGTTGATTTCCAATCAAGCTCGATAGTGCTCTGACTGAATATTTTAGGTTCAGTTGCCATGACAATCATGCATTAATAAGAAATCATGCATTAAAATAGGTCATTAATGGATGATTCCGAGTGCGTTAAAATGAGCTTTTATTCTATGGTCGACGGAAATAGTAATTTAATCAACTAGTTTATTAATGACAGCGATTAATGGTCGAATCATGCATTAAAATAGGTCATCAATGAATGATTTCGAGTGCGTTAAAATGAGCTTTTATCTTCTCCCATAGAATAATGCATCCATTATTCAATGGATTTTGATCTGTAATAGGCTCTATAAACCAATAGTGTGAGGTAATAATAACTCACGCCTATAACTCACTAATACAAATAAGAAAAATGTAGCTTACGAAGTGAATAAAAAAGTCTCCATCCATTTCGACATTTTCTTAGGTCTGAATATCCAAAAATTGCTTTTGGAAAACGTGAATTTTTAACGTTTTCTACGGGATCCGATATCGATTAGATTTTCGACCACAGAAATCGCTTTTGACAACTGTTGTCAATTTTCAAAATGCAGATTAATTTTAATTTTACTGAAGAAGTCAAAGATAAAGTATAGTGTTCAATTCGCGGTAATGGTCATAACGCAGTTGATGAATTACACCCCTCGCCTGACGGCTCGGGCTGCAAAATTCATTTGCGTGTGTTATGACTTCCATTACCGCTCATTGAACAATATACTATTATTCTATGGTCGACAGAAATAGTTATTTAATCAACAAGTTTATTAATGACAGCGATGAATGGTCGAAATATTTCAACGCGCTCGCTCCGCTCACGCGTTAATACTTTAGACCATTAATCGCTGAATTAATAAACGAGTTGATTACAAGATTTTTCCGTCGACCTCATCACGAATTGAATATGAATTCTCGATTGCAATGAATTTTTATGTTGCATAATAGACAAATTTGACATAATGTAAATTTCTATCTTCATTTCGATATATTAATATTTATGCTCCCTATGGAACAATTCGAAAAATTCATGGAGGGAAAATATTCCCCCTCCAGTCCAATAGGACATGTTGTGACATTCTGAATAGTTTACATTTAGTTTGCATTCATATGATTCATTACCTATGATATTTAACTCGATATTTAATATTTTCAATAAAAATTTTCATTTTGAGTCTTCAACTCCTAAAATGTGGGTAAAAAATTCCTATCAATTTATGGCCTCCCCTGAATAAATTCATGGCCTCCCCTAAATAAATTCATACCCCCTACACCCTTTAAAGATCGTCTGGATCCGCCAGTGTTGCTATAAGTAGTAATTTTCACAATTTTTGTTCTTCTATTTCACTTTTAGCCAATTCGCTGATAGCAGTTGATCTATTCGAGTGATTTGGTATCTTTCACATCTCTACATTCAAACCTATTGCCTCAGAAGCAGTCATCCACTCATAGTATTTCTTCCAACAGGTACAGTGTCCTATCATTTGTCAGTTCAATTTTTCCATTGTCAATTTGATTTTAAGAACAGTCGTGGTGAGGTTATATTGTCGCCCCGTTTTGATATCAGTTTTTGAAAAAGTGTTTCACATAGTTTTCATAGTACCGATGGAAAACACAATAAGTATTGGGGATTTTTTTTCAATTTTTATCTTGGAGAAAAATAAGTTGAGTATTATAGTTAATAAGATTTGGAAATATGTATTCGTAAGTAATATCATAAGATCATCCAATTTTTCCGAAAAAAATCGAAAAAACACGTTGCTGAGTAACATTTTAACAAGAAGCATGCTGGTGGCAACAAAAACCCGAGTCGAAGACGAGGGTGTTTCTGAATTGAACGTGCAAACAAAAAGAGAAGATTCCTCAGGTGAGTTTGAGAAAAAGAAGTCCCATAAACATGAAAAAAAAAACTTGAAAAGAAATCAAACTACAAACGCTTCGTTTGCGAGATCAGAGTGTTGAAGTTTGAATGTCTATCAAGTTTTTTCTCATTGTATCTACATTTTACAAGATATTCAACTGAAATTTGGCATAGATATTACATTTGACAGTTTGTACACGGACATGGCAATTTTGATAGCAGATTTACAGGGTGATATTTTTTCTGTTTTCCCCCAGAATTTTTTTTTGGTGGGTAACTGTTAATTTGAAAAAATGTACAAAAAGCTTTGTTGTTCTACTAGACTTTTCGGTCTCTTATAGTTTTGTTGTATCTGCTACCGATTTCGAGAAAAAAATTTTGAACGATTCTCTCGAAATCCTCAGAAGGTTCAAAATTGTCATAAAGATCTAAGTAGTTAGTATGACAAGAAACCTGAACTATTCAAGTCTGATGGGGATCTGGCGGGCCATGACTGATGTCCAATCCACCTGTTTTCATAACTTTTTTTCGAATTCTCCCTAATAAACCTAGTACACCCTGTATCTCGAAAACGAAACGTTCGCGATCCCATGTTAATGGGACTTTCATCTTAAACTGACCCTTTTTGTTTGTACGTTCAATTTAGGAGCACCCTGTATAAACCAAAAGCGTGAGTTATAATATCTCACGCCTATTATAACTCGCTCTAATACAAAAATAGGAAATGAACAAATGAAATTGCTTACGAAATGGATATACAGGGTCTTTCACGAGGAACCTCACCCATATTTATACGGGAAACTACTGAACGTATTTTCATGAAATTCAGCACTTACAAGTATTTCACGATGCTGATGAAATCTAGAATATTTTCACCTCCGGTTTTTACGGAAATGACGTCAACTTCCGTTTTTCAAATTAGAACACCATTTTTTTATTGCAGAAATAGATTCCTTAGAAAATTTCAAGTTATCTTGATGTAACATTTTTCAGTTTTGGTTGGAAAATTCTCTCTGAGCGGGAAAATTCGAAAAAAAATCGAAAATAGAGCTCCGCTGAAACAAGAATAACTTCGAGGTTTTTGGATGGAAAATTTTCATTTTTGGGATTTTTCAAGATGTAAGATTGATGTATCCACTTTAGAAATCGAAATCGCGATTCATGATACAGGGGGTAAAAAAATCGCTTCCAAAGTTAGGGATGACAAAATCGTGAAAAATCAATTTTTTCAAATTAGAACCCCATTTTTTTATGGCAGATATTGAATCTACGTTAAAAAATAATGTGAGTGCTGAATTTCATGAAAATACGTTCAGTAGTTTCCCGTATAAATATGGGTGAGGTTCCTCGTGAAAGACCCTGTAGAAGTCGGATCGGTCGGGAATTCTTTTTCAGACATGAAGGTAACGTTCTCGCCATTCATTTCTACATTTCCTTTTGTCTGAATATCCAAAAATTGCATTTGGAGAACGTGAATTATTGACGTTTTCTACGCGATTCGATTCTCGGACACAGACAATTGTTCTAAATTTTGAGAATGCATTCGAATTTTACTGGAAGAGTCGAAGATAAAGTATAGTATTCAATTCGCGGTAATGATCATAATACACTTGATGAATGAATTTATGCAAAATTCATCTGCGTGTGTTATGACCATTGCCGCGAATTGAATACTATACTATTATTTGTTTCATTCTGATTTGATTTTTGCAATGAACATAAAAATGATAACATTTCTGAATATGGTACAACGCAACCTTTCGAACGAAGTATCAGAAGCCAATACTTCCTTTTTTTAAAAATTGGGGGTTGTACCTGTATTTCGAAAGGAGTCGAAGGTAGGATTTGTATTTTTACGTAGAAAAATGACATTTTAGAATTTGAGGGTGTTTAAAGATATTGAATGAATATTTACGGTACCGAGATAATGAATTTATTCCATTCGGCTATTCCACACTGCATACCTTTAGTATCATCTCCAATAACACAAATTTGATATCGACTGCACCAACTCATCCATACCGCAATAACCCCCAATTTTTCTCCCCCCTCCCTCCTCACTCCAAACCCCCAAAATCCTCCCGACCAGCCTACCGGTGACCTGCGTTGACCTCGCCGCCGACGGCCGATGTAAGACGCACCACCCCCTCCCTCCCATCGGTCCCCCAACCCCCGACGCTGCACTCCCTAATGCGTCTCGACGGTGGCGGGTCCTTAAACCCCTAACCCGGTAGACGGCGGCTCGGTCGAGCCTTCAGGGGACGTTAACCCCCGTTTTGCGGATCGTGCAGCTCGGGAACGGGAGGCCTAGGATGCGTCTGATGTCTGGTTTGGAGGTTCAGGGATCAGACAGAGGATAATGATGATGAATGACGGAGGTTGGTTGATTTTGCGACAGGGGGTGAGCGGCTGGGGTGGTCGATATTGGGGTTTGTGGGAGGGGGTTGGAGGACTGCGATTTTCATCGATTTCTGATGGGAGCATTTCGATTCGGTTTCTTGAACTGTTTGTTTAGAATATGGTCCACTGTAGAAAAGCACCCCCTTAGAGAATCGACAGAGTGGCTTTCCACCAAGGGGTGTTATCATTAAATGTCAAGAATTTTGAAGATCTTTTTTTCTGAAGGAATGAAACTAGACGTTCATAGAGTCGAGAATAAAAAAAAAAACGATTTTTTGTACAACTGCCATTCACTTTTAATGACAGCAAACAATGTTGAAATTGATTGTTTACGTGGCAGCGTGTAAAAAAATATATTTAACATAAGTGTTAAAAATATTTTCAGCACTCCATTTTCTTATGATGAAATCAGATGAAAAAAATTCAGCAATTGCAAATTTGTTTATCAATATTTAACAATGATTACTTATGAACGTTAATACTAATCGTAAAACTATAGAAGAATCACTAACAGTAATGCCTAGGAGCATAGAATGAATGGAGGGAAGACTTCATACGCTCGACAGATCATTTTGAACTTCCAATTTCGGCGGAGGTTAGAGTTTCGTGTGAGGCCCGATAGATAACGCTGTGATCGCAAATAGGGCTATATGTCACATATGTCTTGTTCTGTGGCGCTACAGTTGCAAAGAATATTATGTGGTTGTCATTTTTATTGATACATTTTTACGACCAACACCAAAGTGATTGAATAATAAAACTTTTTGTTGTTGACTGAAAGGACTGAAGGAGGTCGAAACAAATTGTATTGAATTCGAATATTGTTTGAAGTAAGTTACTGAAATATACGAATTGAATCGGCTTCGATGAAAAAAAATTTCTGCGGCTTTAACTATCTAATTTACCTGATGGTTTTGTTCATTTCAACGTGTGTTGCTAAGTATAATATTTTTAATTGATATAGTGTGATTTATTATGCTATGTACTATATAATAATTGAATGAAAAAACAAGGTAAACAGTTTGAATTTTTATTGACAAGTATCAAAACATATTGAACAATTTTATTACTACCTATTTTAGCCAAAAAGGCCTCGGTGGGATCATGACGCATTCAAAATTTCTGAAGAAAGTATAATCACGCCTTCTGATTGACTTGAAATGACGTCCGGTTGTTCCATATGAAGAAATCGAAACAAATTCTTACTATAATTCGACAATTCCATCTCCGTTTTTTTCAGTTTCTGGAAGAAGACCTGTACGTTACTTGAATAAAAGAATTTTTTAAGCCTCACCCTTCAAAATAACACCAAATATTAATCATAACAATATTGTTGACATATCACCGCATTCTAATCAACTATTTATGCGCAATTATATGGAAAGTCTATGGTCGGAAATAAATTTGTCAAAACGAATTTCATTTTAAATATGTATCGTTATAGCCATGCTGGAGCCACGATCGACGTTGGCGCCATCTCGTGACCTTGCGGCGAACTGACAAGTGCGGACGTTTTTGGCAGTTCATTTTTGTAGCGGAGCCTTCCCTCCATTCATTCTATGCTCCTAGGTAATGCCCTGTGACGTTAGGGAGCTTCGCAACACATTGATAGAATCCTCAGCACCATAGCAGTAACTTAGAAACCGGAAGTACAATATTGGATGATGATGATCCAAAATCTGTTGAGGTTGGGAGAATTTTTTCAGCAATGACATTTCTATATGCAATGAAATGATCAACATAGCTCTCGGCTACCGTAGTAGACTTCCATCCACCATGTTTTCTTACATCAGTAATATTTGCTCCTGATTCTGCTAGCAATGAAGCGGAGGATCTTCGAAAACAGTGTCCTCCATATTGCTTTGGCTCTGGCAGTTTGAGGAATTCGGCAACAATGGATTCATTATTCATATATTTCAGGAAAAAGACGAAGATGTTTGATGACAGAAAGGGCGCAGTGCAAAGTACTTATGAAAATGGTCAACATACTTCCCAATAATACTGAAAGAACGACTGACTTTCGTTTTTGTGTTTGGAAGTTGTGTAACCAATGATTCATTTGTTATTTCGATGTCTTCCACTGATAAATTCCACAATTCTGCACGCCGACAGGCTCCAAATAATCCGAAAATAGTTGTCACCTCAACCATCAAGTATTTCTCATTTGTTGCCTCATTTATAAACTTTTCAACTTTAGAATTTTCGATTTTTAGGGACGATATCCTTCACTCTTCCGTTTTAAATATGCTATTACCCTAAAATATTTACTAACATCCACACCATTTTTAACAAGGGCGCTTGACTTTATCATTGAAAATTTGCTCCACAAAGTTGATGAACTCCATATTTTTGATTTTTCTTCTAAGTATGCCAGGAAAACAGGTTCAATGAAGTTCCCTTCTACATTTTTCAATTTACATCAGGCCAGGAAATTGTTTTATGCAATATCGTACGACTGAACAGATTTTTCAGGCAGGAGTTCTAGATTTGCTCTTCTTGCAGAATTTTCAATATCCACAGGAACAACCGAATCGTCACTTTTATCAATAATTGAACTCTCGACAAACATATTGAGCAGTTCAAAACCCAAGACGACAATTATATGGTATTTGTGTCAAAAGTGATTCTATTTTGTGAGTGAAAAAGTTTGTGAAATGAGCGGAGTGAATTGAACAATTTCACGAATAAAATGAAATCACTTTTAACACAAATACTTTTAACACTCATATCATGAATAACTATTACTTACTGTCTAGGAATCAATTACGTCAAAAAAATGAATTTTCACAATAACTGCTTGGCAAAACAAAATCAAAGTACCAAAAACTTGGGGAGATTTCAGGACTTTGGATTTAAGTGGTTTTGCGTTTCGTGAAACCCTCTTACAATACTCAAATAAGCGAAGCATACTCAAAATTATCTGATCTTTCTCCTTCTGACAGTATATCCAAAAGATGATGAATGTTTCTTGAAAAAAAAAAGCTACTCACAAACTGTTCGCTTTTAAGTTCACTCCCAGTCTTTCGCGACGTACCTTCCTATATCGCGAATTCATCGACGATGTGCAGTCTAAAATACTTCATTTAATTCGTAACCTTCAACTCTTCACTCCGCTATTCCCCGAATAGCACTTTTTTCGTCTCCGCATTGAAACCGTACTTCCTAACTCTGAAGTCCTACCTTCATACAACCGAACCCGAGTAAACTGAAAACCTTTTCGTTTCAGAAGTCTCCAGCTCCAGAAGCAATTCAAGATTTTTTTACCACTTCCGGAATCCGAGGATATCGTAATCGTATGAAATTTTTGGTGAGTTGCAATGTCGCAATTTTCACGATCAAGCCCTGAATTTTTCGCTGCCTTCGCACCCCGACCAGTCAGATCGTGAGACAAATCTCTGACACCGTCTCGATATACAATTCATTTTTGATTTCTGGCTTGCGTTTCATGAGGAAACTTGACCCGAATATCAGCAGCTCTATTGCTCATCTTATCGCATACATCCTGTTTCTAACGTACTGATTTCCTCATAGAACAAAGTTTTATTCGAAACCATGAATAAAGATATTGATTAACCGCAAAATTTTGATTTATCACACCACCTTCCATTGAATTGTCAATTCCTTACTTGACTTTTGAGAATTTCGTATTCTCATGTTGACAAATTAAAAGTTTTCGAGTTTTAATTGTAACCCGCTGAATTGGAGAGGGTGTGGCATGAAGATTGGGTTTGAATTAAACAGTGAACATTCCAGTGAAAAATAAATTTTTATACATTTTCAAATTAGTATGAAAAGTATTCAATTTTATATTATAATTTTCATTTCAAGTAACTTTTTCTTCTTCATTCCTTTCATTCAAGTTCATTCTACAATTATTGAATGAATTATAATTTTAAGTCTCGTTTCCATCGGGTATTAATACCTATTGTAGGAAGCATTTAGATCCTAACAAAACTATTTTATATACATGGTGTCGCATTAACAAGGAAACAGAGATCAGTTTAGGACGCTTGATTCCTCGGTAGATTCGATGCATCAGTGTAGGTACCAGACTTTTGGTCGATGTGATTCACGTAGTGCACTGCATTTTGCTTGTTACGTATGACCGTTGGAAAGGGTAATTTGAAATCAAAATAAGCTGGCATTACGTTAGAGAGTTTGCCAAATGGTTCGAGGCTATTCGTTTCAGGAACCCACCCAGTTAGCGGGTAGGAGACAGATTAAGTGTGACTTCTAGCACTGCTGTGGGGGTCGTACTGCCGGCTCCAGTTACACAAGCAAACTATTGCAGTGTCGATCGCATGTGGTATCTTCTTCTGATTTTGTCCACCATACTCAGCGGCGTAGCTACGTGGGTGCAAGGGTGTACAGTGCACCAAGGCCCCCGACCTTAGGGAGCCCCCAAGCGCTAACCATCAAATCGCGTTCGAACTTGGTGAAAAAATTCATATTACATACTCTGATTTTTTTTTGTGATCTATTAGATGAATATGTGGTGATAAAAGCGAACATCGTCACCATTATATTCAGTTGTTGAAAAATGTATTTTGTATACATCATAAATTTTGCATTAGAATATCTATTATTTACTTTACATTACATATATTTCAAAATGATCTCAATTCTTTTGAATTTTATTTTGTTCCTTATATCATATCAGGTGCTTTTTCAGTTTTTCGACGCTCGTAGTACTGGGTGTCATAAAATCTATCTGTTAGCTGTTACCGCTCGCTCTTCTTGCCACCCAGATTGACCTGTACATTTCTTTTCTATTTATCTCTTACATCTGTAAGAATGCAATTTTTTTGATTATTCCATGATAATAAGGTTCAATATCGAAAGGAAAATGTTATGCCGCATATGACCACTTTACGAGATTTGTATAGTTTTATCGGAAATAGCATCAAACACCTCTCTAAAAAAACTAAATCCGACTAGATGGTCCAGTAGAGTCAACACAATTCCACCAATTGATGATCTTCGTTTTTTATACAATTCGTGAATTATCAGAAATAGTTATAAAAAATTCTTACAAAGATGAGCAGAAATCATAAAAAAAAATTAATTTATTTTCCTCTGCGATATTATGCACCACATTCTTAATGATATTAATTATGCATCTGAAGTATTACGAAAATGCGATATCAATTTGAACGACGCATATCTACAGAGCTTCAGAAGAGACGAAAACAAAGATAAAATTTATAGGAGTCCTTCAAGTGCATAGCTAAAGAAAATGCCATAGCATATGGTATAGATCCCCATTTCGAAGAAAAGAGACAAAAACAGTTAAAAAACATTTCGATGAATTAGCTTCCGATCACCGATTTCGAAGCAGGGAAGAATTGTTCTGAATAAATATTGCTCGATACAATAATTTCAAAATTGAATGCACGTTTGAGGGTATTAATGCAGTAATCAAAATTTTCTGTCACCATCATTTCTACTAGATGTAGACGAAAAAACTGTAATTCAAAGCTGCGACCAATTCCAAAGTAAATATTGGGATATGAATGATAGAGACCAACTTTTCAATTCAATTTTTTAATTCATCACATATTATTACCTGAATTGAATAAGGCATGGGCAATGCACGAATTCTGTATGTATATGTAATGATGAATCTCGATGCAAACTACTTATTGAATTGAAATTAATGAAAAATAATATGATACCTGATAATCTGTGGCGATGTTTCTATCTAAACAATATCCTTTTGGAATTTCATGAACTCAACACGATTAATATTATATTAATTCACGTAACATTAAAAATCACATTATAATAATTCACGAATTCAGTATGAAAATACTAAGGAAATACGGAATGCTGGAATGCGATCTAACAGAAGCAATATTACTGTTCCATACAATTCTTGTCACCTCTGTATAGCTGAAAGTTCTTTCAGCATATTATAAATGAGAAAGATTATTTGGCCAAGCTCTACTGCGACATTTATCGCTTATATCAATTGAAAATGAAGCTGCATCAAGTCTAGAAAGCGGTTTTAAACATATTTTTCCCGAAGGTATCAAGGACTTCAAACCTAGACTTGGTGGACCTCTTGTTTCGAATCCTTGATAATAAATTTAAATTAATTCCTTGAATAATTTATTCTTATTATTATTTTGCCGATTAATCTAACATCGTTATCAATAAAAAAGATAAGTTTAGAAGAATATTGTGACGACTGCTTTTTTATAAATAAAAGTTCTTTTTTCATTCACATAAATATAAAAAATGTGATACATATACCTACTTCAATAGCGAATACATAAATATACCTTTCGAATTACCTATTACTTTTCATGACCCAATAGCAACATCATTCATTCAAGTATACTCCTACTGTACCTTCGGTAAGTAGCTTTGCTTCTTCGAAGTATTTATAATTCGACAAAAAACCAAACAATTCATTTAGGGGCCCCTCATCGATTTTTGCACCAGGGCCTCTGACTATCTAGCTACGCCACTGACCATACTACTACTACACTACTAAACAGCCATGTAGTACCAAAGTACCATGTTTGGTTTTAGCCCCTAAGTCTTTCCACATAGTCTTTTGCAAGTCCTCATGTTCGCTGTGACCTTGGGAAGAATGTAATCGATGTACTGTTCCTAGTTGAGTTCACAATTTTGTGTAACATCTAGATATTCGACCTCTCTGAAAAAATCAGAATCTGACCATTCAATTATGTTGCTCGAGGATTTAGATTTGCTTCTTCAAATGGATAGTGAAGGGTGTTCTTCGAGGGATATTATTTTGAATTTGTAAATTTGACTGCTGTCAAAATTTCTCTCAATAAAATATGATTTTTATTTTTTAATCGAAGTACTGGGGTTAATCATGATGATTTTTCAGGTAAATAGCAGATAACTGTAATTTTTGAATAGACAAAAAAAGATTTAATATTTGTTAGGTATTCACTCCCTCATTGATCCACAGGGCTCGATGTGTGTGATTGGAGTCATTAATTGGTATAAGTTGAGGAATACGCCAAAATCAGTGTCAACGCACTAACATTGCAAATTGGCGAAAGAACTGGTTCGAATAAAAATGATCTTCATGTTCGAAAGATCGGCTCATCGGATGACAATGATATCATATGGAGAATAATAACTGAAAAAAATCTAAAATAATGTATAAAGTTTCGAGGTTCATCTCCTGACAGTAGAATGCAAGCCTGTCAATTCATGAGTGATTAGTGCAATGAGAATAAAAACGTTGTTTTTAATAATATGTAGGTACAATGTAGTTATATCTAGAAGGTAACTGTGACCAACATAATTGACCAAAATAATTCAACAATTCAAGTCATAGAAATCGTATAGAATTATAAATGATGATCTGATCATGATGATCGCGTTAATAAACAATAACTATTTTTATTTTTATGTTTTCGTCTGTCCTGAATTTTTAATTGTTTTTCATTTGAATTTGTACCTCAACTCTACTCAATGAATAAAATATCATTGGTCTAATATAGATTGAGGTCAAGAAATGTCAGAAGACTATTTTGATCGACATATGGAGTTTTGCTAACGACTGATGGATATTTTCAATGACAACTATCCTTTTGCAGCTAATGTAGTGATTCTTGATGAGACAGCTGACAGCTATTGTTTCATTGGATTCATGAAGCACATACCAGCATTCACAAAAAGCGAATGTTTGGATGGTAATTGCCCTTGTGTCTAAAGGTCCATTTTTATACACTGAATTGTGGAAAGAATTCTGATTCAATGAAGAAGTTTATTATTTATGCACTCTCCTAGATAAACTTCCGAGTCGACCACTGATAAAATATCTGCATCAATTTTAAAAATTTGCTTTTTTACGACCTTATCAAAAAAAGACCAAAATTCTGCTAGGAAAGAGAAGATGGGAGAAAATGAGAATCACAAAAAGAAGAAGAAAGCTCACTAAGAAAGCCTAAAGAATAAAACAAAATGCTTCATGAATCAAATGGAGACCAGCAAATCTTTGTGTTCACTTTTATAGTCTCTGAGAAAATATTATTTTGGAAATTGAGTAACCGGAATTGGTCTGTCAGGTAGATGATTGGTCTTGGAGATAGTAATTACATGTCTGAAATAGGTCACTTTGCGAAACACCATCAATTAGCCATGAACCTCTGTGCATGGCCTTCTTCAATTTGACCCGCAATTCTTGCACGGTCAATCTCACTTATCACTCAAAGCAGTCAAAATCGCGAAATTCAAATGCTGCTGCTAACGAAATGATCGATCTGAGCGTGTGATTTCCACACAAAAAATGGAAAACACGTCTTTTGGATAACCAAACCCTCAAAGATTGTTGATATTGAAAAATCCTTTCATATGTGAATAAGTTGAAACAAATGTTCACATCACTGAAGCTATGAGAACTTGACCGACTGGAGCATGGAGGTCATCACATATCTCTCTTGTCCATATCAAGTGATCAATGGGGTAGTCGAAGAAGGTATACTTAGAATATCTAGGGATGGTACAGGTAATGAGGGCGGGACGTTCAACGGAGACAGCCCTGTATTAGCTGACTGAACACACCCAGAGAACTCTGGATAACAATTAAATCGCTATGTAAGCCTTCCTGGATGTATCTACGGACTTTGACAACACAACACACGTGTCTGTCAGAGATGCACTTGAGAGGCGAGGAGTGAATGATACCCACCTCAGGGTGGGGTGATATCTCCCTTCTTATGGAGCCTAGTAGTGGATGAACTTCTACATAGGCTAACGGATATTGGCTTCGAATGTGTAGGCTATGTAGACGAAATTGTCCTAACAATAATTCGAAAGCATTTTCTGCGACCTCATGCAGAAGGGCCTAAGAATTATTAAGCAGTGGTGCTTGTCAGTGGGGCTGAACATCAACCCAACCAAGGCCACATTAATTCCGTTTACTCGGAACAGGAAACTTCCAGCCATCAAGAGGTTAACATCAAACAGAAATATCTTGGAGTGGGGTCTGAAGTCAAATAACTAGGAATAAACCTGGATAGCAAACTTTCGTGGAATAAGCATGTTGATAATGCTACTGACAGAGCTACAAGGGCTATGATGTCGTGCAGGCGTCTATGCGACAGGAAAAACACTGCGATGGATGTACGTCATGATCTTAAGACCTATAATCACATATGTGGCAGTAGCCTGGTTTGCTAAGGCAAGTCAGGTGAGTACGAGGATAATGCTCGTCAAAGTACAAAAGCTTGCCTCTGTGTGCATGACGGAAGCTATGAGAACGAACCCCACTTTGGCACTTGAGATCATTACAGATCCCACACCTTTATTATAGGGTAGCCTATGATGCCATCCTCAGAATATCTGAAGAAGGAACAGGCAATGAGTCAATCAGGAATCATGGTCCTCTCTGAATGACTACATCCCATCTGCAAACCTTCCTAGTGATGTAATGATCAAGACAGTAAGCATCATAATCATCATCATTGGCTCTACAACTCTTGATGAGTCTTGGCCGCATTTACTATTCTCCTCCACTCCTGTCGGTCTTGTGCAGTCAGCTCCCACTGTGGTACTCCCATTTTGTGCAGATCACTGGTCACTGCGTCCTTCCACCGTTTTCTTGGCCGACCCATCGTTCTTCTACCTACAGGCCTTTCCCAAAAGGCAGTCTTGAGGAGTCTTTCGTCATGAGATCTCATGACATGTCCTGCCCATCTTATGCGATTGGCCTTGATGTGGCGCACTATATTTTCGTTTCCATACAGTGTCTGTAGTTCTTGGTTCTTTCTTATTCTCCATTCTCCCGTTATTTCGTCTCTACAAAGCCCAAAAATAGACCTCAGGATCTTCCGTTCTAGACAGTAAGCATTGGGAAAAATTTCAGTACAACGCTTAGCAGAAGAGAGGATTGGGAACGGGAATACACCGACTATAATCTCAAAGAAAATACAATAAAATAGCATAAAGATGGTTCTAAAACCGCTACAGGAGCTGGCGCTGGGATTTACGGGACAAGTACCAAGTGTGCACTATCGTTAGGCTCCTGTACAAGCGTACTTCAAACGGAAATACTTGCAATCGGAGGATGTCTAGGTATAAATCTAGAAAGAAACTATGAGAAGTGCGATATAGCTATTCATACAGATAGTCAAGCTGCCGTTAAAGCACTGAGCTCCTATGTTATTGATTTAAAACTGATTTGGGAGTGCAGGAACAAACTATATGAGGTAGGCAAAAAGAATAAGGTCTTTTTAATCTGGGTTTCTGGTCTGCTTGGTCATTCGTAAATCGTAGAAAACGGAGAGGCCAATATAATTGCCAGAAAGTGTGCACAGACGCCTCTCACTGGCCCAGAACCCTTCTGTGGTATAGGAAAATGCACGGAGGAGTTTATGGTGAAGGAGAAAACTGAGAGGGAAAAACTCTGGCGGAATCTCTCAGGGATGGATCACTCCGAAAAGTTCCTCCGGAACTTTGAAACTGCTGGATCCAAAAAATATCTGAATCTCAGTGAGAACACCTACTCACTGGCTTTCTCACAGGTCATTGTCGCCTAAAGAAGCATCTGTTGAGAATGGGTTTATCGGATATTGATGAGTGTAGATTCTGTGGGGAGGAGGAATAAACTTCTATTCACCTGGTTACGGAATGCTATGCCAACGGAAAGAGTGCTTTGGACAAGAAACTTGTAGGAGTGGGGAGTTATTCTCGTTGGAGCCCTCCCAGATACTGGATTTCATCAAATCTATGGATCAGGAAGGCGAGCTGTAGGAGGCTCGATGATAACAGCTCTGTTATGCTGGCCATACACGAAGCGACCGATCCGAGCGTTTTATGACATTTTATGAGACCACGAGGGAAAAGAGTCTCTGTGATTGGTCGGGGGCTCATTAAATGTCATAAAAGGCCATAAAACGCTCGGATCGGACGCTCCGTGTATGGCCAGCATTAGGGGGCACAATAGACTTTGATGTCGCAGTGGAATAAAGACTAGATTATATTTGAGGAGGTGCGTTTGGGTTTAGCTAAGCTTTGCATCACCATGACCTAAACATCTATTACTAATTATTGTGCAACTCTGCGCTGTTTACCAATCAGGTAGCAGTGAAATGTCGCAACTGAAAGGTAAAACAAAACTTTTGACTCTATATGTAGAACGAACTTAGACTAAAATCATCTTCCATCACTATCGTAGACAACTAATGATGAATTCGAGGACCAACTGGCTCATATCCTTTTCTTCGTTCGTGAATATTCCTGAATATCAAAGTTTCATTTTTATACTGACAGCAATATTCAGCCATAACTGTCGAAGAAACTGTGTAGATAAATTGAACTCCTTTATTATTTTCCTCCCGCAAAGCTCTATTCAGTCATCCATCCTGCTACTCCAATGAAGGTCCCAAATTTTCATCAAAAAACTTCTCCATTATCCACGAACTTAATCATCGTGAGCACTTCAGCTTGATGCCAGGCTCCCATTATCCCCAAAGACCAATCTTCGTCCTATCCAGCCAGAAAAACATTTGCTTTTTATCGGACCTATCCTTCCTCACGAATTGGTCTGATCCTTCACCCGCCCCCTCCCCGCCGCGTCCCTAATCCAAAGACGAAAGTGTCATAAATTCGAGAACGCAAACATGAGGAGTGGATGGAAAAGACCAAAAACGACGAAAAGGACGCTCTGGTGTCGACTATAACGAGTTAAAAATAAATAGAGGGGAGCCAGAAAGTGGGCCAGCAGCCGACCCACTTAAAACAAGGATATGCGACGTCGTCTGGAGTGGTGGGGAAGGAGGGGAGTGGGCGAACGGGGAAGGGGTTGCATCCTGCAGGACCCGTCGGAGGGCAAAGGACGCAGCGCGCATAGGCGTCGGGGGGAGGGGAGTAATGCGTCGCGACGTCGGTTTTGGGGGTGGAGGAAAGGAGGGGAGTAATTGCATCGATGTCAGGCAGACGAATTCCATCGATTATCCACTTGGTTTCGAGGAAGATGGAACGGAAGCTAGGGGAAGGAGAATGGGTGAGTCGCCGAAAATATGATCCTTTGTTCTGGAGGTGAACAGAGGCCTGGACTCGTGGAAGGGTTATTTCCTTTAATTTATTCCCCCGTGATCTGGGAAATAGGGACCTGCTTCAATTTTCAGTGAGTTGGGATGTTACAAAATTCAAACAATTATAAGGAGTGGGTATGAATTCAGACATTGCCATTCATCTACTCTTTATTCAATATTATATGAATTAATCGATTTTCAACATTTGCCTTTTGTGAATCGCAGGTTATGTCCGAGTCGAATTGGTTGCCTTTTCTGATGCTCGATGCTTTCCTGTCCGCATTTTCCTCAATTTTTTCCACATTTACTTGATCCTGCAATAGTTCTAATAACAATAAAATCTACCGATTAAGTAGTTATCCTTGTGGGTAGATCCCTGCAAATTGGGTGATTTATAGGCCAAATGTCAAAGTTTGATCAATTTTCTAGAAGAAATGGAGAAAAGATGGAAAATATGAATACCATGGTATTTTGCATTGACCTTTCCCCTTTCGGTCCGTATATTTAAATCACGCCCAGGATATCTGTGAAAAAAGTTTTATCGATTTCAAAATTGTCCTTTATACCGGTGTTTTTGCAATTTTCGCGAATTTTTTCAAAATACTTCTACATCGGCTAGGGAATCGAAATTTTACCCATGTATTAATGGATTATTCCTTTTTTCAACCGTATAAAAATGTCCTCACTGTATCGCAGCGATCAAGATTCTTCTGGACCCACTTTTATGACCGGTTCCCTCGAGTCTGTCCACAGAGTTACCATTTCTGCATAGTTTAAAAATAGAATCAAATTGAAACTTGTCTATTTAAAAAAAAATGTTTCTTCTTGCTCTGAAAACCAGTCCTCCACAGCTTCTATTACCTCCTCATATGAAGAAAATTTACGACCATTTAAACTTTTTTTCAGATGAGTAAAGGGATGATAGTCGGAGGGGGCCAAATCTGGTGAATAAGGGGGGTGTTCTAGTAATTCTAACTCTAAATAAGAAATTTTTTGCAAGGCAACATGAGATTTGTGTACTAGGGCGTTGTCCTGTAAAAACAAAACTCCTTTGGATAGCTTACCGCGTCTGTTCTCTTTAGTTTTTTCCCGTAGAGTGGTCAGTAATGTCGAATAGTAATCTCCAGTTATTGTTCTACCCTTATCCAAAAAATCGATCATGAATACTTCATGGCAATCCCAAAAAACTGAAGCAAGAACTTTTTCATCAGATTTTTGGGCACGAAACTTCTTAGGTCTTGGGAAACCAGAGTGTCGCCATTTCATCGATTGTTGCTTTATTTCTGGATCGTAGAAATGTACCCGAGTCTCATTCATAGTAACAGTTCGGTTTGAGAAGTCTACATCATTTTCAAATCGAGCACAGACCGAACGCGATGCTTCTTCCCTTGCACGCTTTTGGTCAACATTCAAACATTTGGGGATCCATTTTGCAGAAATTTTTCTTATGTCCAAATTGATGAAAACTATATGATGAACGCGTTATTATGAAATCTTCAATGCTTCAGATATCCGTTTTAGCCCAATTCATGTCATGAACTTCATCGATATTTTCGGGGACTGTTACAGAAATTGACCTTCCCGATCGGTCATCATCTCCAATGGAAAATTTACCTCTTTTGAAGCTTGCAGTCCGATTTTTCACGGTCGCATACGAAGGACATTAATCACCAAGGGTATTAAGCATATCTTCGTAAATCTGCTTACCTCTTAACCCTTTTAAATACAGGGACTTGATGATGGCTCGATACTCCAATGTTTCGATTTTTACAATTTCGGTGGACATCTTTTTTTTTAATTTATTGCGAAACTCTGGTTTACTTTTTTGACGTCGAACTCTCCACTGACACTTCTGATAAGTTATTGTTCGTTGATATGGTATCGCAATATTTTGTTTATGCATGGAACTGGTCTAGGCTTCTAGGCTAACTAGATATCAATACATCCTTGTAGAATTCATTTTTTCCAGATGTTGCGTAGTGAGACGCAGCAGACCTTCAGATTCCAAACGTTCAGAATGTTTCAGGAACAGGGGCGTCGCAACAGTCTGATTATAAGGACGTATGACCGATTTGTTTTCAATATTTGAACGTTGAGTCCATACCCGTGGGTACTGCCATAAATTGCAAGGGACCCAGAATCGATCTTCCTAGATTGCACGCTTTCCGTCTACACCCAAGTACCAACCTTTCCACCTCTCCTCCCACCCTCACGACCACGATGGGCCCAACCATGCGTGAACGCGACTTCTAATTCCGTCACGCGTTTGCGAATCTTGTCACGATCGTCGCGCCGTGCCCGCGTTTCGCACGCGGGAAGCCGCACGTCTTGGACCTTTTGCCAATCCCACAATGGAGAGAGAGGCCGCACTTTTATGGGCGCTATAGTCTCGGCTTCGAATGCCACGTCTAAATTATACTCGTAAAGTTGGAAATAGGAACGTTATTATCTTCATAATAATTCTAGCCGAGGTGCACGCTGAAATAAATTCGCCGAGAGTTTAGGTCGGTGAGATACTGGGTCGTAAGTTGAGGCTGTCGATGAGTTTATAGGTACCTGGATTGAAGTAACGAGCGTTCGAAAAATTGGGGGTAAACGAGGTCTGTTATTGCGATATTTGTGGACATGAAGAAGTTCGTCATTAGACGACGTCTAATGGCTTACGCGTATAACCTGTTGATATAAACTGCTCCACAAGAGTTAGGGTATAGTATTCAATCATTTTTAAAAGTATGTAATCTTCGAGAAAATCGCTGTTTTGAGGCATTGTTAGAATTTAAGTTAGTTGTAAAAGGGGGAGATGTAATGAATGTTGGCAACACTTGTGGTTGTGAGTTGGCTCCCCTGCTCGACAGCAAGTGTCAATTGTCAATATACTGTCATAGCATAAGATGGTAGATATTGTAACCGTAACTGCTACAGAGATTTGGAATAAAATTGATAAAATTACTAATAAGCCTTATAATTTAAAATATAATTAAAAACCAAACAAACTACATAAAATACAGTAAAATCATTTAAAACTCAAATACAACTTGAATCGATCCAATAAAAATCAGTATGAGACATTTCGTTAATCTGGTCCCCTTTTTTCTGAAGTTTGGTTCTTCGCATATGCTTCATGAATGTTCTTATTTTGAAATTATTTCAGTTCATCAGCGGCTTCGATTTGAAACGAGTTTTCTGAAAATGACAAGACGTAAATTAACAAACGCTGAGGCTAATAGGGCTATCGGAATGCTACAGGGTGGCCTAACTAAGGTTGTTGTAGCGGAAAGGCTCCAAGTCAGCCAAAGTGTGATATCTCGACTTTGGAATAGGTTCGAAGAGACAGGTTCCGTGTTGGAAAGACCAAGGCTTGGTGGGCGACGAAAAACAGCACCTGCTCAGGATCGTTTCATCACCGTTTCGGCGAGAAGAAACCCTACATCTAAGTGTAGAATGCTACGGAATACTCTTCAAAATGCAGATGGGGTCCAAGTTTCCATCGAAACCATCAGACGACGTTTGAGAGAGGTGAATCTAGGTTCTAGACGTCCATTAAGAGGAGTTCCATTAACACGTGACCATGAGCGTCAAAGACTGGAATGGGCAAGGCAACATATCAATTGGAACGATCAATGGCGTTGTGACATCCTTTTCATTGATTAATCCAGATATGGACGATTTTCAGATTCTCGAAAAATGATATGTTTCAACGGGCGCACAGATCTACACATTTGTCCTGGGAATATGACCGCCTTACACTATAGGGACTATAGGGAGCATGTCATTGACAATGTTGTGCCAAATTTTCACGCTGCTATTGGTGAAACTTTTGAATTTCTAGACGATAACGCTAGACCTCACCGTGCAGTCATAGTTGAAAATGCGCGCGAGGAGCTTGGTATTCCACATTTACCAATACCTCCGCACTCACCAGATTTGAATTGCATGAGATATGCTCCAAAAAAGATTAGATAATCATCAACCTACCCCAGAATCCTTAAATGATCTGAGAGAGCTTCTGTCCCGTTTATGTAACCAAATTCCTCAAGAAATGTTCAACAACCTCGTGTGTAGTATGCAAAGAAGATGTCAAGCTTTTATTGAGGCCCGTGGAGAATTCTCTGGGAATAAAATTTCTTTATTTTACTCGATTGTTCTTAACCACCCTGTATACGCTGCAGACTTACGACCTACACCCTATTCGATGAAAATGAATCGAAATAACCAAAAATATTTTTTTCATTGTGAAATATGAATAAGAAAACATGTTTCTTGCTAAACAAGGTTTAGGGTGGATTTCTTTACCTCTGGCAATTAAAGAGGAAAACCACCATGAATTTTTTTGAGAACCTTTGCGCTCGTTCAAAATTCCTGCTTAATTTTATTCCTTCCAGTTTTTTGGTTGCTGAAGTGAAAATCAAAAACTGTTTTTCGGGCGCCATCATCAAGGGATTGTTACTGAGCAGGAGGTACTCAATAAGTTTATATAAAAGACCTCTATTGTTTTCACTGCCTAAATTTTTTGCAACTATTCATGTACACCCTATATGTATCGAGTTTTTTTTAGAGTGATAGAATATTCGATAGATTTGACAAAAAGGTAGAAGCCAAACATAAATGGCCAATCTCAATTCAAATTCGTTTTATTTCCATTTAAAGTTCCCCTCATAACAAAACATTCTTGGTTTATAGCCAGTAAGAAAATTTCTCTATTTTACTATTTATATTAAACTGATACGTTTCGCCACTAATTTGCAGCATCTTCAAGCAGAAAAAAGATCGTATAAAAGCATGTCAAACTCATTCCTCTGTAATGGCATTAATTGAACACATCTATACCCAATTCACAATGTTTTAAAAACTTTTCACACAAAATCATCAATTTTACAATTATTTTTGGTGCATTTGTACCGAGATTTGTACGCTGGATCTAGACTGAGCTACTTTCGTGGCTGAAAATCCTGGATACTAATTTCCCAGTTCATTGAAAACTTCATGTTGAGTGTTAGTGTTATATACAGGGTGAGTCTTTGACTTGTACATATACATATTTTAACTGAAGATTCTTGAGGTCAAAAGAAACCTTTTTTTAATTTCCATTTCTCCGAATTCGGCTCTGTTAAAAAGATATAGCCATTTGAAAGAAACAAATTTGGGTGAGTACGCCTCTGAAATGATCTTCTGTAATTGATGCAAAGTTCATATTTCTCGATAGAAATTGAGTTTATACATTCAGGGAATACTCAAGTACTAACCTTATTGGAATAACAATGTTGCAAACACGATAATTTCAACAAAAACAGTTAGTTTCATCGGATTATATCTGCAACTAAAAAGCCACATTTCTCACACCAAAATAAGATCCTTCTTCTATTTTTCTGCAGATAAGTTTGTAAACACTAATAACTTATTCATATTTTCCTCGAAATCACCAAACAATCTTATGAAGAAAGGCTTTTCATTGAATTCATCAGAATTAATTTTTAAACAACCTAACCTGATCTAATTTGTATCGATTCTGTGAATGTTTGCACAGAAATTTCGGGAAGATGTTGTCAGCTTGCTGCTATTTTCATGGAAGTTAAGGATTTGTTACGAAACATAGTATAAATCACGATACACTTGTGTACCGTGGTATAAATATCTATGAATTCTGCCGTTTCCATCATAAATCGAGTTTGCCGCCAAATTTCACCACGCATGCGTAGAGCGAAAACCGAAAGATTGGGTATGTGGAGGCCAACTATAAACAATAACAAACCAGAGTCTCTGAACAAACTGTAAACATTATGTGAAGTTCTGAATACATTCAGTGAACTATTGTTCTAATGCGATTATTATGTGGAGTGAATTGATATACTTAATCTTAACCGTGTCGCGTTGTATCGAGATTCATCATTCTTATCCGAATTTTGTATTATTCATCGACATTTAACTTCAATATGGACCGGGAACTATGAAATTTCAATAGAAACTGTGCGTGTTAAATTCTCCTTGGTATTCAATTTCATCTCCCACCTTTGTGGTATTTTATTCTTAAAATATCTCGACAAAGTTGATAAATATTGTAAACATTGTAAACTCGTTTGAAGACCAGAAAAGGAATATTATTCGATGATATTTAAATCAGAGACGCATTCAGATAATTCTTGAAATTCATGATTTTTTCGTCAAATTTCTCCGGGTAAAATTGGAAATAACTCGATAAAGAAGAAGAAAAATTTGAATACTTTCAGTTTCTTAAATGATTGATTCTTTCGAAAATATGAACCGTTTATCTTTATAAAGTGGTTTTATGGTATTTTAGCGTGTATTGATGAGTCGACTACCCTGTAACTTTTATACTAGTAGAGATATTGAATACGTTTTGATTGAGGAATATGCACCATGAATAGAGTAAAAATTCAACCAGTTCATTCGAAATAACGGTTCCGAAGATATAAACAGAAAAGTGTTTTTTTCATGGATTTTCGACACCCTGTATCTTCGAAATCAAATCGAATTTTGAAAAATGGTATGGAAAAAAAGTGTTCCGTTTGATAATAGGAATCTACAGTTAAAATATATATACAAGTCAAAGATTCACCCTGTATATTCAACGTTTATGCAACTCGTTCAGAAAAATGATCCAAACGTGTTCTAATTTCACTTCGTTTCCGTAGACGTGATAATCGTGCGGAGAAATCCTAAACTCGTCTTCAAAAACACAAAAAAATTCATCAGCCTCGTGATCCGGATGCCAAACTACCCGGCAGTTTATCGGCCAGTGTTACTTATCCGATACCTGTGAAATACAATGGATGGGTGTTAAACATTACCAGCAAGTGACGAAGCAGGCCCTTAAGCTATCAAAATGTTGAACCCAAAAGTTATGTCTAGGTTAATTAGAGATGTAAACCCTGATTGAATCCTCAACATACCCTCCCATCAGAAGATTTAACATCTGAAACACCAGCCGAATCGATACCCATATCAACTTCCTGGGTCCCAATCCGGGTAACGAAGATGATTAGAAGGTTCCTCTGCAGAAAGGTAATTCACATAGCTTGCTCGCTTCCGGCACTTTAACAACGCGAGCCATTATCATTATTACTGTTATTACAGAATGAGTCGAAGGAGAGGATTTTCCACTGCAATGAAATCCCCGGTGTAACGCATAAATTTCGCAATTTCAATTTGTTATTTGACTTGGAAATTATATGAAGGCGAAGATGTTATTTGATGCTTGAGTTTTCTTGAAGAACGTTGTGCCATATTCATATTCTAATTATTCGGGAGAAAAATTCCTGTTTACGAGGAAGTTTATCAGAGAAAGCGTTATGCTGAGGATATCAGGGAGATGTGGAAAAACACGAGAGATCAAGAACTATTGAAGTATTTGATTCTTTATTTGGGTTAATCGACTTGGCTGATCAATTTAGTGTAGAAACATTCCTGAAGGGTGTTTCAATGAGAGCGCACAATTTCAGATTTCAATTGAATATGTTTTTCTGTAGCGAATTATTGAAATATTTATTGATTCAAAGAATTTTCATCGGGGAATCACGTATGAAACAAAATATATTAACTGACGAAGAAACAGCAACACCCAGAAGAAGCTGTTTAAATTTATTAATTTTTTTGGTAAAATATAGATAGTATAGCAAGGAGTGAATAATTATTATTTGGAGAAAAAAACGAAGGGTTACAACTTTTTTTAATGGACCCTGCACTTTCCTTATGGCAAATGGCGTTTCGTCAAATGTTCTAATTTTTTGTTGTAATGTAGTACTCGACCTACTGATCAAAAGTGTCCATGGCCCCAACTCAATCCTATAACTAGTTTTTGAGATACAGGATACAGGGCGTTGAAGTTGAAAATTACCCACTTTCATTACGCGCAGAATCGAATGAACCATTTTTCTCAAGAAATATTTCATTCCATCCCCAGGGGGCAACCATATAGAGCCATATGACCGAAAATCGTTATCCATAAATGAATGCATGCCCGATTTTGAAAGTATAAAAAATGTCAGTTCCAGAGCGAGAACTATTTCACTAGATATGTTGTTGTTACATCGAAAAAACCTGGAATACCCAGAATTCATACTGGGTGATCCATTAATATATAAACTATAAACTATTCACAATGAAGGTTCGACGTCCAGTGCCTACTATGCTTCGATTTTGGGCACTATCAAACCACGCTTGGCAACATCTCATAACAGAACTTGGGGTTCTGTTCGCACGGTTAGCGATTTCACGAAATGACAACCCCGCCTCCCGTAGACCAATAATGCGACCTCTTTCAAATTCACTCAGCTGGCGATGAATTCTGCGTACACGTGCTCTAAGCATTTCTACAACAACTTAACATCGACTTAGGATCTCCCCGAATAGCTCGTTCGTTGTAAAATTTTAAAAATGAGCAAAAAACGACTACAATATTCAAGTAGGTAATAAATATATATTTATGATATGAGTGTTAAAAGTGACGTTTCATTTTGTGAGTGAAAAACGAACAAAATAAAATCACTTTTAACACAAAATAATACCATACAATGTTTTTTATACAACTGCCCTATTTTGATAATGAAATTGACGAATTTGCAATGACAATAAACTTCAAAATGCCTTTTGATATTCAAGTAATCAAAAGGTTTTTGTGAATGGCAAACGTAATGATTACTAACATAGATGCATAGAATACCTGGTGATTGCACTGATTATATTTTGTTTAAGACTTTCTTGTCGATCGAAAATCTGTATTCTTGAACTACTTTTCATTTCTCCCGAAAGGGGTTGCGCTATTTTCCTTTGACGCAGTAGCGCCACGACCGATAAGATATTGCGGATTATTCCGGAAGTAAAACGAGAACTCAAATCTAGTAAGGAGTCGTTACACCAGGTATTTCTATGCATCTATGTACTAACAAATGAGAAAAAAGGCTGTCATTTGAATTTCGTTCCTGTCCAATTTTCGTCTTGGGTTTTCAACTGCTTAATATGTTTGTCGAGAGTCCAATTGTTATTAATAGTGACGATTTGGTTGTTCCCGTGGATATTGAAGAGTCTGCAAGAAGAGCAAGTCTGGAACTCCTACCTAAAAAATCTGTTCAGCAGTACGATATTGCATTCAACAATTTCCTGGCCTGGTGTAAATTGAAAAATGTAGAAGGGAACTTCAGTGAACCTGTTCTCCTGGCATACTTAGAAAGGAAAAATCAGAAATACGGAGTTCATCAACTTTGTGGAGCAAATATTCAATGATAAAGCCAAGCGCCTTGTTAAAAATGATGTGGATGTTAGTAAATTAATATTTTGAGGTAATAGCATATTTGAAACTGAAAAGTGAAGGATATCGTCCCAAAAAATCGAAAATTCTCAGTCGTGAACAAGTTGAAAAGTTTATAAATGAGGCACCAGATGGGTTGATGGTTAAGGTTGCAACTATTTTCGGATTATTTGGAGCTTGTCGGCGTGAAGAATTGTGTAATTTATCAGTGGAAGACATCGAAATAACAAATAAATCATTGGTTATACAACTTCCAGATACAAAAACGAAAGTCAGTCGTTCTTTCAGTATTATTGGGAAGTATGTTGACTATTTTTATAAGTATTTTGCACTGCGCTGTTCTGTCATCAAACATCGTCGTTGTTTCCTGAAATACATGAATAATAAATGCACTGCCAATCCAGTTGGTATCAATACATTTGGGAAAATTCCATCTTTTTTTTCCGAATTCCTCAAATTGCCAGAACCAAAGCAATATACAGGAGACTGTTACCGAAGATTCTGCGCTTCATTGCTAGCAGAATCAGGAGCAAGTATTACCGATATAAAAAAACATGGTGGATGAAAGTCTACGACGGTAGCCGAGGGCTATGTTGATCATTCCATTGCATATAGAAATGTCATTGCTGAAGAATTCTCCCAACCTCAACAGATTTTGGATCATCATCATCCAATATTGTACTTCCGATTTCCTACAAGTACTGATGTTGCTGAGGATTCTAATAATGTGTTGCGAAGCTCCCTTACGTCTCAGGGCATTGATGTTAGTAATTGTTCTAGTTTTACGATTAATATAAATGTTCATGAGTAATGATTGTTAAATATTGATAATAAAAATTTGCAATTGCTGAATTTTTTTCATCTGATTTCATCACAAGGAAATGGAGGGCTGAAAATATTTTCAACACTAATGTTGAAAATATTTTAAACACGCTCCCACGTAAACAATCAATTTTAACATTGTTGGCTGTAATTAGAGGTGTCACTTTCAATGGCAGTTATACAAAAAATGTTTATATGAAAGAACATTCACGATTTTTTTCGAAAATTCAATCATTCACTCCTTTTTATACTATTCAGGTTTTACCGAAAAAAAATTTAAATTTAAACAGCTCCTTCTGGGTGTTGCAGTTTCCTTGTCAGTTAGTCTTCTCCTTTTACTTATTTTAGGGCTTGCTTTATATTTGCCAATATCTTTTGTCCCGATCTTGGGTCTCTTTGTCAGTTTATATATCTCGTAAATGGCCGCTACGGTTTTCCTGGCCTTTTAAAGAAACTTCCAACATTATTATTGAATACATGTGATGGTAATGATGGTATTTCATTGATACAGCGTCCAGTTTCGGCTCTCTAAGCTTCGATGGTTGCAGGCTTCTTCACTGTCGAACATGGCGCGAAATTCGAATTCTACTTTTTATCGGAAACCCCTCTATAAAAAATGAAGTATTAAGTTAATGCGAGAATAATATTATTATAAAGGAAATTTTGAAATGAAAAATCTCCTCAGAAAATTGCTACAAGAAATGAAGTGAAAAATTGAAAATTATTCGCCATCTTTCCTTTTCAATAACCAGTCATCATTTTACTCTGCATTATTCTCACCAAACGAAGAGAAATGAACAAACCCCATATTGTTCGTGATATTTTCTATGGCCTCATCAAATGGCTTATTCAGAACATTTCAATAAGAATTTGTTATAACCTTCTTGAAGAATTCGTTGCCTATTGAAGCCAAAACTCGGAAATCCATTGGACATTTTTTTTCCGCCAAAAGTGAGTTCCCTCATTATAGCGAGGTGAAAGTCGACATTTTGGAAAATATAATAATGCAATATTCAAACTGAAAACGACATGGATTGAAAATTATGAGAGCACATCTCATAGAAATAAGCTATTCCCAAACATTAGAGAAAACGGTTCGGATCTTCTCAATTATTCCGAAACTAATTCACCATTAAACGACTGGGAATTCCGTCCTAGAGTTGAAATGAGATTATTTGCGGTTTTTCCTCTTCGAATTGTCTTGATATCCTCTCGCTTTTTTACGGTATCATTATTTTGGTACAGTGATCCGGTTACCAGACTGGTTGCACACAGCTCCCGTAAAGCTTTCGCAGAGAAAATGGTCCTATATAATTAATATTTTTATTCTTTCCGTTATCGGAATTGTTTTATTTTCGAACTCCATTCTTTCTATTAAGTTCAAAGATGAACTTCACATTCATGGAAAATCATAATAATGAAATTTTAATCCTAGTTATACTCAAAAAGTGTCACTTGGAGTACTTTCATAGTAGCCTGATATTGCGAAATTTTATGAGATCGTTTTAGTTATCTCGGGTCAAACAATGAAATAAAACTAAACGAATAATTATTGACAAACTTCAAAACCTTCCTAGAATCATACTTCCTGAGCATCAACATAAAAAATACTTTCGAATGAAGTGAATCAGTATAAATTTTTGGAAAAAATGGGATGGTTGATATGATTTACATGTTAGAGCGAACTTATGCTGCCCAATATCCCGATAGGAAACATTCAAACCAATTTTTTCCAAAAATTCATACTGATTCATTGTATTAGAGAGTATCTTCAAGCTCTAGTAGCAATAACTTGATTAATATTTTTTTTTGGAAAGCCGATAAAAACTGATATAATTGGTTGAATACGTGATCAATATGAATTGCTTGTACGGAAAAAAAATATCATTTTTATGTTGATGTTCAGGAAGTTGGATTCTGGGAAGGTTTTGAAGTTTGTCGATAATTATTCTATTAGTTTTATTTCATTGTTTGACCTCTTTTGAATGTCCGTTAGTTTTCATTGTGTTATTATTTGAATAAAATTTTCAATTGCGATATCATTTTTCGTGTCTGCTGAATGCGAGAGTTGAAATAATCCTAAGGTTACTTCTGAGAAAATGTGAGGTATTCAATTATCTACATTATTGTGGAAAAACATTACAGGGTGTTTCTTTAGAAAAAATCGGGAAATAATAGTTTTGAGTTCTTCATATTTGGACCTTAATAAAGGACACCCTTTATATGACACGTTGATCGTTTAGGAACTGTGTCAAGGCAAATCCTTCAATCAAAAAATTTTCAGATCGAATTCATGTTGATATCGCTTCTGGAAATCGTCAGGAGACTTTTACTGAAGTGATTTTCCGTCACCTTTTTGTAGTTTTCTTCGAATAAGATCTGGACCGTTTGAAAAATGTCTCTAATATTTTGCGTCATAAAAGAGGTAATGAAGGTCATTGAAAATATGTGAAAATATATGGGGTGATCCATTGGAAAAATCATCCATTTGTTGAATAACATTCATCGGGTACATCCTGTATATCAGAAAATATTTTCCTGAGATGCAGAAATGAAGATACTAGAGGTCTTCTTTTCAACGAAATCCCTGAAATGTCTGGTTCGGCAGCTATGGAAGATTTTCGCACTATTGCAGGACCCTGTATTAACAGACTAGTGGAGGTTATTTTATCCCCCAAAAAATTTTTCAATTGCATTCTCGATCAATGAATTGCCTTATGAAAGGATATCGACATATTCATGGAGTTTGCAATATACAAAAGCGGATCAGAGAAGAAGGAAAAGATAGATGAAATTATCGCTAACAGAGCAAGTGGAGATAATGGAGTTGAAGATTAAATATCCACAAAACGCAACAATAGGATATAGATAGAACTTGAATTCATAATATCTTGGAACAAACAGTAAAAAACAATGCATCGCTATTACGATAAAGATGTTCCATCCACTAATGTTATGATACAAACGCACAAAAATTCGAGTAATTATCAGCAAGAAGAAATCCTAATCTAAATCCAGTTCTCATTTGTACATACCAAGGAAGTACTTGAAATAAGTAAATAATCGTGGAGAATTCTCAGTATGTCTATTCCGTATTTTACAACATCTGTATGGATAAACTGAACTTAGTTGGCCGGTTCCATTGTTGAATAATGTGATTATTCTGAAATAACATGATAATGATGAATTTAGACGGTACTTTTCTGTATTTTTCGGGTGTTTTACTCACCTGTCACCGCAAATTCAAACCTTCGAAGCCTGAAAACTTTTCCCGGTGAAGGAATCTGGACTCGGGCCGTGAGCAAACGTCTTCGAACAATTAATGAATCCCTTTATGTCAGGTGGATTAAAATTAAATTAAATAATTATAATTAAAATAGAATAAAAACCAACAAATTGCTGGAAATAGGACTAATGAAAAAACAGATGTTCAAGTTTTTCCACATTCGTGGCGACGTTTCGAAAAGGTGTCCCTCTGCTTCTTCATGCCTACAATTTATTAAAAGAAAAATACATGTATTCAGTTCATTAAAACACATCAAATATCCCACCAAGAACATGTATCAACTCAACGAAATAAAAAGTAAAAAAACGACAAACATTCGTCGAGAAGAATAGCATCAAGAACACCATGAACAATATAAATCTGCCGAAACAAACACAGTAGGTCATTACCAATGAATAATGTCAACCAAAGAATAAAAACACAGACGGAGATCAGCGATCGTGTACATACCCTAGACTATACAGGGTCTTTCACGAGGAAACTCACCCATATTTATACGGGAAACTACTGAACGTATTTTCATGAAATTCAGCACTTATAAGTATTTCACGATGCTGATGAAATCTAAAATATTTTCAAGGCATGAGCACCTCCGGTTTTTCCGGAAATGACGTCAACTTCCGAAAAATAATGTGAGTGTATGCATCACACCCTTGCCCTAAAATGGATATTTTCTGAGTAAATATCCACTTTAGGGCAAGGGTGTGTTGCATACACTCACATTATTTTTTAACGTAGATTCAATATCTGCCATAAAAAAATGGGGTTCTAATTTGAAAAAATTGATTTTTCACGCTTTGAAAGCGGTTTTTTCACCCCCTGTATCATGAATCGCGATTTCGATTTCTAAAGTGGATACATCAATCTTGCATCTTGAAAAATCCCAAAAATGAAAATTTTCCATCCAAAAACCTCGAAGTTATTCTTGTTTCAGCGGAGCTCTATTTTCGACTTTTTTTTCCAATTTTCCCGCTCAGAGAGAATTTTTCAACCAAAACTGAAAAATGTTACATCAAAATAACTTGAAATTTTCTAAGGAATCTATTTCTGCAATAAAAAATGGTGTTCTAATTTGAAAAACGGAAGTTGACGTCATTTCCGGAAAAACCGGAGGTGCTCATGCCTTGAAAATATTTTAGATTTCATCAGCATCGTGAAATACTTATAAGTGCTGAATTTCATGAAAATACGTCCAGTAGTTTCCCGTATAAATATGGGTGAGGTTCCTCGTGAAAGACCCTGTATGTATAGAGACCCCTTTATTTACATTGAAATGTGTCGCATCTGAAACTTAGAGCTGGTCGATTGTACCCACTGAACTCTATACTATGTACTATAGAGTTCACTGATTGTACCTTATGCTGGTCCACTAGAATCGTTTGCAATATGTCCATGTTCCCAAACTGAACAGATTGGAGGTTTCTCTGATGACGTATTATTATACACATAAACTATTCCTCTCATTCACAATGCTAAATTGAAATAACATCACGCAATTTTTAATTGAGACAGTCTTTTCGGATATATTATTAATGAGTAAATCAAAAAATATGGTTGATTATACTATTTTACCCTAGGGATATTGTACCGAAGAAATTCAGGTTAGATTTATGACAACACTGCCCTTATCTCTACTTCAGTTTGAAAAGAGATGGAGAGATACTTTGGTCAGCACGTGGTTCTCGATGAACCAACGTTGCCGGAAGAATCCGTTGAATTACAGGAGAAAATTTGGTGGAGTTTGGTGGCTGTTTATGATTCGGTGGCGTAGAAACTTCAAATAAGGAAGCTTTCAGCTTGTATCGGATCAGGTACTTACAAATTCATATCACAGTCAGGATTGTTTGCTGTTTTGTAACAATGTAGTGTAGACAGTCTTTGCTACATTTATTGATTTATTGTCAGTTTGTCGTTACATAACCACTCGTTGTAAAGAATGAGATCTTGATTGGCCAAAAATTCTAGTTTGTTGGGATTACTATCAGACAAATGACAATTCTAGTATATAATTATTTTTGAACATTTATATTCGGTGAATGAAATTGGTGTATTTTTTTTAAATGATGTGTATCACAATATTCTCAATAATTCAATAGCAAAATTACAACTGGATTTACAATATTGGATTGACTCGATCTTCACTTGATGGGAATTCATTTTGACAGGAACTAAATGATAAGTTAGTCTATTTTCAATTTTAATAATTCAAAAATCAATGGTTTCGCCATATAGTAGCTTTTTCAGATTTCAAATTTCACTTTCTGAAATTTTCCATGCTTAGAGTAGACGCGAACTCTTCTGCTTTTTCTTTCAACAAGTTTCCAAAGGTTCGTGTACGCTGATACAAGTTCGAACTTGTCGCAAAATGTACTTACAAGCTTTCCGCCTCTTTCTCTCAGCAACTTTGAATTGTCGAGTGTTGGACACCGATTAGTTTATTTATTACAACAATTGTTTCGCTGTCATTTGATTTCTATAAAAAGGAATTTCCATCAAGTGAAGACCGAGTCAATCCAGTAGTAAATATTTTTGTAGAGTTGAAATTAGTCATTTTCAAGGCTTTAGGGTAATGAACACTGAAAAATTCATTATTCCTCTCATTTGTGAAATATTTTCAATGAAATTACATATAAGTATTGAAAGGAAGACTTATTCTGCAAAACAATAAATGTCGCGGCAGAAGTGATTTAAAATCGCACGCCCATGTTCATCCAAAGCTAAGGAAAACGTGGACGAACAAAGGGATCCGATCTTTTATCCTTGTTCCACTCATTGTGATGACTTTCAATTTGGGAGCCGAAACAAATCATGATTCTACAAGGGAATGCGATGTCTATCGGGTATAGTCAAAGGTACATACAAGGAGTACAGGCAACTAAACTATCCAATGACTACGAATAGCAGCCTGCATAACAGGAACAAAAAACTAGAAGAATACACAAGACATCAGATAATATTGATCTAGTCATTACAATCTTAACTCATTCTTTTCAGGCTTCCAGATATTGTTTAGTTGGCTGTATTCCTTATACACGATCGGTGATCTCCGTCTGTGTTTTTTTATTCTTTGGTGGACATAATTGTTTGTTAAATGTTGTTAACGTTATCTTTCATAGAGTTTTTCTGGGAGCTGACTTACTGTGTTTGTTTCGACAACTTTGTATTGTTCATAGTGTTCTTGATGCTATTCTTTCTGACGAATATTTGTAGTTTTCTCACTTTCTAATTCGTTCAGTTTATATGTTTTAGGTGACTTATTTGACGACCTTTAATGAATTGTATAAATGTATGTTCTTTCTAATGAATTGTAGGCCTGAAGAAGCAGAAGATCACCTTTGCGAAATGTCACCAGGAATGTGAAAAAACTTGAACATCTGTTTTTTCCTAGTCCTATTTCCTGCTATTTGTTGTTTTCAATTGAGAAAATGGAGGACTCAAATCATCATAACAATTTTTGAATAGTATATTATTTCATGAGGAGGAGAAGTGTGACTTTTCATTGCGAGCTTGAGTTTACCCGTCGAACGTAGTGAGGCGGGTAATTGAAAGCGAGCCATGAAAAGTGACACCTCTTTGAATGAGATCTATTCCTTTATTTCCAAACGTACGATGACAACGTAATTTTTCGACTGACAAGATCATCGAAAAGTTTTATTTCTCCGCCTAGAAGGAGCAATAGTTGCTATGGCTTACTTTTCCCTCCGGCGCGGCGGCAGAGAAAGTACGAAAGATGAATTTTGAAAGACAACCGTAACTAGGCAAATGCTCCATTTTCACTCAATTATATCGATCGTAAATGTCCATCTAAAAGTGGATATTCGAAAATCCATGAATTTCAAAATGTTCGAAAATAAACGAATTTTCCTTAAAATTACCTATACAGGGTGTCCCACGGTCGAGTGCCTATTAGACGTTTCTGGAGAACTGGACATATTTGAAATCCGAAAATTGGTATTATGATATTGTTGAAAATTCTCTACAAACCAAAAATATTTTGGGAGCTTGAGCGCTTCCGGTTATACCGGAAGTGGAAATAAATTTGTTCAAAAAATATTTTTTTCAATATTTTCGTTTCTGATATGATTGAGTATTCAATTCTGAATACATTTCTGTTGAAACCATTGTATTCATCCGAACAGTTTTCAAAATATCGAAAAAAAACCTGAAAAAATGTCAAATATTCATCGTCAGTGTTATGTTCATTATTCTTATTCTGAAAATCCCGAGTGTAAACCGTTCTCACAACGTCAAAGTAGAAGAATGTGTAAAGGTCATGCATCTTTTGAATTTCATAAATATCATCACAGGGTGTTTCAAATTTTGTTTCGAAAACAGTGATCGAAAATTGGCCATAACTTCTGTTTTTCAAATTAGAACCCTATTTTTTTATGATTGCGTTAGATTCTGCGAAGAAAAATAATGATAGCATTCTCAGATGCTCTTGCTCCTAAATTCAGTAATTCCCGAGATATTTGAGCTTTTCTGAATTCATGTTATACGTAGAGTCAAATTCATCTTATCTTTCTCATGAGAATATTCTGTGACCAAAGAAGATAAATCATCCCATTAATAATTCACAAGTGACAGCTCTCATTTTAGGCCTTAACCTTACTTCTCGATTTTACTTCAATGGTTACTATGGTTTCATAAGAATAGTCATCGAATCTGTTGGCATGAGAATATTCTGTGACCATAGAAGATAAATGATCCCATTCATAATTCAAAGGTGACAGGTCCAATTATTTGTTACTATGGTTTTATCAGAATATTCATCGAATCTTTTCAGATTCGATGAATTTGACTCTACGTACAACATGAATCCAGAAAAGCTCAAATATCTCGGCAATTAGGTACTGAATTTAGGAGCAAGAACATCTGAGGGTGCTATCACTATTTTTCTCCGCAGAATCCAACGCAATCATAAAAAAATAGGGTTCTAATTTGAAAAACAGAAGTTATGGCCAATTTTCGATCACAGTTTTCGACACAAAATTTGAAACACCCTGTGATGATATTTATGAAATTCAAAAGATGCGTGACCTTTTTACATTCTTCTACTTTGACGTTGTGATAACGGTTTACACTCGAAATGTTCAGAATAAGAATAATGGACATAACACTGACTATGAGTATTTGACATTTTTTCAGGTTTTTTTTCGATATTTTGAAAACTATTCGAATGAATACAATGGTTTCAACAGAAATGTATTCAGCATTGAATACTCAATCATATCAGAAATGAAAATATTGAAAAAAATTTTTTTTGAACAAATTTATTTCCACTCCGAGTATAACCGTAAGTGCTCAGGCTCCGAAAATATTTTAGGTCTGTAGAGAATTCCCAACAATATCATAATCCCAATTTTCGGATTTCAAATATGTTCAGTTCTCCAGAAACGTCTAATAGGCCCTCGACCGTGGGACACCCTGTATATTTGAAGGACATTGGTCGATGGCCTTTGACTGTTGTCAATTTTTCTTGAATATCATTATTGGGCATGGGATTTTTTCAATGGAATTCAAAAATATTCAAATCAATCAGATTGATTGGGGTTCTGAATATGAATGCAATATTCGAGAGGCGGCACCAGAAGAATGTTAGGGTGGATGCACTTCAAGAAATCTCTTAAAGGCTCACCGAGAATAATTTGTCGATTCGCTTCGCCTCCAAGTTAACGTTACACAACAAAAGATGCGATTAATGTCGATCATAATATCGACTAGCCGAGGGCAGGTGAATGGAAATACCCGTACAATGGCCATAGTTGATGGACGTTCACTATTATAACATTAGAGAAAAATGAGCGAAATTGATTACGGTGCTCAGCTCATATGCTCGAAATTTAGTATTCTCTGCTCACCACAAAGAACGAATATCAGGAGTTTGAGTAGATTTCGCAGAACGAAGAAAAAAGTTCTAGCTATAATTTTCCTCGTGAAGCGATCAAGAAATTTACAATCTTTGTGATCAATATCGTTGCTATTGATTGTGAATTGGGATGAAGTTTACGTTTCGTCCCAGCTTCGCTCACAGGACTGATCATATTGAATAAGGTGAGAGAAGCCTGCCATTTACGTTAATGAAAAGTAGAAAAAACTATCAACTGAAACGAAGAATACAGATTTCACAGATTGTTGAAAAACTTCAAGAAACGTTGAAAAAAAAATTAATTGGAACGTATAGACTTTTGTGTTCCAGGATATTGAATGATGTCATATTCTACGTTTATGCCAATGAACTTACAACCATTGAAGCTTCGAAATCTGAAATAAGATATTTCATTTCCTACATAATTCCCAAATGTATATTTCCTGAATCTATAATTATTTCAATGCTTTGCTTCAGAAAACCATGTTTAATTGAACACTAAATTCTTTCGCTTATTGAAATACCTCTCATAATTTAATGAAACGGATAACATTTTTACAGAAACGTGAAATATTAGTTTATCAGTTTTATATACAGGGTGAGTCTTTGACTTGTACATATATTTCAAATGTAGATTCTTGAGGCCAGAAGAAACCTTTTTTTCATTTTCCATTTTTCTGCATTCGGCTCTGTTCGAAAGATACAGCTATTTGAACAAAAATTATTTGGGCTGTTTTCATTATTCATGCGGTTAGTTGTGCCTGATACGATTCTCTGGAATTGATGCAGAGTTTATATTTCTCGATTGAGATTGAGGTGATACATAAAGAAATACTCAAGAACTAACCTTATTGGAATGAAAATATTACAAACACGATATTTTCTTACAAAAATACCTAGTTTGGTTCGATGAAATCTGCAATTGAAAAGCCATATTTCTCCCAAAGAAATAAGTTCCTTCTCCGATTTTCTTGAAGATGAGTTTGTAAACACTAATAACTTGTTCATATTTTCCTCGATATCCCAGAATTATCCTATGAAAATTTGAGTTTTTTACTAAACTAATCTAACTCCAATAACCTAGGTCATAGGATTCGAGGTCAATAACCTAACCAAACCAACTTCTGTGATATTTGACAGAGCTTTTGAGAAGACGAAGCCAGATTGTGTTGATTTTCTCTTCAAACAATGGTATAGGCGAAACCAAGAAAGCAGTACGTCCCCTATCGTTAACGGATGAACTAACGCAAAGGAACTAGTTTTTTTTACTTTTCGGTAATTGCTTCTAGGCGTTACTCTTTGGAAATGCCCAACGAGTAGTTTTGATTCTCACCGATATAGCCCTACGATCTTAATTTCAGTGCGCTAATGCGAGGTAGCTGGCGCATAAGACAAACCGTTGTTCCACAGACCAACCTGTTGGTCTGTGGTTCTTCTGTGTCCCCAACTTTAGTCCCAGGAACGACGCATGCGTACAGCCATAAACGGCGTGATTTGTCGATCTATTCATTCACAGAGAAGAATGCAAACAGGTGATGTGTGAGACGTTCAGTGAATTGACGTCATAATAACAGTGTAGTGTCGAGTTTATAAAATTCCAAGAGTATATGGTTAAGATGAAAACATCGCCACAGATTATCAACAGATTTTTGAATGCTGAGTATCATTTTATTTTTTATCAATTTCAATTCAATACGTGGTTCGTATCGATATTCATACTTGTTATACTAATTCTATATTTCATTGATTCATTTACAATATTGACCGGTAACAATAAATTTTTGATAGGAACTGTGCGTATAAAATGTCTAATTTCATGCTTCTTAAAATTCAATTTCATCTCTCACATTCGTGGGATTTTATTATTACATATCTGTACGTCAAACCTTCAAACGTTTTTTCATCATAGAGATTTTAGTCTTGACAAAGTTGATTAACATTCTGATAACATTCTTAACCTGTATAGAGATCAGAGAGTTTATGAATTCAGACCATTCTGTGATATTATGAATCAAGGGAAGCATCCGGATTATTCTTATGATCTTTGATTTCTTCGTCAAATATTATCGGGTAAAATTGGAAATAACTGGAAAACGACGCGTTTGAAAAAACATAAGAATACTTCCATTTTCTAAATTGATTGTTTCTTTCGAAATGTGAACCGGTCATCTTTTTCAAATGGTTTTATAGTATTTTTGCGTGGATTCATGAGTCGGCTACGATGTAACTTTCATACCAGAAGAAATATTTAAGTTTTGATTGAGGAATATGCACCATGAATAGAGTAAACAATCAACCAATTTTTTCAAGGATTTTCGACACCCTGTATCTTTCAAACGAAATCGAATTTCGAAAAATGGTATGAAAAAAGTGTTTCGTTTGATGGGAGGAATCTACACTTGAAATATATGTACAAGTCAAAGACTCATGTATACTTTAGGTTGTTGGATAGTGTCATATTGAACGTGCAACGTTTCATAGTTCTTATTGAATAAACGTTGATGGGGAAGCAAGAAAATGAAACGATTCATATCCCTCAAAATACGTGTCATCTTATCGATCCAATTCATGACGAGGAAAATGATCAAATTCAAGATGACGTTTATCCCCTGAAGGAATCAGGAATTTCAAAAACTTTTTCATAACAAATTGAATAATTTTCTTGATTATAGTCGGCGTCAACAAAACCTTGAATAATTTCCGTTGGGTATATCTACATGAAATTAGGAAAATTTCACACAATAAAAATGTAATTAATCATGTGCAATCGCTCTCATCAGGCAATCACACAAATTCAACATTAACTCATGAAAAATCGTCCGGTAAATGCATCTATTATTTTCGGTCACATACAAAATCACATCCACATCGCATACGAAATTTCTTCATCATATCAAACCCAACCGAATATCACGAAATAATTCATTTTCGATATTGAATTCATGAAGAATGATGTGCAGTGGAGGATTACTAATCTATGAGCGAGCTCATTTACTAAAACTTTTTCGATTATTTCGATGTCGGTATGGATAATGGGGTGACTTCGATTGTTGGGTTTGTTTCAGTTACGGAATGGAAGAAATTTTCGGTCATTTACTGAATTGAAACACTTGAAAATTTAATATTAAATAACTAGTTTTTAATGGCTCCAGTTGAATTTTGTGGAGTGTAAAATAAAACTATTTTTCGGTGGACTAAGTTATGTCCTAATGGGCTCTGAAAGTACATTATATTCAACTCAAGATGTTATTAGTAGAGGATGCATATAAGTTGATGAAATTCATTGAAAATGAATGAAATTCCGATAATGAATGTTCATGTCTTAGTCTCATTGTATACTCCATTCACTTATATAAAGTATCGCGGTTTGCCATGAAATTCTGACACATTTTACCGCGTATATTTTGAAAATGTTAGGTCATGGTCATTCCTCTGTCAGATACGCCCACAACGTTGCCGTTTCTGCTGAAAAATCATGGTTAATACGTATTCATCAAAATGTTCATTTACTTTGGGAAATTAATGAATTTGAAAAAATATTATGTGAATTCAGAAGACATTGAAATACATTTTTGCACAACTTGAAATACTTCAGTATGAAAATGTAGTAGTTCTACGAAACCTGCGCCACAGTTAAACCTTAGATGAACTATAACTCCATTTACAAAGTTAAAAAAGAGTAAATGGAAAGAAGACTTGGCAATGTCGCTTGATTTTCACGAGTACCAACCTGCGTCATTTCCAAGTGAAAGAACTTGATAAACCTAAATCATGGCTAACCGCGATACTTCATAGAAGTGAATGGAGTATAAACATGTAGATAAACAGATCCTTACCTAATGAACTGCAAATAACTTCAAATCAAAGTCAGTTTTTCGAAATTCGCAAGTAATATGAGATTACCTGAAGCAAAAATTTGGACCAATATTTTAAAGAACTTAAAAAACTACAAATTATCTGAAAACGAACATTGAAATATTTCAAGAAGAATGGCTTTTTCATGCAAAATTAATCAGTGTATGTGATTTCGAAATATTGATTGAAGGAATCTTTGGGTGAAACTCTATCATCAGGCTTTGGGGGTGCGCCCTCTGCTAAGCATTGGCTTGAGTAAAGGCTTGTGATACATTGTTTAAAAGATGGTGTCATGCTCTATTCAGAAATGTGGACTACCGAATTTCAATATATTTTCAAGAATTTTCCCGAATCTCATTAAAATAATGCTGAACCTATTCACCTTCAAGATGTGATAAAAAGAGGAAAAAACCATAGCATTGTGATTCCTGGGGGTAGCATGAAAACAACGTAGAACAATCTGTGGAAATGTTAGTTCTTTGGAACGCCATCGCGAATTGTTTTGTGCTGATGAGTTGTAGTTTATGAATTGTCCGATTCGTGTTCGAATTTCAAACTCTTAAAATTTACAAAATTGTTTAAATAACGGTAATGATCATCGCCAACTTAAACCATATCCATAAATTCGAGAATTGGTGAAGACAAAATTAATTCAGCTTTCAATGAGTGGAAAGACGAAAGCAAAATGTATAGCAATTTCATAAGATACTGCCGTGGCAACATTGCAAAATACAACTTTGAGAAGTCCAGTGGTGGTATTGACGAATGGAAATAAAATTACAAATGAATTAATTCTTTTTGACGAATTCTCACAATGTTCCGAACATTTAAACAGATTTTGACTAAGATGAACAGATTCAGTTGAATTCAGAATTGTATCCACGTGAATCTGAAAAGTGGAATTCTAAAAATCGAAGAATCTACGCCACTGTTACTTAAATTAATACGAGTAGAACATCCCTGTGTAAACCCAAATTAGGATTCGAATAGTCCAATTCACCACGAACAATACACATACGAACCATTCTTTAAACTATTTTGCTAGTAATATTCAGAAATAAATCCAAATCTCACTTTTCATACACAATGAAACGCGATATCGCGTTGACAACACTGTCCAAACGTCATTGGAAACACTGAATGAACTGGCCACGGATTCAGAAAACGGTGCTGCCATAAAGTGCCCATCAGCCCATCCATTATCTGAGGCGAATATTCCGATACTTCAGATTATGTGATGAGGGGAACTCACATAATTTGAGGGAACAAATAATCATTTCTGACGTTCACGCACAAATGATTTTCAATCCAAAGTAGGTACTTTTCATTTCGATTGAGAACGTAAGAACCTAATACATAAGGGCATCCAATTTTCCCGAAGAAAATCGAAAAAAACGTTGCTAAGTAATATTTTAACAAGAAGCATGAGTGCTGGTGGCAACAAAAATCCGAGTCGAAGACGAGGATTTTTGCACCTGCACGAATGCTTTTTGTTAAAAAAATATTACTCTGCATTGTGTTTTTTCGATTTTTTTCACAGGAAAAATTAGATGCCCGAATGGTATTTGACTGGACTATTTCATGAGTAACAGATTATTCTGGATTCATTATTTATAGGTGCGTTTGAGTTGACGATCGGCGGAGCGAGTAGAATAATGAACACAGTAGAAAGAGGAGATCCCGAGCACTTTTGTCAAATCGAACACGGTGGAGTCAAAGCTTGCTAACCTAACCTAACGGAAAAATTGTATTGTGACAGAATTTCGAATTTATTTTTGAGAAATAAAACTTTAAAGTAGACGTGGAGTGCGCTCGGAGCATTTCGACCGTCAACTCGAACGCACCTTATGTATTATTAATTTTCCTTGACAACAACTGTCAAGTTTTGCCGCGGGTAAACCCGAAAAAACTGCTGACAGCTGCTGCCATACAGTTTTTCCATCTAGAAACCATTTGTGATTCAAAATTGCGCGTTTTTGATTGGTGGAAATTAAGACGAGGAAAATGGTCATTCGAAAATTCAAAGAACGTCACCGTAATACTACAGTTTACCAGTTTATTTCTGATGATTTCGAAAATTGGCTTCACTATTTATTATTGAAAGGCGCATCTCCACTTTCTATAGTCTTTTTTTAGAAACAAAAAAATCTTTGGCTGAAGAATTCTGTTATGCCATTTTTGTGTCTGAAGTAATTTTCTGGTTCAAACTAATTATCATTATTCATTCATCGTAGAATTGTTTTTACAGAAGTTCCTTGCATCTTTTCTATCAGGTTTAACATGAACAACTTCGTATTTTCCAGCATACGACCTATACCAACAGTTTCAATATCGAAGTCTTTGAAAGATTTTTAATTTCGTTTATCCACTTATACTGTCCTTACGCCCACGAAAAAAGAGGGTGATTTTGCAATTTTATGTAACCTTCCATTTGGTGCAATAATTCGTTTGCATTTTTTTGCATCAGTATGCATTGATAGAATGAAGGATATTATCTACTATCACAAGTCATTAAAACTAATGAAAATGCTAACGACATCTATTCTTCTTGTATCTTATTACAAAAAACTCCTTCAAGATACCCCCCTTCCATTCCGAATTCAATTATCGTCAAAATTAACATCTAAATCACTATACGAGTTTCTGATATGCATAACCTTGCAATTATTGTGAGAATAAAAAAACGGTGAAGCCTGAGGTTGCCGAAAGTCCTCTTTAGTAGCGGTAGACGCTTTCGAAAAGATGATTCGTAAAAAACAAGAAACAGGCAGAGTCTAAGATCACTTGAGACCTACTGTGTTAATGAGCGTATGAAAGAAACCAATGGTTTTTTGAAATTTGAGAGTCTTGTAAAGATTGCCAACTATGGGAGACAATTATTAAATTGTGAATATAAACAAGACATTGCTGTACTGAAATGATTAAAGAGAAATAGGATTCAGGACTACTCATTCAGTTTTAACTTCTTTTGGATGGATCTTCTCCGTTCACTTACAAAGCAGGAAAACTTCGATCGGATGATCAACCACCTTCGAAACGTTACTTGTTGCGTCTCACTTCGCCACATCTGGACAAAATAAATTCCATATCCTTTGTCCACAAGAGCTGTCACCTTTCAAAAGATGGTATAGATAAATTGATTTCAAACATATGCATTTCAGCTATTGAAAAAGTTCTCAACCCAAGGATTTAGGGTCAAGTTTGGGCAATTCATCTGGTTTCTCAGTACAAGCTCATAATACTAAATATATGGTGACATTTTCATTTGTAGAACAAGTTGCATTAGTCCAAAGATTTATGAAATGGGTTGTTTTTCCCAATGTAGTCAAAAATGATCTTTCCAACTCTTACTAAGAGGAAATGAACCTTCCTTATTTTACAGCTTGTCTTCAAAACCTATATGTTACAGAGACAAGCAGTGAGTAAATATTCAATAATTAGACACTCAGTTGTAAATCACAACAACACTTTGCTTCCTTGCTATTCATTTCTATATAGAAGGTACATTCCATAATTCCTCCTTGCTATACATTTTTATCCAGGGTGTTTCACCATAAACTGGACAAACATATATTGCCGTGTAGATGACACCGAGGAAGTCATTTTTGCCTCAAGACATATACCCCGTTTTCGACGCATGAGCGAGATACAGGGTGTTTAATGTCAACTTTGAGCAATTTTCTGATAACTGTGGTGAGTTATGCGTGACATTTGAAATAACGGTTACTGGTCATATCTTAGTATTTTTTAGGGCTCAATTGTGGTGTAGAATTCTGAAAAAAAAATTTCAAAATGGCGGTAGGCCTGCAAAATTGGAATTTTATTTCTCGGTTGCCGATTTGAAAAGCACTATTTCAACGTACTCGATTTTCTAAGTTTTTCCGTAAAAAATTTTTTTCAAAATTCAAACTCAACTTTTTTTTCACATGTCTTCAGTGAAAAAGAAATTTGGCCGAAATAGTTGAAATTTTCCATGGTTGAACTATCTTTCATTTCGAATACTGAGGTGAAAATAGAATGGTTTTCGTTTTGAAAGGCTTCCAAAAATTACACTCGAAGAACTTTCATAATTTTTATTTAAAAAACTGGAAGCCGTACGAAGGCCAAAATTGTGCAATGGGCTGCCAGAATGACCCGGACAGAAATATGAATTTATAAACCAAAAAAATTTTTTTTCAAAAAACTTTGCTAGGATTCGAACTCTCTTCGAGTATGAATTGGGTTTATTTTAATCTTATGAATTTCCGTTACCAAAGCGACGCTAGTAAATCGAAAGTGGAGAGTTCGATTCCTACCAAAGTTTTTTGAAAAAATTTTTTTGGTTTATGAAAATTCATATTTCTGTCTGGGTCACTCTGGCAGCTCATCAGCCTAAATTTAGCCTTAGTACGGCCTCCAGTTTTTTGAGTGAAAATTATGAAAGTTCTCCGAGCGTAATCTTTGGAAGACTATAAAAAAAAACCAATTGATATTTTTTGATTCTGTTTCCACCCATGAATTCAGAATTGGAGAAAGTTCAACCATAAAAAGGAGGCATGTAAAAAAAAAATTGGGTTCAAATTTTGAGACATTTTTTTCACGGAAAATCTTAGAAAATCGAGTATACGTTGAAATTGTGCTTCTCAAATTGGCAACCGAGAAAAAAAATTCAAACTTTGCAGGCTTTCCGCCATTTTGAATTTTTTTTTTCAGAATTCTACATCACAATTGAATTTAGCCCTAAAAAATACAAGGATGTGATCAGTAACCGTTATTTCAAATGTTACGCATAACTCACCACAGTTATCAGAATATTGCTGAAACATGACATTAAACACCCTGTATCTCGCTTATGCGTCGAAAACGGGGTATATGTCATAAGGCAAAAATGACTTCCTCGGTGTCATCTACATGGCTATATATGTTTGTCCAGTTTATGGTGAAACACCCTGTATAGAAGATGGAGTTTATATTCATCGGTCAATTATCAGCAATTAGTGAGTAATTAGTAATTAGTCAATTTTTGTAAATCACCACAAAATTTTGCTCCCTGGCTATACATTTTTATATAGAAGGTACATTTCATAATTCTTTCTTGCTATACATTTTCATATAGAAGGTCGAGTTTATAATTATTGTATACATATTACTTGTATAATCGTTTCATGCTTGTTATTTAAGTTAAGGTAACAAGAAAAAATACAGTTTATTGTTTGTTGAGAGTGCGTTCAAATTTCACCACTTCCTCATCCTCATCGTAGTTGTCATCTAAGTACGGATAACAATTTATTGCAGTAATCATCAAAATTACCATAGGGTGCTTATAGTTTAGTATAACCCCTTACATCGGTTACAACAGTTAATCATCGAGATTAACGTAGATCACCAGCATCCTAACAACTAGAAGCAGTGCAAGAAAACCATTATCCTGGTAAAACAATCAGGGTGAGAAATAAAAACAGAACAACCTTGGTAAACTATTCAAGGTACGAAACATTACATTGAACCAGGGTGGAAAATCATGAAAAAAAAAACTGAAGAAACATTCGATTAGACAGAAGGAGGTCCCTTTTTCGAAGTCCTTTCTTTTATGAGGAACTAACAGTTGGTTGGTCTCCCAAAGCAAAAATCCCCGGCTTCACAGTAGATTCATCCATATAATACTTATAATAGTTGCAGATTATCACATGAATATCTGATTCAGAAAGTTAAATAGGTTTTTCCTTTGAATAGAATATTGATAATGAATAGATGTAGGAATAGTATGAAATCGGAATTGAAATAAATACAGTAGTTACATGTACAGTTGTGAAATCATCACAGGATGTATTCTAAGGTGAGGCTTTTCTTTTGACAGGTGATGAAGAACTCAACAAAATAAGTCATTTTCCGAAAATTCCTATATGAAATGTTCAATTTAAAAAATTTATAAAAAAGCGGCATATGGCAAAATGATCTGTTCCACAAACTAGCATTTTTGGCAAATTCGTTAGATAAGAAGACAAAAACGAGAGATGTTGATATCTACGGAGGAACAGGCGTGGGAGCAGGTTCGGACTGAGGAATTTTCAGATTCACCTAGAAACTAGGAAATATTCTAGTTTCATTTTATCCAAACAGGGGCATAACTCATATGGAAGATTTATGGTGAAATGACTTATTTTGATGAGTTCTACCATCTGTCAACAGAAAAGGGTTAAAATACACCCTGATACTTTCATCTCAAAATAATAAACGTCCATCTTGGATGATGATATAGATGCATACAAAGCCTGATGCTATTCGAAGCTTCTCCTTGCGACATAATGCAGAGAGGCCTTAGAATATTTGGGCAGTGCTGCTTGTCAGTGGGACTGAGCATCAACCCAACCAAGACCACAGTAAGCACTGTGGTACAATGCTACGCAAATGAGAGGACTGAGTACTGCAATAAAAATAAAATTGGGGCAAGAACCAAGTTTAAACTATCGTTAGGCTCCCACTTGAGTGTTCTTCAGGCAGAATTACTGGCGATTGAAAGGTGTCTAGACGTAAACCTAGAAAAAAACCATCAATTCACTCAGATAGTCAAGCCACTATTAAAGCACTGTGCTCCTATGTCATTAACTCAAAGTTGATTTGGGAGTGCTGGAGTCTGCCCAATGAGGTAGGCAAGAGAAATAAGTTCTTTTTAATCTTGGTTCCCGGTCATTCGGGAATCGAAGGAAACGAATAGGCCAATATGATTGCCAGTGAGGGCACATGAATGCCGATCACTGGACCATAACCTTTCTGTAGTTGGGGAAAATGCATCTCTTTCAACAATTCCTTCGGAATTTTGAAAGTGCAAGATCCAAAAGGTATCTGGATCCCAGCAAGAACCAGCTACAACTCCTCACCGGCTTTCTCACATGTCATTCTCGCCTCAGAAAGCATATGGTGAGAATGGGTTTATCGATCACTGAAGAATGTAGATTCAGTGGGGAGGAGAAAGCATGTCCTATTCACTTAGTCACGGATGCTATTGCAACCAAAGGGAAGAATCCTTAGGGCAAGAAAATTGCAAAAGTGAAGAACTAGACTCGTTGAAACCTTCCCTGATAATATATTCCATTAGATTTCTTGAACCGGAAGGCGATCTGTTAAGTGCGTGATGAGGGCAGCTCTGCTAAGGGGCACAATAGACCTCAAGGTCACAGTGAACAGTGTCTCCATTCTAACTATAACTATAAGACTGGTGCTGGCACTGATCAGATTTTGGTTGAGATTTTCTTGTCGATAGAAAATTTGAGTATTTGTCCTGCTTTTTCAATCGAAAGGAATCGCGCTATTCTTTCATAACCATAATCATATATTTATGACATTCAGGAAATACAAGTTTTGATGAAATTTTCGTCATTTACTTCCTAAACAAGATATAGACTTCTGTGATCTCTCTAAAAACATAACAAAACATATTTTACACAAAAAATAGCGCCACAACCTTGAAACATTGCGGATCATCCCAGAACCAGAATAAATACTCCGATTTGATCTACAATTTATGTCAAGGATCGAAACTAGTGTCAACATGTTGGAACATTATGACAGGTACGTTCGAGGTCATCAACAAAATAATATACGCTCGCTATGTGAAGTCAATGCCGATCGGAAATCAAAGGTAGAATATAGCTGGAATTCTATCAGAAAAAACGGAAAAATCATGATCTGATAATCACGGAGATCACAGACTATACTTTCGTATTACCAGAGGTAGGCAATGCACCAAATCCAAATGTCCAAACCGAAGAGCAGATAATGATACATAGCTGAATGAAGAATGGCGATCCTCGCACAACGTTGACCTTGATTATATAAGAGCCGAGCATCCAGCAGGAAGCTATTACCGAAGTTTGTAAAAACCAGTCATGGTCTGTGAAGGCTTGCTATTCATGTATTCCAACATTGCGTTTCATTGTCGAGTTAAAGGCAGTCACACATCTAAGGGGATCCAAATATGGAACGGAGGTTTCATACTATTGGAGATTTTCTTATTATTGAAACCTAATTGATTCTGCTTGAGGATGACCATTTCATTATGAAGGGTTTTCCAATAAGAGGTGTTTTTTGAATAGCCCGCTTTTTCGGTAGAAGTCACGTTTGAAGTAGACATTTTTTGGCATTCAACGAGTAGAAAATAGGCCATTAATAAAAATGGAACGATACACGCTTCAACAAAGCATTGAAATTATTGAAATTCACAGTGAGAATGGTGAAAATTTGGCAGATACGGGTCGTAAAACTAGAACATTTTTGGGTCGTCGTGAAGCACCTTATCGAACGGCAATATAGAAATTGAGTGAAAATCTCGACTTCGCTTCTATACTAATATATCGTTATCGGGAAAGAAGTCAATGATTCAATAAGGACTCAAGTGTATTCTTTATTGATTAATTCCTAGCTTTCGTTCCTATATTTGGAACTTCTTCAGGGACTGTAAACAAGACGAACAAAAGTTAAAATTCTTCACACATGCCAATGTTAAAAAATTTTCAAAACATTTTCCTAACATACATTCAATGTGAATTTTAGCTTGATAGGACCATTTTTTAATGTATATAACCATATCATTTATGGTATCATCAATTCTTATGTGAACCATTTACTAAGAGAGCCGTTTTACAGGATATTCGAAATTAAAATTCTCATCATTAGTACAAGACTTAAAAAACAACACAAACTTTGATAAGAACGCAGTACCACAGAACACTAATAAACACTGAGACATGACTTTTGTTCTTATTTTTCTTCATTCGGTTCCTGGTAGTCTGAGGTGTCTCGATGTTCCGTCTTTTCCTTTTTTCAGAAGTTGTATTATATTACAATAGATGTCGTTTATGTAATTCGAGTCCGTGTTTATATTGATGTTGGTTGGACACATATTAATTTCTGCGGACTCTAAGAACAATCTTTTATTAATGCCTTCAACCCTCCTCAATATAGATACATCCTGGAAATTCATTATGTGACCAGTTTCAACGGTATGTTTGGACAGACCTGTTGTTTGTTTGAGGAATTTTGTATCTCTTTGATGTTCTTCAATTCTGGTCTTCAATCTCCTTCCTGTTTGGCCTATATATGATGCCCCACAAGATCCACAATTAATCTGATAGATGGCATTAATATTATTGAGTAATTCCTCCCTGTCTTTTAGTTTGGAAAATACCCAGTTTTTAACTTATTGGGAACAGTCTTTATGATCTTTATGTCATCTATTCCATTGAAAACTGAAACAATTTTAGATGTTATCTTCTTATATTGAGGCAACTTATAATATCTATAGTTTATCCGTGTGTTGTTATCGCAAATTGGTTCGTTTTCTTGCTGAACTGCATCATTTAATATAGGCGTAGTATTGTAAAAGATTTTATTTATCAACTTGGTTGGGTATGAGTTTTCCATAAGTGAAATCTTCAATCTATGTAGTGCATAAAGAATACACTTGAGTCCTTATTGAATCATTGACTTCTTTCCCGATAACGATATATTAGTATAGAAGCGAAGTCGAGATTTTCACTCAATTGAGATTTGGATATGGGATTTTTTGAAGACATCCGATCCCGATATGGTACGGGGATCGTTACAAAGTTGAAGACATGGGCGAATATTAACATCAAGATAGGTACCTTACGGAACCAGAGACTATTTTTGCTACGATGTAGATCAAGTGGTGTTTTTCCAAATCATATAGGCAGGAGGAAACCAATAGGAGTACCCAACACTGGAAGACATCCTAAACACATAGAGATGGAAGCTGAGTGGAACAACAGGTTAGATAATAAAATATTATCTTGGGAAATAGAGTGCACTTGTGATGGTCTAGCTTTTTATGAAACTAAACAAAACAAACTCACTCAGGAATTAAGATCAAATTTACCTGAAATTTATCACAGTGAGTTCTTTAGAAGACAACTCATTAAATATAACCAACACTTCTTCAAAATTCAAAGTAACCTTATAAGTAAATTCAATAAACTCATTGATACTCAAATAAAAAAACAAAGAATTGTAATTCAGGACAAATGGCTAAAGAATTTAACAGACATTGAGCTCCCCAATGATGTCAAAACTGTACTTTCTTTGGGGCCTGATTTTGCTGTTGATGACGAGTCTAAAGGAGATATGCTAGATTTTTTAGCAGATGTAGAAAATATAATACAGAAAAAATCTGTTACCAATAAAAATATACTAAGGGCTAAAGCTACTCACATAATAACCGATCATATCATCAAGCAACAGAGGTCCCCCAGGACATTACTGAATAGACAAGTCAATAACACCATAAAATTTCTAAAAGACCATCCAAATGTAATAGTTACCAGATCGGACAAAGGAAATGTCACAGTAATCTTGGAAAAGCAGGTATACATCAGTAAGTCTTTGAATCTTTTGGAGGACACTAACATCTATAAAATAATAGAATCTGATCCAACAGTAAAATTCCAAAATAAGATCAATAGATATATTACTGGATTAAAGGGGGAAAAAAGTCTGAATGATAATACAGCAAAATCACTCATGACATACAATGCAATTTCGCCAAAGTTTTATGCCCTCCCAAAAATTCACAAAGCAAACTTAACAGTAAGACCTATCATTGCGAGTATAGGAGGCCCAAATGCCAAGTTGTCAATTTACATCAGAGATGTTCTGACCCAATCATATAACAGAGAAAATCCATATTATGTTAAGGATTCTTTTGAGTTCAGTAGAACAGTAAACAACATGAAAGTTCCTGATAATTACATACTAGCGAGCTTGGATGTCGTATCGCTCTTTACTGATGTTACCATCGAAGCTACCAAAAAGTCAGTATCAAGACATTGGGATGAAATTAAACCTAATTGTACATGCAGCGAACAACAGTTTTTACACATGGTTAATCTGGTATATCAGACAACCTATTGTAGATTCAATAATAAATTTTACAGCCAAACTAAAGGCACCTCGATGCGTTGAGTTTTGAGGTGCCATGAAGAAGTTCGTGGACGACCTATTTTGCCTGATACCCAGGGATGGGCTCGATGAAATCGTCAAAGTCTTCAACAAGTTTGACAACAACATCAGATTTACAATTGAAACCGAGGTGAACTCGCAACTTGCCTTCCTCGATGTAATGCTGATAGTGAACAATCAAACAATAACAACAGATTGGTTCACAAAACCCATATAATCTAACAGATATCTCAATTTTCACTCAAGCCACGAAATGAAACATAAACTAAACTTAGTCACTGGCATGAAAAATAGAGTAAAGAATATCTGTGATACGTCAAAATATAATGATGCACTACATAGATTGAAGATTTCACTTATGGAAAACTCATACCCAACCAAGTTGATAAATAAAATCTTTTACAATACTACGCCTATATTAAATGATGCAGTTCAGCAAGAAAACGAACCAATTTGCGATAACAACACACGGATAAACTATAGATATTATAAGTTGCCTCAATATAAGAAGATAACATCTAAAATTGTTTCAGTTTTCAATGGAATAGATGACATAAAGATCATAAAGACTGTTCCCAATAAGTTAAAAAACTGGGTATTTTCCAAACTAAAAGACAGGGAGGAATTACTCAATAATATTAATGCCATCTATCAGATTAATTGTGGATCTTGTGGGGCATCATATATAGGCCAAACAGGAAGGAGATTGAAGACCAGAATTGAAGAACATCAAAGAGATACAAAATTCCTCAAACAAACAACAGGTCTGTCCGAACATACCGTTGAAACTGGTCACATAATGAATTTCCAGGATGTATCTATATTGAGGAAGGTTGAAGGCATTAATAAAAGATTGTTCTTAGAGTCCGCAGAAATTAATATGTGTCCAACCAACATCAATATAAACACGGACTCGAATTACATAAACGACATCTATTGTAATATAATACAACTTCTGAAAAAAAGAGAAGACGGAACATCGAGACACCTCAGACTACCAGGAACCGAATGAAGAAAAATAAGAACAAAAGTCATGTCTCAGTGTTTATTAGTGTTCTGTGGTACTGCGTTCTTATCAAAGTTTGTGTTGTTTTTTAAGTCTTGTACTAATGATGAGAATTTTAATTTCGAATATCCTGTAAAACGGCTCTCTTAGTAAATGGTTCACATAAGAATTGATGATACCATAAATTATATGGTGATATACATTAAAAAATGGTCCTATCAAGCTAAAATTCACATTGAATGTAAGTTAGGAAAATGTTTTAAAAGTTTTTTAATATTGGCATGTGTGAATGAATTTTAACTTTTGTTCGTCTTGTTTACAGTCCCTGAAGAAGTTTCAAATATAGGAACGAAAGCTAGGAATTAATCAATAAAGAATACACTTGAGTCCCTATTGAATCATTGACTTCTTTCCCGATAACGATATATTAATATAGAAATTGGTGGAGAAATTTGAGCTGTTGGGACAAGTTAATGATGTGGACAATAAAACCCGTGCACGTCGCTCAAGAACAGCCGAGAATATTGCCGCTGTAGCCGAAAGTTTTTAAGAAAACCCAGGTTTTTCCATTCCTAGTCGTTCTTTGGAATAAGGCATTCCACAAACGTTATTACACCGTATTTTGCATGAAGATTTGGGTATTGAGGCTCATGAAGTTCAGTTAATACAAGAACTCAAGCCGGACGATCATCAACAACGTCTTGTTTCTGCTGATTGCAGTTAACAAGCAAAATTGTCGCATTTGGGGCTCGGAAAACCCAAGAGTTATTGTTGAAAAGCCACACAAGCAACGAAACCATTGATCTTTCACGGGAAAAGTTTCCGTACCGTGTAATCTCTCGAAGGGGTGATCACAATTGGCCATCGAGATCTTTTGATTAAGACCTTGTGACCTCTTACTTCGGGGCCATCTGAAGGGGAAGGACTACGCCAAGATCCCAGCGTCGATTCAAGACCTCAAAGATGGAATTCGTGAGGCTATCGTGAGGACATAGGGTGGCCACTTTGCGATTTGGTTTGGGAAAATTTCATGGGAAGGATATGGTCCTGTAGTCGTGGTCGTGGTGGTGATTTGGCTGATATTATTTTCCATTATTGAAGACATATTTTTTTTATAATGGAATAAACATCTAAAAACTGGCATTCCTTCCTTCCTTGAATGTCAAAAAACACCTCTTATTGGAAAACCCTCATGGGCGCCCGCAGAAATTTTTCTCAGGGGGGGCAAAATGAACATGAGAAAGTTTTATTGAGGAGTCGTGCTGAAAAACGATAAGGCCATCAACATCTCAGGGGGGGGCCCCCTTCACAAAAATTTTCATTAAATTATTAGTTCTAGGAGATCTTTTTCTCTTTCCTGTTTTAATTCAAGTATCAAGCAATTATATGTAATTCATTATATTTATAATTCTGATTGAATCCAGCGTGTCGATATGAGATTTTTCATTTTTGTAAGAGGATCGGAATTTTTCTTCAACATTTATCACATTTCACCTATCTTTTCAACTGTTGGACATAGAAGAGTTCAACTTCTCCCAAGTTTTTCATGTGGTTTCAAATATTCCGCATATACTCCGTAGGAACTGCTATATTTTTAGTCTTTCTGAGAGGAATTTTGAATCTTGTTTCTGTGTCTTCATGTCCCTTTATTTTTTCAATTATCCTCTTCCTCTAAGTTTGTTTCTCTTTTATTTCCTCGACAGTTTCTATTTTAAGTGATTTTCTTATTCCTTCTTTTTTCATGTATTGAGTGCACTCTCTTTCCCTGTAGCTTTCCAATGTCTTCATCATTTTTCCCTTATTTTCAAAGACAATTTGCTCTTTGCATTGGAAAGCGGATAAATATTCTCGAGAAGTTGTCTCGTTTTGGTCTTGTTTTCTTCCAGCCGTTCATGAAAGATTAGTTTTTCGCACAGCATCACTCCTTATAGTCCGTTCAAATATAGGAAGGAGCTTTGTAAACAATCGTCTGTTTTGCCCACAATGGAGCTCCTATTCGTCAAACGGTCATAACCACGCTCCCTTTCGACGCCCTAAAAGATTGCCAGGATCGTACTCGGAACGGGCTGTAGATGGTACTGGATAGAAATGATTTAATAATTTGAGTAGGCAATTTCCACATTAGAACCTTTCTTCCTCAGAAACTCTAGTGCAAAATTTCTGTTATGATTTGCAACAGTCATAAACATTTTATATCCGACCTATCCTATTTTTTTATTTTGTTTTGTTTTTATAACACTATCAACTCAAACTCTATAATTTTTTTTTCGGATGCTCGAGATTGCGGCAAGGTTATTCCAGGAAACACCAGAGTCTTAAAGATTTGGGTAGAAATCTTGCAGGATTCCGACAAAGTAATTCCGGGAAACACCAGATTTGGGTCCTTATCCCTAATGGGCGAAAGCCATCTTGATTTGCATAAATATCGAAGATTTCAATTGACAAGACTCGTAAAAGATCTCTGAAACTCTGTCGTCTGTTCAAGATTCCGACAAGGTTATTCCGGGAAACACCACATTTAGATTCTTTTCCTTAGAGGGTTAAAGCCATCTCGATTCGCATAAATATCGAAGTTTCCAATTGACAAGACCAGTTAAAATACCTAAAGCTACTGTGAAGGTTTAGCTGTTCAAAGTGTTTATAGATTTTGTTGTGAAAAGTGTATTATGTTGTAAAATCTTTTGACAAAGTGTATATAGTGTTCAAAGAACAATGTCGAATTCGGAAGCGGATACTGCATCTGAGGGTGATATGTGGGGACCTCCACGAAAAAGGTCCAAAAGGTCGCATTTCTCTGCTGAAGAGAAAGAGATAATTTTGAACATTTTTCGAAAATAATTGGAAGAACATCCTGATTTATCGAAAAGAGACTTAAGTAGGAATTGTTTCAAACTCCTCAGTAGTGAGTGATTCAGCTGTATTCAGAATTCTCAGAGAATATGAGGAGAATAAAACATTGACGCCACCTAAGAGGAGTCCAGTCGTTAAAAACAATCGATTCGGTTGACCTTTTCGATATGAACCTATCAGAAGAATTGTCCACGGTTTCTTTTTCCGGAATGAAATCCCAACGATTTCTAAAGTTCTAGAAATCGTGAATGATGCCGACAGTTTGCCAAATTCCAAAAGAACAACGTTCTATAAATTATTGAAAAAAATGGAACCCAAGTTCAGTTAAAACTGAACGATTGTGTGAAATTTCCTCGATTCGACTCTGGACGGAAAAAAACTTCACGAAGGCCCTCCTACCGATGCGCCAAACATGTCATTATTGCTTTTTCTTAAATTTGAACAGAGTATAGATATCCAAATTCTTTTTTTCTTCGAATCTTTTGATCTTCTATCATTATATCCCCCTCTCCTCCTATGAACCTCATAAACTGAAAAGTACAGCCTCTGTTTTCTTTATTCTTGCGTTGAAATATAATAAAATTCAACGATTATGTTGCTATAAGTAGATTATTACTTATACATATTATGTTAATGCAGTGTTTCTAGATATTCAGTCCTGAGACACTGAGCTATAACTTTTAAAAATTTGAGCAGATGGAATACAACAACAACGTGTATAAACCTTGTAATCACAAAATTAACATTAATTATCTTTCGCATCTCGGGAACTGTACGAATGAAAGCCGGACAATAAAATACCTTTGTGCACCAGCACCACTCATTAAAAATTTATAGCTAATAATCACTTGGGCAGCTCTGAGCAATCGTAAAACCAGTCGAAGCAACAACGCAGAGGTTGCAATTTAGCAACTAATCGAAATGTCTGTCGCCCGTAAAAACTTCATAGACGAAAAGCTCATCGATCTAGCCGCCCATGGCCCGTTACCGAGTCCCGCACTTCGCCCATCGGCTGTGCGATGATGGGTGTATTGACCTTGATTTTTTAGAAGGCCACCGGAATGGGTTTAGACACCAGACGCAAAAAAAATTCGCCAATGTTGCATAACTCCCAAACGCAACCAGGGGAACAACAGTTCGGCCGGTGTTTGGAAGCAGCGCAACAGTGGCGTTCGTCGGGATTCGTCATTTTGATAATGGTGTATATTCAGAAGAAAAATTATTAGAACTCAAATTCATCTCCCAGAAAAATTGTTAATCGAATGTGGTTATTTAGGAATTTGAAAAGACTCTATTCGAATTCTAACAG